>OX336388.2:1535866360-1537116360 GCA_946902985.2 Meconema thalassinum
CAATCGCGAGTGAATTATTACTGGATTATAGTGTCTCAAAATTAGTGCTGGTAATGAATGTATTCACGTGTAAATTTATGTGAGGTGCTTAAAATAAATAAACGAAGAGACAAACTTCAACAACATAATTTTTTGATTAGCAATTTGTTAGCAACGTGATTATAAAGTAATATTTTCACTTTAGCGTATGACATTAAATATACAAGTTATTCCAAGACAAAATTGTACACTCTACTTATACATCGTTTCCACAACATTGGCATTTCCTAAGTTGAGATCCTTTTGAAAAATATTTCTTTCATAATAATCAAAATTTGTAACAGATTGTTTGTAGTATTTTCAAATATTTTAGATAGTTACCGATTTAGAAACAGTATTGAACCTCACCTTTTTATACATTTAATATTATTACTTGTTGAAAATTGTTAGAAACACTTAGACAGTTATTGTTTTACCTTTATAACATTATCACACAGACCTGCAACTTCAGTCTTTGTTTTTATTTGTACATATTAATTACATTTGCTGATGAAGGTCATAATGTGACCAAAACTGGTACTTTGGAAAAAAAAATATAATCTTATTGAATAAAGGTATACAGTATGTCCGTTATCTAATAAATGAACGAGCTCTAATTAAACAATGATTGTGAATTTACTTAAAATAATGTTCAGCGGTAAATTGTTGAATTTGGACAAAGTCTTTAAACAATTTGAAGAATTGTTGCATATCATGAAAACTAGACGAAAAATGCATACCATAAAAAGTGGAAGAAAATACACGAGAAATTCAAAAAATCTCCTTCGTTATTAGTAGAACGAATTTGGAGTGTAGAGAAGTAGAGATGAGGATCAATCTCTTAGACGCAGTAAATGGTTGTCGGTAGTGACATTGAACCGATGTAATGCGATGGTAGATGAGACGTTTACAACATACTGGCATTTTAAAAGACGTTCTGTAACAACAAGTTGATTTTTATGTGTGATTATTATGATTGAATATGGTTCCAAAATTGATTCAAAACGTTCGAACGAACCTGCCTTATGACTCAGTTATTACTTTATTAATTTACAGATAACGACGTTCAACACTCTAATAATAACCTAGTTGGCGCTATAACTTATAGTTCGTTATAAATAAATATAAGTGCTACATATTTTACTAATAGTACCATGATATTGTTTCAACATAATGTTGCAAATAAGTGAGTATTGTGAGACACAGATAACAATATACTAAAAGACGGGCAGGTCCGTTGCGCTCATTTATTTCTTACCAACTATACAAACACACCGCCCCGTCAACACCGACTAGATAAGTCCATTTCCAAAAATAAATATCAGTGACATTGACTCTGATATTGCCTAGAAATGAAAATGAAAATCCACAGCCTGCTTCCAGTATCCGACCGGGTCAGGAATGGAATGAATGAAGCCCCCATCTAGCGGCGAGGATATGAACTGTGCCGGCTGTCGAGGCCTGACGCACTCCTCTGGGGCAATGATTAAATGAATGACATATGAAATGAAATGATAGTGGAGAGTGTTGCTGGAATGAAATATTGACAGGGAAAACCGGAGTACCCGGAGAAAAACCTGTCTGCCTCCGCTTTGTCCAGCACAGATCTCACATGGAGTGACCGGGATTTGAACCACGGATCCAGCGGTGAGAGGCCGGCGTGCTGCCGCCTAAGCCACGGAGGCTTCATATTGCCTAGAAATACTTTTCTCTAAATGTACTCATATGATTTTCAAAAATAAATTCAGTGATGAATTTGTCTAATTTAATATTGTTATGCTGGAGGCAAAAAATGCAATGGTTGTATTAAAATATAGAAAATTAGTAACATTATCTCAGTGATTAACCGTGTCGTGGAATAATAATACATTCCATGACACCAATGGTACCTATTGGGTAAGATTTGAAAATGTGCCCACAGTTGGGATTCGAATCCGTATCTCCTGCTTTCCAAGCAGTTACGTTTGGCCACATACACCTATGCGGCCATGCTCCGACAGAGGCATACTTTCATTTCTTACTAAAAATTTTGGACCGGCTACAAGGAGACAATGTCCTGAAGCCAGTTGATGTTTCCATAAATCTCAAGACAAAAGGCAAATCAGGTCCTGTTCACCTAGGCTTAGATAACATACGGCGGATATGTTCAAACTTATGTACAAATATATTTACTTTTCTTAAAAGTTTTATAACTTGTGTAACGTGCCGTTTTTACTTCTTCTTCTTCTTCTTCATCATCATCATCATTTCCCGTTTCCAGATCCCTGGGCCGAGTTGCGAATCAAGGACCTCCACAGTTGTCTATCCCTCCACTATTCATTTCCTTCTTTCAATACTTGTTTTTCTTTTACTCCCCTTTTCTCTATGCTTTCCTTCACCGTATCTATCCACCTCTCTCTGGGCCTTCCTCGTGGTCTTCTTCTTGATATTTTCTCCATAAATATTCCTTTTGGTACTCTCTATTCTTCCATTCTCATCATATGTCCGCACCACTTCAGCTTACTGGTTTCTATCTTGTCTTGCAGTTTTGGGAACCCAGTTCTCTCCCTAATGTCCACATTTCTGATTGTATCCCTCCGTGTCTTCCCAATTATTCCTCTAAAGAACTTCATCTCGGCTGCTTGGATTCGGCTTTCATCGAGTTTTGTTGTGGTCCGAGTTCCTGCTGCATATATCAACATTGGTGTGTAATACATTGAGAACAGAACTTTCTTGCATTTCTCTGGGACTTCCTGGTTCCATACTAAACCTCTCACACACTGGTAAAACCCATTAGCTTGTCTTTCTTACTAGCAGATATAATTACTCAGTTGGTTTATAGCACTATTATAAATGTTGCGTTTTGGTTAAAATTGTGTAAGTATGTCAACACCGTGATTTCTTAACTTATTATTTCAACGAACTTCAGATATGATTGGTCTCAACACTATTTAGTTAGTGTCCATCTCTATTTAACATTCCTAATTAATCAGTGTAAAGTTACAGTAGAACATGGGCAATTTGAGCGTACCAGAACATATTAGAAGGAGGAAACTTAAGCGACTAACTGTAGATGTTAAGCACCTAATTGTAAGGTGTTGTGATTGTAGTAATTTCAAGATTACCCATGACTCATGATAATTTTAAAGTTCGTGTGTAAAGATTATTAAAGAGAATCCTTGACTGACAAGCGTTGTGCTGTACCTCTGAAACTTGTTGTGGATGGAATTCGATACCCCTCGATAAGTAGACAAGTTTCTCAAGTATTACGCGAAAGTTTGAGATATAATTCGAATTCTCCACAGATACTTGAAAATAAGTTATCGTGAAGTTAACTTCCTTGCGTGTTTTTATTGCGGCTTTATATACTTAGAACGTTTTAATCCACGTCTAGTGTAAAGTGGGGTGACGTTAAGGGGTGATTTATATTTTGCGAGTATCGCTGTCAGCAAGACGGAGAGGAAGTTTAAAGAGAGTGGCATAACAAACAGGCGACGACACTCCGTCAGGAATGCTGAGTGCTACACGGAGACGCTGTCTCACTTATCCCGAGTGTACCGTACCCGTGACTCTTGGGAACACACATTCAACGGGTCTGTCAATCACAACAAGAGATGAAAAGTAATAAATTAAAAGCAACGGCACTATCTGTACTCATAAAGTTATCAATATTTCCTAATTGCACTCCACACAAACAAAAATGTGTTTCTTCCGCATTCCTTTCAATTTAGGGCCGGTTCTACCACATCCGGGCAAAGGGGCCGATAACTTGCCCGTCGGAATAAGTAAGAATTTCCGTTCGACCATCAACGGGTAGCGCTATCGGCGATATAAACTTCGTCTACCCGGAGTGTAAATTTTCGGGAGCTTCGAGAGGCCGATAAAGCATTACCAGCCAGATTTGAGCCGTGCGTTAGGGTTTCTTTGCATCATCTATGCTGTACATAACCTCTTCATAAATTACTATTAATACAATTAGAATCATTTGGTAATTTTGTTGTCACATAATGATATAATTACAATTATTAATTAATTATGAGGGATGTAACAGTTACTCAGCATATTTTATTTTAAGGCTATGGAAGAGCTAATTGACGTCCTGGAAATGTATAACTTTTTTGTCGACGCAGAAGAAGACGCAGTCACACGTCGAAAGCGGAACAGAGATCGGCTGGAGCATTAGGAAATTTGGTCGAATGAGGAATTCTTCGTCCGGTTCAGGCTGCAAAAGCCAACAGTTTTATATTTGATGCGGTTGATTGGACATGAAATACGACCGCCTAGTGATTACCGTACGTAACCATCATAGATTTCAAAATATTACATGTTTAGGAATTCTGGATGAAGCGCTCATATAATTTAATAAATTCGCACACGTGTGCATGAGAAATACAGAGTGTACAGGACATTATTCAGGTTCTGTACCGTACTATACATTGTCATTGACTTGGTGTTTTGCTTATGCAGCATAAGACCTGATATTTGGGGCATTGCATCTTGTAGGTTTCTACGTCACTAAAGCCTTGACAAACAGAACTACGATCTTAGGCTTGTGATGACGCGTTATACGGTCAATGGCTTTCATCATAAAATATGTGTGACAAAATCATTCCATCCGCCAAACGGAAAGTGTAAATGTGAACTTTGCAACATGACCTATCCAAGATACCTTCTATAGCTGTGCAAAAAGAGTGAAATCTCTCGTAGAATACAGCAAAGATAACTATCTAATTATGCACAAATGTGCGCATTCCGTTCCATTCATTTTGCAGAGTTTACAAACAAACTTGTCGCCTGGAGTGTGATAATTTGATTTGACATACATTTTATGATTGAACCTATGCATTGCAAGCCTTGTCACAACATGTCTGTAGCTCATATAGGCCTAAGCCTGTTTTCAGACTGCAAAGTAGCTTAATGCTAGAAACATATTTCACAGGCTATTTCTCCTTGAAAAGCACTGCATGCTTGTCTAGTTTTCGATTATTGAGTTTAGGTATGGTTATTCAGTTGCATTCCTCCGAGAACTAAATCACATGCTAGGTTTATACTGCCCAGAAGTGTCGCGAGAGGTTTTGGTACTAGGCCTATATCTTGTTGAAACCAAAGAACACGTGATATCAACAAACAACGGACAAAAGCGAAACGAAAAGAAACTTAACGCATCTAACGCTAGGTGGCTCACTCATCGATTACTCAAATTTAACAAAAATCAGGCTAGCCACCATCTGTATTTTGCTATTAGGTTCCTGGCAGCTGCCCGGAACTTGCACGGAAGTGGTAGAACGCTGCCCAAGATGCACAGAGGTTTACACCGGCAGATAGTTTATCACCCGGGTTGCTGCCCACAACTTTTACCCGGATGTGGTAGAACCGGCCCTTAAATGTTTACCTTCTCAGGTCAATTCAAGACCATGTCTCAGGATTTTAGTTCACGGGTCTGTTTATTTGATTTCTCCACCAAAATGGGGAAATATCTGAATAGGAAGGAAAGCTTTGGAGCCATTTTCAATGTTGGATAACTAACAAGTCTTTTCCCAACATAGGCTATTAATAATTTTTCGGTTGATCAAAACGTATGCCTGAGAAAATGTATGCTACAGGTAATAAGTTGTGGTTTGCTCACTGTCAGTGGCCCACAGGCCATCTGCCCGACTGCGTTTGATGTAGTGTAATTGATGGTGTGAGGTTAAGCTGTGAAATGAAATGGTCCTCGTGTTTTTATAATTCATCCGTCTCGTTGCGTACTGGCCAGCAATCTTGGCTGTCACCGTGCTGTCACCGTGCTGTCACTGCAGAGGCCTGGGTTTGAATCCCGGCTCTGCCAAGAAATTTAATTCTGGTCTCAGGGCTGGAACGGCGTGTACTCAACTTCATGAGACAAAACTGAGAAGAGGCGGGTTCGATTCCTACCTCAGCCATCCTCGAAATGCTTTCCGTGGTTTGCCTTTGTTCATCCCGGGATTTTTTTTGTCGTGTGGCCTCCTGAGAGGCCGAGTGCAAGTCCTTCTAGTCGACGACCGTGGGCGACCAGCGCGTCGGGATGAGAGATGGAATGAATGAAGATGAATGAAACTGGGCAAGGATGTGGAAGGAAACGGCCGTGGCCTGTCAAAAGAAACTGTCCCAGCATCTGCCTGGTGTTGAAAATGGGAAACCACGGAAAACCATGTCAAGGACGGCCGTCGGTGGGGCTCGAACCCACGCGTCTACCGAGCCAACAGTGAGCTTGGCCACATGACCTAACGCTGTGCTTTAGCGAGCGTAACCACTACTAACAAGGGTTCATTAATGGTGCAGAGTTAACGTTTCTGTGCCAAAGGAACACGGCAGACACCCACGACGAAATGACAGGTGAAGTGTATGAAAAGTAGTTCGCCGAGCAATTGTTGCCCAATGTTCCCGAAGGATCTATCCTAGGAATAGACAATGTAGGCTATCATAGTCGGAAAAGAGAACTTTTACCTGCAATTTCGTGGAGAAAAGACCGGATTATAGATTGGCTCACTCAATAGGGGTCCCATTTCGAAATGATTTGTTAAAACGGGAGCTTCTTTATATTGTGACTCAAAACAGAGACATATATGATAAATACATCATTGCCGAAATGGCTAAATCAGCAGGAAAATATGTTCTTCGTTTGCCACCATACCACAGTGAACTTGATTCAATCAAAATGGTATGGGCACAAGTGAAGAAGTATATAAAATAGAAAAACGTCTCATTCAAGAAACAAGATATGAAGAATTTAATTTCGGCTGCATACTTCCACTTGACGACACAACATTGGGTACATTAGGTGGACCACAAATCATGTATATATTCGTGAAAATATCATAATTATAATTTATTATAACCTATGATATTCGAGAAAATGTAATATTATAACATATTGTAATATTATCATTTTTTTATCATATTCATACATAATTGAAAATTATAATACTGTAATGTGTGCATTAAAATCGCGCTCTGAGCTTCAGTGTAACATATCTAAATATTGTCCTGTCGTTTGCTGCAGGGCATGAGGTACCTTTATATACAACAAACAAATATTTTGGAAATTTTCCGAGATTTGCGTAAACGCACGCCTGTATACGAGTTATGTTACATCATGTGCCCGGCCTTGAAGAAATTTGTATATGCAGTAGATCTGGCATCAACGCGCTCCATTTAATGCGTACTGTCTATTAAAGTAGAGACTCACTTTTTTTATAGATGGTGATATTTTCAAATTACGGACGGTATGTGGTGAGGCTTCAATGTCGCGGTACAGTATGAGTGGTGGGAGACCGGAGCACAGGAAGAGACACCCCTCATATAGCGCCAAGTTCAAGAATATTGCATGCACAGATTGTAAGCATCAGCACGTGATGTCGACAGCACGACGAGCGACGAGTGACAGTCCGGTCTGAACCGTGGCAGTGATCGGTTCGCTGCGCTTTGCTTCGTTGTGAGTGACGTATTCGAGTGTCTAACTTTCAAGTCGTTTGAAGTACAGTAAAAATGGCAACCAACAGCATTAGAAAAAACACGATAAAATGTGCTTTCCCCGACAAGGCCAATAAACCAGGCCCCGCAGAAATACATGAGTGGATTCAGTACACCCTAAAACTCAACGTGGACCAATTAGAAGCCATTCAACTCGACAATCTGGAAACTGCTGTTTTCATCAAGTTCACCAGCAAACTACTGATGGAGAAGGTCCTCAACAGTACCAACGGCAAATCTCAGGTACGGAAATTTAATGGCTCTATATCTTGTGCCCAATTAGTCACGGCAGTCTGGCATCGAACTCAGGTCTCATCAGAGAAGACCAGGCACATGGTTATGCCTAGGGTCGAACCATTGGTCTCTAAGGGGGAGCAATTATAGGGAACCCACAGAGCAATGAGAGGTATACTGACATATGATAGTCTAGCGTGATTTCACGATTTATACGTGAAAATCATAGCAATTTAAAGGAGGAATTGTAGCCAAATGAAAGGAAATATACGTTTTCAGAGCATACGAAAACGAGAGAGGGCGAGTTTGGCAGTTTACAAATGACCCTTAGCGAGTGGGCGGAGTAGCCTAGGCGCCAACCGCACTACTTACGTCTGGGGCGGAGAGACAGCTCAAAATTAATGACCCGGGAATCCACCACTCGACAACGGGGCAAGCTGCATGCACAAGGAAATTAATTAATTCCAGCTAAATGGAACATTGTAATGCATTGAAATATACACACAGATGAATATATTTACGGAGAAGTAATTTAGGAGTGGTTTTTCACCTAAATTAATGCCCATATCTCCAAATGACCGCATTACAACCTAACTCACGCTCAAGAGCAGGGATACTGTAACCAGCCAGCGGGGAACCCCCACCGTGGCGTCATAACGCGCTGAACTAAGGCAATTAATTGTAATTAATTGGCCGAAGCGATCGCCGGCACGCGAATGTTTTTGAAACCGCCACACCTAAATAAACAAGATGCAGATGTCATTTCGACTGAAGAGGGATTATTTCAAGAAGGGAGTCGCTCTCACATGTCCCGTGAACTATTTTGTGCAAGAAACCTTTATAAGGGGGAGCAGCCCACGCGAAGTCAGTTGAAAGGAGTCAGTTGGAAGCAGTTGATCTACAGTCGCTCGAGTTGAAAGTTGTTAGTTGACCTACAGCAGTTGAGAGTTAGAAGTCTTTGTCTACATTCGCTCTGCAGTAAGCACGCCAAGTATTAAAATATCAACGCGCCGCCGTTGAAGACAATGGAAGCAAGTTATAAGCTTCATAAATAATCATGAAGTGCGTCGAAAGTAAAGTAATGCAGATATTTATCTATTATCTGACGCAGATATAAATTCGCTACAGCGAAAAGGAACTTATAATGTTTTCGAACAGTTCTTATACCGGGAGGTATTGTCAGAATTGTATGACATTATCATCAGGATCACTACAGTGATGGGAGCGTGGAAGTCATGGCCACCTAACCAGGATAGTGAGCTGAACGTGATTGCAGGGAACGAGGATCGAACATCCGTAAAACGCTACTAGATTTCACGTAGACCAGCGGTTGTCATAATTGCATCGCATCTCTGAGATCAAGCGTAGGAGAAGTCCGGATTAAGGATCAACATGTGAAGTCATGGATGAAGTGTACATAAATTGTGAAATAATGATTTAAAGTGTTCATGTGTCTAATGGTTAATATTCAGTGTATAGCAGTGGTAAAGGCCACTTATAAAAATATGTGTATCATGTGGCAAGTGTGTGAATCTCAGTGTTGTGTTAAGGATATCATGATGGCTTAAACCAAACATCATGGTAGCGCTCAGGCTGAGGAGCTGGCATTTTCCAGCAAGAAGGAAAAAGTGAGTACACATGCAATTATATCCTTATAACTGAATAGTTCACCATGTAACGATTTATCACTTTGAGATTAAAAGATGTAATAGTCACTTACTGAACGAGTTTTCACCACTCGTCTTGGATAAAGTATGGCTTGGAAGGTGATTTGTTTAGGACCCTTTAGGTCAAAAATAGTGATGAATCTAACGGTAACGGTAAATAAATAATAATAATAATAAACTGGGGTCGGCAACAATAAAGTAATGGGCAAATGTGGCCTGAGTAATGTTCAAATAGTGTCATGTCTAATTTAAAGGTACTGTAATTTGGTAAACAGTAAAAATGTAACGTGGAATATAGTGAAATACGAGAGCTTTTTCAGTGTCAGTGAAAATTTGAATGAATATTTGATATGGTCAATCCTTAGGATTATGTTTGAGGACCATTAAGTTAAAGTAAGCCAGTAAATTTATACATTTGTGTTAGGAGCTATGTAAAGCTTTGGCTTAAGTAGTATAACAGAGAGAACGCAGGTGCCTTAATAATGGAGTCATCTATGTGAAAGATTGTTTGAGCCGCATGTATAGCGTGCAGATTAACGTAGAATCCAGTGATTTACGTAAGATAATCGCGGGGATTGACTAGAATAGCTTGCGCGTTAGGTGAAAAGTTGGCTGAATCTTCGAGGAGTATCGCCTTTGTGCATACTGTATTATACGCAGCGATTTGGATAGATCCTGTCTATTTCCAACGCTTGCATGAATTATGGCCACTATTGACGTCCGTCGAGACGCAGTGAGCATTTGTACCAATGGTCTACCCTGATAGGTAGGATCATATTCGTCGTCTAGGAACGCAGATTTCCTGATATATTACTGATAGCTGCTGGTGAAAACCGTGGGGTTTCACTATGATGCGCGTCTTAAAGCCACATAATCACCATAGAACGACAAGGCTATCACTAGAATTCCACCCCAGCCATGAATGTTTATTAAGGAGCCAGTTTGAGCCCAAATACACTATAAAGATAGGTATTAATTAATTAAATGACTCAATTACTTAGGAATCACGCCTAGCGTATCTGTACTGTTATATAATTGTAAACAAGTTTGACCTTGACGATAGAGAGAGAAAGGTAGTGTGGACCATTTCCGTGGCGGCCATCTTGGTTAGCCAGCTGGAACGAATTTTATGACCTGCTGAGGGGGAGAAAGGTCCGTCGACCGATCCCTTGTCAGTTACAGTCACAGTAGGACACTGAGGAATCTCGGTATTTAAATATGCAATTAAGATATGAGTATTATAATGATGCCAATTGAATTGAATGGTGTGTGGCAAGTCACATACGTTGTTGGATCATAGAAATCAGATAATATTTGGCGAAGTTATCCTCTGAGGAGGAAAGCTGAACCAAAATAATGTAGGCATCTTCTTTAAAGTGCATTTTGCCAGTTCATGCTAATTTATGCATACGGGTATGTGTTTTTCCCAGAACATGACACAGTTGTAACTAAGGTAAGCCCGACAAGACCCAGAAAAATCGTTATATGGTGAAACTATAAAATATTCTATCCATGTTTATTTTTTTTAAGGAGCATGTACCACTGTCCTAGATCGTTCATAGGGATGGAAAGAAGGAAGATGATTCGCACGACACAACAAATATTTGTTAGTAAATTCAGAAAATAATGAATTTTTGCTAATTGAAGTAAATGCCGTAAGAGACGGAATAATGTCTTAGTAATATCATTTTTATGTGACATGTGATTTTTGTGTTAAGATACTCCCATTAACTAAAATTGTGTCACATGATGAACACTATGGAAACCTTGTAATCTGAACTATTATTGACAGGATGTTAGAAGTAGGTTTGAGTGCAGTGTAGCACTATTATGTAGAAGAAAGCTCACAGAATAACCCTATTTTATTTGTGGGAATTAAATGTAATTTGTCCTTTGATTTGTATTTATTGTATAGCCATGATTTTAGACCAGTAAATGTTTTATTTTTAGGAATGTTGTGTATTTCCTGTAGAAGTAGTTACCTGGTAGACTCAAATCCTGAGCATGTGGTCGTATTGTGGGCAGGAACGTCCCATACCTCGAAAGACCGTGAGCTAGTTGGAATACGAACACATGGTCCACATGGTGACAATCGGGTACAATCTGAGGTAAATATAACTTGTGCGGATGTTGACAGCAAACTAATCCGAATTATGAACCTTCCCATTGAACTGCCGAATGACCGGATAATGTCGTACTTTAGTAAGTACGGGAAGGTTCGTGAAATTAGAAACGAACGGTGGTCAGCTACCTACCTATTCTATATTTTGAGTGGTATTCGGGCTATGCGGATTGAACTAAAAACTGCAATTCCACCCATTATTTCTATCGATGGCTACAAAGCACATGTGGTGTATGATGGACAACCTCGATCATGCTTTAATTGTAATGCCACTGATCACTTTAGACAGGAATGCCCAGTGAGGCGCGGTGAAACTGAAAACAAAACCCGCCCGAAGCTTCTCAGTGAAATTGTAGCCAACAAGGAAAGTGACATTGCCTCACCTGCCTTATCGGCACCTTGTTCATCTAACGTCAGCATTTCTCCCGAACAACCTGCCCCACTTGATATGTCAGCTGTAGCACAAGACACGATGGACGTGTTGACTCCTCACTCCACCGCCTTATCGCCGCAACCAGCTGGGCCATTGCCCGACACTAGTAAACAACAACATACTCCCACATTACAACAGGAACTCCACGGGCAGCCAGCGTTGCCACCTTCGTCTGATACTAGCCAATACACCAATGGCAGTCTAGGTAGGACGGCCACTTCTCTAGTACCTAAAACTGACCAGAAACCTGACACTAGCACTGCCAGCCCTGAAGTGGTCACAGAAGGCGTGACCTCAGGAGACAATGCTACCAGTATGCCACCCTCAAACCAGTCCATGGTTAGTTGTGAACCACAGACCGCTGGTATACGATGGTCGGATGAAGTAGGAGACGACTCCTCCAGCAAAATGGATACAGAAGAGATGGGGTCACAGGACCCGGATATCATGTACTCCAAGGAACTAATTCCTAAAGATCAGGTACCTTTGAAAACCACCTCCAAAGCTAAAACAATCCGGGCTTCAAAAGAGGGAACGCACAAGCCTTATGCGGGTGTCAGGGACCCCCGACTACAAGGCGGGAAGTCAAGCGACAAGCGTTAAAGACCACCCCAACTCCATCTTGTTTATTTTGGTAAGAAACATGTCTATCTATCTGACAATGTTGTTGACATACACTCTAATGACACTCAATGTAAATTGCATTCAAACTGCTAGTAAACAGTCGCTCTTACGCAACCTCATTCGAGACCAAGATGTGGATATTGTTCTGTTGCAAGAAGTGGCTACTGAAGACCTCCTTACCATCTCTGGCTACGATAAAATAGTTAATGTCAATGAGCACAAACGCGGCACAGCCATCTACATTAAGGACCATATACCATATGCGGATCCAGTCCAGTTAGTCAACTCACGCGGACTCAGTATCCGTATTCGAGATCTTTTGATTGTCAATATATATGCTCCCTCTGGTTCGCAGGCCAGGATACAACGCCGGCTCTTTTATACCACAGATATTCTCCCACTTTTCCATAATCATACCGGCAATATAATCCTCGGTGGGGATTTTAACGCACCCAAAGACCAAAGTGGCCAATTTCAGGGCTGCCCTGCGCTATCTGCGTTAATACAAGGGTTACGCTTAAAAGACACATGGGAACTGAAGCCGTCGGGGTCAACCGGTTACACGTACTACTACCATAATGGTGCTTCTCGATTGGATAGAATATATGTCAGCGGGGAATTGAAAGAACACGTGAGGGAAACAGATGTATGTCCGGTGGAGTTTTCAAACCATTGTGCGTATCTGTGCAAGATTCGCCAGCCAGAATTGGGACCTCGGCGTGGGAGAGGATCATGGAGGTTAAATGATTCTATTCTGGCACACTTGGGCATGAAATATAGCTTTGCCACTGAATGGCATAACTGGAAACGCCACATTCACCGGTTTCAAGATACTCTTGAGTGGTGGTTGAAGTATGTGAAACCCAGATCTGTTAGGTTATTGAAGGCCTACAGTGCCAAGAGAAGACGCCACATCCATCAGACGACAGATTTCTACTATAAATGTTTACGACAGTTATACAAAGAAGACCCTACCAACCCTAATACATATCGCAGAATAAAGAAAATCCGAGCGCAGCTCCTCACGCTGCAGCGCAAAGCATTGGAAGGACTCAAACTTCAAGCCCAAGATCATCAACATCTGGCATCAGAGGCACCCTCCGTTTATCATTTTATACGGGCGTGCCGCAAAGGCCGTCAGAAGTACATCAACCGCATTGCGACACCTGAGGGACAAATGGTGACTAGTCATACCTTAATCACAGAAACGGTAGAGAACTTCTTTCAGTCTTTGTACACAGACGACGCCCCAGTCCCACTTCACTACCAGCATACGTTCTTCGTTGGTGTACGAGGAAGACTTTTGCACAGAGGACAAGAGTGCTTGACCCAGGACATCACCGCCGAAGAAATATATACCTCCATACTCAACAGTGCGCCGAACAAGAGTCCTGGTCCTGATGGCCTGGGGAGAGCTTTCTACATGACGTTTTGGACCACCATTCGCGATGAACTTACAGCCGTAGTGAATGATGCTTGTCGTCCTGGACGAAATATCGACACCCTGAAAGATGGCCTGGTGGTATTAGTCCCAAAAATTACACAACCAACACAGCTCAGGGACTTTCGCCCACTGACGCTTTTAAACTTTGACTACAAGATCTTCACGAAATGTATGAAAACGAGACTTCAGGCCTTTATGGAGGAAGCCACAACTCGCCACCAATCGGGTGGGGTACCAGGCAGGTGCGTTGTCAACACTACATGTGCTATTCGCGATGTCATTAGTGAGTCGCTGGTCGGCAATAAGAAGAAACTGTTATTATCACTGGATTTTGACCATGCCTTTGATAGGGTAAACCATAAATACATCCTTGTGACCCTTCAAGCTATTGGCTTTGATATGCGGTTTATTGCCCTCATGAGCAAAATTCTTCATGGTGGATCTTCAAAAGTGAATGCAAATGGGTATTTCACACGACCTCTCCTCATCCATCGTGGAGTCAGGCAAGGGTGTCCGATGTCCATGCTTCTTTTTGTTCTATCCCTGGAACCCCTTCTTTGTAATCTCCATACATCTTTCAATGGCACGGAGATCAGTATTTTTGCATATGCAGATGATGTCACTCTTGTGGTGGATCGAACTGTTGACATGCAGCAATTGTTCGCTGACCTTGATGAGTACGGGAGATATTCTGGTGCGCGGCTGAACCGACGAAAAACAAAGGCGATGTGAATTGGGAAATTGAACCGCGTCCAAGGGGTTCTCCCGGCGTGGGTAACGATAGCCTCAGAACTCAAAATATTGGGCATATCTTTCTTGAATAGTGTACACCAAATGATTAAAAAGAACTGGGACGTTGCCCAACATTCTGTGCGTGGTGCATTGCAACAAGTGCGGTACCGCTCCTTCCTCTTACGCCAACGAACAATGTACGTGAACATGTACAGCTTAAGTAAAATATGGTATCTCAGTCAAATTCTTCCTATGCCAAGAATGGTGGGTACACGTATTATTTCCGCCGTCGGATGGTTTATTTGGCAAGGAGCTCTATTACGTCTTTCCCGCAGCACATTAACATTGCATAAATCCCAGGGAGGTCTGGGA
The DNA here is from genome assembly GCA_946902985.2 of Meconema thalassinum. Classification (NCBI taxonomy): domain Eukaryota; kingdom Metazoa; phylum Arthropoda; class Insecta; order Orthoptera; family Tettigoniidae; genus Meconema; species Meconema thalassinum. The sequence continues at coordinate 1,535,881,477 of OX336388.2, forward strand.
CTCATCGACGTTGAAAAGAAAGCTAGAACTTTATTCCTCAAACGACAACTTCAACTGCTTACAGGCTTCGGGACCGATGAGTCACATAACTTCTTACGGAGATGGTGTAGTCCCCATAACTGCTCGAACCCACCAGCTTATTATGATATCAATCAACATGCACCTCACGTCCGGTATCTGAGAGTTGAATTAAGCTACGTGCCACACGACATCAGGTCTATCTCAGCGAAAAAGCTGTATCGTTCTATCGTGGCACAACAGTATGTTGCCCCCAGAATTATGCAATCCGCATTGATCGTCAACTGGAATCGAGTCTGGAGGAATGTCTCCAATCGCATTCTTCCCAGCGCAGCGAAGGAAAGTTGGTATAAAGTAATCCATGACCTTATACCAACAAACAACAGACTCCATCGCATTCACATGGTGGAGACAGCCTTATGCACTTCATGTTCCCATCAGGATACAATCCTGCACCGATTTACGCAGTGTGATCCGATTCGATCGACCTGGAACCGCTTCACCCGGGTCATGGATAGCTTCTTGAACTGTCCTACTACCTACATCACCCCTGAATGGGTGACCCGTCCCACATTTAGCCTTCAACCGCCCCAACTGAACAGTGCGGTAGTGTTACTCCTCGGTTGCTATGTGCACTGTGTGCTGAAAACTACGGGGCCATATACTGAACTCGAAATGCTATCCGAGGTGAGTGAGTGTGTCCTCACGAGCCTTCGCTGTACTACAAGAACTCGCCGGCTGGGGGACTATGCCCAGCAGCTCACCCGCATCATGGGAGTGTTTTGTGTTTTGTGATCGTGATTGAACATTGAACATTAAGTAGACTAGTATCACTGTGATAAACTCATCAATATCCACGATTGTTATTCATCTACCACCTCACAATCACCTGTGTACCTTAAATATATCAAGACAATAAACAAGTTAAAAAAAGTGACTGCTGTCGCAGTTCCCCCACCATTGAAACGTGGCTGGAAATCTGTCTGCCCTGAGCGGTCGGCTTGAAGCATCACCTCATATCGTCCATACTATAAATATTGAGTCGATGATCATTGTGGTTAAATCTGTGTAAAATGTCTGGCTCCGTGGCTAAATGGTTAGCGCGCTAGGCTTTGGCCCGAAGTGCCCCGGGTTCGATTCCCGGCTGAGCAATCAGGGATTTGAATCTCGTGGGGTTAATTCCCGTGGCTCGGGGACTGGGTGTATGTGACATCTTCATCAACACGTCATCCTCATTACGACGCGCAGGTCGCCCACGGGCGTCAACTAGAAAGACCTGCACTCGGTCTCTCCGGAGGCCACACGATCATTCATTAGTGGAAAATAATAAATAACTATAACCTATCTGAATGTGAGAGAAACATTAGAACAGGAAGTGCAATTTGGCTTTAGAGCAATACATAATATGGGGGATAGGGTACGTTTAAACTTCACTTCTGCAAATACATTTTGATCGTGTTTTAAAAATTCACCAATTAGTAGGTTTGTTTGCATCGGAGGTCCGCGTTCAATTCACGGGTCTGGTCTGAAAGCTGTAACGGAGAACACTATGCCCTGTGTGGCAAAACTGAGAACAGGTGGTTTCAATTCCCATCTCAGCAATCTTTCAAGTGATTTGTTGTGATCTTCCATTAACTTGTAGTCCATCAAATGCCGAGATGGTTCCTAACATAATGCCACGACTACTGCCCTCCCAATCTTCACTTGAATTACAAATACGCACATTAATACAGGTCTCACAATAACAGAGGTTATGAGAAAACATTCCGCACACACACATTCATGTTCACGAGGCTAAATGACCACGATATTCAAACCCCTGAAATGAAGCAACAACAACAAGTGGTTTGTTAAATTGTTTCAGGTAATTCGTTCTTAAAGAATCACTATGTCTAGAATCGCTATTCAAACAAAAGTGAAATGTAAAAGAATGCAGCCTATACCGCTTATTCTTCAAATACTTGAGAATGAAAATGTGATTACACTGAGGTTTTGATACAAATTAAACGTCAAATGTACTACATTGATGTTCCGAACAGGAAGTTTGAATTGATGTTTAGAAGTTTCAATCTGTCACAAGAGAAATGACTTCCTGTTACGTTATGCAATTGTTTTGGTAAGAAAAGAATGTGTTTTATCATAAAGTTAAGATCTTCATCGGACTCCATTGCATAGAAGTAGGATGTTATCGTATACACTTGATTTACCTCAGTTACAAGTACACATTGGAGCATATATAACCTTTATTGTTCTGGGAAAATTATTTATTTGTGTTTTTGTGTTGGTTAAACATAATAAATATACAGCATGCAATTATGGTGATAGGATGGTCTATGTACAAATGTGGTTCAATTCTGTGTTTTCCAGTTTGCTTGCCAAGTGGTGCGTGAAAACTATATTTCTCACAACTGTTATCATATGTCCAATGCTATACTGTTCATAACATTTCAGATTCATCTATCAAGCATTTGCTTGACGTATGTTTTATATTCTGATGTTTGTATATTGTATTATTCCAGTGAATCAGCACGCGTACTGAATTACAAGAAATATATTTTACCTCCCAGTTGCTATAACTGTGAACTTATTCCATAGGTTTATATGCTTCATATTAAATATTTAAATCTCGTAATCACCAACCACATCGATCTAGTCACTCGTAACACTATAGATAGGACGAATTTCATTACTGATATCAAAAAGCAAACGCAACATTAGATACAAAACAATTCCCTTTATTGGCCTTAAAAATCACAATTCACCACAGCGCACTATTGGAAAAGTTTATAAAACTTCTGGAAACTGTCAGCAACGACGTCTTCATGAATTGATCGTAAAACCGCTGTCACACTTTGTTGGATTACCACCACTTGCACTCCCTCAAGACGCTCTTCACCGATCTCTTCTCAGCGTGATTCGATCATGTCTGCGGTTCAGCTAGTTGACGGCTAACCTCACATCTTCAGTCATTTCTTTCCCGTTCATTGCGTCCTAACCATTCACTTGTACCAACATTTCATACTTCTCTGTCCCAATTTTCTGTATTTGTAGCAGAACTTCTATCTTCTATTCTGTCCATTGCAGTGTTACACCATCTCTCACCTTGAATCCGTACAACTACCCACATCGAGCTTACCCTTATGGTCACTGGTATTTAATGATCGCTGTACAGTCATGTTATAGTTGAGACATCGCACCATCCACTGATCTTTCTGACACATCTCATACAATTCCTTATGGTGTAGTTACTGTACTTCAATCGGTGCACTCCATATTAATGAGCGGGGCAATTTTTTTTTTAGCGAATGGCTTTTAGTGCCAGGAGTGACCATGGACATGTTAGGCTCGCCAGTTTTGTAGCTGCTTCGAGACGGACACCCAATGGGTGAGCTACAAGTACCGTTGGGGAGGAAAGTTGGAAGGGAAGGGCGAGGAGTTGGAAGGTAGCGGCTGTGGCCTTTAGTTAGGGACCAACCCCGGCATTTGCCTGGAAGGAAGATGGGAAACCACAGAAGACCATCTTCAAGGTTGCCGGCGGGGGGATTCGAACCTCCTCGCCTCTCGGATGTGAGCGACTGCCATTAGTCATGCCGTAACGACCACGGCTAACTCACCCGGTACAGGGCCAAGATAATTTTGTCCTTAACTTTTGAGAAATATGTATTTATTTATGTGCTTAAAAGTGGAAAATATGTGATTAAGTTTCCTAAATATGTTCTTAAATTTGTATCAAATTTATGTCCCCATTTTGAAACGTCCAGCTGCATGAATAATCCATATTCCTGTCTACAGTACAGATGTTCCCACTAGCCTCAGATTCCGAATCCTATAATACTTACTTCAAATGCGCGATACGAAATCAAGTAGGGCAATGTGCTGTTTTCGAATTTCATTCTTAAAAGCAGAAGAAAAGGTCACTTCAAAAAATTCCATAACACATTGCCAATACTTACGAATTTCGCAGACCACTCTAATTTCAATTACAATTTCCTTTCAAGGTAAAGAGTCATAGTTTAAAGAGGCTTAATGAGACTGATGACTCCAGCCTCCCTGCTATATTTAATGACCGGGGGATTCCTGTTTTAGTATACTACTACAACACAGAGACAAGGGTGTATTCACGAAATAGAGAAGCGAATTACTGGAATTGCCAAGGGTCGAAAATGTGGGCAGCAGTCATCTAAGGTGAACAACCTACCACCAAATATAGGAAATATGTACTTATGAATAAATACGCCAAATATGTATTTATAAAACCGGCAAAAATACGTTTAATAAATAGAAAATATTTAGTTAAATAAAAATATTTAAACACATAACTATCCGGGCGTTAATAATGAGGTTATGTTTGAATTATGCGCCATTAAGCGTAAGCATGCATTTTGAAGGTGCTGTTACAAAATATTAGTTCCGAAGTAAAGATGATAACACGAGGTATACCCAAACACTTCTGGAATTTGGCGTTCAGTTGTTTGAGCTGATTAATTCATAACAGTAATACACATGTACCTTCAAACAAATCAACTGGAACTGGACACTCCTGGAAGGTGCTCCACGAAATGAGTGTACAATATTGTATTGTGTAAATGTAGTTTCGGAGGAATATGGAATTACGAATTAAATTTTAATTTATCACGGTACTAAACTTTTATTTAAGATGTTTTGGAGTGTGGTTTATAGTTGTAGAATACAGTAGTTCATTAAGCACCATAAATGAAGTTATTACATTAGAAGGGTATAGGAAGTCCTTCAGGGAGTATTGAAATAATTATTGTACCCTAAAAATTGTTATGGCCAACTCGTTAACGGTGCAGAGTTACCATTTGGATATGATTTGATGCTACTTACCAGAGATGCCATCGTAGGTCCACCATTGTTCCCAACTCACTCCAGATGTAACTGCAACAGAAGAAGGTCCCATATTATTTTACTACCACGCGAAAATTAAATTATAATATGATGTAATCCAATTTCAAAGCTATATGCTATTTTGTAAACCAGAAATATTATGATTCGTTTCCACTGTGATACCTTAAAACCTATGTTTCTGGACAACGAGTCATTTCTTCCATTTCTGAATCCAAACGCAATCGATGGATTAGGTTAATGGAAGAGCTACTGTAGATATGTGAAGAAATAGTAACAATGTTTGGAGGTTACTCAGACGCCTTAGTAATGACAAAACTAAGACTTCCGTACATAGCAACATATCTGCCAACCAAATTGCTAATCTGCTCATTAAAAGTGACAAACCAAGTAAATCTGAAGGCAAGCCAAAAGGAAAGGTTGAAAAAGTTAGCTATAAGAAGAATAGTACACTTTCTAATTGCTCCACCCTGAATGATTTGAACAGAGCATTTAATAAATGCAAAAGCGGTAAGGCGGATGACCTTTAAATCAAAAGATTTGGCCCTGCTGGTAAACAGTGGCTCTTGGATTCAACAACTGCAAAGTATCTAAATTATGCAGAAAAGCCAGAGTCATAGCTATACTCAAGCCTGAGAAGAATGGAAACGATCCTAAGAACTACAAATCTTCGAAAGAATGATTTTGGACAGAGTGTCTGAAATGGTGGAACCATTGCTTATACCAGAACAAGCGGGCTTTCGACCAGGGAGAAATTGTACTTCCCAAATACTACATCTCACGCAGTATATAGAAGATGGCTATGAAAACAACACAAGCACAGGGGCAGTTTTTATTGACTTGAAATCATCTTATGACACAATGTACCACCGTATACTGCTAAGTAAACTTTATAGTATAAAGTATAGTACAGTATAACAAAGGACTATCAACTCATTCGAATGATTGAGTGCTTTCTTCAGAATAGAAGGCTTTTTGTTGACTTTCAAGGACAGCGTAGTAGATGGAAGAATCTAAAGAATGGTCTTCCATAAGGAAGCGTGCTATCATCTATACTATTCAACATTCATACTCTCGATCAGCCAGAAGGAACGAAACGTTTCATGCATACAGGTGACCTCAGTCTAGTAGTTCGAGGCTCAAGTTTTGAACAGGTTGAAGAGAAACTCTCCCATGCCCTACAAGAACTGGGTTATTATTACCATGAGAACCAGCTGTAACCAAATCCATCGAAAACACAAGTCTACGCCTTCCACCTGAAGAACAGACAGTCCGCAAGGAAAATGCAGGTGAACTAGGAAGGTACACAACTAGAACATTGCTTCACTCCCAAATATCTAGGAGTAACCCTTGATCGAACACTCACCTTCAGGGCACACTGCTTGAACACCAAGAGGAAGGTTTCAGCAAGGAACAACATTCTTCGGAAATTATCTGGTACAACATGGGTGACGCAGCCTAACATCTTAAGAACTTCAGCTAAGGCCGTATGATACTCAGATGCAGAATGTGCGTGTCCCGTCTGGTACAGATCCAGCCATGCTGCTCAAGTGGATATTAGTTAAATGAGACCTGCAGAATCATTACAGATTGTTTGATATCTACACAACTTGAAAATCAATACTGTCTAGCAGGTATTTTATCTTCGGATATCCATCGTGAATCTGCAGCCAGACTAGAAAAACAAAGGCATTGAACCAGAGGACCCATAATTTGCATGGATATCTTCCGGCAACTTCGAGGCTTAAATCAAGAAAAAGTTTTCTTCGTTCTGCAGCAAGCCTAACTGAACCACCTTCAAAATTCAGAATAAATTCATGGCGTTCCAGGTCGAACTGCACTATAGGGTGGATGGTATCATCTGAAAGCTTGCCTCCAGGTCATGAGAAAATTGGTCGACATGGATTAATAATTTTTCCCCCTACGCTTGCAATCTAGCGACATATCACAGTAATTTATTTAACCGTTGTGGTTCGGTGTTGGCAGATCCAAAAATAACATGAAAAAGTTGGGTTTTGCATGCGACTCCTTACTATGCGATTGCGGTGAAGAGCATACCATGGATCATCTCCTCAGCTGCAAGTTATGCCCGACGACATGCTCTCTTCAGAATCTATTAGATGCCACCTAAGAAGCAAGATACTGGTCACCATACATACAAATTTCATTTTTGGAGGTTTAGCCAAAAGAAATGTTGTACTTATAGTACCAATTATTGGTGTATTGGTGTATATTTGTAAATATCACATTGTTATATGCTTTCTGATACGATTCAATAAATAACTGAGATATGTTGCTAGGTTGCAAGCGTTGGGGGAAGAATTATTAATCCATATAAAATCTGTGATGCCATTTTTGTGGTGAATAACTGTATGTAAGAGGGCATTGGAAGATACCTGCATCACAATGTTACAATCACTTCAGAAGAGGTACTTTCAGTGCATCTAGAGACTTGAAGCTTGTCATGCAGGCAGACTATGTAATAATAAGCAATGGATTATCAGAAAGATCTCCAAATCATTCATCATTATTAGACACCCTGTGTCTCACTCTTACAATTACGGATTCATCAATCCTGGCGCCCTTCTGTTAGGTACGACTGCAGTAGTTCGTTACCACCGGTATAACCACAATAACATGTCGGAGGTATTGATCCACCATCACGACTCATATCAATAATAGTCTAATAATGTTAATTACAATAAGCGTGGATTCCTAAATTATACACGTTTTAAATACTGGTCATAAATATTATGTGTGTGTAAAACACATTCAAACAACGCTATGAATTAACACGAAGGCTTCTGATACAAGCTTAAGTGTGAGATTGTGCATTTATTAAATTGCCTCTTCATTTTAATTCCATTAAATGGGATGTAAGTCGAATGATATCACGTTATATCGGCAACTAGCTCTGCATTGACAGGTTCATACTGTAAGGGTGACACAAATAGTTCACTCATCTTAACGAAACACTCATAAAATTGGTGCGAGGCGTTAGCTGTTACTAGGTTGTCCTAGTGGACTTAGTTTGGCCTGTCCTCGAATGTGTTCATGATTTATTGCGCTCTGCGCATTCCGTTTGGAATTAGGTACGTACTGTGAGTTAGGGTGACAATAATAAATAATGAAGGAAACTATGAGCCAGCTAGCAAATTCTTAAAAGAAGTACAGTAAGTATCCTAATGGGAACACACATATCAGAAATGTCTCAACGTCACATATTATCGTCGAGATATCGTATGCCACTGAGCACGTGCCATCAAATACAGTTCGTTTTTGAGGTAAGGAATTCTAATTCAAATACATTTTGTGTCACATTTACTTCAATAGTTAAGACACCAATCTATGACAGACAAACATACAAAACTGTATCACAGAGCACATTGGATTATTACACACCACTTTTGGTATAAATTTAATGTATTAGTGAAAAAGTGGAATTGCAAAAACACAAAAGAAAATGTTATACAGACGCACGCAAATATTTATATATGTTGAGTTTTGCAAATCGACTTTTTAATATATGGAAATAGTAGCAGATTTTCCCATAATCTACGTTGTAATTATATCTATATACTACATTTCAAGTTTACAGATTTACTGTAAGTTACATAACTCACATTCAGTTAGTTTATTTTTAGCCTATTTTCAATTCTGAAAAAATAGGCTTATGAGATCACCTTTTGTCCGTGTGTGTGTGCGTGTGTGTGTGTGTGTGTGATTCGTGTGTGTGTCCCCCCCTAATAAAATCTAAACGGCAGGAGCGATTTCAATGAAACTCGGAAAGTTCATAGCACTATTCCCGGCGACCTCGACCGTGCCCTTCAAATTTTGTTACGACTCACCAATCCAACATGGCGGCTGTGCGAAATATTTCACCAGCATTCAATATCTCCGAAACTATTACCGATATTACCCTGACATTTTCTATGGTGATAGAGGGAACTACTATAAGTTCACTTATGTGACTTTTGAAAACCTGGTAACTACGAAACCAACATGGCGGCCAAGCGAATTTGCGACTTTTAAATAGACGTTTCTCGCGATTTGACCAACCAAACGCAATGAAACTTGGTACAGTATTTTTTATATACATTGTAATGCACCGACATATAACTTCGTTCAATTGTTTACATAATCACAAGATGGCGGATGTGCGAAATATTTCACCGGCATTCTATATCTCTGAAACTATTAGCGGTATCTCCCTAAAATTTTGTACGGAGATAAAGGGCTCTACTGGAAGTCCATCTATAAGATTTTCAAAAACCGGTTAACTACAAAACGAACATGGCGGCCAAGCGAATTTGAACATTTTAAATAGACCTTTCTCGCGATTTAATGTTCCAAGCGCACTGAAACCTGGTACAGGAAATATTTATACACATTGTAATCCACTGGTATGTAATTTAGTTCAATTGTTTGCATAACCTCAAGATGGCGGCAGTGCGAATTTAAAAATTAAGTTTTTATTTCTTGTGATGTAGTCATGCGATCGAAGTGAAAGTTTGAATAATGAACCTACGCAATAATTTTCCTTTAATGGTACATGACTCTATGGCCTATACATTTAACAATCCAACATGGCGATCATCCGAAATATTTAGACGATACTGAATATCTACGAATCTATTTTAGCAATCAAACTGCATTTTAGCCTACTTTCGATTTTTGCAAAAAATGAAAGTAGACTTATGAGATCAACACAGGGCGAAAAAAGTGTGTCTGTCTGTGTGTGTGTATGTGTGTGTGTGAGTCTGTGTGTGTGTATGTGTGTGTGTGAGTCTGTGTGTGTGTGTGTGTGTGTGTGAGTGTGTGTACTCTGAATGTCTGTCCCCCCCTATCAATTCGAACACGGTGAATGCGAATTGAACGAAATTTGGTACAAAGGTAGCACTGGCAAAGGACACCTCAGTGTCATGTTTTATATCGCCGCCATTTTTACTAAAACTGAATGGCGGCCACTCAAACGTTCAAAACGTAAAATCAAATAACGACTAACCAAATCATCCGATCTCTACCAAATTTGGTAACAACATACCTTCGTATAGGATGCGTCTTGTGACCAAACTACAAGGTCGTCCGCCATACCATTTCAAGATGGCGGCCGTGCGAATTATGCAAACTTTATAATCCATATCATGGGACCCACCAGTTCCGATTATCGAGCCTAGAATCGTTTTAACTGTTCTAAAGGAAGAGGCACGTTCGAAATTAAAAGTTTATTTTGTAATACTATAGTGCAGACGTGATTTTAAAAAGCTGAGCTGATTCAGTAATAAGACAAGATGGCAGCGGATATCTTGTGCCTGACTTATATTTCACTAATTTGAGTATTGCATGCAAATGTAGCGTACTGATACAAAATAAATAAACTTTGTATGAAATGCTTTATATATAAATAATATACTCCAGTGATGAAATCGTTTAGTATAAATCATTATTTGCTAACAAGTTCTATGTAAGTCATTTTATATAGAACGATATTCGTTGACACAATTAGCTCAGTGGCAAAGTTGGTCACTAGTCGTGGCCGAGTGCGGTACGTGTGTGCGCGCTGTGTGACCGCATTGGAAGAGTTTACGGTTCCTAATACCGGTGCTTCCTTAGTTCCACGTGTGTACTGACCTTCCGTGTGTCATTCGGACAATACTTTTTTAAGTAGTGTTCCAGATAGGACAACAAAACCAGAAACCCAGAAACCCCCGCTGAAAATCATGTCCGGATACCAGAGAAAAAACACCGTACGCTGCCAATGGGACAGGCAGAGTTCTCGCCCCTCACCAGGAGAAATTCACCGCTGGATTGGCGATACCCTCCGGTTGACTGTCGACCAAGTAGAAGCCATCCAGTTAAATGCGCACGAAAAAACCATGTACATCAAGGTAATCAGCATATCTATTTATCAGAAATTGTTAAATACTTTTGCAGATCCTATTAAATTTCAGTATGACTCAGGCGAAATGACCAATGTTAAGCTCTCCACAGCGGATTCCAATTTTACCACAGTGCGTATATTTAATGTCCCACTCGAAGTACCCCCTGAAATTTTCAAATCCGTCCTGTCGAAATATGGCACTGTGAGTGACGTCAGGAAAGAACAATGGTCTTCTGCTTATCAGTTCCCGGTGTATAATGGAATACGTGCCGTCACTATGGAAATCAAGCAAGATATCCCCTCCACTGAGACTTTTGGTGGCCATTCTGGCTATATAACGTATAATGGACAGAAACAGACCTGTTTAATTTGCAATGCTACCACACATCTACGTATTAACTGCCCAAAGAAAATGATTCCCCTCGGTATAACTCCTACACAACAACGACGTGTACAATACTCGGAAGTTGTGACGCAGCAAACGTCATATGAAAACATGCTTATTGATCAGTCAGCTGGGACAACACCAGGAGTGACCTCGGATACATCTGACGCGGAACTGGTACCTTGCCCTGACCAGAGCTGCGAGACACAGAGTGCCCCTGTGCTATCGGCAACCTGTATCGCAGCCTTAGAACCAACTCTGCCTTCAATACAGGCTGCCACAGAAATTTTGTCTTCACTGCCCCCGACTTCGCTGGTCCCTACCGACTCACTTAAGAATGTTGATCGGGGATCCGAGAACGTCTCTAAGAAGATTAAAACAAATGCCTCGATTGCCGTACCAGCCCCGAAGAACCAAACTGGCTCTACAAACGTTCCCGCAGCTGTGAAAAAGAAACAAAATCTTCATTCTACGTCATCTAGGGACCCACGAACGCTCTCAACCGCTGACAGCCGGCCTATGAATGGCAGTCAAAAGGAACTATCTCAACCTAATTTGACATAGTGCACCAGTATATTTCTCACCTGTGTCTTTTTTTCTTTTTTCTTTTTTCTCGAGTCCAACTTCCAGTATGTCTAGCACAACTTTTATACTTCTCTTAATGGCGCAATTTCTCACTGTGGCCACTGTGAATATCAATGTAATAGAATGCCCTCTGAAATTTCAACTGTTGGAGAGATTCCTTCGAGATTCAGACATTGACATTGCCTTCATTCAAGAAGTTGCTCTACCCTGTTTGCCCATATCTGCCTTCTACAAACAATACATCAATACCGGTAATACGAATAGAGGGACCGGATTCCTCGTAAGACATGATATCCCACTCGAAGGTGTGCTATGTCATCCATCAGGACGCATAATATCTGGACACATAAACAATACCACCCTGATAAATGTATATGCCCCATCCGGGTCCAATAAACGTGTGGAACGGAAAATGTTCTTTCAACAGAGTATACTGCCTCATCTGCACGAAGTTAAGGAAAAACTTATTCTTGCAGGGGATTTCAATTGTATTCAACGCCCAGAAGATTCCACTAGCTCATACCAAGGTGTCAACCCGGCTCTCAGGACCCTTCTTACCTCCCTACACCTCATTGATGCTGTGGATAGTTTAAGGGTGCCCCTGCCCCATTACACCTGTATAAGTCACAACTCCTCATCACGGCTTGACCGCATCTACTTTTCACAGGAACTTATCCAGCCTAGACGATATGAAGTGATACCTGCCAGTTTCAATAACCATCATGCTGTCGTATGTACAATCTCTTACCCCCATCCCATATTTCACATAGGAAGAGGTTATTGGAAGCTGAATTGCTCGCTGTTACTGGAGGAGGAATGCCAAGATATTTTCAGACAACACTGGACTCGATGGGTCCAACAAAAATGCAAATTTCGCGACTGCTCAGACTGGTGGGATATTTTAGTTAAACCAGGGATCCGCCGCGTCTTTAAGAACATATCTTACCAACGAGGTCGGGAAAGACGGGATACAGTTGAATTTTACTATCGAGTTCTTCGCCAGCTCCAGCAAAGATCTGATGCTGGGGAGCGTATATATGACCAGATCCGGGAAGTTAAAACCAAGCTCCTGTCTCTACAGCAACGAACGCTCGCTCATATCAACGTGGCTTTAAAAGATCGTACAGTGCTCCCGGACGAAATTGCAAGTGTATACCATATCGCCAAAGGACAACGTGAGCGGCAACGTAAATATATCCACCGCCTCCGCACCAGTACTGGAAGTGTCGTCACCTCCCCTGACGCTATACGTAGTGAAATATCATTATTTTATCAACGGTTCTACGCTAAGGCTCCCATTGATCCACAGCAGGTGACCCTATTGCTGTCATCTTGCAGTACCAAACTATCTCCGGACAACAAAACTCTGCTCAGCGCGGATATTACGGATGAAGAGATTCACTCTGTGGTTAAACAACTCCCAAACAACCACTCACCTGGCATTGATGGACTGCCATATGAAATGTATAAACACTTCTGGCCTCTCATTGGCAAAGAATTTTGTCATGTCCTGCGTACCATTCTCCAACGTCGTGCTCTTTGTCAATCACATCACGAGGGTACCATAGTCCTCATACCAAAAACATCCTCTCCCATGGCAGTTGGTGACTTCCGACCAGTTACTCTGCTCTGCAGTGACTATAAAGTCCTTACCAAAGTACTTGCATGCCGATTGAAGACTGTTCTACCTGATATCATCGGTGATGAACAATGTTGCAGTATTCCTGGAAGAACTCTGTTAACAAACTTAGCGATACTACGGGACCTACACCTAAAAGCTGAAATGCTCCCCACTGAGCCAATGAGTTTTCTCACCTTAGATCTTGATAAAGCTTTCGACCGCATCAGTCATGAATACTTGTACATGGTCTTGCAACACTTCGAATTTCCTGAAATCCTTATTGACTACATTCGTATGATAAATTGTAATGCTACATCTAGAGTGCTCGTCAACGGTTTTAGTTCCCCTCTGATTCCAATACAACGATCAGTTAGGCAAGGATGTCCCCTTTCTATGCTACTTTTTGTCATTGGCCTTGAACCGTTCATTCGGACTACCCAGGTGAAGCTACAGGGTTACAAACTGTCCACACATGTTTTTGGAATGTGCGCCTATGCCGATGACGTATCAACATTGATCCGCAATGAAGAAGACATCTCCCACATCGATAGCGTCCTTCAGCTCTACCATATCGCCTCTGGAGCACAATCGAACCCCCAGAAAACTGCTTTGCTTCCGCTCAATACTAACTCAGTGATTACCCCACAGCCCTGGTTCCGGATAGTAAATGAGGTGAAAATTCTTGGCATTACCTGGAAGCAATCGCTTCTGGACACAGTGCAAGTTAACTGGACTAAGGTCATTGCCAAAGTTAGGGGAGTCCTGATCCAATTTGGTCAAAGAAACCTCAATATAGTGCAACGGGTCATGGTCCTCAACGTGTTTGCGCTCTCTAAAATATGGTATGTCGCACAACTTTTCCCACTTCCCAAAATGTTTGAGAGCCAATTGGCAAAATATACAGGTTGGTTTATATGGCAAGGATTTTTGTTCCGAGTACAACGGGAACAGTTGTATCTCCCATCCCGGCAAGGCGGGCTAGGGCTAACAGCTCATGGCATGAAATGCCGTGCACTCCTCTGCAAGAACGATATCACCATTCTTTCCCAACATGACACTTTTACGAAAGCGCTATACAAAGATATTCGAAACACAGCCCGTGGTTGTGATAGAGCTTTGCCGAAGATATTTAGGGACCATCAACAGCACCTTCTGGAAACTGTTCGCCAAATGCCTTCAGGGATTGTTCCAACGACGAAAAGTATCTATAACATGTTGCGGCAAGTGGTACACTCCAAACCGCGAATAGAGGCCACCACCCTCTACGTCCATTGGCCCACTGTTTGGAAAAATTTTGGGGCTATGACCATTTCTTCTGCTGTACACTCCCAAGTTTTTATCTTCCTCAACGATCTCATCCCAACCGCTCTACGGCGATATAACATCCATCTTGAAGCTTACCCATGGTGTACTATATGTGGTCAAACTGATACGGCGATACACCGCTTCACATCATGCACGCGAGTTGCCTCCACGTGGCTGTGGTGTAAGGGAAAAGTATGTCAACTATTAAATGTGCCCTCGGATGACCTTGATGACAGGAAGTTGGTTCGTTTGTCGGTGACCGCCTTACCCCAAATTAAACAGACTGCCATTGTGTGGATAATGGGCCAATATGTACACTTCGTGATGGACAATGATCAACATTTCTCTTTCCTGGATCTCAGGTATCACCTGCAAAAAGAGCGTTGGAAGCTTAGTGAAAGTGGACAATTGTACGATAAATATGGACACTATCTGGATTTCTTGTGATGTATTAGTATGGTATTTATCATATCTGAAAATTCTGTAATTCTGTAAAGAGCTAATAAAAAAAAAGTGGTAGAGCGTTAGCCTATCGCTCAAATGCCTATGGTTCAAATCCGATCAGAGCTAGGTTTTTTGCTTGAAATGTTATATGTTTATTGTTTTGTAATGACTCAGATGTTTTAAAATTAAGCGTTATATTGTGCATATTATGGTGTAAAATATATATTTAATTAAAACATAATTCGCCAGCAGATTTACTCGAGACATCTAGCTGCCAAAAAGGTAACTTATTAACTTCCATATTTTATTGAAAAGTTTCTTCTTCTGGCCGCTAGAATGCACTCGCTCTGTTAGGATTATATTGTTCGATATTTCACCACTAGATGTCACAACAAGTCTACGTGGGGCTCCATTGATTACTATTCCATTGGCATTCTATGCGCATCGAATTTGAAGAATGACAAGATGATACTACGATACATTTTTACTTTTTATTTTAAAGTGTTTGTAACAGCCTATTTTGCGTTACTTGAAAATGTTATTTGAAGTAAAGAACAAAACGAGTTCACATAGTAACTGAATTCAACTTTTATTTCAGGCAAATAGCAATCGAAAATATCCACATAGTTTGTATACACACGTCTCTGTAGGGTCATGGAAAGATTTGTTAATTCAATTAGGGTTGGGAAAGCCATGCACAACCAGACGTGTAAAGACATGCCTCAACTCAAAGTTGGATGTTGCCCACGGCAGGTCGTATATGTAATAATAATAATATTAATAATAATAATAATAATAATAATAATAATAATAATGTTATTGGTTTTACATCCCTTTTAACTACTGCTGCTTTTAGAGACACCGGGGTGCCGGAATTTTGGCCCGAAGGGGATCTTTAACGTGCCAGTAAATGTACTGACACGGCTCCCTCGCATTTGTGCACCCTCAAATGCCAGCTGACTGCGCCAGGATACGAACCTGCAACCTAGGGCCCAGCAAGCGAGAACGTTACCGCTGAGCCACGCAGCCAGTCCGGTCGATTATGTCTCCAGATCCATAACGTTCTTGATATACTTCTTATCTTTCTTTCTTCAATGATGGTAGCAGTTTTTATCTAGGTTGTGGCGTTTGGTAGAGGTAAATCGTTTCTAAGGTCTTCAACAAAGAATAGTTCTATTATACTCTTTGATAATAACAAAGAGTTATAACTATACTCATACATTTAGGAGAAAGTAGGCTATATGTTCTTTACTGAACATCTTGTTTAATGTTCATAGGGGCTATGAACTTAAGTTCACCTATAGGACTTTAAATAACCTGGTGATCACAAATCCAACATGGCGGTGACGCGAATTATAAATATTCACATGGACGTTTCTCGCAATTTAACCATCAGCGTGCAGTGAAACTTGGTACAGAATCTTTATCCGAATGTTAATCCACTAGCATCTAATTTATTTCAATTGTTTCCATAACCTCAAGATGGCAGCTGTGAAAATATTTTAAATCTCCTTGTTTTTTCTTGTGTCCTAATTATGCGATTGAAGTTTGAATACTACACGTTCACAATAATCTGCATGTAACAGTACATAACTCTAGGACCTACATATATAAAATCTAACATGGCGACCATCCGAAATATTTAGTCGGTTCTCAATATCTACGAATCTATTACAGCAATCAAACTGAAATTGTGTATGTTGATAGTGGCAATTAACATAAGTAGGATATATGAAAATAGGCTGTATAGTTCTTCATGGAACTACTTGTTTTCATTTCTTTTATAATCAATTTTGGCGTAGTACCTTAAACCCAGTTAGACACTGGAAACTAGGAATCCAGAAGTTGTTCTGGAATGTCACATGTGAGAAGCGAAATACAATATTCCAACAACACTCATTTCCATTTCAACTAAGTGGGTATAAGCCATGTGGTGTAAGTATGAGTGACATTTGTCAGATAATCTGTTAATTTGTGATGACTCTAGTTATTGTTGTTGTTGTTTCATTTGAGGGGTTTGGACATCGCGGCCATTTATCTACGTGTACGTGCGTTTTTGTATGTAACGAATTTGTTTGATAACGTGTGTTGTTGAGGTGTCAGTATTATTGTATGTAATTGTAGTACAGGTGAGGTATTTAGTGCTTCCAGGAAATCGACTTCACCTCTTCTCGTCTGAATGTACCCCGTTCCATGTGGACTGTGATGACTGTACAAGTTTGTGTCGTTGTAGTTATTATGGTCTAAGATTATGCTGCGTGTCCCAGGACTATCAATCAGGAACCACCTTTGCCCGTGAAGGGCATAGGCCTACCAAGCGACCGCTGCCCAGCCAATAGCCTGCAGCTATTGGGGTGGCGCGTGATCAGCGCATCGGGTAACCTCGGCCGTTAAACTTGATTGTCGTGATCGGGGAGCTGCCTCACTGTTAGGCAGCTACTCAATTGTCCTCACGAGACTGAGTGCACCCCGTTCCAGCCCTCACGTCAGTTTCTAAAATCCCTGACGGAGCCGGGAATCGAACCCGGAGCCTCTGGGTGGGAGGCAGGCGCGCTACCCCAAAACCACGGGGCCGGCACCTTTGCACAAGTAAGCAAGTAAAACTCAGAGGAA
Organism: Meconema thalassinum; assembly: GCA_946902985.2. NCBI lineage: Eukaryota > Metazoa > Arthropoda > Insecta > Orthoptera > Tettigoniidae > Meconema > Meconema thalassinum. Next base: position 1,535,899,195 of record OX336388.2, read on the forward strand.
GCGCACACACTCAGAATCGGCACTGCAAGCGTGTATACTTAAATCTGTCGTCTTCAATTGTGTACTATCTTTTCTCTCATTGATGTATGTTGTAATTTTTTAACTAGATATGTCAGGAAGGAATGTGTTTGGGCCTAAGCCTGTGTTCCTTCATATTATTAAATAAATAAATATACAATTTTGAGTGATTATATTTAAATGTATACATTTCTTGAAGTATTCTTTATGTTTTGTATATAGTGTTGCAAAATTTTCGTATCGGTCGGTTGTGTATTTGGCGTGTTTTGTGTCATTAATTATTAAAGATTTCCTTTATTGAAACAAAGAACTGTAAGTTACTTCCTAACCGAAAACACAATAAAGGAAAAAGGATCACCCGAATGGGCATTAATTTTTACCATATTCACTTAATGATTTTAATCTTTTGCGACACGTCGTAATATGGTATCTGGTACACCTTTCGTTGCATAAAATGCAAACACAATTATCATTCGGACTATGGAAGGATCTGTTGGAGCATATCTTATGATGGAATCCGTGAATGGCGAGTCTCGTTATTACATGTCTTTGATCTTGATTCTCGTTAGACCACGTTCTGTTCATCATGGCATCAGTAATATAAAAGTCTGGATCTATCTCTTGTCTCTTTGCTCTTCTAGCCTCCAAAAAGTCAGTAGAGGATCTTGTAGCCGGCAAAGGTACTTTCAGTCTGAGGTCTTCGATGAAGAAGGTTTCCTTTGCTAACTCATAGACTGATCTTGTGGGAGCCATCTTTCCAACTCTTAGAATATACTTTAAAAATCTCGACTTAACATTCTCTATTCTTTCTAGATCGCTAAATGTGAGAAAATCCCATATTATTTCAAGACCATACGTAACAACTGGTGAGATGGTCGTATGGAAAAGGGTCAGAGCTGTAGCTAGCGATAACGATGGTAGATTCTTAATCTTGTAAATGGCTCTGATAGCTGTTGCTGACCTCTCTTGTATATGATGACTGAAGGATGTGGCTGTAGTCTGCAGGGTTATGCCCAGGTATTTGAACTTGTTCACAACGTTTAATGGTTCGTTGTACAATGTGAGCGTGTCTTTAAGCGCAGGTTTACCTCCTTTTCGAAATGTCATTTGAACCGTTTTTTGAAGGTTAATATCAAGGTGATTTTCATTGACCCATTTTTCTAGTTCAAACAATACACTCTGTAATTCTAATTTGTTTGATGACCCTAATACCATGTCATCCGCATAAAGTAAGAGTGTGGTATTGGGAGAGTCCTTTATTATGCTAGTAATGTCTGCCGTAGTAATATTAAATAGAAGCGGGCTTAAAGGATCACCCTGCAAAACTCCGTTCGTCTGTCTGATATAATGAGATGTGGTGACACCGTCGTCTATTTCTAAGAGGTTGTATGCCAGTATATGTTCCAGTAAGGTCGTTATTGGTCTTAATTCATTGGTCAATCCTTTGATCTTCTGGATAAGTAGTTCCCGATGTAATGAGTCGAATGCTTTTGCATAATCCACAAATACTGTATAATATTTCCCTTTAGGTTTTCTTAAAGATTCTTGCACTTCACTTAAAAGATAAGTTACTGCCTGTGTTGTGCTTCTTCCTTGCATAAAACCAAATTGGCAATCTTCTGCTATTGGTGTTAGTTTCGTTGTGAGAAGCTTCATAAATACCTTGAAGATGTTGTTCTCAAGTGCAATACCTCTGTATGAATTGGGATCACTGGTGTCCCCTTTTCCCTTGTAGAGAATTTTGATGGTGGAAATTCTCCAGCTGTCTGGAATGGTCCCGAATCGTATGCATGCATTAAAGAGATTGGTCCAAAATGGTAAGAGTATGTCCTGTGACTGCTTTAGTAGTTCTGTGCAAATGAGGTCTGGTCCAGGAGCTTTCTTGTTTTGTCCGCAATCTATTATTGCTTTGATTTCTTCCAAGGATATAATTAACGTATCCTCATCTGAAGAAGATCTATCTGATGAGAAATTACATCTCTTGGATTCTTGATTTAGAAGGGACTTAAAATGTTCTTCCCATTCTCTCATGGTAATTTCATTTGGTCGGAATGTTACAGGTCTTCGTAGAGCAAGAAAGGGATCGGATTTGGCCTTCCTTGCTAGATTTTTTGCTTCTCTTTCAATGTGTTCTGATTTTTTTGTTTGTAGGAGTTGTTTATAGAATTTACTATGTTGTGCATATATTTGGAGATTTTCGTCCGTGACTTGAGTCCTTGCCTTGTAGAGTGCTTGTAGAGTTTCTTTTCGCTTGGCATAACATTTCTTATCAAACCAGATTTGAGCCCTTCTTTTCTTCATAGGAAGACTAGCTGATTGTATTAAATCTGTGACTATTTTTAATGCTTCATTTATGTGACCTTCATTTGCGAGGCGTTCTGCTCTGGTAATATCTTCAGGGATGATCTGATTTTGGTCAATTAATCTGGATATTTGCCTTCTGTTGCGTTGTTTCGATGCCTGATCTATTATAATGATGTCAGTTACTATTGGAATATGTTTTCTTATGGGAGCTGCTCCAGATCTCCAGAGTCCTTCCTGTTTCTTGATGTATATTCCATTGCCTTTGTAAAATACAAGATCAATTGCGCTCGCTCCGTTGTTGCAGAAGTAGGTCATTTCTTCCTTTTTGTTCACTAGTGAAAATTCTTCCTCAGTCAGCATTTCTAGTACTAACTCTGTTTTCCGGCTTGGTTTATCAATTCGGCAGTTGAGGTCGCCGGCTAGGATAATATTTTTGTCTTCTCCAGTTGTTTTTGAAATGGCTTTAGCGAGCGTTTCAATGACGTCGTTTATGGAGGCGTAGGGGTTGATATAAAATGCAATAATAGTGATGTCGGTAGTCCTTATAACGAGTAAGTTTTCTTCCTTATATGTTGCTTTTATGGTGCCAATTGTAGGTTTCAAAAAACAAGAGACACCACCTTCCGGTCTCCCTTTCGTTGGTTTTGCGAGCATGTGTATACTATAATATCCAGGGATATCTATAGGTTCTAATAGGACGGTCTCAGTCGTTATCAGGGCGTCCGGTATCTGTGTCATTTCTGGTGGAATAAACTGAAGAGCATTCCTTAATCCTTCTGCGTTCCATAGGATGAACTTGGTAGATCTATTTTTATTCAAGGGAGGGGGGATCAAATTTCCTACGGGAGAAACGAAATCGCCGTACTAAAACCCTTTTTGGCCAAAAACCTGAGTCTAAAGTTGCCTCTAAGTATTGAAAAGGTATTCCAATTTTAAAGGCCTTGTTATCGCCTTGAGTATTAAGTTCTTCGCAAGTTATTTGACCTTCAACTCCGCCTTGGTTCAGGTAAGTCTTTATTAAATCTATTGTGGCGGTGTTCTTCAATTTACCTACGTACAGCCAAGCCCTTTGGTCAGCGGCCTGCAGGTCAACGCCCAGTTTTGTTCCAATAACTACCGGCGGACGTGATGTTTGCACTGTATTTCTTCTTCTTCCAGCAACTTGAGACCAGGGGGTGTTGTCCATTGTGACTTTCTGTTGGTCCCCTTCACTCGTGTTAGTTTGTCGACTGTTGAAGGAGTTCTTTGACGACACGTCCATGCTTTCTCCTTGGTGAAGCGCCTTCATAATGTGAGTTTGTATGACATTACTGATTTTGTTGGTTATGAAGTCCATAACCAAGTCTACTTTATGATTTAGCTCTTCTATGCCTACAACATTGTTCCCTTCCATGGGGCCATGAGACTCTGCCCCATCATCCTGAAGTAGGTGATGTTGGTCACCAGATGTCTCATCTTCTCGAACATTATTCAGAGGTGTTTCCTGTCTTCCGCCAGAAGATGGCACCACCTGTCCGTCTCCACAACCGGGAAAGGCTTGAGTTTCCTTGCTTCGTTCCTGATTTTCTAACCTCTGTGCGTTAGACTTCAGTTCAAGAATTTCAATGTCCTTTGATCTTATATTATCTTCTAACTCTCTGAATGCTTTTCTTAACATACTTACTGACTGTATGATGTCATCACGTAAGTCTTTTTTCAGCTTGCTTCCTGATTCCGTTAACTTCAGTAGGTTTTCTAGCGAAGTTTCCACTACGGAATGTACTTCATCCGCCATCTTGTCAATAAGCACATCATTAATGCAGATACTAAACGCGCGCCAGGTTACTACCATGAATAAGATGGACGAGAACGATCAGAAAATTCATTTAAACAACATCTGAAAGAGCACGAGCTTACGGTAAAAAATATAGGGAAAGCTGACTATTCCTCAACATTATACTCTCGGTTATTTGCTTATTATTAACTTAATATTAATACATTATGGTGACAATATAATAGTATACAGTATTATGCAGCGAGCCTATAATGGCAATAATTAAGACACGATTATGTTTATGTTTATGTTTGTAATTTCCATACGAGTATCTTAATTACCATTATAGGCGATTTACATACGACTGTTATGTTGGACGATAATTATAACTTTATTATATGTTCTAACATAAATATTCATTAATACCTGTGAAGATTCTGCCTGTTGACTTCTTCTTCTTGGGAATCGTGTGGGATCAGAATTTGATCTCTTCCAAATAACTAATTCCAAAGCTTTGAAACATTATTTATCATGAAGTAGCACCAACAGATAGCGCACAGGTACTATGTATGATCGGTTGACTTCCTCTTCTTCTTGGGAATTGTGTGGGCTCAGCATTTGATCTCTACCAATTAACGAATTCCAAAGCTTTGAAACATTATTTATCATGAAGTAGCACCAACAGATAGAGCACAGGTACTATGTATGAGTATTTTGTTATTTAGGTCAAATAACACAAAGTAGGCCGTTACAAATGCATTAAAATTAAAATGTATGGTATTATAAACTAGTTATTCTTAAAATTCGATGCGTATAGAATGTCAACGGAAGGCAAATCATTTGAGTCCCAATTAGAACAGTTATGGCATCTGGTGGAAATGTTTCGCATAAGAAATCCATTTACTGAACAGAGAGCTGGATTATAATTTCTGTGGACCTAATGTCATACAACTACTTCCTCCATGACGTTCTGGTGTGTTTATGTCACCAACAGCATTCACTAAAATTGTCGGTGAAATCTTACGAATGTAATGAATGCCCTGTGTAGAAATTGGAGTTGCGCATTTTAAGATACAGTGCTATTTCTTTTGCAATATTGCCCTGTTTGTTTATGTAAACATTAGGGACGGTGCACACTTTCCATGTCGGTAATAGCTAGAAGGATGGTGTTGAAAACTTCTGGACGTAGATTCCTAAATTTCTTGCATATTTCATAGTATGTCTCTGTCACCTTAAAGGTTGGTGCTCATTTTGTCTTTAGCTTGCCACGGTGGGTGAGTGGTTATAGTGTCGGACTACCAACCCCAAGATTGCAGGTTCGCTCCTGGCCATGGTAAGTGATTTTTGAAAGGCGACAAAAATCACGATACTCATGTCATACGTTGTTGGCATGTTAAAGAACCCATTTGAATTCAGTAGGCCGTGTTCAATGGCAAAATTGATCTCGGGATTTTCCACCAACACAAAGTTCCTCCATTCTCTACTTGAAAGCGCTGTAGTGTCAAGGAGTTTAGATATCTAACCTCCTTGACTTTCATAGCGTTAAAAGGAATGACGAAATTCGACATGCAAGCTACCCTCTGGGTGTCAATTAACAAAGCTTGCACCAGGCACCCGGGGCCATACGATATTATTATTATTATTATTATTATTATTTTGTCTTTGTGTTTGTCATTGTAACTACAATGGTTGATCCAATCAAAACATGTAATTCATGCCCGACATGTTGGTTTTTGAGTGCATGTGTGAAGCTATCCTTATCTAATTGGTCAATGAATGAAAATATTCAGCTCTGATTGGTTGGAGAAACTGTATCATAATGAAAAGTAGTACTTTACTGACCCCCATTAAGATACAGTTTTCTGACATAATATTTACATTTAGACATCGTCGAACATACAAGCAACTTGTGCAACTTATAAAACAATGCGTTATAGGGAACTGATCGATGGCAACAAATATGCACTCGTTTGGATGTGCTCACAATCTCTATTAATGTTAGTCAGGATGTATCATCATATGAAATGTAATAAATTATAACATTCACCGTTTGCTGCAACCATTCTCGTCATCCTCTACCGTTTCAGGCTTCCTCTCTGGCCACACAAAAGAATGATTTAGGTGGCAGGCAGGAAGAGGAACACGCCATTTCCAACACCCTACTACAGCCATCAGGCGGCGTTTTACAGCGACATCAGCGCTTTCTAAAAGGGGCGTGGTGGTAACACGGTCGGCAAGGCCCAGGTACCTTTTGAGCGCTTTGTCCTCATTGGAGGTTTCAGGAATCTCTCGATTTTTTAGAGATAGTTCATAAAGTGGGATATGCTGGCATGATCTGGAAATAATCCATGTTAAAGAAAAAATATATGTCCTTGGCAGAAATGTACCCAGAATTAATTTTTGGTGGTGGCAACAACGAATACACATTATATTTCAGGAATCAAAGAATATGATAGGATTTTGAATCTCACAATAGTTTAATGAGAAATCTATGCTTCAACACCAATAACACTATTTAGACTATGATGCTTCCAAGAGAAAAGGAACAATATTAAGTAATGCTACTTCAAATAAAATAAAACTATTAGTCGCTTAAATAAAAGTTAGAATAAATTTCCTAAACATGAAGTTTACGTCATTAACCCTTTATGGGATAGTGGTCTCTATATTAACCACCTGTCCTAAGGACAGATGCTTTCAAAGATGCTGATAGTTGAATTTTTCAGCAAAATTTCGGAGAATTTTCATGTTGAAGTGCTGAAAATCAGATATTATATACGTATCTACTTGACCGACAGTAGTGGCTACGCTGGCTAAAGCGCAGCATTAGGTCATGGGGCCAAGCTCTCTGCTGACTCGGTAGACGCGTGGGTTCGAGCCCCACCGTCGGCCGTCCTTGAAATGGTTTTCCGTGGTTTCCCATTTTCAACACCAGGCAAATGCTGGGACGGTACCTTCTGACAGGCCACGGCCGTTTCCTTCCACAACCTTGCCCAGTTTCATTCACCATCATTCATTCCATCTCTCATTAACCCCTCTCATGAGGTTGGCGTCAGGAAGGGCATCTGGCCGTAAAACAATCGCCACAAAGACTTCCATCGCATCTCATCCCCGACCCCGTTGGAAAACGGGAATAATAAGGGGTAGACATACATACATAAACGTATGTACTTGACGTAATGTGTTGGAGAAAATCTTTAAAAATTTAGAACTAAAAACATTAACAATTAAAGTGTAAAAACAAGTAGTTCCGTGAAGAACTATACAGCCTATTTTCATATATCCTACTTATGTTAATTGCCATTATCAACATACAAAATTTCAGTTTGATTGCTGTAATAGATTCGTAGATACTGAGAACCGACTAAATATTTCGGATGGTCACCATGTTGGACTTTATTTATATAGGTCCTAGGTTTATGTACTGTTACATGAAGATTATTGTGTACGTGTAGCATTCAAACTTCAATCGCATGATTAGGACACAAGAGGTAATATGGTGATTTTAAAATTTCGCACAGCTGCCATCTTGTGGTTATGGAAACAATTGAAATAAATTAGATGCCAGTGGATTAACATTCATATAAGGATTTACTGTACCAAGTTTCACTGCACTCGGATGGTTAAATTGCGAGAAATGTCCATGTGAATATTTATACTTCGCGTCGCCGCCATGTTGGATTTGTGATCACCAGATTATTGAAAGTCCTATAGATAAACTTATGTTCATAGCCCCTATGAACATAAAAATATTCAGTTTTATTGCTTTAATAGATTCGTAGATATTCATGGCCGTCTAAATATTTCGGATGGTCGCCATGTTGGATTGTTAAATGTATGGGCCATACAGTAATGTACCATTAAAGGAAAATTATTGCGTAGGTTCATTATTCAAACTTTCACTTAATTACGACACAAGAAATAAAAACTTAATTTTAAAATTCGCACAGCCGCCATCTCGAGGTTATGTGAACAATTGGAATAAATTAGATACCAGTGAATTACAATGTGTATAAACATTCACTGTACCAAGTTTCAATGCGTTCGGAACATTGACTCGCGAGGAAGATCTATTTAAACTTTCAAATTCGCTTGGCCGCCATGTTCGTTTTGTAGTTAACCGGTTTTTGAAAATCTTATAGGTGAACTTACAGCAGTGCCCTTTATCTCCGTACAAAATTTCAGGGCGATACCGCTAATAGTATCAGAGATATTGAATGCCGGTGAAATATTTCGCACAGCCGCCATCTTGTGGTTATGTAAACAATTGAACGAAGTTAGATGTCGGTGAATTACAAAGTGTATAAACATATACTGTACCAAATTTTATTGCGTTTGGTTGGTTAAATCGCGAGAAACGTCTATTTAAAAGTCGCAATTTCGCTTGGCCGCCATGTTGGTTTTATAGTTACCAGATTTTCAAGAGTCACATAGGCGAACTTCTAGTAGTTCCCTTTATCACCATAAAAGATTCCAGGGTGATATCGGTAATAGTTTCGGAGATATTGAATGCTGGTGAATTATTTCGCACAGCCGCCATGTTGGATTGGTGAGACGTAACAAAATTTGAAGGGCACGGTCGGGGTCGTCGGGAATAGTGCTATGAACGTACCGAGTTTCATTAAAATCGCTCCAGCAGTTTAGAATTTATTAGGGGGGGGGGACACACACACACCTCACACACACACACACACACACACACACACGCACACACACACACATGCACACACACACGGACAAAAGGTGATCTCATAAGCCTATTTTTTCAAAATTGAAAATAGGCTAATAAAATATAAATATAGAAATAAAAATCATAAAAATAAAATGACAATAATAAGAAATATAAACATTAAAATAATAGACAACCATAAAAAAATATGAAAAAAATTGTTAAAATCAATTCGATATTAGTTAGAATATAAATTGAAAATTAAAAGTAAATATATAAACATTACAATTAGAGAAATAAAAAACAACATTATTTACAATAAAATTATAATAATTGAAAGAAATTAAAATGTAGAAACACATACAAGTACAAAATTGTTTCGCCTTATAAAGGGTTAATTAATCCAGGATTTACTTATGAAAAATTAAAACAGTTGGAATTGGAGAATGGCTTGTAAATTCAGGATACACTACAACACATTGCAAATCAAAATCGTATCGTCTCTTAACGTGTAATACCTCGTATTCCACACTGCTCTTCTTTGGTCGTGGCTACCAGCCGTATGTGGATGTGCCATCCGACAGAACAATTCACATTAGGTTCATTTTCCTGTGAGTGCATAAAGAAACGCCCATTAAGAATCGTTCATTGCACTGTAGGAACGTATACTTCGTGCAGTTATGCACTCCTACAGTACAGTATATTTACGGTAAAAGCATGGCTCCACTCGGCAAAGTAAAGTAGCATGGAGACAGAACAAATTATTTTATAAGATAATTGTGTCTTTGGGATCAAATAAATGCATGTTATTTATGACCCTCCCAATCATCTGAGTCTACCCCTTATTATTCCCGTTTCCAACGGGGTCGGGGATACGATGCGATGAAATTCTATGTGGCGAATGGTTTTTACGGCCGGATGCCTGTCGTGACGCGAAACTCTTGAGTTAATGAGAGATGAATGAAGATGATTGCAACTAGGCAAAGATGTGGAAGGAAGCGGCCGTTGCCTGTCAGAAGGTACCGTCCCAACATTTGCCTGGAGTTGAAAATGGGAAACCACAGAAAACCATTTCATGGACGGCCAATGCTAGGGCTCGAATCCACGTCTACCGATTCCGAAGGTAGGTTGGTCCCGTGGCCTAGCGCTGCGCTTTAGGGAGTGTAACTACCGCTGTTGGTCGACCAATCGTCTGAGTAAAAATAATATATTCCTTTAAGACATTATAATGGACTGTACAAAGTATGTTCCCTTTCAATTTGCAAAATGAAAGCTTCAGCAGCGACAGACGGATCCTTTCAAATGTGCTTCTAAGTTGAAGAATTGTTAAGTAAACATTGGTGCATTAAATTAATTACCTAATTTAAAGCATTTGATCTCGATGTTGACACCCCTCACACAGTCAGCATTACGGCAATAACCTAATTATGATGGCTTACTATTCGTTTGACATTTTGTCAACATAGGAACACCGCAGGTATTTACACATAGAAAGAAGGAAAGGAAGGACGCTTTTAAATTTACGTGACCCTAAATCATGCAATCATAGCCACGGGACCTCCATTTTACTTGGAATTCCTACCACATAGCATTTCACTTCGAAAATCTCGCTTGCATTGACCTGGAATCGAACCCGGTCCACCTTAGCGAGAAACCAACAGCTTGACCGCTGCGCAACCACGCCTCGCACACATAGAAATAGTCCTCATTAGAGACTACGGAACATGATAAGTTCCCCTAGAGGTAGGAACAGTGCACTGCACTAATAACCTTTAAAGAAAAAGTAACATTCCGAATGAACGTTGCCACAACTCCTATGGGCACGAATAATCTACAAAAATTAAGAATGAATAGGAATAGTACCCTTTCCATGTACACCCACTTTCGTAAATACACTGAAGAAAATGGAAATCGCAACACCATGAAGGCATTGGTCGTTTGTGTTGATTTTCAAGATATGGAACGATGCCATGTTGGTATGTAAACGATCAAAGTTTCAGACCCATTGGATTGTTGCTACAGGTCTCCCCTCGTGATTGGTCGCGGAGAAATCAACTCCAGTATACGGACTCTGGTGTAGCGTAGTTGACTTAGTCTGTGCAGTGAAGTGTTCCCCGTCAAACAAGCCTCGACGGCAGAGAAGAGCACTCTATCAACAACTGTCGCCGTTTGAGAGGGCTCGGATAATTGGTCTGTGTGAAGCTGGATTATCGTTAAGGACTGTTGCTGCACGTGTTGGCCGACAGGCATCTACAGTACAACGTGTATGGCAGCAGTGGTCAAATGAAGGTACCCACACACGTAGACCTGGCACAGGCCCAGCGCGACAGACAACTGTGAGAGAGGATCGCCGCATCATTCGGATGGCCTGGATGGAACCCCATGCAACAGCAGCGTAAATTCGAGCCGCTGTGGCACCCCACGTTACACAACAAACAGTTGGTAATCGCCTGCGTGCTGGCTTACGATACCGTGTCCCTGCAGAAGGTTGACCCCACAACAGCAACGTGTAAGGCTGGCCTGGTGTCGAGAACGATCGACGTGGGTCGACGAATGGCCTAGGGTCGTCTTTAGTGATGAATCGCGTTTCTGTCTCGCCCGCAGTGATCGCCGGAATCGTATGCGCCGACGTACCGGGGAGAGGGGCCGCCCAGACCTTATTGTCGAGAGGCACACAGAGCCAACACCAAGCATTATGGTCTGGGGAGCTCTTGGCTTTAATGTGAAATCACAATTAGTGCTCGTTGAGAGCACTATGACTGCTCGACAGTACGTTGATAGGGTACTCAATCCAGTGGTTGTCCCTATAATGGCGAACATTGCTATTGGGATGTTTCAGCAGGACAATGCCCGGGTTCACACTGCACGCATCTCCAGAGAAGCTCTCCACGACATCACAACCTTAGACTGGCCGGCCAGATCCCTGGACCTCAGTCCTATTGAACATGTGTGGGACATGATGGGTCGACAACTGGCCAACCGTCCTCAGCCACCCACAACTCTGGAACAACTGACTCATGCAGTGCAGCAAGCCTGGGCCACAATTCCTCAGGAAGCGATCCAGGGCCTTATTGACTCCATGCCTCGCGGATTTCATCAATGTATTGCAGCTCGTTGTGGGCACATCCTGTATTGATTGTTGAACAAACTTGCGGTAAGAGGGACCTGAAAGTGTAATCATCGAATCATAACCGAACACTCGTCCTGCATATTCAACTGCAGCAATGTAGCACCACTCCTTCTGGGTGTTGTAATTTCCATTTTCTTCAGCGTATCACTCGTTATAGCTGCAGGGTAGGCCTAAATAATCTTCAACTGTTGTTTTTACAGGAAACTTGCAGGTGAAGTACTGTGCTAGTATTACCCTCAAAACAATCCAGCACAATTACAGCCTGTAAGTGGCTCTCACTGTCAGTGGTTTCCCACATCCAACCCAGGCAAATAACGGAAAGATACGTAAATTAAGGCCACTGCCACTTTTTACCCTAATCTTAGCCTCAATTACATATACAGTAGGGCCTACTCAACAATAACTTTGTTTACTTTCACACCAATTCAAAAGGGATCGCTTTACATTTGATTCTGGGATATTCTTGTTTATGTTCAGTACAACATTTTGAAATTTGGCATCTTATTAACTGTGGCCTAGATCAAGTATCAAATACATTATCTTGAGGCTAGAGAGAAGAAGCGCTCTTTTACAGTCGACTCCCTGTCCATAGAACACATTGAAGTTACATTTCATAAGCTTCAGTGTCGACTCCTTTTTATGGAGGGACGAAATAGAAGCACTTTCCATTGCCCGATATGTGAATCCCAGCGGCCGACAGTACGACGGCGATGGAGAACGGTGCATCATATGCCACATGCTTCACTTCGCAATATGTTCACCGGATATTGAATTCACTGAGCAGAAGGTTTTTGGTTGTTATCAGATTTATCAATTATTATAAATAGGCTAATAAATGAGCCTCAAAGCAAGAATTGAGACAGCAATTCAAGCTAGGCTGGAGGGCAAAATGATCCGCATCCATACTGATGTTACTATACACACCAGCCAGGAGGTCAGCAACAACAACGACAAGACTCTAAAGGAACCCGGTACACAGAGGACCCAAGAGGACAACCAACCAGAAACTGAAATATACTGGAGCATGGTTGCCATAAGAAAACCTCGTCAGAAACCGCATATTGTGGGTACAAACAAAGAAAATGGGTGATTGAAGACAAGAGATAGTTCGGCTTGGGTTGGGAGGCTGCACTTATCGATGACAGAATCAGACAACATCAGCTTCCTAAACAGTAAATGGATGAAGAACAGGATCAATTTCGAGCAACTGCAAACCAGAGTGGAGAAATTCACGTTCCGAATGGCCCCTCTAGAAGCACTAGAAGACCTTAACAACCTGCAGTTCTAGCCAAAAGGGTTCCTGGTCAGGCAATTCATATTTCGGAGGCCAAGAAACCCGGGAATATTCCTCTCATAACCTTAAAACACACTGCAATGCGGACAGTAAAGGCTTTATCACGCACGAAGGATCCGACTTAGAAACCATCAGCCATGGCACAGAAGAGGAAGAGCCGATCCGATCTATGCTATGGAAGCTGGAAGGACTGAGATCTGATCTCACCATGGAATCGACTCAAAGAATGGAAAAATGCGATATAGTGATACTGACCGAAACCTTCCTCGCTGAAGACGTTATGATCGCGAGATTAACGGTCACGTTAAACTACAAGCTTCCTTTTTCACTGAAGACGTAAAGATGAAAGGATTCTACGGAGTGCATCCACTAGCAAGGCAAGGAGACAGAGGCCGCCCTGTAGGAGGAATACGTTGTCTAATCAAACCACACCTGCTACCGCTGGAAACAATATCCAAGACTCTTAATGTACTGACGATTTCCTTGCGAACATCGAACATAATCGCCGCTTACTTCAATCCGAAAACTGAGGCTGAAAGTATCATCGAACAATAATTAGGAGAAACCATCTAAAGCCTCGATGAAGAAAAACCCTCAATATTACAAGGGGACCTCAACTCTCAGATCGACAAGAAGGCCCTCAAGTTGGAATGCGTTATGTACTTTCTAGCAGATGCCAACTTTAAACTTGTCAACACGCCTTATGAGTAGTGGAGTAGGGGGGGTTCTGCTTCACTTGACACTCCTGTGCCCAACAAACCAACATGGCCGCCGCGCGAAATTGAAATAATTAATATCTCTCAAACGCATGGTCCGATTTTGACAAATGAGGTGTCGTTGGACTCGGGTTGACGCCCTCTTTCCAATGGACCACTCATTTCAACCCCTAAATAAAACCTACCCCTACTAGGGGGTGAAATTGTAATTTTTAGTGAAAGTCTCTTTTCAAATACGACATGTATAAGGTGCGCTGCTAAAATGAACTTAAATGTTGTTGCTCATATCGCGCATGCGTTTTTCTGGCTGCCGCTATGGATGAACATTTTTGTTTTTGTTTTTTACGCATGCGCACTTGGGATTTTTGTAAGAGGGCGAGCTCTTTGAAAAAAAATGATTGATAAGAAGAGGTTTTGGTGGTGAGGAGAGAGCCAGATAGTCGCCTACTTTCCTACGACGTTTGTCGATATATCTCAAACGCAAGGTCGGATTTGGACGTGTGACGTGTCAAATCGATTGTCTCGAAGCCCTTTATATGTTATTAATAGGTTAAAGTTTTGAGAATGAGGGAAACAGGCTTTTTTGGTGGTAAAACCATGATTTTAGACTTTTTCCGATATCTCACGAATGCATGGTCGGATTTGGTCCTATGACGTGTCAAATGGCTTGTCTCGAAACCCTGTGTATTTTGGTAATAGGTTAAAGTTTTTGAGAATGAGGGAAACAGAATATTTTGGGGTAAAAACGTGATTTTAGACTTTTTGCTATATCTCACGAACCAATAACGCTAGAGGCGTGTTCGACAGGTCCAAGGACTCGGGGTAACGTCCTCTCAGCTATGGACTACTCGTTATAATTTTTAATAAAATTGGAAACTCGGTTTTGGGGTAAACACGTGTTTTTTGTGATTTTGTCGATATCTCACGAAGCAATAACGCTAGAGGCATGTACGATGGGTCCAAGGACTCGGAGTGACGTCCTCTTTGCTATGAACTACTCGTTGTAATTTTAAAAAATTTTTGAAACGCGATTTTGGGGTAAACACGTGTTTTTTATAATTTTTGCCGATATTTCACGAACCAATAACGCTAGAGACGTGTACGAGGTGTCCTAGGACTCGGGCTAACGCCCCCTTTCAAATGTGGTAGATATTTTTTTTTCCAAAAAGATAATTCACAAAGGGCCTAACGCCATACATGTTGAGAAAAAAATTCTTTACCGTTACCTGTTTATAATGTTTATGAAGCGTGGTGGTTGAGAGAGACGATACGGCTGGGTGTGTGTGTTTCAACGAACCTGTCGCTGACCACGGTGGCCGTGTTCAATAGATCAATTGCTATTTCGACGGGTCGAGCGTGCGTTTTCCTGATATTTTACCTTTGACGTGTAAACGATATTGAAAACTTGGTTCTATGGTGGTCGAAGCGAGTACAGAAAACAAACTTACAGGAGGTGAAGGTCATTTGAGCTTATTGGAAGGCTCCGATCTGACTTGACAACAGGTGCAATGGAAAAAATGACCAAGACGCTTGAAGGTGAAATAATCTGACCATTGTGCTGGCAGGGAAGTGCGAAAGGCGTGCACACATGTGTGAAACCACAGGCATGCTAAACCAGTGACATCCTGTCTTGCTTCGTACGTGACAAAATGCAAGTTGACGTGAAATTTGATCTACCGCAGGTGTTCGCTTGGGACGTTATCTATCTACATGCGCGATAACTGTTAACAAGTTACATTCTGTCTTGCTGCGTACGTGACAAAATGCTAGTTCAGGTGAAATTTGATCCGGCACAGGTGTTCGCTTGGGTGTTATCTGTCCACGTGCACGATAAGAGAATGTTCAAAGCGTGGGAATCGCTGAATCAGTAAAAAGTATGATGCAACTTGTAGGAATGATGTCACAACCAATAGATAGGCAAGAGCTGCAAACAGCAGTGGTGGGAGGTGGAGGGGGGAGAGGGGGAGGGGTAATGTAAGAGAGAACACAGGTGGAAAGAGAAAGAAATATGTGGAGCTGAGGACTGTACACATAGAGCTATAGGTGGTGTACAACATGTGTGAATAAATAAAAAGTACACAGGTTCACACAACATGTAGTTTATTGATCCAAGAATTAAACGTAGAGTTAAACCCTAACCATTTGACGTAGAGTTTATTTCCTTTTTGTTTCAACACTTTTTCCACAAGATAATGCTGAGGAAATGCTGTTTTCTGAAGTTCATGGAGATAAAATCTACCTTTTATGGGTTGATGGTTGAGGTTCTCGAGTAAATAGGTGACTGGAGTGTCCAAGTTGACTCGACGAATTCGAAATAGTTCAGTCCCCCACTGTGGCGTGTAGCCCTTATTGAAGGCAGACTTAAATTTGCTCACACGAACAAAATCCCCAATGTTCAGTCGGTGACGTTTAGGATCGGCTGCTTTTATGGGGTTAAACAGTTTATCCAATCGCTGAATATTTTTAGTCACGAGGCGTGGCTTGGTCCCAATCGTTCTATGTTTGGTGTCATTGTAACGTGACACTAGCTCAGGTAACATGTCCAACCGGCGATACGTGTCCTGAGTGGTTAACGCTTTCCACATATGGGTTTTCAATGTTCGGTTGAACCGTTCGATCACACTGGCTTTGAGGTTGCTGTACGTGGTGTAGTGGTGAATATCCTTAGATTTGAGAAAACTGGAGAAATCCTTGTTGAAAAATTCTTTCCCCTGGTCAGTTTGTAGCAGTTGAGGTTGACGTTTGGAGTGTTGGATAATATGTTGAAAGGCCTTGGTAACTAGTGGGCCAGACTTGCGACGCACAGGTTCAACAAAGGCCATTTTGGAATAGACATCTATTTTACAATAGGTAGCGCACGAGTAGTTTCTACAAATGAGTTACGGCGCACGAGTCGATTCAACAAAGTTCCGTTTGCGTTCATATACCATTCATTCGATTGCGATTGAACTTCAATTGTTTGGTTTTCAAATGCAGTGGTAGATAGTCGTTATTTTGTAAAACATTCTTACTTGCAGTAGTAATAAGACTCTATGGTTTCGCTAACACATAGATAGACTGTATTATTGCCATGGTCAAGCACTCACATTAAGATCATTTACAAAATCATAAAATGAAAAATAAAAAATCTTGTTTTGAAAATATCGTTTTTCAACATACACAAAATAAATATATAAAAAATTTGTAAACAGCAAAATGGAAAATCCATGGTCAAGCACTCACATTAAGATCATTTACAAAATCATAAAATGAAAAATAAAAAATCTTGTTTTGGAAATATCGATTTTTTTCAACATACACAAAATAAATATATAAAAAATTTGTAAACAGCAAATTGGAAAATCCATGTTTCCATATAGACAAAATTTAAAAACCTTAAACGGACATTTAAGAAAATATATGCAAATGGGAAATTGACAAATGTGTAAATATGAAAATGGAAAAATCCATGTTTCCATATCATGAAATTGAAAAACATCAAACTGTCATTTAAAAAAATGCAAATGGAAAATTGACAAATTGCAATGTGTGAAATGTGAAATTGAACAAATGGCTATCATTATTAAAAAAAAAGAACATGGTGCTCTATGGTTGAGGTGTGAATCAAACCCTCATTACTTATTTGGACCACTCGAGACTGAGTAGACTAGTTTTAGTTGTCATACCACTTTTAAAAGTTTTTGTTAAATCTAGGAATTGAATCCAAGAGCTTGTAGGGGGGATCCAAGGTTGTAATATGTTAAACAGATAGCCTTGAATGTAGGGTGTGGTAGCTATATAGAGATGAGACGTTTCGCTCGGGGCAGGGAGGCATGGAGATCTGCATCAAACCAGTCAAAAGACTGACGACTCAAACAACAACATGTAGAGCTCACCAAAATAATGTTGTGTAACGGTAAATGTTAGTCAACGAACAGTAATGCATTACTAAAACCCATGACACTATACCTAAGAGCTTTTCTAAAATTATTTTAAAATGCCTTTAACCCTATATTAAACACCCAGTTCACAAGACTCATAACTGCAATGTTATGGTCAAACAAAACAAAATCTATATTTCAAAACAAACAAGTGGTTTAGTCAATGTATACTGGAAAAAGTTTTATAAACACTCAAGTCCACAAAAATAATTAAATTAGTAACTGTCAGGTTGACCGAGTGGTTATGGTGTTTGACTTAAGTTCAAATTTTCTATACAAGAAAGCAAGGGTTCGAATACCTTACCTGATATAACTATTGCCTCAACATGACTTGACCACACTGTATTATTGTGTACTCGGTACACAAACCATAGATAGAGTGTATTGTTTAAGGTCACTCTCTTTGCGAACATAGTCAGAGACTGTTGATGGTTAACAATTGCATTAATAGTGGGACATAGGGATAGCAATTAAGAAAAACAGACAATTCCCATACACTTTTTATTTATTTATTTAATGTAAGTACTTGTACAATAGTTATATACAAACTACAACTCTCTTTTGTCTATTACTATCTAGTCCTTTTCGATCCACTTGCATAACAAGGCAGATGACTTTGTAGTTCAGCCCCTTAAAACAACAACAACACTACCTCTTGCATAGTCTGTGATGTTGATGACTCTTGAGGCGTGGAAGATGGATACAACATAACTTTTACAACAGGGGTTAAACGTTGCTCAACAATCAATGCACTATTTTGAGTAGCAACATCTTTCTCTTGTACTAACTTATTAGCATTCTGATGATTTTTTGCCAACACCATTAGTGTTTTGTCTGGAGCACTACATTGATGATCACTCACACTTAAAACCACACCATTTCTACTTTTCATATTGCCTCGACATTTTGTTGACCTCTGTTTTGAGCATCGCCAGAATATTATTCCTTTTACATGTTGTCGTCTATAGTTATATGAGTAGCCTTTATAGAGTACACGTTGTTTACCTCTGTTAGTTGTAGTAAGTTCCATAGTAGTAACTAACCTGTTAGTATGATTTGCACACTACAAAGGTTATCTCTGTTCTGGTAATAGAATTATTTAGCGTTGGCTTTTATATTTAATATGTACAGTTAAAAGTGATAGAAAAGTGGTAGAAACGTGGTAGCAAAGTGGTAGACAAGTGGTAGACAATTGGTAACATAGTGGTAGAAAAGTGGTAGCAAAGTGGTAGCAAAGTGGTAGAAAAGTGGTAGAAAAGTGGTAGCAAAGTGGTAGAAAAGTGGTAGCAAAGTGGTAGCAAAGTGGTAGAAAAGTGGTAGCAAACTAGAAAAGTGGTAGAAAAGTGGTAGAAAAGTAGTAGAAAAGTGGTAGCAAAGTGGTAGAAAAGTGGTAGCAAACTAGAAAAGTGGTAGCAAAGTGGTAGAAAATATTACATGTATTGTTAAGAAATAGTTTAAGCGGTTACATGGATTCATTACACTATAATTTTAGCATCACGAAGCTCATTTTCTATATCCAAAAGTTCTTCCTCATATTTAGTATGACCAGCCTGTTTACAGGTATGCAAGTACTGAAGCCGCTGGATTAGCTTATTGGGATTGTTCCAGTAAACAAATTTAACAAATGATTTTTTTGGGTGTAAACCATTATCATCATCATCATTATCATCATAATCATCATCATCATCATGGTTATCATCATCAATATAATTATCATCAATATAATCATCATCACTATTACTATCTAATCCTTTTTGTTCATCTTGCAATGCAGCAACCTTTGGCATAGTTTGTGTTGTCTTTGATAGTGTTAGAGGTTTCTTAGACGTTAACGACTGTCCTAACATGTCTTTTTCAGGAGATAATAAATGCTCTTTAACAAACAAAGCACTATCTTGAGCCACACTATTTTTTTCTCGGTCTTGCTTTTTTACCTTGGTTAGAGTATTTTGTCCATTTAAATGAGTATTATTTTGAGATTTACAATGATGATCGATTGAAATAAGTATGTTGGAGCCTTTTGTCTTAATCATTCCTCGACACTTTTTAGATCGTTGTTTCGAACAGCACCAAATAACAGTTCCATTTTTATTAGTTCGTTTTACAATATATGCATATCCTTTATAGTAAGCACATGGCTTACCATAGCTAGTCGTTGATACTTCCATGTCAACTGTTCAGCATAAACTAATCTCTAGTAAAGTTAACTCGATAATAAAAATGATTGTTTGTAGTATGTGCAGTTTAAAGTAAGAGCAAAAGTGAGAATCAAATGGTATAAAAGTGTTAGCAAAGTGGTGGAAAAGTGGTAGCAGTTTATAGTAGTCATGATCTTTTTTACTAGAATGTGATTTGAGTAAATGTAATTTCTAATCCTTAGCAGTGAGTAGTCAGTTAGTCTTGGTTCAGACAAGCGTAAACAGTTCTCCAATGAATCAGAGATCAAGATTTTCATTATGAAACAGTTGTGTAACCAATTAGGTATCGGTACTTGATAGCTTCACACATGAACAAAAATTCCAACATATCTGACTTGAATTACATGATTTGAAAGTTGACAAAGAATATCCAATCAACCATTGTAGTTACAATGTCAAACACACAAAGACAAAATCAGCCTAACTTCACCTAACCTAACTTTCAACTCACAGATCAAAATTAAATTCTAGGCATAGTTGAGTTGGAACCCAAGACTTCAGGGATAACACACAAGTATACTAGCCACTACACCGCAAAATGGGCAAATTATCATGCAACACAACATAAAGTAAAAGTTTCCTGTAGTGTAACTCATTGGCTGTCAACCATAGTTTGGGAATTCAAACCCAAGACCTCAGGACTTTTGTTTTGAACATTATCAGAAATATTATTCCATTTACATTTTGCTGCTGCTGCTTATAGTTATAAGAGTTGGCATTAATATGGAAAGCAAAAAAAAAATGCGGGAGCAAAAAGTGGGTGGAAAACGTGTATGCAGAAGTGGGAGCAAACAAGTGTGAGCAAATATGGGAGCAGAAAGTGGGAGCAAATGTGAAAGCAAAAGTGGGAGCAAAAAGAGCGAGCAAAAGTGAGTGTACAAAGTAGGAGCAAAATGTGTGAGTAAAAAGTGGGGGCAAATGTGGTGTTTTACTAAAACAATCTCCCCTAACCTAACCTAAACTAACTTCACCCAACCTAATTTCACCTAACCTAACTTTACTTAACCTAACCTTTCAACTCTCAGATCAAAAATTAAATTCTGGCCATAGTCGAGTTGGAACCCAAAACCTCTGGGATAACATCCAAGTCTACTAGCCACTACATCGCGAAATGGGCAAATTATCATGCAACACAACACAAAAATAAAAAGTTTTCTGTAGTGTAACTCATTGGCTGACATTCATAGTTGAGAATTCAAACCCAAGACCTCAGGACTTTTGTTTTGAACATTATCAGAAATATTATTCCATTTACATTTTGCTGTTGCTTATAGTTATAAGAGTTGGCATTAATATGGGAGCAAAAGTGAAAGCAAAAAGTGGGTGCAAGCATGGCTGGTTGTAGAGACTTTCATATCAACAAATACACATAAACTAAATTTTAGTAAAGTGACTTGGCTAATAATAATAATAATATTAACAGTTTAAAATTTTTTTCAAGAGGATTGATATTTTTTCAGGGTGTAATTTCCAAAGTACTGTCAAGAATAATAATTACATGAACAGATTCCAAGAACTCTAGAGTGCTTTTAAGGTTAATGATTGGCTAGGAGTGAGATAGAGCTAGCTAACCTAAGTTAACCTCAGCTCAGTAAACCTAACCTTGTCACATGGCATGTTCTACAAGTATAGACTTGCTTTGAGACTGGCTATGACGTCACAGATGAATGGCGGTGGGAGGCTGGCAAAAAGGAAAATGTTTTTGGGTAATAAAAACGTCATGTCCAGCCTCCAACCGCCATTCATCTGTGACGTCATAGCCAGTCTCAAAGCAAGTCTATACTTGTAGAACATGCCATGTGACAAGGTTAGGTTTACTGAGCTGAGGTTAACTTAGGTTAGCTAGCTCTATCTCACTCCTAGCCAATCATTAACCTTAAAAGCACTCTAGAGTTCTTGGAATCTGTTCATGTAATTATTATTCTTGACAGTACTTTGGAAATTACACCCTGAAAAAATATCAATCCTCTTGAAAAAAAATTTAAACTGTTAATATTATTATTATTATTAGCCAAGTCACTTTACTAAAATTTAGTTTATGTGTATTTGTTGATATGAAAGTCTCTACAACCAGCCATGCTTGCACCCACTTTTTGCTTTCACTTTTGCTCCCATATTAATGCCAACTCTTATAACTATAAGCAACAGCAAAATGTAAATGGAATAATATTTCTGATAATGTTCAAAACAAAAGTCCTGAGGTCTTGGGTTTGAATTCTCAACTATGAATGTCAGCCAATGAGTTACACTACAGAAAACTTTTTATTTTTGTGTTGTGTTGCATGATAATTTGCCCATTTCGCGATGTAGTGGCTAGTAGACTTGGGTGTTATCCCAGAGGTTTTGGGTTCCAACTCGACTATGGCCAGAATTTAATTTTTGATCTGAGAGTTGAAAGGTTAGGTTAAGTAAAGTTAGGTTAGGTGAAATTAGGTTGGGTGAAGTTAGTTTAGGTTAGGTTAGGGGAGATTGTTTTAGTAAAACACCACATTTGCCCCCACTTTTTACTCACACATTTTGCTCCTACTTTGTACACTCACTTTTGCTCGCTCTTTTTGCTCCCACTTTTGCTTTCACATTTGCTCCCACTTTCTGCTCCCATATTTGCTCACACTTGTTTGCTCCCACTTCTGCATACACGTTTTCCACCCACTTTTTGCTCCCGCATTTTTTTTTTGCTTTCCATATTAATGCCAACTCTTATAACTATAAGCAGCAGCAGCAAAATGTAAATGGAATAATATTTCTGATAATGTTCAAAACAAAAGTCCTGAGGTCTTGGGTTTGAATTCCCAAACTATGGTTGACAGCCAATGAGTTACACTACAGGAAACTTTTACTTTATGTTGTGTTGCATGATAATTTGCCCATTTTGCGGTGTAGTGGCTAGTATACTTGTGTGTTATCCCTGAAGTCTTGGGTTCCAACTCAACTATGCCTAGAATTTAATTTTGATCTGTGAGTTGAAAGTTAGGTTAGGTGAAGTTAGGCTGATTTTGTCTTTGTGTGTTTGACATTGTAACTACAATGGTTGATTGGATATTCTTTGTCAACTTTCAAATCATGTAATTCAAGTCAGATATGTTGGAATTTTTGTTCATGTGTGAAGCTATCAAGTACCGATACCTAATTGGTTACACAACTGTTTCATAATGAAAATCTTGATCTCTGATTCATTGGAGAACTGTTTACGCTTGTCTGAACCAAGACTAACTGACTACTCACTGCTAAGGATTAGAAATTACATTTACTCAAATCACATTCTAGTAAAAAAGATCATGACTACTATAAACTGCTACCACTCTTCCACCACTTTGCTAACACTTTTATACCATTTGATTCTCACTTTTGCTCTTACTTTAAACTGCACATACTACAAACAATCATTTTTATTATCGAGTTAACTTTACTAGAGATTAGTTTATGCTGAACAGTTGACATGGAAGTATCAACGACTAGCTATGGTAAGCCATGTGCTTACTATAAAGGATATGCATATATTGTAAAACGAACTAATAAAAATGGAACTGTTATTTGGTGCTGTTCGAAACAACGATCTAAAAAGTGTCGAGGAATGATTAAGACAAAAGGCTCCAACATACTTATTTCAATCGATCATCATTGTAAATCTCAAAATAATACTCATTTAAATGGACAAAATACTCTAACCAAGGTAAAAAAGCAAGACCGAGAAAAAAATAGTGTGGCTCAAGATAGTGCTTTGTTTGTTAAAGAGCATTTATTATCTCCTGAAAAAGACATGTTAGGACAGTCGTTAACGTCTAAGAAACCTCTAACACTATCAAAGACAACACAAACTATGCCAAAGGTTGCTGCATTGCAAGATGAACAAAAAGGATTAGATAGTAATAGTGATGATGATTATATTGATGATAATTATATTGATGATGATAACCATGATGATGATGATGATTATGATGATAATGATGATGATGATAATGGTTTACACCCAAAAAAATCATTTGTTAAATTTGTTTACTGGAACAATCCCAATAAGCTAATCCAGCGGCTTCAGTACTTGCATACCTGTAAACAGGCTGGTCATACTAAATATGAGGAAGAACTTTTGGATATAGAAAATGAGCTTCGTGATGCTAAAATTATAGTGTAATGAATCCATGTAACCGCTTAAACTATTTCTTAACAATACATGTAATATTTTCTACCACTTTGCTACCACTTTTCTAGTTTGCTACCACTTTTCTACCACTTTGCTACCACTTTTCTACTACTTTTCTACCACTTTTCTACCACTTTTCTAGTTTGCTACCACTTTTCTACCACTTTGCTACCACTTTGCTACCACTTTTCTACCACTTTGCTACCACTTTTCTACCACTTTTCTACCACTTTGCTACCACTTTGCTACCACTTTTCTACCACTATGTTACCAATTGTCTACCACTTGTCTACCACTTTGCTACCACGTTTCTACCACTTTTCTATCACTTTTAACTGTACATATTAAATATAAAAGCCAACGCTAAATAATTCTATTACCAGAACAGAGATAACCTTTGTAGTGTGCAAATCATACTAACAGGTTAGTTACTACTATGGAACTTACTACAACTAACAGAGGTAAACAACGTGTACTCTATAAAGGCTACTCATATAACTATAGACGACAACATGTAAAAGGAATAATATTCTGGCGATGCTCAAAACAGAGGTCAACAAAATGTCGAGGCAATATGAAAAGTAGAAATGGTGTGGTTTTAAGTGTGAGTGATCATCAATGTAGTGCTCCAGACAAAACACTAATGGTGTTGGCAAAAAATCATCAGAATGCTAATAAGTTAGTACAAGAGAAAGATGTTGCTACTCAAAATAGTGCATTGATTGTTGAGCAACGTTTAACCCCTGTTGTAAAAGTTATGTTGTATCCATCTTCCACGCCTCAAGAGTCATCAACATCACAGACTATGCAAGAGGTAGTGTTGTTGTTGTTTTAAGGGGCTGAACTACAAAGTCATCTGCCTTGTTATGCAAGTGGATCGAAAAGGACTAGATAGTAATAGACAAAAGAGAGTTGTAGTTTGTATATAACTATTGTACAAGTACTTACATTAAATAAATAAATAAAAAGTGTATGGGAATTGTCTGTTTTTCTTAATTGCTATCCCTATGTCCCACTATTAATGCAATTGTTAACCATCAACAGTCTCTGACTATGTTCGCAAAGAGAGTGACCTTAAACAATACACTCTATCTATGGTTTGTGTACCGAGTACACAATAATACAGTGTGGTCAAGTCATGTTGAGGCAATAGTTATATCAGGTAAGGTATTCGAACCCTTGCTTTCTTGTATAGAAAATTTGAACTTAAGTCAAACACCATAACCACTCGGTCAACCTGACAGTTACTAATTTAATTATTTTTGTGGACTTGAGTGTTTATAAAACTTTTTCCAGTATACATTGACTAAACCACTTGTTTGTTTTGAAATATAGATTTTGTTTTGTTTGACCATAACATTGCAGTTATGAGTCTTGTGAACTGGGTGTTTAATATAGGGTTAAAGGCATTTTAAAATAATTTTAGAAAAGCTCTTAGGTATCGTGTCATGGGTTTTAGTAATGCATTACTGTTCGTTGACTAACATTTACCGTTACACAACATTATTTTGGTGAGCTCTACATGTTGTTGTTTGAGTCGTCAGTCTTTTGACTGGTTTGATGCAGATCTCCATGCCTCCCTGCCCCGAGCGAAACGTCTCATCTCTATATAGCTACCACACCCTACATTCAAGGCTATCTGTTTAACATATTACAACCTTGGATCCCCCCTACAAGCTCTTGGATTCAATTCCTAGATTTAACAAAAACTTTTAAAAGTGGTATGACAACTAAAACTAGTCTACTCAGTCTCGAGTGGTCCAAATAAGTAAAGAGGGTTTGATTCACACCTCAACCATAGAGCACCATGTTCTTTTTTTTAAATAATGATAGCCATTTGTTCAATTTCACATTTCACACATTGCAATTTGTCAATTTTCCATTTGCATTTTTTAAAATGACAGTTTGATGTTTTTCAATTTCATGATATGGAAACATGGATTTTTCCATTTTCATATTTACACATTTGTCAATTTCCCATTTGCATATATTTTCTTAAATGTCCGTTTAAGGTTTTTAAATTTTGTCTATATGGAAACATGGATTTTCCAATTTGCTGTTTACAAATTTTTTATATATTTATTTTGTGTATGTTGAAAAAAATCGATATTTCCAAAACAAGATTTTTTATTTTTCATTTTATGATTTTGTAAATGATCTTAATGTGAGTGCTTGACCATGGATTTTCCATTTTGCTGTTTACAAATTTTTTATATATTTATTTTGTGTATGTTGAAAAACGATATTTTCAAAACAAGATTTTTTATTTTTCATTTTATGATTTTGTAAATGATCTTAATGTGAGTGCTTGACCATGGCAATAATACAGTCTATCTATGTGTTAGCGAAACCATAG
This sequence comes from Meconema thalassinum, assembly GCA_946902985.2. NCBI lineage: Eukaryota > Metazoa > Arthropoda > Insecta > Orthoptera > Tettigoniidae > Meconema > Meconema thalassinum. The sequence continues at coordinate 1,535,925,694 of OX336388.2, forward strand.
AGTCTTATTACTACTGCAAGTAAGAATGTTTTACAAAATAACGACTATCTACCACTGCATTTGAAAACCAAACAATTGAAGTTCAATCGCAATCGAATGAATGGTATATGAACGCAAACGGAACTTTGTTGAATCGACTCGTGCGCCGTAACTCATTTGTAGAAACTACTCGTGCGCTACCTATTGTAAAATAGATGTCTATTCCAAAATGGCCTTTGTTGAACCTGTGCGTCGCAAGTCTGGCCCACTAGTTACCAAGGCCTTTCAACATATTATCCAACACTCCAAACGTCAACCTCAACTGCTACAAACTGACCAGGGGAAAGAATTTTTCAACAAGGATTTCTCCAGTTTTCTCAAATCTAAGGATATTCACCACTACACCACGTACAGCAACCTCAAAGCCAGTGTGATCGAACGGTTCAACCGAACATTGAAAACCCATATGTGGAAAGCGTTAACCACTCAGGACACGTATCGCCGGTTGGACATGTTACCTGAGCTAGTGTCACGTTACAATGACACCAAACATAGAACGATTGGGACCAAGCCACGCCTCGTGACTAAAAATATTCAGCGATTGGATAAACTGTTTAACCCCATAAAAGCAGCCGATCCTAAACGTCACCGACTGAACATTGGGGATTTTGTTCGTGTGAGCAAATTTAAGTCTGCCTTCAATAAGGGCTACACGCCACAGTGGGGGACTGAACTATTTCGAATTCGTCGAGTCAACTTGGACACTCCAGTCACCTATTTACTCGAGAACCTCAACCATCAACCCATAAAAGGTAGATTTTATCTCCATGAACTTCAGAAAACAGCATTTCCTCAGCATTATCTTGTGGAAAAAGTGTTGAAACAAAAAGGAAATAAACTCTACGTCAAATGGTTAGGGTTTAACTCTACGTTTAATTCTTGGATCAATAAACTACATGTTGTGTGAACCTGTGTACTTTTTATTTATTCACACATGTTGTACACCACCTATAGCTCTATGTGTACAGTCCTCAGCTCCACATATTTCTTTCTCTTTCCACCTGTGTTCTCTCTTACATTACCCCTCCCCCTCTCCCCCCTCCACCTCCCACCACTGCCGTTTGCAGCTCTTGCCTATCTATTGGTTGTGACATCATTCCTACAAGTTGCATCATACTTTTTACTGATTCAGCGATTCCCACGCCTTGAACATTCTCTTATCGTGCACGTGGACAGATAACACCCAAGCGAACACCTGTGCCGGATCAAATTTCACCTGAACTAGCATTTTGTCACGTACGCAGCAAGACAGAATGTAACTTGTTAACAGTTATCGCGCATGTAGATAGATAACGTCCCAAGCGAACACCTGCGGTAGATCAAATTTCACGTCAACTTGCATTTTGTCACGTACGAAGCAAGACAGGATGTCACTGGTTTAGCATGCCTGTGGTTTCACACATGTGTGCACGCCTTTCGCACTTCCCTGCCAGCACAATGGTCAGATTATTTCACCTTCAAGCGTCTTGGTCATTTTTTCCATTGCACCTGTTGTCAAGTCAGATCGGAGCCTTCCAATAAGCTCAAATGACCTTCACCTCCTGTAAGTTTGTTTTCTGTACTCGCTTCGAGCACCATAGAACCAAGTTTTCAATACCGTTTACACGTCAAAGGTAAAATATCAGGAAAACGCACGCTCGACCCGTCGATATAGCAATTGATCTATTGAACACGGCCACCGTGGTCAGCGACAGGTTCGTTGAAACACACACACCCAGCCGTATCGTCTCTCTCAACCACCACGCTTCATAAACATTATAAACAGGTAACGGTAAAGAATTTTTTTCTCAACATGTATGGCGTTAGGCCCTTTGTGAATTATCTTTTTGGAAAAAAAATATCTACCACATTTGAAAGGGGGCGTTAGCCCGAGTCCTAGGACACCTCGTACACGTCTCTAGCGTTATTGGTTCGTGAAATATCGGCAAAAATTATAAAAAACGCGTGTTTACCCCAAAATCGCGTTTCAAAAATTTTTTAAAATTACAACGAGTAGTTCATAGCAAAGAGGACGTCACTCCGAGTCCTTGGACCCATCGTACATGCCTCTAGCGTTATTGCTTCGTGAGATATCGACAAAATCACAAAAAACACGTGTTTACCCCAAAACCGAGTTTCCAATTTTATTAAAAATTATAACGAGTAGTCCATAGCAGAGAGGACGTTACCCCGAGTCCTTGGACCTGTCGAACACGCCTCTAGCGTTATTGGTTCGTGAGATATAGCAAAAAGTCTAAAATCACGTTTTTACCCCAAAATATTCTGTTTCCCTCATTCTCAAAAACTTTAACCTATTACCAAAATACACAGGGTTTCGAGACAAGCCATTTGACACGTCATAGGACCAAATCCGACCATGCATTCGTGAGATATCGGAATAAGTCTAAAATCACGGTTTTACCACCAAAAAAGCCTGTTTCCCTCATTCTCAAAACTTTAACCTATTAATAACATATAAAGGGTTTCGAGACAATCGATTTGACACGTCACACGTCCAAATCCGACCTTGCGTTTGAGTTATATCGACAAACGTCGTAGGAAAGTAGGCGACTATCTGGCTCTCTCCTCACCACCAAAACCTCTTCTTTTCAATCATTTTTTTTCAAAGAGCTCGCCCTCTTACAAAAATCCCAAGTGCGCATGCGTAAAAAACAAAAACAAAAATGTTCATCCATAGCGGCAGCCAGAAAAACGCATGCGCGATATGAGCAACAACATTTAAGTTCATTTTAGCAGCGCACCTTATACATGTCGTATTTGAAAAGAGACTTTCACTAAAAATTACAATTTCACCCCCTAGTAGGGGTAGGTTTTATTTAGGGGTTGAAATGAGTGGTCCATTGGAAAGAGGGCGTCAACCCGAGTCCAACGACACCTCATTTGTCAAAATCGGACCATGCGTTTGAGAGATATTAATTATTTCAATTTCGCGCGGCGGCCATGTTGGTTTGTTGGGCACAGGAGTGTCAAGTGAAGCAGAACCCCCCCTACTCCACTACTCTTATGTGCACAAATCTAGAAAAATTGCTGAGTTTTAATTCCCTGGCCGTGAAAGCCAATATACCATCTTTTTGGATGCCTTCATACGGAGGTTAAGGCTACTTAAGATTTTAGCTCTCGCAGTTAAGAGGCGCAGGTGCGCTTAATTAAAAGGGAGGTAGCGCGCAGTTCGCTATTCTTGTGGGGGTCCGGGTGCGGACACCAAGAGCCCGCTGATGAGACAGCTTGGTGTTCCTAGGCGAAACTCCAAACAAGACACGATACTAACCTAGAAAAATTGCTGAGTTTTAATTCACTGGCTCTGATAGCCAATTGACCATCCTTTTGTTGTTTGAGTTGAAGGGCTTGGATATCGTGGTCATTTATCCCCGAGTATTTGGGTGTGTATTCAGTTCATATGATAACCTATGCTGCTGTAATGGCTGTATTAGTGTGTGTATTTCTACTTCAGGTGAGAATTAGGCAGGAGGCGGCCGTGGCCTTAAGTTAGGAACCATCTCTTCATTCGCCTAGAGCAGAAGAGGGAAACCACGGAAAACTACTTCCAGGATGGCTGAGGTGGGAATCGAACTCACTTCTTCTCAGTTTTGCCTCACGAGACTGAGTGTATCCTGTTCCAGCCCTCAGACCAGAATTAAGTTCCTTGCAGAGCTGGGAATCAACTCGGACCTCCAGGGCGACAGTCAGGATTTCTAGACGCTGCGCCAGGAAGTACTCTACAACATTTGAGGTTTTGGAGGTAACAAGTTACAGAAAAGGGAAATTCGTACGGTTTCTGCCACTGAGTAGGTGTCCGAGGTTTTCAGGAGGTGTTCCATCATTCCCTCACTTAGGAGGGATAGAACCAGCAGCGAGTGATGCAGCAGACAGCCGGACCGTACGTCACGCCTGATGTGTAAGACAAAGCGAGCTACATCCATTTCATCGATTGCGAGCTTTCTGCGGGAAACGAGTTATCTCTGGTGATTTGCACAGTCGTTCAAGCAAAAAATGAGCGCACTCGTGGTACCTGTTTTGTTTCAATTCCCAACGGTGGGTTTACTCGCCAAATTTTACAGCGTTGGCAAGAATTATTTATATAAATGCTATGATGTTTCTCCAGTCATTACTTTGAGGTTTAGCTCTGCTCTCGAGAACTGAACTGGGAAGAAGGAAGAAAGAAAGAAAGATAGAAAGAAAGAAAGAAAGAAAGAAAGAAAGAAAGAAAGAAAGAAAGAAAGATTGAAAGATAGAGGAACTGATGATCGGTCCGGTGGTCTGTTTCATCACCCGTTGCTGGGTCTATCACTCCTAAGTGAGGGACGATGGAGCACCTCACGCATCTCCACGGGATTCCCAAACACCAACTGTACAGGACAATTTGATTCATGGAGTGTTCAAGTAATTTATCTGCTTACACTACTTGCCAAGTGTATGATGTTTATATTTGGCTGCGTGAAGTTCGGGTACAAATTGAGAATCATATTACAATGATTTTAAATTTTATTTCTTGCGTTACATTGTATGTATATTCTAGACAGCGGTCAGTTGCGCGGAAAGCAACTCACGTATCAATTGCGCATGACTGAGGCTCCCGACCTGCCAAACACCGTGCCGTATAGGCTACCGTATGTACATGTTTCTATGACATACGAAAATAGTGGCTGTAGACTCTCGTTATTATACTGGAGGAAGAGTTGTAAACCACTGATAAAAGTACTTCTAGAATGCTGATGTTGGATTATAACAATCCATTTCTCATCAGTCCTCACGAGAGTGCGTTTGCCGTTCATAATTGAAATGGTGTTCTGTTGTTTCCTATTTTCAACTCCAGGTGTATTCTTTGACGGCATCTGCAGTTAGGCCATGATCATCTCCCTCCAAATTCCTTGTACAGTTTCATTTTCAATAATTCCTCTGGTGAGGTTGCCGTCTGGAAGAGAATCTGGCCGTAAAACATCCACCACTTACCAAACTCGTATCACCCCCGACCTATACGAAGCCGTAGTTGAAAGGGGGTAAAGTTGAATTCTCCTGGTAAGTGCGCGTGAAGAGCAAGTTGTGCTGTACATTGTTATTTTGAAATCTGTTGTGGCATATGTTTGATACAAGAAACTTAATTTTTAGCACAAAATTCTGAATTGAGAAATGACTTTGGAAATGAAAATGAAAATCCACAGCCTGCTTCCAGTCTCCGACCGGGTCAGGAATGGAATGAATGAAGCCCCCATCTAGCGGCGAGGATATGAAATGTGCCGGCTGCCGAGGCCTGACGCACTCCTCTGGGGCAATGATTAAATGAATGACAGATGAAATGAAATGATAGTGGAGAGTGTTGCTGGAATGAAATTTTGACAGGGAAAACCGGAGTACCCGGAGAAAAACCTGTCTGCCTCCGTTTTGTCCAGCACAGATCTCACATGGAGTGACCGGGATTTGAAACTTTGGAAATAATCCTTTCAAATGTAATTGCCAATATTCTTACTGCAGTTAAGAACTTTGTGTTTAAGGGTGGCATGTGGTGATGGAGATAGGGGAATGTGTGATGACTTTTACTCCTCCAAGCTGTATCGCACTTTGTGGGTCTCCGGGGACTCATATAATCAAGACATGACGAAAATATAGTGTGCTACAAGATATATGCCCAGGCGGCTTTACGAGGTGTCGGAGCAGAGCAGTAGAGGGGTTGTCCCGTTGGGAAGGCTGAGTGACGCTCAAATTAGCTGTGAGTCCAAGGCGGTTTGCCCTGCGACAAGTCTTCCCAGTGACCAGCAGACTGCCACTTAATCCCTGCTCAATAGATAACTTACAACAAGGTGTTTTATTCAATTGAGAATCACCTCATCCATTTCCTCGGAAAGTCTCTTCCCATTTCCAGAGTTGCACAGTCCCTTTTTTCAGCCTGAATATTGAAGAATGTAGGATATAGGTTAACTTGTGTTTTATGATGGCTCAAATGATTAAAAGGAAACAAAATTTAGATTATGTTTCAACGAACATCATCATAACGGAGTTATGGGTTTATTATCATCATGAATATTATTATTAGTTTGATTATTGTAATAAATAGTGATATGAACTTAATCGTAGTAAAAGCTTCCTTATTACAGTCGAGCGTCGATAATCCGGACCGCCGATAATCCGGACTGTCGACAATCCAGACCGTCGATAATCCGGACCATCGATAATCCGGACCGTCGATAATCCGGACCGTCGATAATCCAGACCGTTGATAATCCGGACCGTCGATAATCCCGACCGTTGTTAATCCGGACCGTTGATAATCCAGACCGTCGATAACCTGGACTGTCGATAATCCAGACCTTCTATAATCCGGACCGTCGATAAACCAGACCGTCGATAATCCGGACCGTCGATAATCCAGACCGTCGATAATACAGACCGTCGATAATACAGACCGTCGATAATCCGGACCGTCGAAAATCCTGACCGTCGATACTCCAGATCGTCGATAATCCAGACCGTCGATAATCCGGACCGTCGAAAATCCGGACCGTTGATAATCCGGATTCAATTCCTGTGAAAAAAGAGTTGAAGTGGTTCTCAGAATTCTATTTTAACCACTTTTAACCCTCCTACTCTCTATATTAAATTTGATACCTGTTGAATTTCTATTTCTTTCAACAGTTTTAGGGCTGCAGCGTAAACTTAGAATTAAAATGTCGCTGGAAGGAACAAGCCGCTAGCTACAGTCGTACCACATTCAATCAATATTACATTATTGGAATACTAATATAACGGGTTCCTGCAAATTTCAGACTGATGAATAACGATAGCGTTCTAAGCCATCTTTAATGGATCTTTTCTTTTAAAACTCCATCTTCACAAGTTCTGTTTCTCATTTTATTTTATTTTGATAATTGATTTAATTTTCTCGCTCTTTAGTCACCGTGCCAAACTGTAAGATTCATAATGACTCCGATTCATTCAGTCATTCATTGAAGACTTTATACAGAAAATTGAATTAGAAGCATTGATATTGTTTCAAAGGAAACTGATTAGCTGGCGTAACTAAAGAAAAAATAAAATATGGCTTCTCTGTTTGCAAAGTTTTCTACTCCATGAATACTGGTTTAAAATGAAAAACGAACTTAATGAGGAAAAAAAAGCAGCTAATTAACGAGAAAAGTAAAAATGAAATTATGTATTTGTCGAAATGAGGTCCTTGGTCTTTCATACAAAAACACAGGTGATTTGTTTGGCTCTGATTATTGCCAATACAGTATTTAAAATGTAAACACCATCTTCCTTTTTTACGAAGATAACTTTCTATAGCAAATAAGCTACGTCATACATTTCTGTATGAATATTAATTGACCTTTGTATGGCTCTAGTAAATCCGATACTATTGTATGGGTGCGAGACAAGGGTGACACCACAAACTCTTCAAGAACGCATTTGTGCCTTTAAGAGGAAAGTGTTTAGGAAGATATACTGGCCCGTATTCAATGCGGACGAAGGAATATGGGGAAAGGATGCAGAAGGAAGACCTATACCAACTATTTAAAAAGGCAAATATTAGTAGAACCATCAAGGACGACGACTTCAGTAGCTAGGACATGTTTTTTGAGCAGACGTATCTATTCCTATCAGAGTGTTTAATTCCCGGCTGATCGGCAAACGCCCAATAGGCGAGAGGAAGAACTTTCTCGGGAATGGATAACCAGATCTAATTACTGTGATGTGCATTCGCTATTCTGGGAATCTGGTTTGCCCTTCTCCCGGGATAACTAAGTGGCAGACGTTCTCGTAATTTGGACAACCAGATTTCATCGGAATGTTGAGCAGACACCGTTCTGGCAATCTTCATTGCCCTTCTTCTGGGACCGGTAGGAGAAAGGCTTTCTTGGAATTTGGACAACCAGATCTCATAGGAATGATGACCAGACACCGTTCTGACAATCTTCATTGCTCTTCTCCCAGGACCGGTGGGAAAAAGGCGTTCTCGGGATTTCGACAACCAGATCTCATAGAAATGATGACCAGACACGGTCCTGACAATGTAGGAGAAAGGCTTTCTCGGAATTTGGACAGTCAGATCTCATAGGAATGATGGCCAGACACCATTCTGACAATCTTCATTGCCCTTCTTCCGGGCCCGTTAGGAGAAATACTTTCTCCGAATTTGGACAACCAGTCTCATTGGGAATGATGACCAATCACTGTTCTGGAAATCCGCGTTGCCCTTCCCCCAAGATGGCAGTGGGGAAGGCGTTCTTGAAATTTTGACAATGAGATCCCATCGCAGTATTTACAAGTCTCATCTTGGGACCACTGGGGGCAGGCGATCCCGTAATTTGGACAACCAGATCTCATTGCAGTGATGTGCAGACACTGTTCTACCGGGACTGCTTGGCAAAAGTCATTCCGGGTATTGGACAAGCCGGTTTTGATTATTACTTTGAGGACATGAACAAAAAAAACGACCACATCAAATAACTTAGCTAGGTCAACTTGGTAATGTATCAACGCAAAACTGTCCACACTAGCATTAAACAGTCCCCAAGTCCAAACTTTAATAATGTAGAAATTAATTAATAATTACATTTATTTGAAACGTTAATTCCATTCTGTTGTTTGATTGTACGGTAGCGAAATATCCTCATAATAATGTCGCTGTGGAGTTATCGCGTTAGACAACAATGCCATAGCTAGCAGCGATGTCTGTTGAAATGCTAGCAATTGGAGTTGGACTGCACATCTCCCAAGTGTATTAGGTCAATGCCTCCCGAGAGTGGCGCTGACACACCCCATTAACGAATAGTAAGCCAGGGTCACATCGCAAAGCGATTACACTCCACCTCAGAGACTTTGGACACCAAATGTACATGCAAACTGATGTCAAACGTTAATATTGCCTAAAGCTCTCTCAAAGACAGAATTAGCGGCGGTCATACTCCATTGAATTCCAGATCATTGCGTTGCGATAGTCACAGTTGGACTAATTAGTAATGGTTGATTATGCGAACAATATGAATTATACACCTGCTGCTCTCTTTCCTTCTTAACAACATCACAAAATTTGTATTTGTTTTATCTAGGGTATTGAGGCGATCAGTCCCGTATACTTAGATTGGTGTTGAATTTGTCTGCTAACTTGTGTTAATGCAATACATACAGCACTGTGTATGTACATTTCTACCTTTGAATATTTTCGTTTCTACATAACCCGAGATGAGGTGAGGTGAGTTTTCCGGATTAAATATTATCTTTCATCTTCTTTTCTTTCTGTCTTTCTTTCTTTCTTTCTTTCTTTCTTTCTTTCTTTCTTTCTTCCTTTCTTTCTTCTTCTTACTCTTCTAATTATTAATATAAATTATGCCACTTTACTTACGTTTAACCACGCACAGTGCAATGTCTTACAAATAATATACACGTATGTCATTCTTAATACAAATTTTAATTCTGGTATGAGGGCTGAAACGGGTTACACTCAACCCGCATGGAAAAACTGAGAAGAGATGGTTTCGATTCCCATCTCATCCATCGTAGAAGTGGATTACCGTGGTTCCCTTTTCTATTACAGCCAAATACCGGGATGGTTCCTAAGTTAGGGCTACGGTCTCCTCCAACCCAATCCTGGCCTCAATTACAAATACACATACTAATACAGACACCACAATACTCCAGGTTATCAGACACATTCAAAAGACACAAGTGAATTAAGAGACCATGATGACCAAGCCACAAACTGGAAACAACAAAAGCTAAAAACTTAAATTGAGATGGCAATTACATGTTTGAGATCTTATGATAATAATAACAATTATAAATAATAATAAATAATAATACATAACTGATAAACAATTTACGTCTTAACAATCTATGGTGTATTAACGATTTTTTATTACGGTCATTCACTCACACATTGCCAACAGCAGTGACTACGCTCGCTAAAGAGCAGCGTTCGATCATGGGGCCAAGCTCTCTCCTGACCCGGTAGACGCGTGGGTTCGAGCCACGCCGTCGGCCGTCCTTGAAATGGATTTCCATGTTTTCCCCATTTTCAACATCAGGCAAATGCTGGGACGGTACCTTCTGACAGGCCACGGCCGCTCCCTTCCACATCCTTGCCCAGTTTCATTCATCTGCATCCATTCCATCTCTCATCCGGACGCGCAGGTCGCCCACGGGCGTCGACTAGAAAGACCTTCACTCCGCCTCTCAGGAGGCCAAACGAAAATAAGAAATAGAAACCTCACAGATTCTGCGAATTCAAGAGGAAGTTCGTGCATGTACGTCTAAACGTTATTAATATTGTTGTTTTAAGAGGCGGAACAGTAAGACCCTCTGTCCCTGTTAAAACGTTGTTAGTAAGGTTAGAAAGACAGTTATTTCATGATCTAGTTCCTGACACGAGGAATGATTTACTGAAAGCAGATGGATGTTGTAAAGGAGTTGGAATTATAGATGCAAATCGTGTGACACGATCATGGTAGAAGAAAGAAAGGAAAATTAAAAAGGGGATGAATTATCGGCCAATACTGTGTTATTATTATTAAGTTATTAATATATTTAATGATATATTCATTATTACTATTATTGTTAATTGATAAATTACTTGAATGTTAACGATTTTAACAATTAGTGGTAACTTCAAACAAGTTAATAACAGCTGATAAATCTACGATTTTACAGGATAAGGTTCGTAGCATCGATACCAATCATTTTATCATACTGACATATTATCGTGGAAAAGCCCCACTTTAAGTATTAGTCGTCTTTAGTGACAGAAATGTTATGACTACCATGCCAGTGACAATATTATATTGGGAAAACAGTACAATGCAAGTTCACAAGTTTGTTTCTTGAATGGAACTGGAAGTCAATTAAAGAGCAATCCTCGTTTCCCTCAAAAGAACAGCCGTCGAACACTACCCTAATTAGAGCAGTTAGATACAGCATTAAGAACTTTTAATTAAAACGTGAAATTTATTTATTTCGTAAATCCATAAAATACTTTTAATTACTTCATAGAGAGAAAATTAAACAAAGCTACGGACTGTACATGGGAGAGGCTGCAATATCCAGATTTCTGCAAGTTCCGCAGTTCTCCAAGGAGCCTGATTTTATTTACATCACCATTTTTCTAGGTTCAGCAATGGTGCGACGCTAGCTTGGATCTAATTAGATCCAGGCGTAGGCCTACTAGAATTCACTTCAGTGAGCAATATAAATGCAACCAACTCCCATTTTATATTTGGATGTTGGGGAAGGTGAGGCAAGGAGCCAAGAGCTGTACAATGTAATATCACCCCTTATTGTTACAGTTTATACGTAGCCGGGATGATACGAGATGAGTTCAACAGTGACAGTGGCTTTAACAGACGAATGTCCTAACTGTCGCCAACATCATGGGAGGAGTTAATGGGAAATGAAGACGACTGAAACTTGCAAGGAGTTGAAAGGAAACGGCAAGATTTAATCTACTGGCATTTAATTTATTCCAATTGTTTTAACAAACTCAAGATGGTGGCTGTGCGAATTTTTAAAATTAAGTTATTATTCTTTGTGACCTAATCTTGCTATCGAAGTGAATGTTTGAATAATGAACCAACGCAGTGATATTCACCTACCTAGCCTACCAAGTGACCGATGACTAGCCCTGCTGGCCTACAGTATGTGGAGTACAGCGTGGTCAGCACATTGGGTCCTCTTGGTCGTTAATCTTGGTTTTCGTGACCAGGGCGTGCCCTGCCTCACTGGTCAGACAGCTGTCCTTACGAGGCTGAGTGCCCCCCGTTCCAGTCCACACGTCAGTTTCTAAAATCCTTGACGCAGCCGGGAATAGAACCCGGGACCTCTGGGCGAGAGGGAAGTGTCCTATCTGAACACCACGAGGCCAGCATGCTACACTAAAATAAAAGAATATAATAACATAAAATAAAATAAGAATAATCTTTATATATATATAGGCTAAAGGAAGATGTCCTGACTGACGGATAATCTACGCACAGCAAAAACTACTGGAGATAATTGCATGAAACTTTGAAAAAATGTTCCTACCGTAGTGTAGATGCACACTAAGAAAGGATTTTTAAAAATTCTGATTTTAAAGGGGTGAAAGGGGGTGAAATGTGATTTTACATTTTTGTTATACTTAACTGGGACAAAATATCGAAGTTGTCGCATAAAGACCGGACATAGCTCATTTTAAGCCCTCGATGTGATAAACAATACTCGGTAAGTCCCTATGGGACACCGAAAATCACATTTTAAGGCCCTAAAACCAACAGTTTCAAAGATATTCTTCGCTCTGATAAACTGATGAACTAATGGCAAGTCCGTACCCATGGCAACAGTACGCTCTGATAAACTGATGAATTAATCGCAAATCCGTATCCATGGCAACAGTAGCTCAAAACATGACATCCAATTGTCCATCTATCCCTGTACGAGGCAATGTCAATCCACTTATCATCTAAAACACGATAGACTAGCTGCGAGGCTCAGGGGTAACGCTCTAGCTTGCTGGGCCCAAGGTTGCAGGTTCGTATCATGGCGCAGTCAGCTGGCTTTTGAGGGTGCGCAATGCAAGAGAACCATGTTAGTAGGTTTACTGTCACATTAAAGATCCCCTACGGGGCACACTTCTAGCACCCCGGTGTTTCTAAAAGCCAGAGTAGTTAAAAGGAACGTAAATTCAATAACATTATTATTAAAACACGATAAGAACATTAGAAATCTAAACGGTCATCCCTCTTTCAAGATATATCTATATCATCATTTAAAAATAACTTTCTATGTTTTAGAACTACAATAACGAACATTAGTGTGAGATGGCGCTTTCCAATACCACCTTTAATTTTGTAACACTAGAGTAGCGGCTAATAAATAAAGTTAGCGATCAACACTGGGCTCACAAATCCCGCATAGTTAAGTACAAACATATCAGTCAGGTCGTTATGTCAGTAGCAACGATTCCGTAACACTAAATGCATCCCGCCGTCACATACCTCAATATGCACTTACAGAATTTGTGAACCGGTCTATTTTACTGAAAATAATTTCTACGAGCGAGTATCCATTCCGCCAAAAACCACATTCACTACCTTTTCCAACATTTACACAAGAAGTGATTTTGAAAACACTTTTCTGTATGTTGAGGTACAGAGATATTACACATGGAAAGTTACTATAAAATGTTGGCATATCAGAATTCAAGGAACTGCTGTTCAGAATAGGCGTGGTGTTAAATCTGCAGAAGCTTTCGGTACAGGTTATACGGCCCATGTTCGTAACATGGAATGTTTTCCTTTGACAATGTGTCTATTGATATCGCGCCAGAAGATGGCAGTTGGATTTGAACTGCGGATTTCTTCCCACTCACTACGTATCGTGCATTCCAAAACACAAGGCCAAAGTTTAATATTTGCAGGAATCGACCTACGCGAAGACTGTTTCTCCCACGGACAATTTTATGCTGCCTGTTCCAGAGTAAGTTCTCCAAGTAGCTTAGTCATTTTGGCACCAGAAGGAAGAACTGCCAATCTATATATATAAAAATCAATGTTACGTGATAGTTTGTCTGTGGGTGTGTATGTCTCCTATGCGTTCATATACCATTCATCCGATTGTGATGAAACTTGGCTGAGATGTTGAGTGCACTCCAAGGAAGGTTTCTGACTTAGTAAATCCATTTTACAATAGGTAGCGCACGCGTAGATTCAACAAATGAGTGACGATGCGCGAAGCGTTTCAAACAAGTCCCGTATGTGTTCATATACCATTCGTCCGATAGCAATGAAACTTGGGTGAGATGTTGTATACACTTACGTGAAGGTTTCAAAATTAGTGAATACATTTCACAGTAGATAGCGCACGAGGAGATTCAACAAATGAGCGACGACACGCAAAGTGTTTCAACAAAGTCCCGTATGCATTCATATACCATTCGTCCGATAGCTATGAAACTTGCGTAAAATGTTGTGTACACTTCAGGGAAATTTTCTGGCTTAGTAAATCCACTTTACAATAGGCAGCGCACGAGTAGATTCAACAAATTAGCTACGACGCGCGAAGCATTTCAACAAAGTCACGTATGCGTTCATATACCATTCGTCCGATAGCAATGAAACTAGGCTGAGATGTGTGCACTCCAGGGAAGGTTTCTGGCTTAGTAAATCCCTTTAAAAATAGGAAGAGCACGAGCAGAATCAACAAATGAGCGACGACGCGCGAAGCGTTTCAACAAAGTCCCATATAAGGTCATATACCATTCATCCGATAGCGATGAAACTTGGGTGAGATGTTGTGTACACTCCAGGGAAGGTTTCTGGCTTAGTACATCCATTTTGCAATAGGTAGCGCAGCAGTAGATTCAACAAATGAGCGATGACACGCGAAGCGTTTCAACAAAGTCCCGTATAAGGTCATATACTATTCGTCTGACAGTGATAAATGTTTGGTGAATTGTTGTGTACACTCCAGGAAAGGTTTCTGGCTTAGTAAATCCATTTTACAATACGAAGCGCACGTTTAGATTCAACAAATGAGTGACTACGTGCGAAGCGTTTCGACAACGTCCCGTATACGTTCACATACCATTCATCCGATTGCGATGAAACTTGGGTGAGATGTTGTGTACACTCCAGGGAAGGTTTCTGGCTGTGTACATCCATATTACAATAAGTAGCGCAAGAGTAGAATCAACAAATGAGCGACGACACGCGAAGCGTTTCAACCATGTCCCGTATGCATTCATATACCATTCGTCCGATAGCTATGAAACTTGGGTGAGATGTTGTGTACACTTCATGGAAGGTTTCTGGCCTAGTAAATCCACTATACAATAGGCAGCGCAGAAGTAGATTCAACAAATGAGGGACGACGCGCGAAGCGTTTCAACAAAGTTCCGTATAAGGTCATATACCATTCTGCCGTTAGCGGTGAAACTTGGGTGAAATATGGTGGACACTCCAAGGAAGGTTTCTGGCTTAGTAAATACATTTCACAGTAGGTAGCACACGAGTAGATTCGACAAATGAACGACGACACGCGGAGCGTTTCAATACAGTCCCCTATGTCTTCATATCCCATTAGTCCGATAGCGATGAAACTTGGGTGAGATGTTGTGGACACTTACGTGACGGTTTCTAACTTAGTAAATACGTTTTACAGTAGGTAGCGCACGAGTAGATTCAAAAAATGAGTGACGGGGCATGAATCGTTTAAACAAAATCCGGTATGCGTTCATATACTATTCATCCGATTGCGATGAATCATTGATCAGTAATTGTGTACACGCCAGGGAAGGGGTTTCGACATAGTAAATCCATTTCACAATAAGTAGCGCAAGAGTAGATGCACAAATAGGTGACGACGCGCGAAGCGTTTCAACAAAATCCCCTATTGGGTTCATATAACCTTCTTCGATTGCGATGAAACCTTGATGAGTTATTGTGTACACGCCAGGGAAGGGCTTCGACTTAGTAATACATTTCTCAATAGGTAGCGCACGAGTAGATTCAACAGATGAGTGACAGCGCACGAATCGTTTAAACAAAACCCCGTATACGTGCATATACTGTACCATTCATCCGATTGCGATGAAACATTGATGAGTTATTGTGTACACGCCAGGGAATGGTTTCGACTTAGTAAATCCATTTCACAATTGGTAGCGCACGAGTATATGCAATAAATGGGTGACGACGCGCGAAGCGTTTCAACAAAATCCCCTATGCGTTCATATACCATTCGTCCGATAGCGATGAAACTTGGGTGAGATGTTGTGTACACTTACGTGAAGGTTTCAAAATTAGTGAATACATTTCACAGTAGATAGCGCACGAGTAGATTCAACAAATGAGCGACGACACGCAAAGCGTTTCAACAAAGTCCCGTATGCATTCATATACCATTCGTCCGATAGCTATGAAACTTGCGTAAAATGTTGTGTACACTGCAGGGAAATTTTCTGGCTTAGTACATCCACTTTACAATAGGCAGCGCACGAGTAGATTCAACAAATGAGCTACGACGCGTGAAGCATTTCAACAAAGTCACGTTTGCGTTCATATACCATTCGTCCGATAGCGATGAAACTAGGCTGAGATTTTTTGTGCACTCCAGGGAAGGTTTCTAGCTTAGTAAATCCCTTTAAAAATAGGTAGAGCACGAGTAGAATCAACAAATGAGTGACGACGCGCGAAGCGTTTCAACAAAGTCCCATATAATTTCATATACCATTCATCCGATAGCGATGAAACTCGGGTGAGATGTTGTGTACACTCCAGGGAAGGTTTCTGGCTTAGTACATACATTTTACAATAGGTAGCGCACCAGTAGATTCAACAAATGAGCGATGACACGCGAAGCGTTTCAACAAAAGTCCCGTATAAAGTCATATACCATTCGTCTGATAGTGATACATGTTTGGTGAATTGTTGTGTACACTCCAGGAAAGGTTTCTGGCTATGTAAATCCATTTTACAATACGAAGCGCACGTTAATGTTCAACAAATGAGTGACTACGCGCGAAGCGTTTCGACAACGTCCCGTATACGTTCACATACCATTCATCCGATTGCGATGAAACTTGGGTGAGATGTTGTGTACACTCCAGGGAAGGTTTCTGGCTGAGTACATCCATATTACAATATGTAGCGCAAGAGTAGACTCAACAAATGAGCGACGACACGCGAAGCGTTTCAACCAAGTCCCGTATGCATACATGTACCATTCGTCCGTAGCTATGAAACTTGGGTGAGATGTTGTGTACACGTCATGGAAAATTTCTGTCTTAGTAAATCCCCTATACAATATGCAGCGCACAAGTTGATTCAACAAATGAGGGACGACGCGCGAAGCGTTTCAACAAAGTCCCGTATAAGGTCATATACCATTCTGCCGTTAGCGGTGAAACTTGGGTGAAATATGGTGGACACTCCAAGGAAGGTTTCTGGCTTAGTAAATACATTTCACAGTAGGTAGCACACGAGTAGATTCGACAAATGAACGACGACACGCGGAGCGTTTCAATACAGTCCCCTATGTCTTCATATCCCATTAGTCAGATAGCGATGAAACTTGGGTGAGATGTTGTGGACACTTACGTGACGGTTTCTAACTTAGTAAATACATTTTTCAGTAGGTAGCGCACGAGTAGATTCAACAAATGAGTGACGGAGCGTGAATCGTTTAAACAAAAACCCCTATACGTGCATATACCATTCATCCGATTGCGATGAATCATTGATGAGTTATTGTGTACACGCCAGGGAAGGGTTTCGACTTAGTAAATCCATTTCACAATAGGTAGCGTACGAGTAGATTCAACAAATGAGTGACAGCGATGAAACTTTTGAAAGTTGTTGTGCACGCTCCCACGAATGGTTCTAAATTAGAAAATCCATTTTACGATAGCTTAGAGGCAGTTAACATGTTGTGTATTCAAAAGCACTTCAAGAAACAGAATTTCAATGCCAACACTTTCTTTGATTGGCATTGCAACGCATGCCGGGTACAGCTTGTATTGTATATAAAGAAGTTCTAAACTAAATTATTATATTTAAAATTCTTCTTTCATTTGTTGTTATGTGACGTACGATTTTACGTTACTTATACATTGATTAAGTATATTAAAGTTCATGTTTTCAATGTAAGTTTTTATGGTTAGGTTAAAGATATAGTTAATTATATTACGTCTCTTTAAATCTTTAAAATTAAAATTTAGTTCAATAGCAAATATTTGTATTTTAACTCTGTATTATGATTTCAAATTTAAAAGTTAATTTTCAACATTAAAACAATTTAATTAAGCTCTTTCATATCTTTAATATTTCATTATTTCATTCTATTCATAAAGCAGGCAAAGAAATTGTTACAAAATAAGTAATGTAAAATATTATTATATTTGCATTTTGATATCACAATAAATTTTAAATTACATTTAACAGCGAACTCGGAATGCTAATCGGTGTAAATAGAATATCTCTTTATGATATAAGTGTTACATAACACGTGAAACTTTTCAATTCCGTGGCCGAAGTCGGACGGGAAACACATAATTTACGTCCATGTCTTACCTTTCTGACGAAAGTCGTTAAACATCTAACGCTTAGTTCGGTGGCATTCAAAAGAAAATGGGAAATAACAAAATATATACTAGGACATAACTCAACTATGACGCGAGCGAAACCGCGGGTACCTGCTAATATAAAATAAAATAAAACAAAATAAAATAATACAAGTAGTTCCGTGACGAACTAACGAGCCTACTGTTCTTAAAATTTAAGATTCATGCCAATCTATACACACTTATCTAGAATAATGACGAAATCAAGTTGGCAATACTAACGTTTCTAAGTACTGCAGTTTGAAATACACATGAAATAGTGTAGCCTAATAGAGTAACTTACTACAGTTGGCAGCCCCGGTGACTCTGAATATATTCTTGGCTCCATCTCTTAAAGTATAGAATGCACATAGACTACAAAATTTGGTTGAAGTTTAATGGATACTATGGATGTTACATCCTGTTTGATATTGGATTTATCAGTGCGCGTAAAATCATGTTGGGAACAATGTCATGAATGTGATGCTCATAATTAATCTGAAATATTACGATCCATTACAGTGCCAAATTGGGATAAAATCAATTTCTTAGTATAGAAGTTCCGTGACGAACTAACGAGCCTACTGTTCTTAAAATTTAAGATTCATGCCAATCTATACACACTTATCTAGAATAATGACGAAATCAAGTTGGCAATACTAACGTTTCTAAGTACTGCAGTTTGCAATACACATGAAATAGTGTAGCCTAATAGAGTAACTTACTACACTTGGCAGCCCCGGTTACTGTGAATATATTCTTGGCTCCATCTCTTAAAGTATAGAATGCACATAGACTACAAAATTTGGTTGAAGTTTAATGGATACTATGGACGTTACATCCTGTTTGATATTGGATTTATCAGTGCGCGTAAAATCATGTTGAGAGCAATGTCATGAAGTGATGCTCATAATTAATCTGAAATATTACGATCCATTACAGTGCCAAATTGGGATAAAATCAATTTCTTAGTGTAGAAGTTCCGTGACGAACTAACGAGCCTACTGTTCTTAAAATTTAAGATTCATGCCAATCTATTCACACTTATCTAGAATAATGACGAAATCAAGTTGGCAATACTAACGTTTCTAAGTACTGCAGTTTGCAATACACATGAAATAGTGTAGCCTAATAGAGTAACTTACTACAGTTGGCAGCCCCAGTGACTCTGAATATATTCTTGGCTCCATCTCTTGAAGTATAGAATGCACATAGACTACAAAATTTGGTTGAAGTTTAATGGATACTATGGACGTTACATCCTGTTAGATATTGGATTTATCAGTGCGCGTAAAATCATGTTGGGAACAATGTCATGAATGTGATGCTCATAATTAATCTGAAATATTACGATCCATTACAGTGCCGTATTTTGATAAAATCCATTTCTTAGTGTAGAAGTTATATGTAATTAAAAATTGAAACTATCCGAAAGCTTAGAATCATGTTGCCAACACTGAGGTATATCAGATAGGACTTAAAATTAATCTAGAATGTCAGGTACTATACGTGTGCAAAGTTTAGAGCTGATGGCTTGCATACTTTCTGATATATTGATATTAGGGTTAAAGCATAGAGAGAGCATTTATTAGCAGTTGTCAGCCTGGTGGCTCTTTTGAATATGTACATTCTTATCTGCTGTAGTACACATAGTACATACGAAATTTGGTTGAAATCAAATCGATAGTATAGAAGTTACATGCATTTAGAAATTGGACCTATCCGCAGTCTTAGAATCATGTTGGCAACACTGGCATGTAAGGACTTCAGAAAATTCATCTGTAATGTTATTATCTATATGTGTGGCAATTTTGGAATAGTTCGCATGCATAACTTCTGAGATATCTAACATAGAGTTCAAATTTTAATTGCGATGTTTCAGCAGTTGGTAGGCTAGACGACAATTTCAAATATGACCGTGAGTTATTCAGGTATAGATCTTTACTCTTACCAAATGTGGTTTCGATATCCGTAGCCGTCTAGGGCTTGATAGGTGGACACACACACACACACACACACACATAGACAGCCAGACAAACAGACGGATAAACAGACACACATTTTCCAGGATTGTTCTCATAAGTTTACTTTTTCCTAATTTTTGCAAAATGAGAAAAGTAGGCTAAAGATTAACAATAAGTGATCATAAACGAAATGAAATAATATAAAGGAATTGGATAATTCAAGTAGTCTTATTCAAGACATTTCAAATTGAATTTTAGACGCTAGATGTCCTAGAAGCGAGCCTCTTTACACTTGGTGTGAACGGGCTGACACGGAGACACGCGCAATGTCCTCTTCGCCCGTCACATTAGTCACGCTGTCACACCTTGTGTACGCTGTCACGCGACTGCACTGCACATTACCCACTACCTGCGCTGCGCTGTCGCGCCAGATTGTCAACTTTATGAGTTTATTCATTTGAATGTAGCTCTGCCATTCATTCTCGCGCAAGACAAATCACCTGCTGGGAAGAATTACTTACAAAGAAAGTATGTTTAACTTAGATGTTACTCCCAATATTGGAGCCTAGTTTATTAACTTTGCTTACCGGTCGATCAGACCGTTGAATATCATAGACAGTAATAGTAGTTCTAACATCCACTTTGATGCATTGAGGCTAGCATTCATGGGTCTAAACGCGGAGGCCCAGGTTCGATTGCATTCTTGTCTGAGGGTTGGAACGGGGTACACTCAGCCTTGTGAGGCAAAACTGAGAAGAGGCGGGTCCGATTCCTAACTCGGCCTTGTTTTGAAACCTAGCTGGGTGGCCATGTTTACATTCGATGTCTGCGTGGAACCAGGACGTTCCCAGCAGGAGGCAGAACATTGTCTACTCTCCACCGTAGTCACTGAGGGCAAGCTGTGAGATTGGAGAGAACTTATAAAAAAATCTTTACGAGCCTTACAGTAGTCGCATATGATGTGTAACATCCGACATAGAAGAAACCTCACATGAAATTGTTGATACACCGGTATTGTATGTCTACCCCTTATTATTCCCGTTTTCCTACGGGGTTGGGATGAGATGAGATGGAAGTCTTTGTGGCGGATGGTTTTTACGGCCGGATGCCCTTCCTGACGCCAACCTCACGAGAGGAGTTAATGAGAGATGAAATGAATGATGGTGAATGAAACTGGGAGAGGATGTGGAAGGAAGCAGCCGTGGCCTGTCAGAAGGTACCGTCCCAGCATTCGCCTGGAGTTGAAAATGGGAAACCACGGTAAACCATTTCAAGGACGGCAAACTGTTGATCCACCGGTATTTTACAATATTCTTGGCACAAATATTAATCTATTGTAAAAGGGAGTGTTTTACAGATATTGTAGTTTATAATACGGAACTCATTTTATTAGAGGTTTTGTAGCTTCCACCAGTACTAGGCTAAATAAAGAATACGATATGGATCAACTAGATTAATAGACGCGACACCGCCCAAAACCTTAAATTCCCTATAAATAGGCCGACTTGCGAGTAAATGCACAATGTGCACAGCAGTAGATCATGAAAGGCTTGTCCAGTTTCCAGACCTCTTGATTCACAGAACAACACGTAATTCCATATGGATTCTGTTAAAATGAGTCATATTGGTATGATAAATATCGTTTAAAACGATAATCTGGAAGCAAAAATATCTATGCCGTCCGGGATTCGAACCCGAGATCCCTAAATTCACAGTCAAAGATGCTATCCCCACGGCTATTTCGACCACTACAATGTTAGGCACAGTATGGAGACTTATTTTCACGTACCAATAATACTGCATCACGGAATTAAGTTTCATTTATATTTTGCTTGTTTCGATAATGTTCCTGCGTGAAATTGAGTTTAAAATGCCTGATGACTAAGCCCTCTTGTGAGTAAAGAGAATGTATTCAGCAATAGTTCATGAAGGCTTGCTCAGATCTCGTATAAACACAACAATTATATTATACTGATGACTGCATTACCTTTATGTGGGTTAATGTTTGAATAGCCATTGTGCAGAAACATAATACCGGCAATGCCGACTATTTACAATGTTTCATATTAAATCATTTTATCATTTAAATACTGATACGAAGACTTCGAACATGTGCCATGTGCTTTGTTTCAATTAGTGGACAACAGAGCTCGCATGAACGTTTACCGTCAGAGTGAAAGTGTTTAGCAATGCGATCCAGCTGGCAGTGCGTCTTACACACTTCCATCCGATCCCCTTCCGTCCCATTTTCAAAAACACTCCCACAAAAATATCCAGCAACCGAGTGGAAAGATGTTACACATCAAAATAATAATAAAAAGGTCATCACGCCAGGAGATGGCAGTTCAACACGCTGTGACGGGGAAAGGGGGGTCTTGCAGTACACATGTGTGGACCGCCTATTCCAAACCTAAATATATCGGCTGTCAGTCAGTTGCTGTTACTTCCTGCATGATAATTTGTTATCGGTCTTCACGTGTGTGTGTATTGTTACCTTCCTTCCTACTGTCGATATTCTTACAAGCCTTTGTGTTTACTTTTAACAGTGTGGCAGTATCAGGTACAATATTAGAAACAGTGACCAACTTAATGTTTTTGCAATGTGCGATACGCAGTGAACGGGAAGACAACTGCAGCTCAAACCCGACTGCCACCTCCTGGCGAAATATCAGTATGTGCAGCTGTGTAACACTGGAGACCTGACAAGCGAGCCGGCAGCTAGGACTGGAATCTGAACTCCACGTGGGGTGGTAGAGCAAGCATGCTATTTGTCAAGAACCATCAGCTGTTGGTCAGCAGCAAACAATGGGCATTGTCGGCACGTGCCCCTGCTTAACGTTTAAGTCGCCACTCGATAAGAAGGAAAGTGAGAGAACTACACATAGCTAGATGTATGATCAATCTTCCCCTAAAGCCAAAATTAATAAAAATATTAATGTTGGATATTTTGATATTTATTCTTTCGCAAGGTACAGTACTCATAGCCATATACTGTATATGGAACATGACAAGATTTCCACAGAAAGTTTGCTTATCTCTACTAATATAATAAAGCTGAAGAGTTTGTTAGTTTGATTGAGTGTTTAAACGCGCTAATCTATGGAACTACCAGTCGGATTCGAAAAATTCGTTTTGTATATGATAGCCAGATTCAAGAGGAATAGTTCAGGCTATGTAGCATTAGGCTACACCTCTCAGGTAAACTTAAATATTGATTTTTGTTCAGTAAGTCGAAAGAACAAGCGCACCCGAACAGCTTCAATAATAAGTCTACTGTTGCCTGGCAATGCGGTCTGCATCACGTCGCCCCTGCCAGTGTTCTGGTGCAGAATTGCGAGCTGCTTATAAATTGCAGTCACGGGGTGTAATTCGTGCAAAAAGATTTCTTAGGCTCCTTAAAACAGTTATCATCATGACAATAGTATGCCTCTGTATAAGGGCGATGGTGTTGGTGCGGTATACTGAGGTTATCAGCTGCAATAAGCGTTGGTGCTTTCGGATTCTTATCCTTGAGCGCTCCAGTTCTGTAGTAGTATTCATTATCATCCATAAAACAAATAAATCCACCGGGCGAAGCCGGGCACTACTGCTAGTAGGTGATACATTTGAAACACGCAGCCTATCCTCTTGCTTAAGTAAATATTCCATACATACCGAGCTTAACACCCTGTCAATAAAATGTACCCGACTTGACATTAATCAAAGGCATCCCTTTCCATTCTCGTTCTTGACTTAGACTGATCAAGGAATCAAATGTAACTATGTATTTCCGACATTTCCCATAGCTAGGCTTGCCATATTGTTGGTGGGTGAAACCGGGACACATTAATATGGGATGGGCTTTCCGGGAGTTCAGAGGGTGGGGGTATGGATAACCCCCCATTAAAAATTATTAGAAGCAAAATGGTGAGTTTTAAGCCTTTTTTAAGCCTTGCAAGTGACGGGAGAGGGAAATCGGGCACCCTAAATTGTTAGTTCTACACACCTTTTAAAAATATAAAAAAGGAATTTTTGCTTCGTAAATATATATAATTTTTCCTTTTTAATGTTAATTTTTTGTGGTCTAGAAAGAAGTGTTAATAAAATACAATTTAAAATACTTCATAAAATTGTTTAATTGAACAATTACTAATTGAAAAACTACAACTTTTTATCTAACTACAAAAACAATTACAAAAAAAACTTTTTTGTCAAACTAAAAAAACAATTAATTATTGAGTTAATCAATGTTAATTTTTGCTTTCAAACCACTCATATTTTTGACTTGAATGTACTTTTTTCAAAATGTCTTTCTTAAGCTTGACCTATTCATTGATTGTTGAAAAATAACCTATTCACTTAAATTCATTACTTTTTACATCTTACAGCCGTTTTCCGGGACATTGATAAAACCGGGCGGGACACCGGGACAAGAACAAAATACCGGGACTGTCCCGGTCAAACCGGGACGTATGGCAAGCCTACCCATAGCTCAAGTCAGTTATTATGTTGACAGGGTGAAGTGGAAATACCTAGTTCAGTGAGGCGTACGAATTCTGTTCTGATTTCAATTCCCTCACCCTTCGCGTCGAGATCGCTATCAGCCCATTAATCCATCATGAGCGAGTGGTTTGCATTCATCAGCTCGTGTTGAGGGGTTCCGTCAGTTGAAGTACCGTATTGTCCAGAGCGGTGTCGACTGGTGTCTTGGCATGTCTGGCAGCTGTCATAGACCTTATCACCACTCCATTGTAGCAGGTACTCATTGTTGGCCCGCTACCCCACCCTCTTCCGACACAATCGAGTGTAACACATGGAAATTTGTAGCTATTCCACGTGGAGTGATCTCCAACACTAAAACGTGTCTACATTTTGTAGTCTTTCAAGTTTTTCTACATAAAATATACGCACTTGGGAAGGCGCTAGACTATAGGGTGAGGCTATCTCCGGACCCAGTGAGCCTTCCTTGAAATCGTTATCAGTAGATTCCCTATGAAGGGGAAATAGAATCGCGATCTTCGCAATGTTAATTTATAAGTACATTTTCTTGGAAACCATGATAGCTACTTAGCTCAAAATATTACAGCGTATGAACATAGGCATTGTGCGTGTACTGAAATGATAACATTTTAATGGGAATGATGAGGGAGTTTTCTTTCTTACATAAGACAGGAGGTAAACAAAATTGTTAGGTAAAATATCATATCTCCCTCAATATTCCCATTAGAGCATATTATTATTTCAGTAGACGCACAATGCCTGTGTTCATACGCTGTAAAAGTTTGAGCTTTGTAGCTATCATGGTTTCCAAGAAAATGCACCTATAAAATTAATTAACATTGTGAAGATAGGCGATTCTAATTCCCATTTACGCTGAAGAAGATATCATTGAATATCAAAATATGTTGTTTATATATATTATAGTATATTTAGTATTGACAAGACGAATTAAATAATACAGATAATTTCCATAGTCAAGTCAAACCAAATGCCTCGGCTTTTTCCTTCCAACTCCTTGTTCTGTTTCTTTAATTTTCGTTCATACTCATTCATTAAACCAACTGATGAGTTTGGAATCAAGAAGGGCATATGACCGTAAAAGCTATCTGTCACATAAACTCATCTCTTCTGAACTCTGAATCGGTTGATATGGGATAATGGTAATAATAGGAGGTAGTCATCGTTCGAAACCATCAATATGGAAATACATTATCATGTTATTCAGTTAAAACATGACACTGGGTACTGTACTGCTCGAGTGAACCTGAGAGGAATGTGCATCGCGGACTATGAGAAATGGTGTTGACGAGTGATGAGGTTTCTCGGTCCGTGCATAATACCGAACCAAATACTGCTCGAGTCCAAGCTCTATGGACTTTCGGGGTGAGGAGAAAGAGCAGGGAAGGGTCGGGCGTGAAGAGAAGGATCTGTCAACAGCCCACCGTGATATATGGTATTCCTTTCTATTCCAATACTGCTAATATTCGGCCGTTGCTCAAACCACTGTTGTGTTAGGAATGACTGAGTGAGTCACCGACCAATGTATTTGGTTCTGTACTATGCACGGACCGAGAAACCTCATCACTTGTCAACACCACTACTAATAGTCCGCGATGCACATTCCTCTCAGGTTCACGCAGCTTAGAGTCGAGCAGTACATTGGTCGGAGACTCGCTGACTTATTCGTAACACCACACTGGTTTCAGAAAAGACCCTATGTTAGCAGTACTGGAATAGACGAGAATGTCAGGTAACACGGCGGGCTGTCGACAGGCTTCTCAATTCTCGCCTGCTCCTACTCTGCCTCTGCCCTTCATCCCGCAAGTTCACAGAGCTTGGAACAGAGCAGTGCAGTATTATTCTCAGTATGATTAGTTAAGTCAGTTAATCCAACTGTATCAGAAACATAAATTCCCGCTCTAAGGTTATTACTGATACGCTTATTTTTTACCAACTAGGATACAGTTCACTCTGAGGTGGTTGATGTCCATATTAAACCATTTTGTAATCATAACTTTATAAGATCATACTGATTAACGTATACACATTTTCAGTTTTAAAGTATCCTTCATTTATTCAGGTAGACCTACATTTATCTTACTTATGAATGTTTTAATACTCTTAATAAGCGTATTGTGAACAGATAAACTGCTTTTTAAATTGGTACAAATTCATTCATTCATTCATTCATTCATTTATTTGCAATGGGGGCTGTGTCCCCCGGTGGCAAATTGGATATACATAACAAATAAATAATTATACATAACAATTCAATACCGTAACAATTATGCAACAATTAAACTGGAGTATTTACACAAATAGTCAGTCTTTTCTTAAACACACCTATATGTTTGGGAAAAGGCTCTAAGACTGCGGCAGGTAGAGAGTTCCAATTATCAATGGCACGGTTTACAAAAGAATATTTACCATAATTTGTTCGCTGTGGTCGGCCCTTAACTTTGAAAGGATGATCGCTCCTACCCATGTAAGTGGGCTTTCCCAATCGTTTGCTAAGCTCACCCCATGCTGGTTGATTTGTATACGTGTTGTACATAGCGCAGAGTCTAGATTTCATCCTCCTAGCCTCCAGTGATTCCCACCCAAGTTTCTTTAACACACGGCTCACACTGCTCCTGGGATTAAAGTCACTGAGCACAAATCTAGCGGCCTTTCTTTGTACCATTTCCAACTCATTGATGAGCCCTACTTGATATGGATCCCAAATCGCCGAGGCATATTCCAGAATAGGTCTTACAAGTGACAAACAGCCTAATTCTTCAGCAGAGGTACTACTTCCTTTTAATACCCTCATTACAAAGTGCAGGAATTTGTAAGATTTTGAAACTACACATCCTACATGACTACTCCATTTCATATCATTCCTTACGTGAACGCCCAAATATTTGCAAGAATCTTCTTCTACAAGTATTTCCGAGCCAATGTTATATTGAAAATCCTGCCTTCGCACTTTCCCTATTTTTAAGAGACTACATTTTCTTGTGTTTATATTCATTTTATTTACAATCGCCCACTTATAGACCAGGTTCAGGTCCTCTTGAAGCATTGCATTGTCTTGTGAGTCATGTATCTTTCGATATATTACACAATCATCCGCAAACAATCGACAGTCACTGTGAATCCCATTTGGTAAGTCATTTATAAACGCCAAAAATAACAAAGTTCCGATTACGCTGCCCTGAGGGATACCCGACGTTACGGTAATTTCTTCCGAGAATATGCCTTCGACTTTCACTTTCTGGGAACGACCCGTCAAAAATTCTTGGATCCATAAAATTACTCTTCTATCAATCTTCGTCGAAGCTAATTCAAAATAAATAATTTGAGAGGGCAAGATCATTTGTGGTTTGAGTTCTATCTCATCCTAGCAGAAGTCGAATTACAAGTCACTTGCTTAGATAACAGATGAAAACTAGAATCCAGCTGTAATAGGAAACAGAAGCTTCCAGTTTAGCAAAGAGGGTAAACTCAACAAAATGGGACTATCCATGTGTAAAATGAATATTTCTACTTCCCCGTGGATTCCCCGAGGAAAGCGTACGATTCTTGCACTTTTGTATAGAGAGAAAATATGGGAATCAATATTTACTGGAGCACTGCACCACCCGACTCACTCACTATCGGTGTGTTTAAATCTGTTTCTCTTTACAATATGAACAATAGCGAGAATCGAGACAGAATGATTGGCTGCATTTCTCCGGGATTACTCTTTTTATGCGATCGGCAGTGTAGGATTTTGGGTTCTACAGAATACAGCTCATGGCGAAACTCACATACGAAAATTATTAACAATATAAATAATTTCCCATGCCATGCACTGACTTACTCATAGTCTAGTATGACAATAAATGAAACGTTCAATTCTTCCAGCTGATCGCTCAAACTTTTGGGG
Organism: Meconema thalassinum; assembly: GCA_946902985.2. Lineage (NCBI taxonomy): Eukaryota > Metazoa > Arthropoda > Insecta > Orthoptera > Tettigoniidae > Meconema > Meconema thalassinum. The sequence goes on from OX336388.2 coordinate 1,535,954,144, forward strand.
GAAATAAGGGACTCGTAGATAGGCTATTGGACTCAGTAGACTATGATCAGTAAAAACCCATGTGAACTCACAATTTTCGCCTTGACCTAATTACAACATTCAGACCTCCAGACACCCATGGTATGGAATACTGCTACGTCCGTCGTAAGGTTTAATGAAACCCCTTATTATTCCCGTTTCCAACGGAGTCGGGGATGAGATGCGATGAAATTCTAAGTGGCGAATGTTTTTTACGACCGGATGCCCTTCCTGACGCCAACCTCATGAGAGGAGTTAATGACAGATGAAATGAATGAAGATGAATGAAACTGGGCAAGGATGTGGAAGGAAGTGGCCATGGCCTGTCTGAAGGTACCGTCCCAGCATTGCCTGGAGTTGAAAATAGGGGAACCACGAGAAACCATTTGGAGGATGGCCGACTGTGGGGCTCGAACCCACGTCTACTGAGTCTGCAGTGAGCTTGGCCTCATAGGCTAGCTCTGCACTTTAGTGAGCGTACATAGTTACCGTTGTCTGTCGTTACAGGTATTTATTTTTATTTAGGTAACTTACCGTCTCAGTTAGACAAAACATGGTGGTAACAAAATGTTTACAAATCCCTCTCCAAAATGTCTCTGTGTTCCCTGAATACATACATAACTTTTAAAATATAACGCCTAGTACACCTCATTATAATGCCGCTCTGAGTTATTGTGGGTATCTACTGACCTAACCTAGGCCCACGGCGGTACCTTTCGAGGAACCACCCAGACTCTGGGCTGACTGCCTAACAGACAGACAATACAAAATTAAACATATCTATTCAATTGTTGGTACAGGTTTCAACCTTTCATTGAAGTCTCTGTCAGCCAAATCGCATATACAGTAATTCTTAAAACTAGTGTAACAATTATTAAAAAAAAAATGGTTATACTTTCAATTTTCATTTTAGCCTATTTTCAATTTTGAAAAAATAGGCTTATGAGATCACCTTTGTCCGTGTGTGTGTGCGTGTGTGTGTGTGTGAGAGGTGTGTGTGTGCGTGTCCCCCCTAATAAATTCTAAACGGCTGGAGAGATTTCAATGAAACTCGGTAAGTTCATAGCACTATTCCGGGCTACCTCGTCCGTGCCCTTCAAATTTTGTTACGTCTCACCAATCCAACATGGCGGCTGTGCGACATATTTTACCAGCATTCAATATTTCCGAAACTATTACCGATATCACCCTGAAATTTATTACGGTGATAAAGGGAACTACTAGAAGTTCACCTATGTGACTTTTGAAAATCTGGTAACTACAAAACCAACATGGCGGCCACGCGAATTCGCGACATTTAATTAGACGTTTCTCGCGATTTAACCAACCAAACACAATAAAACTTGGTAGAGTATATGTTTATACACATTGCAATGCACCGACATCTAACTTGGTTCAATTGTTTATATAAACACAAGATGGCGGATGAGCGAAATATTTCACCGGCATTCTATATCTCTGAAACTATTAGCTAAAGTACCCTGAAATGTTGTAAGGAGATAAAGGGCACTACTGGAAGTTCATTTATAAGACTTTCCAAAACCGGTTAACTACAAAAGGAACATGCCGGCCAAGCAAATTTGAAAATTTTAAATAGACCTTTCTCGCGATTTAATGTTCCAAACGCAATGAAATCTGGTACAAGAAATGTTTATACATATTGTAATGCACTGGTATCTAATTTAGTTCAATTGTTTACATAACCTCAAGATGGCGGCTGTGCGAATTTAAAAATTAAGTTTTTATTTCTTGTGTCGTAATCAAGCGACCGAAGTGAAAGTACCTACGCAATAATTTTCCTTTAATGGTACATGACTCTATGGCCTATACATTTAACAATCCAACATGGCGACCATCCGAAATATTCAGACTACTCTGAATATCTATGAATCTATTATAGCAATCAATCTGAATTTTTTAATGTTCAAAGGGGCTTTGAACTTAAGTTGGCCTATAGGACTTTAAATAACCTGGTGATCACAAATCCTACATGGCGGCGACGCGAAGTATAAACATTCACATGGACGTTTCTCGCAACTTAACCATCCTAGTGCAGTGAAACTTGGCTCAGTAAATCCTTATACGAATGTTAATCCACTGGCATCTAATTTATTTTAATTGTTTCCATAACCACCAAGATGAGAGCTGTGCGGAGTTTTAAAATCTCCTTGTTACTTCTTGTGTCCTAATCATGCGATTGACGTTTGAATGCCACACGTACACAATAATCTTCATGTAACATTGCATAACTCTAGGACTTACATAGAATCCAACATGGCGACCATCCGAAATATTTAGTCGGTACTCAATATCTACGAATCTATTACTGCAATCGAACTGAAATTTTGTATGTTGATAGTGGCAGTTAATATAAGTAGGATATATGAAAATAGGCTGTATAGTTCTTCACGGAACTACTTGTTATATATGGTTTGAGTCGTGTTGCGCCCTTCGTACAGCGCAATAGCAGTAATCAAAACAACTTTATGCAATTTCTCCCTGGAACAAACAGTATATCCACACTACATCATAAAGGGGCTCTTTAGCCTCAGTCGCCCTTTTCTATGAATAAATTCAATTCAATTCAATTATTTGAAGCCCCATATTATAATCACTTTGCAACTCGTAATTGCCATGACATAACCAACTCATATGGACCCTATACTGTTATAAGAAAGCAATTGTACTAAATTAAGTGTGTCCCAATAAATAAGGTACTTTGAGACCAAATCCCAGTAAAACACAGACTTGTGTTTCCCACATTAAAAACAGACAGGCAGCTGGGAAGTATCCATGCTAGGGCATTGTTCGTTTCCAAAATATCTAGGAATTGCCCTTGAACGCGCTCTCACTTACAGGAGGAAGTGAAACTTGGCTCAGTAAATCCTTATACGAATGTTAATCCACTGGCATCTAAATTATTTCAATTGTTAACGGGCACAACATGGGTAGCACATCCTACTACTGTGAGAACCTCTTTCCTTTTGTAATGTTACTCCACCGGGGAATACGCAAGCCCAGTATGGTACAAATCCAGTCATGCCAAAGTGGTAGATATTGCACTTAACGATACTTGTATTATTACTGGGTGCCTGAAGCCCACTTCGATGGACAAGCTGTACACCCTTTCTGGTATCGCACCCCCTGACATCCGCCGAGAGGTAGCGGCGAAAAATGAGAAAATAAAGGGCAGAAGCCCATCCTCTGTTTGGACATCAACCTGCAAAACCCCGACTAAACTCTAGGAAAAGCTTCCTCAGAACAACAGAAGCTCTTGCAGGGAATTCACAACAATCCCGAACCAACTTGTGGCGTGCAAGGTTCTACATCTCTGGACAATGGTTTCCACCCTATGAAAAACTACCAGCCGGTTTCACAGAGAAATGTAGTACATGGAGATCACTCAACAGACTTCGGTCGGGTTTTACAAGATGCAAAAGCAACTTAATGAAATGGGGTATCCATGTGGAGTCACCGTTTTGTGAATGTTGAACAACGCAGACGTCCTACCAACTGTTCAGTGCAGTCAGTGCCCAACAACATGTACACTAGAGGACCTGTTACATGCAACACCTAATGCCACAGGGGTCGCCAACTTCTGGGCGGCTATAGTTTGAACAAATTGAAATTTAAATTTTGTATATAATATTAGAATATGTATTTATTGTATATTCAATTTCACACTGTAAGTGTTTCTGAAACGAATGATTGAATGAATGAATGAATGAATGTATAAGGCACTCAATAATTTACCAGTTTTATCGAAATGTTACAACCAACATGGGCATTTGTAAGTACAAATAAAGTACGCATCATAAAACATGATTCACGAAGTTCAATGCAAATCCAGTGTTTACTACCATTAATAATACTAATTGTTTTGAACCTTAGAGTTATACTTGAAGAACTCGCAAAGGACTGGCCCAATTTTGATGATAACTTACTGTATGAATTTCTGGTTGTTCGGGGAGGAATGTTTGGGATGTTGATGAGTTGTGTAAAAGAGCTCAAATGTCTATGCAGTAGTGTTAAAGCAAGAGAGCTTCTGAATTTACATGACTTTTCACCTGCGATCATAAGACATGGAATCTCCTTTTTATGTATAATCAAAACCATTGGAAGTGTTTAACCTTTATGATCCCACGTGCATTAACCATAAAAGTTGAGATGACCGTCGTGTTATCAAGTCTCGCAATCTTCATTGACATAGATTGAGATGCATCAACTTCCAAATATTTGTCAGTGAAATACCTTATCGCTTAACCATTACTCGAAGATCTTATGAATTAGGAACGTTTATGTAAATGAAAATTGTAAGGATATCCATTTTGTTTTATGGATAATTATTACACTAGTATTAAGAATTAGATATAAGCGGTTTTGGCTGATGAAGACCTCAATGAAAGGTTGAAACATGTACCAACGATTGAATAGACATTCTTATATTCTTAGTTTTGAATTTATAGGTGTAATATTTTAAAAGTTATCTATTTATTAATAAAAATGGCATTCATCAAGCATTTCCTAACTTGGTAAAAGTTATTGCCTTTTTCCTGAATACAACATTTATTTTCTGCGGGAAAACGTTTAAACTGTTCTGAGATCGGAAGACTTCTTCAGGCAATTCATTTCATACCACAGTTGATAAAATAATACTAGATAGATTTGCTTTTACAATTTTGAGTCTAATTTTGTAAGCGTGATCTCTCCTACCCATATGATCTGGCTCATGCATTCTGTTTTGTAATTAATTCCAGGTTAACTCCCTTGTACATCTCCTGGAGTCATATTTATTGTCTTCTGTTGTGAAGGAATGCCCATCCCAACGACTTAAACATGTCAGAGACACTGTCAGTTTGACTGCATTTGCCAAGAACGAATCTTTCAGATTTTCACTGCACCATCTTCAATTTCTTCGTTAGAGTTATTTGGTAGGTGAACCACATACTCGTGGGGTATTCCAAAATCAGTCTCACAAGACATTTGTAAGCCAATTATTTAGCCTGAATACTGCTGCCCTTCATGATTCTCATAACAAATTTTGTTCTCCCTCAAAAAGAATTAGTTGTTTGGTTTCAGTTGTGAAGTTTCAGTCATGTTAATGTGTTAATGTGGCGTCTTAGTTACATTGGAGAGTAGAGGGATTTATCGCAATAGATGGATGGCACGTTGAACATCTCCTATATTCAAGTGTTCAGATCACATAATGTATGCCCTGCAAGGACTGTGTTCATCAGACATTTTTTCATATATGGATTCATACTATCACTTCCAAAAATACTGGGTACGTTTAGTAACAATCCGTATATAAAAGAAAGCATTTCTGGAAATTTAATCAGCTCCATTACAATTGCAAAAGTAACCCATCCGTTCAACTATTCTATTATATTCTTGCATAATTACAGTATCTGGTCACATTATTATAAACTAGTACAAGTGTGTGCTAATGTTTTTCTTCGTATTCCGCATTTCTATATCCTCTGATATCCTAAATTTTCCTATTTTATATTATTTTCTTGATCCATCCCACAGTTATTTGATACTGTACTTGCCTCTTTGTTGGCTTACTACTGTTTGTAAAGGGTCGTAATTTTCAAGTTGCACGAAAACAGGGTCTCTTTTCCATGGCGATGATTTCTTAAATTTTCCATCATAATGAAGATTATGTTGAATAAACAAATAACTTAGAGCAGTAAGTTATAAATTAAAGGACGTTTAGCAAAGAGCATAAAATGCGTAGACATTAAACATTATGAAGATGGTTTTAGATATAATCCGTGTTGACTGATATTAATCTCAAATTATAAAAGCCGCCTTGAGATTAGCGAAGAGCAACCACAAATCCACTCTTAGCTACAATTTTGCTAAAATATAAAACCTACAGGGAAAAGGACTTGCCGAAACGCTTAGGCCCCTCTGTAATCGCTCACCAAAACAAGCTGACACACTCTAAGCGCACAAACGTGGAAGAGAGATAATATTATTTCTTTACCTAAAATCTAGAAATTCAGAGGACACAAACCTAATAACAGATATGTTCAAGAAATTTAAGACTTATCATAATAATAATCTGACCAAGTACATGACAAACATCAGTGATGGACCAGAATGGATGAAAACAAACCAAGGAAAGATTAAACGTGTAAAGAAATTTAAATACCTGGGTGAGGTAATCCAACAAAATGGCCTAGAACAGGAAGCAATTAATCTTAGAATCTGGAAATTAGAACGAGCCTATCACCTGACGAAAAATCTCTATAATAAGAAATCGCTGAGCATTGGAGCCAAATTAAGACACTACAGCACGGTTGTCAAACCTGAAGCATTATATGCGTCGGAGACTTTGACTATGAACAAGCGGGGACTAGTCGACCAGTTGGTCAAAAGAGAACGCAGGTTATTGAGAAAAATTTTAGGCAACAGATGGGTTGACGGGCACATACGTTTGAAGTCGAACGAAGAGTTATATAGAAAGATAGAACCAGTCACGTCAACAATAAAAAGGAAAAGGTTGTTGTTCAATGGACACATTTTCAGAATGTCCAACGATCGTCTAACAAAGAAAATTTGGAATTTCGTGAAACCAAAGAAGAAAAAATTGGCATGGTTTGAAGAATGTAACAAAGACCTTCTAGAAATTGGTATTCCGGACTGAAAAATTATGAACAGGTGTGAATTCAGAGACCTAATCAAAAATTACCAGGGATTTAAGGTAGGGGCAGAACCCAAAAGACGGAGGGGACCTCTTTCAGAAGATCGGAAGAAGGCGCTGAGTGATGGGCTCAAGAGATACTGGCAGGACATCAAATCTGGCAGACGATCTAGAACGAAACATTGATTTTGATTGTTACTCCGTAGTCCATAGTGACTCAATTCGAATGTAAAAAAAACTGACAAAATACTGTTGGTTAACTTATTGGTAGTTGTCGAATCATCTGAAGATTGGCTACCCTGGATGATATCATATATTAGCTATAAGGAGAACAGATTATGCCGTGAACTTTTAAGTTAATTTACTAGTGCCTGTGTCAGTGTTCACAAGAGGTCCGCAAGCAATGTCGCTTTGCAACATGAGTAACAGCAGTGGATGAAATCCTGTTTCAACCCCAAAACATGGGACTTTATTATAACTCATTTAATTTATTTACTGAGTTGTTTGTCGTTATTCCATTTGAGGGTCTTGGGGCATCTTGGTCATCATCCCCGTGTAGTTGAGTATGTGTTGAAAGTGTCTGATAACCTGTGTTTCTGTAATGACTACTAGTGTGTGTAACTGTATTAGGGATAGGGATGGGGTTAATGCCCCGGGACTTTAAGTAAGCCATTTGCATGGAATGAGTGTGTAAAGAAACAGGGATAAACCTCGCTCAGGATAGCCAATGTCAGTGCTAGGACTGAGCCTGCTGCTGCTGCCCGCGTGGCCGCGGTGCACCATTTAACGAGCATAACTACGTCATGGGATCAATTTACTGGAGTGGGACAAGTGGTAAGGTTTCTTCCTCAGTAAGGTGATGCGTACCATATAGCCTAATAGACTTAACAACTTGGTTTCGTCAGATGGTTAGTGTTTGTAAGGAAATGGGAAAGAAAAGGAATGAATGAGTGAGTGGTGAAGTGCTGGCAGTAATTGAAACCGGGTGACCAGTGTGGTCATTTACGAGGTGAGGCGGGGCACGCGCCCTTCAGGGGCTCGCTCCAGTCCCTCCAGTCGTTAAGCCGCGACCCGATTAATAAACAACATGTGCTCGTGCATTAAACACAGAGCGGCGCCATGCTTCTCTCATCACTTCCGCGGTGTTTACACATACACGCCCCATTTCCATTTTATAGTTATGCAGGAAATAACAATAATAAGAGGTTCATAATAATAATAATAATCATAACAATAATAATAATAATAGACTGATTGCGTGGCTCAGTGGTAACGTTTTCGCTTTCTGCGCCCAAGGTTGCAGGATTGAATCCAGGTGTAGTCAGAGGTCATTTGAGGGTGCGAAAATGCGAGGGAGCCGTTTCAGTAGATGTACTGGCACGTTAAAGATCCCCTTCTGGGCAGAAATCTGACATCCCGTCAACTCTAAATGCTACAGTTGTTAAAAGGGACGTGAAACCAATATTATTATTATTAATAATAACAATATTACCAACTAGCGAATCCATGCAAGACCACTTGCATTTGTATATAGGCTACCACACGCCCAATTCTACAGTTATGTGGGCTCGACGCGACACAGTTCAGACAGGGGCTATAGTCTTGTTTATTTGTTCAAACGCACTATAAAAACAAATAAATATATTTCCGTTGTCTTTTCAAGAAATGGAAGATTTTCACTGTACAATTGAGGCGATTTGAAGAATTTTGGTTCAAACCACACCATCTAATATGCACTGGTTTAAGATCTTGAGTTTTGTGAAACATACACCTTCGATTTTTTTTATAGGCTATGATCATTAAATTAATAGAAATTATTGTTATTCATTTAATCGCTGTGAATTTACAGATGCCGGAATTATGCCTTAGAAGGGGAATTCTAACGAAACAGTAAATTACGAGTAACTGACACGATGTTATGACATCGCTTAAAGGACATTGGATTGATCTGAATCCAATTCCAGGAGTTGCTACACTCGTTGGGGTTACTTTAGCCAACACCAGTTATTAACAAGGGAATATTAAGAGGGTCAAACTCCCGATCTAGGTAGAGGTTTGCATAAACGCTGGTTAATTCATATGGAAATCGTCTGTGATGGGATTTCATCCTCAAATTCACTAGGATCGTCCTTACAAGGGAACTGTCCATAAGGGCATATGGAAACCCACAATGAAATTTCGTAGAGATGACGAGGAAACCATAAATAGGCGATGCACAAAAAATTAGCTGTCATTGTGAACTGGAAGATCCTGAAATCGGCTCGGAGATTCCTAATAGGATTACACGCGCTAGCAAATAGCTCGACGTGGACAGCCCTGGTGACCAGCTGGAGCGTGCCCGTAACCTTGAGCGCTCTGTGCTAGGCAGTTAACACATGTTCCTTTGAGAGAGCAGTCATGAATCCGGCTAATGATCTAGACATCTAGCATTACGTTATTTCCGTGAGAAAGATGCTTGATGAAATTTAATTCCTTTTACAGAAACAATTAAAATTAAAACGTAAAAAATAAAATTTGATGAAAAAAATAAAAATTGAAAATAAATATGCTTCCAAAAATTAAATTAATAATCGTATCAAATTACAATCAAAATTAAATAAGCTTTTACATTTAAAATAAATATGCTTACAAAATAAGAATTATACATAAGAATCATACGAAAATAAAATAATAACATATAAATATAAAAATAAAAAGATGACACAAATAAAATTTATAAATTAAAATTAGGATAAAATAATTAAATAAATACAAATAAAATATATTAATAATAGTTCTGCCCTATAAAGGGTTAATGTAGTACATGTTATTTAGATAGTTCAATGGTAGTGATATAATAGTGCATGCTGACAATGAGGGAGAAACTATGTTGTTGATGTTGTTGCCACTTATTTTAGGTGCTGCAACATCGTGGGCATATATATATCCCGTACGTATCTGCAAGAAGAAGACGAAAAAGATCAAGTCGCAAAGAAATTCGTAGAAGTAGCTACAGAGTGAGTTTTAGACTACACCCCTTCTTCAATATACAACACAGATCAGAGTGGTTTCGTGCTCGAAATGAAAGCGAAAAGGACTCTATCGTTTGTTGGAGAGAAACATACAGAAACAGTTGCTCAATCAGTTCCTCCACTCACCCATTTGTTCACAATTATACCTACAATTAGTATGCCCGGTACACTTTTCCCAAAATTATTCACTGTACTACAGGAGGCAATTGGAACTTTCGGTCCGAGAGTTTCCAAAGAAATGTTTCATGCCAGAAATATAATTGTAACAGCCACAAAATCAGGAAAAATGGGGGAAAAAGAATTAAAATATTGGTTTAAAGAATCTTTTTTCCCATTTGCAGAAGAAAAGTGTTTACTACTGTTAGTTTCCTGGACTACTTATAGTGATAAAAAATGTCTTGAGGACATTCCTCCAGGCAACCGTATAGAAATTCTCCAGATTCCTCCCAGCACTACAGGGAAAATACAGCCCTTGGATAAGTTTTTCTCCCGGCAATGGAAAGCTTTGTATCGCCGTTTAACATACATTGTGTCGGCTTGTGAAGACGTTCAGTTCGTTGTATATCAGAGAAACAGCGTACTGAAAATGCAATCCTTCATTCATTTTCAATTTTCTTCCCCACGGTTCAAGGACATGGTTAAATATTCGTGGTTCGCAAACAATTACTTAACGGGAGGGACCTTCCGAGTTCGAAGTGCCTGCGAAATTTTGTCTTCAAATAAATAAGGAAAACTGTGAAGAACAATGTGGCCTCAAATTGCATATTCGTTGTGCATGGTGCCAATAATATTTCTGTTTTTATCATGCGATTAACGAAGCTCATTTATGTTTCACATTCGTTCCCTAACAATGAAGTGTCCTTGGCGCGTGGTAGCCTGCCAGTTCGTTCTCTCTCTCTCTCTCTCCAGCACAACTGTAACCCCCCTCCGCTGTGCGCCGCACGAGCCAGCAAGATGCAAGGGTTGTCCAGTATTTGCGTTGTCACACGGATTTTGTATCAAGATTTCGATATCTTCCAGTTCACAATGGCAGCTATTTTTTTGCACATCGCCAATTTATGGTTTCCTCATCATCTCTACGAAATTTCATTGTGGGTTTTGATATGCCCGTATGGACAGTTCCCTTGTTAGAGAGGGTGAAATTGTAGACAGGTGCAGTTATCATGCTGTTTGCAACTCAGCAAGGTGCACCGTTTTCGATTCCCAGTCAATGCATGTGAGATTTTTGAAGTGATGTATCACGTCCTGTGGTTTGGATTCCACATAAAATAGAGGTCCCGAGGCTCATGATCACAAGATTAACGGTCACGTAATGCTACACGCTCTCTTCCATTCTTTTCAAGTTTTACACATTGAATATGGACACGAGATCTGGAGCAGCACATGTGGGTGTACGCATTGAGTTTTAGTCAATGACACTGCTGCATCTGTTTCTCTCAAACTGTGCAGTAGGCCCTCTTACCGTAGACACCTTGTTGTGGGGATGCTCCGCTGATCTTTGCTATTGTTTAGGAAAATTAACTGAAACGAATCAGAGCATCTGGTCATCTCGAGACACACGCGGCTGTGAGGGAGACTTTGCTAACTTCGCAGTAGTCTGCGGTAAATGTATCTCTTCTGCTGAGATAGGCCTACCTCGGTGCAAGCGACGAGTTCGTCTCACCAGTTGTGTTGAAAGAAAAAAAAACATTTAATTTCTCTTTACTATTTGAAACGACAAATGTTGTATCTTGTTTCAAGAGTATTTATAAAATTATTTATTTTTCGTTGATTAATTTTTGTGATAGTGGTAGTAGTGAATCATATTATTCGTCATATCGTTTTGTACATTTAGACAAGGTATCGTGGACTTATGCCTAGTACCACTATAATAAAAACAAGTTACCAAATTCATCTTTCTTTGAAAGTGTTATCAATTGATTTAGACAACCTACGCCAGATGCAATTTTAAGAACTGAATTTATTTCACAAATAGGCTATGTAGTAATTTAATTTCCATTTTAATTATTTGAAACCCTTTCCCTCAATTTACCTTGTTTACCATCAACCAAATTGTGGATTTAGCTGATTCATAATTATCATTAACGACTGATTATTTTCGACGATAATTATACATTTATTTTATGTTCGAACATAAATATTCATAAATATCTGTCGAGATTCCATCAGTTCAGTTTAGTTAATAGAGCGCATGCGCTGGGTTCTCAGTAAGGATCAAAGAACTTGAGAATGTCATGTGTCCAAAGCTTTGAAACATTGTTTATTGTACAATATGAATATCCTGAACTAGTACCAAAAGATAGTGCACAGGTACTATGTGGGATTAGTTTGTTATTTAGTTCAAATAACCTTTGTAAATAACACACAAACGCATTAAAATTGAAATGTATCGAATTATCAACTTTTTATTCCCCAAATTCGATGCGTATAGAATGCCAACGGAAGGAAAATCAATGGAGTCCATCTGGCGGAAAAGTTTCGCATAAAAAATCCCTATTGGGTTTACTGAACAGAGCGCAGGGTTACTGATTTCCGTGGATCAAAGAGCTTCACTATGTCATATGTTCCTAAGCATAGAAACATAAACATGAATAGTTAGTATCGTTATATCAACACCAGCATTCACTCAAAGTGCCTCCGAACTCCTACGAAAGCAATGCCCTGTGTACAAATTGGAGTTTGAGAGATTAAGTTAGTCTACAGTGCTATTTCTTTTCCCATTTTCGGCAGTTTATGCATGCCAATACTGTATTTTGGACGGTGCACTTTCCATGTCGGTAAATTATAAAAAAAGGATGGAGTGTTGCAAACTTCTGGACGTAGATTCATAAATTTCTTGCATATTTCATACAATTTTCCTGTTACCGTAAAGGTTGGTGCTCATTTTGTCTTTGTGTTTGGGATTGTAACTACAACGGTTGATCCTATATCCTTTAAATTGTCAACTTTCAAATCATGCAAGCCATGTCACTTGTGTCCGATATGTTTGATTTTGGAAACAAGAGCGTTGAGCACAAGTGCAAAGCTATCCTTACCTAATTGGTCAAACAGCTGTATCGTAATGAAAATCTTGAGCTCTGATTGGTGGAGAACCTGTATCATAATGAAAACTTGAACTATAATGAGCCTCATTATGATGCAGTTTTCTGGTATATAATATTTACATTTCGCTATGGTCGAACATAAAAACCATTTAATTAACGGGATAGTTTTAGAATGGAAAGAATTAGTAGAAAATATGAAAATAGGAAGAGGATGTTCCCTCAAGGAGCTACATTTTTACATTTTACTATCGAAAATTACCATATTGTTTGGATATGTATTTATGAGATGGCTTGAATGTTATCGCTATATAAGTCATTTTTTTATTTCATAAGATATAAAAGTTAATTAGCCTCTCCCCTACGTATTTTTACACAGGGTGGAGGGCAACTGATGTAAGAAAAGCAAGCACCAGACACGTAACTTGTGATTTTATAATCCACCAACCAAGAGTTGTACACCCTAGGTACTTATTGGTGATGAACGGGAGTTGACGATCCCCACGGACTCCTGACTTGGGTCCGTTTATTACCTCTTTCGAGTGAGTTTGGGGTGAACTCATCTCCTATTTCTCCTTCCTATATGCCTTTTATGACTCTACTTCTTTACATTTCTTTCTTTATAATTCTTCAAGGCTTTAGGTCTATTCGTGTCCCTGTAGGCTATTTAATTTTCCTTATTCCCTTGCTTGGAAATTTACTTCTGGTGTGTAAGTTATATGCAAGAGGGTAGGTAGGAGTAGTAGCAGTTTTCATTTGTAGGCTATAGTCATTCCCATTACAGACAGAAGACCTAAATATCACGTCCCTTGAAATAATTATCACCTGTAACTCTTTATAAGCCAGTAGGAACTCAACATCAGAAATGAATTTGAGCCTACAACTGCGTGGCGCAGTGCTAACGGTCATGCTTGCTGTTTCCAAGTTTGCAGGATCAAATCCTGTCACAGTAAGTTGGTATTCAAGGGCGCGCAAATGCAAGGGAGCCGTGCCAGAAGATTTACGTTAAAGATCCTCTTCGGGGCAAATTTTTCCACCCTGGCATCTTTAGATGTAGTTAAAAGGGACATAAAGCCAATAACAACAGAACTTGTAGGTGCGACTTCAGTCACGGTCAGCTGTACTTTGTGATAGTTTCGAAGAACGAATAGACTAGAATCAGAACGTATGATTAACTGGAGAGACAAGCGGCTGTACAACAGAAAGGTACATGGAGCCCAAGGTCAAGGGTGTTGCCAGACCTCAACAATACACGAACTGAAACCACTGGAGGATCAGTGCGCGTACTTGAAGGTATAATGACAAAATTAGACAAAAAAACGTCTTCTATGACATGCTATTACTCGTATATTGAGGTAAATGGTGCACACAATACAGTAAATTTTCCATCAAGAAATCTGGTATTTGTACAGTGTCTTTCTTTATACTTTTGTTACATTTCGGCCAACGGCTATGTGGATTATCAAGTATTGGTGAACTTTGCGTGCACGAGGAACGGTAATGCTCTGCGAGGTAGCAGTGCCTTTGAAATATTTCTTGTATATATGACCCGGTTGGACGGCGAGAAAAATGAGCAGCTATTCGTTCACTGCCAGGTGTTAGCAGGAACTAATGCGAATATTTACATTCCATGTCAGCATGTACTTAGCACACATTGTGAAAATAGAAACATTCAATAATTCACAGCCACTGAATTATATTGTGTAGCTAGACAACCTGTACGACATGACATAGATTACTGTATATTGCATCGAAAATTCAGATTCCTTTTTCTTTGAATAGATGTTAAATTTTAGAGAATAATTTAAAGACATATACCGGGTGATTCCACACTCTACAGCCCCTTCCAAAATCATTTGCTGCAACCCAACTAATGCGTGTTGGGAGAAAGGTCGATATTTCTCTGCCGCATCCCGTATGGTACTAATGCACTGCAAGAATATCCCTCAAACGATATTAAACACTATTATTTTTCCTTCGTTTTAATCTGGGTTCAATTCCCGGCTATACCAAGACATTTTAATTCTGGTGTTAGGGCTGGAAAGGGGATACATTCAGCCCTGTGAACCATCCTGGGAGTGATTTTCTGTGGTTTCCTCACTTCTACTCTAGGCAAATCCTGGGATGGTTCCTAACATACGGCCAAGACCGCTTCCTTCGCAATTCTATTCCAAATGTGCAAATATACACACTAGCACAGCCATCACAATAGCATAGATTATTACACAAATTCCACACGCACTCAAATACCCAGGGCTAAGTGATCACGTTATCGTAGTCCCTGGTATAAGCAACAACAACAACAACGTTGGGATTTTTTTTTTTTTTTTTTTACTGTAATGAGTCACAAGAGTTAATTTTTAGGAAAGCCATATGCACGTATTCTAAAATTTAACAGTTAGCGTTCCTGACTCTCTCCTTGGATGCCTGGGTTCGATTCCCGGCTCTGCCGTCTGGTCTGAGGGCTGAAAAGGGTTACACTCAACCTAGTGAGGCTGAACTGAGAAGAGGCGGGTTCGATTCCCACCTCAGACATCCTGGAAGTGCGTTTTCGTACTTTCCCACTTCTACTCCAGGCAAATGCCGGGATGGTTCTTAACTTAAGGTCACAGTCGCCTCCTTCTCAATTCACACCTATATTATAAATAAGCACACTATTAAAGACAACACAATAACACAGGTTATCAGAACTCAATTTCCACTTAAAACATCTAAATACACGGGGGTCTAAATGGTCACGATGTCCAAGTCCCCCGAATGAAACAACATAAATAGCCTATTTCATCTGCATAACTTGCCATGATGCTTTAGTAAATTGCTTGTTCAAATACACATAATTATGGATTTTCTGTGTCATGTTTTCATCTAGTGGCTTTGAATGTCATGACTGCGTGATGGAGGTGTGAAAGTGGAATTATTGATACCAACGGATAAAGCGATTCAATCGTTCATTTACCACGTTCCACTAATCCGCTCGTTATGTGCCCAGTAACCATGCACGTTCGGGATCACAGATACATGGTGTCCCACACTACTAAAAATTTGGTTACAATTCTTGGTTAACTAGACGTGTAATACTTGCGTAAGAGAACTGACTAGGGTTGTTATACTGTAGGCTACTATCTGCCCAATGAGCAAGCACATTCGGGATCACATATACACGGTGTCTCATACTACCTAAACATTGGATATAATATACTGTATAACATATACATAGTGTTCAATCCTACATTAACACCGATTTTAATACTGGTAATGAACTTGTAATACTTGTGTAAGTGAACTGACTACGATAGCTATAGGCAACTATCAGCCCAATGAGCCAGCACGTTCGGAATCACAGTTACATGGTGTCTCACACTACCTCAACAATTGAAATCAACAACTGTAATATTTGTATACGTGAACTGACTGGGTAACTATGCACATTATACGCCCAATGTGCGAGCAAATGTGACAAATAGGCTCATGATATCACTTTTGAAATGTAGCTTTGTCCGTGTACAGTAAGTGTACTTCGGTACGGCTGATAAGTAATCATTGGACGGATATATTTCGCAGCAGCTTGTTGCCACCTTTTATAATTAACTTTCAATTCCTGGAAACATTTGCTCGTGTAATATTATTAATAATAATATCGTATGGCCTCGGGGGGTGCCGGGTGCAAGCTTTGTTGTTAAACTCTCAGAGGGCAGCTTGCATGTCGAATTTTGTTATTCTTTGAAACGCTATGAAAGTCAAGGAGGTTAGATATCTAAGCTTCGTGACATTATAGCGCATTCTAGCAGAGAAAGGAGAAACTTTGTGTTGGAGGAAAATCCCTAGATTAATTTTGCCATTATGAACACGGCCTACTGAATTCAAATGGGTTATTAAACATGCCAACAACGTATGACATGCGTGTGAAGATTTTCGTCACTTTTCAAAAATCGCTTACCATGGCCAGGAGGAAACCCGAAAGCTTGGGGTTGGTAGTCCAACACGATATTCACTCACCCACCATGTGGTCTTATAATCTGTATTTGTGTCAAGAATGATAGTGTGTCTGACTGTGACTACTAAGGACTACAATTCGGGTGACTTCTCTAGGACCTGAAGCAAGATTTTACCTCAGCAGTTCCATGTAAAGCAGTGGTTCTGAACCCGTAGAAGTCTGTGGACCACTCCGCGTGAAATTGAATCATGTACGGACCACCCCTCCTCCCCCTCACTCCCAACTCCCCCCTCCCGCCCACCCCTCCCCCTCAATACACCTTATCAGTTGTAACCCTTCCTCAATGACACTTATTTTAAAGATGTTTCAATTCAAAACTTGATAGTCATCGCCACGGATACATTCGGACGATTCTCGTTCAACGCACATCGTTTTAGAAATCCCCATTTATTGGCCAATTTTTTATACGTGCTGGTGGACTCTTTTCTCCCGCGGACCACTTCCGATGCACTCGAGGACCACCGGTTAAGAACCACTGATGTAAAGGATTTGAATAACTTCGGGCCATATTCATACCCAGAATGGCCGTTCTCAGTTCTGGGATTCAAACCGTCAAACTTCGGACCTGTACAGTAGTTGCCCATTGAAGAACTGATGCTCGACATAACGTGTGTGGCTGCGCCACTGGGGTTTGCTTTATTAGTAGGGCTTGAAGGGCTATTCATCGCAAGTCCCCTTTAGTCTGTTTCGATCCTGTGAAAAATAGACACACATGATCAGCTTTTGAAATCTAGCTGGGTGGATATGTTAACATTCCTTTGCTGTCTGAAGCCAAGGTTTTCTCAGCGCGAAGCACAGTGTTGTCAACTTTCCACCGTAACCACTGAGAGCAAGCAGCGAGACTGGACAGAACTACGTGCATATGTGCAACACTGGACACTTAATACCTGCGTGACACACAAGCTGCCCACCAGGGCGGGACTCCACGTATAGTGATGGAAGAAGAATTATATTGGTCATAACCGTCAGCTATTGGTCAGTAGCGAACAATGGTTATTGTAGGCGCTTGCTACTGCTTTATGTTTGATTCGCCGCTTGTTAACCAGGAAAGTGAGGGAACTATATTACGTATGTATGCCTCCGACCTTGTAAAAATGTCTGATTGGCTTAAGGTAAGAAAGACCCGTCTAGGGGCGAAAATAATGAAAAATTATTTTTTGGGCGGTTTTAGTTATATACAACGTAGAGAACAGGAATTTGTCAAAAAAGTCGAAAATGTATGAAAAATAGTCATTTTATAAGTTATAAATGACTATGCTGCACCATGAATGACAACGCCCACTTTTACTGAGATTTATGTTTGTGCGTATAACTTCTGAACTATTATAGATAGATTTCTGATCTCACTTCCTGTCTGCTCTGTTAAGCGCAGACTTTGTGATGGTAACAATGGCAACGTCCTGCATTGTTTATGTTGCTAGTGGTTACTAAACATCGTCATATTATTATAATCACTGTGATTTTGCACTGCCCTATTGAAGAAATATTGTTTAAGGGGCGGAACAGCGAGGTAATCTGCCCCAATTATTATGATTAAATCGTTGATTTGAAGAGGGAAACAAGTCCACTTATTTGCAAACAGATAAGTTTAAGTACGCATTAATCTATTTTTTTTTATTTTTTCATATTATTTTTATTTACTTATTTGTGTATTTGTTTACTTATTTATTTGTTTATTTATTTATTTATTTATTTATTTATTTATTTATTTAAAAGCTAAAGGAAGTAGGAGAAGCAAAATAACCCGCGATGGACGAAATGATGCAAGTTATGAGGCAGGAATGTTCTAAGAATTGTCAGAGGTAACATAATATAATGAAATACTTCAACCTCATTTTTCTCAGTTTTACATTTTTCACTACTTTGGTACCATTTGTAAGAAAACTAATAAAGATAGGTCCATATTTAAAAAAATATGTATCAACATCATCATAATGAACTGTAATAAGAAGGGATATTCTTTTAAATAATATACAAAATGAAATATAAATATTTTTCGACATAATTTTGGATTATAATATAGTACCGTAAACAAAAATTCATATTGGAAAAATATTTCGTTTTTGTCAATAATCCTTCTTATTATTGCAGATAATGATCCAAACAGTAATCCCTGAAAATTTCAATTGGCTAACCCAAACAGATTTTGAGTAAAGTGTACCAAAAATTTGAAGATTTAACATGGGCGAGATAGGCAGGTCTTTCTTAACTTAACATATTTCACAGGAACTTGATATTAAGTTCTTCCTCCGGGAACTCAAACTTATCCTTTCAACTTTTATGTGTGTCACCTATAAATTAGGGCCAATAATTCGAGAAGTGAATAAATAATTCATGTAATATTTTCTATCTTTTTGAGTGATAAAATAACGTTTATTCCCCACCCAATAGAATTGTCTTCAATTTATATATACCGACTATAAACCATTGCTGAAAATATGTTTGGAGGGTCAAATCTTTCGGCAGGCCTTTATAAAGGCATTTTTCTTTTTGGCTGTCCGTGTTTTGACTAGAAACCGCTATATGTCAGGGTTCTTATAAGGTTTAGGCATTTCTTCTCCTTGCTTTTTACTTACCATATTTCTTGGCCTCATTTCATGCATTAGTCTCGTAATTGTCATTCAATAGCGCCCGTCAAATTATGCACTACAGCCACGATGAGGAGCTGTACGAGATCGGGGGTTCAAATCCCAGCGCTGACAGCGGCAATCATGAGTGTGGTTTGTTAGACCTCTTGTGTTTTTTACTTCTTGTGGTCCCTTTAAAAGGCCATACAGGATACAGAGTATCTCTAGCACCCACTATGAATGGTTCACCGTGGATAGCGCTACGTCATCAGTAGGGACCGGATTCTTTAATTGTTCCTATTCTAAATACAAAAATACTTTAATAATTTTCCGAATCACCCTCAAAAGAGCAATATTCATCAATTCTGTACTACCTATAGAAACCTATATGATATGTGAGTACCTAAAAATATCTAATTGCAGTTTTGTTTCATTTATTGTAGTACTGTATATTTGAATTTTTACTCCATATTTTTTAAAAGTCAACCTGAAGATAGTGTTTATTCCTAGCTGTATTTGATTGAGAGAAATCCTACCTGCTAGAAAAATCAAATACTTTCAGACTTTCAGCTTATTATTTACTGTCAGGAAAGTGGGAATAAATATCTCATTATTTCCAAGAATCATATATTATAAATAAACAATATTAATTAAACGGGCTAGAGTGTGAAAGTCACCCATGACAACCTTGGTTTTATTGAATTTGAATAATTAACATATTTAAGGAGAGCAAATATTGCCTAAAAGTGTGAAGTTCTTGGTGATAATTTGATGATGTATCATTATGTAAAATATTTACACTCACGTTGCAATCAGATTTTCTAGCAATAATTAGGCATTAATATTAAGCTTTGTGGAATTTCTGTTAACATAAACATATACACTTATTTAAAAACCTATTCTATCTATTAGAAACCTAAAAAAA
The DNA here is from genome assembly GCA_946902985.2 of Meconema thalassinum. Lineage (NCBI taxonomy): Eukaryota > Metazoa > Arthropoda > Insecta > Orthoptera > Tettigoniidae > Meconema > Meconema thalassinum. The sequence continues at coordinate 1,535,974,352 of OX336388.2, forward strand.
ATATTTTTGAAAAACTAATTTTAAAACCCAAAAAATCCGGTGCCTAGTTATCACGCCCACTCTCCACGTAAATGCTGGGCTGGTGCCTTATTTCAAGACCCGAGGCACCTACTGCATATCTGACCCTCATACAGCAACACACACTACCACAGTTATCACAGAAATGCATATTGAACTCACACCCATAGGGTTTTTGAACTAAATGTCCCCAGCCTCAAAAATGAATTACAGTTAATCACAGTTTCAAATTTTATTTGATATTTATTTTCGTTATTCCTAAAATTATGGGAAAAGATGTCCTAGATGTTACGCCCTCTAAGTCCACATTAATTACAATCATGTCGTTAAATATTGACTGATACAATGAGCAAGAGAGAGAGAGAGGCTGATATCCGTACTTCCCCATGCCCCTAATTTCTCACTGTGTTGTGTGTACTCAGTCATATCGTGCTAAACTGACTGTGACAATGAGCAAGGTAGACAGAGGCTGATGACCGTACTGTCCCGAGCCCCTAATTTCCCATTGAGTTGCGAGCACTCTCCCATTTGGTGCCACTAACTCGTACACTGTGTGAGAGAGACAGACAGACAGACAGACAGACAGACAGAGAGAGGGGCTGATGACCGTACTGTCCCAAGCCCTTCATTTCCCACTGAGTTACGAGCATTCGTGCCACTGACTCGTACACTGCGCGAGAGAGACCACCGAGGCAGTGTGCGCCGGAGAGAAAGTGAGGCAGAGCACATTCTTGCGAGATATATGCAGAAGCAAGATTAAATGATATAAAATGCATGACAAGCCTGCAAGAAGACTCTCGCGGACCCTCTAGGGTATGAGGCCTTCCAAGCAAGAAACACAAAGCCGACATGTGAGTAAAGTTTATGGAAACTGTAAAGCGTGAAAGGAAACATAAGGGCTTCGTCGACGTTATAATGATGTTTCATTGCTCCTGTGCCTGAACTGTGGTCAATTCAATTTTTGATTCGATTTCTCAGCTGTGTTCTGTAATTATCGTGAACATTAATGACTTATCAAGGAATTGCTTTTCATTCGGTCCACACAGTAATGTGCCCAATTATACATTGGGTAGAGATTGACTACATTATTTATCACTCTTACTTTGTTCTTCGAGTCTGCAGTCTTTTGCCTGGTTGATGCAGTTCTGCATGCCTGAGCTAATCGTTTTATCTCTACATAGCTACCACACGCTACATCCTAGGCAAACTGTTTTACATATTCTAGCCGTAGTCTACCCTTACAGTTTTGTCCTCGAACTTTCCTTTCATAACTAATTTCGCTATTCCTGGGTGTTTTAGCATGCGTCCTATCAACGCATCTCTTCTCTTCAATACCAGTAGCCAGAATCATCTCTCCTCTGTCACTGGTCTTAATACCTCTTCATTTGTAACTCTGTCTACCTTTCTGATCATCACTCTCCTGTAAAACTGAATTTGAAATGTTTCTGCTTTCCTCATCTCTACTGCGCCAACAGTGCAAGTTTCAATTTTTCTTGTCGTGTAGCCTCCGAAGAGGCCGAGTCGACGCCCGTGGGCGACCTGCGCGTCGGGATGAGAGATGGAATGGATGAAGATGAATGAAACTGGGCAAGGATGTAGAAGGAAACGGCCGTGGCCTGTCAGAAGGTACTGTCCCAGCATTTGCCTGGTGTTGGAAATGGGAAACCACGGAAAACCATTTCGAGGACAGCTGACGGTGGGGCTCGAACCCACGCGTCTACCGAATCAGCAGGGAGCTTGGCCCCATGACCTTATGCTGCGCTTTAGCCAGCGTAGCCACTACTGTCGGTGCAAGTTTCAATAATAATAAGAAAATGGGGAATATAGGATACGGCACAGCCACGAACTTTACCCCCACGTGGAAAATATAACTGATACCACGAGGAATCGGAGAATTGCCTTTTACTGTCATATACCAAGAATGAACCCAGCACGATTGACAGATAGAATATTCACCTACTTCCTCAAAAAGAAAACCAAGGGAGCTTGGTTCACTGAGGTGGACAAAGATTTACAAGAAGTGGGAATTGCAGGCAACGATATTTGGGAACGTGCCACCCTTAAACAAAAACTAACAGCACACCGATGTTTCCAAGAAAAGCCTAATCTTCCAACAGGCAAGAAGAATCGACGGTAGAAAGGTAAAAGGTTGTAACCCTCAAAATTACAAGTTTACAGTGTATGAAAAAAATGCATAACTAAGACAGTTTCACCTTAAATTAGAAAAAAATAGACCAGTTACTTTTCCAACACTACAGAAAGTAGTTTTTTACTATTAACTATGTGTTATAGCTGCTGAAATATTTTTAGGGCATTGATTTTGTTCAAATTTGTGGCTTACAACATTTGACCGGTCTACTTTCAGATATCATTGAGGGATACAACAATAACAACTATAGGCTTACATTCCTTAGTTTCTTTTATTTCACTTTGAGATCATGAAGAATTAAATGTAAATCATAAAATTAGTTAATGTAATGGTAATAAATGAGTCTGAGAATTCAGCAAAAAGGCACACAAATAACACAATTCAAAAGCAATAACATAGATTTAATCTTCAAGACTTTCTTCATCCTGTAGTCTGTCTTCAACCGAGTTATTTGAAGGTAAATTAAGGAATTCGCTGTGGTATCGGGACGGAATCACCTTTTTCTGACACAGTGCAACCAGGTCTTTCTTTTTGGCTTCACTCACCGCTAACCGTGATGTGTAAACCGTTTTTACTGAGAAAGTTGAAGTACTCGATGACATTCGTCTTGTATCTTTCACACGAATCTTTTGTGGCGATCCGGAATCGTTGTAAGTGTTGAAGAGTGCAATTTGTGTTTCGTTCTTCTGAACAATTGCCCGGCGTACACTTCGCATTTGACATGCACTGGTTAATGAAAGTTCTTGTATTCCTTTCCAGGCTTGGAAGTCTTTGTAAGTTCGAACGTTCACTTCATAAGGTCTTGGGTTGATTCTGCTGTTAGTTATAATCGTTGGCCATTCGCTTGGTGCCCATATAATTTTCTTCCTGTAGTTTGACTCTATAACTGAATGCATCGAATCGGCTGGCATGTATGTATGTCCTGGTAACAAATAGGTTATACTGATTTCTTGTACAGATTTTGATCTTTGCACAAAATGATGCAGCATCACAAGCATTTGTCTATTCTTATTTTGTCCAGGGCAACTGTCACAGAATAGTGAAACAACTTTAACTTCAGGCATTCTAATTTCTAATTCACTCAAGTATGCAAACACATTTGAACAAATTTCATTTGCACCCCGTTTTCCATCTGACTCACCCCACAAGTAACAATACCCATTACGTGTTCCACTTTCATAGAGAGTAAAATTGTACATAGAGTACTTTCGGGTGTAATGAAGTAACATGTTAACACTGTGGGGAGTGTTTAAAACTTTTTGAAGATCAAAGGAAACACACAGAAATTCTGGATCTCGCTTGGACCTCACCTGGTGCGCTTTGAACAGTGACATTGATAATTTTTTATTATGAATGTGTGCTGCATAACTCTCAGATTCATTCACACATTCTTTACTTCCTTCACAAATAACACACTTGTCTTTTTTCGGCACATGAATCCCAATATTGTACTGGTTCCGAAAAATGCTTCTAGAAACCTTCTCTGAGACTGGTGCGATACCTTCCTGTGTGCAAAAAGCAGTCTTATAAATTCTGTAGATATGTGACTTATTTTTGAACTCCTGTGGCAGATACAACTTATTTGAATCTCACCTGCAATAATGGGACGGAACTGCTGGTAATGATTCAATAAATTTCTTCACCTGCTTTTCAGCCATTTGTGGGGTTTTGTTTGGGGGAGTTTTCTTACCTCTCTGGTCTGGTTTAGCAGTAAGTAAATCATTTCTGTGATCAAAGGTATATGACAGGATCCTGTGCGACAAATCTAAAGTTTTTAAAATGAATTGCTGGCAAACTCTAACTTTCTCATCTTGGAATGGCAAATAGTACTGGAAAGTTCTACTACGTCGACTTTTTCCTGTAACGTACGACCTCATTTTGGGAGTTTCTGTCATGCATGATAAGAGAAAGCTTCTTTTTTCCAGGATTATCAAGCTCCCAGTACTTGGTAAAAATACTCTGTCTTCTTTCTTCATTAAATTTTAACCCACAACCATTCTGGCATTTGTCTTTGCACGGGTTCGGCTGCAACATCTTCCGAGCCATTGCTTTATTGGTCTTACTGACATAAGCCGCCCCTTTTTGTTTCTTTAATTTTCGTAGAACTGCTTTATTCTCCCTTGTCCTTTTCTTCCCTCTCTTGTCAACTGGGTCTAATTCAGAATTCGATTCCAAGACGTTATCATTAGTAGGTTGAAAATCTGGATCATCCACTAACTCCTGATTATGGTTATTATCCTCCTCAACGATCATAGGATCATAATTCAAGTTATCCACCATCTCCTGTTGATCCATATCCAGCTCCTTCTCGTTATAGCTATTATCTTCCTGAATAATATCGCAGCAAGTCTCTCCTTCACTGTCCATAAATATTACTTCTGCATGAGCAATATCGATGATGTCATTTCTGCTTTCAGGAAAATGAAGTATATTGACGTCTGTAACAAAATAAGTCCGTGGTCAGTATTCTTTTATGATGTGTGAAAAAGCTTGCCAACAACAACAACAGTATATGTATCTACACGACAGATCCGTTATTTTGACAACTAATGCAATAATACACTAGTAGCCAATACATAAATAATCAAGTTCCATTCGAAGCATTAATATTGTAGGTTATGCGCTCTAAATATATTGAAGGAACTGATAGATTCACGTAAATGACATTATTAAATTGGTCCTACAACGAAATCAATTAGTAGCATTGCGTTGTAATTACTATGTTAATAATATAACATCTACTGGTAAAATACTTGCTCAATGCCTAATCACTGAAGATTTATCTTAGACAGTGAAGATAAGTAAATGCACCATTACTAACCTGGATCTATCGCCGATTTATTATTGGCGTTTTCAGTGGAGGTAGCTGCTAAATCCTCTTTCAGAATTCTTCCAGCTCTTGAAGTCATATCCATTTCAGGTTTTAATGATATTATGAATTTTAATCAAAGAAAAGTAGACATAAGTACAAGCAAATCACATTATACACAATGTAAACACGGCTTTAGAACATGTTGTACCCACTACATGTCCTACAAACTATTGCCGGTAAAATGTTGTAACTAACTTGCAACGTTTTACCTTTCCTAAGTAACAGACAGTGTGGGTTACAACAATATAAAAATCAAACAAATAGACGTTTCCCGCCTTGTTGAAGTTACAACCTTTTACCAGTCGAACCAAATAACTTTTACGTTGTAACCCTATTTTTGGAGAAAATGAGGGTTACAACCTTTACCTTTCCACCGTCGAAGTGGACTGAGGAAAGGAAACAACAGCATCGGGAACTAATCCGAAAGTACTGGGAGGATGTTAAAGCTCGATACAGCAAGAAGCAGTTGAAATGACGTAGTCCTTAGATGGTCGAATCGAAAGAAGAAGAAGTTATTGGTTTTACGTCCCTTTTTGACTACTGTGGCTGTTAGAGACGCCGGGGTGCCGGAATTGTGCCCCGAAGGTGATCTTTAACGTGCCAGTAAATCTACTGACACGGTTCCCTCGCATTTGCGCACCCTCAAATGCCAACTGAATGCACCAGGATTCATCTTGCAACCTTGGGAACAGCAGGTGAGAACGTTACCGCTGAGCCACGCAGCCAGCTACACAAGTTTCACTTCCTTAGACAGCTTTCAAAACTGATTCTTTAGTAGGCCTATCTAAATTTATGTTTTAATTCAACAAAGTTCTTTTCTGGAGAAATGCTTTCCCTGCCTGAGCCTTCCTACTTTTTATCATTTCAAATGATCTTGTCGACTTCATCGTTATGCTTAGGTCTACCGTTATGCGTTACGGTTACGGCGTGTATGACGTCATCATGTTGTTCAGTGCATATGCACCGAGTCTGAGTTTACTCTTGGGGTCTGGCGTTATGCGATACGTAGTCGGCGAGTGCGTGACGTCATGCAGCAGAGTGCACCTCCCGCTCTCCGTTCCTCGCGCGGGAAGCCAAGTTAAAGGGTAATGGAGTATGTTGGGTCTGAGTTTACTCCTGGGGTCTGGCGTTATGCGATACGGAGACGGCGAGTGCGTGACGTCATGCAGCAGAGTGCACCTCCCGCTCTCCGTTCCTCGCGCGGGAAGCCAAGTTAAAGGGTAATGGAGTATGTTGGGTCTGAGTTTACTCCTGGGGTCTGGCGTTATGCGATACGTAGTCGGCGAGTGCGTGACGTCATGCAGCAGAGTGCACCTCCCGCTCTCCGTTCCTCGCGCGGGAAGCCAAGTTAAAGGGTAATGGAGTATGTTGGGTCTGAGTTTACTCCTGGGGTCTGGCGTTATGCGATACGTAGTCGGCGAGTGCGTGACGTCATGCAGCAGAGTGCACCTCCCGCTCTCCGTTCCTCGCGCGGGAAGCCAAGTTAAAGGGTAATGGAGTATGTTGGGTCTGAGTTTACTCCTGGGGTCTGGCGTTATGCGATACGGAGACGGCGAGTGCGTGACGTCATGCAGCAGAGTGCACCTCCCGCTCTCCGTTCCTCGCGCGGGAAGCCAAGTTAAAGGGTAATGGAGTATGTTGGGTCTGAGTTTACTCCTGGGGTCTGGCGTTATGCGATACGTAGTCGGCGAGTGCGTGACGTCATGCAGCAGAGTGCACCTCCCGCTCTCCGTTCCTCGCGCGGGAAGCCAAGTTAAAGGGTAATGGAGTATGTTGGGTCTGAGTTTACTCCTGGGGTCTGGCGTTATGCGATACGGAGACGGCGAGTGCGTGACGTCATGCAGCAGAGTGCACCTCCCGCTCTCCGTTCCTCGCGCGGGAAGCCAAGTTAAAGGGTAATGGAGTATGTTGGGTCTGAGTTTACTCCTGGGGTCTGGCGTTATGCGATACGGAGACGGCGAGTGCGTGACGTCTTGCAGCAGAGTGCACCTCCCGCTCTCCGTTCCTCGCGCGGGAAGCCAAGTTAAAGGGTAATGGAGTATGTTGGGTCTGAGTTTACTCCTGGGGTCTGGCGTTATGCGATACGGAGACGGCGAGTGCGTGACGTCATGCAGCAGAGTGCACCTCCCGCTCTCCGTTCCTCGCGCGGGAAGCCAAGTTAAAGGGTAATGGAGTATGTTGGGTCTGAGTTTACTCCTGGGGTCTGGCGTTATGCGATACGGAGACGGCGAGTGCGTGACGTCATGCAGCAGAGTGCACCTCCCGCTCTCCGTTCCTCGCGCGGGAAGCCAAGTTAAAGGGTAATGGAGTATGTTGGGTCTGAGTTTACTCCTGGGGTCTGGCGTTATGCGATACGTAGTCGGCGAGTGCGTGACGTCATGCAGCAGAGTGCACCTCCCGCTCTCCGTTCCTCGCGCGGGAAGCCAAGTTTAAGGGTAATGGAGTATGTTGGGTCTGAGTTTACTCCTGGGGTCTGGCGTTATGCGATACGGAGACGGCGAGTGCGTGACGTCATGCAGCAGAGTGCACCTCCCGCTCTCCGTTCCTCGCGCGGGAAGCCAAGTTAAAGGGTAATGGAGTATGTTGGGTCTGAGTTTACTCCTGGGGTCTGGCGTTATGCGATACGGAGACGGCGAGTGCGTGACGTCATGCAGCAGAGTGCACCTCCCGCTCTCCGTTCCTCGCGCGGGAAGCCAAGTTTAAGGGTAATGGAGTATGTTGGGTCTGAGTTTACTCCTGGGGTCTGGCGTTATGCGATACGGAGACGGCGAGTGCGTGACGTCATGCAGCAGAGTGCACCTCCCGCTCTCCGTTCCTCGCGCGGGCAGCCAAGTTAAAGGGTAATGGAGTATGTTGGGTCTGAGTTTACTCCTGGGGTCTGGCGTTATGCGATACGGAGACGGCGAGTGCGTGACGTCATGCAGCAGAGTGCACCTCCCGCTCTCCGTTCCTCGCGCGGGAAGCCAAGTTAAAGGGTAATGGAGTATGTTGGGTCTGAGTTTACTCCTGGGGTCTGGCGTTAAGCGATACGGAGACGGCGAGTGCGTGACGTCATGCAGCAGAGTGCACCTCCCGCTCTCCGTTCCCCGCGCGGGAAGCCTAAGTTAAAGGGTAATGGAGTATGTTGGGTCTGAGTTTACTCCTGGGGTCTGGCGTTATGCGATACGGAGACGGCGAGTGCGTGACGTCATGAAGCAGAGTGCACCTCCCACTCTCCGTTCCACGCGCGGGAAGCCTAAGTTAATGGGCAATGAAGTCTGTTGAAATAATCCTGGGGCTTCGAGCGAAGCGAGAAGCCCTCCTGAGCCTTTCTAACATGTGTAGCATTTGTAGCATGCGTCATTTGAAATGATATAAAGTCTAGTCTCTCGGACTGACTGTATCTTTTATATCCTGTTGGCTTTGTCAATCACTGGTTATTTTGCTTCCTAAGTAGCAGAAGTACTTCATTTAGCTTTTAACCTGCCAACTTGAGTCAATAGAGTTTCCTGATTTATTTCGGCTGCATTCAGCTGCTTTTGTTTTATATTTATTGATTTTCATCATCAATTATTTCTTCAAGATGGAGTCCATACCATTTAAAATCTCATCCTAATCATCTGGTGAAGAGGTTGATACAACAATGTCATCAGCAAATCTCTGAGCTGAAATTTTCTGACTGTGGGATTTATTTGATTAGGTGTTTCGATGTGTCCACAACTGACCAACGGTGGGAGTGAAACTTTGATGACGCCAAACGCAGTCTTCGGTGAAATGTCAGGAGTTAACATCATGCCTGGAACACGACCTACAAGCCCGGACAATTTTTACATACAGTATCTACAAATGGGGTAAGCCTCCGTGGCTTAGGCGGCAGCACGCCGGCCTCTCACCGCTGGGTCCATGGTTCAAATCCCGGTCACTCCATGTGAGATCTGTGCTGGATAAAACGGAGGCAGACAGGTTTTTCTCCGGGTACTCCGGTTTTCCCTGTCAAAATTTCATTCCAGCAACACTATCCACTATCATTTCATTTCATCTGTCATTCATTTAAACATTGCCCCAGAGGAGTGCGTCAGGCCTCGGCAGCCGGCACAGTTCCTATCCTCGCCGCTAGATGGGGGCTTCATTCATTCCATACCTGACCCGGTCGGAGACTGGAAGCAGGCTGTGGATTTTCATTTCATCTACAAATGGAGACATAGTCTTCAGATTGTATTTAGATTGTAGGATTTTGTGACCGGAGTCTAGATTATCATCTAGGCTTACGGGGTTATGTCAGGAAACAATCACCGATACAAGACGCGGCTACATCCTGTAAGCCTAGTTGATAAAATAAAAGGTGAGATTTTCTGTTTGTTAGGTAGTCAATTTAGAGGTAGATTGGATCCTCAATGATTACCGCCGTGTGGGTATAAATCCACAATGACTCAAAATGACCCACATTGATTAAGAGTGAGGTAGATACCATCGCTTTCTTCAAAGAGCCATTGCAGCAGAACTGACCATATGAGTAGCACCATTAACAACAGCAGATGCGGCTGGCTGCGTGGCTCAGCGGTAACGTTCTCGCTTGCTGTTCCCAAGGTTGTAGGATCGAATCCTGGCGCAGGCAGCTGGCATTTGAGCGTGCACAAATGTGAGGGAGCCGTGTCAGTAGATTTACTGGCACGTTAAAGATCCCCTTCGGGGCAAAATCCTGCACCCAGGCGTCTCTAAAAGCCGCTGTTGTTAAAAGGGACGTAAAACTAATAACATTATTAACTGCGGATGTGCCCTGAATGTTACTTTGTTGTTATTATTAATTTATAGGCATTAGGTAGGTATGTGTTAAATTTGACTGGTAACCTGTATTTATGTGATAGCTGAAATAGTGTGTGTAACTGTATTCGGGTAGAGACAGAGATGGAGTAGCTCCGAGACAGGAAAGAAGATACTATCCATGAATTTGCCTGGAGGAAGTGTGGAAAAAACCGGGGAAAAACACATTCAAGATAGCCGCTGTCAGTGCCAGAATTCGAACCTAGGATCTCCTAACTTGCTGCGGCTGCCCGCGTGGTCATGGTGTATGATTTAACGAGCAAGGGTATGCCGTGGTACCGCAATGTTACTACTTAACACCACCCATATCTCAGTAGCTTCCATATTACCACAGCCATAACTGAGACCTAGACATCGGTGAAAGCCACATTTAGTTCCAGCCTGTACTACAGATAAATATAAAGATACTGCATTCATCAAGTGATGGCAAAACTCTATTAGATTAACACTATTGATTCCTTTCTGAGCGAGCACCTCGTGGTGTACCGGTTAGCATTCTTGCCGGCCGCATCGATACCCGGCTCTGCCAAATAATTTAATTCTGGTCTGAGGTCTGGAACGGGGTTCATTGAGCCTTGCGAGGCAAAACTAAGAAGAGATGATTCTAACCTCAGCCATCTTGGAAGTGGTTAACCGAGCTTTCTCAATTCTACTCCAAAAAATGCCGGGATGGTTCCTAACTCAAGACCACGGCCGCGTCCGTCCCAGTCATCACCCCATTTACAAATACACACACTATTACTACCATCACTGACTGAATGAATGGTACAACGGCACCTTTCTCGCCTGCTGTCCCCAAGGTTATAGGATCGAATCCTGGCGCATTCACTTGGCATTTGAAGGTGCGCAAATGCGTGCCAGTAGATTAACTGGCACGTTAAAGATCCCCTTCGGGGCAATATTATGGCACCCCGGCGTATCTAAAAGCCGCAGCAGTTAAAAGGGACGTAAAACCAACAACATTATTATTATTATTATTATTGTCATCACAACCATCACAATAACACAGGTTATCAGGGAGAATATAGCTTGCCACAGTGGGTGAGTGGTCAACGTGTCGGTCTACTAACCCCAAGCTTGCAGGTTCGCTCCTGGCCGTGGTAAGTGATTTTGAAAGGCGGCAACAATTACGACTCCATGTCATACGATGTTGGCATGTCAAAGAACCCATTTGAATTCAGTAGGCCGTGTTCATAATGGCAAAATTTATCTCGGGTGTTTCCGCCAACACAAAGTTCCTCATTTTTCTACTAGAAAGCGCTATTGTGTTCAAGGAGCTTAGATATCTACCCTCCTTGACTTTCATAGTGCATCAACAACGAAATTCGACATGCAAGCTACCCTTTGGGTGTCAAATAACAAAGCTTGCACCCGGCACCGAGGCCATACGATATTATTATTATTATTATTTATTAGGGAGAATATTACACGCATACATACGCAAGTACATGGGACTGAATGACTAAGATGTTCAAATCCCTAAAATGAAACAATAACAACATATTTCTGTGTCTTTAAAAGGATTTTAGGCCCTGATTTTTACATGGAGGGCCGAAGATACTACGACTGGTAGAAATTAATTGAGTGGATTTCATTTTGTGAGACAATATTTCTTAGCTAAGAATTAATGTACTCCACCGAGTAAATGTTTGCGTTAAACCAGCGACGGATACCACAATAGCGACATGGGAAAGCAATATAAGTAAGAGATAGCCTTAAATATCTTTCTAAAGTTGTTTCACAAGAGTCCTAATAAATTAGGCTTAGTGTAAACAGTGATGGCAAGTATAAGTCTGCCAGTGGTGACACAATTTATTAAGAGCCAGCCTGTATTTCAGACAGCAAGAACAGCTGCCACATGGCATGTCACCCTCCCAAATGAAGCACATGAGAACAGTTTCCCCAATTAATTCACACGCTTAGTTGGAATAATTTTAAAATATATGAGACCTTTCACAAAATAGGCCACTGTTTAATTCAAACTAATTAAAAGTTTTGAAAAATAAACGCTAAATTAAGCACAGTCAGTGCTATATTCAGGGTTGAATTATTCTGACGAACTGCGAGAATTATATTTAAAATGAGATATTGTGAAGCAGAAAATTGACATCTCAGGTTTATTCCGTAAGTTTGCAGATCACGCTAACGTCACTCCACGTCAGTCGAAACACGTTGATTTATAAATACTTCTCAATCAAAACTATTACATTTCTCATGAATTTCTTGCGAGACAGCAAAATAATCCGTTCCTTTTAGCAAATAAAAAGTAACGTATAAACACTTCAGATGACAAAATGATTGAATTATTACCACGTAGTAACTTAGTAGTTCAATAACGTACATTTGTCAATTATTGCTTCTAAAGATTCTGTAATTCTCTACTTCACATACAAACGTCTGGTTCTTCTACGGTGTTAACTATGTTATGCTTTCATAAAATAAAATGGGAATATGTGATACTCAGAAATCTGGGTGTGTTTCCAACCGTCCGACCAGTGAGTTAAAATCACATGTCAATTCCTAAACATCCAAAACGAATTCAATAAATTTGTTACAGTGCTTCTCCCATGCACTTGAACGTCATAATTTATTACTTAATAACAAAATAATTTAACAACAATCACCCCTCACACTAAGCAAGAAAGAAAATTTAGAGGTCAACCTCCACATTCAGTATATTAACAAAATATCCCATAGACTATAACTAACAAATATTAACTAGTTGCATTATTTTAACTCCTGCTGCAACTATATAAGTTAACATATTGTAAATACTATCACCCATACTTTTAGACATACATTTAACTAGCAGAGGTACCCGCTCTTCGAATGGTCTTCGGTATTAATAACCAGACGTTATCAATTGAGCTACTGTTGCAATGGTTAGGAGATTGTCATTCCTTCATAAGTTTATCAGAACGAAGTTAGTTTTTTTGGGTGTATCACAGACACTGTTAATTTAAGGGCCTAATATGTGGTTTTCGGAGACCCTTTATAGAATCCCTAGTTTTGTGTCATACATTGAGAAGCGCAACATATGCTTTGGTCGGCTTTCTAGGATAAATTTTATTTTTCGCCTATTTTAGCATGCATTTTGAAAAGTTTTTCCTTATACTCACCCTTCTATGAGAAGTACGGTGAAGGGTTTTACAAATGATTGGTGAATTGACTCATGGTTACATTACCTAATTTCACGATGCTCCAAGTACCCGAACACGAGTTATAGGCGTACATAAACATAAAGATATATCAACCACACAGTATCAAACAAAATCATCTTTAGGATGAACCCGTTTGTCGACAAAAATATGATTAGTTAAGATGTGCTCTCAAACTAAATTCACCTAACGTGTAGTTCCTGACGTGAAAATAATGTTGAAAACCTCGTAGACGAAACGCAATATATGTCAAATTAAAACTGACCCTCACCGTTGTGGAAAGTCCCCATCGCCAGGAAGACCCCTTTAATAAATTATAAATGCTTGTGGTGCATGAAAATTCAGGATTTTTAGCCTACAATGGCTCAAATTCCCAAAAGCTGCAAAAAACACTATTTCAATTCAGGAATTTTTAAAAATAATGTTGCTGTTTGGATATATACGAGTAATATACCTTCTGTACTGCATATCGCACGAGTAAGTCATGTTTGAACATTCTAGGGTACCCCTTGACGCCCTTAAGGCATTGATGAATTTTACAGTATATGTTTGTTTCCATGATAACCCTATAGCCATTTGCAAACTTTCGCAGAAATTTAATAAATTGAGTGGCATTGCGTCTTACAGAAATAGATGGAAAGTTGGATGTCACCTCTTGAGATACTGTTGTCATGGTCACCGGCTTGCATTACTTCATTAGTTTCCTCTTGTTCTTCTTATTTTGGATGGCCCATCTAAGGGCCACGACGTTGAACTTTTCAGCTTGGCGAGGGACTTGATATTTGCCCAATATTCGCGCATTTTCAGGCTATGTTTCTCCTTTCTCTCTTTTGTCCAGATGATGCCGGTTTTCTTGCAGGCTGGTCTGTCCTGAAAACTCTTCTGTTTAAGTATCTTTCTGAGATGTGAGCGGCTTCTAATAATACTTTCCATTATCTTCAGTTCTTGGATGTCCTTATTAAATTCTGTTAGCCACGGTGTCACGCTCTTTCTATTCTCCCAGTAGTTGAGAGGCCGGTTGGTTAGTCTTGTTGGGTTCATCCTTGAGACATGTCCGTAGAAAGCCAGACGTCTCTTCCTGGCCACATCTGTGATTTTCTCAGTATATCTATATAGCTCCTGATTTAGTGTTCTTCTGTACTCGTCATCTATTTATTAGTTTATAAAATGAAATGATTTTTTTAAGAATATCTTAGAAACGTGGTTTTAGAGCCGTAAACAGTAGTAGTCTCCGAGCCACCGCGGGGCTGAAAATGACTTTTGTCTCGTCCTTGTAGCCATAATATAATAATAATCATAATAATAATAATATAATATATTGATAGGGATATAACAGACCTTCAGTACCACACTCGCACGTGTAAATAGCGCGAAAAAATTCAAGAGTACCCCTTGACCGTCTTAAGCGAATTATATATGTGTTGATGAATTTTACAGCTTAAGTTGGTTCCGTGATAACCTTATGGCCGTTTGCGAACGTTCACAATAATGTAACAAGTAGTTCCGTGAAGAACTATACAGCCTATTTTCATGTATCCTACTTATGTTAACTGCCACTATCAACATACAAAATTTCAGTTTGATTGCTGTAATAGATTCCTAGATATTGGGAACCGACTAAACATTTTGGATGGTCACCATGTTGGATTTTATATTTGTAGGTCCTAGAGTTATGTACTGTTACATGAAGATTATTGTGTACGTGTAGCATTCAAACTTCAATCGCATGATTAGGACACAAGAAGTAACAAGGAGATTTAAAAAAATCGCACAGCTGCCATCTTGTGGTTAAGGAAACAATTGAAAAAAAATTAGATACCAGTGGATTAACATTAGTATAAGGATTTCAAGCTTCACTGCACTCGGATGGTTAAATTGCGAGAAACGTCCATGTGAATATTTATACTTCGCGTCGCCGCCATGTTGGATTTGTGATCACCAGGTTATTTAAAGTCCTATAGGTGAACTTAAGTTCATAGCCCCTATAAACATAAAAAATCAGTTTGATTGCTATAATAGAGTCGTAGATATTCAGAGCCTTCTAAATATTTCGGATGGTCACCATGTTGGATTGTTAAATGTATAGGCCATAGAGTCATGTACCATTAAAGGAAAATTATTGCGTAGGTTCATTATTCAAACTTTCACTTCGATCGCATGATTACGACACAAGAAATGAAAACTTAATTTTAAAATTCGCACAGCCGCCATCTTGAGGTTATGTAAACAATTGAACTAAATTAGATACCAGTGCATTACAATGTGTATAAACATTTCCTCTACCAGATTTCATTGAGTTTGGAACATTATGTCGCGAAAAAGGTCTATTTAAAATTTTCAAATTCGCTTGGCCGCCATGTTCGATTTGTAGTTAACCGGTTTTTGAAAGTCTTATAGATGAACTTTCAGTAGTGCCCTTTATCTCCGTACAACATTTCAGGGTGATACCGCTATTAGTTTCAGAGATATAGAATGCCGGTGAAGTATTTCGCACATCCGTCATCTTGTGGTTATGTAAACAATTGAGCGAAGTTAGATGTCGTTGCATTACAATGTGTATAAACATATACTGTACCTAGTTTTATTACGTTTGGTTGGTTAATAGAGAGAAACGTCTATTTAAAAGTCGCTAATTAGCGTGGCCGCCATGTTGGTTTTGTAGTTACCAGTTTTTCAAAAGTCACATAGGCGAACTTCTAGTAGTTCACTTTATCACCGTAAAAAATTCCAGGGAGATATTGGGAATAGTTTCGGAGATATTCAATGCTGGTGAAAAATTTCGCACAGCCGCCATGTGTGATTGGTGAGACGTAACAAAATTTGAAGGGCACGGTCGGGGTCGTCCGGAATACTGCTATGAACTTACCGAGTTTTATTGAAATCGCTCCAGTCGTTTAGAAGTTATTAGGTGGGGACACACACCTCACATACACACACACACGGACAAAAGGTGATCTCATAAGTCTATTTTTTTCAAAATTGAAAATAGGCTAATAAATGGAATGGCATTGCGTCTTACAGAAATAGATGGACTACTGAGATTGTGTTGCCATGGTTACCGGCTTGCATTCTTTCATTATGAAATTAGTTTTCTGGGAATATCTCAAAAACTGTTGGTTTTAGGACCTTAAAATATGGTTTTCGGGGAGTTTTGTTTTTAGCCTATTTTCTGTTTTGAAAAAAAAATAGGCTTATGAGATCACCTTTTGTCCGTGTGTGTGTGCGTGCATGTGTGTGTGTGATTCGTGTGTGTGTGTCCCCCTAATAAAATATAAACGGCAGGAGCGATTTCAATGAAACTCGGAAAGTTCATAGCACTATTCCCGGCGACCTCGACCGTGCCCTTCAAATTTTGTTACGACTCACCAATCCAACATGGCGGCTGTGCGAAATATTTCACCAGCATTCAATATCTCCGAAACTATTACCGATATTACCCTGACATTTTATATGGTGATAGAGGGAACTACTATAAGTTCACTTATGTGACTTTTGAAAACCTGGTAACTACAAAACCAACATGGAGGCCAAGCGAATTTGTGACTTTTAAATAGACGTTTCTCGTGATTTGACCAACCAAACGCAATGAAACTTGGTACAGTATATGTTTATATACATTGTAATGCACCGACATCTAATTTCGTTCAATTGTTTACATAATCACAAGATGGCGGATGTGCGAAATATTTCACCGGCATTCTATATCTCTGAAACTATTAGCGGTATCTCCCTAAAATTTTGTACGGAGATAAGGGGCACTACTGGAAGTCCATCTATAAGACTTTCAAAACCCGGTTAACTACAAAACGACCATGGCGGTCAAGCGAATTTGAAAATTTTAAATAGACCTATCTCGCGATTTAATGTTCCAAGCGCACTGAAACCTGGTACAGGAAATATTTACACACATTGTAATCCACTGGTATCTAATTTCGTTCAATTGTTTACATAACCTCAAGATGGCGGCAGTGCGAATTTTAAAATTAAGTTTTTATTTCTTGTGATGTAGTCATGCGATTGAAGTGAAAGTTTGAATAATGAACCTACGCAATAATTTTCCTTTAATGGTACATGACTCTATGGCCTATACATTTAACAGTCCAGCATGGCGACCATCCGAAATATTTAGACGATACTGAATATATACCAATCTATTTTAGCAATCAAACTGCATTTTTTAATGTTCATAGGGGCTATGAACTTAAGTTCACCTATAGGACTTTAAATAACCTGGTGATCACAAATCCAACATGGCGGTGACGTGAATTATAAATATTTACATGGACGTTTCTCGCAATTTAACCATCCGAGTGCAGTGAAACTTGGTACAGTAAATCCTTATACGAATGTTAATCCACTGGCATCTAATTTATTTCAATTGTTTCCATAAACTCAAGATGGCAGCTGTGAAAAATTTTAAAATCTCCTTGTTTTTTTCTTGTGTCCTAATTATGCGATTGAAGTTTGAATACTACACGTTCACAATAATCTGCATGTAACAGTACATAACTCTAGGACCTACATATATAAAATCAAACATGGCGACCATCCGAAATATTTTGTCGGTTCTTAATATCTACGAATCTAATACAGCAATCAAACAGAAATTGAGTATGTTGATAGTGGCAATTAACTTAAGTAGGATATATGAAAATAGGCTGTATAGTTCTTCACGGAACTACTTGTTCTTATTGAGACGCTGAAAATGAGCTTTGTCTCGTCTTTCTACGCCCATTTCAGCATGCATTTTAAGGGACCGATAACTTGAATGTTAGGCCCCTTAAAACAACAACTTTCATCATCACCTCTTACTTTCGTGTCTCTGATGGACATCTGTACCAAATTTTTCGTTGATCCACTCAGCCGTTCTCGAGTGATGTGCGTGCAAAGTTGTACACAGACAAACAAACAGACAGACAAACCAGTCTGAAACGCGTTAATAATTCAAATTTCCGAGGAAATTCAGAAAAAACAGACAAACGTTGATTGTTATATATAGAGAGATAGCCTAAGTCGAATGGATCTGATGATGACCGCTTGACGATCGAAACTGGTCATTCAAGTGTATATATTGATCTCGTGTAATTTTTCTTTTGGATAATGGAATAACGTACCACAATTGAGTACATAAATGTTGACAGACTGAAAAACATCGAATTTCAAGGAGACCTTTTTAATCCACCGTCGGGCGCAACATAAATAATATGAGATGAATTATTCTGACGTACTGCGAGAACTAATCTGTCAGATTTATCATTGAATTATATATTTATTTCAATAATATCGCTTGGATGTTGTTGTTTGAGTCTTCAGTCTTTTGACTGGTTTGATGTAGCTCTCCATGCCTCCCTGTCCTGAGCTAATCGTTTCATCTCTACATAGCTACTACACCCTACATCCGAGGCAATCTGTTTATCATATTCTAAACTTGGTCTACCCCTACAGTTCTTGTCCTCAACCCTTCCTTCCATAACTAAGCTTGCTATTCCTGGGTGTCTTAGTATGTGTCCTACTAACCTATCTCTTCTCTTCATTAGCAGTCGCCAGAAACATCTCTCCCCTCCCACTCGTCTTACTACCTCTTCGTTTGAAACCCAATCTACCCATCTGATCTTCATCATTCTCCTGTAACACCACATGTCAAATGCTTCAATTCTCCTCTCTTCTGCTGCACCAATAGTCCAAGTTTCACTTCCATAGAGAGCCACGCTCCAGACAAAGCCTTTCAAAAGCGACTTCCTAATACCTAAATCTATATTCGATGTCAACAGAATCCTTTTTTGTAGAAATGCTTTCCTTGCCTGAGCCAACCTACTTTTTATATCCTCTTTGCTTCGTTCATCACTGGTTATTTTGCTTCCTAAGTAACAGAAGTCTCCTACTTCCTTCAGCTTTTCACCTGCCAATTTGATGTCCATAGAGGTTTCTGATTTATTTGGGCTGCATTCCAGTATTTTTGTTTTACATTTATTAATTTTCATCATGTATTCTTTCCGTAAGACGGAGTCCATACCATTCAAATACTCATTCAAATCCTCAGGCGTGTCGGCCAAGATGACGATGTCATCAGCAAATCTCAGAGTTGAAATTATTTCTCCTTGAATTTTCACTCCCACTTAACAGTACTAAAATTTGGCATCATATTTAAGTGGTGTACATTTTATTTGAAGAAAGGAAAATATTCAGTTTAAATTATAAAAATACTCAATTGTTACTAAAATAAAGAAAATATTTCATAATGAACAGATTCAAATTCTGCAATCATAATACACTCAAGCTTCTCTACTGGGGTTTAGACACGCCACAGATTCATTTACCTACAACTAAGGAATGCCTTTTATCAATGAGCTATTAGAAACTAATGTGTACGCATATGTAAACAAAAGCATAAATTATTAATATTTACGCAATGCGACGCGCTTATTCTCCCGGAGGAATCGGTTCACCACAGAGTAACGAAGGGCTTTGAAACAAGGTCGACATCACCTGCACGCAACTGGTGGAGAGAGCGGAAGCTATTGCGAAGCGTGCACCGTTCATGGGAAAACCCAAGCCTGACAGGAAAAATTTATTTACTCTTAATCTCACAGATTATGTGTCCCCGAAAGAGGGTTAAACTTATGCAGACGATGGATATATTTGGACGCGTCGAATACTATAGAGCGTCTCAACCTTAAAAGACAGTATGGAATTAAATGTAGTAGTTGCCTCTCACTCGCACTCCTATGAGCTGCAATTAGCTTCGTCCTCTTCCATCCCGGCGATGTTGCCATTTCCCAAGAATTGAAAGTGACAAATCTAAGAAACTGTTTGCGTGGTCTTATAGAGAATTTTCCGCTCTTTATTATGATGTAAAAATAAAAGCCATAAATAATATTAACACATGGCCCAATTTTCACAATTACGATATTTTAGCGAGAATCTATATTTTTGCAGATATACAACTTATCACGCCATAGATAATGAACTAATGATCGCAACAGATCAAGAATTTATTTTTAGATTGCCTGATGTTGGTAGAAGATACTGTATTTATAAGGGCAGTAATTATTTTCATAGTAAGAAAGTTATTTTTTTTTTCTTAAATGTTACTCGAAAAATCTAAGATGGTATCACAGGAAAGTTACGTAGCGACAAACGTTTTTGCTATTGACTTAACGTTGGTGACTAAGCGAGAAGAAATGTTCATTAATGTGTGAAAAAGTTTTTAAAACAAACCCAAGCTTGATAACAGATAGCATTCATAAGTTATCGCACTTATTCCTCCAGCCCAGCGCTGACGCCGCGGAAGTTTGTTTACTCACGCGTCAGTATCTCCCCGACTGATAGTGTGATGGTGTGAAGTTAAACTGTGAAATGAAGTGGTCCTTGAGTTCTTTATACATTGTCCGCCTCGTTGCTAGTGGCTAGTACCGTAGTGGCTAGCATTCCTGGCTGTCACCGTGCTGTCACCGTGGAGGCCCAGGTTTGAATCCCGGCTCCGCCAAGAAATTTAATTCTGGTCTGAGGGCTGGAACGGGGTGTACTCAACTTCATGAGACAAAACTGAGATGAGGCGGGTTTGATTCCTACCTCAGCCATCCTCTAAGTGGTTTCCGTGGTTTGCCTTTGTTCATCCCGGGTATAACATGTTATAATATTCAATTCATGAATAATTGAAAAATATAAATTGTTATAATGTGTGCATTAAACTCGCACTCCGAGGTTCGGCGTATCATATCTAAATATTGTAGCGTTGTTCGCTACAAGGTATGAGCTACAGTTATATAAAACAAACAAATATTTTGGAAATTTCCCGAGTTTTGCGTAAAAACACGCCTGTATACGAGTTATATTACATCATGTGCCTGCCCTTGCAGATCTTCGTATATGCAGCAGATTTGGCATCAGCGCGCCCCATTTAATGCGTACTGTCTTTTAAAGTAGAGACGCACTATAGAGCAAGGTTGTTCTTGGTAAATCAGGCTTGAATGAGTGACGGAGAAGAGTAGTGACTAATGATACTACAGATTGCAGTCACCGGGAGATTTGAAGAGTTAGGTTTTTATGATGCACTTAATACCTTTGATTGTAAATGTTTTATTTTCATCGAATAAACAGATTGCGTGAACCCATGCGCAAATCAAACAGAAAATAAATAAATAATTAAATAATCCAGATCAGACTAATTCAGTTATGTTTGCATATTCTTATATTAGGATTTCTGACATGACCGTAAATTTCACTGATTGGATATAGAATGTAAGGAGATACAATCTAATATTTCCGATAAAAATTAAATGTGTAATGGAATAGACGTGCCGCAGGCCTAGCGATAAGAGAGCGTTATCTGGAAAGCGGTGCCCATCAAGTTGCACGAGCCTGATAGGAACATGACATATTCCACATCGAGATTTGAGATCCTTATTTAACGGCATGCAGAACACGAAAGCGCTGTCCAGATCAAGCGCCCACTAGTGACGGCGAGAATTCTCTTTCCGGAATATAAAAGCCCTTCTAAACACAGGCCGACCTCAATTCCTGACGTTGAAGGGCAATCGCCAGCCGAGAGCTGTCACACCAAGAACGATCACAAGTGAAACTTTTCATTCGCGCTGTCTAGAGCCACACCCTGTCGTCATCTCCACCCACATCCTAGTTCACATCCACCCCCGCCCTTCCCTCTTTGAGGAGTTGCGGCTAATTGAGATGGCTTTTGTAATGATGATCTCTTAATTATGCTTTGCTCTTCAAAGTAATTAACACATCTGCCAGGCATAACTTTATCATACAATAACAGTAGTACATTCGGTTCGGTCCACCTCCTGGTGCTGCGGCTAGCTTTCTTGGCTGTCACCCGGAGGACCGGGTTCGATTCTCGACTGTGCAAGGAAATTAATTTCTAATGATAGTGCTATTAGTTTTACGTCAGAGTGCCGGAATTTAGTCACGAAAGGGATCTATAACGTGCCAGTAAATCTACTGAGACTGCTAGTTCCCATTTTCGCACCCTCGAACTCCAACTGACTGGGTCAGGATTGAATAATGCCACCTCGGGAACAGCAGGCACACCATTTCCACTGCACCACGCAGATGGTCAAAAACGTAATTCTGGTTGGTGGGTTGGAACGGGGTACACTCAACCTCGTGCGGAAAAACTGAGAAGAGGTGAGTTAGAATTTCACCTCAGCTATCCTGGAGATGGTTTTCCGTGGTTTACATCTTCCACTTCAGGCAAATTCCGAGATGGTTCCTAACTTAAGGCCACGGCCGCCTGCTACCCAATCCTCACATAAATTAAATTTACACACGCTCATACCGCCATCACAATAACACAGGTTATCAGACGAAATCCACTCCCAAAATACATGGGGCTATATGACTATGAAACCCAATCCACCCATATGAAATAAGAGCTGCAATTATATTCGGTTAATAGAATAACATAGTGCTTGACAATATATAGAGATAATTGATGGAGAAGTAGCAGAAGAAGAAGGATAAGATTTGCGCGGTCAATATACCAATAAATTCCATTACAGTATCGAAAGACATCTTGCAATGAGCACCTTTATCGTGTATATCATTTCAAAAACACGTGGTCTATGCTACTGTTCATTCTCAACAAAACCAAACATGACAGAACGCGTTGCTTACAAAATATTGAAAATAAAACAATAAAACGGAGCTTCAGACCACAAAAATATTGTCCATTATTATCAAAATAGAACTTTTTAATTGGATTATATAAATCATTATCTTACACTTTATACATCCAAATAGAATGACGTATGACTGGCTTATATCTTTAATAAAAAAACAAGTAGTTCCATGAGGAACTAAATAACCTATCTTCATATATTCTACTGGTCTTTTCCATTAAAACTCATTAAAATAGGCTAAATTTTTAGTTCAATTATAACATCAAGACAATAGCTGACAAACTGCCTACTTTAATAGATTTGATGTTCGACCCTGGCGAAATATAAATATTATATGTTAGAAAACTGTACTACAATGAGGCTCATTATAGTACAAGTTTTCATTATGATACAGTTTCTCCCACCAATCAGAGCTCAAGAAACAGTTGTGTGACCAATTAGGTGAGGGTAGCATCGCACCTGCGCTCACTTCCATGGCCCCCTATTTTGAATTTCACTGTGTGGCGAGTGTCATAGTGAGGTATTCCAGGAGGCCATGGTCAAATACAAGGTATTCTCTGCGTCCCATGCGCTCTGTTCAGTACATAAAACTGGTGAAATCTCGACAGATATTTATGAATATTTATGTTCGAACATAAAATAGTTATAATTATCGTCGAACTTAAACAGTCGTATGCAACTCGCCTATAATGGTAATTAAGACACTCGAATGGAAATTAAAAAACTCGCTATGCTCGTTTTATAAACATACTCGTGTCTTAATTATTGCCATTATTGGCTCGTTGCATAATGTACTATTCTGGTATATGGTGCTTGTTTTTTGGGCCGATAGTCTGTAAGCACTCTTTTGTATATAATTTTTCCATTATCATTATTATTATTATTATTCAGACAATACTCCCAATACAGGTAGGAGACATTCAAGTAGAGACGTGGCCAGCAGCAAAATATCTGGGCATCATGATCGACAATAAACTGAATTTTGGAGAACAAATTAGACGGTCTGCAGATAAGGCGGCAAGAGGAGTAACGTCTATCAGGCGGCTAATGGCCAATGTTGGTGGGCCAAAATCTAGTAAGAGGATATTACTGATGACAGCCATCCATTCAGTTCTGCTGTGTGGAGCGGAAATATGGGCGGATGCCCTGGATAAGGAAATTTATAGAAAGTCACTAGCACAAGTGCAGAGGCACTTTGCGCGTGGCATCTGCTTATCGCACGGTATCTGAAGAAGCAGTTCTTGTTATTGCTGGGATAATTCCATTTTCTTTCTTGCGAAAGAACGCAAGTACATTTACTGGAGGAAATCGGAAGTAGGTTTACAAAATGCAAAACGAACAGCAAGAGTACAAACCTTTCATATTTGGCAGATCAAATGGGAGCAAGGACACCGAAGCCAGAGGACTAAGAGAATTATACCCCAAGTGCAGGTGGTGACAGAGAGGAAACATGGTGAGGTTGGTTATTATCTCACTCAGTTCTTGACTGGCCATGAGTACTTCTGTTCTTATCTTAAGAAGATGGGGAAAGTGGATTCACCAGATTCTATCTACTGTGTTAATGAGCTAGATAATGCTAATCACACCTTCTTCTCTTGTGGACGGTGGGTCCAAAATAGACAGTCTCTTCAAGGTCACATTGATGTAGAGATATCTCCGGACAATATTGTTGCGGTAATGCTACAAAATGAAGAACATTGGAAACTTGTAGCAAGTTTTGTTGAATATATCCTCCGAACAAAGAAGACGGATCTGGGTCGCCACTGAATATAATTCACAAAGGAGGATTGCCCTACGGGCAAACATAAAATGACTTTAGCCTGAAGTAATGTGATAAACGGTTCCAGGCTAGTGTTCAGAAGTAATGGGGGGAGTTTTAGTCGGTAGTCTGCTACTCAGGAGCCCGACACTATGTGCGTAAATCCATTTCTTCACCTAAACATTGAAAAAAAGTCTTTTTGTTACAATAGGCTAATTGTTAGACTATTATTATTTATATTGTGAATGTAAGTGAAATGTTTTACTTTTATAAGCCCTAATCTTATTTTATGTAGAACTCTACAGTAAAGGAGATCTTAAGTTCTAAGTGTAGCCGTGAAAATAAAATCAATCAATCAATCAATCCTATTGAACGGATTTTCCATGTGATTTACTAAATAGCTTTTGTTACACAACCTGTGTTTCCACCAACACCATTACAATGAGAAATTGTTTGATGGAATGTACATTTCAGTACCGGAGATTAAGACTCCTCCCTCGAGATGTCATCTCTCTGTAATGATCCCCGTGAGTTTAATTTAAGAAAAGTCAAATGCATGGCATTCTTGATTTACGAAAAGTAAGCTACACAATTTAGTGCCATTAAATAATGATTGTTGCATGAGCCTATCATAAGACTTTTCTCTTGAATTGCTTGAAAAAGAATCGAGAAATAATATTATTAAAAAAGGTTTTAATACTTTGAACTGATGTCATCTTCAATTTTTGAAAACAATTGAACATGAGATGACTCCACACTAAGCTGTGAATGAAGATTAGCAGTGCCAAGTTTCATTGCTCTCGGGTGTTTAGATCGCCAGAAATGTCATTAGAAATATCTGAAAATTATTTGGCCACCATGTTGCTTTTGTGTATCTCTGGATTTGAAAATCACATACGGTATATACAATATATATTCAATAATTAAGTATGAATGTTTAAATAGTTTCGGATCTGCAAAATATATCGCATGGACGCCATGTTGGATTACGCAGTCGCCATTTATAAGTTATCATTGAAATTGAATTAAATTAGACATTTATATTTTGTCTTGTATCAAGATTCACAGCGCTTAGATGAATACTCCATTTAAATGTTTAAATTTCGCGTCGCCGCCATGTCGATTATTTTCCCCGTCAGGTTATTGAAAGTCTCATAGTCTCTATACACATACAAATTTTCAGTTTGATTGCTGTAATAGATTCGTATTGAACCCTTATTAATCTATCGATGAATAAGTATTCATGATTTTATTATTATTATTACTGATGCCCAGGCAGTACATGTTGAAATTGACAAAGGGGGAGCTAAGGTAGTGTGTTGCAATGATTACAACAGAAGCAAGCTTGGTAGTTATTCCTGAAGACGACCGGTTAAGCCGAGTTCAAGGACAAATTTTGTAACAGCGCGCACCTAAATTAGAGTCTTTGAGGGAGTGTCATGAGTAAAGTTTCAACCGACCCAGGATTGAATCACCCAATCAGAAGAGACCACGCCAAAAGCCACGCGGTAAGTTGCGTACACTGGAAAAACGCGCGAAAACGTGTATCTAAAGAACCGCCGATCCGAATTAATTCCGCAATAGTGCACTGAGACGTTTGGATAAAATGATGAAGATTGATACTAGTCCCAAGTTTGTGTGATGAAAACTCCAGATTATTTTTAGCCTATTTTCAATTTTGAAAAAATAGGCTTATGAGATCACCTTTTGTCCGTGTGTGTGTGCGTGTGTGTGTGTGTGTGTGTGTGTGTGATTCGTGTGTGTGTCCCCCCCTAATAAAATCTAAACGACAGGAGCGATTTCAATGAAACTCGGAAAGTTCATAGCACTATTCCCGGCGATCTCAACCGTGCCCTTCAAATTTTGTTACGTCTCACCAATCCAACATGGCGGCTGTGCGAAATATTTCACCAGCATTCAATATCTCCGAAACTATTACCGATATTACCCTGACATTTTCAATGGTGATAGAGGGAACTGCTATAAGTTCACTTATGTGACTTTTGAAAACCTGGTAACTACAAAACCAACATGGAGGCCAAGCGAATTCGCGACTTTTAAATAGACGTTTCTCGTGATTTGACCAACCAAACGCAATGAAACTTGGTACAGTATATGTTTATATACATTGTAATGCACCGACATCTAACTTCGTTCAATTGTTTACATAATCACAAGATGGCGGATGTGCGAAATATTTCACCGGTATTCTATATCTCTGAAACTATTAGCGGTATCTCCCTAAAATTTTGTACGGAGATAAAGGGCACTACTGGAAGTCCATCTATAAGACTTTCAAAAACCGGTTAACTACAAAACGAACATGGCGGCCAAGCGAATTTGAAAATTTTAAATAGACCTTTCTCGCGATTTAATGTTCCAAGCGCACTGAAACCTGGTACAGGATATATTTATACACATTGAAATCCACTGGTGTCTAATTTAGTTCAATTGTTTACATAACCTCAAGATGGCGGCAGTGCGAATTTTAAAATTAAGTTTTTATTTCTTGTGATGTAGTCATGCGATCGAAGTGAAAGTTTGAATAATGAACCTACGCAATAATTTTCCTTTAATGCTACATGGCTCTATGGCCTATACATTTAACAATCCAACATGGCGACCATCCGAAATATTTAGACGATACTGAATATCTACGAATCTATTTTAGCAATCAAACTGCATTTTTTAATGTTCATAGGGGGCTATGAACTTAAGTTCACCTATAGGACTTTAAATAACCTGGTGATCACAAATCCAACATGGCGGTGACGCGAATTATAAATATTCACATGGACGTTTCTCGCAATTTAACCATCCGAGTGCAGTGAAACTTGGTACAATAAATCCTTATACGAATGTTAATCCACTGGCATCTAATTTATTTCAATTGTTTCCATAACCTCAAGATGGCAGCTGTGAAAAATTTTAAAATCTCCTTGTTTTTTCTTGTGTCCTAATTATGCGATTGAAGTTTGAATACTACACGTTCACAATAATCTGCATGTAACAGTACATAACTCTAGGACCTACATATATAAAATCCAACATGGCGACCATCCGAAATATTTAGTCGGTTCTTAATATCTACGAATCTATTACAGCAATCAAACAGAAATTGTGAATGTTGATAGTGGCAATTAACATAAGTAGGATATATGAAAATAGGCTGTATAGTTCTCCACGGAACTACTTGTTTCAAATTCTCCCCACTCTACCTCATTCTGTCAGTTTCCAATAAATTGATCGGTGAGAAGCTGTTTCGAGGACAACTTTATTGAGCTCTGGTGAGCAAGGTTCACGTCTCTCTGCGTCACGATTTTCAAGCGCTAATGAGCGTACTTAACTAACATTTTACTTTGTGTTCAAGTGAGCAAGATTCACGTATAGATAGACATGTTTAAGACTTGTTTTCAAGCCAGTGGCGATGAGTTTGAAGTGTGTAATTTTATGTAAATTTGTGTATAATATTTTTGAGTGATATTTGTGCGTGTGTTAAGCAAATGCTAAAATAGGGCAAGTCTACGATCAGTAATCGCATTAGGACTTATTCGTGAGTGAAAGTAGTAGCTCACAGCGATTATAGCTAGGCAATATCATTAACATTGCACATTTCTGCCAAGAAACTTCGCCAAGATGTCCGACGTTTGGTCATGTGATGGATTGATGTGCATCGCTTCTACAACGACGTCGACGATGGAGAGCTAAATTTCCCGTAGGGAAATGCACCGGGACGGAAGTTAATGTTCTGCAAGCTGAAGCGGTGATGTACAAAAATTGATTTATTCAATATGTAGTTAGATAAGACGCGGGAACATTGTAAATAGTTCATTCACTCTTTTTCTTGTGTTTAGATTTTTTTGTGCTGACACTATCATCTTTAAATGTACGTTGGCGCGTGGCCAAATTTGTTTGTTCTTTGGAGATTTTTCTTTGGAGTCATATTTAGTGTACACAGCGCGTGTATTTGATTTTATCCATGCGAAGGCGAAATTCGTTACATTCGATAAGTGGTGCTTTATTAAAATTCATTTTTTTGTTATAGGAAAGGGAGGTAATTATTGTAAGATGGTTTTTATGAACAGGTTATTACTCATACTAGGGTTGCCGAGCGCAACAAATTAAGATGTAACTGTAGAACACTTTAGTTCTAATTTTTAGCATTTTTTGAGTCCTTTCCAGGTTTGTTAGTCACGGATTAGAACGGAAGCGCAAACTGGTGGAAAAACATCTATGTCATTTATTTCAGGTTTCTGTCAAACCCATACGTGTGATTCTGTGTGTGTTCATGTGTCAGGTGTGTGTATTGATTCTTCGTGATGAGGGGTAGGTGGTGCTACCGCCCTCATATTGTTGTTGTTGTGGTATTCTTTTTGATGGAAAGGCAGAGCGCTCCTTGGAGGCTACTGTACCTTGTCCAGTGTTGATTTTCTTGGATTTCCTAGGGGAAATTCTGAGATATTTTATTCTGACACACACACGTATATTGTGCTTTGGGAGCACGCTTCTTCGAGACTCGATCCCGTGCCATGGGAGGTCGAGGTTATTGACACGTTGGTTGACATATGTGCAGATTTCCACTTAGCGCCCGTCTAGGTTCGGCGACTCATTGTTAGGCAGTCCTGCTGACCGACTGACCCCTATAAGCTATCATTAGCAAACCTGTTCTTTTGTGATGGTCATTTGGACCGTAATTAATTGGGGGAGTTCGCCTTGTCTGTTACGAATTATCGCATATCGTATGAATGGAAATTTGTTTTAATGATGTAAATGTTGGCTTTGAGCCTAGTGATTTCTATGACTCAGGTCATGTTAGTTTCTCTGTTGTGACACCCGTGTGGTGTAGCTGTTTTTACTTGTAAAAATGACAGGCGGTCATATGTGTATTTCTTTTGTTGGTCACGTGTTAATTTACTTGTGTTGATTTTTTGAAAAGTCCTAATTTTAGGCATTAATGTTTTTGCTACGGCAGTTCTTGATTCCAATTTCAAGCGGAAATTATTTGTTGTTTATTTAGTGTAGGAAGTGTCAGATTAATTTAAGTAGTGTATAGTTGGTTCCCCGCGTCTGTCTAGCTCTAAACAATGCAGATTCGGCATCTGAAGGTTACCGGATGGTGACGAATCTCGCATTTATTTGTACTCATCGTTAAGCATGTAGAGCAGCCGCACACGTATACAATGTCGTTGAAGTAATTTGGGACATTTGGTCCAATTTAGAATCTCTCCTGAGATTAAGCCTAGTTATGGCAAGTAATTTAGTCTGTTGGGAGTCATTTGGGAGTTTTGTTTTGTTTATTTTCTTGTAAATAGTTGATCTGTTATTAAATTCATTTGTTATAACCCTGGTATTCACTTCTTCCTGCATGTTATTTTGTTATGTGTTACCCTGCATGTTAATGAAGCGCTTTAACAACAACTTACCAAATGGACTGTTACATCCCCCGAAACTGAGTCTCATAAGCTTCTTTGCAAGGGTTCATATATCAAAAATGGCTGCCCAATTGGGACTGTCGTTGTTGTTGCTTTGCTGACCTCATACTTATTTCGCTGAGAAATAATGCCAGGTCAGGCGGGCAAGTGTATATTCAGTAAATTCAGGCGATGTTGTACCGCCATGTGCATTAGTAAAATCACTGAGTTCTTAAAGTTAGAAATATTGAACAAGGTTAGAAGTTGATATTGCATTTGTTGTTAACTTATTCTGGCGCCCGACATAAAATTAGAAAATTTGCATATTATTGAACTCAGTCAAGGCAGGAAGGTGTTGCCTTATTTTTACATTTAATTAACTTCGGTTAATTGGTGTTCGTAAATTCTGTTGGTTAGGAATTTGAAAGCAGATCACAAGGGAGTTATTTTGTTGTTTGGAAATAAGAGTCTTTATTCAGTAAAATTTTGATTATTGAAAATTTCATTAAATTAGAATCAGTAGTATTTAAATATCAAGACATGTGTGCGTGTGTATGACTGAAATCCCAGGTGCATGACCCTGTTTTTCTCTGAGTATATATTTGTGTGTGCCTAGCATCGAAGAGATCAAAGTGTTGTTAGAGCAGATGTCTGTGCAAATGTCTGCGAAAACGGAAGAACAGTTAAAGAACATGAAGGAGGAAATGAGTGAAGACAATGATAAACAATTAAATAAACAGTTACAGGACATGAACAGTAACATTACGACGCAATTACAAACCCAGAAATTAGGCAGTGATAAACAGTTACACGAGTTACGGGAGCACAGTGACAAACAATTACAGGACGTGAACAGTGGTATTACGGTCCAATTGCAGGACCAGAAATTGGATACCGATAAACAATTAAATGAATTAAACCATAAACTATCAGAGCAGGCAACCATACAAACAGTGCAGTTAGAAAAGATCACCCAGGAAATAAACCAAAGTACTAGGGTAGAATTAGAGAAACTGGCAGGTGAGGTAGCGGAAAATAACTCAAAGCAATTAGGAGAAATTAAGAAGTTGGAATCTAAATTCGACAATAAACTTGTACAATTAGATGAAATGGTAGCCGAAAAATTAAAACAGATTGAGACAGCATGCGTAAACAACACGGCTGGAATAAAAAGCACGCAGGATGAACTACAGGGGCAATTTGAGAGACTAGAGTCCAAGAACGAAAACATACAGGAGCAGATTAATTCAGTCGATAATAATGTACTAGAATTAATAAAGGAACTCGACAAGCTTGAAATAAAAACGGAAAAGGAACGGATGCACTTGCGTGGAAACCTAGAAGACCAGCTAAATAAAAATCAGGAAAACTTGGAAGACCAATTAACTAAAAACCAAGAGCAGATACAAGAGATAGGAGAACAATTAGTTAAAACCCAGCAGTCGATACAAGAGCAAATACGAGAAGAGCTTGAGAAGAACCAGGAAAGGAGCGAAGAAAAAATTAGTAGTTTGAAGAACAGGATCCGGAAAGATTGGGAGCAGCAGGTGAACGAAACTAAAGGAGATAGGCTGACGATCTTAAAGCGGCTAGGCGAGTACAATTCTAGAGTGCAGGCTTTGGAGGAAAATATGAAGTCCAAACTCCAAGACCACACAGATCTCATAATTAAGAACGAGATAAGGTCCTTAGAAAACGCCACTTTATTCTCTGCAGAAAACACAGTAGGCAAACAGGGAAGTATTGGAAGTCCGGTGGGCTCGAAGCTGGCTGAGGATACAGGCCGAGGTCAGAGTCCAAAGATAACGTGCGACACATTCCAACACTATAGAGGGGAGACATCAACTCCACAACCCGGCTTGGCACATGCCCAAGTGATACAAGTAATTAGGGGGAACGACTTTAAACCCGACAAATTCAGGGAGAACTCAGGATCCACTCCTAAAGCATTTTTACGTTAGCTGGATGACTACTTTAACGATCAACACGTCAGTCCCGCAAAACAGCTGCGGATGGTTGAGAAATTTTTGGAGGGCCCAAGTTTAATTTTGTTCCAGAATTTCAAATACACATTTAATGACATGGCCCAGTTTAGAGAGGCATTCTTGAGAAAGTTCTGGAGTCCTTCTTTGCAGCAGGGGTTGAGTATGGATCTATACACCAGAAAATATCACAGTACACATCCCACCAGGTTTTCCGAGTTCTTTAGCCAACAGCTGGTTAAATTCCGTGATTTTGACGACCCGCCTACAGAGGAAAACATGGTTTTAACCTTCAGTAAGCAGCTTCCAATGAATATTCAGCAGTTTTTAGTGGCCGGTAATATCAAGACCGCAGTTCAGGCCGAGGAGATACTCCGCCATTTGGATGAGACGAGTATGGTCAGTCCGCAGACAGGGAGACGGAACATGGAGTGTGTAAACACAGCTGAAGTTGTTCAAGGGCATCAAACTAATCACAATCAAAATAATCAAACCAAGACACAGTCTACCGGAACGCAATTTACGCCCAGACGGCAGGAGTTCGATGGCCGAAACCAATACCATAACAACAATAGGAACTTCCAGAATCGCCGTGATAATTATAATAATAATAATCAGAACAATCACAATCAGTGGAAGTACCAGCGAGAGTATACCAACTGGAGGGGAAATCCAAGGCAGGGTAGACCTTACCAAAGGAACGAAGAAGGCAGGTGGAACAATACAAGGAATTATCGGCAAGATAATCAAGGGGACTATCGCAATGATTGGAACGAGCGGTACGCTGAATCACAGAAATATTTGGTCGAGTTAAATGCCGAAGAAGCAGAGAAAGAGAAGTGGGGGCGTGCGATTGCGAATAGGCAAAGCCCAGATAATCACCAAGGAGCGGGGGCGGAAAGCTTATTACGGCAGCAGGAGAGACACGATGACAACCGGCGGAACTCAACGTTTGGGTCCCAGGATAAAAAAAATCACGATTGAACCAAAATCAGATAGCCTGAGAACGGAGGACACCAGGGAACGGGAGGAGTTGATTGTTGCAAACATAGAGGTGTGGGTAGCATTCCCGGACGATTGCCTGGAGGAAGTGGTGAAGGACCGAGACAATGTAATCAGACAATTACCGATTATTTATGCACGTATTGGAGGTATTAGAGTGAGGTGCCTGATTGACACGGGTAGCCAGGTGAGCTTGGTCACGGAAGTATTGTTGAAAGAAATTGGAAATAAACAAACCGTTCCAATCATGCCTGTACCATTAATGAAAGTCCGAGGGGTCATTCCTGACAAGACCATAGTTTGCAAGCACCAAGCATATTTAGACCTGGAGATATTAAACCACACATTTTCGCAAACTTTCATCGTGATACCAAAGATGAATTATAATGTCATTCTGGGAGCCAACTTCATCTGTGATTTTCATGCTATAATTGACTTACATAATAACACTGTGAGTTTCAAACAAGTCGAGGGGTTGAGTCATGTGGGTCTGAACATGGAAGAGAGTCCACTAGAGAGAGAGGCGAATACTGGGTCATTGAAGAATGCACTAATGAGGCGATCGAAGATAAGAACTTGACGTAGGAACGAGTAAGCCAGACAGCAGTAGTTGAAATTGACAGTCGAGATATTTCACAGGAACTTTCGGTACATTTGGCGGAAGAAGAAATTAGCGGGTCCAAATTTGAAATTTTACTTCAGGAGCGACTTAAGGAGGCAATACTAGGGGAACCTGACATAAGAAAATTAGAAGAAATTTTGAGACATCATAAGGGAGCTTTCGACACGATTCCTGGAAAAGTTTTAAATTTCCAGTATGCCATACAAGTTACCGACTGGACCCCATTTAAGAGTAAATTGTACCCGATCCCAGAGAAACATTTTGCTCAGGTGAAGGACACTATTAGTAACTTATTAGATTCCGGCATGATAACAAAAGCAGCAACCCCATACTTAAATGCAATATTGGCTGTGGCCAAGCCAAATGGATCAATTAAATTATGCCTAGACGCTCGGGTTTTAAACAGTAAACTCCTAGTTGAGCATGACCAAGCACCAACGATCAAGGATGTATTGAAGGGCTTCCGTGGGAAGAAGATATATTCTAGCGTCGACCTAACGAATAGTTTCCACCATCTTGAACTTGAGGAAAAATACCAACTATTGACGGGTTTTTTATTTGATAACCAAAGCTATATCTGGTCTCCCATGCCCTTTGGTGTAAAAACAGCTGGATGTGCATTGATAAGAGCACTAGGCAGGAATCTGACTGAGGAAGTCAAGAGCTTCACTACGAGGTATGTTGACGACATACTTATTGCATCAGAAACAATGGAGGAACACTTGGTAAACCTAAACAAACTTTTGGATAACTTGAGAACCATGAATTTCAAAATTAATTTGAAGAAATCGCACTTTTGCCAGAGCGAGATTCTGTATTTGGGTCACATAATTGATGTTGAAGGCGTGAGACCTAATCCGGCGAAAATTGACGCAATCAAGAAATTTCCCACACCAACTAAAGTAAAACACGTGAGAGCATTTGTGGAGTGACAGGTTTCTTTAAGGAGAATTGTCCTGGATACACGGAAACAGTAGCACCGATGCAAGAGATGCTAAAGAAATCAAATCGATGGTCATGGAATGAGGAGTGCGACAGGTCCTTTAGAGCCACGAAAGACCTACTGGAGAATTGTGTGAAGCTAGGGTATCCAGACTTCGAGAAGAAATTTATAATTCAGGCAGACGCTCCATTGATTGGAATCGGTGCCATGCTGTACCAAGAGGACGCTGATGAACCCAGGAAACGATTATATTTGGCATTTACGAGTCGTAAATTAAGGAAGCACGAGAGGAACTACACTGTGACAGAGCTTGAGTTGCTAGCGATTTTGTACTCACTTCAACAATGGCGCAAGATGATCTTCGGATATTCCATTGTTGTCAGAACTGACCACCATGCACTGACGTTCTTATTAAAGACGACGATGGCAAGTGAAAGAGTTACGCGTTGGTCCATTTACATACAGCAATTCGACATTACCATAGAACATTGCCCTGGAAGGATGAACATCATACCAGATGCTCTAAGCAGGAATCCTGAAGATGAGAACGAGATAGCAGCGGATGTTCACCACATAGCACTAACACCTAAGGATCGTAGATTTTTGGACAAGCTGAAAGAAATTCAGAAGGAACAAGAAAAGGACCCATGGATGATGATGATGATCAAGTTTTACAAGAAGGAACTACAGCCAGATTCAAATGAATATCGAGAAGCCCGTGCCAAGGAAGCGAAATTTCACTACTTGAATAACCTTTCGCACAAGTACGTGGATGATGATCACACCAAACTGCGAATTCTAGTTCCAGCATCATTACAGAGAGGATTGACGTGGCATGTCCACGAAAGCCTAGCACATATCGGCACGGACAAAACAGAAGCGACAATAGGGGAAACTTTTACTTGGCCTAAGATGCGATACACCATTGTGGAAGTAATCAGAACTTGTGACGCGTGTCAGCGCACTAAACCAAATAACTTCATGTTGAAACAACCTCCAAAACCATTATTACCTCAAAAACCATGCGAGCTGGTCGCTATTGACTGTTTTGACCCTCTAGTAAAGGGAAAATGAGGATGCCGACACCTTCTTGTATGTGTCAATGTGTTTTCCAAGATGGTAGTATTATGTCCAATCCAGAAGACGACATCAAAGCAAGTCCTCAGCAGAATTCAGAACAAAGTCATTCCGATGCTTGGGAAGCCGGAATTCATCTTATTGGACCATGGTACTTATTTTACGAGCAATGTTTTTAGGCAAGGTCTAGAGAGCCTAGGGATAAAGAATGTTCTGTCGAGCATTCGTCATCCTTGTGGAAATCCGAGCGAGAGAACGATTCGCTGTGTTGCCAAGTATTACCGAGTCATGATTCCTAATGATCATAATAAGTGGGATGACAAAGTAGGAGATATTGAGATGTGCATGAACACTACAAAGCACGAGTCGACAGGTCAAGTCCCACTAGTTGTGCACCACAACAGGTTGCCTGAGAGATCTTGGGACAAGATTATTCCATGCCCAAGGGATCCGTCATTAGCACATGAGCTGCGAATTCAGCGAACAAGAGAGCACATGAGGAACCAAGCGGACCGAAGACTGAGGAGATACAGAGGAAAGAAATATCATCGTGAATTACAGGAACAGGAACTAGTGCTTGTTCGAAGACCACCGATATCTGATCCTAAAAACAAAGTATTTGCCAAGTTCTGTCCAAAATTTATTGGCCCGTTCCGCATCATTAAGAATTTGGGTAACTATGCTTACAGACTTGAAGAATTGAGCACTGGCGCTAAATCTGTCTTCAATAGCGCTAATCTCAAGCCGTATTACAGAAGGGAACCATTTGACGAATAATCAGGACTATGAATGCAGATCATTATTGCAGAATTTTATTGAGAGCCAACACTCAAATATACGTGGCCATGTAGTGGTAGAGCGAGTTTTGTTTGTAAACAAGACAGCTGGTCCGGCAGGAGTTGTAATCGTGCGAGAGAGAGGGGAGGTCTGGCGAGACGTGTGAATGACATTGCAGCGTGGAGCGTGCACACTAATTGGATCAGTGAAATGTACACACAGGCAGACGAGTGAGGTACTTAAGAGATATTATCTTTACTACTGTGGATATTGTTTGTAAAATCCAAATCAATCACTTACTTCGAATTTCAAAATCTTGCTGAGGATAAATGAACCCTTATTAATCTATCGATGAATAAGTATTCATGATTTTATTATTATTATTACTGATGCCCAGGCAGTACATGTAGAAATTGACAAAGGGGGAGCTAAGGTAGTGTGTTGCAATCATTACAACAGAAGCAAGCTTGGTAGTTATTCCTGAAGACGACCGGTTAAGCCGAGTTCAAGGACAAATTTTGTAACAGCGCGCACCTAAATTAGAGTCATTGAGGGAGTGTCATGAGTAAAGTTTCAACCGACCCAGGATTGAATCACCCAATCAGAAGAGACCACGCCAAAAGCCACGCGGTAAGATGCGTACACTGGAAAAACGCGCGAAAACGTGTATCTAAAGAACCGCCGA
Source organism: Meconema thalassinum (assembly GCA_946902985.2). Lineage (NCBI taxonomy): Eukaryota > Metazoa > Arthropoda > Insecta > Orthoptera > Tettigoniidae > Meconema > Meconema thalassinum. Next base: position 1,536,011,248 of record OX336388.2, read on the forward strand.
TCCGAATTAATTCCGCAATAGTGCACTGAGACGTTTGGATAAAATGATGAAGATTGATACTAGTCCCAAGTTTGTGTGATGAAAACTCCAGATTATTTTTTCAAATTCTCCCCACTCTACCTCATTCTGTCAGTTTCCAATAAATTGATCGGTGAGAAGCTGTTTCGAGGACAACTTTATTGAGCTCTGGTAAGCAAGGTTCACGTCACTCTGCGTCATGATTTTCAAGCGCTAATGAGCGTACTTAACTAACATTTTACTTTGTGCTCAAGTGAGCAAGGTTCACGTATAGATAGACATGTTTAAGACTTGTTTTCAAGCCAGTGGCGATGAGTTTGAAGTGTGTAATTTTATGTAAATTTGTGTATAATATTTTTGAGTGATATTTGTGCGTGTGTTAAGCAAATGCTAAAATAGGGCAAGTCTACGATCAGTAATCGCATTAGGACTTATTCGTGAGTGAAAGTAGTAGCTCACAGCGATTATAGCTAGGCAATATTATTAACATTGAACATTTCCAAGAAACTTCGCCAAGATGTCCGACGTTTGATCATGTGATGGATTGATGTGCATCGCTTCTACAACGACGTCGATGATGGAGAGCTAAATTTCCCGTAGGGAAATGCACCGGGACGGAGGTTAATGTTCTGCAAGCTGAAGCGGTGATGTACAAAAATTGATTTACTCAATATGTAGTTAGATAAGACGCGGGAACATTGTAAATAGTTCATTCATTCTTTTTCTTGTGTTTAGATTTTTTGCGCTGACACTATCATCTTTAAATGTACGTTGGCGTGTGGCCAAATTTGTTTGTTGTATATTTTTCTTTGGAGTCATATTTAGTGTACACGGCGCGTGTATTTGATTTTATCCATGCGAATGCGAAACTCGTTACATTCGATAAGTGGTGCTTTATTAAAGTTCATTTTTTGTTAAAGGAAAGGGAGGTAATTATTGTAAGATGGTTTTTATGAACAGGTTATTACTCATACTAGGGTTGCCGAGCGCAACAAATTAAGATGTAATTGTAGAACACTTTAGTTCTAATTTTTAGTATTTTTTTGAGTCCTTTCCAGGTTTGTTAGTCACGGACTAGAACGGAAGCGCAAACTGGTGGAAAAATATCTATGTCATTTATTTCAGGTTTCTGTCAAACCCATACGTGTGATTCTGTGTGTGTTCATGTGTCAGGTGTGTGTATTGATTCTTCGTGATGAGGGTTAGGTGGTGCTACTGACCTCATATTGTTGTTGTTGTGGTATTCTTTTTGATGGAACGGCAGAGCGCTCCTTGGAGGCTACTGTACCTTGTCCAGTGTTGATTTTCTTGGTTTTCCTAGGGGAAATGCTGAGATATTTTATTCTGACACACACACGTATATTGTGCTTTGGGAGCACGCTTCTTCGAGACTCGATCCCGTGCCATGGGAGGTCGAGGTTATTGACACGTGGGTTGACAGATGTGCAGATTTCCACTTAGCGCCCGTCTAGGTTCGGCGACTCATTGTTAGGCAGTCCTGCTGACCGACTGACCCCTATAAGCTATCATTAGCAAACCTGTTCTTTTGTGATGGTCATTTGGACCGTAATTAATTGGGGAGTTCGCCATGTCTGTTACGAATTATCGCATATCGTATGAATGGAAATTTGTTCTAATGATGTAAATGTTGGCTTTGAGCCTAGTGATTTCTATGACTCAGTCATGTTAGTTTCTCTGTTGTGACACCCGTGTGGTGTGGTTGTTTTTACTTGTAAAAATGACAGGCGGTCATATGTGTATTTCTTTTGTTGGTCACGTGTTAATTTACTTGTGTTGATTTTTTGAAAAGTCCTAATTTTAGGCATTAATGTTTTTGCTACGGCAGTTCTTGATTCCAATTTCAAGCGGAAATTATTTGTTGTTTATTTAGTGTAGGAAGTGTCAGATTAATTTAAGTAGTGTATAGTTGGTTCCCCGCGTCTGTCTAGCTCTAAACAATGCAGATTAGGCATCTGAAGGTTACCGGATGGTGACGAATCTCGCATTTATTTGTACTCATCGTTAAGCATGTAGAGCAGCCGCACACGTATACAATGTCGATGAAGTCATTTGGGACATTTGGTCCAATTTATAATCACTCCTGAGATTAAGCCTAGTTATGGCAGGTAATTTAGTCTGTTGGGAGTCATTTGGGAGTTTTGTTTTGTTTATTTTCTTGTAAATAGTTGATCTGTTATTAAATTCATTTGTTATAACCCTGGTATTCACTTCTTCCTGCATGTTATTTTGTTATGTGTTACCCTGCATGTTAATGAAGCGCTTTAACAACAACTTACGAAATGGACTGTTACACCCCCCGAAACTGAGTCTCATAAGCTTCTTTGCAAGGGTTCAGTATATTTTGTGGACCGATGAATTATTATTTCAGATGATTGACAAGTTGGATTGTTGCAAATGTATGCCATACAGATATGCACCATTAGATGAATATTATTCCGTTGGTTCATTATGCAAATGTTCACCTCGATCGCACGATTAGGACGCAAAAATTAATACTTAATTTAAAAATTTCGTACAGCCGCCATCTTGTACTGATAGAAACAACTGAATTGAATCAGATGGCAGCAGACTCTTCTATAGATCAATACTGCGCCAAGTTTCACTGCGCTTTGATGATTAAATCGTGGGAAAAGTTTATTTTGATATTTTAATTCCGTTTGCCCGCCATGTTCATTTTGTACTTAACAGATTTCTAAAAATAATACAAGTAAAGTTGTCTTCGTATTCTCTAACACCATACAAAATTTGAGGGTGATAGCAGTAACATTTTTTAAGTTATAGTAGGCCGATTAATATTTCACGCGGCTGCCATGGTGGTTTCGTATTCTCTCGGACGAAGTAGCTGTACAGTACGAGTTTATCCTTACCGAGTTTCAATGAAATTGCTCGAGCCATTTAGATGTTATTATGGAGGACACATATACACACATGCACACACACACACACACAGACAAATTGTGATTTCATAAGTCTACCTTTCATAATATTAAAATTGGCTAAGAATGGACACAACCTTACAGATTAGGTGATGGTTTCTCAAGTATGGGGCTGCCACAACGCGGCCATGTAGCCCCGTGTACTTTGACTGCGTGTAGAATCTGTCTGCTGAAGTTAATTTTGATGGCTGTATTAGTGTGTGTTATCTGTAATTCGGATAAGGACTGCTGACGATCAATTTCAAATAATTTCTACTTTTGCTACCAAATGCTACCGTCAACGAAAAGTAGCTACGAACTTGGATACTAGATGCCACTACAACCAGCGCCTGGCGACGAACGTTGAAACTTAATAGAACGTTAATCAAATCTAACCTACAAATTTAGCTTCACACAATTTTAGTTAGTGGAAGGTTTTTTTACATGCCATAAATCTTTGATATGAGCCCGCCGGCTTTACTTCCCCTCCGACTACGGTAACGTCGACTTTGGTTAATAATATGTTGTGTTCTGCGGCCATTGTATCATTCATACTCCATCGCCGCTTGCCTTCTCTTTCTTTGTTCCCATAGCACTGCGCGCCTCACTCCAGTATGCAGTTCGCTATCTCGGTTCGTCCAAAGGGTAATTGTTTGTTCCACCAACACCTCGGCCCATTTCTTCCAATAAATTATAAATGAGTTTAATTTTTCCGCTTGTCTGATTTCTCACCCTAATTTGATATCAACTCGGCACAAAACTGAGGCTTTGAATTTCTTATGGACGTTTGAACAATACCATCAATCAGCCAACACCCTTAGCTATTTATGGAAAACTTTAAAGGGTATATTCTTATTTTTGGAAAATGGTTTCTCTCTGATTGACTCTCACCAAAGTGGACCGGTTATGAATCCCGGTCAATGCACGTGAGATTATCAAAGTGAAATGCCATTTCCTGTGGTTCGGATTCCACGTAAAAGGCAGGTCCCGTGGTTTATGATCGCAAGATTACGGTCACGTAAAACTAAAGGCTTCCTCACCTTGTGACAAAGAAATGACGCAATGATTTGTTATTTGTAGTAAATTTGTATTAGGTGCATGGGAGCTATTTTGTCATAGTTAAGTGTACCCTCATATTATTCTGTTTCAACAGGGTCGAGGATCACATGTTCTTGTTGTCTCATTTGAGGGGCTTACACATCGTGGTTATTTAGATCCATGAATGACATGTTGCCTGATAATCTGTGTTATTGTGATGGTTGTATTAGTGTGTGTATTTGAAATTCAGGTTAGGATTGGGAAAGAGGTGGCCATGGCCTTACGTTAGGAACCATCCCAGCATTTGCTTCGAATAGAATTTGGGAAATCACGAAAACCTTTTTTCCAGGATGACTGAGGTAGGAATCTAAGCCACCTCTTCTCTCTTTTACCTCACATGGCTGGGTGTACCCCGTTCCAACCCTCAGACGAGAAGTAAATATCTTGGAAGAGCCGGAAACCGAACCCAAACCTGTGGGACGTTACCCAATAATGCTAGACGCTTCACCATGAGGTGGTCGGGACTAGATTTGATGCTTTACTATGTGTCAGGTGTATATTACGGCTTTATTCCCTTTTCATGCGCTGAGGTAATGAAATATGAAAGGAATGAATGACAATAAAATTAGTCAAGGAGTTGGAAAGAAGTGACCGCGGGAAACCACGGAAAACAATTTCAAGGAGAGTCAACAGTGCGGTTCTAAACCACTCGTCTACCAAGTCCGGAAATAGCGTAGCTTCATGACCTTGCGCCGTGCCTTGGGAAGCGTGGCTTCCATGGTCGGTTAAGCTAGACAGATATTCATCCTGTCAGAATAATCGGCATACTGAAGTTGTACTTTCAATTATCTATCGTCATGGAACATGGTAGAGCTTGTAAGTTCCTTAATTGAATTGCTCTTAAAATGAGCTAAGTCCACCTTTATTCTTTTAAATCTTCACGTGCGCTTCTTTCGGTTCATTCCATACTTTAATTAAGTTCCCGGTGTTCTTTTCAGATACTAGAGAAGATTAGTGAGTGAATACGTCTCAGACATTCGGGCGATGAATACTAAAGCCGGCAAAGCAGACAATCAGAGGTATTTAACCGTAAAGGCTCTTCCAGACCACAGACTCATTTATTATCGATAAAGAAATCTAACGCTGTTCAGCTCCTACAATATTCCTAATAGAGTAAAATAGAGTAAAATTAATTCACTGTGTATTCAATGAGGAAGAAGTGCTATCTCACCTTTCAAACATTTCATAAAGGCTAAATGTCTACTGCTTCACTTTTAAACACACTACTACATTCGCATTCAAAGCCAAATATTCTGTGCATTCCATTCATTGCAGTATTTCATTTAGGGTCTTGGATATTGTGGTCTTTTGCCTCGGACCATCTCACGGTGTAGCGGCTAGAATTCTTGGCTGTTGCTCCGTAGGTCCGAGTTAGATCTTCGGCTCTATCAAGGAATCAAATTCTGGTCTGATGGTTGGATCGCGATACACTAAACCCCGTGAGGAAAAACGGAGAAGTGGATTATATTTTTCTATAACCTACCTCGCCCATACCAGAAGTAGTTTCCCGTGGTTTCTTATTTCTACTCCAGGAAGACATCAGGATGGTTCCTAACTTAAGGCCACGGTCACCTCCCTCCCAATCCTATCCTACATACAAATACACACACTGCTGCAGACACCAAAATAACACTGGTTATCATACAAATCCTATACACACCCAAATACATGGGGCTAAATGAACACGATGTTGAAAAGCCCTCAAACTACAATAACAGTATCTTACGCACTGACCATTTGAGCGTGTTTGTGTAGAATATTTCCGAGCTATTGAACTAGTAAGCAAATCTTGGATGACGTTAAAGAGAAACGGACTTTATTTATTCATTAGCGCAGAGAAAAACTAAATATCTTGGACACGTCTAATGGCACGACACCCTTCTCCAGATTGTCTTCGAAGGCAAGATCCTAGGGAAGAAATCGAGAGGATGACCGCGTCTCTCATACCTTAGAAACACAATCACTCAGCTGGGTTTTGCTTCCTACGTCATGATGAAGAGAGCTGCTGAAGATCGTGGCTGCAGGGACAAAGATAGCTTTTAGATAATGATGATTATGATTGTGTTCTTTGTAACAGTGTGTACTTTTCGTATAGTTTAGGATTGCGAAAGACGTGAACATTGCTTAAAGTTGGGAACAATTCAAGCATTTGCCTAAAGTACTGTAGTAGTGGAGAAACTATTGGAAACCACTTCTGACTGTGGGGTGAATCAAACCCTACCACTTCTCAGCTTACAAGGGAAGTATCAGGTAAAACAGGTCGAAACCTATCTTGAAACTTTGTGGACGCAATCGTAGTGCTATAAGAGGACAACGTGCGAAAAATCAGCTGCCAGATTGAACTGCAAGGCTCCGAAATCGTACCTGACATCCCGGTACTCAGGCTTGACGGCTGTGGGAGCTGGATATCCCTGCAGCACTCGGAGTAGTAGCGAGGCGGGGCGTATATGCTGACTGGAGCGTGCGGCTGCTTCCCACCGGCCTTGAGCGCTTGGACCGTCAGGGCTGTCCGTTCCAACATGTACGGTACTTGCTGCATCCCATTGATTTATATGAGAGATTCGCCACATAATTTCGGAGCCTTGCAGTTAAATCTGGCGGCTGGTGGCTGACAATTGCGCCCAAAGTTTCAAGATAGGTTTCGACCTGTCTTACCTGATACTTCCCTTGTTATCCTCAAAACATTGAGTTTACCGGATTTCAGAATTACTGTAAATATCGTAGAAGGAACAAAACAAGGATGTATAGTATCTAAGCCCAATTCATACTTCAAAACCACAGAAAATATTGTTATTGATTCATTTAGGGGTTTTGGGGCATCGTGGTCATGTAGTTCCATGTACTTGGGTGTGTGTAAAATCTGTCTGATAACCTCTGTCAATGTGGTGGCTATACTAGAGTGAGTATTTTAACCGGGGTTAGGATTTTGGGTAGGAGGCGGGTGTAGCCTAAATTTGGCAACAATGCCAGCATTTACCTAGAATAGCAGTGCGAAACCACGGAAAAACACTTAAAGGTTGACTCAGGTAGGAAGCGAACCTACCTCTTCTCACTTCTGCATAATACGGTTGAGTGAATCCCGTTTCAACCCTCAGAACAAAGTTCCCTTTACAGAGTCGGGAATCAAACTCAGATCTCCACTGTGTCAGGAAGAATGTTATTTACTACCTGACGAGCTGGAAAAAAAATTGAGAGGCTAGCTTTGTTTCATAATCCTGGTAACTATTTTATTTCTTAGAGCATAGCATGTAGGAACATACATGTATACCTTTAAAAGTGAAATCACGACTATACAGGTATCTTCTTCTTATGGAGTTATAAATTGAAGTCTGTGGGCGGTCTGCGCGTCCTAATGATTATGCAATGATTGATGAAGATGTTACAAATACTATCGTGTTGGAAGCCATTTTTAGCCCACTTTTCACATTTTGCAAAAATGAGGAAAAAGTAGACTTATGAGATCAATCCGGGAAAATGTCTGTCTGCCTGTCTTTCCTTCTGTCTGTCTGTCTGTCTGTCCCCTATCAACTTCTAAACGGCTGCAGCAATCGACACCAAATTTGGTATGAGTAAAGATTTGTACCGGAACATCTCAATGTCATACTTGAAAATGATGTCAGTGCTACCAACTGCTGAAAATTCGCAATTGAAAATTGAGCTCCATGTTGGATATCTTGGAATGTATACATGGAAACTATTCCAAAATTGGCACACATATAGATAATAATACTTCAGATTAATTTTCAGGAGGCAATACATGACAGTGTTGCTAAAATGATTCTAAGCCTACTGAAAGGTCCAATTTTCAAATGCATATAACTCCTACGCTATCAATTGGATTTCAAACAAATATCGTATGTACTATGGTACATAAACATATATGACTGAGCGTATTCTGGAGAGCCACCATGGATGCCAACTGTCAATAAATTCTCTATTTTTCATACAAACACCAATATATCAGAAAGTATGCGAGCCATCAGCTTTAAACTTTGCAAACGCATAGCGCCTGACATCTCTCTCTATATATAAATGAAAGTTTTTTTTTTTATGAATTTCCACGGAAGTTTGAGTTATTAACGCGTTTCAGACTGGTTTATGACGGTTGCGCGCAAAAACAAAATTTTTGTCTGTCTGTCTGTCTGTTTGTCTGTCTGTTTGTCTGTCTGTGAACAATTTTTCACGCGTATCACTCGAGAACGGCTGAGTGGATCAACGTAAAATTTGGTACAGATGTCCATGACAGGCACGAAAGTAATCATTGATGTAACTCTTCTGAATACCTCTCATAAAAGAGGGCCTATCCCCTTTAAATGCATGCTGAAATGGGCGTAGAAAGACGGGACAAAGCTCATTTTCAGCGTCTCAATGCGAGATACAAAGCCCTACGGGCCCCGAAAACCACATTTTAAGGTCCTAAAACCAACAGTTTTTGAGATATACCCAGAAAACTAATTTCAATTATTAAGCTATTGAAAGAATGACTGAAGTGGTCCAATGAGGTCGTAAAAGCAGAAGAAGAAGAAGAAGAAGATGATAATGATGATGATGATGATAATAATGATAATAATAATAAAAATCCGGTAACCATGGCAACACATTCTCTGAAGTCCATCTATTTCTATAAAACGCAATGTCATTCCATTTATTACATTACTGTGAACGTTCGCAAACGGCTATAAGGTTATCACGGAACCAACATAAGCTGTAAAATTCATCAATACGTATATAATGTGCTTAAGGGGGTCAAGGGGTACTCTTGAATTTGTTCACGTGTTTTACACGGGCGGGTGTGGTACTAAAGGTCTATTATATCGCTATCCCTTTATTAATAAATTATTATTATGATTATTATTATATTACGATGTACAAGGACGAGACAAAACTCATTTTCAGCCCCTCGGTGGCTCGGAGGCTACAGCGTTTTAAGGCTCTAAAACTACAATTCTGAGATATTCCCAGAAAACTAATTTCATTTAATAAACTAATAAATAGATGACGAGTACAGAAGAACACCAAATCAGGAACTATATAAATATACTGAGAAAATCACACATGTGACCAGGAAGAGACATCTGGCTTTCTACGGACATGTGTCATGGATGAACCCAACAAGACTAACCAACCGGCTTCTCAACTACTGGGGGAATAGAAAGAGCGTGACATCGTCGCTAACAGTAGCTAACAAGGACATCCAAGAACTGAAGATAATGAAATGTGATATTCGAAGCCGATCACATCTCAGAAATATACTTAAACAGAAGAGTTTTCAGGACAGACCACCCTGTAAGAAAACCGGCATCATCTGGACAAAAGAGAGAAAGGAGAAACATAGCCATGGAATGCGCGAATATTGGGCAAACATCAAGTCCCTCGCAAAGCTGAGAAGTTGAATGTCGTGGTCCTTAGCTGGCCCATCCGAAAGAAGAAGAACAAGAAGGAACTAATGAAGTAATTCAAGCTGGTAACCATGACAACAGTAGGTATATCACAAGAGGTAACATCCAACTTTCCATCTACTTCTGTAAGAAGCAATGCCTCTCAATTTATTAAATTTCTGTGAAAGTTTGCAAATGGCTATAAGGTTATCCTGGAATCAAACATAGACTGTAACATTCAACAATGCGATTAAGGGGGTCAAGGGGTACCCTAGAATTTTTACACGTGACTTACACGTGTGATATGTTGTACAGAAGGTCTATTAAATCTCCAAACAGCAACATTATTTTCAAATATTCCTGGATAGGAATAGTGTTTTTTGCAGCTTTTGGGAATTTGGGCCATTGGAGTCTAAAAATCCCGAATTTTCATGCACCACAAGCCTTTATAATTTATTAAGGGAGTCTTCCTGTGAATGGGGACTTTCCATAACGGTGAGGGTCAGTTTTAATTTGACATATTGAGACCGTTTAGTTGATGTCAACAACCACGATGACTCAACTAACGACACATAAATCGAATAAAAAGAAAAGTACCGTGAGGATCAGGTGACCTTCCAAAAAGGCTAAAGCGGCACGAGAGTCCGTAGTCCACAGGGATCGTGGTACATGGTGACGATGGTCATAGACCGCCTAAGGAAAGGTTCACCTTAAAACTAGACTGAGAAAATAAACATCCAGACTCATGTAAAACACCGTGAAAATTTATTAGAATTCACAAGCCCCTAGCCTATTTCGGAGGGTTATAATCGGCTAGTCCGCAAATTAATAAATAAACTAAGATAAAGAACAGGTCCCCTACCTGAGAAGTTACTGAAAACCCTCGCGAAAGATCTAACTCACAATGATAAAGCAACAACAGCAACGCTAGGAATATGGCACGACGCAAGTCCCTAGTTCAAGTTACAAGATCAAGCTAATATCTGAATTTACATTTAACAGGGTAGCAAAACAAATCTAGGTTAGGATGGTACCATTTCGACATTTAAATTTAACATTAATTCAACTAGCTAAGTCCTATCAATTAACAAAATTTACGGCGATGACGTCCGTAAAAGAAAACAATTACATCCAAAAGCTAAGTGTACAGCCATGAAAAACAAACAATTTAATTATGCTTAATAACTATGTGCTAACAGCACACAATAAAGTAACATGTAGGGTTTAATACACTTGACATCATAAATTAATAACGAAATAGACACAGTAGTTTTATTAAAAATTCCTGCCTACACCTTGGTTTACTCTTTGTAAACCATAGTCATCTAATGTGTATAGTTACGGTGACGAATGCGCAGTTGAGACCACGTCTGACATCGCATGGCCTGAGCTCCACAAGCTACGAACTCTAGGTTCGCACATGCTTCAGGTCGCTACAAAAATGTCAACTGTCCTAGTCATTTCCTCACAAGGAAATTATCTTCAACTGCACGGCTATGTCAACAGTTCCAGAATGCAAAGAACAAAGTTAGATAGAAAGAATCGTTAGTTAGGCTTGTTTTACAACAATTATGCATTTTATTATTAGAATGTCGGTTTATAGGTTTATCGTAGGTTTATGGCGAATAACATTGACAATAGCCTGGGCACGGAGTGTCTCCAACTGAGATCATTCTCCACCAAAAAGCCTCGACTCAACAGTCGGAATATAATCAACGAGTATAACAACTCGGACACACAATAACACGGGTTACCAGCGGCGCTAAGCTCGCGTTCAATAACTCTGGGATAGGCCTGTACAACAGTTACCTTCCAGTAACATCTGGTCAACGGGATCATCCCCGGACAAAGCATACAATAACATCCTGTTATAACAGGGTAGACTTCACCATCCAATAGAAAACCTTACATAACTGTACCTGTCATACGACAATACACGCAACAGAGCGCTAAACTAACAAAAACCGATCCATAAAACAAGTTATCAAATACAAGAGTGGAAACTGATTTCCATAAGCAAAATAGCAATGAAAGGAAAAGCGAATACAAATTGTACTCTGTCCTCGTCTATAGTAGTTTTGTCTCACAATGAAGCAGGCGTGCTCTAGGTCACTGGGCTACATAACCAGTTTATTCAAGGCCGGCGATTTAATCAATACAAAACCTGCACTTGGCCGGTTCATAAAAAACTTTACCATGTGTTACGGATCTCTACAGAGTCCGTATATCAAATGCACGCTATAAATCTGAGTATAGTAATACACTCCCGTCTTTCTACCAAAGACGTCTAAATGAAAGTAAACTTACAATAACTGAAGCTCTTTGCTTTAAAAATGCAACTCAGTAGTTGCTAGAACATCAAATAAAAACGTGTCTCACACGACCCAAGAAAAATATGATAAATGTGGCACAGATTCACACACTAGATCTGCTTAATGATACGTTGGGAACCGCGTTCGATGCTAGGCAACGAAACATTCCTTCTAGTTGTTAGGTTCAAACATGACCAAGAATAGCTTCTGAGCTTATTCAAAATGAAATATAATGCATTTACAAACTGGTAGTTACTGTCGACTACCTAAATGATACGACCGTTCTAACGACAGTCAGGGGTGTAACAAAGGATGGCTGCGAAGAATGCAGTCAATTAATAACCAAGGCATCTGATTGCCATAACTACAGTCAGCAAAGACTTGAAAATTACCCCAAGTAGGGTTGAACAAAATAGCCTCAAAATGACTACGATCAGGTTCAGCAAAAAGGTAGGCATTGACGTTCCACGACGTTCACCAAGCTGCACCAGGGCTGACCAAAATGTCTGACCCCTAGGGTGTCTCACTCTAAACTGAAATAAATGACATCTAACTAATCTAGTTACATCCCTACCTAGAAAAATGGCTGACACTGAGTGTGGTTGATTCACAAACTACATTAAAACTACTATACCACCAGAAACTAGAACAAAGAAGGGGTGTGACAAAAACTCACGAAATGGAGGAGCTCTCACTCAGCTCTCTATTCCACAACAAGGGTTGTACATAAACCTCTCTGGCTCTCTGGATCGGTATCCTCCTCATCAGGATTCCCATCTGGACTCCCCCAAAGACCAGGGTTCGATTTGTCCCTGTCGACATCTTCGTGGATATGCCTGGAAATGGCATTTTGGCTCCTTCCCTCTCGTTCATCGTTCTGGAAGTTCCACCATCATGCTGGTTCCTGTAGAAACGTCACCCTCCCATACTGGGATGGTATTAGCCCATGGTGACTGCTTCAACCATGGTAAATAAAAGTCCAATCACGTGGGTAGCGAAATAAGTTGCGTGATTATTCATCCTCTCACTTCCAAAATTATAATGTCCGTCGTGACTACTATAGGCTTCAATTATAAGATACGACACAGCCTTAATCTTGCAGATGTGGATTAGCATGTGAGCTAATACTATTTTATAATGCTGCACGTGCTAGTGACGCTACTTTTGTATCACGCAGCATCCGTAAATTATACGACGTTTCAAAGATGAAATTTCCACTTTGGCAATTTAAATATCTCATACTATTATAATCACACTTATTCAGGATAATTGTAACACTATTACCTGTATATTTCCACTAGGCATCTGCCCTCCACATACGCGTGGGTAATATGTGATGTCACAGCAATGTTGTGCAATACACTATACTTGCCAATAATTATTTCCCAAGCTTCTTATTTAATTCACTGGACTTCATCGACAGTGAATATTAGTATTTGCTTGCTCGATGGCACCTTATAATCACTTTTTAACGCTAAACAGCGGATATTCTTCTACGTCTCGTAGGACAAATGTAATTCCACGCCTACACAAGGCGGATTCTCAAGACGCAGTGCTCCGGTACTGGGTGTCTCTAGAAAGTAGGTCGTCAAAACGAAAACGTTGAGCGACTACTTACGTTCCTTTTTGCGTATCTGCAAGGGTATTACCTTACCTAAAGTAAAATAAACATTCTCCAAAATGTTTTAATAATGCAGCATGACGAAATGGAATATTCTGAGTCTCGTAGGAAAGATAAAAATAATTAATAAGACCTCAGATAATAATTAGCAGTTTACACCAAAGTCAAAAGTGCGATTCACCGCTACTTCAAAGTATCGCGTGATCTCTCAGCTTCACGTGGCTTCCTGTGTGTGTTCAAAAGTACAACATCCCATCATAAATGCTCTGTCATAAAAAAATATCACATGAACCATAGCTCAGCGGGTTCATCTGCCTCTCTGTCGTTTCAAATAAAATGTTGGGATAACATTTTTATTTGCTTTGAAATTCATTCAAGAGTGATATTTTTTTAGATTGGCTGCATTAAAGGTTCCAATGCGTTCTCCTGTCCTAATGTCTTCTATCACATAACTTCCATTGTTTAAAGGCTGTCGGATACGACTAGGGCCATAATACAAGGATAGAAATTTCCCATATATGCGGTCTATAGGACTAGAAATTCCGGGTCTCCTTATAAGGATAAGGTCTCCTTCTACTAGTGGTTCTCTAAACCTCTGGCGTCTAGTTCTTCTCAAGCGCTTGGCAGCTTGTCTGTCCATAGTCTCTCTCGCAGCTAAAAGTTTGCTGGCATGTGATGGTTGTAAACAAGGTGGATTTACAATCACACGATCCCATATTCTCAGCGGCATCTGGTTCAAATGCAAGACCATAGGTATTTGACCAGTGCTTTCATGTACTGTTGAATTAATACATTTTGCCATAATAACAAGGACTTCAGTCCATCGCCAGTGTTCTTCTTGACAATATAATCGACAGAATTTTGCGATAATAGACATCACGCATTCTGCTGGGTTGCTCTCTGGATGTCGAATAGATGATAAAACATGACTTATTTCAAGCTCATTCATGGCATTGGCAAATTCTGCTGAGGTGTACTGTGATCCGTGATCAGTCAACAAGAATTGTGGCTTTCCTGCCTCCGGTATCACTTGACGTCTAATCCTCTGAATAATCTGATGTGCAGTAGCTTTTTGAATTGGATGAAGCATCGTATATTTCGTGAACACATCCACCGTTACAACGATGTATCTATTCCCACGACGAGCCTTAGGTATTGGGCCATACAGGTCCTGTGCATACAACTCTCTAGGTTGAGTTGGTAGTATTGGTCTAGGTTGTTCCTTCAGCAAGTGTGACGTGTATTTGTTCCGCTGGCATGCGTCGCAAGCACGTAAACACTGTCTAACGGTGGCTCCTAACCCTTTCCATGTGAAAGACTCCTTGATAGTTGCAATGGTTTTGTCTGTTCCACCATGTCCAATGGATAAATGTACCATAAGAATAACAGATTCTTGGTATCTCCTAGGAATAACTGCACGCAGTTGAGTGTGGTCCTCGTCTACAAACTTGTATAAGACACGATGATAAATCAAATAATCATCTGCAACAGCAGCAATCCTTGCATAATGATCATCCTGTGGATCCATTCTTCGTTCTAGGAAACGGATAATATGTCTGAGTTCCTCCTCATGTCGCTGTCCTTCAGGTAAATGACGAAATCGGCGAAGGTGTTCCTCGCATTCTCCCTCGATGTCTATGGCATTAACAGTAGCTTCAGGATTCCGGCTGAGGATGTCGGCCAACACATTCTCTCTGCCTGGTCGATAAACTATTTCCAAATCGAACTGTTGGAGAAACAGCGTCCAACGTGTGATCCTGTCGCTTGCCAGTCTTGTTCTCAAGATGAAGGTCAACGCATGATGATCGGTTCTCACAATAATCCTGTGACCTAACAGAAGTTTCTGCCAGTATTCAAGTGCGTAAACAATTGCAAGTGCTTCTATCTCGGTCGTGAAGTAGTGAGATTCATGTGCTCTTAAACGTCGGCTTAAGAAAGCGATGTAATGACGTTTCTTCTCATCATCTTCCTGCAGTAAAATGGCTCCTATACCAATGGCAGATGCATCAGTTTCTAGAATAAAGTTCCGAGAGTAATCTGGATATTCTAACTGAATTGAGTCCACAAGCATCTGTTTAGCTCTCCTGAAAGCTATCTCGCATTCATCATTCCAGTTCCACCTGCAGTTCTTCTTCAATAATCCTTGCAGTGGTGCAACAGTTTCGGAATACTTCTCACAATGAGCAGCAAAGAATTGGAGAATTCCTAAGAATTGTCTCACGTGTTTCAGACGGGTTGGTGTTGGAAATGCAGCAACAGTTCTAATCTTTGCTGGATTCGGTCTATATCCTTCTCCATTGATTATGTGTCCTACGAATTTCACTTCTTCCTGAAAAAATCGACACTTGTCAAACTTGACCTTAAAATTTGCCTGTCGGAGATTCTCAAAAACAAGGCGCAATGTCTTTAAATGCTCTTCTTCTGTTCCCGAAGCTATGATTATGTCATCCACATAACATATTACTTTCTGCTTCACTTCATGAGTCAGCTTGGCATCAAGTGCTCTGATTAATGCGGCTCCGGCATTTTTCAATCCAAATGGTAGTTTTTGGAATACATAAGTAGTCTGATCAAACAAGAATCCAGTATATTTCTGAGTATGCTCAGATAATCTGATATGGTAATAAGACTGAACCAAGTCTAATGATGAAAATATCCTTTTTCCTTTGAACTTCCTGAGAATGTCCCTAATCTTGGGCGGTCTGTCGTGCTCAGGAGCTAGGCGTTCATTCAAGGCTCTGGCATCAAGACAAAGTCTCAAGCTTCCATCTACCTTAACCACAGGTATTAAGGGATTCAAGAAAGGAGTCGGTGATTTCTTGATTGTACCTGCTGCTTCCATCTCATGGATCTTCTTAGCAGCTTCTTCGAGATGTTTCTCGGCAATCGGATAGATCCTTTTCCGGAATGGGGAATCGTCCAGTAATACAAGATCATACTCATAGTCTAATATCTCACCAGGTGTGGTGTCGAATATATCTCTGTATTCGTTCAGTATTGCCTCAAGATCCTCATGTGTGGGTGCTGATAACGATTCTGCCTCTTCGTCGGCATCTAGTGTCGCCTCAATTTCCTTGCCCTTTAATGCTTCGACTACATCTACTTCGGATAGGAATTCCGGTTCTTCTTCAATTAGGCTCATCTGAATGGGTTCGTTCGGCTTAAACTCTACCGTATTCCGTCCCATGTCAATGATTCCATCATATTTTCTAATGAAGTCTGCGCCTAAAATGGCATCATGATGCAGGCCCTTCATTACGAGAAATTCGTGCAAGTACACGTGGCTCGAAATCTTCACAGTACACAAAATCTGGATTTTGCACGTTACAACGCGGTCAGGTATGACACCTCTGACTCTTATAGCTGAAATGGGCAACTCCGTCACCTCAGAGTTTGCTCTAAGTCTGGCATGGCAATCGGCGGAAATTACACTAATCATCGCTCCCGTATCGATGAGTATGACTACACTGACTTCATTCAAGGTGGCTACAATCTTGGGTAGACGTGTTAATTCATAATTGTGGTTCGTCGTTCGTCGTTCGTCCAACAAGTCTTCTTGGATTGGCTCCCAGAGTAATATAGAGGCAGTTACTCGGTGCTCAACCAAACAAGAATCTATTGATTTTTCGGAGTTTTTTTTTCTGTCATGGCGAGAAGTACTGGGCTGGTTCTGCTCCGTCTCCTGCGCCGAATGTCTATTTTCCCTCGAAGTAGGGTTCCGTTCTCCCTCTTCTTGGATCTGCAATTCTCTCAATTGTTGGAGGTACTCACGGCTCTCCCGCGCTCTTCCTTTCCAATCCCTGTCTGGCTGGTATCTAGGGTCTCGATTTCTGTCGTAACCCCCACTATATCGATAGTCTCTACGGATACGTCCGTGTTGCTGATTTCTTCCTTCATTCCCTCGGCGGTTGTTTTCATGACGTCGGTTGTCGTCCGTCCTTCGGTCGAATCGCCGGTCCCAATGACTTCGCCGGTCATCATGTTGATTTCGAGTATACGGAGTGTTGTTCCATTCTCTCCTGTTATAACTGCAATTGTTATCACGTCGCCCAGAATCCTCTGTGGTTTGTGTTTGTTGTGGCGTCTGGCTCACTTTATCAACAGTCGTCAGATTCATATGTCTATCCTCGCGTCTATCAGCCTTCTGCTGACGGTGTGTAGGAAACTGTTCTGTGTTAGCGTCCAACCTTCGCAGTATCTGGTCACACTGCTGGAAAGTGGATGCCCCTGCAGCGATTAACACACGTTGTACATCCGCAGGGTACTGCCAAACAATTGTGTTCACCAAATCTTGTTCGGACAATGGAGGCTGAAGACAACGGAGCTTCGCGAGCTGTATTGCGAAGTAATTCGCATAACGAGTAGGTGTATTGGAACTGTACCTTCGAGTGTACATCTCAGCTCGGATACTCTGCTGGATGTCGCTCGACCAATATGTTCTTAATAACGCTTCCTTAAAGTCTTGGTAGCCTGTGAATGAGTATCGGAATGCTCTGAACCAGGTACCGGCTTGTCCCTCAAGCAGTCGCTCTATAACTCTTAGTTCCCTCTCTGGAGTTACCATAGTATCACGTAAGTAGCTTTCGACATTTGCTAGGAATTCCACTGGAGTAACACCGCTCCCAGTTCCCGAGAAGCGAGCTGGTTGCTCCTCTTTTGAACGAATTATGGTGACATTTCCCTGCGTATTCGCGGGTCTGAAAGTATTTTGCATGTAACTCTGCGTAGGAGTGTTAGTCTCATGACTAATTCGATTAGATGCTGGTTGAAACGGGTGAGCGTCAAAGTTCAAGGTCTGACCTTGCGCTAAATTAGTGAATTGTGACGGTTGCGGTTCCATAGGCGCGCTGGGTTGGAAATGGGTAGGCATCATTCCTCCTGATTGAGATATAGGCGTTTCCTGAGATTCTCCCATCTGTGGGTGTACGTGTCTCTCTCTTGGAGTCGTCTCGAGTCTGTCCAGGCATCTTTCTATTACTTCAAGACCTGGGATGGTTCTGGCTGCGACTTTGTTGCCTAAGTCGTTCAATTGCAGCTCGATCCTGTCAACCTTTCCCTTGAGGTTTGTGTCTACCTCGCGTATGGCCGTCCTAAGGTTATAACTGAGGTCTAACCTCTCGGTCACCGCGACTTCCTCAAATCTCTTTTGTAAGGAATCGATATCTCCTTCAACTCTGGACATATTTTCTTGGATTTTACCCACATCGTCTCTAACCTCGGCTACCTTAGCCTCGACTGTAGCTTCGTGTTCGTTGAGGTCACCTCTCAATAACATGAGGTCAATTTTGTGTTCCTCATGATGAACATCAACTGTCTCACGTAGACTGTCTACGGTTTCCGTCAATTCAGAAATGTTTCTCCTGTTGGTGTTAAGTTCCTCTTTAATCTCCATCATGCCATCAACGATAGTCTTCACGTTGTTATTAACGGCATTGGCAGCTCCTCTCATCAAGATTAAACCAACGTTCATGGTTGCCATGTCCTTCTTCACATTTCCGATAAATCCCTCGACGTGATCTAGTCGAGTCCCGAATTCTTCCCTGGTATGTTCCAGATCTGCTCTCATGTCTATCTGGACTTTATTCAAGGTTGTCTGAATTTGAGCTGTGTGCTCCTCCAATCGGTTTTGCACCTCCTCCCTAGCTCTATTCATCTGTTCGGTTAAGCAATCTACGCGCTGGTTAGCCTCCTGATGGTGTCGTATGACATCAACCCTAACAGCTGCTAAACCTGTCGTCAGATCATTTCTCGCTTCGATCCTATATGTGTCCATGTCTGCCCTGACTTGAGTTAAATCAGCCCTAACATTATTTACAGAGTGAGTGTTAATCTCTAAGTCCTGTCTTACATTGTTTATAGACTGAGTGTTAATCTCTAAGTCCTGTCTTACATTGTTTATAGACTGAGTGTTAATCTCTAAGTCCTGTCTTACATTGTTCATAGACTGAGTGTTAATCTCTAAGTCCTGTCTTACATTGTTGACATCCTGTCTAACCTGGTCCACATGACCACTTACAGTATTTACAGCCTGAGTATTCTGTTGAAGATTGGCATTCACACCTGCCATCATCTCTCCAAACACACGACGAATAGTTTCCTCATCCATAGATAAGAAATATATGAGAAAGTGAGGGATCAATTTCTACTGGAACTTACAGCTATGATTAGTTACTTGGTGGTATAAAGCTTGCTTCATTTATATAAATATCACGAGTACAGCTGGAGTATGCAAACTAAGTGCTTCTACATTTACAAAGACAACGGTGAGCAAAGCAAAGTATTACATTTACTTAGGATGAGGCATAATCAAAGAAAATCCTATCCTTCAATTATTCAACACTAAAGCCTCACCCCATGGACTTCTATCAAACATGAATGCCATGCGGTCAATTGATCTGCAGTACGACTTTCTAAGTTCGTCCCAGTCCTGTCAATTTACCATTAATCAACATTAGGATCCTCAAAAAAAATAACATGGTACTGAGGGTCACCACGTTAACGTCGGCACATGAGTTGGGCGCCATTTTATGAAGCCCAAGTCCGCCCACAACGTTGTGCGCCATTTTATGAGACCGTTTAGTTGATGTCAACAACCACGATGACTCAACTAACGACACATAAATCGAATAAAAAGAAAAGTACCGTGAGGATCAGGTGACCTTCCAAAAAGGCTAAAGCGGCACGAGAGTCCGTAGTCCACAGGGATCGTGGTACATGGTGACGATGGTCATAGACCGCCTAAGGAAAGGTTCACCTTAAAACTAGACTGAGAAAATAAACATCCAGACTCATGTAAAACACCGTGAAAATTTATTAGAATTCACAAGCCCCTAGCCTATTTCGGAGGGTTATAATCGGCTAGTCCGCAAATTAATAAATAAACTAAGATAAAGAACAGGTCCCCTACCTGAGAAGTTACTGAAAACCCTCGCGAAAGATCTAACTCACAATGATAAAGCAACAACAGCAACGCTAGGAATATGGCACGACGCAAGTCCCTAGTTCAAGTTACAAGATCAAGCTAATATCTGAATTTACATTTAACAGGGTAGCAAAACAAATCTAGGTTAGGATGGTACCATTTCGACATTTAAATTTAACATTAATTCAACTAGCTAAGTCCTGTCAATTAACAAAATTTACGGCGATGACGTCCGTAAAAGAAAACAATTACATCCAAAAGCTAAGTGTACAGCCATGAAAAACAAACAATTTAATTATGCTTAATAACTATGTGCTAACAGCACACAATAAAGTAACATGTAGGGTTTAATACACTTGACATCATAAATTAATAACGAAATAAACACAGTAGTTTTATTAAAAATTCCTGCCTACACCTTGGTTTACTCTTTGTAAACCATAGTCATCTAATGTGTATAGTTACGGTGACGAATGCGCAGTTGAGACCACGTCTGACATCGCATGGCCTGAGCTCCACAAGCTACGAACTCTAGGTTCGCACATGCTTCAGGTCGCTACAAAAATGTCAACTGTCCTAGTCATTTCCTCACAAGGAAATTAACTTCAACTGCACGGCTATGTCAACAGTTCCAGAATGCAAAGAACAAAGTTAGATAGAAAGAATCGTTAGTTAGGCTTGTTTTACAACAATTATGCATTTTATTATTAGAATGTCGGTTTATAGGTTTATCGTAGGTTTATGGCGAATAACATTGACAATAGCCTGGGCACGGAGTGTCTCCAACTGAGATCATTCTCCACCAAAAAGCCTCGACTCAACAGTCGGAATATAATCAACGAGTATAACAACTCGGACACACAATAACACGGGTTACCAGCGGCGCTAAGCTCGCGTTCAATAACTCTGGGATAGGCCTGTGCAACAGTTACCTTCCAGTAACATCTGGTCAACGGGATCATCCCCGGACAAAGCAGACAATAACATCCTGTTATAACAGGGTAGACTTCACCATCCTATAGAAAACCTTACATAACTGTACCTGTCATACGACAATACACGCAACAGAGCGCTAAACTAACAAAAACCGATCCATAAAACAAGTTATCAAATACAAGAGTGGAAACTGATTTCCATAAGCAAAATAGCAATGAAAGGAAAAGCGAATACAAATTGTACTCTGTCCTCGTCTATAGTAGTTTTGTCTCACAATGAAGCAGGCGTGCTCTAGGTCACTGGGTTACATAACCAGTTTATTCAAGGCCGGCGATTTAATCAATACAAAACCTGCACTTGGCCGGTTCATAAAAAACGTTACCATGTGTTACGGATCTCTACAGAGTCCGTATATCAAATGCACGCTATAAATCTGAGTATAGTAATACACTCCCGTCTTTCTACCAAAGACGTCTAAATGAAAGTAAACTTACAATAACTGAAGCTCTTTGCTTTAAAAATGCAACTCAGTAGTTGCTAGAACATCAAATAAAAACGTGTCTCACACGACCCAAGAAAAATATGATAAATGTGGCACAGATTCACACACTAGATCTGCTTAATGATACGTTGGGAACCGCGTTCGATGCTAGGCAACGAAACATTCCTTCTAGTTGTTAGGTTCAAACATGACCAAGAATAGCTTCTGAGCTTATTCAAAATGAAATATAATGCATTTACAAACTGGTAGTTACTGTCGACTACCTAAATGATACGACCGTTCTAACGACAGTCAGGGGTGTAACAAAGGATGGCTGCGAAGAATGCAGTCAATTAATAACCAAGGCATCTGATTGCCATAACTACAGTCAGCAAAGACTTGAAAATTACCCCAAGTAGGGTTGAACAAAATAGCCTCAAAATGACTACGATCAGGTTCAGCAAAAAGGTAGGCATTGACGTTCCACGACGTTCACCAAGCTGCACCAGGGCTGACCAAAATGTCTGACCCCTAGGGTGTCTCACTCTAAACTGAAATAAATGACATCTAACTAATCTAGTTACATCCCTACCTAGAAAAATGGCTGACACTGAGTGTGGTTGATTCACAAACTACATTAAAACTACTATACCACCAGAAACTAGAACAAAGAAGGGGTGTGACAAAAACTCACGAAATGGAGGAGCTCTCACTCAGCTCTCTATTCCACAACAAGGGTTGTACATAAACCTCTCTGGCTCTCTGGATCGGTATCCTCCTCATCAGGATTCCCATCTGGACTCCCCCAAAGACCAGGGTTCGATTTGTCCCTGTCGACATCTTCGTGGATATGCCTGGAAATGGCATTTTGGCTCCTTCCCTCTCGTTCATCGTTCTGGAAGTTCCACCATCATGCTGGTTCCTGTAGAAACGTCACCCTCCCATACTGGGATGGTATTAGCCCATGGTGACTGCTTCAACCATGGTAAATAAAAGTCCAATCACGTGGGTAGCGAAATAAGTTGCGTGATTATTCATCCTCTCACTTCCAAAATTATAATGTCCGTCGTGACTACTATAGGCTTCAATTATAAGATACGACACAGCCTTAATCTTGCAGATGTGGATTAGCATGTGAGCTAATACTATTTTATAATGCTGCACGTGCTAGTGACGCTACTTTTGTATCACGCAGCATCCGTAAATTATACGACGTTTCAAAGATGAAATTTCCACTTTGGCAATTTAAATATCTCATACTATTATAATCACACTTATTCAGGATAATTGTAACACTATTACCTGTATATTTCCACTAGGCATCTGCCCTCCACATACGCGTGGGTAATATGTGATGTCACAGCAATGTTGTGCAATACACTATACTTGCCAATAATTATTTCCCAAGCTTCTTATTTAATTCACTGGACTTCATCGACAGTGAATATTAGTATTTGCTTGCTCGATGGCACCTTATAATCACTTTTTAACGCTAAACAGCGGATATTCTTCTACGTCTCGTAGGACAAATGTAATTCCACGCCTACACAAGGCGGATTCTCAAGACGCAGTGCTCCGGTACTGGGTGTCTCTAGAAAGTAGGTCGTCAAAACGAAAACGTTGAGCGACTACTTACGTTCCTTTTTGCGTATCTGCAAGGGTATTACCTTACCTAAAGTAAAATAAACATTCTCCAAAATGTTTTAATAATGCAGCATGACGAAATGGAATATTCTGAGTCTCGTAGGAAAGATAAAAATAATTAATAAGACCTCAGATAATAATTAGCAGTTTACACCAAAGTCAAAAGTGCGATTCACCGCTACTTCAAAGTATCGCGTGATCTCTCAGCTTCACGTGGCTTCCTGGGTGTGTTCAAAAGTACAACATCCCATCATAAATGCTCTGTCATAAAAAAATATCACATGAACCATAGCTCAGCGGGTTCAATATATGGCGTTTTGTCTACGAGGTTTTCAATATTATTGTCACGTCAGGAAGTACACGTTAGGTGAATTTAGTTTGAGAGCACATTTTAAGTAATCATATTTTTGTCGACATACGGGTTCATTGTAAAGAAGATTTTGTTTGATACTGTGTGGTTGATATATATTTATGTTTATGTACGCCTATAATTCATGTTGGGGTGCTTGGAGCATCGTAAAATTCGGTATTGTAACCATGAGTCAATACACTAATCATTTAGAAAACTCTTCAACGTATTTCTCATAGAAGGGTGGGTATAAGGAACAACTTTTCAAATTACATGCTAAAATAGGTGAAAAATAAACAATATCCTAGAAGGACGACCAAAGCATACGTTCCGCTTCTCAATGAGTGACACAAAACTAGGGAGTCTGTAAAGGGTCTTCGAAAATCACATTTTATGACCCTTAAATAAACAGTGTCTGCGATATACCCAGAACACTAACTTCGTTCTGATAAAGTTATGAAGGAATGACAAGCCCCTAACCATTTCAACCGTAGCTCAAATGATAAGGTCTGGTTATTAATACCGAAGACCGTTCGAAGAGCGGGTACTTCTGCTAGTTCTAGAATAATTTCAAGTACAGTATATGATATACCTCAGTGCTGGCAACATGATTCTAAGCCTGCCGATGGGACCAATTATAAAATACCTGAAAATTCTATACTATCAATTTGATTTCAACCAAATTTCATTTGTGCTATGTGTACCATAACAGATATGACTATGCGTATTCTTAAGAGCAATCAGGGCTGCCAACTGTTAATAAATGCTGTTTATATTTTTTACCCTAATCTCAATGTATCAGGAAGCATGCAAGCCAACAGCTCTAAACTTTGCGCACGTATAGTATCTGACATTCTAGATTAATTTGGAGTAACTAATATAAGTCGTGCTGCCAACATGGTTCTAAGCCTGCTGATAGGTTCAATTTTAAAATACCAGTAACGTCTATACTAGCAAATGGATTTCATCCAAAATTGGCACAACAAGAGATCATAATATTTCAGATTATTTCTGACCAACATATGCATGACATTGTTGCCAACATGATTTTACGCGCACTGATAGATCCAATGTCTAACTGCATGTAATGTCCATGCTATCCATTGGACTTCAACCAAATTTTGTATTCTGTAGCTAAGAGATGGAACTAAGAATATATTCAGTCACCAGGGCTGCCAAATGTAGTGCTCTATTAGGCTACATTATGCCAGGTATATTTCGAACTAATTAGAAATTTCGATATTACCAACTTAATTCCGTCATTATTCTAGATAGGTCCATATAGATTAATCATTGGCATGAATCTTAAATTTTAAGAAAAGTAGGCTCTTTAGTTCGTCACGGAACTTCTTGTTCAGTGTTGTTTTAATAACCGATTGTCCATCATGACGATTTAATTCAATTGTAATGGCAGTTTCCCTAATTTTGAAAAGCGGCTTCGGTGGCATAGTTGGTAGCATGCTGACCTTCTATGCCCAAGATCGTGAGTTCAAACTCGGACGAAGTCGTTGGAATTTTAAGAGCTTTAAAAATCCCTTAGTATGTCTTCCTTCGGAGAGAAAATAAAGCCGGCGGCGGTCCCATGTCATAGATTTATGGCTTAAAAAACATCCACTGACTACACTTGTGCAGGCTAAAATGTTTAGGTTAGTTTGATAACGGTAAATTAGTTCCAACGTTCGT
This sequence comes from Meconema thalassinum, assembly GCA_946902985.2. Classification (NCBI taxonomy): domain Eukaryota; kingdom Metazoa; phylum Arthropoda; class Insecta; order Orthoptera; family Tettigoniidae; genus Meconema; species Meconema thalassinum. The sequence goes on from OX336388.2 coordinate 1,536,036,626, forward strand.
CGACAGGTGCTAATTGCGATGACATTTAGTAGCCACGTCAGCAGCTAGGTGTCGTGGACGGTAGCATTTGGTAGAAAAAGTCGGAAATACAACTATTGATCGTCTGCAGTCCTACTTGAATCACAGATAACACACACTAATACAGCCATCAAAATTAACACCGGTTATCAGACAAATTATACACACAAAGTACACGGAGCTACATTACTGCGTTGTCGCAGTCCCTAAACTGAGGAACTAACCAACCAAATTTTGAAAAATAATACATGAGATTAAATTCACTCGGATAACTGGTTTCGTTCATCAAGTGATCATCATTAGATCATTTACTCTTAGGCCATAAAATCTACCTCCACAAATACGCGAGTGCTGGTATTTACAATATATACACTTACTAGCAACCCGATCCGGCTTCGCCTGGGATCAGTTATGAATGCATTACGTGATAAGCGCTTTTTTTTTCAATGTCAATGAACAAAGAGCAATATCCGTTTTACGTCTCGGCATGATGGGTTAAAATCACTGACTGGAGTATTAATTATATTATCATGGAGATGCATGTGCAACAAATTCTTGTCAGACGTAATTTAGGAATAGCGAGGTGCATGAAACACAAATCCCCCTTCTGTCCAATCTTAACTTGAATGTGAATTTTGAGGAACGAAAAGTTCACAGGCGAAATGAAGAAACGCCGAATTGCACTTCCAGGGAAACTCCAAACACAATCACTCTTCTAAAGTTTTTAACTCAACACGACTCAACAGTTTGCTGCTGGCTGTATCTGGGGCAATAAGCTCGTCCGCTAGCTAAGCTGTAACTGGGGTGATAGACTCGCCCCTAGCTAGCTCGTAAACTGTCACCTCAGTAACTGAATGGAAATTGTTGGAAGAAATGAAAACGTCAAAACACTTATAATAGGCGATGTATTGAAGATAGAGATATGCTCTCCGGAGCTTCTTTGTAGAACTTTCCATGCTGAACAATTCTTACTCTCATAGTATATAGATATGTTTATCGGATTGCCCAGCGTAAGCTTAAAAAGCGCTCGGACGCCAGTTTTCTTTTCGACCTTTTCACTGAAATCGTTAGTGCTTGACTTCCTTTGGTCATAAATAAATAATTTTCTACAGAAACCTTCCTCGAGATATCCTTTACAGAATGGTGAAAACCGCATCAAAATCCATTCAGTGGTTCTCGAGATTACCCGTGACATCGAAGAATCGGGGACTTTGTTTTATACTAAGTAGGGATTATACGCCAGTCAGTATAATTTAATATAATACAATCCCCCTTCCGTCCAATCTTAACTTGACTGTGTTCCACATCCGAAATGAAGAAAACCCGAGTTGCACTTCCAGGGAAACTCCAAACATAACCAGCCTTCTCAAAAGTCTTAACTCAACACGACTCAACGGTGTGCTGCTGGCTGTATCTGGGACAATAGGTTCGCTCGCTAGCTAAGCTGTAACAGGGATGATAGGCTCGCCCTTAGCTAGCTCGTAAACTGTCGCCTCAGTAGTTGAATGGACATGGTTGGAAGAAATTAAAACGTAAAACACTTATATTGGGCGATGTATTGAAGATAGACATATGCTCTCGCAGACTTTTTTGTAGAACGTTTCATGCTGATCAATTCTTACACTCATAGTATTTAGATATTTTTAACGGTTTGCCCAGCGTAAGCTTACAAAGCACTCGGACGCAAGTTTTTTCTTTTTTTACTTTTCCACTGAAATCATTACTGCTCGGCTTCCTTTGATCATAAATAAATTATTTTCTACAGAAATCATCCTCGAGATATCCTTTACAGAATGGAGAAAACCACATCAAAATCCGACCAGTGGTTCTCGAGTTTACCCGTAACATCCAAGAATCGGGGACTTTGTTTTATACTAAGTAGAGAATTAGGTACAGCAGTTATTATAAACCAGCGCAATTAGCCAAGATTGTTAGTTATTTATGATTTATTGTTAGTGGTAGCTTGCCACGGTGGGTGAGTGGTTATCGTGTCGGACTACCAACTTTTATGTTCGTTCCTGGCCATGCAAAGTGCTTTTTGAAAGGAGACAAAAATCACGACACGCATGCTATACGTTGTTGGCAAGTTACAGAATCCATTTGAATTCAATAGGCCGTGTTCATAATGGCAAAATTAATCTCAGGATTTTCCGCCAACACAAAAGTTCCTCCTTTCTCTACCAGAAAGCGCTATAGTGTCAAGGAGCTTAGATATCTAACCTCCTTGACTTTCATAGCGTTCCATGGAATAACAAAATTCGACATCCAAGCGGCACTCTGGGCGTCAAATAACAAAGCTTGCACCCGGCTCTCGAGGCCATACTATATTCTTATTCTTATTCTTCTTTCTTCGATTCGGCCAACTAGGGACCACGTCAGTTCAACTGTCTCTTCTTCCGAGTTCTACCTACCGCCCAATGTTCCCGCATTCATATCCGGTGTTGTTCTTTTCTCTCTTGGGACCACGTCTTCCCTGTCTTCAGCTTCGGCTTTTCCTGGAAACCTTTATGCGTACGTAGTTTTTCATGAAGTGGAACACGCTCCTGGATACCTTTAGGGGAAGTTTCCATTTCACGTAGATCTTTCTCAACCTCCGTGAACCATGCCCGGTTGATTTTCTTATCTTATTATTATTATTTTTATTATTATTGTTATTATTATTATTATTATTATTATTATTATTATTATTATTATTATTATTATTATTATCGGTTTATCCAGTACATATAACACATTACATTACAACATAACTATACGGGCTTCAGTGAACCAAAGTATAGTTACTGAAACAGCAACTTCTATGCACGAATTTCGCTATCCATGAACTTTCGAATGATTCTGGTATTGATAGAAGTACTGCCTTCTGTATTAGTTTGTACAGCCGAGTATCCAGATCCAGTTATATGCCTTGGAGCAAGGTACTTGGGATCACGCCCGTACTTGAGACAATGATAGGTATGGTCTTTACGCGCTGCACATGCCATTGTCTTTTGATACGGTCGACCAACTCGCTGTATTTGCTGATCTTTTCTATGTGTTTTGACTGCAGGAATCGAAACATCAATCAAGGTCGTTTGCTTGGTTTTCTTGTTGACAACCACCAGATCCGGCCTGTTTTGTGTTACCGATTGATCAGTCAAAATAGTCTAGAACACACTCTGGCTGATATTGGTGGTACGGAACTTTCTTTCCTTTTGGAAGCTAAAACTTTTAAGCCAACTCCTGATGCAATATTATAGCAATTGTATCATGCCTTTGTTAGTGCTCCGTCGCCAGGAAATATCTACATGCAGACGTAATATGCTGTATTGTATCTGACTGTCGACAGCCGTAGCGGCACTTATCATCTGGTACAGCGGGATCTTTTACAATTAACTTGAGGTAGTGCAACCATTCTGATTGCCAGGCTCAGCTCTTTTGGGTTGGGAATGTGGTGCTTTCTGAGAGTGCTGTTTGCATCTCTGTGTGGCATGGCAGGTGGCCTTGCCAATGAAGTTTCTTTTATATGTTCCTTATATTGATGCTAATTTGGTTTTTATATATATATCTTTGACTGTTCTTGTTGGGTGTCCGTACTGGGGGATTTAGTTATTAGTGAATATCTGTCTGTTTTATCTTTGGAGATTGTAGGAAGCCATGTGAGTGTCTGTTGACTTGGTGGGATTGCGTGATAAGATCCCGAGAAGTGAAGTGATTGATGCTTAGTGTTAAATGAGAAGAATAAAATGGAGAAAGATGTTACTTTTTAAAATGAAATATCCCTTGTGAGTATAGTCATCTACAACCCCGAAAAGTAGAGAACGAACGGTTTCAGTAGTTCCTTGTTGGGAATTGGTCTTGAATTGCAAGCATAAAACCTTCAGTTTATGGAATGATCTGTCCTGAAGTGAGCCAGTAGTTTGACGCAGTTATATCAACATTTGCTTGACTCATTTGGATGTCCTCCGTGCAAAGGTTTTGCTTTCCACGCTTCCATCTTCTGAAGGTCAGTATGTAGGAGGTGTTGAATCTCTTGTTAACACAAGACCAGTGGCGTTGAGCCTCACTGATGGCTCTGTGAAGTACAGATGACCTCGCTTCTGCGTAGAAGTACTCCCTAAGGCTGTCTGTCGTTTCATTATTGTTAGTGGTGATTGACCTTCACGTTTGCTTGCTAGGTTTGATATCTGTAATTGTTATTAAATTGTCAGGTTGGAATGGATTGTGAACTTAGCTGATCGTTTGAACGATAAGTGATCCGTTCTCGATCAGCAGCTACCTTCCACTGCTTACACTGACTGAACACCCATTACAATTGGTACACTCATGCTTCCTGACTGAAAAGCATTACAATACGTTACAAATACCCCAATCCAGAAGAATGAAGCAAATGTTGTTGACATTCCACTATCCAGGATCCAACCCGGGACTATTTGAAACAAAGGCTACAGGCCTATCCACAATAATACAGGGCACCCGGGAATGCTCTACGCAGTGGCTACGTGCAGCTGCGAGTGGTTGCGTCATCAGTTTAGTCAGCAGAACAGTGTCCTTGATAGGGTGAAGGTCACATGTGTGGGCTGTCAAATTCATCAGTGTGTATTGCAATAAGCCAGCATGTGTGTCATCAGCACTTCTAGCATCAGTTATGAATAGCTGTGGTAGGTATAAAGTTTACTGATTATTTGTCATGATACAAGCGACAGCAGTGCTGCCAACGTAACTGGTGACGTAATCCCTCGCAGCAGCTTGTAGGCACTGCGGAGAACATTCCCGGGCGCACTGTATCACTGTACACTTTCCACATACAGCCTAGACGTTTCTGGTTGAATCAGGTTCTGACGCACGCAAATACGAGTACTGTACTGTACTGAGGTCGTAAGGTAAGGGTTGTGCTGACAGAATAGTGGTATCTGGGAGGGAGCCTAGACAGTGCGCGTGAGTGTGAAGTAAGGTGCTGATATATGCTTGTTACATGCAATGCTTGCTTGCTGTAGCCCCAAGTTCTGCTTAAATATTCATTCGCCGCTGCTCCTACCCTCACAGCAAACAGTGAGCACAGTATGAACTCAGTTAACTAGGATACAAAGTCAGGAATCTTCATTGACGACTAGGCTGTTAGCACGTGCCTCATCCCCTCCACCACCAAAGAGTGACGTCCAGAGTTCTTAGCTAGTGTTATACCCGTTGTTAACAGCGTCAGGAAGTAAAGAAGACAACCTTTAGGTTATATCCACTTCATTGAAAAATAGAAAACATCTTATGTCAGAAAAATGCTTAGTCAATACTATGTATCTCTTGCGAGAATTACGCGGTGTGCATGTCTTGAGTCATTGTGTTCACTTTTGTGTGTGATTAATTGGTTGATAGATTATTTGATTGATTGAATATGTGGTTGAATGAATGGTTGATTGATGTTTTGATTAAATGTACGATCGAGTGAAGTAATGTATCTTTTTGTTGTTTTCTAGATCTTCGAATGTCACTTTTGTATACATTCTTTTCCTTCCAGATTCTGATTTTTTTCTTCCAAGCCCTTCATTTATGTATTTTGCCTTTTTGTATATACACTGCTCAACAATAGATTGGAATGTATATATTTTACTACAGTGACTTCTTATAGTAAACCCATTGAGGTTTGTACAAGAACTTATTAACAAACTAAACATCAGTTCTTCTGAAAACAATAACAAACATGGTTAGATAACAATGAAACGGTACAAAAACAAATCGAACTCGCCTCTAAGTGTTCCTTTTGAAAACAAAAACATTGAAAAGCTGTACCTCATGATGATCAGTATCAGATCAAGTTTATCTTGGGGTAAGAGGTCCCACTCCTCTCTGGCAGCGTCAGCATACAATTTGTATATTATCTGCCTCCAGTTCAAAAATTATTACTGTAGAGAGTTTTTAATTTTCTGTAAATAATTGCGTTAATGTTTCTGGAACATTTGGGATTGTATGAATGAATGAATGAATGAATGAATGAAAACTAGAGGTAATGTTCTTCCAGGATGTTTGAGAGCGTGTCTGTATGGGTGTTGATAGTAAATAGTGCCTTTCTATTTGTGTCCGTGTTTGCTGTTCTTCTTTTGTTGATATGTTTATAGGATTCATACGTTTATTGATGGTTAATTGTTATATTGTTGCAAGTATATTCGATCTGTCTGTCAATAAATAATGCTTACTTACATACAAGTAATGACTCTTCTTCAGCACAGATACAAAATGTCAATCTTAATTTCAAAATTATTACCATCATTTAAAGCCATAATGTGACAATAATTTAAAATAGTACATTTACAACTTAGACCGACAGCGGTAGCGCAGTGCTAGGCCATAGGGCCAAGTTCTCTGGGAACTCGGTATACGTGGGTTCGAGTCCCACCGTCAGCCGTCCATAAGATGGCTTTCCGTGGTTTCCCCATTTTCAACTCTAGGCAAATGCTGGGACGGTGCCTTTTGACAGGCCACGGCCGCCCAGTTTCATTCAACATCATTAATATCATCTCTCATTAACTCCTCGCATGAGGTTGGCGTCAGTAAGGGCATCCGGCCATGAAAACCATCCATTACAAAGACTTTCATCTTATCTCATCCCCGACTCGTTGGAATACAGGAATAATAATGGGGTAGACATAAAGTACATTTACAACTTCGGAAACCAAGCTAATTTTTCGTACGATAATAGGCCTAACACACCGTAGTTCATATTCATACTTTCAGTTGTTAGGTATGTTGTAAGGGAACGAGTGTTTAATTTAGGGGCTTGTGACATTGAGGATGTGTATCACAAAACCGTCTGATAATCTATGTCATCGGGGTGTCTGGCTTTCTATTTAGGACTGGTTGGGAAATAGGATACTGTAGCCTTAAAATAGTAACCATAATTTACCAAAATTTACCTGGAATCTAGACTGGCTAGGGTGTGAGAAACCCCGTCTTCAGTTCTCCTCACGAGCCTGTGTTAACCCCGTTCCAGCCATTAGACCAGAACAGAGCGGGGATTAAACACGGCACCCGGCTATCAAAACCATCAACCACACAAAACGAATCTCACTTTATCCGTGAGATTATTATGGAAAAACATTGGCCACCTCGTGGTATAGCGGCTAGTATAATTTGCTGTCGCCCCGGAGATCCAGATTCAATTCCCGGCTCTGCCGAGAAATCCAATTCTGGTTGAGTGCTAGAACGGGGAACACTTAACCAGTTTGAGAAAACTGAGAATAAAACGGCTCGGTTGCTATCTCAGCCATCTCGGAAGTGGTTTTACGTGGTTATCCACTTCTATTCCTGGAAAATGCCAGGATGGTTCCTAGCATGAAGCCACGATCGTCTTCTTCCCAATTTATATCTGAATTACAAATGTATGTCTACTCCTTATTATTCCCATTTTCCAACGGGGTTGTGGGGAGGAGCGATGAACGCCTTTTTTTTTTTTTTTTTTTTTTGCGAGTGTATTTACGGCCAGATGCCCTTCCTGATGCCAACCTAGTGAGAGGAGGTAATGAGAGATGAAATGAATGACGGTGAATGAAACTTGGCAAGCATTTGGAAGGAAGCGGCCGTGGACTGTCAGACGGTACCCTTGGTAGGTTAAGCCTGAGCTCAGACACTACCTGAGGGAAGATGATTTGAAAAGAAAAGGAAAAGGGTTTATGAGTGGAAACGATCTTAGGCAGAAAGGAAAAGAATCCAAGACAAAATAAATAATTAGATAGTGAAAAAAAAGTTATGTTGCTCAAGACTTGTGCATGAAAGGTGAACAAGCGGGTGCCTAAGCGAGAATAACGGAGAGAGCAGCGTGAGCTGAGGTTACTGGCAGGCTGTCGCTAAGTGCTCTTTCCCTCCCGAGCACTAATTTGGGCACTATGTAGGAGCGTAGTGCACTGGCGAAAAAAGGTATGCCAGATGAAAATGACTTATGAAATTTCCCTTCAAAAGGGTGAGATTTTAGAAAACATTCTGAAATGCTAGAAAGATTTAAATTAGCCGGGATATTTATATCACCCGCCACTGTCGGATTCCCAACAGAGAGACCAAGAGTGAGCAAAGATAAAGTTCCTTCTGAGCTTTTAGTGAGATTTGTATTGTTAGTAGTAGAAATTATTAGAGAGAACTAATTGTTGTGTTTAAAGAAGGCTAAACTCTTACCCAGCGGAGTGCCGACTAATAGTTTAGAACGGGTTAGAAACACAACTTAACTTGAACAAACCCAAAATTCTAAACAGTGAATCACAGGACAGAGCGAAAATCTCTTCAAGTAGGGCGCTGGCTGAGCGAGCTATACTTGCCTTAATAATTCACTAGAATTAGATAGGATAGCTAAAAGAAACTTTTTGAGTGATGTTAACAGAAGTTTGGCTCTAAACGCAACAAATGATTGAGTTTGTAGCCATCTTAGCATTCGGTGATTTTGTATATTTCTCGGAATATGAAGTAATTTGAAAGAAAAGGTAGGAAAGGAAAGGTCTTACCTAACAGCTCTTAGAGCCATATAAAGGAACTCCAAACAAGAAGCTATCGAAATTTTAATTGCTTTAACAATAATAGGTTTTAACAAGGTTTACAATTAACAAGTAATTTTTGGTTTAACAATTTGAATGTCTGAGACCTATGACAAAAAACTTCAGACCCTTACAAGGGTTTTCGAACAATGCAAGAGATTAAAAGGTTTAACGCCTATAATGATAATAATAAAAGGATTTTACAAAGTAGGGCATATTTCTTAAAGAATTATATAAACATTGCTAAGATTGGTTAGATAAAATACCAATGCTTTAGAAATGTCTTTGTAGTGGGAAAAAAGGCTATAAATAATCAATCTTAAAATCCTGGAAACAGCAGGAGAAGACGAAAGTGGATTAAGAAGTGGATTTATAACCACTAGGATATTTATACAGACTTTAAGGAATGCTAAATTCAAATAGAGCAGGTCGCATTAACGAAGTCTTGGTTAAACAAAATTAGATATAAACGTTTAACAATTGGGAAATTTTAACTTCCTGGACGCAGCAGGAAAAAATGCGTATTAAAATGTGGGTTTATAACCACATATATATTTATACAGGAATTACGAGATTAGATATCACTAAAGATGGGAGGGGTGTCTATTTTTATACAAAGCCTCGCTGAATTACAAAAAAGACTAGTTTTAATATACCCTAAATTGTTAGTAAAGGAAATTGGGAGTATAGGAAAGGGGGATTCAGAGTCCTGCCTGATTTTACTGGTACGAACGAACGAACGTGACGCGGAAGAAGCCACACATACACTTTTGAAGCACTGAAAGTTTGTAGAACATGAGAAAAATGTCACTACTGCGGTTTATGGAGATGCACTGAGTTGAACTTTAATTTGTTTCTGGTGATTTAGAGATTTAATATTGCAGTTAATATAGTTCAATTGGAAATTGAAATTGAGTAGCATTAATTTGGCGTTATTGAGTATAGTTCTTCACAGTCTAGAGTCTATTGCAAATGGAAAATTCCAGAACTGTAGTTACAGTTTCAAGGAGTAGGCCTAAGCAAAGATCCCTCGTAGGCAGACAAGTTATGTTTTAAACAGCTATGAATTTCCCTCGTTGCAGGGAAGGTATCCACTTATTTTAGTACACGAAATGATGGATTTCATGACTTTAATAACGAGCCTAGTTGGATAAGCATGACAATTCCCGCGTAGGGCAGTTATATAAAGATTGCACAATATTGCGAAATTCAAATACTGCCTATAAAATTCATTAAAGCTTTCTTGATTAGATTAAAACCCTATAAAACATGGTTAAAATCACTTGAAGGTAGTTACTTAGCTTTTTATTGTAGATATGATGTTTCCTGCAGCCGTTAGACACAACTTTAAAACATGGCGTCGATTTGAATCACAATATGGAAAAAGGAGATGAGCCTTCTTCAGAGGACTGAACTTTTCACTTAAGCGTCCAGACAAGTAGTAAGCCAGGGTTACAGGCACTCCGATAACCAGCGCGAGGAGGAGAAGGAAGGGGGTAAACATAAGAAGCTATGCATTGTAGCGAAAGTAGGAAAAACAATTTTTTTTTGACACAGTACAAATTCTATACATAGGATGTCTTCATGGTGATTGCAGATAACTACAAGGACGACATCTGCTTGCGTGGGTTGAAACCATTCTTGAAGGTGCTGAATTCAAAGCTTCGACAGGTTACCACGTGGAGCGCCGTTCATAATTTGCAGGGAATACACAATTGAAACAGACATAAATACAAAATCAACACATATTCAAAGAAACGGGAATACAGAAAGGTCGCTGATGGTGTCTGCTAAAAAGGGAAATAAAAGAATTGATTAAAAAGAGAAAAAGCGAAGAGCAGCGACTGCTCACTCTAACTAAACGTGTATTTCAAGGAATACACCAACCCTCCCAGCATTTGCCTGGAGTTAAAAATGGGGAAAACCATTTCAAGGACGGCCGACGGTTGGGATCGAACCCACGTCTACTGAGTCCGCTGAGACCTTGTCCCCATAGCCTAGCACTGCGCGTTAGCAAGCGTAGATACCGCTGTCGGTTATAACTGAATTACAAATACACACACTATTACAGTCATCACAATAACACAGGTTATCACACAAATTTTATATACACACACAGCCGTGTACACGGAGCTACATGTCCACAATGCCGCAAAGTTCCTAAACCAGTCAACAACAACAATGCTGGAAAAATAAGGGGTAATAAAACACAAATCCGTCTCTAGATTAATAACACTTCCTAACATTGAATAAACAACTACTTGTGCTTGATTCTTATGTAACGAACTCAACAGTCCTGAATAACCTGTGTGAATCTGTGCATTTTCTCTTCCCAGCTAGTAACACTGTACACACGCTCATGGTATATTACCATTAACTAAAGATTACGCAAAAGCTTCTGAGTGTTGAAAGATAAAACAAACCAGAGATGTTTTTAAAACATCGTCGCTGTTTTTTCCAGACCTCACACTATTTAAAAGGAATAATCTCTGTCTAGCCATGGGGAAGGAATTAAAGTATTGTCTAAACTCATGATTGTGTAAACTTGGTTGCCGCACAAAGAACTACACATATAACATCGTCCCTGGGGACTAGATAAATTTAAACACCATGCAGTAATTTCTGGATGAGGAAACATAAATATTAGTGTGTTTTGAAGTCCTGTTTTTGTTTTTGTTTCCTTCGTCAGGAGACAGGATAACATTACAATGGCAGGACCTAACACCGACATCATTTTTTTTTTATTTCTTCTGAGTTCAGTTCTCGATAATATTATAGTTTGGGTGAATATTATTTTCCCAAATTTCAATTGCTGTAAATTGTCCCTGAAGGGTCCACAGTTCAATGTGTTAAATGTTCTTGTTCGTTGTTCTCTAGATTAGTTTTCATGAATTATTAATAGCGTACGTGATGATGTCTCAAAATGAACAACTCTCACTCATGATCAGAGTGAAAATTATAAATTGAACATAATCAAGGGACTAAATATTTTGATACGGGATAGCCTACTTTAATGCTGTGTTTCTGAATATTTAATTAACAGAAACACCTATTATATTTTAAATACAGTTTTTTTTTAGCGTATGGGGAGTGTCCGAGGACATGATCGGCTCGCCAGTTTTGTGGCTGCTTCGAGACGGACACCCAATGGGTGAGCTACAAGTACCGTTGGGGAGGAATGTTGGAAGGGAAGGGCGAGGAGTTGGAAGGTAGCGGATGTGGCCTATAGTTAGGGACCAACCCCGGCATTTGCCTGGAAGGAAGATGGGAAACCACAGAAGACCATCTTCAAGGTTGCCGACGGGGGATTCGAACCTGCTCGCCTCCCGGATGTGAGCGACTGCCATTAGTCATGCCGTAACGACCACGGCTAACTCACCCGGTAATACAATAATGATATGTGTATTTAGTGTATTATGTTAATTAATCGGTAACAGTGAAATTATGGCAATTAAAAAACTCTGACATAATTATCCTGGCACAGAATTCTGTAAATTACTTATCTTTGCCGCTAAGTTAAGGTAGTAACAAGCACTTGCCCCAGGTAAATGGAATGTACATATCAAAAGAATTGGTGCGTGTAGGCCTATGGCACCTAGTGACTGAGTAAGTAGGCAGTAATTTATTTTAACTTTGGCTTGTGCGCTAAGTGTCCATTCACATGGGAAATTTACATATTTTATGTTCGACGATGTCGTAATGTAAATATTATATGTCAGAAAACTGTACTGTAATGAGGGTCATTAAAGTACTACTTTTCATTATGATACAGTTTCTCGCACCAATCAGAGCTCAAGATTTTCATAATGAAACAGTTGTGTGACCAATTAGGTACTTGATAAGCTTCGCGCATGCAAACACAATCCAACATGTCGGATATGCATTACATGTTTTGAAAGTTGATAATGTAATGGATATCCGGTCAATGCATAAACGAACTGGGAAATATGACGAAGATATGACTCTCTACCTTAATATCCGCAACTTGTACGATTTCGCCGACTATTCAAGTGAATGCTGTTGTTGATATAAACACACCAGAATGTCATGGAGGCAGCAAGCATATGACATTAGATCCACGGAAATGAATAAATACGTCAGCTCTGTTCAGTAAAGGGATTTCTTATCCGAAACTATTCCGCCAGATGTCATGCTCTTCTATTTGGAACTCCATTGATTTGCCTTCCTTTGACATTCTATACGCATCGAATTTGAAGAATAACTAGTGGGTAAGACGATACATTTTAATTTTAAAGCATTCTTAACAGCCTATTTTGTGTTATTTGACCAAAATAACAAAATGATCCCACATAGTACCTGTGCGCTATCTGTTGTGCAAGTTCAGGATAAACATTGTTTCAAAGCTTTCGAATTTGTTATAGGGTTGATAGCAAATGCTGAGCCCACACAAGTCCCAAGGAAAGAAGAACAAAGCTTTGGAAGGACTTTGATGCTTATTGGGAATACAGCGCATGCGCTCTTCACTAAAGTGAACTCACAGAACCTCGACAGATATTTATGATTTCTTATGTTTGAACATAATTATAATAAAATTATAATTATCGTCAAACGTAAACAGTCGTATACCACTCGCCTATAACGGTAATTACGACACTCGTATGGAAAATATAAAACTCACTTCGCTCGTTTTATAAACGTACTCGTGTCTTAATTATTGCCATTATAGGCTCGTTGCATAAAGTACCATTATAAGTGTGAACATGAGGCATATGCATATTAAACATGTTCAGGTAATATTGTATGTATTGTTTTTTTTATTTAGGTTATTATCAATGCCAATGCCGGTGAATACACATCAGTGTAGGGCCTATGTGGTTACAGTGTTTGGCAAATAAATACATAAATAAGTAAATAAATATTTTGGAGGCTTTGGTTGCATAGTTGGTAGCATGCTGAGCTTCTATGCCTAAGATCGCAGGTTCAAACCCGGCCGAAGTCGTCGGATTTTAGAGTGATAAAAATCCGGCAGTATGCCTTCCTACGTAGGGGAGGTAAAACCAGCGGGCTCATGTCATAGATGTATGGTCTGTAAAAGAACCTTCCACTAACTAAAATTGTGTGAAGCTAAATTTGTAGATTAGATTTGATTAACGCTCTCTTAAGTTCCAACGTTCGCCGCCAGGTGCCGGTTGCGGTAGCATCTAGTAGCCAAGTTCGCGACTAGGTGTCGTTGACGGTAGCATTTGATAGCAAAACTAGGAACTACTTGAAATTGATCGTCTGCAGTCCTTACCTGTGTTGCAGATAACACACACTATTACAGCCATCACAATTAACACCGGATATCAGACAGATTCTTTACACACCCAAAGTACACGTGGCTACATGACCACGATTCCACAGCCTCTAAACTGAGGAAGTAACCAAGCAACCGAACAACCAATAAATAAATAAATAAATAAATAAATAAATAAATAAATACATAAATAAATAAATAAATCTCTCTATATATAAAAATGAAAGTTTGTCTGTTTTTTCTGATTTTCCACGGAAATTTGAGTTACTAACGCATTTCAGACTAGTTTATGACGGTTGCGCGTTTCACTCGAGAACGGCGGAGTGGATCATCGTAAGATTTGGTACAGATGTCCATCAGAGGCACGAAAGTAATCATTGATGTAACTCTTCTCCATACCTCTCATAAAAGAGGGCCTATCCCTTTAAAATGCATGCTGAAATGGACGTAGAAAGACGAGACAAAGCTCATTTTCAGCGTCTCAATGTGAGAAACAAAACTCGGGAGCCCTACGGGCCCCGAAAACCACATTTTAAGGTCCTAAAACCAACAGTTTTTGAGATCTACCCAGAAAACAAATTTCATTTATTAAGCTATTGAAAGAATGCAAGCTGGTAACCATGGCAACACAATCTCAGAAGTCCACACTGTATTTCAGAAAGACGCAATGCCATTCCATTTATTACATTACTGTGAACGTTCGCAAACGGCTATGAGGTTATCACGGAACCAATTTAAGCTGTAAAATTCATCAATACGTATATAATGCGCTTAAGGGGGTCAAGGGGTACTTTTGATTTTTTTCACGTGATTTACACGGGCGTGTGTGGAAAGGTATATTATAATCCCTATCCCTATATTATTTAATTATTAATTTGATTATTATATTATGGCATACAAGGACGAGACAAAACTCATTTCAGCCCCTCGGTGGCTCGGAGGCTATTATGTTTTAAGGCTCTAAAACCACGTTTCTGAGATATTCCAAGAAAACTAATTTCATTTAATAAACTATTAAATAGATGACGAGTACAGAAGAAGACCAAATCAGGAGCTATGTAGATATACTGAGAAAATCACAGATGTGGCCAGGAAGAGACGTCTGGCTTTCTACGGACATGCCTCATGGATGAACCCAACAAGACTAACAAACCGGCTTCTCAACTACCGGGGGAATAGAAAGAGCGTGACACCGTCGCTAACAGTAGTTAACAAGGATATCCAAGAACTGAAGATAATGAAAAGTGATATTAGAAGCCGATCACATCTCAGAAAGATACTTAAACAGAAGAGTTTTCAGGACAGACCACCCTGCCAGAAAACCGGCATCATCTTGACAAAAGAGGGAAAGGAGAAACATAGCCAGAGAATGCGCGAATATTGGGCAAACATCAAGTCCCTCGCAAAACTGAGAAGTTGAAGGTCGTGGTCCCTAGCTGGCCCATCCGAAAGAAGAAGAACAAGAAGGAACTAATGAAGTAATGCAAGCTGGTAACCATGCCATCAGTAGGCATATCACAAGAGGTGACATCCGACTTTCCATCTACTTCTGTAAGAAGCAATGCCACTGAATTTATTAAATTTCTGTGAAAGTTTGCAAATGGCTATAAGGTTATCGTGGAATCAAACATAGACTTTAACATTCAACAATGCGATTAAGGGGGTCAAGGGGTACCCTACAATTTTTACACGTGACTTACACGTGTTCATATGCGATATGTTGTACAGAAGGTCTATTATATCTCCAAACAGCAACATTATATTCAAAAATTCCTGGATTGGAATAGTGTCTTTGCAGCTTCTTGGGAATTTGGGCCATTGGAGGCAAAAAATCCCGAATTTTCATGCACCACAAGCCTTTATAATTTATTAAAGGGTTCTTCCTGGGGATGGGGACTTTCCACAACGGTGAGGGTCTGTTTTAATTTGACATATATTGTGTTTTGTCTGCGAGGTTTTCAATATTATTTTCACGTCAGGAAGTACAAGTTAGGTGAATTTAGTTTGAGAGCACATTTTAACTAATCATATTTTCGTCGATAAATGGGTTCATCGTAAAGATAATTTTGTTTGATACTGTGTGGTTGATATATCTTTATGTTTATGTACGCCTATAACTCGTGTTCGGGTGCTTGGTGCATCGTAAAATTAGGTATTTTAACAATGAATCAATACACCAATCATTTATAAATCTCTTCAACGTACTTCTCATAGAAGGGTGGGTATAAGGAAAAACTTTTCAAAATACATGCAAAAATAGGCGAGAAATAAATTTATCCTAGAATGACGACCAAAGCATATGTTGCGCTTCTCAATGTGAGACACAAAACTAGGGAGTCTATAAAGTATCTCCGAAAACCACATTTTATGGCCCTTAAATTAACAGTGTCTGCGATATACCCAGAAAACTAACTTCGTTCTGATAAACTTATGAAGGAATGACAAGCCCCTAACCATTGCAACAGTAGCTCAATTGATAACGTCTGGTTATTAATACCGAAGACCGTTCGAAGAGCGGGTACTTATGCTAGTAAATAAATAAATAAATAGCCTAAATAAATAAATAGATGGATTAATTATTTCATAATAAATAATTAATATCATGGCGAAATAATAACATGGAACCCAAATGAAAAAGAAGCAATAGAATACAGAACAACTAAATTTAAACAAGCACAAAGACTTACCTGGCCAACCTGTAAAAAAAATCTCTTTCGATAAACGCTAAGCTGAAACACTATAATTTCATAGTTAAACCAGAGGCAACTTATGCTAGTGAAACTTTATTCAAATTGAATGTAAAATCTACAACAGACAAATTACAGAAAACCGACAGAAGAATTATTAGAACAATTCTTAACAAAAAACACCAGGTTAATGGACAGTGGAGATTGTTGCCTAACAACATCGTCTATCGTGAATGTGAATCAATAATAACTAAAATGCGTAAAATAAGAATTTCCTTTTTCTGTCACATATCAATACTGACAGAAACCAGGATATTGAAACAACTATTTGATTACTTTTTGATAAAGAAAATCAATAATAATTGGTTCAAAGAAGTTCAAGATGATTTGGAAGAATTGGGTAAAACTCGGCAACAAATCAAAGACAGAGAAGAGAAGAGGATTTTGAAGAACAAAAGCATAAGTCTCAAACTAATAACAGTTGAACTGAAACAATATACTATATCGGACACACAAAGGGCTTCCAGGTCGGAGAGGATGAGAAAGTTCTGGGAGGAGAAAAAGAAGAAATTTACTCAAATGTATTGATTTAAGTGCTCCAATGTGGGGGTAAAATATGTAAATAAATAATAAATAATAAATAAATAATTAAAATTTAAAAATTATTATCATTTGCAGGCAAACCAAGTGCCGTTGAATTTACGTCCCCAGTAGGGTATGAGAAGGGCAGTGAACCGGCCTTCTTTGACGTAGCCGTGTTGCTCACACGGTAGAGATTAAAGTACTGATGCTATCAGGACACAATATTGCCACGGGCTGACTGAGATACAACTTCCTTAGCTCCTATGAAATATATTCGGCGCGCCCGAGCACGCACATTTCCGCGGGGGTTTCCCTTGCTCCATCGATCTATCGAAAAGAGATGTAGGCAGTTTTGACGTTTGACATCAAAGGGCAAGTTAAGTTACGAGACTGTTCTTGTGCACTCCATGGCAGATTCAACAACAGGGTCTCTCTGAGATATGGCATTTTGTTCAGACAAAGTGAGATGGAAAATAGATAACACTTCATTCCGTTTAATACTGTATTCAGAAATTGTAAGACTTTATACAAAACTTAAAACCATGTAACATAATTTATATAAGGCGTAAACTGAAGTTATCAAACAGTGTGAATAACTGTAGTAGAGCTCATTCTATGAAAAGTAATAATAATAACAACAATTATATTAACCTATTTTACCGACCAGAAAATCTTGGCCAATCGACCTGATATTGTCTATCTCAATAAATGAAAGCAATAGGCCTACTTGATAGACGTTGTTGTCCCAGTTAGCCAAAATATGCAAACCACCCAAGCTAAAAAGACAAACAAGTACGCACCGTTGGCGGAAGAAGTGCGAAAACTATGGGGACTGAAATGCGTGAGTATTTTGCCAGTGGTGATCTTTTCCACGGGAGTTGTTCCAAAGACGTTGGCAATGGCTTTGGAGGAACTGAAAATTTAACACCTGATTGCCAGAATACAGACGGCAGAGCTGCTGGATACGTGCCATATTGCTAGGTTATTTTTATCACAGTAATAGGTTTACAGTGTACTTGATTATCAAATCCGTACCTTGTAAACTGAGTTGTACCATAATTATGGGAAATTAAAGATAATAATAATATTGATATTGATAACAAACAGTGAGTATCTCACTTTAATATACTGCTCAAAAAAATTAAAGCACCACTTTTTTCAAAGGCCACCAAATTTTGAAAAGTTGACCTACAAGCTCGGAATCTCAGTATGACGTTTGTCCTGACGCCTACCAAGCATATGCTTCAGCACAACTCCCCAACTTGAGTAGTTTCGGGGTAGCACCCCGAAAACCAGCCCATTTTCGAAAACCGCAAATTGAAGTTTGCGAAAAACGCTGCAGGACTTGTCGCAGGTTGCCAAAGCAGTCAAAAATGAATGAGTCTTGCTCTTAAAGGTTCCACAAACACGTTGAAATCGTTACATTTGGCGTTTGGGCATTTTCAATCCCCTCCATCATCCCCTAAACATGGACTACCATTGGGGGCGTCTGAGAAGGTACCGGGTGTGTTTAACCACCTGAAAACCTGTACACCGTCCTCAGTTGCTGATTGCAGTAAGTTCTTAAGGCCTCCGGCAATGTCCACACCCCCTAGCACCCTCAACTGGCATGGGACCAAACCACCCTTTCTCGATTCACCACTAAGGAAGGTTTTAATCGAGATGGTTATCAGTGCTGCTAATGGGGGGGGGGGGGTCTTCCCCTAACGTTTCAAGAAAGGAACTGTGCCTTTGTCACCACACCTTTCCCTGCAACCCCCGTTTGTATGATTTTTCGAAGGCCTTAAGAACTTACTGCAATCAGCAACTGAGGACAATGTGCAGGTTTTCAGGAGGTTAAACACATCCGGTACCTTCTCAGGCGCACCCAATGGTAGTCCATGTTTAGGGGATGATGAAGGGGGTTGAAAATGCCCAAACGTCAAATGTAACGATTTCAACGTGTTCATGAAACCTTAAGAGCAAGACTCATTCATTTTCGACTGCTTTGGCAACCTGCGACAAGTCCTACAGCGTTTTTCGCAAACTTCAATTTACGGTTTTCAAAAATGGGCTGGTTTTGGGGGCGCTATCCCGAAACTACACAAGTTGGGGAGTTGTGCTGAAGCATGTGCTTGGTAGGCGTCGGGGCAAACGTCATACTGAGATTTCGACCTTGTGCAGTCAACTTTCCAAATTTGGTGGCCATTGAAAAGAGTGGTGCTTTAATTTTTTTGAGCAGTAACTTATATTTGAAATTTAACCCCAACCGGTTATACCTTTTACATTTTCTATGATAAGATTTGTTATCCAAATCAGTCCTAAAATATCAGTTAAAATGACACACATTGTCTACACGAAGTTCCATGAAGAAAATATAAGCGTATTTTTATATATTCTGCTGTTCCCTTTTATCTTAAAGCTCTCCAGTCAATTAAATACATTCCCCATGTGATGGACTAAATACGTAGCTTTGGGTCTTGTAACAAACTACTGTATTAGGAAACAACGTCACACTCAAAACACAATGTTATAGTCATTTTAGACAATAAGCATTAAAATTAATATAGCAAAATAGTGTTACTTTGGTACTAGTGTTAGCCCCGTTAAAAATAGAAGCTTCCATCCTTGCTCAAGATAACTCACATTAACAAGCCACCAGCACTGGAACACACGTGTTCAAACTTCAAAGTCGTATGTTGAGGCATTATCTACAACACATGAATACAATACTGAAGAATTAGGAACCGGAATATTTATTTCATTACTGAAACTAGGTAAGACTTCGTTAATACCCGATTGGCCCTAAACAAGGAGTTTCACCAACATGCGGGCAGCTCGAAAACTTTAACCGATTTACTCTACCTCCGATACTATCGCAACGATTAACTTCAGCTGGAGCATGTATGATGATCTGTCAGTCTGTTACGTAGTCAGCTCGAAGGCTGGTTGGATCCTCAAAACGTACCGCCGTTAGGTTATGTGGGTAGATACACACAACAACCCAAGGCAGACCTATATTGAGACGTACTAGGCAAGATGAGGAGTGAGGTAGTTTGTCATTGCTTTCCTCACTAAGTCAGAACAGCAGTACTAACCCTATGAGTAGAAACTTTCACAACCTCCACAGGCACTGACTGTGCCCTGGATGTAATTACTCAGCACCACCCATCCTCAGTAGCTTCCATATAATCACAGCCATGAGTGAGACTGAGACATCGGTGAAAAGCCACATTTTATTCGAGCCTGTTCCAACAGTCAAATGCAAATGTACTGCATTCATCAAGAGATGAAAGAAGACTAAAAATAAGTTTATCAATGCCACCTTCCGAAACATGACTTGCACAAAACCAACATAGTGGTCACGTGAAATTCAAATATATTTTATGTTCATCATGAAATCTTGACTCAAGACGGAGTCCGTACCATTTAAAACGTATTCATAAACGTAAGCATTCCTAGTGACTTAATCATCCAAGCACAGTACAATTTAGCAAAGTAAACCCTTACATAACGCTAAATACTTTGCCATTTCATTTGAAATATTTTCAAGAAGAGGGATCACAATAATTCAAGAATTGAGGATGGCGAGTGTGCGAATTTTTAAAACATATTCTTCTTCTTTCTTCCTTCCTTCCTTCCTTCCTTCCTTCCTTTCTTTCTTTCTTTCTTTCTTTCTTTCTTCCTTCGATCCAGCCAACTAGGGACCTCGTAAGTTCAACTGTCTCTTCTTCCGAGCTCTAACTACCGCCCAGTGTTCCCGCATTCATCTCCGGTGTTGTTCTTTTCTCTCTTGGGACCACGCCTTCCCTGTCTTCAGCTTCGGCTTTTCCTGGAAACCTATGTTCATACGTAGTTTTTCCTGAAGTGGAACACGCTCCTGGATATCTTTAGAGGAAATTTCCATTTCACGTAGATCTTTCTCGACTTCCGTGAACCATGCCCCTTTGGTTTTCTTACCTTGAAAGTATGTCAATATCCGTTTTGATATCCTGTCTGGGCTCATTCGTGTCCCGTGGCTGTGAAAGGCAATCCTTCTTTTTCGAATCATGTCACTGATCTTCTCCACGTGGTTGTATAATTCGTGGTTGTGACGCCTTCTGTACTCGCTGTTTTCTTTGATGGGACCCAGGGGTTTCCTCAAAATCTTCCTTTCTTTAGCCTCTAGTTATTCCATTACACCTTTCTTGTTCATTATTAGAGTCTCAGCCGCATACAGAGCCACTGGTCGAATAACAGTTCAGTAATGTCTAATTTTGGCGTTTAAGGATATCGATCTCTTATTGTAGATATCTTTAGTCAGGTTGTATGCCATTTCCATTTTATTAATGCGTGACACGAAGGCTTCTTTCTCTGATAGGTTAGGCTCCATCCATTCACCGAGGTATTTGAACTTTTCTGCCTTCTGAACTTTTCCTGGTCCGACCTCCAGTTCCCTGGGCGCTGATTTTGTCTTCTCAAAGGAGGTTTGAAGCCCAGCCTTCAGTGCTTGATTTTTCAGTTGGTTAAGTTGCTCTTATGCCGTATCAATGGAATCTGGAAAGATCACTAGATCATCTGCAAAGGCTAGACAGTCGATTGTAAGATACATATACTTGTACCCTAGCCTTCTCCCATTTTCTACCCTTGAATTTTTCATTTTATTCTGCCATTGTCGGATGACCTTTTCTAAAACACAGTTGAAGAGAAGAGGTGATAGACCCGTCTCCTTGCCTCACTCCTGCCCTGATTTCAAAGGCATCAGACACCTCTCCTCTGAACTGCACTTTGGAGGTGGTGTTGGTCAGGGTTTGCTGGATAATTGATTGTGTCTTGTTATCTAAGCCAAACACTTCAAGGATTTGCAATAAGGTGGTTCAATCAATTGAGTCGTACGATGTCCTAAAATCAACAAAGGTCATCACGAATTCCCTGTTCCTGAGTTTCGGATATGAAAGGATGGACTTCAGATTCATAATCTGCTCAGCACACGATCGTCCCTTTCTGAAACCCACTTGGTATTCGCCCAGTCGTGGATCGATTTGTTGTTCCTCCCTATTCTGTAGAACCTTTGAGAGGATCTTGTAAGTTATTGATAGAAGAGAGATGCCGCGGTAATTGTTCACATCGGTTTTCTCTCCTTTCATATGTAGTGGATGAATTACGGCATAGGTCCTTCCACATGGGAGTTTTTCGCTCTCCCACATCTCTTGAATAATAGCAACAAGCTTGTCGATTGCCTTTTCCCCTGCATGTTTCCACAGTTCAGCAATTATCAAATCTTCACCCGGTGCCTTGTTGTCCTTCAGCTCTTGGATGATCTTCGTGATTTCAGCCTTTGTAGGTGTGGACGAATCGGGGTGGATGTTGGATTTATTTCATAAACGAAAGGGAGCTCTGGAGCCTCACATTTGAGGAGGTTTTCAAAATAACTTGTTAGAATCTGACAATTATCTTTATCATTCTGAGCTAATTTCCCATTGGTATCATTAAACTGTAGACTTGGGGGTTTGTATTTGTTCAGACTGTGCTTGAAGGTTTTATAGAAGTTACGTGTGTTATTTTTCTGGAAGTCTTGCTCAATCTGTACCAACTGTTCCTTATTAAACATACATTTCACGCCACGGATGGTTTTTGATGTAGATTTTCTCGCGTTTAGGAAGTTGACCCTGTTCTCTTCATTTGTGTGGCAATTCCATTTCTGCCTCGCAACCTGTCTTAGCTGAACTGCTTTTTCACTTTTTTGATTCCACCAAGGATGCTTTCTTGATTTTGTGAGTAGGACAGTCTACTTTGCTGTTCTGACCATAGACTCTTGTAATTGTTCCCAATTCTCTGTATTTAAAATTTCCAACTTGTGGGTGAATTCTTGGTTGCTTCTTAGCTCGTCTCTGTCAAACTTAACAGTCTTCCTTGGAGTAATCTCCTTCTTATTTCTTGGAATTAATCTAACTTTGATCTGCAAAAGGTAGTGATCCGAGTCTAAGTTGCCACTTCTCAGAACCTTTACGTTCTGGATCTCTCGTTGCGCTTTCCGTGCAATGGCGACATGATAAATTTGGAATTCACCAAGATTGTAGTTTGAAGAAATCCAGGTCTTCTCTTCCCTGGGTAGGTGTTTGAATGCCGTTGACTTTAGGACCAGATTGAGTGCTCTGCATAACTCCACAAGCCTCTCTCCATAACGATTCGTTCTCCTGTGAGCTGGGTAGTTTCCAATAATCTTCTGATATTTTCGTTCTTTGCCAAGCTGGGCATTGAAATCCCCTAGCAGAATGATGGTATGTTTGTTTGGTACATTTGAGAGGATATATTATAGCTCCTCCCAGAATGCGTCTGTTCCTGCCGGGTCCTTCTTATTCGCCTGATTGATTGGCGCATGTACGTTCACCATTGTGTAAACTCTATTTGTACACCGAAAAGAAAGGGTAGAGACTCGGCTGTTAGGGATGTGAAGTCCACAATCGAACCCAAAGTTTTCCTGTTGACAATAACTCCTGTGCCTCAGTGTGGGATGGTTTTTACTACACGTTTACCGGTCTTGCCTTTGAAGATTCTATAACCTTGTGACTCCTCGAAGCACTGTTCATCCGTGAATCTTGTTTCCTGAATTGCAGCGATCAATATCTGATATCGGGACAAGACATCAGTAAGCTGTTTGAGTTTGCCAGTCTTAAGAAGTGAGTTTGCGTGGAAAGTAGCAAAAAAATTCCGGCGTTTGTGTCTGATCTTTCCTGGAGTCTCCGATACTTCAACGCATGTCTGCGCAGGCTCCCCAGAATCCGAAGGCCTGCATGCTTCACTCAAGGTGAAGGTGGATTGGTTACCACCTGGAATAGTAGCATCTGCTGCATTTTTCTCCATGCTTTGAACAGTTGAAAAACTGTAGATTGGGGTCAGTGATATTTCGCACTGACCAAAATACTACCAAGCTTGTGAGCCTTGGAGGGCCTCATGATGTCTTCCGGCTAAGAGCAGGCATTTCCTCCTACTCTAAAAAGGTATGGTTTTCCCGACAATACTCGGGTGGCTGATTGCAGGGTCACCCACTGGGCGATGGGGTCGCCACATCCCTACGCCTTTTTAAAACAAATTATTATTATTTTTATTATTATTATTACTAGCAGAAGTACCCATTCTTCGAACGGTCTTCGGTATTAATAACCAGACGTAATCAATTGAGCTACTGTTGCAATGATTAGGGGCTTGGAACCTGTTTGTCTACAAAGATTAATGATTAGTTGAAATATGCTCTGAAACTAATTTACCTAACGTGTACTTCCTGACGTGAAAATAAAATTGAAATCCTCGTAGACGAAACGCAATACACGTCACATAAATCTGACCCTCACTGTTGTGTCAAGTCCGCAACCAGAGGAAGACCCCTTTAATAAATTATAAAGGCTTGTGGTGCATGAAAATTCAGGTATTTTAGCCTCCAATGGCCAAAATTCCTAAAAGCAAAAAAAGAAAAAAAATCAATTCAGGATTTTTTTAAAATAATCTTGCTGTTTGAAGATATAATAGACCTTCTGTACGACATATCGCACGGTTAAGTCTTGTGAAAAAATCTAGGGTACCCCCTGACCCCCTTAAGCGCATTGATGAATTTTACAGTTTTTGTTGATTCCATGATAACCTTATAGCCATTTGCAAACTTTCACAGAAATTGAATAAATGGAGTGGCATTACTTCTTGCAGAAATAGATGGAAAGTTGGATGTAACTTGTTGAGACACTGTTGTCATGGTTACTGGCTTGCATTCCTACATTAGTTTATTAAATGAAATTAATTTTCTGGGAATATCTCAGAAACTCTTGGTTTTAGAGCCTTAAAATGTAGTTTTCGGGGACCCTTTACGGCTGTTTAGGGGCCCCGAGTTTTGTTTTTGACACCAAGGGGCTGAAAATAAGCTTTGTCTCGTCGTTGTAGACCGTAGTATAATAATAATAATAATAATTATAATAATAACATAACAATATAGGGATAGGGATATACAGTAATAGACCTTCCGTACCACACCTGAACGTGTAAATCGCGTGAAAAAATCTAGAGTACCTCTTGATCCCCTTAAGCGCATTATATGTATTGATGAATTGTACAGCTTAATTTAGTTCCGTTTTAACCTTATAGCCGTTTTCAACCTATCCCAGTAATGTAATAAGTGGAATTGTATTGCGTCTTACAGCAATATATGGACCTGTGAGTTTCTGTTGCCATGGTTACCGGCTAGCTTTCTTTCATTATTGTATTAAATGAAATTAATTTTCTGGGATTATCTCAAAAACTGTTGGTTTTATGGCCTTAAAATGTGGTTTTCGGGGTCCCTTTAGGGCCCCCGAGTTTCTTTTCTCACATTGATGGGCTGAAAATGAGCTTCGTCTCGCTCTTCTACGCCTATTTCAGCAAGTATTTTAAGGGGGTAGGCCCCCTTTTATGAGAGGTACAGAGAAGAGTTACATCAATGATTAGTGTCGTGCCTCTGAAGGATATCTGTACCAAATTTGACATTGATCCACCCAGCCGTTCTCGAGTTATAAGGGAACAAAATTGTCCACAGACAAACAGACAGACAGACAGGCAGACAGACATACATACAGACAGACAGACAGACAGACAAAAAATTATTTTCGCGCGCATCCGTCATAAAACAGTCTGAAACCCGTAAATAACGCAAATTTCCGTAGAAATTCAGAAAAAAACAGACAAACTTTCATTCTTATATAGCCGATATAGAGATTATTATTATCATCATCATCATTGTATCGTATTCAAATGATCATATTGATAGTATATATAATGTATCACCATAATAAATTTTACCTACTAGTAGACTATAAATAATTTCAACTCTGGGATTTGCTGATATTATTGTCATCTTGGCCGATTCACTACATGATTTGAAATCGTATTTAATCTGGACGGACTCCATCTTGAGGAAAGAATACACGCTGTAAATCAATGAAATACAAACGAAATTAATACATCACTGCCGAAAGAAATTACTAAACCCTATTCATGTGACATTTTCAGGTGAAACGCTAAAGGAACCTTTTTTTAAATAGTAAGGAAACTCGGACTTGTAGAAAGAATTCATGTTGAAATTCAATAAAAGTGAAACAAAAATAATAAATTGCAGGCGAAGGAAATCTCAAACCCCTATTGACGTGAAATTTGCAGGTGAAATGATAAAGTAAGTAGGATACTTCAGCTACAGAAGCAAAATAACCAGTGATGGTCGAAGGAAAAGCGATATAAAAAGTAGGTTAGCACATGCAAGGGAAGTATTTCTGCATAAAAGACATATGTTGACATGATATATACGAGAAATCGGTATTGGAAAGTCATTTTTGAAAGCCTTTGTCTGGAGCTTGGCAATGGAATTTAGACTATTAGCGTAGCAGAAAAGAGGAGAATAGAAACAGGAGAATTATGAAGATCGAATAATTAGATAGAGTAACAAATGAAGAGGTATCAAGACGAGTGGGTGAGGAGAGATATTTCTGGTGACTGCTACTGAAGAGAAGAGATAGGTCAGTAGAACATATACTAAGACACCCAGAAATAGCAAACTTAGTTACGGAATGTAGGGTTGAGGTCAAGAACTGTAGGGATAGACCACGATTAGTATACGTAAAACAGATTGCCTCGGATGTAAGGTGTGGTAAATATGTAGAGCTTAAACGATTCGCTCAGGACATGTACTTTGGGCGTTGAGAGCTGCATCAAACCAGCCACAAGACTGAAGACTGAATCATCAACATCAACTCGTATATAATTTTATGGCCTACATTATAAACAATCCAAGATAGCAGCCACGCAATATATTTCACTGGTTTTTAATATTTCCTACAGCAATTAAACGGAAATTTTGTATGGTGATAGATAAAATGATAAATGGTTTTACGTCCTTTTGACTTACTACGGCTTATAGAGACACCGGGGGAGATGGAAGTTTGCCCCAAAGGGGATCTTTAACGTTCCAGTAAATCAACTGACACGGCTCCCTTACATTTGCTGGCTGCGTGGCTCAGCGGTAACGTTCTCGCTTGCTGGGTCCAAGAGTCAGGTTCGTATCCTAGCGTAGTCAGCTGGCATTTGAGGGTGCGCAATTGCGAGGGAGCCGTGTCAGTAGATTTACTGGCACGTTAAAGATCCCCTTGGGGACAAAATTCCGGCACCCCGGCGTCTATAAAAGCTAGAGTAGTTAAAAGGGACGTAAAACCAATGACAATATTATTACCTTGAATTTACGCACCCTTTAATGCCAACTGGCTGCGCCAGGATTCGATCCTGCAACCTTTAGCATATGGTGATAGAGGAGAAACATGGAAGGATATTTGCGAGATTTTAAAAGTTAATTGTGATGATACTTCTTTCAAGGGATGAAATGTTGAATATTGGAATATTGAGATCCCTGTATTAACACTGAATCATCCACTTTGCAGAACAACAGTTGTAGATAAAAGACAATGTAGGCAAGAGAACTTACATTTCATCCAAAACGAGGTCCTCCTTAGATTTTATCGGGCAAATTCTTTTTCGTAATCGGGCTAGCGTGATCTAATTGACCACTGGCTTTCAATTCCGAGAGCCTTGAACTCAGGATTTGACGGATTTGTGTTTATTCTCAAGCTAAAATTATTTTGTGAGATTTGAATGATATAATGATAATGCATTGGAAGTACATAAACATATAGAAAACCTAGAAGCCATTTTACAGTGGTGCTTCATTGACAATGAACGTTTCTCCTCCCGCTCTTTGTATAATATTATCTGAACAACTTCGGAATTTAGAACCAGTTTTATTGCATCCTTTTATTTTTTCGTGTAATGATGACTTCTGAAAGATACTAATATAATCACGCATCATATGGAGGTAATTCGTCTTTAAATACATCGGAATCAATCTGACTTAAAAGTAAAGATTTTTGTTTTATTTTCTTTCTTCCTTTCTTTCTTTCTTTCTTTCTTTCTTTCTTTCTTTCCTTCTTTGTTTACTTTCTTACCTTTAATTTTTCCTTCCTTACTTCCTTTCTTTCTCTTTTTCTGTTTTCAACATTTCGATTCCTGGAGGTCAAGAGTTGAAGAGATAGATTGCTATGGTTATGCTGTGTGATCAACATCTCGCGTGAGTCCCAATTGGCTAATAATTAGAATAATATAATAATTATATCTTTTCTTTTATTTCTGTGTGTGTTCAGTGGGGACTAAATTAACGAATCATTATAGTTCATGAACAGTTGAGTACAGAAACAATATCAAATATTGCCGGAATATTTTAAGGGCTAACGGAGCCAAAATTTTTTGGAACTCCAGTCTCCATTCAGACAACGTTTTGTCACATACGCAATTTTTTTTAGCCTATTTTTCACATTTTGCAAAAATGAGGAAAAAGTAGACTTATGAGATCGGGCAAGTGTGTCTGTCTGTCTGTCAGGCTGGCTGTGTGTGTCCCCCCTCCCCCCTATCAACTCCTAAACTGCTGCAGCAATTGAAACAAAATTTTGTAGGAGTTAAGATCTATACCTGGATATCTCATGGCCATATTTGAAAATGATGTCAGTGCTACTAACTGAAGAAAAATCGCAATTGAAATTTGAGCTCCATGTTGGATATCTTGGAAGGTATGAATGGGAGCTATTTCAAAATTGGCACACGTATAGATAATAATATTGCAGTTTAATTTCCAGGAGGCCATACATGGCAGTGTTGCCAAAATGATTATAAGCCTGCTGATAAGTCCACATTTTAAATAAATATAACTTCTACACTAACAATTGGATTTCAACCAAATTTCGTATGTGCTATGTGTACATAAACAGATATGACTGAGCGTATTCTTAAGAGCCAACAGGGCTGCCAACTGTTAATAAATGCTCTCATTTTTTATCCAAATACCCATATATCAGAAAGTATGCAATCCGACAGCTTTAAACTATGCACACGTATTGTAACTAACATTCTATATTAATTTGGAGTAACTTATATACGTCAGTGCTACCAACATGATTATAAGCCTGCTAAATCCATGTAACTTCTATACTATCATTTGGATTTCAACCAAATTTCGTGTGTGCTATGTGTACCATAACAGATATTATTACTATGTTGATTCTTAAGAGTAACCAGGGCTGCCAACTGTTAATAAATACTGTCTCTATTTTCTTACCCTAATATCAATATATCAGAAAGTATGCAAGCCAATAGCTCTTAACTTTGCACACGTATAGTACCTGGCATTCTAGATTAATTTGGAGTAACTAATATAGGCCTACGCCAATGCTGCCAACATGATTCTAAGCCTGCTGATAGGTCCAATTTTAAAATGCACGTAACTTCTATACTAACTAATGGATTTCATTCAAAATTGACACAACAATAGATCATATTATTTCAGATTATTTCTGACCAATACATGTATGTCATTGTTGCCAACATGATTTTACGCGCGCTGTTAGATCCAATGTTTAACTGCATGTAACGTCCATGCTATCCATTGGACTTCAACCAAATTTTGTATTCTGTACCTTCAGAGATGGAACTAAGAATATATTCAGTCACCAGAGCTGCCAACTCTAGTTCTCTATTAGGCTACATTATGCCAGGTACCGTATACAGTATTTCGAACTAATTAGAAATTTCGATATTACCAACTTAATATAGATTAATCATTGGCATGAATATTTAATTTTAAGAAAAGTAGGCTCTTAATTTCGTTACGGAACTTCTTGTTTATAATCACAAGGTAATATTTACAAGCTCAGGGAACTAATGGGTTAATCCATAATACATTTTCTTGACCGTATCAATTAAGAGACCAAGAGAGAACTTGCAGGTTTTTATCAGCTCCATCATTTCACTGTGGTAAGTTTTTGTGAGTTCTATGATAATAGCTCACGAAGTTGATAACCAAATATTTCCTCATTGTTCAGACCTGCTCTATGGTTACAAGTTGTGTTAATATATTTACCCTCAAAAAGACCCATTTACGTCAAAACAATTCTACAATTTTGTTCACTGGAGGTGTCATTTTGAATCCAATGCTAAGAAATGATAGTGCCTTTTAAATCAGAATTGAGGTATTGCATGTGCTTTTTGCAATATGATGTCACAAGTTTCGCTCTATTCTACTTCAAAGAAATATAAATTTTGGGGTGTACAGCATGGCTTTGATGAACACCGTAAAATATTACCGCTAGATAAATCATTACCCTGATTACTTCTTCTTCTTTTCTTCAGCGTTTGTCGCGCCTCGTGGCAGGGTCCGCTATGTGAATCCGCTGTCTCCACTTTACTCGGTGATGGGCCATGTCCGGATGTAGGTTGACGCTTTTCAGATCCCTGTGCAGTGTATCGGCCCAACGTTGTCTCGGTCGCCCCTTTGGTCTTTTCCCGGTGACCTCTATTGTGTAGCCCTGTTTTGCAATGGTGTCCGCTCCTGACCGTAGCACATGCCCAAACCATCGCAGACGACCCTCACGCATTTTGTTGTTGATTGCCGCGACACCAAATCGTTCCCCTATTCTTTCATTAGGGATGTGATCCAACCTAGTAATGCCAGCTGTCCATCTAAGCATCTTGGTCTCTATGACACTTAGCCGACGTTCTGCATCCTTCGTGGTCGGCCAACATCCAGTACCATAAAGCGCCACGGGACGAATGACAGTGCGATAAATCTTCGAATTTAGGTGGTCTTTCATTTGGCGAAAGCACATGACACCTGTCGTTGTTCGCCACTTCATCCACGCAGCATTAATTCTTACGTTGACCTCCTCGGTGAGACGACCTTCAGCTGTTATCGTAGAGCCAAGATAGGCCCTACTTAAAATTTGTCGTTCAAGGCAGATCATCGCCGTCGACTTGGATTGTTCCGATTTCTCCTGCATCCGTTGTTTACTTAACTTATAAATATTCATTAACATAATTTTTATTGTAATTGGGCACATTTGTGTTGACCGACTGGAAACCAATCCTATTAATAGATTACAAAGACAACACTGATAAATGGCTCCTAACATTTTCATAGCAATGTTCAATATTTTATTTACTTGAGCACTGTCAGTCGTTAAGAACAGTGGCCTACTCAGCTGGAGGTCGCAGGTGAACTTATAGAAGTTTAGCGTAATAATGTTCGCAACTATTATTATTATTATTATTATTATTATTATTATAAAACAAGTCATTACAATTTTACGACTTGGGCAGTTTAATCATTTATGTTAAAATATTGGACTTCAGCTGACTAGTTTTATGTTTGCTGGAGTAAGAGATAAGATGGTTATCTCTTTTACATACGCCATAAATGTATGAAAATAATAACACTAAAGCTTGGGCGGGAGGGAGTGAGAGTGTGTGAATCTACGCATTACTGCAAGAGAGAGAGGGAGAAACAAACAGACCCAACTTCCAAAGCTTTTAAACTAACTGGATTTTACCCCGAGGTAAATACACAGAAAGTGTATTTTTCTAACGCGGTAAAATTCCCTTCTGCTGTTGGTTTTATTCCCACGCAGACAGTCAAACATTCACACTCTCACACGTAACGTACAAGTGTACACACAGGAACTTTATACAGACTCCGACTTCTGACACGAGTTCTCTTCCTACATATAGCCGGCAATCAATTCCTGTGATAGCTACGAAACACCTAAGGAGAAAGTTTGTTCTCTGATGTACAAATGCCCTAGAAGTGCGACTAACGTAATCAAACACATGTTAAATGTGTATTATTTTAATCACTGTTTAAGTTTTAAGGCAGAGTTCCTGGTCTTGGTTAATTATTCTATGTATCCTAGAGTAGACAGAACTCGCCACACAGCTCAGGAGAGAGAATATTATTACACTCCAACTTTTCAGGGTGATATCCGTGACAGTTTCGCAGATATAGATTTCTGGTGAAGTATTTCACACGGCTGCCCTGTTTGATTGGTGAAATCTATTTGAAAAATGTATTAGAAGTCGGACTACTGTCGACCAAAATATTATGTGCACTCGAGTTTGAAGGTTATTTGTGAAGTAACCAATAGACTTACATAAAATTCAATAACATCATCATTTTCGTCGTTCCATTTTACGTTAGTTCATGTAGGTCATGGTGAGCCTCGTTCTGAAGTGATGCGCTCCATCTCAGAAACGCGGCACAGCTTTCCCCGGAGCGGCTAACTGGCGAACCATATCTTATTTCCCCGTACAAATACAAACCGATATAAAATAAGTGAATTAATTTACGTATTTCACAGTAATACAGCATAACTTTTTGATGTATAAGGATTATTACGCGACCAAGAACTACATTTTTCAACCACCCTGAGCCGAGAAAAAGTTACCTTACAAAAATGATAATAACTTTGTTTCTTGGACACAAAAAATTTTGACATTAATAAACCAGTTATACAACATTCCAATGTATATTGTGTTAACATTTGGATTCGATCTGATGACGGAATGTTGAGACAATAATTCTTAAATGTGACGCATGGTTTAAACACGCTTAAGAACGGGCACGTTTTGTGGTCGAACTGTGATAAAAAGTATTAAAATATAAATTAAAAATTCCAAGCCTACATGAACAAACGTAAACTAGAACGACGCAAATGATGATGATATTGGATTTTATGTAGGTCTAGTGGTTACTTCACAAACAACCTTCAAACTCGAGTGCACATAATACTTCGGTCGACAGTAGGTAGTAGTATGATCTTACCGAGTTTCATTGAAATCGCTCCTGCCGTTTATATTGTATTAGGGGGAAACACACAGATGTACACATACGTACAAAAGGGGATCTCATAACCCTATATTTCATATTAGGAACATGGGCAAAATTTGGACTTGAATGAATCAGACTAAATGCGTGTTTGTGGGGAAGTGCACATCACTGAACATTTGTGATATATGATTCGCAGCCAATGGCTATAAGAAAATTAGTTAACGGCCCAATACTTAACATTTTCATTTAAAAAGCAAATCTTTGGGCATTATTGATTGAACGCCTGAGGGTTCCCAACAAGTTCAATTTCAAGTAGTTCCAACTTTAGCTACCAGATGCTACTGTCACTAACACTAGCGGCGAACGTTGGAACTTGATAGAGCGTTTCCTAACCAGCCAAATATAACCTACACATTTTTCTACACACCACCAATTGCAGTGGTAGGTTCTTTTACATGCCATTAATCTATGATATGGGCCCACCGGTTTTACTTCCCCTCCGAAGAAGGGCATGCCTAAGAATTTTAACGCTCTTAAAAAATCCGACGACTTTGGCAGGGTTTGAACTCGCGATCTTGGGCATAGCAGTTCAGCATGCTACCGACTACGACACCGAACCCTCTCCCTAGATATTTCCTTATTTGTAATAATATGAATTTAAATTGTACAATGATATCTTGCGTGGGAGACTTTGTCCCTGCAAATGATATGGGAATACAGGTGACTAAATTGTGTGTGCCAAAGGGCACCTAATGTGCATTTAATAAGAATGTGGAATTTGCAAGTAGTTTAATTTTGTTTATTTGCATCAGTTATGAAAGAGTGTTTGGACCCAGGTAAATATCATTTTAACCCCCACCGTATGCTATGGTGACAAGAATAATTATTGAACGGAACTTTTGGGCTTCCAGTTCAATTTGCAGCTCTACTAAGAATCTTAAAGTATTCGTGTAACATCCGGGAATTTGCTTAATGTAGAAATGTTGATACATTGTCAAGGGACTTCTTCTTCTAGGATGGCTGAGGTTCGAATCAAGCCCACCTCCTCTCAGTTCTGCCTGATGAGGCTAACTTGAAACGTTTCTACTATTTTTCGGAGGTGGTGGTAATTAATACCATAAGGAAACATACTCTATTTTCATATTCAATATTAACCATCATTTACAATAAGCATCCTCTCCAATATAATCAACACATACGTTAACCATGGAATTTCAAACCAGCATCTCATCCAATAACCTTCACGTATTGAACTCGAATTCTAAATGATTCAGGATGGACAGGATGCTATTTAGGACGTTTTGGTGAAATTTGGAGAAGATTGCGGTATTTTTGGAGGAATTACGATATTTTTAAAATTTTAGTATGAGAGGAAGCTTCAGATTGTGTTTGACAACAACAAAATGGCGAGAGAAGCCGCCCTTGGGCAATGCTGCGTAGTATTTTCGCTAGGCCGCCCATAGCAACTTGCAGAGTTCGAAGAGAAATGCGTTGATTGGCTAATCCAATTGCTAGAATCAGTAAGGGAAGGAGAAATGAGCGCGCTTGATGAGGAGCTTCGTCGATTTATAAACTGCCATTTATTAAAGAAGAGAGAATCTGCACATTTAAAACTATTGAGAAAGGATCTAAATTAAAAGGATTTATGATAGTCACCCAGAGATGGAATTTTGATAATCCTGTAAGAAGATATAAGCAATGATTGGTTTGCCGCTTTTTCTCATGACGCGCCAGTCGATTGGTTTTGAGGTGCGTGGTGACGCGCTGCCGATCGAGGTCTTTTGTGCTAAGGTGACGAGAAGAACGGACCTGCGACACTTGAGTTCCTGAAACTAGCGTGTGCGAGATAGGGGTCTCACGCGAACATAGTTTGTCGGCGAGGAAGGCAGTCCCGTCGGTCAGAAATTAACATGGGAAGTCCGGTGAAGATGTGGGAAACAGAATATCGTCATAATATCAGTTCTCGTGTGAAACTAGTATTGAGTGTTTGACTAAACTAAAGAGAAACATCGTGTGCACATTACATGAAAGTTTCAAGACGACATTCGAAAGAATAAGATAGTTTTCTTTGTTGAAAGCACTTTCGTTAAATAAGCACGTTTCGCTTGGTGCGTGTCAGCTATACAGGCGTGAAGGGAAGGCCCGTTATCTGCCTGTGCTAATATTTGTATGACAACAGCACTCATTAATAGCAAGTCTCCGTTTAGTGACAAGCTTTTTATCGAAATGTTCGACATGCAAGCGTTAAGGGGAACAGTTAACATTGTGTTTAACGCAGTCGCGATCATGAACTAAGCCAAGTTATGTGCAGGGAACGTGATGTTACACTGTTGGACTGGAATACCGGGCAACCGACATTAATCTTAAAATTATAAGATGTGGTGTAACGATTACAAGGCTACAATCCAACGTTACGAGATGGAAGTTGACTCCCGCGTCATGGCTAGATCTTATCCGAAGCGAAGCGAAGCAGTTCATCGTACTTCGAGACTGGGAGATTCTTGCGGTATCGCTGATCGAGGCGAGCTCCGTGTTCGAAGCCAGCCAGGGAGATTAACGATCGGAGAGCAGGGTTCGAGTCGTGACAAGGCAGTCTTCCGAAGAAAGAGGATGAAGATTGGTAAGTGTGGAATTACTGGTGTCGTTAGTAATTCCCTCCATACTTCTTCTACAAGATGTCATCGCAAGGTAGAAACAGAAATCCTCGTTAGTAGCTGTTGGTTCTTTTTGTAGTTAGTTGTAGAGTAGAATATCAGAGAGCATGGCACCATTTCAACGCTAAATTATTTTGTTGTGTGTGAAATAGTTTAAGCCCAGAAATTATTTTTCAACGTTGGACATTTATATATGAATTTTCTTTTAGTGAGATTTTCGGATAGTAACATTTAGATTTTTGACTTATAGGTTTTGAGATTTAAGCTCATTTTATTAATAATTTCGTTTATCGAATTTCTTTCGATCCACGTATCTTTGGGAATTTTATTGAATTTTATTGAATTTTATTGGAATTTTATTGAAGTTTATTGAACATTATTGGAATTTTATTGGAATATTATTGGAATTTTATTGGATATTATTCAGCATTTTAGAAAATGGTATTACTTTACCCAAGCAACTTAGACTTTGAAAAGAATGTTTATTTGGAAATGAATTATTATTTGGACATTTCCAAGACTTTATAGTTATCTTCGAGATTGATTCCGCTCAAGTAATTATTTAATCAAACATTTTGTATTGGTGGAAGGATGAAACATTATTTGGACATTCCACTTTAGCCAGTCATAATTAATAATAATTTATCTGTGGATAAATACTTTTATTTTATTTGAGAGATCTTATCTGCTCGGACAGATTAACACATTTGAGTATTCTACGAAATTTTGCAACACTCTTGGAGATTGTTATTGACTTTAATTGCATTAACGCAATATTATGGAAAGACCAGAGAGAAGTAACGAATGTTTATATTTATTAAATGTTAACAACAATTATTTGAAAT
Source organism: Meconema thalassinum (assembly GCA_946902985.2). Lineage (NCBI taxonomy): Eukaryota > Metazoa > Arthropoda > Insecta > Orthoptera > Tettigoniidae > Meconema > Meconema thalassinum. The sequence goes on from OX336388.2 coordinate 1,536,072,828, forward strand.
CTAGAGTAACTTATACTAGTAAACCATTACGTCATCACTGTTTATTAGAGTCGACTATTATGTATTTTCACAACATCTGAAAGAGCTATACGCTGTACTTATTATATGTAAATATATTATGAAAACAAGGCATTATATGCAATTTAAATAAGTTGTTATGGCAGAATACTGTATTAAGAGATTGAAGTGAAGAATTATAGCAGCTATATTTGTTTAATATCAAGCTGAGGAAAATGTTATACGGAATCTACCTATGTAATTGAAAGAAGTCGTTGTTTAAGTATTCTGTGGATATTTGTTCAGTATATTAGAGAAGGGAAGGTCATTATACGCGTTGTGAGCGTTTATTTGGAAATTATAAGTAAATATATTACAGTAAAGAATTAAGTAAGACCTTAGTTGTCTAGTATTATTGTAAAACGACTCTCAGTTGAATTGATTAGTTCTATTGGCGGAAAATATTTGGGAAACGGATTGAAAGTAAAAATGTTGTTAATTATTATTAAGATATTATCAAGGATAAGACATTAATTATATAAGCTTAACTTAACCGTTCGGCGATGTATGTATGCCCAATTATGAAACGAAACATCTTTATTATGATGATAGCGATATGAAATTGTAACAGTGACACTTTATTTAAGAGCATAAAAATTTGGGATTGTCAGTTGTTGACCAGAGGAGGAAGGTTGGATGATTGAGAATCATCACGAACAATGTAAATAACATAAGATATTTGTTAACAATATTTAAATATAATATTATTAATAACTAAGAGAATTTAACTATATAATAAAGTTAACTGAATAACTTTCTTAATAAACATCTGATCCTAAAACAATAATAATAAATTGGTTTATTATTTGTATTAACATGATTAATAATTATTTCTAATAATTAATAAACATTTAAATAACGAACATTTTACAAACTTAATTAATATTTTGGAAATATTAATAGTCTTTAATTAATTTATTTAATAATAATCTCAATCATTAATCATTAAATAATTTTGGGAACCTTAGTTGACAATTAAACGAAAGTTTAATTTATTTTAATGTTTTTAAACGTTTAAACCATAAACTGGAGTGACGTTTAAAGAACGTGACGACGTTCTTTAAATACAGTAAGGTTGTTTACTGGTGTGCAAAGGGGATCTTATGGAAGATCAGTATAAAATTAAATTATATTATTTTGCCAATGGATGACATTGGAATAGTAAGTAGAAATGTCATGGGAAGACATTGGATGTATTAAAACCGATCTTTGTTCATATATTACTAGAGAACAAGAGTAAAATTTAAGAGCTGTTGTGCAAACAGCTGATTGATAATTTGTTTATTTAATTTTATTTAAGAAGTGGAGTACTTCTAACGTCCATGGGACGATGATTTAATTTCATAATCTTATTATAGGAATTTTCGCAGAAACATTTGCGGATTACATGTAATTGTTATAGGAATATTTGTTAATTCAATTTTATTTATTATCACTTCGTTAATACATTTATTTGTTAGTTTTGTAACTGCGTTTTGATGATTTATTTAAGTTATGAAGGAGGATTATGTTTTGGTGCATTTGAGGTTTTATTGAACCACTAATTTCGCCCACATAACCGAGAATAGTTAGTATCTCGAGCTCTTCGTTTATTTAGTTGATACACCCATTTTGCTTTACCAAACCATGATCTTAGAAATTGTGCACCCCCCGTTTAGCTATTGTTGGTAGGATTTCCAGGTTTCTGAGCCGGGGACCTCGAGATTCTGCAATCCAGCTGATCTTCGGATACGACAAGCAGCTCAAATGGTTTAAACGGGTACAGTATATCATCTCTTCTTCTATATTTCTTAAAAAAAAACAGCCTTCTTTCATGCATTATCATCAACACAATCAATATTCTTTTAACCAACAAGCATCCCATAACCAACAAGCATCCCATAACCAATATATCATCCATTATTCATCCTTTCCTCATCGCATCACCCAATCCATTCTAAAACATAACCCCTTCCATTCTTAACAAAAAGAATCAGAACAACTGAACATCTTAAAAAGAACATATACAGCTAGAAGAAACTCCATAGGGCAAGGCCCACTTCCACCTCATTACTAGGTAACCACAGAGAATCTAGGATGAACAGGAGCTTGACTCCCTGCAATGCCCCAGCAGAAGGTGGCCATACTTCGAACTATATTGTGACATAAAAATAATAAAAAATAAAAAATAAAAAAACCGTCACAAAGTGTACACCGTTCCAATCCTCAGACATTTCTTGGCAGAGCTGAGAATTGATCCGTAACATCAGCGGTGAGAAGCCAAGAATGCTAGCCTCCATGGCATGTGATGGACACTTGTAATGAAAGTCAGGCACATCGCAATCAGCAAGTAGCACAGCCAAGTACATCAAGTTATACTGCGCGTATGTAAAAATGTTGTGCTGTTCAATCACCCTTGTTTAACTGAGACTATCCTCAGGAAGGATATTTTCTGGGCTTTCACACACACCAAGTCCATGCCAGGGTGGTATCTTACAAGTGCATACATTACTACAGCCCTCACAACAATGGCACAGGTTATCAGACAAATATCATATATGACCAAAGTTGCCGTAAGGCACTAAATTGAAGCAACATGAAAGATATTGAAAATGTGGAATTGCACGTATTGTTTACCGGATTAGATCAAATAATATTCATTTTGTCTATAAAGAAAGATAAGGACCTTAAAACCATTTCTTACATCTAACCCGATTAGAACATGCATATTGTGTGAGCAATACAAGTATGAATGGAACTAAAATACTGAAATATATTAGGAATAAAATACTAACACATGCTGGTAATAACAGTAGTCTTGTAATATATTTAAAAGCTTATATGAATAGTCCTGGCTGTACCGTTAATAAGTTATTAACAAGATATATTAAAAAGTAGGTAAGAAATTACTCGGAAATAGAGAACCTATGGACTTCATTATGATCAATTAGAGATTCCGAAACCAGATGTTGGATTGCAAAGCATATTCCTGAGCCTACTTAAACTCTGACTACAATCTGATTGTTACAATAGGCAGAATAAAACTGAAGAATCTGAAGAAAAGTCAAAAAGGTGGGCAATAGACAAACTGAAAGAAAAGGATGTGAAAGAAAGATTCAGGAGCAGTATAATCAAAAGACTAATGAAGAACCCTGAACGAGCTTCTGGTGCAGAGGAATGGGCACTTTTGAGGTATAAAATAACACAATATGCAGAAGAAAATATTGGTAGAAAAGAAAGAATAGATACAAAACATCGAATCACTCGGAATGTGAATGGGTGAAAGGCAGATGCTCAATAATGCAAGGGATGAAAGAAGGAAAGCAGAACAAACGTCTGAAAAATGAGATAAACAAGAGATGCAACGAAGCGAAAGAAGACTGGTTGAAAGAGAAATGTGCAAGTAAAGAAAATGCATTGAATGTTGGAAAAGTAGATGCGGCTTATCGAAGGATTAAGAGTACTTTTGGGGAAAGGAAGACTTAAGTGCTGGGTAGAAATCCTCTGATAAATAGAGAACAAAAGGTAGCAATATGGAAAGAATACAAATAGAGTTTGTATCGGGGTAAAGAGATTGAGGATAATGTAGTGGAAAACGAAGAGAAAACTGATAAAAATGAAATAAAATTAAAATTGAGACCAGAATTCGATAAGAGTACTGGAAGACTTCAGCAGGAACAAAACACCAAGCTTAGAGGGTTTACCGATTGAGTTGCTATACTGTGTTAGGGATGAAGGACTGATCAGGTTATTTCACTTAGTATGTTATCATACCTATACCTATGAAAGCCGGAGTTGACCATTATTTTACAATTGGCTTGATCAATCTTGCATCAAAGGTCCTGACTAGTGCAATTTACTAGATACAATAGTAAGCATGACAGATAGAAACCGCATTCGGTGAAAACCATTTTGGTTTAAGGAGAAATATAGGAACAAGGGAACCTTTACTTAGTTTTTGACTGATCTTCAATGGACGAATGCCATCAAAATGTCTTGCAATATCTCAGCGGTGATTGCTGTGCTGGGGAGAAGTCAGCACACAACCCTATGCCAATAGCCAGGTTGTGACCGACCAGAGACGCTAGGAAATATCCTAGGTCAATGTTCTAAAGGGGAGCAATTACGAACTTCCCACCATCGCAGAGTACGATCATCAATGGCCACTTCCCGGAGGAAATTGAATTTGGAAGTTTATGAGGAAGTACACTGCATTTCAAAAAATGGCGATCACCGTAGAGCAGATATCATGGCCATTGACAGAAAGAACGGAAGAGGTTTGATCCTGGATCCCACGGTACGAATGGAATTGGACATTCCTCAAGCCGTACTAGTCAACGAGGAGAAAGAGGCTATTTACCGACCATGCATACCTCACCTGAGTGAGCGATATAACCTACCTAAAATGCATGGAAAGTGAATGGTCTCCTTTTCGGAGCTTGGGGGACATCCTGTAAGAGCTTGGAATCATCGAGGATGATCTTGAGGAGGTCTGCTTGAACATATTGACTACTTCAATCCACATGCAGGGGCGGTTCGAGTGGAAGGGGGGGGGGTTAGGGGTGGGGTGGGGGGGTTGGGGGGTTCTCACCCCCCTCAGGTTTTTCTCAGTCGGCAAATACGACATCAGTCTGCAGTCGGCAAATCCTGTAGAAGTCGTAACATTTCCCAAACAGCATTAAAAAAAAAAAAAAAAACGGGACATGGCCATATACGATTTGGCCCGAATAAAAAATATATACAGACAGTCGGCACAAACTGACGCTGCAATAATTTCGTACGGCCAGGCAATAGCCCAGTGCGGCAAGGGGAAGAGTCGGCAAAATATCAATTTTAAAAGTTTCACTTCCAGTCCTCGGTGCAACGGCTGCCACTTGCCATTTCGTTTCTTTGTACGGAAACAGAAGAAAGAATGACAGATGAGCAATATGGGACCAAGGACAAGGGATGAACTCATCGGCACGGCTGTAACATCCCGCGTTCATTATGCAGAGCGACTCAGCTACACAGCGAAGCGAGCCCAGCATCTGTGCCATGTGGCTAGACAAAAGGTGTTGGTGAGCGCACTGATAACTTCAGGTCAAGCCAACTCATTGAGATGTTGTCGGAGGAATGTTATGACCTGCTACCGCTTGTCTCGGCGCATCCTCAGATATCCGTGCTATTGTGACAAAATTGACAGATTTATTGTTCCAAGGTTCGTCAAGGGGTCAGTGCAGTGCACTAAGGTCAGTGCAGTGGTCACCGAGAATGACAGAAAGCAGTCGTTCCTGAACCAGCAACTTTTACAGTGATAACTAGGTGCAAATACAGTGGCAGTGGGACGTGAGTTCTCGCAGACACGGAACATTTTCACGCGGAGCATCGCGTACCCATCCATCGTAAGTAATAATAATACAATAAATACATGCGTATTGTCAGCCAGGTTTATGTTTAATGGTGTTAACAAGAAAAAAGTGAAGAATGGTCGCACGCTGGAATACGTCAGTGGTACAAATTGAAAAGTCGCGGAAAGAAGAAAAAGGGCAAATTACAAGAACACTTCACTTCAGAAGCTCGTCAAGCAGCGATGGCAGATTTGTGCCACTTTGTCAATGGAAAAGGCACGAAGACGTTCTCTTTGATAAACTTTTACGGAAGATCAGAATTCAGGAAGAACAAGAAAAGGAGTCCCACAAGAAAGTTATCCAGATACTTATTGACAGAGCAAGAACCCTTTGTCGGCAAGGTTTGGCTTTCCGAGGTCACGAGGATGGAATCACTCAAGATAATGGAAACTTCACGCAAATTGTGAAGTTACTCTTACGGCATAGTCCGGTCATGAATAGGTGGTTTGAAGAAGTGAATCCGCGGAAGCACAACGTTACGTGTATGAGGAAGGACTCTCAAAATGAATTCATCCATCTACTTGGTGAGAAAAGTCGTGAAATAATTTCAGAAGAGATCGAGAACGGTTGTATGTTCTCCGTGATAGCAGATACTACTCCCGATATCTCACATAAAGACCGCCTCGCGTTGAATATCCGATACGTCGTCGAAAAAGGTGAAGAGCTCGTTCCTGTGGAGTGTCTTTTAAAAATAGACGCTGTTTTAACAAAAAAGACTGCAGTGGAGTTGGCTGAAAAAAATATTTTTAATTTTAAATTCAGAAGAACTTTTACTACCACTCGATAAACTAGCGTTTCAATCGTACGACATTGCTAGTAACATGTCTGTTATATACAACGGCACTCAAGAAAGCTATCAGAAAAGTACGAAATAGATATTCCGTACGTTCCATGCCAAGCTCACAGGTTAAACATTTTCGTAGAGACAGCTTGTAATGCTACCGCGCTTATCCGAGAGTTTTTTTTGACACTCTTGAAGCATTGTACGTTTCTTTTTCACGGGTAGCACGAAACGACATTTAAGCTTGCAGAAAGAGCTGGATAAAATTGAAAATTCACTTCAGCTTAAGAATTTATCAAAAATAAGGTGGACTGCGTTCGTCGAATCGGGGAGAGCTGTTTCTACGTCTTATGAAGAGATAGTCACAGCATTGGAAACAATGAAAACCTCATTCGATTCTGAATTTGACAGTAAAACCCGAACTTTTGCGTCAGGCTTACACAAAAAGCTTCCAGACTTTGATTTTATCTGCGGCATGTACTTTACCAAAAACACCATGTTTAAAATTAAGAACGTAACCGAGCTTTTAGAAGCGGAAGAGCTGTAGTAGACGCAATGTAGCTGATCCAGAGTGCTTTGAAGTCTCTTGAAGATATCAACGACGATGGCAAGATGACGGCTTGGATAAAGAGTGCATCGTCATTTGCAAAACGTATGCACGTAAATGCGTAGGAAGACTTCTTAAAGCACCACGGGACCCGGTGACTTGCAAAGAAGTATGACGCGCACGCTGAAATGACCGCAGAAATTTCTTTCCTTATATTCTACAGAAAGGAGTTACGAATACTTGTATTTACTACAAGCGTGCAAGACAATCTCGCAAAACTAATTTCTTTGCTAGAGCCATTCCACATAATTTTCAAGATACCCGCTGACAGAAAAAACTGCACCATCGAGCGCGTCCGATCTATAAAGCAATCACACCCGAAAATCATCCTTCAAGATGAAGAGCTTGTGCTGGCTGAACTTGATGGCCAGTAAACAGTGCTCATCTTTCAAAGAAATCGCAAAAGTTGTTTTTAAAATAAAGAGGATTATCCCGTGTGGTCAAGTAGTTCGACTGATTTTAACATCCCCAGTGCCTTCTGCTTCTTCCGAACGGTCCTTCAGCAAGTTGAAGCACATTTTCAATCATTTTCGGACATCGATGGGTGACGACCGCTTAGACTCCCTCATGATGTTGTTTTCAACGAAAGATAATGTCGACGACATTGCAATTACGGAGATAGTGGAGAAGTGGTCCTTGTTAAAACATCGCAGAGCAGGGATTTAGAAATAATAACTAGATTTTTAGCCTACATTCGATTTTTGCAAAAAATGAAAGTAGACTTATGAGATCAACACAGGGCGATTTTTTTTTTCGTGTCTGTGTGTGTGTGTGTGTGTTAGTGTGTGTGTGTGTGTGTGTACTCTGAATGTTTGCCCCCCCCCCCCCTATCAATTCGAATACGGTGAACGCGAATTGAACGAAATTTGGTACAAAGGTAGCACTAGCAAAGGACAACTCAGTGTCATGTTTTATATAGCCGCCATCTTGACGGAAACGTAATGGCGGTCTCACAAATGATCGAAGCTTAAATCAAATTACGACTAACCTAATCATCCGATCTCCACCAAATTTTACAACAACATACCTTTATGGGGGAGCATCCTTTGACCAAACCAATAGGTCATCAGCCTAACAGTTTGCGGATGGCGGCCATCTTTGTGTGAAAATCGATTCCCCCTATTAATTCGTACACGGTGAAACCGAATGGAACGAAATTTGGTACAGAGGTAGCAATAGCAAAGGGCACCTCAGTGTCATGTTTTATATCACCGCCATCTTGACGGAAAGGTAATTGCGGCCACCCAAATGTTAAAAGCTAAAATGTAATTACGACCAACCTAATAATCTAGTCTCTACCAAATTTTGCAACAACATATCTTTATGTGGGAAGTATATCTGACCAAACTGCAAGATCATCAGCCCAATATTTTGCAAATGGTGGCCAAGTATGTGTGGAAATTGATTCCCCCTATCAATTCAAACACGGTGAAACCGAATTGAACGAAATTTGTTACAGAGGTAGCACTAGCAAAGGGCACCTCAGGGTCATGTTTTATATCGCCGCCATCTTGACGGAAACGGAATGACGGCCACCCAAATGTTAAAAGCTTAAATCAAATTACGACCATCCTAATAATTTGATCTCTACCAGATTTTGCAACAACAAGCCTTTTTGTGGAAAGCATCTTATGACTGACTACATGGTCATCAGCCCAATAGTTTGCAAATAGCGGCCATGTATGTGTGCAAATCCATTCCCCATATAAATTCAAACACGGTGAAACCGAATTGAATGATTTTTTTTACAAAGGTAGCACTAGCAAAGGGCACCTCATATTCATGTTAATTATCCCTATAGCACGTTGTATTTCAACAAGCTACTACAACCAACATTCAATTATACTCCTTGAAAAGGACAAAGAGTTATAACAATACCCATGCAGTTAGGAGAAAGTAGGCTATATGTTCTTTACTGAACATCTAGTTTTTATTCTTGTAATATTTAATCACTTATTTTGTTCATTTATCAAATTTTCCTGCAATTCAAAATTCTGGAACTAATAAAATACATTTTATGTTCGACCCTGACTATTAACTGTCAGAAAACTATACTATAATGAGGCTCATTATAACACTATTTTTCATTATGAAACAGTTTCTCCCACCAATCAGAGATCAAGAAACAGTTGTTTGACCAATTAGATAATTAGATGCGCTGAGTTCCACGCCCTTCTAATGTAAATCACTCTGCCTGACCTAGTGTCATAGTAGGGTAATCGAGGTGGCCATGGTGAAATACAAGGCATTCTCTGCGTCACATGCACCCTGTTCAGTACATAAAACTGGCGAAATCTCGACAGATATTTATGAATAGTTTTGTTCGAACATAAAATAGTTATAATAATTATCGTCGAACATAAACAGTCGTATGCAACTCGCCTATAATAGTAATTAAGACACTCGTATGGAAATTATAAAACTCACGTACGCTCGTTTTATAAACATACTTGTGTCTTAATTATTGCCATTATAGGCTCGTTGCATAATGTACTATTAAATGAAAGCCGTTAATTAAGTATATTTGTATTGTGTATCGTTTGCCGCCACTGTCCCCCCCCCCCCTCCCCATTCCCCTCCCGTTGCTCAGTTTTTAAGAGTATAGTCGGCAAAGTTAAACAGCCAGTCGGCATTTTTAGCCTACTTTCGATTTTTGCAAAAAATGAAAGTAGACTTATGAGATCAACACAGGGCGAAAAAAGTGTGTCTGTCTGTGTGTGTGTATGTGTGTGTGTGAGTCTGTGTGTGTGTGTGTATGTGTGTGTGTGAGTCTGTGTGTGTGTGTGTGTGTGTCTGTGTGTGTGTGTGTGTGTGTGTGTGTGTGTGAGTGTGTGTACTCTGAATGTCTGTCCCCCCCCCTATCAATTTGAACACGGTGAATGCGAATTGAACGAAATTTGGTACAAAGGTAGCACTAGCAAAGGACACCTCAGTGTCATGTTTTATATCGCCGCCATCTTTACTAAAACTGAATGGCGGCCACTCAAACGTTCAAAACGTAAAATCAAATAACGACTAACTAAATCATCCGATCTCTACCAAATTTGGTAACAACATACCTTCGTATAGGATGCGTCTTGTGACCAAACTACAAGGCCGTCCACCATACCATTTCAGGATGGCGGCCGTGCGAATTATGCAAACTTTATAATCCATATCATGGGACCCACCAGTTCCGATTATCGAGCCGAGAATCGTTTTAACTGTTCTAAAGGAAGAGGCACGTTCGAAATTAAAAGTTTATTTTGTAATACTATAGTGCAGACGTGATTTTAAAAAGCTGAGCTGATTCAGTAATAAGACAAGATGGCAGCGGATATCTTGTGCCTGACTTATATTTCACTAATTTGAGTATTGCATGCAATATAGCGTACTGATACAAAATAAATAAACTTTGTATGAAATGCTTTATATATAAATAATATACTCCAGTGATGAAATCGTTTAGTATAAATCATTATTTGCTAACAAGTTCTATGTAAGTCATTTTATTTAGAATGATATTCGTTGACACAATTAGCTCAGTGGTAGAGCGTTAGCCTATCTCTCAAATGCCTATGGTTCAAACCCGATCAGAGCTAGGTTTTTTGCTTGAAATGTTATATGTTTATTGTTTTGTAATGACTCAGATGTTTTAAAATTAAGCGTTATATTGTGCATATTATGGTGTAAAATATATATTTAATTAAAACATAATTCGCCAGCAGATTTACTCGAGACATCTAGCTGCCAAAAAGGTAACTAGATTAACTTCCAGATTTTATTGAAAAGTTTCTTCTTCTGGCCGCTAGAATGCACTCGCTCTGTTAGGATTATATTGTTCGATATTTCACCACTAGATGTCACGACTAGTCTACGTGGGGCTGCATTGATTACTACACCATTGGCATTCTATGCGCATCGAATTTGAAGAATGACAAGATGATACTACGATACATTTTTACTTTTTATTTTAAAGGGTTTGTAACAGCCTATTTTGCGTTACTTGAAAATGTTATTTGAATTCAATTAGGGTTGTGAAAGCCATGCACAACCAGACGTGTAAAGACATGCCTCAACTCAAAGTTGGATGTTGCCCACGGCAGGTCGTATATGTAATAATAATAATAATAATAATAATAATAATAATAATAATAATAATAATAATAATAATAATAATAATAATAATAATGTTATTGGTTTTACATCCCTTTTAACTACTGCTGCTTTTAGAGACACCGGGGTGCCGGAATTTTGGCCCGAAGGGGATCTTTAACGTGCCAGTAAATGTACTGACACGGCTCCCTCGCATTTGTGCATTCTCAAATGCCAGCTGACTGCGCCAGGATACGAACCTGCAACCTAGGGCCCAGCAAGCGAGAACGTTACCGCTGAGCCCCGCAGCCAGTCCGGTCGATTATGTCTCCAGATCCATAACATTCTTGATACTTTTTATCTTTCTTTCTTCAATGATGGTAGCAGTTTTTATCTAGGTTGTGGCGTTTGGTAGAGGTAAATCGTTTCTAAGGTCTTCAACAAAGAATAGTTCTATTATACTCTTTGATAATATCAACGAGTTATAACTATACTCATACATTTAGGAGAAAGTAGGCTATATGTTCTTTACTGAACATCTTGTTTAAATTCTCATCCCCCTAGATGTATAAGGTCGAACCGCCCCTGTCCACATGCTGCATAACTATTTATATGGTGTATCGTAATGTATATTATGCATTTTCTCCCGGAATGCCGGGCGGATGTCCTTGTGGAAAAATATATATAAGGAAAGTTAACGTTAATGGCATTAGTTGATTTAAAATGCTTGTGATAACGATGCTTAGAGGGAAATATATGGCATTTTGAAGAGTCTTTGAATAAACCCATGTATAGGAAGATGACCAACAATCTATACAGAAACCAGATGACTGTTAGGTTGGTTGGTTGGTTGGTTGGTTGGTTCTTAAGTTTAGGGGCTGCGACAACGCGGTCATGTAGCCCCGTGTACTTTGGGTGTGTGTAGAATCTGTCTGATAACCGGTGTTAATTGTGATGGCTGTATTAGTGTGTGTATCAGATGACTGTTAATAGAGATGAATAACATGAGAGATAAGCTGGTATTCTGAAAGTGAAATTAAAGACTACATTACAATCTGTAAATGGAACAAGATGTTCAGCAAAGAACATATAGCCTGTAATCTCCTAAATGTATGAGTATAGTTATAACTCTCTGTCTTTATCAAGGAGTATACTAGAATCGTTTCTTGGTTGAAGACTTTAGAAACTATCTACCTCTACTAAACACCAGAGCCTCAGAGAAACTACTAACATCATTGAAGAAGAAGAAAAGAAGACATACTGTTAGGAACAGTTACTCACGTAACCGTCAAGAGGGCTGCACCATCAGATACAGATTGAGAAGGCTGTGGATGTCTATGTGTACGGTATCTTGGATTTTCGATTGTCTCTTTTTTATTGGTTATATTCCTTGTCTGAAATAAGGATTGTTATTAAACGAGCATACAATAGCCTCTCCTTTGAAGCAAATTTAATTTTATTTTGTTATCTGTGGAGAGAGCTTGTCCACATAATTGGTGGGCAGCAACATGGTCCTCTGGTCGTGATATAAATAATTTTTAAGTAACAGCCATCAAAAATAAATGCTCACCAGCAAGGTATGTGACATTTGATTTTCAAGCAGTGTGGCAACTATTCTGTTATACTCTTTCTCTCTGCTTACAATCTTGATTATGGATGTTGAAAGGGGAGGATTAATTAAGAAAAGAGCTGTAATAAAAGCTCGCCTATCACGAATTGTCAACTATGTAAATAGTTTTCAACAAATGAAATGACATTTGTGGTAGGCAAAAATTATTAAATGCTACCATGGAAGAATATAACGAAGTACAAGGCCAGCTAGAAATAAAAGACACAGAACAATCGCATGATGTTGTTAGGGAGGCATTTGAAGAACTGTGCTTGGAAATAGAATCTAGGATGGAGAACTTCCTAGAACATGAAACTCTTTCACAATCTGTTCATTCTAATTCCCCTAATATTAAACTTCCAAAAATTGCATTGCCAATATTCAGTGGCATAATATCAAACTTCAGGCACTTCAGAGATACCTTCCAGCCACTGGTAATAAATAATAAGTGTCTGACAGACATTCAGAGCCCCATAAAGTATTAGAAAACTTACCTGTCACAGATAATAATTTTAGAGTAGCCTGGGAGTTGATTATCCAAAGATACGATAACCCCAAACTAATTGTAGACTGTCACATGAACTGTTAAACCTACCTAGTGCAAGAACTGAGTCTCCTAAAGAACTCCGACAGTTACTCAACCAACTGCTAAGTAACTTAAATGCAATGAAAGTGTTGGAGGTGGACACTGCCCTACACGAACTAATCTTATCACACATGATGTTGGAGGGAATTCATCTGAACCTTAGAAAGCAATGGGAAACCAGGACCTCCAGTACACCTTTCCCTAGTTTGAAAGATTTAGTGACCTTTTTTGGAAGGAACTGTCCAAACATTGGAGCTCATCTTCCCGACAAACAACTAATCCCTCATCAGAACTGTTCGCAACGTAAATGAAGTAATAGTAATAAACATATACTTACGTACGCAGCAGACGTCAGTGGAAACGTAGCTGAAGCTCTTCCCTTATCCCCGAAGAAATATAAAATAAAATAAAATATAAGAAAGAAAAACGGGGTGATCGCAGTCTTTTTTGGCTTTCGCTGGGCGCAAATTTTAAAAGGCAAACCAGAAAGCAATCCCAAAAGGAAGGGGGAATGCTAAATAAAATTAAACTACAGTAAAATCCAAAGATGAACAAATTTAAATCAGAGGCCGTGTAGGTCGTATTAACGTCACAAGTACGCTAATAAGACCGACAAACCAAAATATAGCAAAAATCAGACAAAACTCGAAGAAGGTTACTAAAATTAAAATAAGGCGTGACGCAAAAGCAGAGATACTTAGGCAAAGATAAAATGTATTAAAATAACAAGCACAATGTACAACGATCCCAGAGATATTAAAAGCAAGAAGAGAAATGAGCAACAAATTAACCACAAAATTAGTTTACCGCAAGAAAAATACAAATTAGGAATAAAATCGAAAATATACTAAATTAAATCATATTAAAATGAAATAAAATAAGATAAGTTAAGGTAACGTGTTCAAGGCAAGATGAAACGATGACTAAATGTAAGTATGTCGCAATTAGATAAGAAGACAAAACTCAGAAACGACTACACTCAACGAAGTCAAGATACGTTCTAAAAATTTAGACTAAGCGTGTCAAAGGGATGAACAAAATAGGAGGGGGTACAATGGTTCAGAACGGGGCGGAGAGGGGTGAGATGGAGGGGAGGCATGAGGAAACAAGACCCGGAGGCACATGCAAGATCGACTGAGTTACGAGAAAAAATAGGAATTTAGACAAAAGGAAAAATTACATTAAATTATCGGCAAAACCAAAAATATACTTTAAAAATTGAAAGTATGCGTAGAAGATAAGGGCACACAATCACGACAAAAATATGTGATGCGCAAAAATATGGGCATGCACAGATACAAGAATATCACAGGTTAGGTCACCAGCAAATGGCCATGGTGAGACCTCCTTTTGTGAACTCTTTAAGATAAAGAACAAAGCATTACGGGAAGCAAGAAAAATAATCTCCAATCCCGTTATGTTGTTCTACGATAAGATACAGTCTGGATGACAGACACAAAGGTGCCCCCTACAAGGTAGGCAAACCCACCGTCACGCACTGCAGAGATAAAACGAAGACAGCCCACATACATAATTTTCAACCCTTAAAGTACAAAAACTACGTTATCAAAATAAATGAAAATAACACTACCATACAAAACAAAAACTCACCAGCAATTACACGCACATAAAGGGCGGAGGGAAAATATCGGGAGGGGGGCAAGTGCACGCGACCAAAAGAAAATAACACAGAATAAGAGTTTTAAATTGCCGAAATATGAAACTGAACTACAGTAAAGCAATATTGATTACGACATACAGACACCTCGCCATGGTTTCACCTTGAACACGGGCACTTCCCCTAGAATATGGGAATACATCTAGCCTACTTGGCTGCAAGAAATAAATGCCTCGAGACAAAGCAAATGACGACGCAACACAAAGGTAACTGCGTGGTAAAATTTAATTGGTCACGACCCCTTCCAATATAAAAATCACTGGCCAATAAGGGGACAAGATGTAGATATGTCCATATATGGTATTCAGACATCAGAGGGCTATTAATAGCTTCACAGACCAAGGTTTCACGCACCACAAAGGCGTAGATTCATCAAATCAGATAAAAATGGCACAAAGAAGTAAATCATAGTTCTCATAAAAATGGCTCAGAACTCAGATAGATTTTCCAGAAGGTCGTTCCTCACTACTGATGCAGTGTGTGCATTTTGTAAGCATTCCCACAAGCTTACAAAATGTTCGAAATTTAAGGATACAGAGCTCCCAACCAAATTAGAATTTGTCAAAGCGAACAATCTTTGCTTCAATTGTTTGAGCGTCGGCCATAGGATAGTATAATGTAGGGGAAAGTGGGGTAAAACCGGCTGGCTAGACTTTGACGGCTTCCTGAAGCTATGTTTAATTTCAGATAACTATTAAAATCTGCATGCATGCTCTTTGAATAGTTTTATTTCATAGTATAGCCATCATCAATAAACGAGAGAGTCATTCTGTTTATTATTATAGACTAAAAATTACAAAAAGAAGTAATTCACCCGGTTTTACCCCACCGGTGGGGTGGACCGGGTACACATGTTGAGTAAATGGAAAATTACAAAACACACTTTTTTCCGTCATTGTCTACCTTATAATGGTAAACGGAGATAACTAGTCCTATTTAGCAACTAAAGAGCGTACATATTTGAATGCACTTGCGAACAAAATTATTGATTATGAAAAAAATAATTGTTCCCTTATATAAAAACATTAATCAATCATTCTAGTTTGCACAAATCACAAACAAAGTTATCGTCCGCCTCATCCAAACCACAACAATCTTCGTGTGCTCATCCCCGGCATCCTGTGCAATGATTCCAACCTTATTTGTCTTTTGAATTAGAATATCAGTCACTGCAGAAAATACACGCTGCGTCTTCATCAAGCTCCTCTTCTTCGCTAGAAGTAAAGTCTTGTTTCTTTCACTTGATGTTATGCAATCAAATTGTTTTTTTTTCCTTTTAGCGCTAGCACTTTCAAAGGCTGGTTTGGCACTGTGGTAATTCCAGTCTCTTCTACATTGTAGATATTACCGGGAAGAAATGTGTATTTATCAAACTATCCAACAAGTCGAAGAATGCATTCACTGAACCCCAATGCTCTTACTAGAGATGTTTACTCGGGATCCCTCCAAGAAAACCTATCTTGATGCCTGGTCAAAAACCCGTAGAGCCAATCTTTCCTGCCAGTTTTGACTCCTCACAAAAGGGATGCTTTAGATAATTTCTCACATCTAGCCCATACGCTAGTTAAGTTTGTCGCTTAACAGTCTTCTTTAGTGATGTATTAAGAAGTTGTCGCTACTGCTAAGTCAGTAGGTCTCGTGGTTCTTACTTCTGATGAGTAGTATCTGCTTTCTATGAATGAGAACTCGTTGGTTAGTTTGTAGATGTATTTATTAATCTTTGACAATCCAATATATACAAGTTAACACCAGACAGTCAACCTGTTTGGTCACTACTGTAACTGGAAGAGTTAGTGTGCTCCTCAGCGCAGAGCTTTTATACAGTTCCTTCACAAGGGGGAGGACAATGTGCGTCATACAGAATATGGACTCACCCTTCACAAGGGGGAGGACAATGTGCGTCATACAGCATATGGACTCATGGTTCCGATAACAGGAATTCTATGAAGTGAACACTCATAAGCAGTGTGTCATTTCTTTGGTTCCGAGAATAAGAATTCTCTGAATTGAATACAAACGAACACTCATATGCAGTGTGTCATTTCCTTGGTTCCGAGAATAAGAATTCTCTGAATAGGGGATTTTATACAAATCCTCCCTTCACAAGGGAGAGAGCCATGTGTGTCATACAGGATATTGATTCATGGTTCCGATAACAGGAATTCCATGAAGTGCACACTCATAGATAGTGGGGTGAACATATCGAGATATACAAAATGACAGATACACATCTGCAGTAATAATAATCATAAGTCTTAGTTTAGAATGGGTTCTGGAGTTCGACCCTAGGCGGAATACATAACTCCTCCACCCTTTGTTGATCGTTATCGTCCTC
The DNA here is from genome assembly GCA_946902985.2 of Meconema thalassinum. Lineage (NCBI taxonomy): Eukaryota > Metazoa > Arthropoda > Insecta > Orthoptera > Tettigoniidae > Meconema > Meconema thalassinum. Next base: position 1,536,089,921 of record OX336388.2, read on the forward strand.
GATAACATTTTTCTTAAATCTATCTTTAACAGATTTAATACATTGATTTATCCTTGTTCTATATATTAACAGGATAACACAGAAAATAAGTATTATAATACTTGTGTTCACAGACACAAAAGTCTTCATTTTAGTATTAAAGAGTATACATGCGTAATATTGAGTAATTTTTATACAAGGTGCTTTAGACCATCTTAAGGTAGGTCCTTGCAAGTAATATTTTTCCGGAGGATTAATATTAGATTATTGCTAGGTACAGGAGAAATTTTATACAATGTATAAGTTTTAGCATCAGTGATTGGCATATATAATATTACAACCATTTCTTCGTTCATCATGAGAACTTGCGTTTTTGACAGTTTAAGGTTCTCAAATTGATGATACTGGTCAGTATGAATTATAGTTTTTTTTGGGTAGATTAGTTGTTAATGTTTTACAACATTTGTTAAATCCTTTTGGGAGAACATCTTGATATTTGCCATTTCATTAAATGACAAGCTAATAGTATCTTGCATCACTTGTATGATTTTATCTAATTTGTTCGTACACAAGAGCACATATTGTTGATGTTCCAGAAGGTTAATCTTGATGTCTTCTTCTTGTAAAATACCTTTAATTACCTTCATATTATAGTTTACATGGTTCATTTCATTATAGAACTTTTGAGCAATGGAGTTACTGAATGATGCTAATTTATTAATATGTTTAATTTCTCTGGCGTTACTTTGTTTTAATGTTTTTAATTGTTCTTGTAGATTGTCTAGATCATCTTGGTCTAGATTACCTGATATGAATTTAATTATACTACCTAAACCATTTATAAGACCTCTCTTACTTCTAGGTGTAGCAGGCAGCAACTTATTTAATTCCTTTTTTTTGTTTCTTTAATTGATTCTCTTAATTCTGATATTAGATAAGGAAAAGTATTATTGCTTCGTGATACGAGACTTGAGATAGTGTCTTGAAAATTATTATAAGATTCTTTTAAACTCGTTAAATTGGAATGAAACATGAACCGGTGATAATCGTTAATTATTAAGGCTGGTCCTAATGAGTCGGCATAGAATCCTTGTGTCTGGATGGGCTGTGTGATGATGGTGCTATACCCAGGGAGGAATCTGGAATAAGAAATTTTCTTTTTGGTTTAATGTCCCGAAAATTCCTTACATGAGTTTTACCGTTTCTCATTTTACAGTATACCCTGTTTTCTTCAATTTTGGTAATGATACCTTCGTTGTACAGGTTTTTTGATTTCTTGTTTCTGGTGAGGAGATCTAAAACGTAGACAGTTTCATTAATTTGGTAATTATGATTGAAAGTGTCGGTGTTCGGTTTAGTATGACTCTCTTCTACAATTTTCAACTGATTTCCTTGTCTTTCAATGTATTCATTGATTTTGGGACATGGCGAGAAGACGTGGTCTAAAGCTTTATAGTATGGCCCATATAGAACGTTGAAAGGAGGTTGTTTAGTAGTGGAATGGATTGAAGAATTGTAATTCGTGATTATGGTGGTCACGAGCTCTGAGAGCGGAGTGAACTTATCGTGATCTCTGGAGATACGAAGTTTCTCTAGAAGGGTCGAATTCAGTCTTTCTACTGGAGAATTAGATGAAGAATTCAAAGGGGTAGTAGTGTGATATTCGATGTTCGTGGCTTTACAATATTCTTTTATGACATTGTTTTCGAACTCTCCTCCTTGGTCATGTGTGATTTTCCTTGGGAATCCATGGTGGGAAAAGTAAACTTGTAATTGGCTTAGTGTGGCCAGACCTGTACCATTTGGTAAAATGTAGGCTTGTCCTTACTTTGAGAAAATGTCAATTATAGGTAATATGCGACTTTGCTCGAAGTGAAACGTGTCGATGTGAATTTGAGAGAAAGGGTGATTATCGGTGATGGGACCTTGGTTCGATACCTCGTTAGGGTGTCTCTCGTATTTGTTTCTTTGACAGAGGTTACATTGATCGATGATTGTCCTAATTTGTTCTCTTAAATGAGGCCAGTAGTATTTGGTCTTAAGATGTTCGTAAGTTTCTACTATACCATTGTGGTTTTCAGAATGATAGTGTGAAAGCTGTCTCTGAGTTTCGGGGCTCTCAATGTCTTCCAAGAATTTGGATGACCTGATAATGATTAGTTCAGAAGTAAATAGCTTCTGGCATGCCCTGATGAATGGGATCTCGAGAGTGATATCGTCAAAATAAGTAGCGTACTTGTTTGAGGTTACTATTACTTTGAGGAGGTGATTTGCTAAATCTTCCTGAAGATTCTTCTTTGTGACAATCATTATATGTCTGGTACATTTTTTAAACAGGTTTTGTTTAAGTACCTTGGGATAATTACCATATTTTACAATAATCTGATTGCGGTTTTGGTTTAAGTTCCGTTCAGATATTTTCAATGTGAATATGGGGTCTGCTTGGTTTGAATGGACAGTTTCATTATCCATATCATTTTGGTAGGTGTCATCTCCGGGGATGGCAATGATTGAAGCTGCTTCATCAGCCATGTTAATCTCTACTCTAGAGAGTGCGTCTGCGACATAGTTAGTTTTGTCTTTGACGTAATCAGACTCTCCTGGTTTTGTGTGGGGATATTCTTGAATGTTACCGTATGTAATGGAATTTATTTCCATTGGCTCAACTAAAATTGGTTCCTTAAACTCGTGTTTTAGTTGTCTCTCTGTGGGCTGTATGGCTTGGTGAGTTTTGGCATCTAAGAGATACATTTCACCATATTTAAAATTCAGAACATACTCTTCTTCTTTTTCGATATTGACGGGAATCGCAGTGTTAGCTGTATCTACCGTGGGTTGAAAATGATTCACTTGATTATGTGAAGAATGAAAGTGAAACGGTATGTCTGTGCTGTTGAGAGTGACTAGGTTCGAGGCGTAGTCAATCTTTGCGTCTAATTGAGCGAAATCTGCGCTACCTAAATTATTTAAGTCTTCGATTTTGATGGCTGGGCCAAGCGAAAATCCTGAGACTGTTCCTCTGTATCGTACTCATATTCATAGTACTGAGTGTCGTACTCTTTCGGGTAGTTTTGTATGCTGTACTCATCTACATACTCTAGTGATTGCTGTATGGGACCTAATGCTTCCTGTTCGATGTGTTCTGAAGGTTCTAAGTGAGCATTCAGATTACCTCTAATGGTTGAAACACCTGACATCGGCTGTGGAAATCTTTGCTGGTTAGTGGGTGTGAAACGTCGGCCAATATTTTTGGGAGTTGGGTAAGGACGATTCATGGAGTTTGGTGGCTTGAAAGGCTGAGTGTTCGGAGCTTGAGCGTGTCCGAAAATTGGTTGTGGTTTATCTTTAAAGAAGGGTCTGTGGGTTTGATTTTGCATGAAAGGTTGGTTAAATGGGTTCCTTGGTGGAGCTGGGTTAAAATTCGAGAATGGATTGTGTGCTGAGTGGCCTAGTGGTCGAGCTGTTGGAAACTTGCTAGGAGGTAGTTTTCCTCTTAGTTGGTCCATGTAATCTTCATGGGCGCGATCGTTATCATAAGACCTGCATAACCTGAGGCAATGATTCAGGTCTGTAATCTGTGCATATCTTAAGTATGAACGGTAGGGTTCCAACACTCCTGCTTTAAATGTATTTAGGCTTAACTCTTCAAGTTCTCTTAATTTCAATTCCAAAATTTGATTTTGGTAATTGAGTTTGCATAAGCTTTTGCATTGCAAAGTCAATCCTTCCAATTTATCATGGTAGTCATTGTATGATTCGTTTCTTTTCTGGTAGCAATTAGAGATCTCCTGGATGAGAAGTCTCTCGTCTTTGACGTTACCGTATTTTCTTATGAGTTTATCTTTAAATTTTTCATAAGTACTGTTGGCTTCTAAGTCAAGAATGCTACATGCTTCACCTTTTAGTTTTGACTTTATGACGTTAAATAGGAAGTCATTTATTAATACTGAGTTTGTAGCTGACGCTATTCTCTTATGAGTGTTTAGAAACGATTCTGTTCTTGCTAAGAAATAGTCAAGACTGCAAGAATTAGTGCCGTTAAATTCAGGCAAAAGCTGTATCTGAGCACATTCGAATTTTGAAAGTAACTCGGTTTCAGGCATTTTGTTTGAATTTATAAAGACGGTTTTCAAAATTGTTTATAATAAATATTTAATTTGCTAGATTAAATTTTGTAACAGTGGTTACTTTTAAAAGTTAATTACTTACTTATAAGTGTTAATATTAATCAAAATATATGTGAAAGAGCCCCGGTTAGGTTTTCACAATAAAGGAAATAACTTATTATTATTATTATTATTATTATTAATCAAAATATATGTGAAAGAGCCCCGGTTAGGTTTTCACAATATAGGAAATAACTTATTATTATTAATAATCAAAATATATGTGAAAGAGCCCCGGTTAGGTTTTCACAATAAAGGAAATAAGTTATTATTATTATTAATCTAAAATTAATGATATGTGGATATCTCGTTTAGATTCTCCACAATATGAACTAGTAAAATGATGAAATTAATTATATGTCTTCTGAAATGAGGATGATGATTGATGATGATAATAAATATTTAATTATTTTATTAATTCTTTTAATAGTGACAAGCGAAAGACCAGTATGGGCTGCACTAACTCACTTTTGCTAGGAAATGATATAACTTTATTATTATTTTTTTGTTTTAATTGTTTAGTTACAATATTAATTCAAAAGTAAATAAAGAGTGTAAGGTCTGCTAATTAGAGCCCACTAAATTATTTCCTCTTGAAAGTCATGAATATTTATTATTAAGTATTTATTATTTGTTTTACGTTTATTAATTTTAATTCAAATCGAAATGACAAGGCAAACTCTACTAGTTAAAGTTAACTGTAATTTGTTTTCGTTTGAAAGGAAAAGAATGTATTATTTAGGTTTTATTATTATTATTGTTGCTCTCCCAATTTGTCACTTGAAATATTGAACCGTGCTTTACTAATAATACTCTAGTTCACAAATAAGGTATTATTTGGAGTTTGACTTACAGACAAGAAAAGATGATCAGTGCTGGCTGCATCCTCTTGGAACTGCGGAGTCGGTTGGTTCTCTTGTGTCGTCGTGTGGTCGGAAAGCACTTCTGGAGCGTTGTCGGCACGTACGGCGATGGCGGTCGGTTGTTGCGAAAGGCGTTTTCTTGGAGCGTGAGCTTCTTGGAACGTTTGTCGGCGAACTTCCTTCCTTCCGTTAAGTTAGCAAAGTTGGTTGTGGACGAAAGGCGTCTCTCTTGGTACGTTGTCAGTTCCACATCTAACTTGCTTCCTTCAAGCTGGCGAAGTCGTTTGTGGACGAAAGGCCTCCCTGAGGTTGTCAGTACCACTCCTGGCTTGCTGGCTGATCCATAGAAACGATGACTGCATCTAGTACTGAAGATGGGTACCTTGGTGTCGCTAGTATAGAGACGAAAGGCCTCCTTGTGAGGTTTGTCAGAACACTGTACTAACTTACTCGTAGATTATCTGGCAAGGATAATCGTTACCTATCCCGGAAGGCCCCCAGTTAAGTTTGTCGCTTAACAGTCTTCTTTAGTGATGTATTAAGAAGTTGTCGCTACTGCTAAGTAAGTAGGTCTCGTGGTTCTTACTTCTGATGAGTAGTATCTGCTTTCTATGAATGAGAACTCGTTGGTTAGTTTGTAGATGTATTTATTAATCTTTGACAATCCAATATATACAAGTTAACACCAGACAGTCAACCTGTTTGGTCACTACTGTAACTGGAAGAGTTAGTGTGCTCCTCAGCGCAGAGCTTTTATACAGTTCCTTCACAAGGGGGAGGACAATGTGCGTCATACAGAATATGGACTCACCCTTCACAAGGGGGAGGACAATGTGCGTCATACAGCATATGGACTCATGGTTCCAATAACAGGAATTCTATGAAGTGAACACTCATAAGCAGTGTGTCATTTCTTTGGTTCCGAGAATAAGAATTCTCTGAATTGAATACAAACGAACACTCATATGCAGTGTGTCATTTCCTTGGTTCCGAGAATAAGAATTCTCTGAATAGGGGATTTTATACAAATCCTCCCTTCACAAGGGAGAGAGCCATGTGTGTCATACAGGATATTGATTCATGGTTCCGATAACAGGAATTCCATGAAGGGCACACTCATAGATAGTGGGGTGAACATATCGAGATATACAAAATGACAGATACACATCTGCAGTAATAATAATCATAAGTCTTAGTTTAGAATGGGGTCTGGAGTTCGACCCTAGACGGAATACTTAACTCGCTAACCTGCGCAGTTTAGTCCAAGGTAAGACCAAAGAGCCTTTGTCCTAACAGCAAAATATGCTCAACTAGTTCATTTTCCTGTTTACTGGTGGAAACGGTTTTGTAGTGTCCCATGCCACCTTTTGAAGAAGTTTTCACAGGTGTTAATTGTTTTTCTTTTGCCTTTGTAACTCTATCTTCTAAAGTAGACTGAGGAACCTGCCTAGAATTACCTCCTTTATTGCCAATTACATATTTTTCTCTTTCCATGACTGTCTCTTTGATTTTGTCACGTATGTTCTCGGCATCTTATTCCAGCATCAGATTTTTAAAAAAATCTTAATGAAATTAGCATCACAACTTTCTTTGTACAAATTAAAATCTTAAAAGTCTAGGCCGACAAATTGTTAAGTTGTATTTCAAATAATAACACTTATCTTTCTCTCTCACTCACACACACACTTATTGAAAATATGTATTTATTAGCTATTGTTGTGGAGAGCTGAATAGATGGGGTAAAATCGGGCACCACCCGGTCTTGCCCCACGCGTCATACCTGGTTTCACTCCACTGGTAGTTGTAAAGAAAACCATGGACTAGCCAAACAAAATCGAATTGAATCTTAAATACACCCATCCCATCATAAGTCTAAAGAAATAAGCTACATACAATGCACTTATATTTACTGTTACTGCTCTAGTACTTCAGTAGTAATCGATGCAGATTAATAGATAGTTGAAACAAGAAATCACAAAAATACAAAATCATTCGTCACAACTTAACAAATATCCATGGTGGAATGGCAAGCTCCCCACAGCTTCACCTTGGCGTTGGTAGTTTTGTTTGGCTGTCGGCCGCCAGGTAGAAGCAATAACAGAGCCAGAATTGGGGTACCCGGTTTGAACCCGACTGACCGGTTATACCCCACTTTCCCCTATCGCAGGCAATTGCATAGCAAGAGTACAAATTCTGTACTAGACTGTGAAGGGTAACTACAATCACATAGACGTTCTTCTGTCAACGGCTGTATTAAGAGTAACGGACAATAGAGGGAAAACGTTCCAGTGTCGAGCGTTACTTGATAGTGCCTCTCGCCTCTCAAATTAATTTTATGTCCTTAGCTGACCACATGGGAATAAAATTAAGTCGTCAGTCAATTCCCATAAGTGACATCTGCGATGTCCAGGCTGCTGAATCATCACATCTTTGTCAAATTCGTGTCTCATCTAGGATTACCGATTACAATGGGCATGCAGTTTGTGAGGTGTTACCTCATATTACAGGCCTGCTTCCAACAACACCCTTCGACAGTTCAGATTGGCAAATACCTACAGACATTGAATTAGGTGATCCCCATTTCAACAAACCGGATCAAGTCGACCTTCTCTTAGGAGCATCCATATTCTTTGATTCGCCCTACAGTGGTCAATTCAAGCAAGAGAATCATCCTACTATACAGAACACAGCATTTGGATGGATGTTGGCTGGTAGAATACAATCACAATCTATCAAGGCTGGAAAGAGACAGGTGATGACTTGCCTTATTCGTAATTATGTACTTCACAAACAAGTTGATCAATTCTGGCAACAAGGAAACAAGGATAGTGAAGCAGAGTCTTCAGGCCCCGTGTCGGGCAAGTTGAGTGAAGAGTGGCTGAAGGAACTGCAGGCCAAGCAAGCCGAGAGGCGACTCAAGACTCGACCGGTAACAAGACGCGACAAGACACGAGTCAAACAGGTGGCGGTGCTACTGGCGATAAGAAGCCGCCTTCCGTTAAGGTTCTTGCATCCTGTTTTGAAAACATTTACATCCACAGGGTGCCCCCCAATGTCCAGTCCCTTGTGTATGCTGCTGAGTGTGATTCGCGGCTCTCTAAAAGTACATTGAACAATTCCGTCAAGTCCCTGACGTTGCCAGTTCCTACGACAACAGGCAATCCAACTTTGCCTGTCCCATCTCAAACTATGAACTATAATAGTGCAAATTACTTCCTATCCAGTTATCCAGCAAACTTATGTGAGAACCGTTTCGATAATGGTTTTCACACGGGCGTGTTGTCTGTAAAGAAACGTAAAAACAGTACGTCCTCCATCGAGTGTCTGGACCAAGACGTGGTGGATGGACACGTGGCGATCGTGAGTCACCTGGACGCTACCAAGACTGATAACATAAGCGTCGGTATTGACACCAAGGATGTTCACAGAAAAGGCGTGGAGAAGAAGAATGTGACGTTCTGTGTCAAGGTGATCCTCGTGACAACCGCAGAGGATGAGAAGGTTGACAGCTACATCCCCCAATTCCATCCTGGAGAGAGTGCTCCGGTCGGCATTCCACAAACAGGACTCGCCTTATTCACCCGACTTTCAGATAGAGGTGCGGAGTCTTCATTCGTGAGATTCGGACCAGCCAGGGGCAATAGAAAGCAAGATCTACCATCATCACCCTCAACAAGTGTACCAGAAGCTGGCTCCTCTGCATTCGTACTCTATCGTGGAGCCAAGAAGCGTGCAGGTTCAACCTCAGGCAGTTCATCAGGAGTCACGTCCACCCAGCATCCCTGGACCGTACCAGCAGCCGGCAAAGCCGCGGCCGTATCACACCGTTTCGGTCCCTCATTCCTACCCCGAGCAGATCAGGACGACACCCAGCAACCTACCATCACCAGCAGCTCATTCAGCAGTGCAGGTAACACATTTGGAAGCGTTGGTCAAAAGACTTACTATCCCAGCTACAAAAATGCACCAGGTGGACTTCTGATGCAGCGAACCTTCAGCCTGGTACTCTGTACTTTTGAAGGAAGACAACCTACCAACACTTGTATGGCAGACGGGCAATGACAGCCTCGTATATGTTGTGACAGTCCGCACTCCAAGGAGGACCTACAAGCGCCCAGTGACGAAGGTCTGTGCAATTCCGCAAGACAAGTGAAGTGCTTGAAATCAATGTGTTTTATTTCTGATTGGTTAATTATCTTCTTACTCAACTTAAACAATTTGTGAAGAAGACATTCTTAAAGGTTTAAATACCCTCTTTGACTGTGATATCTCAGCATGGATGATGCAAACATGGGGATGAAGCTACGATACGAGAAACTGACAACACTGGGTACTTCAACGCCACCCCACTACGAGCGCTGCTAGGCAAAAGGCCGCCTTGTGATTGGTTGATTTGGCCTTGTTATATTTGGTTTTCTGTGTTGTTGATAACATGGCGGCTCCACATGCTTGTAACACGTTTCGGTAACTGTTCATTATCCTGATTTTGAGATATATTTAAGTCACGTATACGTTCAAACTACTCGCAATGGCAAATATTGTTCCTGGGTAACACGATATTGTCGTATTTCTGAAGCTTATAATCGTGCTCCATACTTTTCATTCGTAAACCGTATTTGTCAAATTCGGGTGTTGCTCGCACCAAAGAATACGAGTCATGCGACATCGGCGCGAACAGTTCTGAATAAAACCATCCAGTCCAAAGTCTCAAGTTGGTGCGATTTTTTAAAATGGAAATGTGTCCTTAAATAAAATACGGATTGGAGTGACCCAGTTAAATAAAAAAGACACGGATAGTCAGTCTGAAAGACTGGACTTTATATCATTTTAAATGCTAGCAGCCGAGTGCCAAGAAGGCAGTGCGAGAACAGAGTTTCAAGATTATATTCAGTTTCTTCACTGCCTACTTGATTGTTCTCACACTGCCTTCTTGAAACTCTGTTCTCGCACTGGCTTCTTGGTACTCGGCTGCTACATCGTACTATAACGTCACACACCTCAGTGCATTCTAGGTACATTTCGTCCCGTCACCGTAACGTAACGCCAGACCTAAGCGTATCGACGAAGTCGACAAGATCATTTAAAATGATAATAAAAACATAAAATGAAAACATATTTGGGAGCTGATATTTCCATACTGGTTGTCACACCACTAGGCGTGCTTCAGTAGTTTCTTATTTCCATGCTTTACCAAGCGGCATTCACTTCTATTATCCTTGGTGTTCTGTGGATGCAAACGAAGATGGGACAGTGATCCAAAAGGATGATTTTGCTTTCATAAGATATGCTTCCTAGTTTCATTGTTGTCATTTATATAAATTACGGTGGGCAGAATGTTAGGAACAGTTACTCACGTAACCGTCAAGAGGGCTGCACCGTCAGATACAGATTGAGAAGGCTGTGGATGTCTATGTGTACGGTATCTTTGATTTTCGATGTCTATTTTTTATTGGCTATGTTCTTTGTCTGAAATAAGGATTGTTATTAAACGAGCATACAACAGCCTCTCCTTTGAACCAAACATAATTTTAATTTTTATCTGTGGAGAGAGCTTGTCCACATAATTGGTGGGCAGCAACACATACCTCAAGAATTTTATGGAACTAGAGACATGATCGACCGGAAGTGAGAAACATCCAACTTTGAGTTGAGGCATATATTTACACATCTGGCTGTCCATAGCTTTCACCACCTTAATTCCATTAACAAATCTTTCCATGACCCTACAGTGACGTGTGTATACGAACTATGTGGACTTGCATGTGAACGCTACCTGTTAGAGCTCTATAGTAAAAGAAAACAATCAATCAAAGAATATGCAATTCAAATCGCCCGAGCGCAATTTTAGTGTACATAATCATTCTTTATTTTCGACTGTTATTTGACTGCAATAAAAGTATTAATTAATATCCTGAACTAGCACCAACAAATAGAGAAAGGTACTATGTGGGATCGTTTTGTTCGTTAGTTCAAATACCATTTTCAAATATCACACAATAAGCTGTTACAAACGCTTTAAAATTAAAATGTATCGTATTATCAACTTGTCATTCTTCAAATTCGATGAGTACAGAAAGCCAACGGTAGCAAACCAATGGAGTCCCACATAGACCAGTCATGACGACTGGCGGAATAATTTCGCATATGATGATCCTAATAGGACGGGTGAGTTCTAGTGGCTGTTATAGCAAACTTTTCAATTACAGCTGTTCCAACGTCCAGGCCGGTGCGCTGCTAGCAACCAGTTGTCCGTGATGTCTCCCTTATAGTCCCTCGTGCAGATCCGGTGGCGAATGTTTTTTTTAATATATATTTTCCATTGTAATATGCCCTATATTATATTATATTATATTATAACGTCTGAGTAATTACAAAACAATACATATAAAGAAATTCAAGCAATACAAGAAGACAGGAAAGAACATATAGCCTACTGTCTCCTAAATGTATGGGTATAGTTATAACTCTTTGTCCTTCTCACCTCCTATTTTCTTCCTATTCGAAACGCAAATTGGCACACTGGATTTGAGCAGCGGCGTTCAAACCATAGTGGGGGCCCGGTGGCGCTGCGGTAAAGCTGTCGGCCTCTCACCATGGCAGACCAAGTTCAATTCTCGGTCAATGCATGTGATATTTTCAAAGTGGAATGCCATGTCCTGAGATTCGGTTTCCACGTAAAGAGGAGGTCCCGTAGCTCATGATCGCGAGATTAACGATCACGTAAAACTACAATCTTCCTTCCTTTAAACCATAGTTTATAATTTACCCCAGTATTTTGCAATTTCATCAGCAAACACTCCAAACAGCGTAGGAATTCAATATATTAACACCGACTACTAACAATAATTGAACCTTCGTTGGTCTAAACGTATCACTGGGAGAAACACACTTAATATACCTACTGGATACCTAATTTTAAATCGCGCTTATACTTGGCAGTGTGCTCTATCGGCAACAAGAGGCTATTTTCAAGAACACCACTGGCATGGGTTCACTAACTGGCCGGTATAGAGCGCAGCTCGCATCTAGTAAGCAGTGGATAGCTCCCGCATACTGTATTTCAACTAGTTGCTGGTAGATGTCACTCCTGCAAATCCATTGTAGAACTTTGTTTAAATTAAATATATATTTTCCATTGCAAAATTCACAATATAACTCTCAATTGTATAACGCCTCAGTACTAAAAAAATAATATAAAAATCAAGCAAAAAAGTATAATTCTGTTAGGATTAGAACCCCAGCCGGCTGGGTGAGAGACCTACGCCTTACCCACAGAGCTAATTATGTCCTCCTAAGATTAAAATTATCAATCGATTGAGATACAACGTCTTAATAAATAATGACTTTGACTAAACGATTTCTTCACTGGAGTATATTTCAAACTAAGATCATTTCATTCAAAGTTCATATTATTACTATCAGTAGGCTATATTGCATGCAACATACTGTCATTATTGAAATATAGGTCAGAACGAGAGATCGGGTGCCATCTTGTCTGTAACCGAGAAGGCTCAGCTTATTAAAGTCACTTCTGCACTATAATATTACAATATAAACTTTTAATTTCGAATGGGCCACGTCCTTTAGAACAGTTTAAATGATTCTCGGTTCCATAATCGGAACTGGTGGGTCCCATGTTATGGATTATAAAATGTTCATAATTTACACAGCCGCCAACCTTAAATGGTAAGGCTGATAACCTTGTCGTTTGGGTACAAGACGCGTCCCATATGAAGGTATGTTGTAACCAAATTTGGTAAAGATCCGATCATTAATTTGGTCGTAAATTAATTTTAAGTTTTGACCATTTGAGTGGCCGCCATTACGTTTCGGTAAGGATGGCGGCAGGAAGATTTGCTAGTGCTACCTCTGTACCAAATTTCACTCAATTCGGATTCACCCTGTTTGAATTGATAGGGGGGACAGACATGCAAAGTACACACACTCACACACACATACACACAGACAGACACACAATTTTTGGCCCTGTGTAGATCTCATAGGCCTACTTTCATTTTTTTGCAAAAAAGAAAATAATAATAACCGCAAGTAGGCTAACAAAACAAAAAAAACAACTCTGATATTTTTGAATCCCAGCCAAACGGATCAAAGACTAACGCTTTACCACATAGCCAAACATGTCCACTGAAATTAGTCGTTATCAATTGACATACATACGTCTTAGCAAATAATGATTTGGACTAAACGATTTCTACAGTGGAGTATTTTTTATTATAAAGCATTTCATACAAAGTTTATATTATTTCTATCAGTAGGCTATATTGCATCAATATTCAAACTAGTGAAATATAGGTCAGCTGCCAGCTTCTCTTGTAAAGCTCGGCTTTTTAAAGCGACTGCTACTGTGTAATATTATAATATGAACTTAAATTATCAAATGGGCCACGTCTTTTAGGACAGTTTAAATCATTCTCAGTTTGATAAATGGAACTGGTGGGTTCAAAGATATGTATTATAACGCTTGGTAGAGATCGAATGATTAGTTAAGTCGTAATTTGATTTTACGTTTTGAACGTTTGGGCGGCCGCCATTCATTTATGGTAAAGGTGGTGGCAAAATAAAACATGACACTGAGGTGCCCTTTGCTAGCGCTACCTCTATATTAAATTTCGTTCACAGGCAGACAGATAGACACACAATTTTGGCCCTGCGTAGATCCCATAAGTCTATTTTTTTTCTTTTTTCTTAGCAAAAATCGAAAGTAGGCAAAAAAAAAGTAGAACGGCTCAGACAAGCAAAGCATTCTACAGAAAATAAATCTGTTGACATCAAATAGAGACTAAAGTATTACAAAGTCATTTTTTTAATTCTTTGTCTAGTGAAGCTTGGACTAATAGTGCAGCAGAGGAAAAGAGAATAGAATCATTTGAAATGTGGTGTTACATGAGAATGTTGAAGGAAGGTCGAGGACAAGAACTGTCGGGTTAGACTTAGGTTAGAATATGTTAAACAGATTGACTTGGATGTAAGGTGTGGCAGCTATGTTGAGATGAAATGATTAGACTGAGACTCAAACAAAAACTATAAATTTCATGAATAGTAACAGAAAATGTTTCGAACACAAATACTTTCATGTTGTTAGTTTCATTTCAATGTCACTGTGTTACTTTGGGTCATTGCTAGTACAAAGTGGCATATTCTACTTCAAGACTTCCTTTAAACGTATTGATGATTAATTTCAGGGACTTGGGCTAACTTTTTAATCATCCTCGTGTGCTTGGTTGTGTGTTATATGGAAAAATATTTGTTTCTAGGGTGACTCCCTATTGCAGTATTGGTGAGTGACTTAACGCGCACGGCTTTACCACAAGGTAATTATTTGATGAAGACTTGTCGGTATATCTCTGCGCAGTGGGTGCTCAAAACTTGAGTCATTATACACAGAAATACTAGTGAAAGGAATCTGCTGTTGGCAGCTTCTCTTCTCTTGTATTGATTACATTCGGCAACCCTCTCATTTCATTTTCTCCGTGCCTTCACCAATGGGACGATGTGGAACTGCAGTTTGTAGTGAAATTATTCATTAGTTGTTGTTCATTCATTTGAGGATCTTTGACATCGTTGATAATTAACCCCGTGTACTGGAAATCTGTCTGATCACCCATGTTATTGTTATACTGTTTGGATTGTGTGTATTTGTAATTCAGGTATGGATTAGTGGGAAGGAGACCGTGGACTTAAGCTAGGAACCAACCCGGCGAAAGTACAAGTAAAAATGTATCATTCTTCTGTGAGCGAACTCCGAGGCGTTAGCCAAATATTTGCAACCTATATTTACAATAACACACACCGTTACCATAATCACAGTAAGGTACTGGTACTTGTTCCGTCTCAGAGTACGTATTGATACGCCGGTCCCAAAGATCCTAGGTTCAATTCGCAAATTTGCCAGGAAATTTAATTCTGGTCTGATGGTTGGAACGGGGAGACGCCCCTCAACATGCAGCAGTAACTTACTTGGAAAACGTCAGACCCACATTACTACCGAAGAAGAAGTGGGGCTATGCGTGCTAATTTAGCCGCCAGATAGCGCGAGCGGGAAAGAAAGACCCAATAACCAAAGATGTTAGATAGTACCAATAGAATTAAATGACATAAGTTTGACCAATAAGCAATACCCCTGAAATCCGCCAATAGGATAAGCAAGCTGGAAATGTTGAAATATGAATCGTCAGATCGTAAAAAATCACAAGAAATGTATCAAATGTAATATGTAATTTAACTCATCCTAAATGAACACGTACACTGCTATAGCCATCGTACTGACACAGATTATCAGACAGTTTCCTCTCACACTTGGGGATATATGACTCTGAAACTAGATTTTGGATTGAAAAACATGTTCCGAAGCTGATGTAAACTCCGACCACAATCTGTTTCTAATGAAATGTAAATTAGAGCTGACGATAGTGACGAAAAGTCAGAAAAGTGGGGAATAGACCTATTAAACCCCTAATGAATCAACAACGAAAAGAAACCGTATCCGTGAGACACGACAGATCCATTATGATACAATGTTCTTATGCGCTAAATACGTTCTGTCTTCAAATGATCTTGCTGTAAAGATTTATCACCGCATTAATAGCTATAATGAAATTGTACAAATGCCTTAGTTTTTATCCTTTGTATCCCTTCACAAAGCACATTGTTCGAACACTTTAGTATTTGCCTTCCGTGTCACTTACGGGCTTTGTGCTCAAGTTAACTCTAATTCCCTTCTTGTTTTTCTGCGGCAGCAGTCTGCAAGTCCCAGGCGACCGGCAAGTTTACATTAACAAAAGGATCAGATTCCAACAGCTTAAACGCGTACCAAATGATATTAGACTGAAACGAGACCGGATTTCTCAATACGATTAGAACGCCGTAGAAAGATCAGTAATATTCCGTCAAATAGCAGTCACATATAATTTCCATAGTATAAAATATGTGTCCACTCATGATTTTTTCCGTTCGATACGGAGTCGGGGATTGTGCTAGATACGTTTCTATGATGTTGATGCTTTTTAATTCTAAGCTCTTCCCGACGCCAACTTCATCGGTGGATAGTCTTGTATACTGAATGAAAATATTATATCTATACTAATATAATAAAGCTGAAGAGTTTGTGTTTTTGTGAGTTTAATCGCGCTAATCTCTGGAACTACCAGTCGGATTCGAAAAATTCTTATTTTATATGATAGCCAGATTCGAGAGGAATCGATTAGGCTATGTTACATTTCGGACAGTCCACCCCATTGCATGCATTTAGGCCCTTTGTCACAAATCTACACCGTTTTACCTATCTGAACCACATTTTGTACACTTACACTTTGGAACTCTGCGAGTGACACTGTCCACTTTAAATTTCGGACAGACCACTCCATTCCATGAATTTAGGCCCTCTATCACAAATGTACACAATTCCTCCTAATTGCACCAAATTTTACATACACTTTGAAACTCTGCTGGTAACACTGTCCACTTGATATTTTGGACAACGCTCTCCATTCCCTACATTTATAATAACAAACAAACTGAACTTGAAAACCACGTATTAAGGCCCTAGAACCATTCATGTCCGTAGTAGTGTAACTGTAAGAGTATTGTAATACGTATATTGTTGACTGGCAATTCAGGCTGCATCACGTAGCCCCTACCAGTGTTCTGGTGCAGAATTGCGAAAATAGTTACATCTTGCGCTGCTTATAAACTGCAGTCACGGGGAGTAATTAGTGCAAAGAAATTTCTTATGCCCCTTAAAACAGTTATCATAATTAACATATTATGCCTCTGTATAAGTGCAATGGTGTTGGTGCAGTACATTGAGGTTATCAGCTGCAATAAGCGTTGGTGCTTTCAAATTTACCTTCATTTATTCCGAACCTTATCGTTGAGCGCTATGTGGCGATAAATGATACTATTGCTACCTCAGGAGCTCGGGACAGCCGACGTTTTCCAAAGTGTTCTGATTATTTTCCTACGGCGCTATGCGGCAAAAGACGACACTATTGGTCTCTACATTTCTAACAGACAATGAAATATAGGTCCCAGGCAGTGTCTTTTAATTAACTTACTACTCTTTCTAATCATTTTTAGAAATCTGTTCGTAAATTACATGTGTCAGTGCTGTAATTATTAAATAGCCGTTTCCCTATTCATTATTATCATTACGTTCAAATGACCTAAATATTACGTCCATTATACTTTACTGCTTATCACTCCCAATACAACCACCACCACCACTAAAAAATTTATATTTAAAAATATATTATTTTCAGGTAGTTTAACTATCATGTGGCAGTTCTGTAGTAGTATTCATGATCATCCATAAAACATGTAAATCCACCGGGCGAAGCCGGGCGCTACTGCTAGTTTCAGAATAAAACCAGGTGAATTTTGATTTAATTTCGTGTTATTACACATGTAAATGATACAGATTTGCTGAAATATAGGGTGCAATATAGTTTAGTTCATTTCTACAATATAAATTGAATCTGGTAATTAGCGACGTTCGGTTACTCGAATAAAATTAGATTTATCGTATAATTTGAAATTCGTCGAAGACGATTAATCGTTTCATCGACTGACCGTTAAATCGTTTATTCGACTAACCGAATAATAGATTAATCGGCTAACTTTGGAATCGAAGAATTGATTAGTAGACACAAGATATCAAAATAAGTTTAAATGAGAGGTTCTCGCTTAATTTGAGTTACGCTTATTTTCGGAATGATGTGTAGAAATCTATAAATGTTGATCTACGTAAATGTACGAAATGTCCTTCCATTTTTATGTTAACAATAACCAAATAAGATTCAGTGACACTGGAAAGACAAACATCAATCAAATCGGGAAGGGTTTCGAAAAAATAAAACGGAAAGTCTTCAGCAATGATTTTGAATTCTTGTTCAATGTTTATAATTTTGGACATGAACGTTTTTTTTTTTTTAGCCTAGTTCTCACAAAGTAGGTACGTTAAATATACTGTATGATACAATATATTTTAATTATTTAATGTATTGTTTGCTTCTGTGAGAGCGTAATGAAAGGAAGAAAGTTCATCGATTAATCGATAAAACAATATTCGACTAGCCAATCAATCGATTAATCGATTATTTGACTTATCAATTAATAGATTCAACGCACAATCTATGAATCGTTATTTGTATCAATTAATCCATTTTTCTGATTCGATTATTCGATAGCTAAAATTGATCGATTAATCGAATGAAAGTACCAGCCCTAATATAAATATGGTTTGGTCAAGGGATACTGAATACTCATTAACCCAGTGGAAAATTGAGTCACATATTTATACATTTGCTACATTAAGAAATTTTAGAGAAAATATAGTGTACATTGGATCTGACAACTTTTGATGAATTTACTGATTGTCTGTTTGCACTGGCTGGAGAAAACTGTGACTTTTCATTCATTCCTCACTCTTATTTATGGCTGTGCTTATATGGAAGCTACTTTCCCATACATTGTACTGACTAATGGAATTCTGGGCACCTGTAGATGTTCTGAAATGCGATAATAATATTCCTGATGTTTCTTTACGAATTTAATTTTAATGTTTAATATTTAAAACTCAGCAATTTTTCTAGGATTGTGCCGTGTCTTGTGTGAAGTTTCGCCTAGGAGACCAAACTGGCTCATAAGCGGACTCTTGGTGTCTCCGCCCGGACAGTGAAGAAGCGCAGGTGCGCTTCATAAAAAGGGAAGTAGCGGGCAGTGCGCTACTCCTGTGGGGGTCTGGGCAGGGACACCAAGAGCCCGTTGATGAGCCAACTTGGTGTCCTAGGCGAAAGCCTACACAAGACACGGTACAAATCTAGAAACATTGCTGAGTTTTAATTCACTGGCCGTGAAAGCCAATAAACCATCTTTTTTGAAGCCTTCATAGGGAGATTACGGCTGCTTGAGTTTTGGTTCTCGCAGTGAAGAGGCGCAGATGCACTTCATAAAAGGGAGGTAGCGCGCAGTTCGCTACTACTGTGGGGGTCCGGACGGGGACACCAAGTGCCCGCTGGTGAGCCAGTTTGGTGTCCTAGGTGAGACCCACACAAGGCATGGCACAAACCTAGATAAATTACTGAGTTTTAATTCACTGGCTGTGAAAGCCAATATATCGTTTAACTGCAAATTTTATACTTTAGTCATCCTTATAATGTATAAAGTACAAATAAGTGAAACATATTTTGTTTATCCACCAATCACGTATCTCCAATTATTATTGATTATCTCTGATAGCAGGATACATCATGAATCTTTTTCTATCGTTATGAATCATTTTCTATCGTTATAGTCCATCAACAAACTTGAGTTTCAGAACATATCACAGATCAGGAGTATCATGATAATAACGAATCAACCCTTGAAATCATATTCTAATCTCTGAGATGCGTGTACATTTAGACTGAAAATAAATCAAGGGTATAGTATTACGTGACACTTAGCCTTACCATCGAGAAACCCACTTTACGTGCAATCCGATCTACTTGGTAGGAGGTAAGCAGCTTGACTGCTGAACTACCACACCCCAAAGACAGGAAATATGTTTTGATTTACTGTAGTAAGGAGTGGTGCCATTGTCGTTAGGCAAATTGGATTACGTAAATTAATCCCTTGCTTTAAAGATAATGTCTAATTAAAGTGAGACATGATTTCTCTTTACATTCACCGTAGTGCCACGTACCTTATTCCGGTTGAAATGTACAAAATGCGTGTCTCAAGTATTTGAACCCTTGTGCATTTACTGTCCTTCATTGTAACTAGGTATAGAGCTGTGCAAGTTTCAGACCCGATAAATCAACGTACCCGACAGCGATAAGCCACGCTCATTGATTTCAAACAACACATTCAGAGATGGCACTAACAGTGGCTATCTAAACGTTTATAATTTCCACTCTCATTCTAGAGTAATTTCTAAATAAGCTACCATTTAGACAGTCTTGTAGTAACTGCTACAATCGATAACTCTAGTTAGTTAGTTATATAGTGAACCCGAGGAGGTTATGCTGACTGGAATCGAACGTGGTTCTCAGAGACTGTGATCTCAATATAAAGGTTCCACCAGGGAACGAACCAGAGATCTGTAGAGGCAGTTTCATGGTAAAAACCCCTCGAAAGAAGTGTATATTTAATCACTGGTGTGATTTTTGGTGCAATGACATTATTTATTAAAATAATGCAGGGAATAATGAGCAGATTACAGCATTATTAGACTACTTGGTGTAGGCTATACGAGGCTTGAAGCACGGAGAGGACAGAGTTGACATTTTACAAATTAGCCCAGAATTGTGGGTGGGGCCCAGTGGAGCCATGTCCATCTCTGTGACCCCATTCTGTCGTCTAGAGCAGGGTGGAGGCCTGAATAATGACCCAGTTATTCCCCGACGGAGAATAGATTTGAGGAGTGGGAGGAGAGATGCCCAGGAAAATCATTGATTACTCGTGATTGGAGCAACGAATTGAGATGAGAGTTGCTCACAGATGAATCTTTTGGCAGGAGGCTAATTTTAGAGCCTTTTACCTGCGAAATTGGGGCATATTTAACGAAGTGCGGAAGGACTGTAAAACGACCATTGTGCGCGGATAGATTTGAGAATGTTGCCGGGGAATACCCGTAAGATAGCGTCCCACGCTATGGAGAAAGGAATTAATATTAATTAATTGGACGAGCGATTCCTGTGCACGCAGATAGTTTTGGAATCTGTGAAGAAAGAGGAACCCAATGATCATGGTTTGGAGACCAGATTCACGCTGTGAGAGGAGCCAAGATTTCGCGGGAAGATTTCGCCCTACTTTCAGTGAGAATCTGATATAAGGGAGTAGACCCTTGGAGGAGCGCTCAGTTGAAACCCAGTCTCTCTCAGTTCAAGCTCAGTCTACGCGCAGTTCACGTGCAGTTACAGCCAGTTACAGCCCAAGTTGCAGTCTTACGCAGTCTTCACGACGTTAGAAGTTACCCAGGTGCAGCACAGTTGCAGTAAGTTGCAAACAGTATGCAACAAGTACGAGGGCAGTACGAGGCAGTATGTAAGCAGTATACAGCAGTCTTCAAGTAAGGTACGAGCAGTCTTCAAGTGAATCTTCAGTCAGGTACAGCCACTTTGAAGCAAGTTCGTCAAGGCAGAACGCATGGCGGTTCTACTCATAATAGACGCCGAACAAAGACTGGTACATGTAAATGAAGCATTTTATAAGCTTGTATGAATAATAGTCGTGCTATAGGCATAATCAGCAGTAAGAACTATGCCGTGTTCAGTTATGAAGCACCGTGTAGACTAATGGCAGAACTATTGTAAATAATTATTTGGGTCAAGTATTGGACAGTGTTAAGCGCAATGTGTATAGTATTGAATGATCGTATATGTGTAAATACGATGGTATGCGCTAAATGAAGCTCTATGACGTGTTTGGTAATGTCATGAGAGTACCAGATGATAACTCAGGACGGGAGCTAGCATATTTATGCAACATAGGACGCTTACTGTAGGAGTAAGAATAAATAAAAACTGTTGGTGAATTCCGAAAGCAGGTAAACCAGACTTTCAATCAGGAGTTGATAGGGGCACGGGAGATGCTGTCGACGCCTGCAATTTCGATCTTTGCTAGGGAATTTCAGCATTGAAAAGTGTATAAAGTGACGTGTGTTAAGTGTACAACATATGTAAAATATCCTTTAAAGTAGTGATTAGATAAGTGTTTCACATGTTTGGGAGCAATAGCTTCCTGAGAGTTATGCAACGTGTCGTGTTGTTGATGAAAATTATGAGTTATAAAATGTGTGTTTGCAAGATGAATATGTCGCGTTAAACCTGCTAATGGCGGGCGACATGGAGAAATATGATTGGTTGGAGCCACCATAGACGCCTATAGAAATGTAGGTACCCCACAAGTTATGATTATGTAGAAATATGGGCCATTGCATGTTGTGAATTCCTTAAAGATGCCAGTAAAAATCAGTTTAGGAGGGAGATCCTCCATGTTTAATTATTATTGTGTTGATTTTTATAGAGTTGAGATGTTAATTTGCATCATTAAGTGGAGTAATTAGTCCCACTATGAATTAAGAATGGCAATCAGTTATGTAAATGTGACGAACGCGATTGTTCGGATTTTAAGACGTTTAGCTATGTCGGATTTTTGGTTAAGTTATGTGAGAATAATAATAAAGAATGATTTTGGTCATTTATGTCAGTGAGATTAATAAGAATAATAAAGTAATGATTTTGGTCATTTATGTCAGTGAGATTAATGGTAATAATAATAATGAATATTAAAAGTATGAATGAACACATCAGGAAACAAATAAATGTTGTAAGCGAGAGATTTACGCTAATTGCAAGACTTATCAATCTAAGCAGTAAGATGATACAGTAAGATTACATTACAGTAATTAAGGAAAGAAGTTTTATATCAGAATATTGCATATATTCAGTAATGATGCCAGGCATGAAAGAGCTTTTAGTGAATTGAATTTGCAGCTTATATGAGAAGCTTATAGAGTAATTGTTAGATTTCTCTTAATACTATAGGTCGGAGGTCGTAGCATTGAGTAAGGGGCCAGATGGTCTATTCTACGTATGAAATCTCCTATGTCATGGGCATAAGTGGAGATATAATTTTATGCCAGAGTTGTAGTGTGTACCCTAGCTCTGAGGAAGGATATGAAAGTGTTCCGGGTTGGGATCCTGTGATAGAGACGAGGAGAACGAGGACACCTCGATACTCTATGGTCTCCCGAGAACTTATTTGATGAGTTATTCCGCTTGTGGTAGCGAAACTCATGGCGACAGCTGCAGTGAGCGCCTATATTTTACTTGAGACATCGGTCACCCGTTAGACTAATGCATTACGAACCCCGAACCTTCATGTTGAATGGACCCGTGTGAGGCCAGTAATTATTATATCCTCTGTGTAGGAGTAATTATAAAAGCTCATTCAATACCTGTTTGCATAATAGTCAATTAAGATCCTTTGGGATATGTGTGTCGGTCAGACGACAGTATTTGTCTTGTAAATCTTTACTGCTTAGAAAGGAAAGCATTCAAAACCTTTAAGGAGGGTCGAGGTAATTGGTGGAACACCCATCCCACTTTCTATTGTGTGCGGACTCCTCTAGCCGAGGGTCTGCAGTCTAAACTCGAACCGTCAAGGCAAGTTGAAAGGGACAGATTTTCGACCCTGGTAAATGACATATAATGAAAGATTGTTATGTTGAGTAATATAGCCATGTGGTTTTGGAACACATGGATAATTATAGATTATCCTGATGGTTCATTATTTTAGCTATCTGACGAATAGTTAGATGATGTATTTGTACTGTCACTGAAACCAAGTTTTGAAGTTAGTTACCAGATGCCAATCGCCACGAGAGCGAGGTAATCTATTGTACCATCCGACCCAAGCTATAACGTAACGTTTTATCTAGGAATCACATACAGCATGCAGTGGAACCATATAAATAGTGGAAGTGGAGGGGTAGCTTACATAATTATGGAGTTGCACGTTGATTGCGGTGCAACGTCCGAATAGGTAAATGCATGCAAGCATTTGTTTGGTGAGAAGAGAAAAATCAAAACACGCACGGCACACATAATTGTTAAAACCAAGAGGTTTAAGGAATAATTAATTTGTGATATTAATGAAGTCACATTGTATGACTGTTATGTTAATGTACAGTTTGTATTGAAGTCGTAGGTGCATCAGCGCACCAGAATATCTTTATGTAGTTCACATAAGGGTACAGCTTTATGGTTTAATATGACTTTATTATGATTTCATTTTTTGTTTGTTTGTGGATTGTGGAAGTAAATTTTTGTTTGCTTTGTTTTTTTATTGGTTTTGGGATTGTTTTTGTGTTTGAAGCCATGATTTTCATTTACTGAATTAAAGTTTTAGAATAGAGTTGTGCCTTGTTATTGTAGAGTTGTTACCTTATAGCCTCAAATCCAAAATATGCACTGCTCATTTGGGGGAACGGCACGCGCCTGAGACCTGATGCAAGCTGGAGGCAGCTGCATATTTACCATCGAGATTACTCACATGGGTACATGGGATTTGATGTCCTATACTGTGATTTGAGCTATCGGTACAACTAAAGTCGGTCAGATTTAGTGCACACAACTCTATTAAAGTAAGAATTAACGAAGTAGGGAATGACCGCTCCTATCCTAGCTAAGTTCCGATACGTACATATAAATTTTGATAGATGTATAAGTACAGTTCTACTCCTTTGTAGTATTGACACTAATTTATCATGGCCCAAGCGACGTGGGACGGTATTAATTCATTATGGAACCGCCTGCGTCAGTGCAATATGAGCGATCTTGGCATTGCACATGCATGGCATACATGAATGATGTACTTACTCGCATAAAATTATCATGGCGCCCAGGTACGTGGAGCTTATGGGATTTAGGGAAAACCCATAGATTTGTTATGGTATTTCATGGGGAAAACCATAGTAATTGTTTTGCCTCAAACTGTGTTTGAGTGATTTTTGAATTCAGTAGGCTTTTTATGTAACGCAGAATCTCTCTATTGAGAAGAGAATTGCCCAAGGGTATGAGCGCTACATACCAGATCCACAATCTACCATAATATTATCAGGTTTTGTACGACTTCACAATATGTGTGCAGTGTTTGATGTTTCTCTTCGAAACGTATCCACATATTTTTCCAGGAAGCCTGCCTGCATATTTAAGTGTGTTATTGTAAAATGTCAGGTACGGAGGAAATCTTGCAGGTTATTGCAGGATTGAAACATCATTTTGATGCTGCTAACGAGCAGAATAAACTGGAAGCCAAGGCTTTCCAGGAGAGCATAAACACTCGTTTAGATGCCAATCAGGAGGCACTGAGTAATCGGTTAGATGCCAATCAGGAGGCAATTAAGGCAACTCAGGTTGAAATAAACAACCGTTTAGATGCAAATAAAGCTGAATTGAGTAATCGGTTAGATAATAACCAGATTGAATTAAACAATAAGTTAGGTCAAATGCAAGAGGTAATTAAGACCGAAGTAACAGATACTGTTGTAAGCATTGTATCGGAAATGCAGGTTAAAACTGATAAACGTTTCGAGGCTATAGAAGCCAAACTTGAGGGTAATTTACAAGCGTGTAAGCATGCTCAGGAGGAAACCAACAGTAGATTAGATGCGTTGTCTAACGATATTAAGGATATTCAAATCCAAAATGAGGCGAATCTCGAACGCCAAGCGAAACAGTTCGCAGAGTTCACAAGAACGGTAGACCAGAGATTAGAGGAGAACGACTCCAAATGGGACCAGAAATTGAAAAGCTATGCTAGAGCAATTAACGGTGACCTCAAGAAACAGGACCAGAATATATTAGGTCAATGCCAGGAAATAGGCGAAATTAAGGCTATCGCTCATGAAAGTCAGGAGCTGGTAAGCGACGTGAAAAGTCAGATGGGCAAAGTTCATCAAGAACTGGACCAAGTTCAAAGTGACGTTGTCATAGTTAACAAAAGGCAAGAGGAGAATAGAGGTGAGATTACCAAGGTCCGGAATGAATTGTCTAAAGTCAATGGACACATTCAAGATGAAATTAAAGGGTTGAGAGAAGAACTCGAAATAAGAGAAGGCCAGAAAACAGAGGCAAGCGACAAGACCCTTGCTCAAATTAAAGAAGATGTAGAGGATGAAATATCCCATATCAAACAAAGTCTGAAAGAAGACAAGGTGAAAATCTTTCAAGTAGCCGAGGAAAACCGAGATAGGCTTACAAGAATAGAAAAAGAAGTCATTACTCGCCTAGAAAGAGCAGAGATGCGCCACAATCAAATGGAGACTAGGATAATAGCACAGGAGGAAACGCTTCTGAAAGGTCCTAAGTCAAGTGAAGGCAGCATGGAGGATATGAGGAAAACAAGGTGGGCAGATTTGGAAACCCAACCTATGGGCAGGAATGCTACAGGCCCAGGGGAAAGTCCTTATATGACGCCAGGTGTACCAATTGCGGCATCGACGCCACATGAAAATGCTATGCACACCCAGGTGATAAACGTCATTAGGGCAAGCGAAGAAAAACCAAGGAAATTTTCAGGTAGCCACTGTAGTATGACACCAAAATATTGGTTAAAGGAAGTGACTGAATATCTAAATGATGCACGAATACCGCAGGAGCGTAGGCTACGTGCTATAGAGAAATTAACAGAGGGGGAGTGCGCATTATGGTTTCGCAGCTTCCGTTACACTTTTGATACTGTTGAGGAGTTCCGTGAGGCATTCTTGAAGAGATATTGGGACGCCGCGACTCAACAGAATTTACGGTTGGATTTATATGCAAAGAAATACAGTACCAATAATCCAACAAAGTACGCAGAATTTTTCATATCGCAGATGTGTCGCTTTAAAGAGTTGGATCAAAAACCGAGCGAACTGGAGCTATGTATTGCTATCGCCAAACAGCTTCCATACGAGATCCAAAGGCTACTAATCTCGGCTAATGCGAAAACTGCTATGGAAATGGAGACAGTTCTAAGGCAACTGGACCTCACCACAGCAAATACAATGCGTCAGAGTCGAACCGTGGAACAAGTCCACGTGACCAACACACAGACTGACCAACAGCAAGCTCCAAGGAACAACAAAGCTACGAGCACAGAAACATTAGATTCCTATGGACGGCAATGGGAACAGGAACCCAGAAGATGGCAGTCAAAATTCAAAGGAAATGCTAATAAAGGAGGAAGAGGTCGGTGTTCGTGGAATAAGCAGAATACCAGGGGTAAACCGTACCATAACAATGGAGGTAATAATGGCCAAGAAGGCAATAATAAAAATTGGAGACCCCAAGAAAGAAGAAGTAACTTCGATGACGAGGTAGAAGAACGATATCATGCTTCTTTGCGATACCTCGAAGAAAGGGGAGATGAGCCCCAGAAACAACAAGTTCGATGGCAAGAAGTCATGCAGAACAGGACATCGCCAGACAGATATGGAGATGGAGCTAAGAGTTTGGAACTACAGCGCAGCGAACAGGAGAGAAGAAACTCAAAGGGGGCGGGCGCTGAAGAAAAAAAAACGCCAAAATTAGAAGAGTTTGAGACTGATGGATGGAAGTCTATTAACATCATCAATTGGATAGCCAAACCAGAAGAACTGATTGAGGATACAGGAGGACCACAGGTCATGGTCAAGAGAGAATTGCCTATTATAATTGTAAGAGTGGCAGGATTAAAAGTAAGAAGTCTGCTAGACACAGGATCAACAGCGAGCCTCATGACACAAGCTCTATATAATGAAATAGCCCGGAGAGAGAACATTTTGAAAATACCGATCTCTAGTGTCAAGATAAAAGGGGTAATTCCAGACCGAACAATGATATGTAAATACCAGGTATTCCTAGATTTACAGATAGGAGGCTCTATTTTCTCGCAGAGTTTTCTGTTAGTAAACAAACTGCCTTATAACCTACTTATCGGGGCAGAGTTTATAAGGGAATACAGAGTGATAATCGACCTAGCACAGGACAGGGTTATGTTCCATGTGAATGAAGAAGCTGAAGGCTTAGAGGTCGCACTCAATGATATTGAACCAGGATCAAGTGAACAAGTATGGCATACATACAGAGATGTGGCTGAGGAGGGAGTGTTAGCTATTGAGCAGTTAGAAGAGGAGCTTACAACACTAGCCACAGACTTTGAAAAAGATCTGGAACCCAAATTGGAATAATATATTTCGGAAAAGCTAGAAGAAGCGAAAATTGGGCTAAAAGAGAAGGAAAATTTAAAGCCGTTATTACTGGAACAGAAGGAAGTCTTTGATTCGAGACCTGGTCGGATAAAGAACTTCACTTATGCTTTTCAAGTCAGTGATTGGACACCATTTAGGCAGAAACCCTACCCTATAGCTGAAAAGCATTATGCTAAAGTGAAAGAGGCAATTCAGGAGATGTTGGAGGCCGGTGTTATTGAGAAGACACCTACGCCTTATGTAAGTCCATTGGTAATTGTACCAAAGACAGACGGATCTGTCAGAGTCTGCCTGGACCTGAGACGCTTAAATTTGCGAGTAATTCCGGAATTTGACCAAGTGCCACCTATTAAAGAGATCCTCAGGAAGTTTAAAGGGAAAACCATATTCACAAACTTGGATATCACATCCAGTTTCCACCATCTGGAATTAGAGAAGAAAACTAGTCTGTTGACAGGATTTATGTTTGATCAACATACATTCACATTTTTAAGGCTACCTTTTGGGTTGAAAACAGCTGGTTCAGCCCTGATAAGAGCGTTAGATCGCAATCTATCAGATGAGGTTAAAGAGAGTACCATCAGATATGTAGACGACATTCTACTCACATCAGAATCTCTGGAGGAGCACATGAGAGACCTGAAGAAGTTGCTAGATGACCTTCGAGAAGCTAACTTTAAGGTTAATATCAAGAAATCGCACTTCTGTCAGAGGGAAGTTAAATTCCTAGGGCATGTTATTGATGCAAATGGAGTGAAGCCTAACCCAGATAAATTGGAGGTAATTCGAAATTTCCCTCGACCCACGAAAGTAAAGCACGTCCGACAGTATTTGGGAGTAATTGGATTCTTTTCGAACCACTGCCCAAACTATACTGCGACAGTAGCACCCCTGCAGGACCTATTGAAGAAAGGCGGCAGATGGAATTGGACGGAGCAATGTCAGGAAGCATTCGTGAGGTCAAAACAAATGCTTTTGGAATATGTGAAGCTGGGATACCCGGATTATACCCAGAAGTTCATCATACAGACGGATGCATCACTTATTGGGATCGGAGCGATGCTATTCCAGGAAAATGTTGACCAGCCTGAGAAGAAAATTTTTATCGCCTTTATAAGCAGGAGACTGAAAGCCCATGAGAAAAACTACACGATCACAGAGATAGAGTTGCTCGCGATTTTGTACGCGTTGCAATCTTGGCACAAACTCGTGTATGGCTTCCGAATAGTCCTTAGAACAGACCATAAAGCTTTAACATTTTTGTTAAAGACAGATTTGTCTAGCCAGAGATTGACAAGATGGTCCCTGTATATCCAGCAATTTAATGTGGAAATTGAATATTGTCCAGGGAAAGAGAATGTAATACCGGACATATTAAGTCGTTACCTAGAGAAGAGGAAGCGCTAGCTGTCCAGATTGAGAATCGAGATCAGAAGACGTTGGATGACTTAAGGAACCTTACCAACCTACAACGCGAAGACCCATGGTTGAAGATGATGATCGATTACTTTGAGGGACGCTTAGCAAGGGGAACTGCGGTATACAGAGAGGCGGAGGCATTGGCAACAGAGTATGTATGGTATAATCAGATATTACACAAGTGGGACGATGTAGATCATACACGTCAAAGGATTGTAATTCCTGCATCTTTGCAGAGAAGATTGGTATGGATAGCCCACAGAGCATTTGGACATCCGGGGATAGATAAACTCTGTGCTCTGTTGAAGGAAGCATTTACTTGGCCAAAATTGAGAGAAACGGTGAGAAATACTATTAGGACATGTGATCTATGCCAAAGGGTTAAGCCAAATCCATTTTTAATGAGGCAACGACCTATCCCGTTGTTACCGGAGAAGCCAAGGCAGCTATTGAGTATAGACAACTTTGGACCATTGCCTAGAGCACGTAGAGGCAATAGACACATTTTTGTAGCCATGGATGTATTTTCGAAAATGGTGGTGTTATGCCCCATACAAAAGACAAGTTCAAAACAGGTCTTGAAGCGCCTGAAAGAGAGAGTTATTCCGATTCTTGGGAAGCCGGATAACATTCTCTCGGACCACGGAAGTTGCTTTACAAGTGCAGAATTTCGTCGAGAACTGGAAACTCTAGGAATTAGGCAGATTTTATCTACCATTCGCCATCCTGAGGCAAGTCCAGTTGAAAGAGTAATGAGAGAGATCCAGAAATACATGAAGATCTACTGCTCTGAGGAGAATTGGCGTTGGATAGAATTTCTAGAAGTCATTGAATACTGTATAAATAATACTGTACATGAGGCGACAGGTCAGGTTCCCGTGACTCTACATCTGGATCAAAGACCAGAGAGACCGTGGACTGGTGTTATTCCATGCCAGTAGACGCACAGCCAGGTAGAGAATTGAGGATCCAACGAACCTTTGAATATCTCAAAGCACAGGCGGAGAGACGTCAGAGAAGAAATCGTGCGAAGAGGTATCATAGACCGCTTCTCGTGGGAGAGAAAGTTTTAATAAAGAAACCCGCCAGTTCAGATCCAGAGGCACGCAAGTATAAAAAGTTCAATTTTTGTTATCACGGCCCGTTCGAGGTGATAAGAGACCTCCAGAACAATGCATACAGGTTAAGGCATCTAGAAAATGGAAACGAGGTCGTTATGAACGTAGCCAACTTAAAAGTTTATTACTCGCCAGAAGAATTCGACGAACAAGAAGAAGTATTGGTAACGCACACCCAAATCAACGGGGAGAGCGAAGTCAGTCAAGCAGTCAGACCTGAAAGTTGGAACGGCAAGACGGGACGAGAAGCAGACAGTTTACCCAGTGTAAGCGAAGAGCACAAAGAATGCCAGTGTCTGCGAGAATTCTATGAAGAAATGGTCAGAGTGGCGAGAGAGGTTGAGGCCATAAACGCGACCCTCCGCATGGAGAATGAACAGCTTAGGAAGAAGGCCGAGTGTGGAAGGGGGAACAGTACTAACCTACTCGCAGCCAGACGAGGTGAAGGACCTCAGATGTAAACACCGTCAGTGGTAGACAGTCAGCTGGTTACTTATAGAAAGCCACTTGCAATTGACTTTTATAAGTTTCGCAAGGGGAATATGAACCCGAGGAGGTTATGCTGACTGGAATCGAACGTGGTTCTCAGAGACTGTGATCTCAATATAAAGGTTCCACCAGGGAACGAACCAGAGATCTGTAGAGGCAGTTTCATGGTAAAAACCCATCGAAAGAAGTGTATATTTAATCACTGGTGTGATTTTTGGTGCAATGACATTATTTATTAAAATAATGCAGGGAATAATGAGCAGATTACAGCATTATTAGACTACTTGGTGTAGGCTATACGAGGCTTGAAGCACGGAGAGGACAGAGTTGACATTTTACAAATTAGCCCAGAATTGTGGGTGGGGCCCAGTGGAGCCATGTCCATCTCTGTGACCCCATTCTGTCGTCTAGAGCAGGGTGGAGGCCTGAATAATGACCCAGTTATTCCCCGACGGAGAATAGATTTGAGGAGTGGGAGGAGAGATGCCCAGGAAAATCATTGATTACTCGTGATTGGAGCAACGAATTGAGATGAGAGTTGCTCACAGATGAATCTTTTGGCAGGAGGCTAATTTTAGAGCCTTTTACCTGCGAAATTGGGGCATATTTAACGAAGTGCGGAAGGACTGTAAAACGACCATTGTGCGCGGATAGATTTGAGAATGTTGCCGGGGAATACCCGTAAGATAGCGTCCCACGCTATGGAGAAAGGAATTAATATTAATTAATTGGACGAGCGATTCCTGTGCACGCAGATAGTTTTGGAATCTGTGAAGAAAGAGGAACCCAATGATCATGGTTTGGAGACCAGATTCACGCTGTGAGAGGAGCCAAGATTTCGCGGGAAGATTTCGCCCTACTTTCAGTGAGAATCTGATATAAGGGAGTAGACCCTTGGAGGAGCGCTCAGTTGAAACCCAGTCTCTCTCAGTTCAAGCTCAGTCTACGCGCAGTTCACGTGCAGTTACAGCCAGTTACAGCCCAAGTTGCAGTCTTACGCAGTCTTCACGACGTTAGAAGTTACCCAGGTGCAGCACAGTTGCAGTAAGTTGCAAACAGTATGCAACAAGTACGAGGGCAGTACGAGGCAGTATGTAAGCAGTATACAGCAGTCTTCAAGTAAGGTACGAGCAGTCTTCAAGTGAATCTTCAGTCAGGTACAGCCACTTTGAAGCAAGTTCGTCAAGGCAGAACGCATGGCGGTTCTACTCATAATAGACGCCGAACAAGGACTGGTACATGTAAATGAAGCATTTTATAAGCTTGTATGAATAATAGTCGTGCTATAGGCATAATCAGCAGTAAGAACTATGCCGTGTTCAGTTATGAAGGACCGTGTAGACTAATGGCAGAACTATTGTAAATAATTATTTGGGTAAAGTATTGGACAGTGTTAAGCGCAATGTGTATAGTATTGAATGATCGTATATGTGTAAATACGATGGTATGCGCTAAATGAAGCTCTATGACGTGTTTGGTAATGTCATGAGAGTACCAGATGATAACTCAGGACGGGAGCTAGCATATTTATGCAAAGCAGGACGCTTACTGTAGGAGTAAGAATAAATAAAAACTGTTGGTGAATTCCGAAAGCAGGTAAACCAGTCTTTCAATCAGGAGTTGATAGGGGCACGGGAGATGCTGTCGACGCCTGCAATTTCGATCTTTGCTAGGGAATTTCAGCATTGAAAAGTGTATAAAGTGACGTGTGTTAAGTGTACAACATATGTAAAATATCCTTTAAAGTAGTGATTAGATAAGTGTTTCACATGTTTGGGAGCAATAGCTTCCTGAGAGTTATGCAACGTGTCGTGTTGTTGATGAAAATTATGTGTTATAAAATGTGTGTTTGCAAGATGAATATGTCGCGTTAAACCTGCTAATGGCGGGCGACATGGAGAAATATGATTGGTTGGAGCCACCATAGACGCCTATAGAAATGTAAGTACCCCACAAGTTATGATTATGTAGAAATATGGGCCATTGCATGTTGTGAATTCCTTAAAGATGCCAGTAAAAATCAGTTTAGGAGGGAGATCCTCCATGTTTAATTATTATTGTGTTGATTTTTATAGAGTTGAGATGTTAATTTGCATCATTAAGTGGAGTAATTAGTCCCACTATGAATTAAGAATGGCAATCAGTTATGTAAATGTGACGAACGCGATTGTTCGGATTCTAAGACGTTTAGCTATGTCGGATTTTTGGTTAAGTTATGTGAGAATAATAATAAAGAATGATTTTGGTCATTTATGTCAGTGAGATAAATAAGAATAATAAAGTAATGATTTTGGTCATTTATGCCAGTGAGATTAATGGTAATAATAATAATGAATATTAAAAGTATGAATGAACACATCAGGAAACAAATAAATGTTGTAAGCGAGAGATTTACGCTAATTGCAAGACTTATCAATCTAAGCAGTAAGATGATACAGTAAGATTACATTACAGTAATTAAGGAAAGAAGTTTTATATCAGAATATTGCATATATTCAGTAATGATGCCAGGCATGAAAGAGCTTTTAGTGAATTGAATTTGCAGCTTATATGAGAAGCTTATAGAGTAATTGTTAGATTTCTCTTAATACTATAGGTCGGAGGTCGTAGCATTGAGTAAGGGGCCAGATGGTCTATTCTACGTATGAAATCTCCTATGTCATGGGCATAAGTGGAGATATAATTTTATGCCAGAGTTGTAGTGTGTACCCTAGCTCTGAGGAAGGATATGAAAGTGTTCCGGGTTGGGATCCTGTGATAGAGACGAGGAGAACGAGGACACCTCGATACTCTATGGTCTCCCGAGAACTTATTTGATGAGTTATTCCGCTTGTGGTAGCGAAACTCATGGCGACAGCTGCAGTGAGCGCCTATATTTTACTTGAGACATCGGTCACCCGTTAGACTAATGCATTACGAACCCCGAACCTTCATGTTGAATGGACCCGTGTGAGGCCAGTAATTATTATATCCTCTGTGTAGGAGTAATTATAAAAGCTCATTCAATACCTGTTTGCATAATAGTCAATTAAGATCCTTTGGGATATGTGTGTCGGTCAGACGACAGTATTTGTCTTGTAAATCTTTACTGCTTAGAAAGGAAAGCATTCAAAACCTTTAAGGAGGGTCGAGGTAATTGGTGGAACACCCATCCCACTTTCTATTGTGTGCGGACTCCTCTAGCCGAGGGTCTGCAGTCTAAACTCGAACCGTCAAGGCAAGTTGAAAGGGACAGATTTTCGACCCTGGTAAATGACATATAATGAAAGATTGTTATGTTGAGTAATATAGCCATGTGGTTTAGGAACACATGGATAATTATAGATTATCCTGATGGTTCATTATTTTAGCTATCTGACGAATAGTTAGATGATGTATTTGTACTGTCACTGAAACCAAGTTTTGAAGTTAGTTACCAGATGCCAATCGCCACGAGAGCGAGGTAATCTATTGTACCATCCGACCCAAGCTATAACGTAACGTTTTATCTAGGAATCACATACAGCATGCAGTGGAACCATATAAATAGTGGAAGTGGAGGGGTAGCTTACATAATTATGGAGTTGCACGTTGATTGCGGTGCAACGTCCGAATAGGTAAATGCATGCAAGCATTTGTTTGGTGAGAAGAGAAAAATCAAAACACGCACGGCACACATAATTGTTAAAACCAAGAGGTTTAAGGAATAATTAATTTGTGATATTAAAGAAGTCACATTGTATGACTGTTATGTTAATGTACAGTTTGTATTGAAGTCGTAGGTGCATCAGCGCACCAGAATATCTTTATGTAGTTCACATAAGGGTACAGCTTTATGGTTTAATATGACTTTATTATGATTTCATTTTTTGTTTGTTTGTGGATTGTGGAAGTAAATTTTTGTTTGCTTTGTTTTTTTTATTGGTTTTGGGATTGTTTTTGTGTTTGAAGCCATGATTTTCATTTACTGAATTAAAGTTTTAGAATAGAGTTGTGCCTTGTTATTGTAGAGTTGTTACCTTATAGCCTCAAATCCAAAATATGCACTGCTCATTTGGGGGAACGGCACGCGCCTGAGACCTGATGCAAGCTGGAGGCAGCTGCATATTTACCATCGAGATTACTCACATGGGTACAATAGTTAGTTATTGTATTCAGGGGCTGAAATCCTAAACAATCATAATTAAAATTTGCACTGATTACCTACATGTGAAGGTTATCAGGCAGATTTTCATACACACCCAAGTGCTGGCAAATGATTATTTGTATCTATCTAATGCAGGCTGTTCCAGCCGAGCAATTCGCTCGTGAGCAGCGGAGTACTCGCCGCCTTACGTGAGTAAACCTGCAACATGCAATACAGCCCTGCTGTGGGGGGCTGCCGTCACTTCGCGAAGGATACATCAAGACAGGCTGGAAGTGCATGGACTTGTACTATGACCTTCGTCCAGTGACGCATTGGCTATCACCCCCAGTCCCTCTCCAACCTACTCCGAGCATTACTGCTGAGTACTCGCATGTACTCAGACTCAAGCTCGTGGATTTGGAACAGCCTGATCTAATGTATCTTCCCTGTTGTTGACCACATTAGCAACTAAACAGATAGAAACATCTAAATCGATTTCTTGATCGAGGACATTACTAAGTAACTAATAAGAAATTAAATTAACCGTTTGTGCGTGTCCACCTCATGGCGTAGTGGCTAGCATTCGCTTCTGTCACCACAGATGTCCGGGTTCGATTGCCGATTCTGCTAGGATATTTAATTCAGGTCCGAGAGCTGAAACGAAGTACACTCAGCCACCTGGGACAAAACTCAGAGGAGGTGAGTTCGATTTCGACTCAGCCATCCTGGAAGTGGATTCCCGTGGTTTTCCGTTTCTACTTCAGGCGAATGCCAGGATGGTTCCTAAATTAAGGCCACGGCCACCTCCTTCCCAAACCTCATCTGAATTTCAACTACACACACTAATACAGCCATCATAATAATGCAGGTGATCAGAGAAATTCAACACTCACCCAAGTATACGGGACTACATGACCACGATGTCGCAAAGCCCCTAAATGAATGAAAACCAATTGAATATATTTGGCAGCACCTTTCGTCTTCTTGTATCTTCATGTATAGAAATGAATTGACATCATACTCTCCTTAGCAGCGATTTTGTAACATACAATCTAGCCTACTTTCGATTTTTGCAAAAAATTAAAGTAGACTTATTTGATCTTCACAGGGCCAAAAATTTGTGTGTCTATCTTTATTTGTGTGAGTGTGTGTATGTTTGTCCCCCACTATCAATTGAAACACGATAAAACCGAATTGAACGAAATTTGATACAGAGGAAGCAATAGCAAATGCACATCACTGGTATGTTTTATATTGACGCCATCTTAACCAAAACTCAATGGCGGCCGCTCAAGTGGTCAAAAAATTAAACCTTAAATTTCGACCACGCTTTGTATCTAAATTGGTTAATAACACTGAGATGTTATGGACATGTTTGGCTCTATCCTACCGCATTAGTATCTCACGGAGGCGGCTGGGGTTCGAAACCTACTAGAGTTAACTTTCTTTTTACCTGCATTCTTTTACAATTGATGTTGACGAGCTCTTTCCACAGATACAAAATTAAACGCTATTTAGCTCAAAGGAGAGGCTAATGTATACACTCGTTTATTAATAATCACAGCCCCAGCCTCGCACATTGACAGAAGACATTAGAGAAACGAGAATGGGAGAACAAGGTACACGTCATCAATCACAGCCTTCTCAATGCCTCTGTACGGTGCTGTCCTCTTGCGGGTTACGTGGGGAATTGTTCCAAACATTCCGCTTTGTAAATCCCTAGCCTCCTGAAGTATTGTAATTTTATAATAGTTCAACTTCTAGCCATGACCGCGGTCCGATTACCATTCAACACTGCCAGCTGGATCACATTCTTCTTGGTTGCTTTATATTGCCAGCCATTTCAACACTCAGAGTCGTACAAGATATATATAATTCACTGGTAAGTTTCAACATCAACCTACTGTGATCGCCATAGATTTGTAAAGGAAAAGATACCTGAAACGAAGGATTCTTATGTTTGGAGGCTAAATAACGAGATTAACGGACGTCAATGCATTACAATAAGTTAGTAGTTTTGTTATTCAATCATCATTACGTATATAATAATGATTTAGACACATACTTACTGGCTAATTATCAATATAAAAGAAAAACGAAAAATACATGGTGGTGGAGGTGATTGTTTTAGGGGTAAGGACAAAGTGTTATAAGTATACGCATACATTTAGGAGAAGGTAGGCTATATATTCTTTGCTGAACGTCTTGTTAGTACTGTCCTTATCTTTATGTTGGACGATGTCGATATGTAAATATTATATCAGAAAACTGTATCATAATGGGTATCATTAAAGTACTACTTTTCATTATAACACAGTTTTTCCAACCAATCAGAGCTCAATACGTTCATTCATTGACCAATTAGGTAAGGATAGCGTCTGGCATGCACTGAATATCCAACATGTCGGACATGAATTACATGATTTGAAAGTTGACAATGAAGCCTATATTGGATCAACCATTGTAGTTACAATGCATAAACAAACTGGGCAATATTGCAA
Organism: Meconema thalassinum; assembly: GCA_946902985.2. NCBI lineage: Eukaryota > Metazoa > Arthropoda > Insecta > Orthoptera > Tettigoniidae > Meconema > Meconema thalassinum. The sequence goes on from OX336388.2 coordinate 1,536,127,296, forward strand.
AAGAAATAAGTTAGCACTGTACCTTAATATCCGCAGACCAATATCTACACATTCGTAATATTTCGCCGACAATTTTAGTGAATGCAGTTGTTGATATAGGCACCATAACGCCATTGAGGGGGCAGGCGTCTGACATTAGTTCCACGGAAATTTTAATCCAGCTACCTGTTCAGTAAATGGATTCCTTATGCGAAACTTTTCCGCCAGATACCGATACTGTTCTATTTGGGACTAAATTGATTTACCTTCCGTTGGCATTCTATACGCATCAAATTTGAAGAATAACTAGTTGAAATAATAATATAATAATAATAATAATAATAATAATGTCGTATGGCCTCGGGTACTGGATGCAAGCTTTGCTATTTGACACCCAGAGGGCAGCTTCAATGTCGAATTCGTTCCTTGGAACGCTATGAAAGTCAAGGAGGTTAGATATCTTAGCTCCTTGACACTATTGCGCTTTCTAGTAGAGAATGGAGGAACGTAGTGATGGCGGAAAATCCCGAGATTAATTTTGCCATTATGAATACGGCCTACTGAATTCAAATGGGTCCATTAATATGCCAACAGCGTATGACATGCATGTCGTGATTTTTGTCGCCTTAAAAATCACTGAGGCCTACCACGGCCAGGAGCGAACCTGCAAGCTTGGGGTTGGTAGTCCGACACGATAACGACTCACCAACCTTAGCAAGCTACTAGTTGATAATACCATACATTTTAATATGAAAGCGTTTGTGACAGCCTATATTTTGTTATTTGACCAAAATAACAAAATGATCATACATAGTACATGTGCGCTATCTGTTGGTGCAACTTCAGGATAAACAATGTTTCAAAGCTTTGGGATCCGTTATTGGGTAGAGATCAAATGCTGAGGCCACACAATTCCCAAGAAGAAGAAGTCAACCGACAGAATATCGACAGATATTTATGAATATTTATGTTTCAACATATAATAAAGTTACAATTATCGTCGAACAAACAGTCGTATGCAACTCGCCTATAATGGTAATTAAGACACTCGTATGAATTGAGAAAACTCGCTTCGCTCGTTTTATAAACATACTCGTGTCTTAATAATTGCCATTATAGTCTCTTTGCATAATGTACTAGCCTATTGTATTGTTAGAATAATATTTACTGTAGTTTAAGTATTATTAAAATTATTTTAATATTGTTAGTTTCTTTATCATTTACACGTTATCATCTGGAAATTGTTAAGAATATACATGTATTTATTGTGACATGTGTTTCTCATAATTATGTTGTAACCTATTAGAAGCACTATTGTATGTCTAACCCTTATTATTCCCGGTTTTAAATGGGGTTGGGGATGAGAAGAGATGACATTCTATGTGGTGGGTGCAGGGCCGTGGAGAGCGACGACGGGCCCTGGGGCTGGAATCTCCCGGGGCCCCCTCTAAAACCAAATTCTGTAAAATCCTCGCAAATTTGCACAAAGTGGTTTTGCAAATTTTTTATTTGCACTAAATGTTCATCACGAAATCAATTACAAGAACATAAAGAGCCAGCAAGCAAGCAATAGTAATAATAATATTAATTGTAGCATGCTGAACTGCAATGCCCAAGATCGTGGGTATAAACCCGGCTGAAGTCGTCGGATTTTTAAGAGCGTTAAAATCCTTCAGTATGCCTGTATTCGGAGGGAAAGTAAACCCGGCGGTCCCATGTCATAGATTTATGGCATATAAAAGAACCTACGGCTACAATTGGTAGTGTGTAGCCAAACTTTGTAGGTTATTTGGTTAGAAACGCTCTATCAAGTTCCAACGTTCCCCGCTGGGTGTCAGTGACAGTAACATCTGGTAGCCAAAGTTGGAACTACTTGAAATTGAACTTGTTGCGGAGCCTACGGATGTTCAATTGAAATGACCATTGGCTGCAATTCATGTTTAATAATAATATTTCAATGATATATTCCACTAAATCCAGAGCGTGAATTACTATCAATATAAAATAATAAGTTAATGCTGGTATGTAAAATTTACAACATTGCAAGTGGAGAAATGCATCCAAAATTATTTGCAAATTCAATGTTTATTTTATCTGACAAGCGCGTATTAATGCATTATTTTCAATTAACAAAAATTAATATCAGATTAAAGCCATCAAAAACTAGGTACCGTAATAATTTTCATTAAATTCACTATATTGTTTTGGCTTTTGACAAATCTAAATTTGTCTCGATGAGGTAACACCGTAAGCATGCACAATGTTCAGATTTAAAGTTCTGCAGATCCTCTTTGATATCAACAATTTTAGAACTTCTGTGATACTCATAAACTCAATAGCCTATGCTCGTTTGTCGTACACAAATTTGAAAAAAGTTGCATTTACCGGACCAGTAATTGCATCGCTTTTACAGTATTTAACTTTGGGAAAATGCTCACATTGAAAAAAGCTGTTGTCCATGAACTCGGAAACAGGTGGGTTAGAATTCCACCGTCGGTGATTCTATGCTTATTTTCCATGATTCATCGTTTTAATCCGTACATTCATTTCCTCCTCAATTCCATCCCTACGTCATAAGACCCAAAAATTAATCAACAGGAAGTTCATCTCACTGAACTGCATGTTAAAAGAGGTGGAAAGGGTATACTGTACACTGTGCAGTACTACGGCCTCTGTGACATATGACGTAATCTCTTTTCATAATGAAAACATAATTTTTACACAAAGTCAAGATGTATTTTAAAATACGTTTTACATAAAGTGTTTTTATGTTGACATTCTTAAAATTTGCTGCCCTTGAAGAGTCACGCCCTTGGGTCTAAGCCTAAACACTGATAAGTGTTTTGGTTGAACGGCGATCACACATCTTTGTATATTAAACAAAGCAAAATATATTTTCATAACTAACCACATGTATACAGTACTCATACTTAACTCAAGTTATTATGTGCTATCAGTATATTGCAGTTTATCAGTGATTGTTTTCACAAAAGAAGAAAATGAATTTGAACTATATTTTGTAATTGGCAGTCAGTGGATTTCCAATAATTTAATATTGCTTTGCAGTAAGCAAAACTAGAGCCAGATTTTCCTAAACATCCTCAATCCTATCTATGACTGATGACCATCATGGGCGGATTTAAGCCAAGATTATGGGGGAGTGGACACACCAGGGATCATGGGGTATGGAATATCACCAAGCTCAGAGTGGGGTCCGTTGGCCCTCCTCCGGAAAAGTTTGCAAAAATTAGGTCCACATTATTGAGTTATAGGATAGGCTATTTGGGTGATTATTTTTGGGATATTTTGAGGTAAAAATTTGGTGACCATTGACATTTAGTGGCTATAAAAATGAGTCTCCGATACTGAAGTAAAAGCTCTCACATCTTCAAGTAACACTCCGCGGTGTAGCTCACCAATGACCGTGATGGGGGCCTACAGCAAGTCTACAGATCGGAGGTTAGAATCCGGACGCTGACAGCGGCTATCCTGAGTGTGGTTTTTCACACACCCTCCAGACCAATGCCGGGGCAGTACCTTATTTCAAGTCCAGAGACACATACCCTACTCTTAACACTAATAATTACAGTAATAGTCGAGACGGCCAACGCATTCCCAGTCGGCAAGTAAGAATACGACATGCGATTTATCATGTCACAGAGGCCATAGCACAGCACAGTATATACCCCGCTTTTCGTCCAGCAGTTGATGGTTTTAAGAGGGTCTAAGTTTTTAGTTACAACAATGTTGCCAATACACCTTACTTATTATACAACAACCACTAGCCTCCCCTTCAGTCTACACAATTCGCGCAATTTTTGGTTTTCTATTTTGTTCGCTTCATTAATATTTGTGAAAACTACTGCTTTACAGTCAACTTCATTCAATAACGTGGAGACCTTGAGAAACAAACCGTAAAACTAACGCGTCAGCAAATACTGAATTATATCTGCAATACTATTTGATGCAAACCATCCCCAACCGAGCGCCAATGGTTCATTGTCCGCCAGTGATACTAGACCTACTAGCTACCGAGTACTGTACACGGGTTGAATGTTGCAAGCCCCTAGGTGAATAGCATCTGTAACGACAAACATGCCTTTTTTTAACTGTTGAGTAAGACTACGAATAACACCGCAGTCGGGAAGCCAAATCCTGCATTCCTTCTGCGGCTTCGTTAGGAACCGGAGTCATTTCTAAGTCGTAGATAAAGAAGGGCAATTAATTTTATGTGTAACGGTACTGAGACGTTAAAGCGTATCACGAAAGGGCTTGATTCGCAAGGGAAAATATCTCTTCACGTCCTGAAAAATAAGTGCTTTGCACATCCTCCTAGGACGCCGGGCCCCCCTGGAAGGGTCGGGCCCCGGGGCACCAGCCCTGCCTGACCCCCCCCCCCCCTCTCGTCGGGCCTGGGTGGGTGGTTAAATGACCGGATGCCCTTCCTGACGCCATCCTCATGAGAAGAGTTTAGAAGCTCTAAAATAAATTTAAATAAGGCTATCTTAGACTTTCAATTCACGCAAGAGAGTTTGGCTGGTCAGTTCCGATTGCGCAGTCGTACAAAGAACAGTCGGCGAGCCTCAAGCATGTGCAATTATTGATACATGAGTCGTTAGTTGCGCTGAAACCAACTCACGTATCAATTGCATATGCATAAGGCTCGTCAACTGCCCTCTGCAAGACTGCACAACCGGAGCTGACCGGCCAAAAACTGTGGCGTAAACTATAGACGACGAGTAGGTACGATGTTCGAACCCCACCGTCGGTCGTGCTTAGAATGGATTTTCGTGATTTTCCAACTTAAAATCCAGGCAAGTAACATGATGGCTCTTTTTGATGTGCCCCTGTCACTACCTTACTATTTATCGAAAAATGTCATTATTCTTTTCTCTCATTAACTCCCTGATGAGGTTGGTGTGAGATAAGAGATCATGCCGTAAAATCCCCTGACACACACAGAAAACAACTCGCATCACTTTATCCCCGAAATCAAAATATGCCAACTCCGTGCAGATCTTGGAGCCCCTTTTTTATTTTTTTATTTATTTTTTATTTACAGCATGCCCCATTACAATGTAGTAATACTACATGCTTAATTATTACTTATTAATCATTTCAGATTAAATCTATACAATTTATATTATAAATATTTTATATCTATGGCCTGTTAAATGAAATTTGTGACACTAAAATGATTAACAGTTAAGAAAATATAAATAAAAATTATCTATTTAGTATTTCAAATGAGATAGAGTTTACAAAAGTAAAGAATTCCCTAAGGTAGTTTCTAACAAGTTCATCTTTCTTTATAGGCCAGTTGCCTGATCTTAAAACATGTGCTATTAATATATCTCTTTCTTTCCCTAATAACTTAAACTCATATAGTAAGTGATCTACAGTCTGGTGACCGTTATTGCATATACATGTTGGACTATCTATAATTTTAAATCTGAATAAGTATGATTTAATATTGCCGTGCCCTGTTGTCATAACTGTAAAATTGGGCGTTATGTTCATTTTCAATTTTAGTCTGTCCTGTACACTGGGGAAAAATGATTTTGTAATTTCGCCCTTGGATGTATTGTCCCATTCATTCTGCCACTTTCTCAAACTAAACACACTTAATTCTTTTAGCATATTACTTTTTGGAATTCTATTATAGCACTCACTTAAACCGCTTTGTGCTGCTTCTTTAGCCAGCTGGTCCGCTAATTCAATTCCCTCATTTCCGTTATGCGCCTTAACCCAACTGAAGACAATCACCCAATTCTGTTTCTCCATTTCAATTGCTTTTCTTCTAATTTTCTCTATGAGAAATGTATGGTTTTTGTAGTTTTTAAGTGAATCTATTGTAATTTGGCTGTCTGAGAAAATGAGTGCGGTTCTCTGCTCCGTGTCCATGGATTCTAGATGTTGCAATGCCTTAACGATAGCTAGCTGTTCTGCTTGATTATTTGAACATCGTTTGTCTAGTTTATATTGCAGCTGTTGAATGAACTCGTTTCTATTGTATATGGCAATTCCTGATCCTACTCCATCCTCACTTTTACTTCCATCAGTGTAAACATTGAAAGAATGCATCTGTTCATAATTTACGTCAATAATTTTAACAATGTCAGCAGGGTGAGACCATTGATTTACTTCCATGTCCATGTCAATTGAGCGATCTTCTTTACTATTAACTTTAATAAGATCGTAGTATGCTACTGTCTCCTCAATTTGAATATTAATTGGAATTAATCCTGTTATCACACAGAGAGCTTCATTTGATATAGTGCGATAAGCTTTAGATATTCTGATATTTATCGGCCTTTGGACTCTTATCAATTTTACTTTATAGCAAGTTTTCTCTATAACCTTTCTCCATACCGGTGCTCCATACACAATGAGAGGTAAGATTCCACCTTTGTATATTACCTTCAGAGCTGTATGCTTTAAACCCCAGTTTAGCTTTGCAAATCTTGAGAGACTAAATATCAGTTGCCTACATTTTTCAGTCAAATAGTTAATGTGCTCTCTAAATGTAAGTTTGTGGTCGAAAATAATTCCAAGATATTTAACGGTGTCCGCCTGATCTAAGCTTTTGTAATTTAGATAAATTTTAATCTCTTTTTCTTCTTTTCTTTTCTTCTCGACAAGACCATAACTTTTGATTTCTGTTCATTAAATCTGATCTTATTGAGTTTAGCCCAAATTGAAATTTTGTCCATTTCTATATTAGTATAATTTTCTGCCTCTTTAATAGATGTTGCTTTAACAAGCAGTAATACGTCATCTGCAAATGCAACTACCTTTGTATACTGCAATGTAAGAAGAGAATTATATTGTATATTCCAGAAACCAGGACCACAGCATGAACCTTGTGGACAACCTTTAGTAAGTCTTCTCTCAGTGTTGTTGCTATTAATGGACATGAAAGCTGTTCTTCCTTGGAAATAGTCTTGAGAGAGTTTGTATAGATTTCTAGGGCATTCCATATCTTTTAGTTCATTTAGAATAGCAGGCCACCAAGCGGCGTCAAAATCATCTTTAACGTCCAAGCTGGTCATAATTATTACGTTACCTTTTTCTAATTCCGGTTCTATAAATTGCTTCACTTCCATTTCTGCGTCGGTTGTGCTCTTCTGTGGTGTAAATCCAAATTGATTATTATTCATTAATTTATTTTTGTACATATGATGCATTATTCTACTAATCAATAACTTCTCCAGTACCTTGCTCGCTAGATTCAACAAGCTAATTGGTCTAAATTTCGATGGATCTGTACTCTTTTCTTTTCCTGGCAAATATGATAATTATTTTTGCTCTCATCCAAATTTTATGGAAGCATCCTCTTTTGAGACATTCATTATATATTGACGTTAAAAACCTAAGAAAATTATTGAAAGTTCGTAGGAGTATTTCCATAGTTATTCCATCTTCGCCTGGTGCTTTCTTTGGATTGAAGCTACTAATGGTTTGACGAATCTCCTCCTCGGTGAAATATCTATCATCGCAAGTATTAATTAATTCATTAATTAACCTCCTTATGTTTTTATGGTGATCTGTATCTTCTTCTTCTCTATCTTCCGGAATAAGATAATCCATAATATATTCTATAGTGTCTTCCATATTTAATGTTGTCGTTCCATCAGGTTTCTGAAGAGTTGACATGAGAATGCTGTTCCTTATTTTTCCTGAAGCCAGTTTATACACTTCATTCCACGGATTTACAGATGATGTTGTGGTTCAGTATTGTTTCCAGGAGTCAAATTTCTCTTTTCTGATAGCTGCTTGGTACTTCCTCTTCTCAACAAAATACGCTTGCTTACGGATCTCTCTGAGTTCGTCATTATTTTTGTTTTTTTGGAATCTCCGTCTTAAGGCTGCCGTTCTTTTCCTAAGTATAGTAAGGCCGTCAGTCCACCATGGAACTGATTTCTTCCTTTCTGACATATTTGGTCCCTTAAGTGTCATAAATGTTTGCCTACAAGTTGACTGTAATATCTCAGCAAATTTGTTAACAATAGATTCTAATTCTACTTCTCTTTCCACACTCTGGGACAGAAACTGATCTAATTCCTTCATGTCTCCAATATAATTAGCCTTGTTAAAATTTCTAGAAAGATTTTTGGCGAGGTTATTATCAAACTCTTTATATTTATCGCCTTGCACTTTGAACCTTACACCTTGAAAACTACACTCTTGCTTGTTACGTATCGGTATTTCAGTCCTGATTTCAAATTTTATAATGTTATGATCTGAACAACTCTCCTCTTCGCTAATATTCCATGCCTGCATTACTGCCAGAAGTTGATCATTAACTATAGTAAGATCATTATTGCTAGAACCTCTGCTGCTTTGAAATGTAGTTCTTTCACTATCTTCATTAATTATATGAAGTGATTTACTAGCAATATATTCTTCTAGTATTCTACCTCTGGAATTCGTTAGCACATCGTGTCATGTTGTTGATCTGGCATTACTGTCCATAGCTATAATGACCCCGGCTCCGTTAGTAAATTTTAAAAGCTGGTCTATTTTCTTTAATTCTTCTTCTAATGGAAGACTATAATCTAAATATACACTCGTTGTGAAGAACTGAAATTTCCCGTATATTATTTGCATGACAACAATATCTTCGTCTGATAATTGTTCAATAAGTAAAGCGTCTATACCCCTATTTGTAATTACTATGCCAGCTCTGCTCTTTTCATTACCAGAAGTAAATGTACGATATCGTTTAGAAATACCTGCAGTTTGGTTGGTGTACGTATATGGTTCCTGAATAAATATTATGTCCGATGAATTTATCTCAATGATCTTCATTAAGTTGGCTGTTGCAGCCCTTGAATGCTGTAGATTTATTTGAATACAATTTATGTAAGTTCCTCAATTTGATGTCATATATGTTGATATTGTAGAATAAATATTAATAGTCTATATTCATCATGTATCTTGTTAAAACAGCACGCAAACTAGGGCAACTTTTGTGTAAAGAAGAATGCTTCACACATATATTTTCTTTCTTATTATACTTATTATAATTGATGCAGTTAATACAACGCTGTTCATTTTCAAGAGCTGTACAATCTTTCATTTTTATGATTACCTGCACATAAAGGGCAGGTTTCATCGCCATTACATGCTTGATACCGGTTATTGTACCTGCTGCATTTGTAGCATCTATTAGCAACTAGATAAACTGCCACATTACAAATTACCCATCCAACCTTCAATTTCGTATGAAGTTTGTGGACCTACTTCCATGATTAAATTACTAATATTTTTTCGTGTCTTGAAGCTGAACTTGGAAACAATATCATCTTCTATTAAATTTAGTTCAGGATTTTGTGTTCTGATTGTCTCAGAAGCATTTTCCACCGTAATATTATCCGGTATATCATATACAATCATTCGAGGTTTCCGTAATTTATGTACCTGTAGATCAACGTGTTGACCACATTCTGTGTTAATTGCCTCGTTTAAAACATCAATTTCTCGTTTGCTACCAGTTTCCAGTAAAACTCTACCATCCCTAAGTGTTTTCATTGCATTAATCCCTACTTTCATTTCAGTTGGGTTTATCTTACTTTTAATGCGAGTTTTAATTTGCTCAGCAGTTTCGGTGGCCTTGAATTTCAGGAACAATTTATATTTCTTCTCTGTAACTCCCTTCACTACTTCCGAGTACAAGTTCCGAATGTCGCCACCAGACTGGGAAGTTTGTTGCGCATTCGTTCACGGCCGACTGAATGCGCTCTTAGATTTGTTAGCACGCTATTTTATTTTGTGACATAATTTTCATTTTGATAAAGCGGAAATTATAATGATAATAATTATATAGTGTTACTAGCAACCCACCCCGGCTTCGCTCGGGAACAGTTATGAATGTGCAAGGAATTCCTGTCAGACGTAATTTAAGAATGGCGAGGTGCATGATACACAAATCCCCCTTCCGTCCAAATTAAAAACACTTATAGTGGGCGATGTATCGAAGATAGAGATATGCTCTCCCGGACTTTTTGTAGAATTTCTCACGCTGAACAATTCTTACACTCATAATATAATGATATTTTTAACGGTTTGTCCAGCGTAAGCTTAAAAAGCGCACGGACGCCAGGCTAATTTTTCGACCTTTTCACTGAAATCGTTACTGCTTGGCTCCCTTTGGTCAAAAATAAATTATTTTATACACAAATCTTCCTCGAGATCACCTTTACAGAATGGTGAAAGCAGCATCAAAATCCATCCAGTGGTTCTTGAGATTACACATTTAATATACGTACTGTACAGCTGATTCCTTATCGCGCCTATAATGGGAGGGGAGTGCGCTCTACCGGCAACGAGTAGAAACTTTCCAATTACATGTTATACATGGGTTCTGACTGGGAATGTCAAGGCCGGTATAGAGCGCAGCTCGTATTCAGTCGGCCGTGATTCGTTCACGGCCGACTGAATGCGCTCATACCGGCCTAGACAATGAGACCTTTTTCATGAAATCTTGTTAGTTACTCAACTGCTCACACAGCGCTGTTCACCAAGCATTGCACGACTAAGACTTATCTCTACTTAGTGTAAAACGAAGTCCCCGATTCTTGGATATCACGGGTAATCTCGAGAACCACTGGATGGATTTTGATGCGGCTTTCACCATTCTGTACAGGTAATATCGAGGAAGATTTCTGTAGAAAATAATTTATTTATGATCAAAGGGAGCCAAGCAGTAACGATTTTAGATTTCAGTGAATAGGTCGAAGAAAGAACTTGACGTCCGTGCGCTTTTTAAGCTTACGCTGGACAAACCGTTAAAAATATCAATATACTATGAGTGTAAGAATTGTTCAGCATGAAAAATTGTACAAAAAAGTCCGCGTGAGCATATCTCTATCTTCGATACATCGCCCACTATAAGTGTTTTTTGTTTGGACGGGAGGGGGATTTGGCTTGCACCTCGCCATTCTTAAATTACGTCTGACAGGAATTCCTTGCACATTCATAACTGTTCCCGGGCGAAGCCGGGGCGGGTTGCTAGTGACACTATTATATTATCATTATAATTCCCACAATATCAAAATGCAAATTATATCACAAAATAAAATAGCGTGCTAATAAATCTAAGAGAAATTAGACATACCTTGCACCTCGTTACAGTTGAATTCGATCAGAATCACTCGGTTTTCATTAAAGTTTATGCATTTTTCTGCTGAACGGTTTGGAAGTTCGGCAACAGGAAACTAGGACTGTTATTTACTTAAAATATTCATTTTTGTATTTTTGTACTATTTGTGTTCGTGATTTCATTACATTGTCAGAATTACCGACAGTAGTGGCTACGCAGGCTAAAGCGCAGCGTTAGGCCATGGGGCCAAGATCTCTGCTGACTCGGTAGACGCGTGTGTTCGAGCCCCACCGTCGGCCGTCCTTGAAATGATTTTCCGTGGTTTCCCATTTTTCAACACCAGGCAAATGCTGGGACGGTACCTTCTAACAGGCCACGGCCGCTTCCTTCCACATCCTTGCCCAGTTTCATTCATCTTCATCCATTCCATCTCTCATCCTGACGCGCAGGTCGCCCACGGGCGTCGACTAGAAAGACCTGCACTCGGCCTCTCAGGAGGCCACACGAAAAAAATATGTCAGAATTAATGCTTTAATTAGTAGGGTATACTATTCAGTGTACCTATTATAAATAAAAACCGTGAGGTTTCTCACCTCCCCATATTACGAAACCCGGTTGCCTAATACGGGGAAAGTGCACTTTTAAAGTTAACAATAATATCAGAGGGTATTACAACATCAAACGTGCCCATATTTGTAATATACATAGTATATCGCCTGAGGTTTACATTGGTGAGAAAACCAAAATTATTCCGTTCCTTCTTATGTCTAATGTGAGCCCTATAAAAAAAACTCTCCATATTTGGCGACTTTCCTCTACCCATTTTTAGAAGATACCTTATGCACTGGACAGCTGAATCCGTGATTAATTGTATAGGTAGCTTCGTAAGTCTCAGAAGTCAGGAAGTCCTTTCTAGCAGCATTACTAGCAGCTTTCAAAGTTTCAAGGTAAGAAAGAAAATATTCCTCTAGCCAGTTTAGGCGACTGACATTTAATGAGAAAAAATGCCCTTTATCTGGATTTCTAGACTGAATATGATGATATGTGATGCATACGTCATGCATAGCGAACCATTTATTAACGTTTTTTTTTTTTTTAATGGTTGCTTCTGCGTCCATTAATGTGTACGCTTCCGGGTGCATGCCTATATTTTCTTTCAGTGTACTAATGGCACCAATAACTTCTGACGAGAACACTTCCTTGGCACGCCGAACATTCATTTTTTCAAATTTAGTGGGTTCGATGTGTTTTTTAGTGAGGTGTCTGACTGGTTTTACGATCTCACCCTTTTGCATTGTGTATAGTAATGACAAGTATTTCCCTGAAATTATTCCAGTACCATCAGTCATCTCTCGTTACAGAAACTGCGTTCTAATGGTTTTTTTTTTAGAATGTGACAATTATCATAATTAGGGAATACATTCCTAGACTCGTCGTATGGGTGATTGACCATTGGTTGCAAATTCCCTCCCCCTAAATGCCTCATCATTGTAGTGTTAGTTTTGTGATTATCAGAGACAGTTATTATAATTATGAAACCGCATTGTTCAACCTCGAGAATAACGTCCAGCAGGAGTTTATGTAAGTCCCGTCCTGACAGCTGCTTCGTGAAAAAGAAGGCACACGGTATCTAATAATTTGTCGAAAGATCTCTTAGCACAAAACACAGCACACGATTAGCTGCTACTTGTTCCCCTCCCGTCCAAACTAAAAACACTTATAGTGGGCGATGTATCGAAGATAGAGATATGCTCTCACGGACTTTTTTGTAGAATTTCTCACGCTGAACAATTCTTACACTCATAATATAATGATATTTTTAATGGTTCGCCCAGCGTAAGCTTAAAAAGCGCCCGGACGCCAGGCTATTTTTTCGACCTTTTCACTGAAATCGTTACTGCTTGGCTCCCTTTGGTCATAAATAAATTATTTTCTACACAAATCTTCCTCGAGATCACCTTTACAGATTGGTGAAAGCAGCGTCAAAATCCATCCAGTGGTTCTTCAGATTACACATTTAATATACGCACTGTACAGCTGATTCCTTATCGCGCCTATAATGGGAGGGGAGTGCGCTCTACCGGCAACGAGTAGAACTTTCCAATTACATGTTATACATGGGTTCTGACTGGGAATGTCAAGGCCGGTATAGAGCGCAGCTCGTATTCAGTCGGCCGTGGATTCGTTAATAGTAACGACTGCTGTATACCGACAGATGGCGCCACCAGTCCTGTTACTGGAGTGCAACATCTAGCTTGCAAGTCACCTTTGAGCTTTCTAACCTCATCCAAGAGTTTCAATTTATCATCTTTGGTCTGTTCAATAGTATTTTTCATTTCAACAAATATGTTCCTAATCTTACTAACAGAATCTGCAATACATGTCTTCAGATCGTGACGCAGATTTTTACTTTTTTCCGTCACACTAATCAATTCATTCAGCACGACTCCAATTTGTTGACTATCATCGTCAGCCGTCTTGTCAATGTTGCAGTGGAAGGCAGAGGCTGCCACCCTTCGTGACATCGGCACTCGATGGGATTGAGTTGTCAGCTCCATGTCCGGCCGCCTGTACTCCCATGAATTTCGGTACTCATATATTTTATAGGATGGGAGATCCCCAGGATCATTTGCGTTTATGAAAGTGGTGTATTTTCCTTAAATCCACTACCTAGGTGGTAATTGAACCTTCACCCATTTAGTTAGAAACTTAGTCTCTACCAACAACCCCTACGTCATTCCTGACCCTACAGAAGTGGTGGTAATTATAAGGGGTAAACTACATGGCCAATAGAATTAAATAACTTACCTCGTGGTGTAGCAGCAAGCATCCTTGGCTGTTGCCCCGGAGCTCGGAGGTCTGATTCGTTTCGCGGCTCTGCCAAGAAATTCAATTCAGGTTGGAAGCGGGTATACTCAACCTCCTGACACATAACTTAGAACAGTTCAATTCCCACTCAATCATCCTGGAACGGTCTTTCCAAGGTTTTCCACTTCTACTCCGGGTGAATACTGGAATTGTTCCTAACTTAAGGACATGGTGGCTTCCTTCCCAATCCTAATTTGAATTTCAAATACACACACTACAAAAACACCACATTAACACAGATTATTATCAGACACACTCTACACACTCCCAAGTACATGGGGCTAAATGACCACGATGCCCAAGCCCCTCAAATGAAGCAATAACAACAACATTTGAGTACCTCTCGGTGTAGATCATAAGTCATTAATGCGATGAATTTTTAAATTACAGGATTATTAACAAGCTTATTAAAAATTAACACCAATTTATCTGGTAAATAATTGGCTGTTCGAAAATAATGCATTAGCCGTAATGAAATTTCATTGAATGTTAACCAGTTCAAGAGCACTAATGACCGTTTAATTGTAGCCCATTTAAAGAGGAAGCGTTACAGAACCAAATCAATATTGTCGGGTGATTGATGTGTGAGTCATCGCTAAATAATTGGACTGATTATTAGGCAATGCTCACCAGTTATTACCAAGCTTAACAGCCTAGCTGTTAAATTACTCAACTCAATATTCACAGAGATGATCTTTACATAAACATGCTGTGCTCAATGAGAATCGAAGTCAGAATTATTCAATACATATCAAGCGTATACATTTTAAAGTCCATTCGATGCAATTACAATGTTCTCCCTTATCTATATACAGAATGTGTCAAAATTAACAAACAAAAACCTATGATTGTTATTGCGTGGATGTATTTAGGTATGTAGACCTATATACGTTTTGAAAGAAGATCCACATTTTTAAACCGATTCCTCTGAATCGTTTACCATCACAGATGAAACCAATCCATCATATCTTTGTATCAGAAAGTTCGTTTTCTGTTTTCAGTTCTCTGAATTTTGGAAAAACAGAATAAAGGATGACAATTTTTCAAAATGCCCTACAATAAATAAATATTATTCTATCATCAAATGTATTTTACAGAGTTTTCCTATTTAACGCATATAATGTTTTGAACTAGAATCGTGCAGTAATCTGCAACAGACAGAGTGTAAGAATTTTTTATTCATTAAAAAATGCAATTTCATCATTGCTCAAAATAAACAAGGAGCCCTCAGACTATAGATCATATAATTTTTGTGTGCAGTGAAGTGAAAAATATTAGGTAATTCTTGATTAATAGAGACGATAACCGGCCGATGCAGAAATCTGTGCTATTAAAAAAGTATTTAAAGGAATTTTCTAAATTTGTTAATGCTCTGGATTTCCAAGCTCATAGTAAAAACGAAGACTAATATTGTTTGACATTGTTAAGATTAACAGTCATCTAGAAATTTAATTATTAAAATGTAATTTATTTTGTTCATTTGTAAAAATGTATTGTATGTGCACTACTTATGTAGTGGAGCATACAGAGAGTATGAAAAGTATATAGTAAAAATAAAAAAACAAGGTGACTAAAGTTTTCAAAGTATCCAAAAATCCTTAGTTCACACTTTTTCTACGTTCATTGGCTTTAATTTCATGTATCAATAATATTCGTAAGTCAATTTTTGATGATGATTTTATTATTTTGAGAGGCATAAAATGTTAGTGATTATAATTCTGAGAATAATGTAAATGAAGTTACACATTTGTAACATGACCAAATAAACTAACTTATGCATATTAAGAACGGTAGTTGTTTGGGAGAGATGAACCTGGATCCTACACTTGCACGTAGCTAACATAATGTCAGTTTCGTGATTTTCATACCTCCTTTGATATTTCGGGATATTTAGATGCAAGTAAGACGCCCCCTAGACATGTGCACACTAGTCCCCTTAAAATTGTTTTAATTACTTACATGTGGAATATCGACATGAAATATATGTTAATTTGAAGCACTTCCTTTTACAATGAATGAACGAAAATTGAATATTTGATCAAAAATGGCATTTCAAACGTATAAGCCAGTACATACCTAAAGTAGTAAATAAGATACATGTATTTTAGTTATTAGGTCGTGCAGTGTACAACTATATAATTTAAATGTCTAAGAATTCAGTAAGTTTTGGAGTTGGTGGGCTCGTTTCCTTGCTTAGTCCGATAGCTCTTACGATTAATTAATTGCGAGAACTGAAAGATCCCTTTCTAGAGCGGAATTACGACTCCCAGGAGTCTCTAAGCCACAGCAGTTGAATGGTTGATTTTAATTGTGTCTGATTTAGGGGCTTTGTAATATTGTGGTCATGTATCCCCGTGTACTTAGGTGTATGTCTGATAACCTGTGTATTTGTTATAGCTGTATTAGTGTGTGTATTTGTAATTCAGATGAGGATTGTGACGTAGGGTGCCATTGTTTTAAATTAGGATCCATCCCAGTATTTGCCTGGAGTAGAAGTGTGAAACCAGGGAAAATCCACTTCAAAGATGGCTGAGATGGGAATCGAACCCACCTCATCTCAGCTTTGCCAAGTGAAACCGATAATAATAATAATAATAATAATAATATTTATAATAATCTTATATTATTATTATTATTATTATTATTATTATTATGCCTATTACGAATTGTTAATAATGATGTACATAGGTGTAAAACTCGCCAAACCTAATCTAAGCCTAGGTGAACTGGATCCGATGATGAACGCATAACGATCGAAATATTTAATCCAATTAAATACCCCCTCTCCCTTCTTTGTGTGTTAATAAGTGACACAAATTTCTTGTAATAATACCCTCCGGACAGGAGTGTTTATATAGTTTTACTCCCCGCTAAATATAATTGGTCGCAATCGTATTGACCGACTGAAATACATTCTACGATGAATAAAGTTAGGGGTTTTAGGTTCCATTTTAAAACTTTGGCTTTTAGAGGCGCCGGGGTGCCAAAATTTTAAGCACTCTTAAATGCCAATTGACTGCACTGGGATTCAATCCTGTAACCTTGGATACAGATGGCGAGAATATTACCGCTGCGCCACGCAGCCATCCGGATGTGCGACATTAATTAAAGAAGCGGAAAAGGTATGAACAACGAGACGAACTAACACACTAATGACAATGAGAACGCCCGGCCCATAGAGTACAAAGAGCAATACATACAGGTATGACAATGCGGGTGCCGTGCACATAATGAAATATTCGCAGCAAAGGCTAATGTCCAGACTTCAAGACATTACACACTCACTCATGAATGTTCAGTTGTTGCTCCAAATGAGGCCTTGCGTATTGCATATTGTCTGATAACCCCTATTATTTTGTTGACGTTATTCATGTGTGTGCAAATTTCGAGAAGAAGGAAAGGAAGATTGAAGCTTTATGTGACCGTTAATCTCGAAATCATGAGCCACGAGACCTACTTTTTATGTGGAATCTGAACCACAGGACATGGCATTTCACTTTTAAAAAAATCACATGCATTGACCGGGAATCGAACCCAGTCTGCCATTTCGAGGAGAACCTACACTCGTAATGGCTAACGTGTACGCCTCCACATCGATGACTTTGGCCCCACGTATTGGGGTGTGTGCGAGAGCTGTCTGTCTGCTTGTGTTATCATGCCATTGAGTGATCTCAGGATACCTAGTGGGACTAGATTCAAAGATCCTGGGTTCCATTCCTGGTTTTATCGTGACATTCAGTTCCGGTTTTAAGTTAGAGCGGGGTACACACACTACTGTAGCCTTCAAAGTGACACTGGTTATCACTCCTGACACCCTGGCGTGCTTCTGGCACGGACGGCCTTGCAGCTTACTTTCCCGTCTCACTCCCTCTCATACTGCCTTCACTGTGTTGATGTTGATTGGTCGAGTGTCAAACGGTATTCAGTACGCTATATTGCAAATATGAAAACAAATTGAAACACATGAAAACAAGGAGATAAACACAATAATGTAACCGAAATTGTATTACCTTGTGTGAGTTCCATGTTACCATTCAATATTTCTGACTGTTTTAATGCTAAGAATATAATATTAAAGAACCGGTCGTGAGATAAGGTGCAAAATACAATGAAGATGTGTCGGATAACCAACGCATTTAACGAACAGTTTGTTTGTTTACAAGGCTGGCTGCGTGCCTCATCGGTAACGTTCTCGCCAGCTGTGCCCAAGGTTCCAAGATCAAATATTGGCACAGCCAGTTGGCATTTGAGGGTGCGCAAATGTGTGGGAGCCGTGTCTGTAGATTAACTGGCATGTTAAAGAACCCCTTCGGGGCAATATTCCGGCACCCCAGCGTCTCTAAAAGCCACAGTATTTAAACGGGACGTAACACTAATAACATTATTTTTATTATTATTATAATTATTATTCATGTTTGTTTACTTTACGTCCGATGCGCTAGTGATCCCAACTTAACTCGGTCAGACGCGGCAAAGAGCAGTCGCAGCGTTGGCATTCAGCCCAGCCAAGAGAGACAGGAGTATATAATAGCTAGCACCTCGCGCGTGCAAAGCCTGGATGCCGTTGGTGTAAAGGAGGCCCACTTGCCTCTTAGCTGGAAGGCTCCAAGTACTACTAGATATTTAATAACTGATGTGATTGCTGGAAAAGGATGCACTAAGAATAGTGAGGACAATTAAATAGCTGCTTCAGATGAGAAGTAGTGCTCCATATCTCAGGACAAAAGAAATCAGCTATGGATTTCGTAGAGCTGGCCACGCGTCTCCCGTGATTCCAGGCTGAGGGCTAAGCAGCAGTCGTCGTGCTGTTTGCGCGATCCTATGAGGCTAAAATCGTATTTTATATGTTTGTATCTTTGTTTCTTTAAGTAACAAATGGATAATGGAATAAAAACAGTAGATGGGTACCATTTCGGTGTTGCAGACGCTATGTATTCTGAGGAAAGCACTACGGAGTGGCAGTCTGCTAGCGTGTCTCAGCGACCACGGAGGTTCTGGTCTAAGGCACGATCATTACAGGTTACCATACTAACACCTACCTTCTGATTCCATGGAGATTGTGAAAATAATACACCTTCTGCCTACGTACCTGAAAGAAAGACAAAAATAACTATTAATATCCTCAAAAATGTTACGTTTCTAAATGTAAGCAAACATGTAAATTCCCTTGTATACACGAACTTGTACAAAATGGTTCATATACAGCTAATGGCTCTCATTAGGAGTTGAGGAAATTAATTCTGGACGTTATCGTGTTGGAAACCTTTCTTTCAAATTCCCCTTATCAAATAAAGTTTAAAGGTTTTCAGTTGTTCAACAGAATTATACCCAACTTTTATTGGGTGTTATTCCCTAAACATTAAAAAATTGCATGAGATTAATTAATAGACTTGATCCAAATTTCTCGAATTACGTAAGATTATTAATACACTTATCTCAGTGGCTCAAAGTACATGAAATAAATTAATGCACTTAATAAAAAGGGCTCGAAGTACGTGAGATTAATGAATACACTTAATCAAAGTGGCTCAAATTACACGAGATTAATAAATACACTTAATCCACGTGACTGAAATAACATGCTATTAATGAATACACTTAATAAAAGTGGCTCAAATTACATGAGATTAATTAATACTCTTAATTAATACTCTAATTACAAGATATTATTTCACACACTTAAACCAAGCAGCTCAAATTATATGAGATTAATTAATACACTTTATCAAAGTTGCTTGAATTACACGAGATAAATCATTACACTTGATCAATGTGGCTCAAATTACACAAGATTATTTAATTATACACTTTATAAACGTGGCTCAAACAACAAGATATTAATTAATACAATCAATCAAAGTTACTCAAAATACACGGCTTCGGTGGCGTAGTCGGTAGCATGCTGAGCTTATATGCCCAAGATAGCGGGTTCAAACCCGGCCGAAGCCGTCGGATTTTTTAAGAGCGTTAAAAATCCCTCAGTATGCCTTCCTTCGGAGGGGAAGTAAAGCCGGCGGTCCCATGTCATAGATTTATGGCATGTTAAAGAACCTTCCACTAATTACACCTGTGTGAAGCTAAATTGGATAGGTTAAGAATGTGAACAACGCTCTTAGGTTTCTACGTTCGTTGCCAAGAGCCGACTGCGGTGGCGTCTAGTAGCTAATTTCTGAACTTGGCCTAGTAGTCGTTGACGGTGGAGCTTGGCGGCAAAAGTAGGAACTATTTGAAAAATTCTAAGTTGCAGTCTGTACTTAAATAAATAAAAAAAACAGATAATACACACTAAAACAGTCATCACAATTAACACCGGTTATCAGACAGATTCTACACACACCCAAAGTACACGGGGCTACATGACCGCATTATCGCAGCCCCTAAACTTAATAACCAACCAACCATTAATCAATACACTTGTTCCAAGTGGCTCAAATTACATCAGATTAATTAACACACCTAATTCAAGTATAAAACGCAAATGTATTTCTCTGATTGCACCGCTCTACTCTCACCACTCGATTTTGATTAATCTTGAACGTAACATTTGCACCATAATACGCAAACAGTTTTACAATGATGTACTACATATTGTATGCTATTTATTCTACTGTATGGTAGTTTCCGTAGTTCCCATAACCTCTAGACTCGCGCGAACACACTGCATGGCCGTGCGCGTTGAATCGTGCCACGACCGTGATGGGTGGCTGCAGCACATTCGGCTCAGAGGTTCGAATCCCAGTGCTGACACCTTCTATTCAGTGTGTGGTTTCCCCGCGGGCTTTTCCAGACTGCCACCAGAAACATGTTAAGACCCCGAGCACTTCGACTCCAATTCCCTTTTACAGCTACACACACCACCAGGATCATCACAGAAAGGCAGGTTTTTAGGCAAGGTCCGCATTCGCTCAAGCACACAGGACCGATGACTATGATGTACCAAACCCCTAAAAGGAATTAACAACAACAAATTTAGTTTCTGTGACCATCTCAAAATAAATATGGTATTCACATTAAATACAAATATGCATGGTGTTTATTATCACTAATATGTTCTTTCATTTTACTCGCCATGGAATACCTCGCATTTTTTAAATAAGTGCCAGGGGCAGGAATTCCTGAGTCTCAACCATAACAAACTGCTGGGTTATATCTCCACAAGGGAAGAGAGGGGAAAGAACGGTCTTTCCATTTAAACTTCCTTGAATATTCGTGAGTGGAGAGTCTTCAAGTAGGCAGCATACACGGAGATGTTTCTGCTCTTCCCAAGCAGCTAATTAGAAACGTATTCAGCCTAATTTCCATCTTTAAAAATAAACCACTACTTTGCAAATGAAGTTTGCTTAATTTGTGTCCATACACATTAAATTATCTTCCCAACCACTCTCGCTCGGAATTAATGGTGTATTCATTCGGGCTGGGCTCCTTCAACCAAATGTACAGTACGTCCTTTTCTTCCTCTTCGTTCTACGTCGGCTAATCTCGGGCTGAATGAGTAATTAACTGAGGGAAGGAAGCAGGTCTGATCTTCGAGATACACACTACAATGTTATATTATTAAATGCTGTCGTTATCAACCTATGGTGTGTTTGCCCCGAGGTTTGCCCAACGCACATTTCGCTAACATGTGAATAAATTAGTAGCCTATGACAGTGTTTCCCAAACTTTTGAGCGTGTGTACCACTTTAAGAGATGAGAATATCTCGCGTACCACCTAATGCTTGGATATAATAATAATATCGTATGGCCTCGGATGCCGGGTGCAAGCTTTGTTATTTGACACCCAGAGGGTAGCTTGCATGTCGAATTTCGTTGTTCCTCGACTATGAAAGTCAAGGAGGTTAGATGTTAGATATCTAAGCTCCTTGAACACAATAGCGCTTTCTAGTAGAGAAATGAGGAACTTTGTGTTGGCGAAAACTCCCGAGATTAATTTTGCCATTATGAACTCGGCCTACTGAATTCAAATGGGATCTTTGACATGCCAACATCGTATGACTTGCGTATCGTATTTTTGCCGCCTTTCAAAAAAAAATCACTTACCACGGCCAGGAGCGAACCTGCAATCTTGGGGTAAGTAGACCGACATGATATCCACTCACCCACCGAGGCAAGCTAATGCTTGGGTGATATAGTAACTATAACCCCCACCACCACTACGTAGTAGACCAAAAGATGGATTGTAAATTATGTTTGTTAGAGTTAAGTTCAAATAATAAAAAGTGTGTCCACTTGTTTTATTATTTATTACAATAAGAATTCAATTCAAACATTCAGAAATGACACTGTGCAAATAATACTAATAAAAACTCGTATTAATTAAACATAAAAACCAAAGTTCAACTAACAACATCAGTGTGAAGGGTAAGCTTGAAGATTAGAAGCCAACTTAGGAATGTCTGGTTTAAGATTGGTGAGTTTCAAACGAAGATCGTTTTCCACTGCAAGGAGCCTATTCCGATATTTATTCTTGAGATAAACAAGTGAAGAAAATGCAGTCTCACACAAGTACGAAGTAGTGAAAGGCAGTAAAGATCTAACTGCTTTGTCAGCTATTTCTGCATAGTCTGCACGCATTACAACCCAAAAGGTCACAAAGGTCATTTTTGAAAAAGTTTGCCTTAGTTCTGAATCACAATTCAATTCATAAAACTGCTCCTTAAATATCAATGTTTTTATATTTGTATATCTTTCGTATCATCACCGCGTACCACTGCAGCAGAACGAGCGTACCACAGTTTGGGAAACGCTGGCCTATAACATCCACTGACTTGGTTCTTTAATTGTCCACTAACAGCCTTCTCTGGGGCTTCAGTTGAGTTCCTGATGGCTACACAAAAATGCATCGACTACATAAAGGATATAAATCTGGCACTGTGACCCTTATCTGAGTTCAGCCTTGTATATAGTTATTTTCTTTTCAATGCTATTTTAACTATCTTTATACAGTGCGCCCGGGAATGACCTCCGAAGTGCCTACAAGCTGCTGTGAGAGATTACGTAACCAGTTACGTTGGCAACACGGCTGTAACTTGTATCATATTTAAGAAACACACAGTAACCTTTATACTCACCACAGCCTTTCATAACTAATTTTGGAATTGTTGATGACACACATGCTGGCTTATTGTAATACACACTGACGAATTCGACAGCCAACAGCCCACACATGTGGCCTTCACCCTATCAAGGACACTGTGCTGTCAACTAAATTGATGACGCAACCACTCGCAGCTGCATAATATGTATTGTGATGTGTTTTGTACCATACGCTAAATAAATAATAAAAATCACCAAAATGATAAACGATGAGACATTTATTTAGAATTAATATTGTAGCTTTCAATCGGTCGACACAAATTCATTTCAATTACTGGAATATGTGAAAATAATCTGAAATAAATGACATGTGATTAAGATGTATAGTTATTGTTTCGGACTAATGAAGAAGATGAAGAAGAAAACTAAGGGATGACATGTTTCACTCATCTAATTTAATTCAGGTTGTTTTTCACATATTCCAGTAATTGGAATTGTGTAGACCGACTGAAAGTTAGAATATTAATTTTTACTAAGGCATCACTGAAAAATGGCTTCAAAGCTATCTTTAGACATTTATTTGTTAGGTGTGTTTTGCATATGGAGTTTAAGCGATACATGTAAAGCATGGAGTATCAATGTAGAGTCCACTGTACAAAACGCGACCTAATAGCTGATAACCCCTTAGAATCATTGAACCTCCAATCGTTTCCAAAATTTGCCACTATTCTAATCATTGAGTTGATGTGACATGAAAATCATCTCCAGTTAGTTATTGTTATTAAATGGGCGTAGCAGTGAGCTCATCTGCCCCGAAATCAACTCTGTACGTAAATAGAGATTAGAGGAGTCAGTGTATACAAACAAAACAACACTGTACTAATGCCTGCTGTTGAACTGAATTCCAAGAATGAGCACTACCACAACGAGTCTTCCAGCTCTACGGTAGTGTTGTTCACAATCTCGGCAGTCTTGAAAATGTTTTTTTGTAGTTTTCCATTTCCACCACCAATCAAATGCCGGGACAGGTCCACGGCCAACTTTCTTCCAAATCCCAGACCCTTCCCTTAGCGGTTGTCTGGGCGATCGGCTGTCACCATCCCCAGTTGTATCTGCTGAAATAGTGTGTTCAACTCCAGACACTATCCTTGCGACGGTAGAGGAATGATACCTCGCAGAGTCTGTGGGTGAAACCGAGCCTGGAGGAAAAGCGATGAAAAAAACAACAACATAGTTTAACAATAGTTCCGTGAAGAACTAATTAGCCAATTTTCATATATCCTACTTATATAAATTGCCTCTAAGGCATACAAAACTTCAGTTTGATTGCTGTAATAGATTCGTAGATATTGAGAACCGTCTAAATATGTCGGATAGCTACTGGGGATTCATGAAGGCAGCTGGATATAAATTCACATTTTAATTAGAAATCCAGCTGTTGTAAATCTAGCCAATATTGAAGTCCGACAGTTTATCAAAGTCAATTCGATATTTTTAGTTTAATTTGAATACTCCATAAACCATAATTAATATGAAATTGTATCTGCTGTCTCTTATATGATAACTGTATATTTCTGATCCATAAATTAGGAACACTTGTAATTGCATGTCATGTAAAAACTGGCATCTCGTTTTATTTGTTCTTTTTTTTAAACCTATTATTAAAGCCGTTAATAACATTTCGTTGATGACGAATGGCCTCTTGCTTAATGCGTTATAAAATATGTACCACTACCGTACTGTGAAACCACTGCAATCCCGTGCTGGGACATCGTCCTTGCTATACTGTCCAGCATTATTCACAATTAGCAAAAACATGTGTTTATGTTCACCTTGACCTACATTTAGCCTGCACGATCTAATCCTTTTGAAGTTCGTTGGTATTTTAGGGTGCTCAAATAATAGTGACCCATGTCAATGCATACTGGTAAAATGAAAATTCCTTTAAAACCACCCATTAGAAGGGGAGTTATACCATTAACTTTGTAAGTAAGTTTATTATTATTATTGTTATAATTTTTACATTCGTATTGAGACATTTTGGACTGTAAGTAGTTCTGCATGTAGCTGTAGTTCGTCTGTTAGTTTTGCTGTCCTGCAGGTATCTCTTGAGGCCATCACTCAGTGCCCTCTTTCGATCTTCTGAAAGGGGTCTGTTCCTTCTTCTGGATTCTGTCACTGTCTTAGAACCCGGGTAGTTTTTGGTCATTTGTCTAAATTCACAACTGTTCAAAATTTTGTCCTCCCGAATACCAATTTCAGTAAAATCGTCATTACATTTATGGAACCATCTCCTTTTTATGCCTTAGATTTCAAGAAATTCCAAATTTTCTTTGGTAATTGATCATCTGGCATTGTTAAGATGTGCCCATAGAATAACAACCTTTTCCTTTTCATTGTTGACGTGACTGGTTCTATCTTTCTGTACAACTCCTCATTTGATTTCAAACGTAGTCTGTGTGTCCGTCAACCCATATGTTGCCTAAGCATTTACTCGTTATCCTACGTTCTCGTTTGATTAAATTGTCGACTAGTCCCATTGTCAATGTCTCCGAAGCATATAATCATTCAGGTTTGACAACCATGCTGCAGTGTCTTTTGTCCCGCGGTGTAGCTGTGTTCGTTAAATCGTGCACCACAGCCGCGCGGGCAGCTGCAGTAAGTTCGGAGATCGAAGGCTCGAATTCCGGCACTGACAGCTGCTATCCAGAGCGTCGTTTACCCCCAGGTTTTTCCACATTCCCTCCTGGAAAATGCCGGGATATTACCCTATTTTAAGTCACGGGACACCCACCTCATTCAAAATACGCACACCACTACATTCATCACATCAATGCAGATATCAGACAAGTTTTACACGCTCCCAGTTACACGGATCTGGTGACGAAGATAGCCCAAAACGAACTAACGACAAACAACCACGGTAGTGCCTTAACTTGGTTGCAGTGCTCACCCACTTTTTATTTCAGTAATTTTTAGCCTACTTTTCTCATTTTACAAAAAAGAGGAAAAAATAGACTTAACTTATCAAATCGATACGGGCAAATGTGTGTCTGTCTGTCTGATCTTCTGTCTGATTGTGCCCCCTATCAACTCCTAAACGGCTGCAGATATCGAAACCAAATTTGGTATGAGTAAAGATCTACTGTATATCTGAATATCTCACAGCCATATTTTAAAATGACGTAAGTGCTACCAATTTCTACAAAATCACAAATGAGTATTTCAGCTCTATGTTGAAATCTCAAAAGTTATGTTTGTGAACTGTTCCAAAATTGGCACATACATACATAATAATATATCACATAAATCTACAGTAGCACATACATGAAAGTGTTGCCAACATGATTATAAGCCTGCTGATAGGTCCAATTTTTAAATATATGTAATTTCTATACTATCAATATTATTTCAATCAAATTTCGTTTGTGCTATGTGTACAACAACAGATGTGACTATGTGTATTCTGAAGAGCCTCCAGGGCTTCCCACTGTTAATAAATGCTCTCCCTATTTTTGTATCCTAATACCAATATATCAGAAAGTATGTAAGCAAACATCTTTAAATTTTGCAAACGTGACACCTAGGTATCTAAATCATTAATATCATTTTCATCATTATTCTCAGATCATGCAATTCAAGCATGCAGATTACATTCAATCAAAGCATATTCATCACCTTAATTTATATCACTGCCAATGTATTTCCGAACTATCCTACAGTGGATGTAGCCAATATCACTGCTATCTGTATTAATTTATACAATTTAGTGTTCAGATCAAGCTCCTTTAGCCCTTGCAGAAGATGTTTAGGAACCACGCCAGTGCTTGAGATGACTATTGGTAGAATTCGAACTCTCTTGACCTGCCATTGCTTCTTGATAGGCTCAACCAGCTCCAAGTATTTGGTCACTTTTTCATCATAATTAACCTGAAGATTGTGCGTGTTTTGAATGGCAACATCAGTCAGCGTGACATCCCTCCTAACGAACTTTAGGTGGAGAACACTATATCAGGCCTATTATGTTTCACTGTCCTTTCGGTGAGCACAGTCCGATTCCAATTCAGTCTGAAATGTTTATTTTCAGTTAAGCTCTCTGGAATATACTAGTAGTACGGAACCTTGTTCTGTTTCAAAACTTGGAATTTCCCAGCTAGCTCTTGGGGCAGGATTTATTATCTATATATTTAAAACAGTAAGGTGATTTTTGTTACCACGAGATTGAGAGAACGACTGAACCGATTTACTTCGTAGAGCACTCTAACGAAAGCTCTTGGCCTCTAGATTTGCAGAGTGTCTCTAAAATAAACAAATATATTACGGTATATTTTTGAATTAATATAGAAAATAGCAGAATTCTAGGCCCTCACGCATGCGCACAATCCGCCTGGGATCATGACAAAATGGCGGTGAGAAGTCCATTAAAATGTAAGTTATTTAATAAGCTTCCATGTAATTGAAAACATACATTAACCAAGTTCTGACAATAAAATATAATAACAGTATAAACGTATACGAATGTGCAACATTGATTTATTTGGATAATGAAATGGATTATTTCATTCAGACAGCGGCTTTTGAAGATAATGAATGGCTGCGTCTGTTACTGAACAAGAGTGTCGAGTAGCTAAGTGGTTAAGGCGACTGACTGTGGTTCCAAGGTTCACCGGTTCGATCCCGGCCCTTGCCAATTTTTTTTTTTACCACTGAAATATTGTTTAATCAAGGAGTATTAATAAGGTTTTATGTCTGTTAAAGATACATATTTCTACATTTCCTCTCGATAAGTTTTATTTCCGTTTTACCATTGCATTATTGCATGTGATCAAAAGAGCAAACTGTTGTCCTCAGTACGCCGTTTAAATATCTGCAATCAGTTCCTATAACTGACAACAGATGGCAGTACATCGCCCATATAGTTCCAGTAACTGACAGCAGATGGCAGCACCATTGCATCGATATATTTAAAACACAAGACATGGCACGTTTTCACGTGATGGAGAATTATAAAGGAGGGGAATATTTAAGAAGGGAAATTTTGAGGAACATTAACCGACAGTTGAATGTGTAGGCTATGTTGCTTATGTACCTTAATATTGCAATTTCTTCCCAATGCTTCGGTGGTCAAGTTATTAGCGTCCTAGACTAAAAGTTATAATTATGCATCGTCGATATACTCTTAAATTATTAAAGAAAAAAGTAGTTTTCCAGGCACTCGCGCGTGTCCACAATTGCTTTCGTCATGAGAGACACTTGGCAAACATAATTCGTTTGAAGGGCTCCGACATCGTGGTCACTCAGCCCCGTGTACTTGGGTGTGCATGTGTGAAATGTTCTCTCATAACCTGTGTTATTGTGATGGCTGCATTACTGTGTGTATTTGTAATGAAGGTGGTAAATGGCAAGGAGACGGCCAAGGCCTTAAGTTAGGAACCATCCCGGTATTTGCCTTAAGTGGAAGTGGGAAACCACGGAAAACCACATCCAAGATTGTCGAGCTGGGAATTAAACCTTCCTCTTCTTAGTTATACCTCAAGAGACTGAATGTGCCCCGTTTTTGCCCTCAGATCAGAATTAAATTTATTGGCAGAGCAGGAAATGTAACCCGGGTCTCCGGGTCGATAGACAAGAATAGGTGGGCCTCCATGTGTTAATACGATTTTTGACATGCACGGGACATAGAATTCAAAAACTGCCCCCATTAGGGTGACTGCCGAAGTGAGTATTGAGTAAAGGCCTATGGTCCTTCCAGTAGTTGGCGAAGAGATTCTATGTTCCCCTGCAAAATGTACTGCCATAACCTATAACAGGTGATGGAAATTGCTTATTTAGAGCAGTTTCGTACTGTTTATAACAAAATGAAGAACGTCATTCTGAGCTGCGTTTTCAAGCTATTGCAAAAGTATTCGCTGGCAGGAACAATTATAAGGAATTTATTTTAAGCGATCAGTCTCATCGCATTCTCCTCACCAACCAACTTGAGTATGAAAGTCTCTGGACGGTCATGTTGAACTTCATTGTATAAGACAATTGTTTAATGATTATTTGTTTAGAGCACTGAGTCTAACTACGCAGTTGATTTCGGCAATGGAAGTATTATTTGCCATTTAATATTTAGCGGCTCCGTTATTGCAGGACACTATAGTGTTATCGAATAATACGAAGCCACATTTAAAAACCAATATAAATAGGCCATTTCAGAAACAATTCCAGATATTATGCAGTACAGTGTACTGTAAGGTCTTTGACGATCAAATGTAAACATTGTTCTACATTGCATTTCTCTTGCGTAAAATCTATGCGTGGTTACTTTGGTCTTTACTGTTGTGAGGGTAAAATTGAGCTGCTGGAATATAACATATATTCCAAGCTGCAACAATGTAATGATATTAATTTAAAAGTCATTGAACTTATATCCAGTAGTTCAAACACATACATCAGCGTTAACAGATTGGATACTGAAGATGAAAGCCAGCTACTTCATTTCCCTATTATTGAATTTTTCAATTCCTTGGAATTAAGTGATTCGCCTCCACATACTCCGAACGTTTGAGTCATAGTTATGCTCCTTAGAAATATGAACGTTTCCCAAGGACTCATATATGGTAATATATTAATTGTAAGAAATATGTAAGAAATTGCTTGGATTCGGATATAATAGGTGCAGTAATATTAGGCAGAGAGCTCAAATCCTACGACTTGATTTAACACCTTCCGATAAAACACTTGCAGGTGCAGTACATTTTCTTTTAATAGGCAACAATGTCCTATTCGCTCGGCCTACTTTATCACAATCAATCATGCTCAAGGAGAAACTCTTGAACGTATTGGGCTATTTACCTCATCACGTTTTTAGTCATGACCAGCAGGATAGTGAAGGTACAAAAAAGGTCCTGTATGGGATGGTAAAGAATAAGAGGCGGTAGGATCCTACGGATTATGTTAGAATGGTGAACAAAAGGGGACAAGAGATAGAAAATAGGGAAGAACTGAAGAAAATGTGGAAAGAATATTTTGAAGAACTCCTGAACCCAAATGGAAAACACGGCGAGGAGGAAGAATTCGGGGGAGAGGTACAGTAGATGAACTGCAAACAGAAAAGGACTTAACATGGAAAGAAGTGGAAGATGCAGTGAGGAAGATGAAAGGAGGGAAGGCACCGGGTGTGGATGAGTTGAGTGTGGAGATGGTGAGAGCAGCAGGAGAGGTGGGGATACAATGGTTGTACCGAGTGATGAAGACAGCATGGAAGGAAAGGAAGACCCCCAGAGGACTGGAAAAAGGGAATAATTGTCCCGATCTGCAAGAATGGTAGTAGAACAGAATGCAGAAAATATCGGGGAATAACACTGATGAGTCATTGTGCAAAGATGTTTGAGAAAGTTTTGGAAAGGAGAATTAGGACAAGGATAGAAGGAGGGATGAGGGAAGAACAACATGGCTTCAGAGCAGGAAGGTCCACAGTGGATTTGATTTTTGCTGTAAGGCAGTTACAAGAACAGCACTATGAGTATGGAACAGATCTAGTGATGGCCTTCCTGGACATTGAGAAAGCATATGACAGTGTATGCAGAAACAAAGTATGGAAGTCCCTGGAGGATAGAGGAATAGAAAATGGACTATAAGGAGGATACAGGAGATATACAAGGGAAGCGTGAGCTGTGTGAAAGTGGGAGGAGAGAGATCGGACTGGTTGGAACAGAGAAACGGCCTGAAACAAGGAAGTGCACTGTCACCGTTACTTTCCATTGTGGTGATGGATGACATAATGACCCGAGTGGCACAAGTAATTGGGGAAGGAAAGATGAAAGCAATGGTGCTTGCAGATGATTTGATGATTTGGGGAAACAAGGAGGAGGACGTACAGGAACAGTTGGACGTGTGGGAAGGAGTAATACAAGGTTAAGGGATGAGATTTAGCATAAATAAGAGTGAGATGGTGATCACAACAAGGAAGAAGGAAAGAACCACAACAGGAATAACAATTGGTGGGGAACAGCTGAAGAAAGTGGAGAGTTTCAAGTATCTGGGAAGCCTGATACAAGAGAATGGAAGAAACGATAGAGAAATAAATGAACGGGGGAGACAGGCAGAAGCATTCCGGAGGTGTGTGAGAAGCATGTTATGGAGCAAGGATGTCCCTCAGAACAGCAAAAAGATCATATATCGGACGTACTATGTCCCTATCCTGACGTATGCCTCGGAGACCTGGGTTATGAAAGGAAGGGAGAAGAGCAAAATACAGGCCAGTGAGATGAGGTTCTTGAGAAGCAGTATTGGAGCTACAAAGAGGGACAGAATAAGAAATGAGAGGACCAGAGAATTAATGAAGGAGGAACCATTACAGGATGGTAGAGAGAAATCTATACTTAGATGGTATGGACATGTAACACGAATGGAGGAGAAGAGGATACCCAGGAGGATACACGAGACGAAGAGGGAAGGAAAGAGACCAAGGGGGAGACCGAGAGACAGGTGGCTGAAGGGGGTGGAAGAAAGCGTGAAGAAGAGAGGAGAAGACTGGACAAGGGTGGAGGCTGAGAGATGGTGGGAAGACAGAAGACGTTGGAGAGGCTTGTGTTCCAAACAGACCCGGCCAGTGGCTGGAATCTGTGCAAGATGATGATGATCTCATCACGTTTTCAGTCATGACCAGCAATATGTTGCAATGCTAAGAGTGCTATCTTTTGACGCCCTTTAAGTTGCAATAGTGCTAAAAAGTAATTGTACAAAGAATGTAAGTTATATACGAAGCTTCTTCATTAAATTTGTTTTCCACTGTCCGTCATGTTTTGACGGGTTTCATCTAGTTATTATTATTATTATTATTATCATTATTATTATTATTATTATTTATTTAGTATATTTCGACCCATACAGGAACACATGAAGCAAGTTATGATCTGTTGCTGTTATTTTTCTTGTTCTTCCAGAATTCTTTCATCATGTCGCTATGTTTAGCTCGACGTTCGTCAGTCCATTTTCCCCTAGGTCTGCTGGGCTTATCTTCTGATGCAGCTTCCCAAGTGTAGATCTTATGTCTGAAAGTTTTGCGTTCTTCGATATCTGTGGGTGTGATGTTGGCGTTATTGAGATCAGTTTGGACTTTTTAAATCCAAACCGTTGTCGTCTTTAATTTTTGTAAGTACATCAATATTTTCTTTGTGAATCGGTTGTCATCTAGCCTCATAATGTGTCCATAAAATTTCAAGCGTCGTTTACGGAAATCGGTTTCAATATTTGAATATTTTTCTGTGATCTTGTGCGATTGTAAACGATATCCTTCATCTGTAAGTCTTGGGCCAAGAATTTTTCGGATGATTTTCCTTTCAGCTTTCTTGATGTTTTCAAGATCCCCTTTATAATTGAGGTTTAAGGTCTCACTGGCGTAATGTAGAATTTTAGTGTTAATGTTCATGCACTTTTTGTTGTAGATGTTTGCGGTTTTCCCATATGCCTTCCGCATTTTGAGTTCACGTGTTCTTTGAGCTATTCTTTCTGTGCCTGTAAGTTCAATAATTTCACCTAAGTATTTGAAATGATTAACCTTGTTGATTGAACCGTATTTTTAAACCAAAATTTGGGTTTCAATGTGTTTTGTAGCCATGAATTCAGTTTTTGTGAAGGAGATTTGCAACCCTACTTTCCCAGCACATTCTTTGAGGACTTCAATCTGGTGAATTACCGTTCGTTCATCTCCGGAGAGGATTGCCAAATCATCAGCAAAAGCTAAGCATGTAACATTGATATTATCCTTCTGTCTTTCTAACATGACAGGTTTCCATATGTTGCGACTTTTTAATTCTTTTTCCCATTCTTTGATGACCTTATCGAGAACGATGTTGAACAGCAATGGAGAAAGTCCATCACCCTGCCGAACACCAGTTTTAATGGGAAAAGGTTGGTAGATCTCTCCAATGAATTTGAACTTGGAAATCGTGTCGGTTAAGGTTTGTTGGATGAGTCGTCTCGTCTTCTGATCGAGATGTTTTTCTTCGAGTACATTAAAAAGAGATTTTCGATCAATGAAGTCATAAGCCTTCTGAAAGTTGACAAATGTACAGATGGTTGGGACATTTCTTGTGGCTCGAAGTTTCAAGGTGGATTTCAGATAGAAGATTTGTTCGACGGCTGATCTGTTTGGTCTGAAGCCAGCCTGATATTCACCGATGAGTGGCTCGAGTTGTTCTTGCGTGCGTTATAAAAGACATGCGGAGAGGATTTTATAAGCGATGGGTAAGAGGGAAATTCCTCTGTAGATATATATTTACATCAGATTTATCTCCTTTCTTGTGTAGTGGGTGGATGAGTGCGCATTTCCATTCGTCCGGTAGTTTTTCACTTCGCCAAATGTCCTGAATGATCTGTGTGATTTCCTGTAGTGATCGTTATCCTAGATTTTTCAATAGTTCTGCGATGATTCCGTCTTCTCCTGATGTCTTTCTGTTCTTGAGTTTTTTGATGTGGTGATGGATTTCTTCTTGCGTTGGTGGTTTGGCTTCGGGTCGTATGTGTTCTGGGACTGTGTGTATAAATCGCTCAGGTGGTTCAGGACAATTGAGGAGGTCAGAAAAATAACGTGCTAGTTCATCACAGTTTTCTTGGTTAGTGAGTGCGAGACTTCCGTCTTGTTTCTTGAAAGTAAAATTTTGCTGTCTGTAACCTTTAATTCTGTTCCCGAAGGTTTTATAAAAATCTCGACTGTTGTGATTCCTGAAGTCATCCTCGATTGACTGAAGTTGCTTAGTTATAAAATTACGTTTAGTTGTCCTGATAATTTTGGTTGTCTGTTTGCGGACGCCGAGAAAGTGTTGTAAAGTTTCTGGAGATTTGTGGCTATCGTATTTTTGAAATGCGATTCGGCGATCAATAATGACTTGATCACAGTTGGAATCCCACCAGGGGTGTTTTGATTTCTTTTTAATGGAATCAGTTCTTTGGCTTTTCTGATAATTTTGCTGCAGAAGTCCGTCCAATTGTTCACTGGTTCTTTATCCCATTCTTCTGCGATTTTTGTTTCATGAATTTTGGATGTGTCAAATTTTTGGATGTAATATATTTTTTATGAATCCTCTTAGGTGAAAATTTCATTTTGATTCTTGTGAGATAATGGTATGAATCAATGTTTGCCCCTCGTCGGACTTGAACGTCATGGATGGTTCTATAGTGTGCATGGGAGATGGCAACATGATCAATTTGGTATTCACCGAGATGTTGAATGGGAGATCGCCAAGTTTTCTGTTTGTGTGCAGGTTTCCTGAAATGCGTAGACATAACTTTCAGATTGAATTGATGACAAATGTCTACCAATCGTGTGCCATTGCTGTTTGTATTTTGGTGTGCAGAATTTTTGCCAATGATTTTTCGATAGAATTTTTCTTTGCCAAGTTGGGCATTGAAATCTCCCATCAGGATTTTCACGTCATCTTGATGAATGTTACTCATAATGTTTTCCAGTTTTTCCAAAAATTTCCAACATTTTCAGGATTTTTCTTGTTGTCGATGTTAGTAAGTGCATGGGCATTGACAATAGTGTATTTCTTGTTGGCGCTCTGGATGCGCATGGTCATAATTCGATCATTAACGGGTGTGACTTGTTTGACAGAATTAATGATGGATTTGTGGACAAGAAAAGCCATTCCGAAGATTGGTGCTCCTTTCGCGACTCTCTGTAATGTTTTGCTCTTGAAAATGCGGTATTTTCCATAGTCCATAGTTTCGTTGTCAGTCATTCTAGTTTCTTGAAGAGCAAGATTGAGAATTTTTTTTGTATGTCGATTTCTTGCGTGAGATTGTATAATTGAATATTATTATTATTATAATATAATATATTATTATTATTATTATTATTATTAATAATAATAATAATAATAATAATAATAATATTGTAGTTGTTAATGTATTATCGTTGTATATAGAAGTATA
Organism: Meconema thalassinum; assembly: GCA_946902985.2. NCBI lineage: Eukaryota > Metazoa > Arthropoda > Insecta > Orthoptera > Tettigoniidae > Meconema > Meconema thalassinum. Next base: position 1,536,162,208 of record OX336388.2, read on the forward strand.
CGGTGTGTCTCTTACGCTTCCTGATTCCTAAATCAGAGGCAGTTTGAACATGCAATATGCTCCAAAATCTTTTAAATTGTCTAGGTAGTTCGGAAAGAAATCGTGCAGGAATTTAAACCTGCAAAGTTCTATAACAATTCAATAAATCGACTGAAAGAAGTCTGACCAAATCATGCCACAGTGAATAACAACCTTAAGGTCCGGGTTTGAATCCTAACTCTGCAAAGAAATAGTCTGAGGTACACTCAACTTCGTGTGAAGAGATGGATTCGGTTCCCACCTTCCATGTTGCTCCCTTCCCTAGCGCCAGTTATACAGGGTGTATTCGATATAATGGAAGTCTGTTACACTGGTGGTAGAGGAGACTATTCTAAGCACATATCTTTATGAAATTTAGTCGTATCTTAATTAGTGTAGGTGGAATAAATCACAAAAATCATCGGTCAATGTCTTTGGAAAAGGGCTTACACTTCGTTCCCCTCAGCAGCACAGCTGACTTCTCCCCGTTGCCCTCCCCACCAACGCTAAGGAATGTTGACAAGAGTCTGAAGTTGAGTGACCTCCTCGTCTTGTCTGCCAATGACATTGAAATTCACAAACCGAGCCTATAAACAGCAGTTTCACACCTTCATGGGGAGTGGCTACATGACTAGTGGTGGTGGATCCGTTTAGGATTTTGCCAGCCTCGTGGCCTATGTATAGAAAATGGAAATCCTAAAGATTTGGTAAATTAATTTAAGGAACTGTTGGTCTATCTTTGTGTGAAGACAGTGTAACAACTGTAATAAAAATATTATTAATATTATTATATTGGGCTACTATTACTAATAATAGTAGTAATAGGCTATTAGACACACTAAATTCTTGTATGTTTTTCTTTTTTTGGTATGTCGAGTTGCCAGAATTTTATGTACATAGGATTTCTTGTATGTGCCATGATATCCATGGTCATGATCGTATTAGATCACATTCATTTACTACATGACTGAACGTAGATCGCACCCTCGGGAAGGTTAGCACTCTACCACCAGAGCTACACATGCTGGCTCTTATTATTATTATTATTATTATTATTATTATTATTATTATTATTATTATTATTATTATTATTATTATATAATTCGTTGAGGCCATCTAGGACCACGTTAAGTCTTGCTACACTTGGCAATTTGTTTCGCCTTCCTCTGAGCCCAGAATTCCCTCATTCTCTGTGAGTGGACCATCTTGCGCTCCGCTGTCCAAGTGGTACGTTGTCTTCTTTTCGGGTTCGATGTCTCGTCTCGGGTTAGCCCATTAGTCAGTATCTTTTTGCGGAAGAGATCTCTATTGAAGGCATCGTCGGGTTTTAGATGCAGCATTTTGAGGTCGTCTTTGGTATTCATAAACCAGGGCATTGTGGTTTTGGGTTTGGAGTCAAAGAAATGAAAAATCTGTTTAGTCAGCCTGTTTCCGTCCATTCGTTTGAGATGACCGTAATACCGTGCCCGCCTTTTACGGATCGATTCTGAAATTTTCTCTATTTCACTGTAGACTTCTTTGTTGGATTTTTTATAGTGGATACCATTCTTGTAATTTGATCCCATTATACCTCTGACGATTTTGCGCTCTTTTTTCTCCAGTTCTTCAAGGAGTCCTTTATTAGCATTTAGGGATAGGGTTTCGGCTGCATACATAACTATTGGTTTCAGAACAGTTTCATAATGACGTAGTTTAGTATTTTTGGACAGGCATTTTTTGTTGTATATTGAGCGCGATGTTTGATAGGCTATTTCGAGTTTGCGTACTCGTTCCTTGAGTGCTTCTTTGTCCAGTCCACTTTTCATGATGATCTCTCCCAAGTACTTAAATTTTTCCACTCTGTTGATCTTCCCGTATTTTGTCTGCAGTTTTGCAGGGGCGTCTTTGGTGTTGGTCATTACTTCTGTTTTTTCGAATGATATCTGCAAGCCAGTTTGTTCAGCGATTTCTTTTAAAAGGTCGATTTGCATCTTAGCAGTTTCTACGTCGTTCGACATAATGGCGATGTCATCAGCGAATGCTAGACAGTCGACTATGAACCCCTTGGATTTTGCTCCCATTCTCAGAGGGCTATACTCAGTTTCTAATAATTTTGTTCGCCAGGTCCGAATGACATTTTCGAGGACGCAGTTGAAAAGCATTGGAGAGAGCCCGTCACCTTGTCTGACTCCCGTTTTGACCTCAAAGGAATCCAACAGACATCCCAGGAACTTTACTTTGGATTTTGTTTCAATTAGGGTGGCTCTAATTAATGCCAGCAGTTTCAGGTCAACCCCGAATTCGTTGAGGATGTTCAACAGAACTTCGCGGTCTATCGAATCGTAAGCCTTCTTAAAGTCCACAAAGACTGATACGTACGATTTGGACCTGAGATTGCAATATCTAATGATTGTTTTGAGGTTGTGGATCTGTTCGGCAGTTGAACGACCCTTTCTGAATCCCCCTTGGTATTCTCCTATTTGATGCTCGACTTCGGCTTCTAATCGCTCCAGGATAGCAAGTGAGAGAATTTTGTATGTTACCGGTAGGAGGGATATTCCTCTGTAGTTGTTGACATTTTTCATGCTGCCTTTCTTGTGTAACGGATGGATCAAGGCCGTTTTCCAATCTTCTGGTAGAATTTCATTTTTCCAAATTTGTTCTATTTGCTTCTGCAAGATTTCAACTGCTTCTTCGGGAGCATATTTCCAAAGTTCTGCAACTACAGAGTCTTCCCCGGGCGCTTTGTTGTTTTTTAGTCGAGCAATGTGACGCTTGATTTCGTCTTTGTTGGATGGTCTTGATTCTGGGCATCTGCGAATGGGTTCCTCGGTCTTGATGGGATTTTTGGGTTGGTCGCAATTTAGTAACTTCTTAAAGTAATCAGCTAGGATGGTACAATTTTCTTCATTTGAGGTCGCCAGTGTACCGTCCTTTCGCTGAAAGCATAACGACGGAGGTTTATAACCCGTAAGTTTCCTTTTGAACGTTCCGTAGTACTCTCTGGTGTTGTTTCTTTTAAAGTCTTGGTCGATCTTCTCAATAAGTGACTTTTCATATTTACGTTTCTCAGCTCGGATCACTTTAGCTCGTTGGGCTTTGTAGGTTTCCCAATCAGTTTGCGATTTTGTTGAGTAATATTGTTGCCATGTATCGAGCCTTTTCTTGAGAACTGAAACACATGTATCATTCCACCAGGCATGTTTCTTGCTTCTTTTAATTTCAGCAATTTCCTTGGCAGCCTCGATCAGGCGGTTTTTTGTGTTGTTAAAGTCACAGTCGATTGGTCGAGCCTTTTCCTGGAACTCGGTTACATTCTGTTTGAGTTTATCAGTGTCGAAGCGAATAATTTGTTTGGGCGTCTTGTTGGTGTTTGAAGGGACCGGTTTGAATTTAATTATGGACATATAGTGGTCTGAAGCCACGTTTATGCCTTTTTTAACCTTAACATTCATAATCTCAGGGCTGTTTTTCCTAGAGATTGCGACGTGATCTATTTGAAACTCTCCGATGGCGTCGACAGGAGATCGCCATGTTGTCTGCTTTCTGGGAAGATGGCGAAAGTGTGTCGACATGATCTGCAAGTTATGGTTTTCGCAAATGGAGACCAATCTCTCACCATTTTGATTGGTTCTTTTGTGGGCAGGATAGTTTCCAATGATTTTCCTATACTTGTGTTCTCGACCAAGTTGAGCATTGAAGTCCCCCATAAGAAGTTTAACATGGTGTTTAGGAATTTTGGCGAGCTTTTCATCCAGTTGGTCCCAAAAGTTATCCACTTCGTCCGGGTCAGATCTGTTCTTGTCATTTGTGGGGGCATGTGCGTTAACTAGGCTGTAGGTTTTGTTGGCGCATTTGATTGTTAATATGGATAATCGGTCATTAACTGGCTCAAAATTTGCGACCGACTTAAGGATTCTGGTTCTCACAGCAAACGCTGTTCCAAGCATCACAGATCCATTGAGGACCCTCTTTTGAGCTCTGCTCTTGAAAAAGCGGTAACCTTCAGATTCGAAAGTCTCTTCGTCTGGGTAACGTGTTTCTTGTAGGGCAATGATACATATCTGATTTTCATGTAGTGCGTCGGTGAGAGTTTTCAGTTTGCCAATTTGTGTAAGGGTGTTAATGTTGAACGTTGCTAGAAAGGTTTTTGATTTGGTTCTGAGTTTCTGACTGGTTGGGGTACACCGAGACGCTCCGACTCGTCTCTCGCATGATGTCGAGTCTCCCCCAGAATCCGAATGAGACTCGTGCGTCGCAGGTTTCACGACGAGGGATTTATCCGAAGACTTACCCCCTGGGGTAAAAGAAATGTTGAAATGTTTTGCCATCATGCTCACTTGACTTGAGTTTGTTTTGGACGCATACGCATCCATGTTGCAACTAAGGTTGTTAGCCCTAGAGGTTGCCTCAAGGTGTTTTCTGGCTTCTCTATACTACCAAGGCTTCAAGCCTGGGGGTCCCCCAGCACTGATCGGTTCGTCGACCCAGCTTCCCGCTGGGATTGGTTACCCAACCTTCCACTGGGTTGCTCGACTTAACAGGGGCACCTCGTGTAGGTTACGTGCTGGAGTTGGAGTGAAAGAGGCTAAGTTGGATTCTCTTGCTGAATCCAATAGGTTAATGTTGCAGATGTTAGCAACGACGCATTTCACTCCCATTTGCCAGAGTCACAATGACTCCTCCCAGGTTTATTCCTGGGACCCTATTATTATTATTATTATTATTATTATTATTATTATTATTATTATTATTAATAATATTAATATTATTTGTATCATCATCTACATGTGGTGCTAGTGTTGAGACAGCTTACCATTACCGGCCGATGTGCAAGTCGGGGCGTGATGGCGCAGCGGTCCAGCTGTTGGTCTCTCACCACGGCGGACCGGGTTTGATTCCCGGCCAATGCATGTGAGATCTTCAAAGTGAAATTCCATGTCCTGTGGTTCGGATTCCACATAAAAAGGATGTCCAGTAGCTCATGATCACTATATTTACGGTCATGTAAATCCACAATCGCCACAAGATGTTTTCCCGTGGTATCTCACGAGGCTAAAGTTTGGGATGTCACACGACTGCTTTCTTTCCTACCCTCGCAGTGTAGGCATGCGCGTTTAATCGTAGCAGCAAGTCCAGTGATTGGAGGTCCGAAGTCAGTACCGACAGTGGCTATCCTGAGTTTGGATTTCCCTGGATTCTTCCACGCGCTTTCCAAGCACATGCCGGGATAGTATGGTACTTGGAGTCCCGGTGCACCAACCTTATTCACGTCCCAAATAACTACAGCTAGACATACTACTACAGTCACCACAGAAGCACAGTTTATCCGACAAATCTAACTCTCACCCAAGTAAACGGGGCTGATAAACAAATGTCCCAAGCCCTTAAAAAGAATTAACAACAACCATCACAACAAGCTTGCAACTCTCTTCCATTATGAAAAGATGGTATATTGGCTTTCACGGCCGGTGAATTAAAACTCAGCAATTATTCTAGGTTTGTGCCGTGTCTTGTGTGGGGTTTTGCCTAGGACACCAAGCTGGCTCATCGGCGGGCTCTTCTGCCCCACCAGGACAACCATAGGGGTAACGAACTGCGCGCTACCTCCCTTTACATAGAGTGTGAGACACGGCACAAACCTAGAAGAATTGCTGGGTTTTAATTCATCGGCCGTGAAAGCCAATATACCATCTTTTTGGAATCCTTCATAGGGAGGTTCAGGCTGCTTGAGCTTTTAGTTCTCGCAGTCAAGGAGTGCAGTTGCACTCTATATAAAGGGAGGTAGCACGCAGTTCGTTACTCCTGTGGGGGTTCGGGCGGGGACACCAAGAGCCCGCCGATGAGCCAGCTTGGTGTCCTAGGAGAAACCCCTCACAAGACACGGCACAAACCTAGAAGAATTGCTGAGTTTCTCTTCCATTATCATTGTTAACAAAAATATTTATTTACTGAACGTCCTAAAGAACTGGAATCCTACTTAAAAATAAATAACATTCAGTAAAGATATATTCTTTTATAATTTGTTTAATAGTCTAATAATAATAATAGACTAATAATATGATCGAGAAACTAGAAATAAGAGAAAGGCAGATCTTGAGAAAATCCTAGGTCCGATCAAAGAAAATGGTGAGTTCAGAAGACGACACAATCACGAACTGTACTCTCATGTAGAAAAGATCACGGACACCATTCGTAAGAGAAGGATAGTTTTCTATGGCCACATTGCTCGTATGGGTTCTACAAGGTTGAGCAATAGGATCTTCAGTCTTCTTCTTAACAAGAAATGGGGCGTGGTGGCTCAGCGGTCTAGCTGTATGCCTCTCACCAAGGCGGACGGGGTTCGATTCCCGGTCAATGCATGTGAGATTTTCGATGTGAAATGCCATGTCCTGTGGTTCGGATTCCACGTAAAACGGAGGTCCCGTGGCTTATGATCGCGAGATTAATGGTCACGTTAAACTACAAGCTTCCTTTTTTCTTAACAAGAAAACCAAGGCAGCGTGGTTCACCGAAGTAGAAATAGACCTCCGTGAAGTGGGAATAACCCAGGAGGATATCCAGAAACGTGTTCCACTAAAGTCGAAACTGCTAGAACATCATGGATTCCAAGAAAAGTCAAAACTAAAAACTGGCAAGACATGGACTGAAGAAATGAAGGAACAGCATACGAAACGAATTCGGGAATACTGGGCGAACGTTAAGGCCCAGGCGCAAAGACATGGACAAGGGCAGTTGAAATAGCGTGGTACGTAAATGGTTGAAACGACAGCAAGATGAATAGACTAATAATATGTTGTTAGACACACTATTTTTATGTTTCTCGGGGATGTCGAGATTCCGGAATGTTGTGTTCACAGAGTTTCATGTACGTGCCATTACATCCATCGGCACAAGGCTGACGCATTTGTTCACCTTCATTTATTACATGACTGAGCCTAGATAGAACCCTCGAGAAGGATAGCACTCTACTACTTTAGCTACACAGCCTCACTATCATTTAATTATTAGTATTATTTTATACAGTACATATACGGTAGCACATTGCTGGTACATCACCACATAACTATACGGGCTTCAGGGAACCAAAGTATTGTTACTGAAACAGTCACTTCTAAGCTGGAAAGTCGATATCGCTACCCATGAACTTCCGGGCGAATTTGGTTGTTGAGAGAACTACTGCCTTCTGCATTAGTTTGTACAATTGAGTATCCCGATCCAGTTCTTTAAGGTCTTGGAGCAAGGTACTTGGGATCACGCCCGTACTCGAGACAATGATAGGTATGGTCTTTACCCGTTCTATATGCCATTGCCTTTTGATAGGGCCGAACAATTCACCATATTTGCTTTATTGTTATAATTATTATTATTATGTACATGTGGTGCCGTACTAGTATTAAATCTTGGAAGTAGATTTCCATGGGTTGCCACTTCTACCCCAGGCAAATGCCGGGATGTTTCCAAACTTAAATCCATGGCCGCCTTCTTCCCAATAACCATAACCCCTGGCAGTACAGCCCATGAAGAGCCTAGGCCTACCAAGCGACCGCTGTCCAGCCATTTGGCCTGCAGATATTAGGGTGACGCGTGGTCAGTGCATCGGGTCCCCTCGGCCATTAATCTTGGTTTTCGTGACCGGGGCTCGGCCTCACTGTCAGACAGCTACTCAATTGGCCTCACAAGGCTTAGTGCACCCCGTTCCAGCCCTCATGTCAGTTTCTAATATCTCTGATGGAGCCGGGAATCGAACCCGGGGCCTCCGGGTGAGAGGCAGGTGCGCTGCCCAAACACCATGGGGCCGGCTCCTTCTTCTGAATCCTCGCCTGAATTACAAATACCCACATTACTACAGAAACCAAAATAGCACAGGTTATCAGACAAATTCTACCCACACCAGAATCACCAAGCCTCTCAAACAAAACATCAAGTATTTTACTTCCGTCTTAAATGCTAGTTCTGAACAGACGGAATTTCGTCCCACTGTATTTCATGACACACCAGGGCTGATTATCGAAATTATTTTATACGTGAACATAAATCAATGAGTCCCACACTTACAAAGTAGGCTACACAATACTACCGGTCCTAACGTCCCAAGTCATTGCGTGTGATATCAACAACAACAACAACAACAACAACAGCAATACACATTTTCTTACGAGACGGGTACTGCTTATCCTCATAATAGCTGATACTATCCCTCAACCGGTAAGGTCAAATCTCCGATTACGTAACAACTTCCCCTCCGCGCGTCATCACACCTCGCCCCGCCTCGTTCCACCAAGCCTGCCACACCACCTTCTGCTTGAATAGTTTCTGAAAACACTAAAAACATTGACTTTTTAATGCTTAATTTTCAATTTCAAGACAGGTGACAAATTTTTTACCTAGGAAGCTTAGAATAGTCTCTTCTACCACCAGTGTAACGGACCTCCATTATATCAATTACACCCTGTATATACACATTAATATAACAGACAAATTCCACACACAGCCAGATACACGTGACTTCATGACCGCGTTGTCGCAAAGCTCTTAAAGGAATAAACAACCGACAACGAAACGGTTCTCTCATATTTGAATATAATCAGATGCCAACAGATAATGTCACGACTCCATTTCATGATCTTGGACACAGGAAATTAGCGTCTAACCAACTGTACCACATAGCCGGATGGGATGCAAATGAGTGCCTATCAGATGCTGTGATTTATAGTGTGATCAGTGCACATAACGTTACGACTAGTAATCCATATTGTAGACGTAGCTTGTCTTGTTACAGGTTGGCAATATTATATCTAGTTTCTGTTTGGTCTCGAGATAGTTTGAAATGATGTTTGACACACGCGTTGTTATCGCAGTATGGTGACTGTAATTTATATAGGAATTATTGTTGTTGATTCTTTTGGGGGTTTGCGACATCGCGGTCATGTAGCCCCGTGTACTTGGAAGTATGTAGAATTTGTCTGATAAGCTATGTTACTGCCATGCCTGCACTTCTGTGTGTACTTGTAATCGAGGTAGAATTTAAGTAGGAAGCGGCAGTGACCCTTAATTAGGTACCAAATCACATTTGGTTGAAGTAAAAGTAGGAAACAACGGAAAACCACATACATGATGGATGAGGTAGCAATCGAACTCACCTCTTCACAGTTTTGCGTCTAGTATGGTTAATAACATTTCTTAGTAGAGCCGATAATCCGACCCGGGCTTCCGGGGTGACAGCCAGGAACGTTAGCCTCTATGCAACGAGGCGGAGTCTACAATACATCGCTTTATTCAATGGCCCATAGTAATGTTGTAGGGACCGTGAAAGATTAAACAATTAGCTATCGCCCATCATGAACAAGGGTCACTCCTGGAGGAGAAACATACCCATTGGTTAACCCAGATGTTTAGGCCCGGTTCCCTACTCTTAAAATGTGTAGGCTTGGTTTGTGTTTGCCTGAGAAAAATGAACAGAACTAACGAGTATCCTTGCACATAAACAACAGTATCCATGGAATAACCAATGAATTTCAAAATATAGCATTGGACACAACTGATAATAACATCGAACGGAAGGTTCGCAACATTCATACTGCAGAGGGGATTAACGTCAAAAGGAAATCGGAAGTATATGAATTGACAGGCAGTGAATTTAAAAACAATAATTACAGACGAAATATTGGGCTTCATCCACAGCATACACGAGCGTTTCATTGGAGTAAACCACCAAAAGTATTTACCATTCTGTATCATATAACCAAACACAAACCACAGATTGACTTCAACTAGGAAGAAGAGGCAATACTCGTTCAAAGGTAATTGTTTTTTTTTATTACACTGGAAAGGATTGAAATTTACTTACCACAGATTTATTGAGTAGTCAGCAATACTATTGCGAGGTTTATCAAAGGTTGTGTGATAGAACTCCAACGTAGTTTTTAAGCATTACACAGTAATTCATTGCGGGCAAAGTAGTTGCGTACCCAAAACCACATTCAATTTATTTTATTTTTATTTATCGTATGGCTTTTAGTGCCGGAAGTGTCCGAGGACAAGTTCGGCTCGCCAGAGGCTGTGGCTAATTCAGGCGAACACCCATAGGGTGAGCTACAAGTTCTATTCAATTGCAAGTAGTTCCAACTTTCGCTACCAGATGTCACTGATACCTAGTGGTGAACGTTGGAACTTTGATAGAACAATCCAACGAAATATAACCTAGAAATTTAGCTTCACACAAGTTTAGTCGGTGGAAATACCTTTTACATGCCATAAATCTATGATATGGGACCGCCGGCTTTACTTTCCCTCTGAAGGAAGGCATACTGACGGGTTTTAACGCTCTTAGAAAATCCGACGACTTCGGCCGGGTTTGAACCCGCTATCTTGGGAACAGCAGTTCAGCATGCTACCAACTACGCCACCGAAGCCGCTTGGACATTCCATAAATATGTGGCTAATCTATATTATGGTTATAACTTATATTATTATTATTATTATTATTATTATTATTATTATTATTATTATTATTATTATTATTATTATTATTATTATTATTATTTATCACCTCGTTATGGCCGTAGAAGGAGCGCGATTGAATTTATCTAGGTGTTATCGCAAAAACTCTTCATCTTCTCGCTGAGGCTCCTTCTGCGCTCCTCCGTCTAGGTTCTGTTGGATGCAATGTTTGGGTGGTCTGAAAATTGATGATTGTCAACAAGGTGCCTGAATTTAGTCCCATCGTCACCGTATTACTTGTGATGTGTATTTCCTGATAGATTGTTTTCAACTTCAAGGAACCATTATTATTATTAATATTCGTTTTTTTAACCGTCGACTTGAGCCTCTATGGACTGCTTGTTAACAACCACTCTCATTTCAGTGTCCGCGTCTTGTTCGTTTGCCGGCTTTGACATCTTGCCAGTATCTCCTGAGCCCATCTATCAGCTTGTTCTTCCACTCCATTATTAAAGGGCTTCTCCGTCTTCTGTGTTCTGCCTCCACAATAACACCCTGATAGCTTTTCTCCATCCTTCTGGAACTATTCCTGTCTGATTTTTTCCTTCGTAATGCCCACCTGTCTCATATCTTATTCACACGTATTATCTATACTAGCAACTCGACCCGGCTTCGCCCGGGAACAGTTATGAATGCATTACGTGATAAGTGCTTTTTTTTTTCATTGTCAATGAACAACGGCCAATATTAGTTTTACGTCTCGGCATGATGGGTAAAAACACTGACTGGACTATTAATTATATTATCATGGAGATGCATGTGCAACAAATTCTTGTCAGACGTAATTTAAGTATGGCGAGGTGAATGAAACACAAATCCCTCTTCCGTCCAAGAAAAGCTGAGTTGCACTTCCAGGGAAACTCCAAACACAACCACTCTTCTCAAAAGTTTTTAACTCAACATGACTCGACAGTTTTCAGCTGGCTGTATCTGGGGCAATTATCTCGTCCGCTAGCTAAGCTGTAACTGGGGTGATAGACTCGCACCAAGCCAGCTCCTAAACTGTCGCCTCAGTAATTGAATGGAGTTTTTTGGAAGAAATGAAAACGTAAAAACACTTATAGTAGGCGATGTATTGAAGATAGAGATATGCTCTCCAGGACTTTTTTGTAGAACTTGTCATACTAAACAATTCTTACACTCATAGAATGTAGATATTTTAACGGTTTTCACAGCGCAAGCTTAAAAAGTGCACGGACGCCAATTTTTGTTCAACCTTTTCACTAAAATCGTTACTGTTTGACTTCCTTTGGTCATAAATAAATAATTCTCTACAGAAACCTTCCTCGAGATATCCTTTACAGAATGGTGAAAACCGCATCAAAATCCATTCAGTGGTTCTCGAGATTACCCGTGACATCGAAGAATCGGGGACTTTGTTTTATACTAAATAGAGATTATACGCCAATCAGTATAATTTAATATAATATAATCCCCCTTCCGTCCAATCTTAAATTGACTGTGAATTTTGCGGAGCGAAAAGTTCACAGGCGAAATGAGAGTTGCACTTCCAGGGAATGGCGAGGTGAATGAAACTCAAATCCGCCTTCCGTCCAATCTTAACTTGAATGTGTTTCACAGGCGAAATGAAGAAAACCCGATTTGCACTTCCAGGGAAACTCCAAACACAACGACCCTTCTCAGAAGTCCTAACTCAACACGACTCAACGATTTGCTGCTGGCTGTATCTGGGGCAATAGGTTCACCCGCTAGCTAAGCTGTAACAGGGATAATAGACTCGCCCTTAGCTAGCTCGTAAACTGTCGCCTCAGTAGTTGAATGGACATGGAAGAAATCAAAACGTAAAAGCACTTATAGTGGGCGATGTATTGAAGATAGACATATGCTCTCCCGGATTCTTTTGTAGAACGTTTCTTGCTGAACAATTCTTACACTTATAGTATTGTTACGGCTGTGAGTTTGTTTCATCGCTCGCCGCATGAGTCACAACTGCCCCAGGCTGGGCTGCTCTGCCTCAGTGTATTGCGTGCGCCTTATGCAACAGGTCTACTAGGACAAAGGGATGGTGCAGAATATTCGTGACTCAGCCAGTGAACGAAACCCCGAGAAGCCGTGAACCCTGGATGGGTCTAGAAGCATTTATTGAGTCACCGACCTGCTATATAAGGGCGGCCTGTCAAGCAGTGCGGGCGTGTGTGTTTTACGAGCTAGTGCGAGCGTTTATCCTGAGCGACAGAAGTGTGGTGACTTGCGAAATCCCTAGTGAAGCTGATTCTCTTGGCAGTGAAGGAGTGTGAATCATACGGAGAGGCTGGGTATTGAAGAGTGTGTGCTTACCTAGTGCGACAGAGGTCATTGTGGTGAGTTGCCAAACAGTGAGTGACAGACTTAGTGCAGCTATTTCCAGCCAGCGTAAGGGACCGGACTCATTAGCGAGAGGATTAACTGCAAGGCCGAGTGAAAGGGTGAGTCAAGCTCCATACAGGAGGGAGCTTCTGTAAGACAGCTAATTGTTTCTATCTGCTTATTGTACGGTGTATAATTCTGACCTGCAAGCAATAAAGCTAACTTCTCTTTAAAGCAGTAATTGGTGTTGTGCATTCTACCCACCGTAATCCAGTTAACAAAAAGCCACTAGGGGGGTGGCACGTAACAGTATTTAGTTATTTTTAACGGGTTGCCCAGAGCAAGCTTACAAATCGCTCGGACGCCAGGTTTTATTCGACTTTTCTACTGAAATCGTTACTGCTCGGCTTCCTTTGATCATAAATAAATTATTTTCTACAGAAATCATCCTCGAGATATTCTTTACAGAATGGTGAAAACCGCATCAAAATCCATCCAGTGGTTCTTGAGTTTACCCGTAACATCCAAGAATCGGGGACTTTGTTTATACTAAGTAGAGATATATAATACGCTAAGGTGTATGTATCACAAAACTCAAGCTCCTAAACCAGAGGGAGTTAGAAGGTGTGGTTTGTACCAAAATCTTCCAAATGGTCTCAACAGTACAGGAAAAATCTTGCTTTTCTTTAAAAGTCAACGGAAATATATTTATTTGTTTTAACAAGATGTTAAGTAAAGAACATATAGCCTACAGTCTCCTAAATGTATGAGTATAGTTATAACTCGTTGTTATTATCAAAGAGTATAATAGAATCATTTCTTGGTTGAAGACCTTAGAAACTATTTACCTCTACCAAACGCCACAACCTAGATAAAAACTTCTACCATCATTGAAGGAAGAAAGATAAGAAGTATCTCAAGAATATTATGGATCTGGAGACATAATCGACCGGACTGGCTGGGTGGCTCAGCGGTAACGTTCTCGCTTGCGAGGCCCTAGGTTGCAGGTTCGTATCCTGGCGCAGTCAGCTGGCATTTGAGGGTGCACAAATGCGAGGGAGCCGTGTCAGTACATTTACTGGCACGTTAAAGATCCCCTTCGGGCCAAAATTCCGGCACCCCGGCGTCTCTAAAGGCAGCAGTAGTTAAAAGGGACGTAAAACCAATAACATTATTATTATTATTATTATTATTATTATTATTATCAAAAAGCAAGCTTGTAGTTTAACGTGACCGTTAATCGCGAGATCATGAGCCACGGGACCTCCTTTTTACGTGGAATCCGAACCACAGGACATGGCATTTCACTTCGAAAATCTCACATGCATTGACCGGGAATCGAACCCGGACCGCCTTGGTGAGAGGCATACAGCTAGACCGCTGAGCCACCACGCCCCACATATTATTATTATTATTACATAATCGACCTGCCGTGGGCAACATCCAACTTTGAGTTGAGGCAATTCTTTACACATCTGGTTGTGCACAGCTTTCACAACCCTAATTGAATTAACAAATCTTTCCATGACCCTACAGAGACGTGTGTATACTATGAGGATATTTTCGATTGCTATTTGCCTGATATAAATGTATTAATTAATAACCTGAACTAGCACCAACGGCTAGAATTCAGTTACTATGTGAAATCGTTTTGTTCTTTACTTCAAATAACATTTTCAAATAACGCACAATAGGCTGTTGCAAACCCTTTAAAATAAAAAGTAAAAATGTATCGTAGTATCATCTTGTCATTCTTCAAATTCGATGCGCATAGAATGCCAATGGTATAGTAATCAATGGAGTCCCACGTAGACCAGTCGTGACGTCTAGTGGAGAAGTATCGAACAATATAATCCTAACAGGGCGAGTGCATTCTAGCGGCCATAAGAAGAAACTTTTCAATAAAATCTGGAAGTTAATAAGTAGGTCGGCGTGCAGTTACCTTTTTGGCTGCTAGATGTCTCGAGCAAATGTGCTGGCGAATTATGTATTAATTAAATATATATGTTCCACCATAATATGCACAATATAACGCTTAATTTTAAAACGTCTGAGTCATTACAAAACAATAAATATATAAAATTTCAAGCAAAAAACCTAACTCTGATGGGGTTTGAACCATAGGCACATGAGCGGTACGCCAACGCTTTACCACTGAGCCAATTGCACCAACGAATATCGTTCTATATAAAATGGCTTACATAGAACTTGTTAGCAAATAATGATTTATACTAAACGATTTCATAAGTGGAGTATATTATTTATATATAAAGCATTTCATACAAAGTTTATTTATTTTGTATCAGTACGCTATATTGCATGCAATACTCAAATTAGTGAAATATAAGTCAGGCACAAGATATCCGCTGCCATCTTGTCTTATTATTGAGACGGCTCAGCTTTTTAAAATCACTTCTGCACTACAGTATTACAAAATAAACTTTTAATTTCGAACGTGCCTCTTCCTTTAGAACAGTTAAAACGAATCTCGGCTCGATAATTGGAACTGGTGGGTCCCATGATATGGATTATAAAGTTTGCATAATTCGCACGGGCGCCATCCTGAAATGGTATGGCGGATAACCTTGTAGTTTGGTCACAAGACGCGTCCTACATGAAGGTATGTTGTTACCAAATTTGGTAGAGATCGGATGATTTGGTTAGCCGTTATTTGATTTTACGTTTTGAACGTTTGAGTGGCCGCCATTCAGTTTTGGTAAAGATGGCGGCGATATAAAACATGACACTGAGGTGCCCATTGCTTGTTCTACCTCTGTACCAAATTTCGTTCAATTCGGTTTCACCGTGTTCGAATTGATAGGGAGACATTCAGAGTACACACACTCACACACACACACACACACACACACACACAGACACACAGACACACATTTTTTGGCCCTGTAGTGATCTCATAAGCCTACTTTCATTTTTTTTGCAAAAAACGAAAGTAGGCTAAAAAGCGTGTTTAAACAAATAAAGTTGAATCTAATAACTTCACGGTCAGATTGTCGCTAGGCGACAACGACTAACTCTGTATCATGATAGTCAAAGCCGCACCAATACTGAACCTGACTTGATGGGCAGATTGACCGTCTTAAAGATTGTCGCTAGGCGACAACGACTTACTGTGCATCATGATAGTCCGGTAAAAATTGCTAAAGGACATTGCTCATCTTACAGAATATGGTTGACCTAGGCAACGCCGTGAATAGAAAGTAGAGTGCACATCTTCATCGTAGATTCAGCGACCCCTTCTAATCCATTTTAAATACGTACGCTGTTGGCAACTATTTTATCTACGTGTTCTCCTTCACAACCAGCACAGTTGTGGGAGAAATACATATACTACATGGCCGAAGATATTCTGCGCAGAAGGCGTCAAGAAACACAAAATCATGGCATGGATTTCACAGACGAAATATACAATGAAACTAGATAGCAAGCAGAAGTGGTGTCGCCTGTTTCTCGCGGGAGTTTCCACTATTCGATCTAGAGTTGAAACTACTGTGGCGCGTTTTACTGGCCAAATGAGCTCAGATCTTTCCGGAAGTACACCATATATTGTCATGATGGAAAAGTTTCACTCGCAGACACACCCGAAGCCCCTATTTTAATAAAACAGTTACTAACAAGAAACTCCCCTAAAGCAAAGAATTATCGAAAGCATGTTCCGGAATATAACGCTGCTTTAGGTTTTGCTTCAATGGGATCCGAAATCGAAGTACTTCCTGGAGTATGACCGTACTGATTTCGTATCCACGGACAAATTTACCATATTATACACAAAAGAACATCAGAACCCAGGGTATGGGAAACTGTACATATTTGATACGAGTGAAGCAACAGGCCTATGATTAATAACAATGGTTGTTTACGACCTACAATGGAGAAAATGGATTCCCTTCTAAGGAGCATAAACCCATTTGCTGAGTCGTACCCTCAAATGCACACAATAGCAAATTCTAATCCCACGGTTAACGTAACAATGGTATTCATGGAAAATACGACATCAGACTTACGAAGGTATAATGTACCTGCTTCAAGAACGGAAGTTGCAGCAACTTTTGTTGGGGATGACGGTGAGCCACCCGCCAACCGAGATATCTGCATTGATGCGATTGCGTCAACCAATCGATTCTGTGACCCGATCATGTATCCGTTACTTTTTCCAACAGGAGAATTCGGTTGGCATTTAGGAATGCTACATGTAGAGGAAAGACGATCGGACAAACGATTTCGTTTAACACAGTCACAATATTATGCCTACCGACTTTCTGTGAGGCGTGGATTCAGTCTTTTACATAGCAGTGGCAAGTTATTCCAGAAGTACATAGTCGATGCATATGTAAAGGTGGATGGAGCACGACTAAATTACCTACGATGTCATCAGAATGATTTGCGGGTTGAACTGTATCAGGGATTGCTGAATGCGATAGAAATTCGAGCAAAGTCAGAGAATGTTCGGATAGGTAAAATGATAATATTACCTTCGTCTTTCCAAGGAAGTCCACGTTATATTCATAAAAATATCAAGACGCCATGGCTTTAGTTAGGAAATTTGGACGGTCAGATTTTTCCCTTACTTTTACCTTTAATCCCATGTGGCCTGAGATTTTAGACCCAATACAAGACCTTCAAAGGCCTCAAAACAGACTAGACATAGTGGTGAGAGTATTCAAAATGGAATTAACGGAACTTTGGATGATCTTCTAAAAAGGAATATTCTTGGAAAGGTTCAGGCTTATATTTACGTTATGGAGTTCCAGAAACGAGGACTACCACATGCTCATAATATATTGCTTACTCTCGATTCATGTTCGAAAATTCACACGAAAGATGACATCGACAAGTATGCAAGTGCCGAAATACCTGATCCGGGCATCAATCCGAAGCTATTTGAAATAGTAACCAAATGTATGATTCATGGCCCCTGTGGTGTTATAAATAAACATTCAACTTGCATGAAGGAAGATACATGTTGCAAAAACTTTCCGAAGGAGTTCAGAGAAATAAATGGAGAGAATGTAAACGGATATCCTATGTACAGAAGAAGATTAACGACATCTTTTAAACTTGATAAGTTTGACATTGATAATTGCTGGGTAGTCCCTTACAATCCGTCGTTATTAATGAAGTTCAATGCTCAATTTGGAAGTTTGCGCCTCTGTTAAAAGTGTGAAATACCTATAGAAATATGCATATAAGGGGCATGATGCCGCATGCCTTAAGCTGGAAACAAAAACCAGTAGCGGGAACCTCAATCATGATGAAATTTTGACATTCCTCTATGGCAGATACGTAAGTGCTCCGGAAGCAATGTGGAGAATCAGTGAGTTCACCATGTGTGAGAAATCCCATACTGTAATTAGACCGCCAGTGCATTTACCTCAACTGCAACAGATAGTTTTTCATGAAGGCCAGGAAGACCAGGCGGTATCAGCGGCTTCTTCAAAACAAACGATGCTAACTGCTTGGTTTGAACTTAATCAAAATGATGATCAAGCACGCATTCATACGTACACAGATATATCAAATCGCTATGTGTACGATAAATGTAAAACGAAATGGAAGAAGCGTCAGCGTGGTGGACAAGGTGTAATAGGGAGAATGTCAGTAGTTAGTATGCACGATAGAGGAAGATACTTCTTGCGAATGCTGCTAATAAGAGTAAAGGTTGCCAAAGGTTTTGATAGTGTCAGGACAGCCAATGGAGTTCTATGCAAGTCTTTCCAGGAAACATGTAAAAACTTGGACTTCTTCAAGGAGATAAAATTTGGCATGATACTATCCTTGAGGCAACTCACTCTCATATGCCAAGTCGCTTACGAATGTTATTTATTTATTTATCTGTGTTTTCGGAGAACCAGAAAATGTTCCCGAGCTTTGGGACCTACATAAAGAAGCAATGTCTGAAGATTTTGCACGCAAATACTCTGAAGAAAGTGGCCCACAGTATGCACTCATTGAAATCGATGGCCTCCTTCAGACCTACGGCTTAGATCTTAAGAAACTTAACTTGCCAGATGTAAAACTACACGTTAACAGTCCATGAATGCATTCGTTTGATGTTTTAGAAGAGCAAGCTAGGGCTATCAGCAACATACAAAAGCTTAATGAGGCGCAACTAAGGGTTCGATCTTTAATGCCATATATGGAAACCCAGAAAATAACATTAAAACAGAACTGTTTCATTTTAGATGTATCGGTAGGAACTGGTAAAACATTTGTTTACTCTACATTGTTACATATAATCAGAGCAAAAGGAGATCAAGCTACTCCAGTAGTGTCTAAAGGAATGGCAGCTACACTTCTACAAGGAGGACGAACTGCCCATTCTATCTTCAAAATCCCTCTGATTCTCAATTCTAATTCTACGTGCAACGTTACGCCAAACACACCAGAAGCAACAGCCCTGTTGAATACAAAATTAATTATTAGGGATGAGGCACCAATGACGCATGTGTACGCATTTTTAGCTGTGGACAGACTTCTCAAATATCTGACCAACTGTACTGAACCATTAGGTGGTAAAGTCATCTTACTGGGTGGTGATTTTCGACAAATCCTTCCTGTCATAATGAGAGGACGTTCTTTGACAGTTGCTAGCTGTTTGAAGCGGCATAGCCTCTGGAATAAATTCCATGTACTTAAACTCACCCAGAACATGCGCACTTTAAATTCTGAAAAAGGATTTTCAACATGGATTTTAGAAAGAGGAGAAGGCAATACTGTGGCGGAAGTTACGGTACCATCTGCATGCTATCCGCAAATACAAGATCCAGTTGAACAGCTATACGGTGATTTTGATTTTACTGCTGTCACTCCACAGGAGCTTAACGGAAGAACTATTCTTACGGTCGCCAATGAAGCATCGCTTGAACTGAACAATCGAGTACTTCAGCCTTTACCTGGAGATGAGGTAGTCTACGAGAGTGTAGACTGTATTGTGAGTGAGCATGCGTAGGATCACTTGGCTTACCCTGAAGAGTTTTTGAACAGTCTGACACCAACTGGCATGCCTCCACACAAACTTAGACGCAAGAAAAATGCTATCATTATGTCATTAAGTAATATTCTACCCTCAAAAGGGTTCTGCAATGGGACAAGTTAACGGGTTACAACGTAATATCATAGAGGTACTATTATAGATTCTGATAAGAGAGAAATCGTTTCCATACCCAGGATAACCCTTATCCCCTCTGATACGAACATGCCTTTTAAATTTAAAAGAAGGCAATTCCCAGTACGTTTGGCTTTCTCAATGACAATAAATAAAACTCAAGGTCAGACTTTCGATAAAATCTGCCTTTACTTGACAAAACCCGTCTTTACTCATGGACAGCCTTACGAAGCCATTTCTCGGGTAAGATCGGTTAGCTCGCTATCGGTTGTGTCAACAAGTAACAAAATAACCAACTGTGTGTTTAGGGAAATTTTGATAGATAAATTCAAAAAGTATCTTAACAAAATGCATTATCTTGGAAGAAATGTGATGTGGCTTCTAAAATACAACTCTGTAACCTAACTCGACAACTACTGTATGTGAAATAAGTCCTGGTTGTATCCCAAATGTTCTCTGTGATGTTATCATTTCACAGCTCAGTTGGATCTTTCCTTCCTGCACTGGTATCAACATATTAAGATTGTGAAGTTATTTTTCGTAAATAAATGTAATGTTACTAATAGCTCAGGCCGTTCCTTACATTGCACTGTTATTGCGTAGATACTCTACGCGGGCTCTGCTAGTTAATAATATTACTATTGTATTTCTTCGTTCTTTGAAATGCAATGCCATGGATTATTTCTTGCCCTTCCGTTTCTCTCGAATACTTTTTCACCCTGTCAATATGTTATTTAGTTCAAGAACTGGTGTAGCGGCTAGCATTCTTGCTTGTCACCGCGCAGGTCCGCTTTAGACTTCGGGATGCCAAGAAATGTAATTCTGGTGTGATGGCTGGAACGGAGTACATTCAGACTCGTGAGGCAAAACTGAGGAGGTGGGTTCATTTCTCACCTCAGCCATTCTGGAAGTAGTTTACCGTGGTTTGCCACTTCTACTCCAGACGAATGCCGGGGTGGTTCCCTACTTAAGGCCACGGTCACCTCCCTCCTTAACTTAATCTCAATTACCAATACACACTACTACATACATCACAATAGCCAACGTTACGAAACAAATCTTACAGATATCCCAAAACAGGGGACTAAAATATCACGATGTCCCCAACCACTATATTAATCAACAACAACAAAATATTCGTTTTCCTTCATGTTTAGATCGTTGTTTAATGTGACCATGTCTCAGATGTCTCTCTTGATAATCAACTCTAAATAAAAATGTTCACTTCAATAAACCACTGTATTCCATTTGAGATCTACAAGAATAACAAGCAGTTCCGTGTAGAACCAAATATCCTAGTTTCATATATCCTACTTATGGTAGTAGCGTCTATCAACATACTAAATATCGGTTTGATTTCTGTATTAGATTCGTAGACATTGAAAACCATCTAAATATCTCGGATGGTCGCCTAGTTGGCTTTTTATATGCAGGCAATAGAGTTAAGTATTATTAGATGCAGACTATTGAGTAGGATTATTCAATCGCTTGATTAGGACAAAATAAATAAAAAGAGATTTTAAAATTTCGCACAGCCGCCATCTGAAGGTTATGAAAAGATTTGAAATCAATTAGATGTCAATGGATAACAATTCCTACAAGCATTTACCGTGCCATGTTTCACTCCGCTCGGGTGGTTCAATCGAGAGAAACGTCCATTTACAGTATGTATTTAAATTTCGTGTCACCGCCATGTTCGATTTGTGCTCACCTGGTTGTTGAAAGTTTCATTGGTGAACTTATGTAAATAGCCTTTATCAACATACATAATTTCAGTTTCATTTATGTCATAGATTAGTAGATATTGAGAACCGTCTAAGTATTTCGGATGGTCGCCATGTTGGATTTTATATACAGTATGAAGCCATAGAGTTATGTACTATTAGCTGGTAATTATTGCGTAGTTTCATTATTCAAACGTTCACTTCGATCGCATGATTAGGACACAAGAAATACAAACTTAATTTTAAAATTTCGCACAGCCGCCATCTTGGGGCTATGTAAAAATTGAACTAAATTGGATGTCAGTGCATTACAATGCGTATAAACATTTTCTATACCATGTTTCACTGCACTCTGATGCTTAAATCGCGAGAGAAATCTATTTAATTGTTTCAACTTCGCTTCGCCGCCATGTTAGTTTTGTACTTAACAGATTTCGGAATTTACATAGATTAAATTTATCACTGTGCAAAATTTTAGGATGGTATCTGTAATAGTTTTGGAGATATAGGCTAGAATGCCGGTGAAATATTTCGCACAGCCACCATGCTTGATTGGTGAGACATAATAAAATTTGAAGGGCACGATCGGAGTCTGACAAGATAGTACTATAGTTATTAACAAGAAATGAACATCTGCCTGAATCAATACTATACAGATAAAAATTAATTATTTAACTTGTTTACAGTACATGTTTCGGGGATTAATTATATTTTATTCCCTTCATCAGCTATTTAGATGGTTTTGAATGTCTACGAATCTATTACAGAAATCAAACCGAAATTTAGTATGTTGATAGACGCTACTACCATAAGTAGGATATATGAAAATAGGACAACGTTGTCCTAACCACATACACCATATGCTTTAAACTAACCTATGATCACTTTCCATCACGTCGGGTTTCTTAAAGTCGCTTTGTTTTGAAAAGGCTATATTTGGATCTTTAAGCATACAGGCTCTTCATTGGTTATAGAGCTACACGGATTGGTGAAGTATTGGTGTTACATATCTACCATTTCAAGGAACTACTATTAGTCAAGAGCTGCTGATCACCGTCACCATCTGTTTCTCTTCATTTTATTCTATTCTTATACCCTAAATTTTATGGTGCACCATATTAGGTTTAAATACGTATCTTATTACTGTGCTACGCTTTGTTTTTTGTTTTTTTCAACAGCTGATGAAGGGGATAAAATATAATTCATCCCCGAAACATGTACTGTAAACAAGTTAAATAATTAATTTTTATCTGTATAACTTAGTATTGATTCAGGCAGATGTTCATATCTTGTTAATAACTATTTTAACATATCAATACGGAACCACCATGAGTCATTTAAATAATGTAAAGATAGTACTATGTTCTAACTGAATTTCATTGAAGCCGTTCCAGCCGTTTAAATTGTATTAGGGGGACAAACACACACACACATAGACCTACGCACACACCCATGCATAGGCTACACACACGGACAAAAGTGATCTCATAAGCCTATCCTTTCATAAATGAAAATATGCTAAGAATGGTCCAATATTCTTTGGTTGATTTTTTGTATATGTTCTCATCGAGTAGCCTTACAACATCTCCCTTCTTTCAAAATTGTCTGAATGTTTTTTTATTTTCCAAATATAGATATACATTTTCTTTTCATTTATATACTGTACTTCCAATTGTATTGCTATGGAGATTTTTCCTTGTGCGTTTCCTTGCCTTCTTTTGTAGTTCCCTAGTCTATTCTGTTTTGTTTAGGAACAAACATTTCGCTAGTTATTATCATTATTATTTTTTATTCTGCGATGTCCTCTATTTTGCAAGAAGGATTTGGTGTAGTGACGAAAGTCTACCTAAATCGCTTATTAATCATACCAACCTTGCAATATGGAAGTGAGAACTAGGTAGAGTCTATCTCTTACATAAGCTGGAGGTATCTAATATGATGGCTGCATGAATCTCGAGAACAATAGGTAGTTGCAATGGCAGGTGCATAATGAAGGGATGATTACGTAAGATAAGGCTGTTTGCATAAACCAACTTAGAGAGTGGGGCCATTTGAAACGAATGGGGTAAGAGAGAGTATTACGTAACTTATGAGGTTAATGAACTCGGTTGTAGTGGGTACGGGAAGCAGAGATTCACCTGCGAGGTGATGTTGATGCAATGGAGGTCTTAGTGATAACTGCTAACAGGGTATCATGGAGGTGACTCGTTAACACACCAAGGCTTGCTGACTAGATTGGACGCCGAATTGCAAACCAGTCTGGATTGAAAATGCATCATTATAAGGCACCGGATAAGGATATGGTCTTATCATTTTTAAATCAAGGCCTGGGGCAAGTGTCGTGTACATAAAGCTTCTGTCCACATGGGGTATATATAACAGAATTGTTTATATTTGATAATTGAAATTGAACAATTCCACTCTGTCAATTTCGTGTCCCTTAATGGTGGTCAGGTGCTCCTCAGGGATATCTGCCCTCCCTTCGGACACCTGCGTTTTTATCCTGCTTCATTATTCATTATTCGATTTTCTGCTTTCAATCGTAATATTCAACGTATGCCTCCTAATTAAGGTACGATGGGGTGCATAACATCAGTAGAGAATTGATGCATTATCCCCATACTTCCTTCATTTCTATTTCAAAATATGAGGACAAAGATAACAATTTTGCAATCAACATTAATGCCTTGATACCACCAAAGTTGTGATTCAAATGCAGATAAAACTTTACTTATACACAGTCTTCAACAACCTGCCCCGCAAAACTACATCTCTGTGCTTATTGACTGTTAATAAAACAAAGCCCCCCATTCTTAAATGTAACGTGTAATTTCGAGAACCACTGGATGGATTTTGATACGGTTTTCACCATTCTATGAAAGATTTCTCGAGGAAGGTTTATGCCAAAAAACATTCATTTATGACCTAAGGAAGCCAAGCAGTAACGATTTCAGTGAATCGAATCGAAAAAATGTAACCTGCCGCGCGTTAGCCTGTTAAGCTTACGCTGGGTAAACCATTAAAATAGCTATATACTAAGGGTTTAAGAATTGTTCAGTATGAAAAATTCCACAAAAAGTCTGGGATAGCATATCTCTATCTTCAATACATCGCCCAAAAGTGATTTACATCTTCATTTCTTCCAACAATCTCCATTCAGTGGAAATTTTAATTACTAGATTCGGAGCGAGTTTACGAGCTAGCGAGTGAGTCTATCACTCAAGCTTTGACCAGCATCAAACTGTCGAGTCGTGTCGAGCTAAGACTTCACAGGAGAGTATATGTGTTTGGAGTTTCGCTGTTCACCTCGGCTTTTCAGTGTTGCGTCTGGGGCCTGCCGCCCGTGCGCCTTTTAAGCTTATGATGGGTAAACCGTTAAAGATGCCAGGCGTAGCCGGGGTGGGTGGCTAGTGATTAAAATGTTATGAATTTGTTTCGCCTACTTTTAAACGTTTAAAGAATGAAATAAGACTCTAAATATAAGATTACTCAGGTGCTACTTGCAAGTCTATCCCTTTGTTCGTTCATCTGTCTCTCCATCCTGCTGACTGTATAACTTTTGAATGCCTGCGAAGAGTACTTTTTCTAACTTCCAGATACATTCTTTTGAATATTAAGCACACCCACCATCTTGACTATACAAAATTAACCGTCTAATAACCATACAATTTACGAATGAATGCTGTTTCATTCTTATATTATTTATATATATTTCAACCAAACGGTCATAAAGTACAAAATATGATAAAAACCACACATACATTCTGGTGATGATGAAAATTGTTGTTTTAAGGGGCCTAACATCTAGGTTATCGGCCCACACATACATTCTATTCTTTACAATATTCATTCGGTGACTTTGTCCTCTTCTTGCAGTTAATAAAATGATACCGTTCACACTCTTCTTTGCATAGCTTGCATACACACAGGTCACCCGGGTAATGAAATTGTGTCCTCATACACAGGTTAGGGTGGAATCCATGCACTGCTAACCGCACAACTGCGCTCCTCATCTTGCAGTTTAGCCTCATCCAATTTCAGTCGCACATTGCATCTGTTGCATAGGAATCACTTTCTATGTTTGATGCTTAATTTTTTTCTAATCCTGAGAATTTCTTGTTCTGCCTTAGTGGTCGGTAACTGGAGTTGCAATCTTAACTCTTCTCATGATGGTTCGTAAACCAATCTAGAAAGCGATGCTTTTGATATTCCAAGTGTCCTTTTCAGATATCTGGCTTTGATCTCCTATATAGACTTTCAGTCTGTTATCGTTACGTGTTCCCATATCAGGTGAAGTCTGTATGCTATTATCGGCACTATCTTGGCTTGGAAAAGATCCATGGCTGTCTTTATTGATCTGGCTGCGTGGCTCAGGGGTAACGTTCTCGCTTGCTGAGCCCAAGGTTGCAGGTTCGAAACCTGGCGCAGTCAGCTGGCATTTGAGGGTGCGCAAATGTGAGGGAGCCGTGTCAGTACATTTACTGGCACGTTAAAGATCCCCTTCGGGGAAAAATTCCGGCACCCCGGCGTCTCTAAAAGCCAGGGTAGTTTAAAGGGACGTAAAACCAATAACATTATTATTATTATTATTACATGTCTTTATTGAGAGTCTACTCAATTCTTGGTTATCAAATATGGCTCTTATTGCTGTACTAACTCGATCTAGTATGTGATGTCACAAGGCTTTTGTTGTTTCATTCTTATACGTGTACAGTAGCCATATCCACGTCCTCTAAACCAAAATAAGGTAGACACAAGATTATACATTTCTTGTTTCTATATTATCCTTATACACGGGACTTCAAATGACGTACCATCCGGGTTCTTCCTTGGAGGAAGTTTGAAATGCCGTGGGAAAATCCTTACTCAGGATGGCTGCGATCAGTGCCGGATATTGGTCCTGAGATCTACAGGCGTTCAGCTCTACTTAGTAATCGTGACTAATGATACTGAATGAACTGGAGACATATTAAACAAAATCCATGTAGGAGGTTAAAATCTGACAGTCCAAACAGGAACCAAATGTGAGTCCTTTGGAGTGCGAACAACTTCGTGTGTTGAAATTAACACTACGTGATATATAGTACAGTAAGTAGTGCAGAATGCAAACGTGTGTTTCACCGATAAAACTCAAACCAGTGTTTCTCTAACAAAAGACAAAACAATGTTTTACTGATAAATCTCAAAGCAGTGTTTCACATAATTAGACCTCCAATTTTTAGGCATGACAATATTAATTGTTATTAAGGCAACACTGAGAAATGGGTCCATGCTATCTTTATGACAAAATATGTCGTTAATAACACCAGAATTAGGTCACGAATAAGGCATTAAAAATGCTTTCCGGAGCTCTGGTTCTTAATTATTAAAAAATATGTACATATATGTCCACATACCCTCCAGAAAAGTAAGAAGGATTTACCTTATAGGTCCGAAGTCCACTAATAACCTAACAATCCTTACTAACTTGAACAATCATGGTTTGGAAATCAAAGCTAAGAACATTAAATGAAATACACAAGGACGTCAAATGCTACATTCACAACATTTGTTTTTTATGAGTGAGGAAGATATCCATGTGAAGTACTAAACTCAGCATGGTAACCAGAAGTAACCTGGCTGTTTAAATTTGGATTCCTTGCCACTGGATAGTACATGCAGTAGCATGCATGATTGGCTTAGAAGACTGAATTTATCGGAATCAGCCTGTCACGATGATATCATCGTTGAACCACTCACGTCCGTGTGTCAGCACTAATGGGACACTCTCTACTGCCTGATCTACTCAGGATGCCACCACGGATGGTCCACTCAGGAAAACGTCAAGTTTGATGCACTCAAATGATGTCACGGATGAGATCCACAGGATGACGTCAAGGGAAGAAACTTTCACCTAAATGAACCACTTAGGATAACGTCACGAAAGATTCACTCGGGATTGCGTCACGGATGAGACACTCGATATGATGCCTCGGATTATCCAATCAGAATTACATCACGGATATTGACTTAGGATGCCGTAACGGATCAAACACTCAGGATGAAGTGACGGATAAGGGCTACAGGATGTCGTAAACTATGGACAAACTCATCTGAACGAACCACTCCGGATAACGTAACGTCTGATCCACTTAGGAAAACATAACGGATGTCCCACTCAGGATGGTCTCACGGATAATATTCTGCCCTCATCCTATCCTTCCACCATAGGTTCGAAATCTCTTTGACGTCGTAAAGGAGCAAAAACATTTACCAGTTTAGGAATATATATTATATTTGCCGTATTGTTTAATAGATAACTTTTAGAATTACTTCAGCTATGAATACAAATTAAGAAATAAGTATTCAATTGTTGAACATCTATTCAATTACAGTACATGTTTCGGTCTACGGTGAGACCATCCTAAGGAAATCTTGGATATTTTAATTTAATAATGAACGTATGAAAATACATGAATATAACCATTTATGCTCAATTCCTTATTGACGAAGTTTAATATAATCTGAAAATGATTACCTTAAATTGATAATAAGTAATTTTAATTAATTAAAAATATTAATTAATTAATGCCACTACGGATGGTCCACTCAAGATAACGCCAAGGTTGATGTACTCTGAATGATGTCATGGATGAGATCCACAGGATGACGTCAAGGAAGGAAACTTTCTCCTAAATGAACCACTAAGGATAACGTAACGGAATTAGTTAATTCATACCCTAAGTCAATAATAAGTAATATTAATTAATTAAAATACTTATTGTGACAGACTCGTGCGAGCGCACCTGGTGGCAGACTCGTGCGAGCGCGTGGCGCGCTGGCTGCAATTGTGAGTTGGGCCGGCAAGCTGGCAGTGGATGAATCGAGAAGGCGACGATACGAGAGAGAAGAGATTTAAGATTCGGTGAAAAGGCAGTGTTGAGATTTGGAGTGTAGTAGTTTCAAAAAGACTAGAGCTTGACGTTCCCAGTTTAAATATTAATGAATACTTCATTAATATTTAGTAGTGTAAGGTTAGATAAATGAAGAAGTAGTGTATTTGTATATGCCTGACAGGTTATTTCAAGAACCTTAAACGTAACATTATTATTGACTCAAGATATTATTTTTCAGATTTTAAATATGAACAAATAATTTAAACCCAAAATTGTTAGTTGAACTGTAATAAAATAAACAAGATGTTCAGTAAAGAACATGTAGCCTACTTTCTCCTAAATGCACGGGTATTGTTATAACTCTTTGTCCTTTTCAAGGAGTATATTTGAATGTCGGTTGTAGTAGCTTGTTGAAATACAGCGTGCTATACGGATATTAACTTTGCTAGTGCTACCTCTGTACAAAATTTCATTCAATTAGGTTTCACCGTGTTTGAATTGATATGGTGAATCGATTTGCACACATACATGGCCGCTATCTGCAAACTATTGGGCTGATGACCTCGTAGTTCAGTCAAAAGATGCTTCCCACAAAATGGTATGTTGTTGAAAAATTTGGGAGAGACCAAATGATTAGGTTGGTCGTAATTTGATTTAAGTTTTTAACATTTGGGTGGCCGTCATTCCGTTTCTGTCAAGATGACGGCGATATAAAATATGACACTAAGGTGCCTTTTTTTACTGCTACCTCTGTACCAAATTTCGTTCAATTCGGTTTGACCGTGTTTGAATTGATAGGGCGAATCGATTTGCACACATACATGGCCGCCATCTGTAAACTATTGAACTGATGACCTTGTAGCTTGGTCAAAGAACGCATTTCACATAAAGGTATGTTGTTGCAAAACTTGGTAGAGATCAGATGATTAGGTAAGTCGTAATTTGATTTGAGCTTTGAACATTTCTGTGGCCGCCATTACGTTTCCTTCAAGATGGTGGCGATATAAAACACGACACTGAAGTGTCCTTTGCTAGTGCTACCTCTATACCAAATTTCGTTCAATTCTGTTTCACCGTGTTTGAATTGATAGGGGGAATCTCTTTTCACACATACTGTTCATGGCCGCTATCTGCAAACTGTTGGACTGCTGACCGTGTAGTTTGGTCAAAAGATGCTTACCACATAATGGTATGTAGTTGCAAAATTTGGTAGAGATCAGATGATTAAGTTGGTCGTAATTTGAATTAAGCTTTTAACATTTGGGTGGCCGCCATTACGTTTTCGTCAAGATGGCGGCGTTATAAAACATGACACTGAGGTGCCCTTTGCCAGTGCTACCTCTGTACTAAATTTCGTTCAATTCGGTTTCACCGTGTTTGAATTGATAGGGGGAATCGATTTGCACACATACATGGCCGCCATCTGCAAACTATTGGGCTGATGATCTGGTAATTTAGTCAAAAGACGCTGGCTATATAAATATATGTACTTAAAAAAATTGGTAGAGATCGGATGATTAGTTTAGTCGTAATTTGATTTAAGCTTTGAACATATGGGTGGTCACCATTACGTTTCCGGCAAGATGGCGGCGATATAAAACATGGCACTGAGGTGCCCTTTGCTAGTGCTACCTCTGTACCAAATTTCGTTCTGTTCGGTTTTACCGTGTTCGAATTGATAGGGGGGGGGGGCAGACATTCAGAGTACACACACACTCACACACACACACAATTTATTGCCCTGTGTAGATCTCATAAGTCTACTTTCATTTTTTGCAAAAATCGAAAGTAGTCTAATAAATGAATGTCCTTACAATTACACTTGATTTAAAATAAAATTCACAATATCTCTGTGTTTCTCAATAAATAACATTCTAAAACATAGGTATGTTTTGACGTTTTGTTGTAAGACCAGCCGACAAATCTCATATCGTGTCCTTCTCACTAAACGTTGATACTCTATTGTTACACAGCCCTATCCAGTGACGTTGGCCGTATCCCAGGTGAGACTCGCGGACCCGTGGGCCATTGTTCCGTGCACAGTATTGGATATGTGCGCCAGTTTATGAACCATAAAATGGCCCAGTCCGACAGATCATGTGTGCTGCCCCACAGCTGTTTTAAAATTCCATTAGAGCTTATCTACCTCGCTATTTCCTGTTACCCTGTCTTTTAATACGTCGTCACTCATAACGGTATATAACGAGCTGAAATACTGTGCTCCACTTTACGATTAAGACATGACGTATCCCAGTTAGGTTTATCGGACAAGTGATGTTCACAAAAGCTTAGATATGACACAAACGCTCTCATCATCAGCGATCTCTGGTGGAGTTATATCGATCCCAGATAGTAAAGTATTACCCATTTAGGATTTGATTGCCGCTGAGCATGGCTGCGCCACCGTTTGTTTATTATTGTAGCAGGAGCCCCGCGGGGTAAAGAGGCGGACAGTGATGACACAGTGCAGTCTGCACATAAGTCAAGGGCATTGCGCGCGCTACCTGTCTTAGATGCGCAGATAAGTGTCACAGGAGCTCATGTCACCACGGACAGCTACTGGAGCTGAGTCATATCCTACACGCGCATCTGTACCTATCAACGAAGCAGAGTGACACAAGTAAACAGAGAATAGTCCCCATCTTGACCGCCGGCAATCAATTCGTGAAAGGCTAATACATCCATTCTCACCCATCAGGTGGACTCTTCATTATGACAATTGATGTTTCCTTTTGATCTGTCCACCAGCATCAATCTACACAGCGGTCAATGTTACGGAAATAAAGTGCAAAACTTCGGAGCCAATTTTTTCCTGTGTTTTACAATCTGTCAACACGTAAATTGGAATACTAACCTTCCTACTCTGAATGATCGATTTTTTCATACCTCCTAAACCAATTGTAACAGGTAAAATATATCTGGTGTTTGTGCTAACTATGAACAATAAATTTACACATTCGGAAACCTGATTCTGTCACTAAACAAAGAAAAATGTACAAAGTGAAGGGGACGAATCGACCCAGATGATTAGTTCAATGCAGCATAATATGTAATCTTTTAGGGAAACTATATGTTGTTAGCTTTGGAATGAAAGGCTTTTGCTTACTAGACTGGCTGAGCGGTAGGGCGTTGTTCTCATAACTGAGCCTATGCTCAGCTTCCACTTCGAATCCGGCCATGGGCATGGATATGTTTGCTGTCTTTAGTTGTAGTATATCCTTTCATGTCCTATTTCGTTCGTTACAATCAAATCACTTACTGTGCACAGAAGAATCTAATGATGTGCAAATGTGCGAAATGAAAATAGTATAGGCAGGGATAATAATAATCATCAGGATGCTTCTTATCAAAAATGAAAATTTCTTGAATTATTTTCGAAAGAATTTTGATTCCTGACTGCATGTAGTTTTTGACAATGTTTATTTAATCACTGGCACCTTTAACAGAATTCAAAATTAAAATGTTTACATTCTTCTTTTAAATTTACTGTTTTTGTAGGGATATCCTTATAATTATTTATTTCTTTGTTTATTTACAGTTTAGTTGTTTTTACTCCGAGCTTAAATTAGAATAGATTTTACATTAGATATAAGCTGAAGAAGAAATTTAATTCTGGTCTGATATCTGGAACGGGGTACACTCAGCCTCGTGAGGCAAAACTAAGAATAGGCGAGTCGATTCCTACCTCAGCCATCCTGGAAGTGGTTTTCCGTGGTTTCCCTCTTATGTTCTAGACAAAAGGGACGGTTCCTAACCTAAGGCCACAGCCGCCTCCTTCCCATTACTCATCTCCAATTATAATGCTATATATTGCAATGGGTACTGAACCCGCTGAGCTATGGTTCATGTGATATTTTTTTTTTATGACAGAGCATTTATGAGGGGATGTTGTACTTTTGAACACACCCAGGAAGCCACGTGAAGCTGAGAGATCACGCGATACTTTGAAGTAGCGGTGAATCGCACTTTTGACTTTGGTGTAAACTGCTAATTATTATCTGATGTCTTATTAATTATTTTTATCTTTCCTACGAGACTCAGAATATTCCATTTCGTCATGCTGCATTATTAAAACATTTTGGAGAATGTTTATTTTTACTTTAGGTAAGGTAATACCCTTGCAGATACGCAAAAAGGAACGTAAGTAGTCGCTCAACGTTTTCGTTTTGACGACCTACTTTCTAGAGACACCCAGTACCGGAGCACTGCGTCTTGAGAATCCGCCTTGTGTAGGCGTGGAATTACATTTGTCCTACGAGACGTAGAAGAATATCCGCTGTTTAGCGTTAAAAGTGATTATAAGGTGCCATCGAGCAAGCAAATACTAATATTCACTGTCGATGAAGTCCAGTGAATTAAATAAGAAGCTTGGGAAATAATTATTGGCAACTATAGTGTATTGCACAACATTGCTGTGACATCACATATTACCCACGCGTATGTGGAGGGCAGATGCCTAGTGAAAATATACAGGAAATAGTGTTACAATTATCCTGAATAAGTGTGATTATAATAGTATGAGATATTTAAATTGCCAAAGTGGAAATTTCATCTTTGAAACGTCGTATAATTCACGGATGCTGCGTGATACAAAAGTAGCGTCACTAGCACGTGCAGCATTATAAAATAGTGTTAGCTCACATGCTAATCCACATCTGCAAGATTAAGGCTGTGTCGTATTTTATAATTGAAGCCTATAATAGTCACGACGGACATTATAATTTTGGAAGTGAGAGGATGAATAATCACGCAACTTATTTCGCTACCCACGTGATTGGACTTTTATTCACCATGGTTGAAGCAGTCACCATGGGCTAATACCATCCCAGTATGGGGGGGTGACGTTTCTACAGGAACCAGCATGATGGTGGAACTTCCAGAACGATGAACGAGAGGGAAGGAGCCAAAATGCCATTTCCAGGCATATCCACGAAGATGTCGACAGGGACAAATCGAACCCTGGTCTTTGGGGGAGTCCAGATGGGAATCCTGATGAGGAGGATACCGATCCAGAGAGCCAGAGAGGTTTATGTACAACCCTTGTTGTGGAATAGAGAGCTGAGTGAGAGCTCCTCCATTTCGTGAGTTTTTGTCACACCCCTTCTTGGTTCTAGTTTCTGGTGGTATAGTAGTTTTAATGTAGTTTGTGAATCAACCACACTCAGTGTCAGCCATTTTTCTAGGTAGGGATGTAACTAGATTAGTTAGATGTCATTTATTTCAGTTTAGAGTGAGACACCCTCGGGGTCAGACATTTTGGTCAGCCCTGGTGCAGCTTGGTGAACGTCGTGGAAGGTCAATGCCTACCTTTTTGCTGAACCTGATCGTAGTCATTTTGAGGCTATTTTGTTCAACCCTACTTGGGGTAATTTTCAAGTCTTTGCTGACTGTAGTTATGGCAATCAGATGCCTTGGTTATTAATTGACTGCATTCTTCGCAGCCATCCTTTGTTACACCCCTGACTGTCGTTAGAACGGTCGTATCATTTAGGTAGTCGACAGTAACTACCAGTTTGTAAATGCATTATATTTCATTTTGAATAAGCTCAGAAGCTATTCTTGGTCATGTTTGAACCTAACAACTAGAAGGAATGTTTCGTTGCCTAGCATCGAACGCGGTTCCCAACGTATCATTAAGCAGATCTAGTGTGTGGATCTGTGCCACATTTATCATGTTTTTCTTGTGTCGTGTGAGACACGTTTTTATTTGATGTTCTAGCAACTACTGAGTTGCATTTTTAAAGAAAAGAGCTTCAGTTATTGTAAGTTTACTTTCATTTAGACGTCTTTGGTAGAAAGACGGAAGTGTATTACTATACTCAGATTTATAGCGTGCGTTTGATACACGGACTCTGTAGAGATCCGTAACATATGGTAAAGTTTTTATGAACCGGCCAAGTGCAGGTTTTGTATTGATTAAATCGCCGGCCTTGAATAAACTGGTTATGTAACCCAGTGACCTAGAGCACGCCTGCTTCATTGTGAGACAAAACTACTATAGACGAGGACAGAGTACAATTCGTATTCGCTTTTCCTTTCATTGCTATTTTGCTTATGGAAACCAGTTTCCACTCTTGTATTTGATCACTTGTTTTATGGATCGGTTTTTGTTAGTTTAGCGCTCTGTTGCGTGTATTGTCGTATGACAGGTACAGTTATGTAAGGTTTTCTATAGGATGGTGAAGTCTACCCTGTTGTAGCAGGATGTTATTGTATGCTTTGTCCGGGGATGATCCCGTTGACCAGATGTTACTGGAAGGTAACTGTTGTACAGGCCTATCCCAGAGTTATTGAACGCGAGCTTAGCGCCGCTGGTAACCCGTGTTATTGTGTGTCCGAGTGGTTATACTCGTTGATTATATTCCGACTGTTGAGTCGAGGCTTTTTGGTGGAGAATGATCTCAGTTGGAGACACTCCGTGCCCAGGCTATTGTCAATGTTATTCGCCATAAACCTACGATAAACCTATAAACCGACATTCTAATAATAAAATGCATAATTGTTGTAAAACAAGCCTAACTAACGATTCTTTCTATCTAACTTTGTTCTTTGCATTCTGGAACTGTTGACATAGCCGTGCAGTTGAAGATAATTTCCTTGTGAGGAAATGACTAGGACAGTTGACATATTTGTAGCGACCTGAAGCATGTGCGAACCTAGAGTTCGTAGCTTGTGGAACTCAGGCCATGCGATGTCAGACGTGGTCTCAACTGCGCATTCGTCACCGTAACTATACACATTAGATGACTATGGTTTACAAAGAGTAAACCAAGGTGTAGGCAGGAATTTTTAATAAAACTACTGTGTCTATTTCGTTATTAATTTATGATGTCAAGTGTATTAAACCCTACATGTTACTTTATTGTGTGCTGTTAGCACATAGTTATTAAGCGTAATTAAATTGTTTGTTTTTCATGGCTGTACACTTAGCTTTTGGATGTAATTGTTTTCTTTTTACGGACGTCATCGCCGTAAATTTTGTTAATTGATAGGACTTAGCTAGTTGAATTAATGTTAAATTTAAATGTCGAAATGGTACCATCCTAACCTAGATTTGTTTTGCTACCCGGTTAAATGTAAATTCAGATATTAGCTTGATCTTGTAACTTGAACTAGGGACTTGCGTCGTACCATATTCCTAGCGTTGCTGTTGTTGCTTTATCATTGTGAGTTAGATCTTTCGCGAGGGTTTTTCAGTAACTTCTCAGGTATGGGGACCTGTTCTTTATCTTTGTTTATTTATTAATTTGCGGACTAGCCGATTATAACCCTCCGAACTAGGCTAGGGGCTTGTGAATTTTAATAAATTTTCACGGTGTTTTACATGAGTCTGGATGTTTATTTTCTTAGTCTAGTTTTAAGGTGAACCTTTCCTTAGGCGGTCTATGACCATCGTCACCATGTACCACGATCCCTGTGGACTACGGACTCTCGTGCCGCTTTAGCCTTTATGGAAGGTCACCTGATCCTCACGGTACTTTTTATTCGATTTATGTGTCGTTAGTTGAGTCATCGTGGTTGTTGACATCAACTAAACGGTCACAGTACCATGTTTCGACTTCCGCAATATTTTGACATATCTTCGCGTTTCACATCCCCTAGACCCCAAAACCACCGTCAGTTCAAAAGTTTATATATAACTAGCAGTAGTACCCGGCTTCGCCCGGTGGAATGATGATAATGTTTTAAGGTCTCCTTAGAAATATAATGGACTTAAAATCTAAGTCATTTGCCCCCAAAGACAATGAGGGAGTAATATCTAGGTCATTTGCCCTTTTGATAAGGATGATAATAAAAACTACTGTTGAATTGACACGTCAAACTTACAAACTACCGTAATAGAAATACATATTTCAAAATTCACAGGCGAGGAAGACTTATTGTGTGAGGTGATTAATGGGTAATGGGCGTAACATCTACTGTAGGTCATTTGCTCTTATGATGAGGATGATAAGGGAAACTACTACCGGTATTGAATTGACACTTCAACGTATAATGTACACAATGTACTGTAATAAAAATAACTATATGGCGGCTTCGGTGGCGTATTTGGTAGCATGCTGAGCTTCTATGCCCAAGATAGCGGGTTCAAACCCGGCCGAAGCCGTCGGATATTTTAAGAGCGTTAAAAATCCGTCAGTATGCCTTTCTTCGGAGGGGAAGTAAAGCCGGCGGTCCCATGTCAGATTTATGGCATGTTAAAGAACCTTCCTCTAATTACACCTGTGTGAAGCTAAATTGGATAGGTAAACAACGCTCATAGATGTCTACGTCCGTTGCCAAGGGCCGACTGCAGTGGCGTCTAGTAGCTAAGTTCCGAACTTGGCCTAGTAGTCGTTGACGGTGGCGTTTGGCGGCAAAAGTACGAACTATTTGAAGAATTCTAAGTTGCAGTTTGTACTTAAATTAAAAAACAGATAACACACACTAATACAGTCATCACAATTAACACCGGTTATCAGACAGATTCTACACACAGCCAAAGTACACGGGGCTACATGACCGCGTTGTCGCAGCCCCTAAACTTAAGAACCAACCAACCAAAAATAAATATTTTAAAAATCACAGCCGAGAAAGACTTTATGCGGCGGTGATTATTGGTATGATGCGCGTAACATCTAGGTCATTTGCACTTATGACGATAATAATAAGGTAATGAAAAAATGACTACTAAACGAACATGGTGTTATTTTAAAACTAATATAGGTAATTCAGGTGTCTAGCTTCGATGTCTTCCAAAGTCTCAACCTTATTTTCTGGCTTAGGCCTGTACTGGATGCGTCTAGTGAGAGAGCGTACTGCTCGGCAAAGACAAAGAATATAGGTCCAAGCTGCACGAACCTGAGATGATCGCAGATGATGACGAAATATGATGACACACGTTCGGGGTTCCCCGTCCTATACAGATTGACCGGGAATCACTCACTGTTTCGCAACGGCCCTGTGCTGGCATCAGCATAGACAGCAGGAGATAACACGGCGGGCTCTGGAAAGTACCTCACGATGAATCAGCAAGCTATTCTCACAACTGACCCCCCCCCAGGGTCTCACAACTTGTGGGACGTGGGTTGGCGACCACGGAACCCCAGCTGAGTCTGGCATCGCTTCTACTTCCTGGTGCTGGGCTCATTTCAGTTCTCTTTCCTGTCGGCCTCCCTTGGTCAACTCTTGTTCTCTTCCGACCCAGACTGTATTAGGGTATCCGAGGGCTAGGGAGTCTTTCAATTTCCCGCCTTAATTGGCTTTGTCTCATCTTTCCTGATACCCTCATTCTTCGAGGGGTCTGCCTTCTTTTCCTTTTCATAATATCTCCTGTCTTCTGCTCAAGGCCCTCAAAGAGGCAGGGTGTGTGTAGACCCACCACTTCTGGTACACCCTCAAGGGCTCATGACTGGTGAGTTAGGAAGCTGGCAACCCCGATGAATTCCTGAGCTACATGCAGGGAATGGAGTGGTATGTCAGAAATTTCAAGTGGACAGGTTTACGCATCGGGTTCCAAAGGGTAAGTATACACACTTTGTTTTCGATCGGTGAACGATGTATATTTGTACCAAAGGGCCTTAATGCGAGAAATGGAGTGGTCTGTCCGAAATTTCGAGTGGACAGTGTTGCTCGTCGAGTTCCAAACGGTAATTATGTAAAATCTGATTGAGATCGGTGAAACGGTGTAGTTTTGTGCCAAGGGCCAAAATGCAGGGAATGGAGT
Organism: Meconema thalassinum; assembly: GCA_946902985.2. NCBI lineage: Eukaryota > Metazoa > Arthropoda > Insecta > Orthoptera > Tettigoniidae > Meconema > Meconema thalassinum. The sequence continues at coordinate 1,536,200,443 of OX336388.2, forward strand.
GGCCTGTCCAAATTTTAAAGCGGACAGTGTTACTCATCGGGTTCCAAAGGGTAAGTATACACATTTTGTTTTCGATCGGTGAACGATGTAGATTTGTTCCAAAGGGCCTAAATGCGTGGAATGGAGTGGTCTGTCCGAAATTTCGAGTGGACAGTGTTACTCGTCGAGTTCCAAAGGGTAATTATGTAAAATCTGGTTGAGATCGGTGAAACGGTGTAGTTTTCTGCCAAAGGGCCAAAAAGCAGGGAATAGTGTGGTCTGTCCAAAATTTAAAGTGAACAGTGTTACTTGTCGGGTTCTACGGGTAAGTATATAAAATTGGGGTCAGATCGGTGAAACGGTGTAGATTTGTGCCAAACAGCCTAAATGCAAGGGATGGAGTGGCCTCGCCGCAATTTCAAGCAGACAGTGTTAGTCGCAGTGTTCCAAAGGGTAAATATACAAATTTTGGTTGAGATCGGTGAAACGGTGTAGATTTGGGACTAAGGGCCTAAATGCAGGGAATGGAGTGGCCTGTCCGCAATTTCAAGCAGACAGTGTTACTCGCTGGGTACCAAAGGGTAAGTTTACGAATATTGGTTCTGATCGGTGAAACGGTGTAGATTTGTGCCAAAGTGCCTAAATGCAGGGAATGGGGTGGTCTGTCCGAAATTTTAAGTGGACAGTGTTACTCGCAGGGTTCCAAAGGGTAAGTATACAAAGTTTGGTTCAGATCGGTGAAACGGTGTAGATTTGTGCCAAAGGGCCTAAATGCATGGGATGGAGTAGCCTCTCCGCAATTTCAAGCAGACAGTGTTAGTCGCAGTGTTCCAAAGGGTAAATATACAAATTTTGGTTGAGATCGGTGAAACGGTATAGATTTGGGCCAAAGGGCCTAAATGCAGGGAATGGAGTGGTCTGTCCGCAATTTCAAGCAGACAGTGTTACTCGCAGGGTTCCAAAGGGTAAGTATACTCATTTTGGTTCAGATCGGTGAAACGGTGTAAATTTGTGCAAAAAGGGCCTAAATGCAGGGAATGGCGTGGTCTGTCCGAAATTTCAAGCAGACAGTGTTAGTCGCAGTGTTCCATAGGGTAGATATACAAATTTTGGTTGAGATCGGTGAAACGGTATAGATTTGGGCCAAAGGGCCTAAATGCAGGGAATGGAGTGGTCTGTCCGCAATTTCAAGCAGACAGTGTTACTCGCAGGGCACCAAAGGGTAAGAATACGAATTTTGGTTCTGATCGGTGAAACGGTGTAGATTTGGACCAAAGGGCCTAAATGCAGGGAATGGGGTGGTCTGTCCGAAATTTTAAGTGGTCAGTGGTACTCGCAGGGTTCCAAAGGGTAAATATACAAATTTTGGTTGAGATCGGTGAAACGGTGTGGATTTGGACCAAAGGGCCTAAATGCAGGGAATGGGGTGGTCTGTCCGAAATTTCAAGTGGACAGTGTTACTCGCAGGGTGGCAAAGGTTAAATATACAACTTTTGGTTCAGATCGGTGAAACGGTGTAGATTTGTGAAAAAGGGCCTAAATGCAGGGCATGGGGTGGTCTGTCCGAAATTTAATGTTGACGGGGTTACCCGCAGGGCTCCAAAGGGTAAGTATACACATTTTGGTTCAGATCGGTGAAACGGTGTAGATTTGTATACATAACAGACAGACAGACAGACAGACAGACAGACAAACTTTGTGCTTTATATATATAGATATAGATTTATGCATATGTGTCCTTGTGGACACGATAAATACCGCAATTTTGCACCAATCACTTTGAAATTTTTGCATAATATGTATCCCTATAAAACCTCGGTCGAGTTCGTCAATGGGCACAATCGGTCGTCGGGGGTGAAAATGGGGGGCTTTTTTTTGAAAAAGTGAAATATCGCTATAACTCTCTTAATATTTGAAATATCGAATCCATTCAAAGTTCATACTATGTGTCGGATAAGGCTCAAAAATTTATGTTTACAAAGTTTTTGATAGCACCAACCATTGACCAAACGGGTGGGAAAAAGTGGGTATTTCGGAAAACATTAATCATATCTCTCTTAATAGGCACAATATCAAAACCGTACAAAATGGGCAATATTCCCCTAATAATTGCCTAAAACTTTTGTATGAAAGAATTTTTGATATGACCCACCATTACGCCAAGGGATGAGAAAAATGATTTCGGAATTATAAGAAAATGCCAAGAGCCATCAGAGGCTGCCATGACAACACTACTAAATTGATGAGGGATGAGCCATCAGACATTGCCATGACAACGCACTTGCACGAGATCACATTCAGTTTTCTATCTGACTAAGTGTGAAGCGGCTTCGGTGACTTAACTGGTAGCATGCTGAACTTCTATGCCCAAGGTCGCGCGTTCAAAGCCGGCCGAAGTCGTCGGACTTTCTAAGGGCGCTTAAATCCCTCAGTATGCTTTCCTTTGCAGGGGATGTTCCAACGTTTGTTGCGAGTTGTTGGATGCGGTGGCATCTAGTAGCCAAGTTCACAGCTAGGTGTCGTTGACGGTAGTATTTGTTAGCAACATTAGGAACTACTGCTTGAAATTGACCGTCTGCAGTCCTTACCTCAATTACAGACTAATACAGCCATCACAATTCACACCGTTTATCAGACAGAGTCTACACTCACCCAAGTACACGGAGTTACATGACCGCGTTTTCGGAGCTCCTAAACTGAGGAACCAACCAAAATCTCTGCGGGAGAATTTTTTTTGCGTGAACAAGTAACAGACCGTTAGATAGTTACACATCATTGTCGAAACGTTGCATAAGGACAGTGTGACCACAAGTATAAAAATGGACCCCAAATGACAAGAATGTTACCGTCCCCTTAAGAAAATAAAATGTTCAATATATGAATAAAATGACGAAAAACAAAGTTATTAAGCTCCGATTATAAAATACTTTCTCGCAATAAATGAGGTCTGATCCTTCTACGAAAACCTGCATATTCTGCCTATTTTCGCCTATCCCCAGGCTTGCCCGGTGAAATCTACCTCCGCCTTCCGGCGCGTGAGAGGGCTTTTTTTGTTATCGTAAAAGTAACGATTACTAGTAATATTGTTGCAAGTAACTCATTATTTCCCTTCCCTGCCTTCTGCACTCTTCCACTCGCATCAGGGACTACGCGCTCAGTATCATCCAGCTGCCCTTTGATCACAGAATGACGATGTTCTTTCGTTCATTTATTGGCATTGTATCATCCTGTTCCCGTACCCCGTTGTACTTCAGTGAATTTGTGTGTGTGGAATCGATCTTAGCCTGTGTGGCTGTGGGGTCTGCTGTGGGGTATATTTCTTTAATTAATAATAATAAGAATGTTAATGGTTTGACGTCCCTTTTAACTACTGCGGCTTTTACAGACGCTTGAATGTCGGAATTTTGCTTCAAAGGGGATTTCATTTGCACACCTTCAAATGCCAACTGACTGATTCGCTCCAGCAACCTTGGGTACAGCAGGCAAGAACGTTACCGCTGAGGCAAGCAGTCAGTCAAAACACATTTTAAAGTTTGGTTCTGCAGACTAAAGCACCAGTATTGGCATGAAATGAAACGACTTGATATACGTAATGAGCAGACACATGGTTTATAACACAGAATACAATCGATTGACAAAACCAGGCTGGTGGCCAATAAGACCATAAATAAACCCTTGCAAGCAGAAATTTATTTTGTGGTTGCCAATGACCACAGTGTCCAATTAAAATTGAATACTGCTATCAGGAACTTCAAGATAATCTAAGTATACCATAGCAAAATTAACGCAATTTATTTTCTCCCAAAAGAATCAAGAGCTTGTATGAATAAGCTGAAAGTACAGTAACTTTGAAAAACGTGAAAAAATATCCTGGAATGTTACTTGTTCGGTCCTCTCCTCAGTGCCTCATACTGAAGGGCGAAACTTCATTCAAACACCATTCAGAAAATTGAAGGATTTTGACTACGTTCTCTTTCCATTCCTTTCCTTGTGATTGGTCAATCCCCTCTGGAATTATGTAACCAAGTACAGTCGCACTCAACAATTAATTATAATCTCTTTTCTCTTGAAAAGTGAACCTTAGTGCATATTTACATGTAGGTATGCAGTTCCACAGTATATTGAATAAAAGTTGCTTGTTTTCGTATATGACACTTAAAGGGAAAAATTATCTATACTAATATAATACAGCTGAAGAGTTTGTTTGTTTGTGTGTTTAAACGCGCTAACCTCTGGAACCACCAGTCGGATTCGAAAAATTCTTCTTGTGTATTATAGCCAGATTCAAGAGGAATAGTTTAGGCTATGTACCATTAGTCTACACCTCTCAGGTAACCTTAAATATTGATTTTTGTTCAGTAACTCGGAAGAACAAGCGCTCCCAACAGCTTCAATAATAAGTCTGCTGTTGCCTGGCAATGCGGGCTGCATCACGTCGCCCCTACCAGTGTTCTGGTGCATAATTGCGAGCTGCTTATAAATTGCAGTCACGGGGAGTAATTAGTGCAAAAAGATTTCTTAGGCCCCTCAAAACAGTTATCATCATGACAATAGTATGCCTCTGTATAAGGGCGATGGTGTTGGTGCGGTATACTGAGGTTATCACCTGCAATAAGCGTTGGTGCTTTCCGATCCTTATCCTTGAGCGTTCCAGTTCTGTAGTAGTATCCATTATCATCCATTACACAATTAAATCCACCGGGCGAAGCCGGGTACTACTGCTAGTCCTGAAATACAATTTCTTCAGGACTACTGAGCGATAAGGAATGACAACTAGACGCAAGGAAATGAATGAAATGACACTAACTTTTCAAATGCGCGGTATTGCAGTCGGAACCACGATGGTGTACTTCAAACTCCAACAGTTTCAACTGGTTCACATTCAAGCAAACACCGCAGCCAAATTAGTCACCGCTCCTTTATTCACTCCGCATATTGTCCAACACATTTCTCAGTACCTCGATTGTGTATTCAACTTCCAGGATAGTAATTAACTAGCACGATATACTTTTCACACAATTCATGTTGTGAAATTGACTTTAGTTTATTCTCAAATGAATTAATGTTTCTCTTTTTAATACATTTGAACATTATTATATTTTCATAGCGTTACCCCGAGTTCCCTGTGGGATTGATTGTCAGGATCTGACATGCACAGTAGCAGACCTACTGCAACCAGCTGAATTAAATGCCAGCGTCACCACCACTCATATTGCGGAGTTTTATATACGATTGACTTTTGATCTTTTTTGCCTATGGAAATCGTATTAGGGATTCCCCCAACTCACCCTGCGCCTCCTCGCTTGCCGTGGAACAGTATTAATTTCTCACGGAATGGGATATTGGGATGTGGAAATATCTCTACGAGAAGTTATTTAATTTTTTTTGCATCATATTTCAGGAATCGATGTCATGTTCTATCAATTTTCGTTAACAATCAAACTAGGCATGATGATATGGATTTGACGAACATGTTTACGTGTGTAAAGTGGCGACGAGCTTTGAAGGAATGAAATAGAATTAATTAACGGATAAATAAATATATTTATTATTGACAAAGATCTGTTCTCCAAGAACTAAACAACATTTTAACGTATATAACTTCTATTTTTATTATTTCTATCTGCATTTGTTCCTTTACAGTGCACGTAGAACCATCAATTACTGGTTTTTCTGTTCTTCTTAATCTTCTAAAACTTCCTCATCCTCTCACTGTTAATTTGCAGTCTTTGCTGTGTCCATGCGTTTATTTTTACCGTTGTTTCGTTGGGTGTGAACTTGTGTAAGTTGATTTTCTATCTATCTATTATTATTATTATCATTATGATTATTATTATTATTATTGTCGTTGTTATTATTATAATTCTTTCTTCTTTTGGTCAGCTGTTACTTCAACAGTTTCCTTCTTCGTGCATTCATTCTTGCCAGTATTTCAGCATTCGTTTTCTGTGAGTCTCCATTTCAGATCAGTCCATTTCTTGCCTGTTTTCTGCTTCGGCTTTTCTTGAAATAGCTGATATGCTCCAAGTTCTCTCTTGAATGCATCAAGTGCAACAATGTCTCTATGTATGATCCCCTCCCTTGCCGATTCGTTTTAGTCTCAGTGAACCACGTTCTGTTGTCATTCTTGTTTAGAAAGTATATATAGATCCGTTGGTCAGTCTCTCCGTACTTGTACGTACTTGTATTTGTGCCCATAGTACTAGAGAAATAAAGCCATTGAAAGAGAGGCTTTGGATTGGAAGAGAGAGACCCAAACAAACGTGGCGAAGATCCGTACACATAGAAGTAATGGAAGTAGGCAAGATCTGGAGCGAGCTGTCAATAGGATCAAATGGAGATTATTTGTTGATTCCCCATGTTCCACGAAGGTCTACAGGAATGAAGTCAAGCCAAGTTGTGCCCATTGAAACAACCATTTTAAAAATTCTGTCTCTTAGCCTTTCCAGATGACGGTAAAATTAGTAATTTCCCCTCCTATGAAGTCACTCTATTCTCTACACGGCTTTGTGACTAAGTGGGTAGGATGATAATCACAGATATGAACATCTCCAGGTACTATTTTGGGCCAGGTAGACATTTGAACTCTGGATGGTTAATACCCATTGCTCGAGGCTAATTGTTTTTGGCGTTTTGGCCATGCTTTTCATCCACATTATGATGTGGAGGTCGCAGTAAGACGTCAACTTGTAACATACTTTATTCTGATGTCTAAAATATGTTGTAATCCACAACTATTCTTGAAAAGGGAAATCCTTACACTTTATCTTAAGAAGGTGGAGTCACGTCCTACTCCTCTATGTGGTACTTTCGATACGGGGTCAGCAATTTTGACCACAAGGAAGAACGAAAGAGAGTTTGGGAAGCTGTGGTTACACGACATAGTTACAGGTGTAACGTTTTCTAAATGTTTCCAGCGTTAACCTTCATGCGTTCGCGCCAACTTGAGTCACACCGGCGTTCGCGCGGGCTGTCAGTTGACCGCCCACGTTTCTTCACGATTATCATAAACTTTCTTGTACTTTTATCATCTAGGCTTACAGGATTGAGCCGCGTCGTATATCGGTGATTATTTCCCGACGTTTAGGCTGACATTGCAGCAGCCTTAATCATGGGTAGGTACGAGTTGGTGTCCGTACTCAAACTAACGGTCATGCCAGACAGACGGACACCAACTCGTACCTACCCATGATTAAGGCTGCTGCAATGTCAGCCGAAACGTCGGGAAATAAACACCGATATACGACGCGGCTCCATCCTGTAAGCCTAGATGATAAACTAGACACCGGCCGCGAAAGCCTACGATCTAAATTTCTTGTACTTTTCATGAATGATTGAATGCAATGAAAACAATGGATTTCTGATACGACTCGGCAAACACATTTATGATCAAAATTCTTTATTTAGTTGGACATCATACCAATATAGATTTTAGCTTTAAAAAATCGTCAACCATTATCTCTCAAAAGTATTACTTTTTCAATTAAACTAGAAAATACATAAGTATAATTGGCACTTGAAGATGTAACTGTGACACTTGAAGAAGTAAATTTGTAGCATGAGCTTCATAAAAGCCCGGATCATAGTCCGGGTCATTATCAACGTCACTATCGATGAGTGCTTATTCCGTTTCCTCTTCATCTCCGTCATCTCTCTCGATTTCCGCCAGCACCTGAGCTATCTGATCATCTGTTATATATAGACGGTCCCTACACAAATAAATGAATAACGGTAAAAAAAAATGTTGACACAGCCGAGAAGGAAGAACAACAAAACTGATAAAATGAAGCCGTAAACTTCACGCATACACAATATCTGGAGGACTGGAAAAGATATAAACTGTAGCAATCGTGCAGAAAAAAATATACTGTTACTTACAATGTGCATTGATGTGGTGAAAAATCTTCTTCTGCTTTCGCAAGGCTGTCGCCTGACAACCAGTGTGACGAAATAAATTCCCCTCGGCGTTCGCGGGACTGTCACCAGAGCGCCCGACACTGCGTCTCTGAGTTTATAACTGTACTGAGTGACATGAGGGGGGTGAGTCAATCAAACCTGTGCCGGAACAGGCGGTCAAGAGTGTGACTAAGGAATACATGCCTGTCTCACCTCACCCAAAGCTCACTAGGGGGTGCATCATTCGAAATTCCAAAAAGGCGGTCACTCGACCGCCCGCGCGAACGCTTGTAGGTTAAGCAAGGCGTGACCAACTTTAGGGCATCCCACGGCAAGTGGAGGAATGCACTTTACCAATGAAATAAGATGTAATTGAGAAACTACACACGAATCATGGATCATAACACACGTTTCTTCTCTGTTGGGTAGATTATTAGCTTGGGAATAACCTAACCCCCAAGGGAAGATGATAAAGAAAAGGAAGTGGGTTTCGGACTGGAGAAAAAGGATGGAGAAATAGGTCGAGAGTCCTACAAAAGTTACAAGTTTAACTTTAAATATACTCAAAGGCAGCTGCCTCTGCAAATCCGCTCTCCGATACCTAAAGTGGGTAGGGACCTGGGCAAAGCTAACGGGAAACGCAGCTGGAGCTTGGGTTGTTTGTAAGAAAGTTACTTTAGCGTATTCCCTCTCAAGCATACATATGCCTACTATGGGGAAGGGTGGTGGTCTGGCAAGACAAAGAGTAACGGATTTATTGTGTATCTGTTCAAAGGAGTTTGTTTCTAAACAGGTAATTTGAAGAATGCCAATAATTTGAATCAGATTTGATATTTTAGTTTTTGAAATTGTAGAATTTCTAAAGAGCGACCAAATGCTTCCAAGAAGGATAGGGATAACGCAATTATACCTTTGGGAATAATTTTGGTAAATGCACCAATAGTTGCATTTAGAAATGGCTAATCTTTTACCCAGCAAGGCGGCGACTAAAAGTTTAGACAATGAGAAACACTTATATTTTGAAAAACCAACCATAAGTGTTAGAGAGAATCTCCACAAGCAGGAAGCTGGCGTAGCTAGCTATGCTTGCCTTACTGGCCAGTTAGAATTAGCTATGAAAGCTAAGAGAGACTTTACTAAGTTACCAACTAAGAGTTCTTGCTCAAATGCAACAAGTGGTGAAAACCCTATTAATAGATTTATTTTTATTGAATAGGAAGAGTCAAGGAAGACAGGATCTTGCCTAACCGCTATATTAGAGAAATGATAAAGCCAAAAAGAAATCTTTAATTTCTGTAACAATGTAAAAGGAAGTAGCTTTGTAACAAATATATAATTTTGATTTCTATAAACAATTGGGGTCGCAGACCTCCGGAAACATCTAAAGCTTGCGCCAGGCAATTAATAATTCTTTTGGTTTCAAACCTTTAATATGCTTTAAAATCTTCGTAAGATTTTGAAATGACGAAGATAAATAAATGAAAAATTTAAAGATAACTGACGTAATTAAAGTTAAACAATAAATCAAGTACAAGGTGTGCACTTTAAGGATTTCTAGATAAGTATCTTAGAAATAATAACAACTTCGAAAGTAACAACAATAAAAAGCAGGAAGAATAAAATAGAAGTTTCTATAACTTCTTGTATTGATACAGAAATACTTGGTTGGATTACACAAATAGGGCAGGTCACTTATAGTGAAACCTGAAGAGAAAAATCGAAAGGAAGTTTCTAGAACCCCTATGTTTAAGTAGGGATCACGAGAGAAATGGGGCAAGTTTCCCTTTCGTGAAACCTAGAGATAACTCACTTATGAGCTGAAAGAATTGTAATCCCTCATTAAAAAGGGAGAAACAATATAATTTAAGGCGTGTACTAGACACGAAGTTTTACAGACATAAATTCGTTATACGTGGAACAAGTAAGGGAGGGCACTTATTGAGAGTGACACCTCATTGAAAAAAGACCTAAAGTAACAATTTTATTATTTTGGTTTGTTAGTAAAGGGTTTGGGACGGATCAAATGGGATTGTAGAAAAGTGTTCATGGCCTTATTTATTGTACTCGGACGAGCGCGACGCGGATGAAAGGTTGAACAAGCACTGTTTTCACTATAGTCTGTTGATATAGTTGAAAAGTTCACTGTAGTAGCACAAAAAGTTGATGGCAAAGAAAGTTATTGCAATGGAGGAAAATAACTAGTTACAGTAGATTTGCGAGAATCTATTGCTTGAGAAACTTGTATGTTATAGTTGAATGCACTAGAAAAATCCCAACGGAGGTAGAAAAATTGGATATTGATTAGCAGATCATAAGGAAGATTCCTTAGTTTGACAAAGTATTCCCATATGTGAGTGGAAAATACATGACAGTATAACTGATAGATAGAGTGCAGGTTCTGGAAGGTTCCAGAGCAATGATGACTTGTTTAAATTAGGTAGAGAATCCCTCGGCGGAAAACTAGATTATATAGACAGTGGGTATTTTGGAAATATCCCTCGATGTGAGATAGCATCTCAGAAAATCGTTCATATTGAAAGTTAGACTTGATAGTTTAAGCTTGATCAAGAAGATCTCTAGAAAACAGTTATTTTCACATAGCTACTTTCACTGTCTATAAAATCCAAATAGAAGCATTGAGCCTTTAAAAAGCGATGAGTATGAGGTTAAAACCTGAAGTCGGTACCTATCTTTGCTTCATGAAGAATGCGATGTTCCTATTGACGGTTGATACTAAAATTCGAACATGGCGTCGAAATTTAAAATTTTGCCCCTAGAGTTGAGGAGGCGAGCTTTAGTTAAGCTCTAACTGACTGGGTCGACTTCCGACGTACAAGTGAGACACGCTCAACGGAGTTCGGAGGGACCAGGGAAGGGAAAAGAGTGGGGGTAGGAGACAAAAGGAATACATATAAGAATAGCCAACATTGAAATATTAATTTCTCTTGATGAAATGATCTTCAAAGAGTTGATAGTAGGAGTCACTAGCGCAGCCTGGAGGGTGAAAAAGTAGACGAAGTTCTCTTGATCACGGAGATGATAGCTGACGATGGCGACGAGATCTGGTGGCTAGATTGATAAGGAAGTCCTCTTGTACAGGGAAGAATTGAGGAACTTCAGAGATTCGCTGCTAGATGACTCTAGGTGGGTCATGGAAGCTATATATCTAGAACAGACTTACAGGTAATATGAGAGCCATAACCAACAAGGAGAAATCAGAAGATCACTTTTGGTGTTTGGGAGAAAAGGAAGGGATGAACTAAAGCAAAGAGAAGCAAAAGCTTACTCTATCTAACCGTGTATTCCAAAGAATGGACCATCTGTAAGTAACCTTTGTTTAAAACTATTGTAATGTCATTGTTCCTTAAAAATTTAGGTTACGGAAATGGAAATAGAATTATAAATGCTATCATGAGACCGCAATAGAAACCATTTTTCTGCTAGGTGTTTCACATTATAACATTTTAATGAAGCAATCAGGTGTTGGGTTGCTTTCAGAAATGCATTTCAACCTGAAGTTTCAAACCTCGTTGTTAGGTCCATAATGGACAGTCCTATTTCGAGACAAAAAGATACATATTTATCACAAATCTAAATAGCACCAGTTGACACCCACGCAAATGAGACCATTTTATACCATTTTCCCTCACTCGGTCTCTCTTAATAAAGAAATTATTGAAAGACAACTAAGTCCAGATATTTCCCCCATCCTTGGTCCCACATTTACATACTTTAAAAAAGTACGCTCCGAAGAACTTTTGTAGAGGGATTAGGCCACCTTTTCTTCTAGGATATGCTTACATTTAAGTTTTGAGAAGATAAACCAGGTCTTTTGGCCTGATGAATCACTAAATAAATTGAAATCTCTTGTTGGGGATACCAACGAACAAAAGGTTAGAGATTTGTGAAGGCATGTGGCAGGAATGGCCGGGGAAGGGAGAGGAAAAATACAGTATGTGAACAATGCACATTCAGTCTAAATATTTAATACAGTTAACATTGGACAGAACAAACAAATAAAACTGAACTGGACCTTAAGCTCTTTTTGTACTCGACATAAATTGTAGTAAATACCCTGAATTGGTATTGTGAGGTGCTTCGACACTCGACCGTAACTGTATGGCATTACTGTAGAAACAATAATTCTGATAAGTCACTTTCGTTTCAGGTAATATCCAATCTAGTAGAAGAGAAGAGTAGACACGCTATAGCGTAACAACTGTACAACCAACAGCTCCATTGAGATAAATAGCCATATAAAATATAATTCAAGTGCTTGCTTTAATATTAATTTATTGATTATATTGGTTTTTTTCCTTATTGTATATTTAGACATAATACTTACACGTAATTCACAAACTCTCATCAATCAAACTAGCCTTGTATAACGAGATTTGAGCTGCGAATCGTAATATAAACACCAACTAAACGCATTACAAGTATTTGTACTATCTCTATCTCTATATATATAAAATTAAAGTTTGCCTGTTTTTACTGAATTTCTACGGAAATTTGCGTTATTTACGCGTTTCAGACTGTTTTATGACGGATGCGCGCGAAGATAAATATTTTGTCTGTGTGTTTGTATGTCTGTCTGTCTGTTTGTTTGTTTGTTTGTTTGTCTGTGGACAATTTTGTTTCCTTATAACTCGAGAACGACAGGGTGGACCAACGTAAAATTTGGTACAGATATCCTTCAGAGGCACGATACTAATCATTGATGTAACTCATCTCTGTACTTCTCATAAAAGGGGGCCTACCCCATAAAACACTTGCTGAAATAGACGTAGAAGACCGAGACAAAGCTCATTTTCAGCCCCTCAATGTGAGAAACGAAACTCGGGGACCACCTTTTTAGGCCCTAAAACCATCAATTTTTGAGATATTCCCAGAAATCTAATTTCATTTAATACAATAATGAAAGAATGCAAGCAGGTAACCATGGCAACAGAACCTCACAGGCCAATCTATTGTTGTAAGACGCAATACAATTCCATTTATTACATTACTGAGATAGTTTGCAAACGGCTATAAGATTATAACAGAACCAAATTAAGCTGTAAAATTCATCAATACCGATAATGCGCTTAAGGGGGTCAAAGGGTACTCTAGAATTTTTTCTCACGATTTACACGTGTGGGTGTGGTACTGCACTCGAAATCATGTCTAGGAGAGAGGAGATGACAGGATGAGGTTTGAACCAAGGACCACATCAGAAAAATGGCATATTTTAAATTTGGACTTTTCGACTAAATTAGCAGTCCAGATGGAAGAGAACGTTAACACAAGCATTTGGGGAAAATTTCGTCTGAAGAAATATTTTTATTTCTTAAATTATGGAGATTTTATGATTTTGTAAACTTTTAACCATGTATAAATGATTGAGATACTGTTCTGGAAAGTCGACACTTTTTTCGAGGTGCGCGGCGAGAAACCTGTTTTGACGCGAGGGGGAGCGAAGGTGGACTTGAGGTCACGACACACGCCAGTATCAAGAGTGGGAGAAGCTAACGCGTGGCAGGGAGCGCGCCACTTTTTAAGCAAGAACCAATGGGAATACAGTTTGAATACTAAGGAAGGAATAAATATTAAAATCTTTATTTAAATATTTTATAAGAGTGTTGCACATTGAATTCACCAGCAGAGAAAAAGAAATTTAATTGGCAAAACAGATTTTAAATTGGAAGACTGAGAGAGATGTTATGTATGAATTTGTTAATATTCATAGCGGTTGGAGGCTAGTTAGTCAGATTTACGAGGGAAATCTAACCGAGGAGGCTAGGAGACGCGAGGAAACGAGGCTCTTTCTACACAGACCGTCGAGAAGATAAGACGTATACTGTATTTACTCTTCAGAAGTATTAGACAAAGGTTTTGTGAACTGAAGACTTCAAGATGAAACAAGCAGTAATGAAAACGAACTATACATATATTATAAGTCAACAGCATTGAGAAAAGTTATTCATCATATTCTAAAAGAAGAAATTTACGACGATAGAAAAGGTTGCAAGTTACAAGCTGTACATCGAACACGTAACTACGCAGAACGAAAGTCTGAAGAAGGGAGACTTAAACCATTGGAAATTCAACAATCTGTACAAGAATGATTAATAATTCAGGTCGAAGGGGAAGAACTATGACTACTAACAATTGCGCGATGAGAATGATATTTTAAATTCACCATGTTGGGACGATAGCACTATACTGGACCAGTGAGATTCAGAAATGACCAGGATGACATAGCAGTATGCAGAGCGAACTGCAAACCACCGCAGTTTCACTAACATAACGTTGCAAGCTACTACAATGGAATTTCACGACATGGAGGTGATCTTTCATGATGGAAAGAACTATGCAAACTACCGACTTCAAAGAACATCTAGATCTGAGAAGAAGAAGACGAGCGGAAGCGTGAGGGAGACAACAAGGAACCCAGGACTGATGGACGCGAGGCCAGCAGCAGAGCAGAGGCGAGGACGTGCCGTCATCTTGCAGGGGAGAAGTGGGTCACGAGCGGGCAGCCAGCTGATAACCTGTTCTGAAGACAGCCCACCAGGTCGTTCAAATGTACTGCAGTCCAAGCAAGGCCGTGGTGATGTAACCCAGCCAGAATGGAGCAGCTCACAGCATTCCGGAAACCATATGGTGACGTTACGAGGACACCAGGGTCATCAGGTTTGTCACCAACGATCTCAGAAACCAGGTAGAACAGTGCATATATTCCATATCTGTAGTTAGACTTTGTACACGTTATTCCAGCATTGACCAACATATTTGCATTTATAGCCTGTGTTATTATTGTCTTGAAAGTTTTAGTAAATTTTTGTAAAATGCGATAGTTATTTTCATACGTCATTTGGACGTAATTTGAAAGTCTTGATCGATGATATTTAGACATCGTTAGAATTTTTCATTGTCATTTTTAGAGCGTTAAAATATTTCTTACGAACGATTTCGTTGCGATTGCGAACGTATATTCCGTAGACTTATTGTAACATTGGAAAACTCCGCAGATTTATTGTAACATTGGAAAACTCCGCAGATTTATTGTAATATTGGAGAACTTAGTAGATTTATTGTAACATTGGAAAACTCCGCAGATTTATTGTAATAATGGAGAACTTAGTAGATTTGATGATGTGTTAGAGAATTTTGTATATTTGTGGAAATGTTGAAGAACGATAATATATTTGTATTGAAACAAGAGTAATGAAGCACAATTTTGTGAGAAATAAATCAGTAATGTATCAGAGAAAGAATACAGTCAGTTGTTTGATGAAAGTGAATAGTTTATTACTTGAAGTGAGAAGAGGGAAGTCAGAGAATCTCATAAGTGGAGAGTTTATTCATTTCAGAAACGAAATAAGATGTATAGAACGATAAAGTTAACAGAAGTACTCTATATTGGCATAGAGGTAACTTTTGTGTGCTAGTAATGGAATGACATTGTAAAACCCAGAATTTTGATGTGCGGAAAGGAACAGTATGCGATAGTTGAAAGGCATAACTGAACGAGAAATGTTATTATCAAATGTTAAGGATGTATATTTATCATGAAACGATACTGTCAGATGGAAGGAGAGATATAAATATATTTTATTATGAACTTGAACGTGAGAGTAGATTATTGTTATTTTTGTAACAGACACAGGCAGACTTGGAATTCAGAATTAAGCGATAAATTGTAACAAAGTAATATGTGAAGTGAAGGAGGCATTATGTGGAAAGTATTTGGATATAGCACGAGATGTATAATTGATAGAGGAGTTTGTAGGAAGGAGAGAGACGTATTCATGAAAGTTGTTACAGTCGTAATCTCTAGTAGGAATACTAAATGTCATACTTTGATGAAAGTTATTGATATGGAACGGTAGAAGTGTGTGAACGTGCTAAAAGAAAGGGAAGTTGATGAAATGTATTTGTATTAATGAAAGGCGTAACTAAAGAGGCGATAATATGCTACGTGAGTTATTGAAGAAAGCTTTTGTAATATTTTGTGATGAGGAAGAAAAGTCATATGTTGTATTTGGAGGTAATAAGAGTGTGGGAGTGAGGATTCATGCCACACACACTCGATTTTTGGTTGAATAGCTTATCTGAACAGTCTTGCATTGTTAGTTTGTTTTATTATTTATTATTGAAATACCAGAGTTATACACTAAGTGATGAAATATTAACTTTACTGATCGTATTTATGATTCACATGGAATTGACACACAAACACCTATTTTGACTAGTTTACTCTGTGAGATACGCAGAAAGTTGGAAATACACGTAAAAGGAAGATGATCAGACAGAAGGAGTGATAAGATGAACTCTAATGTATTAGAAACAGTCACTTTTATATCGAGCGGGACGCGATCATGTATAAAGTGTAAATACGTTATTATTTTAGTGTTAATTATTATTTTATCATATTTAGGAATATAAGATTAAAATTGAAGACATTAACGAATGTATTATGTAGGGAGAATATTTGTTGCGATGAGCGTTAAAGCATAAATATTTAGTAAACAAGTAGGACAGACATTACTGTCAGTACTTAAACTCTGTGTTTAATTAAATGCTATTAAGAAAGAAATATTTGTTGACACAGTATACAGATGCAAGAAGACTTTTATTAAACGCATCAGGCCTAAGTGAGGCACATATAATTATTTTATTTTATATTTTGGTGAAGGGAAGATTCTTGTCATGTGATACATTTTATTATTAAAAAATGGCAAGAACATTTTATTCTTGCTGAGTTTTTTAGAACTGTGTCTTTGATTCAATGCTTAATTACACTAGAACGATGCCGCTAGCTAGATGCACGCAGATAATCGACGACTTATCTTAACGCCCGAGAGCCGAGTTGCTCGTTAATGCTCTACCTTTATTTGTTTATATTTTCTGTACTGTATGCAACTAGTTAGTAGTATAGTTAGACATGTATATATGTGTTCCTAGGGTTCCCTAGTCATCAGTCCGGTGAGAGTTGTTTAACTCATGGCCGGGTGTTGATATTCTCATGATCCTTTTACCATCTGTGTGGATTTGGGACTGTGCTCTAGAGGAATTCGGGCGCAGTACGGAAGGTCTATTACGTCCCAATCCCTATATTGTTATATAATAATAATAATAATAATAATAATAATAATAATAATAATGATGATTATTTTTATACTACGGCCTACAACGGCGAGACAAAGCTTATTTTCTTCCCCTTGGTGTCAGAACCAAAACTCGGGGACCCTAAATAGCCTTAAAGGGTCCAAGAAAACTACATTTTAAGGCTCTAAAACCAACAGTTTCTGATATTCCCAGAAAACTAATTCATTTAATAAACTTATGAAGGAATGCCCGCCAGTAGCCATGACAAAAGCTTCTCAAAAGGTGACATCCAACTTTCCATCTATTTCTGCAAGAAGTAATGCCACTCCATTTATTAAATTTCTGTGAACGTTTGCAAATGGCTATAAGGTTATCACGGAACCAAGTAAAGCTATAAAATTCATCAATGCGCTTAAGGGGGACAGGGGTTACTATATATATTTTTCACACGACATAAACTTGCGATATGTCGTACAGAAGGTCTATTATATCTCCAAACAGCAACATTATTTTCAAAAATTCCTGAATTGAAATAGTTTTTTTCTTGATTTTTGGAATTTGGGCCATTGGAGGCTAAAACCTGAATTTTCATGCACCACAAGCCTTTATAATTTATTAAAGGGATCTCCCTCTGGATGGGGACATGACACAACAGTGAGGGTCAGTTTTTATGTGACGTGTATTGCGTTTTGTCTACGAGGTTTTCAATTTTATTTTTACGTAAGGAAGTACACCTTAGGTAAATTTAGTTTCGGAGCATATTTTAACTAATCATACTTCTTTGTCGACAAACAGGTTCCAAGGCCCTAACCATTGCAACAGTAGCTCAATTGATTACGTCTGGCTATTAATACCGAAGACCGTTCGAAAAAAGGGTACTTTTGCTAGTTTGTATATACATTCAAGGCAGTGATCCGGATCTGATGATGACTGCTTGAATGCCGAAACGCGTAATCCTATAATTCACCTATTATAATAGTGATCGTAACTAATACATGTATTTTTCCAGGAGTGTAATTTACTTATTATTCATATATTATAGTATATACATTGTACCCCACCCAATCATTGAGCAAATTTAATGTACTTAAGCTGTGTACTCTCTCAGGATGATAGTAGTCTATGGGGAAATAACTAGTGTTGAGGTTTTTTTTCTTCGTATGGCTTTTAGTGCCGGGAGTGTCCGAGGACATGTTCGGCTCGCCAGTTTTGTAGCTGCTTCGAGACGGACACCCAATTGGTGAGCTACAAGTACCGTTGGGGAGGAAAGTTGGAAGGGAGGGTCGAGGAGTTGGAAGGTAGCGGCTGTGGCCTATAGTTAAGGACCAACCCCGGCATTTGCCTGGAAGGAAGATGGGAAACCACAGAAGACCATCTTCAAGGTTGCCGGCGGGGGGGATTCCAATCTCCTCGCCTCCCGGATGTGAGCGACTGCCAACAGTCATGCCGCAACGACCTCGGCTAACTCACCCGGTAGTGTTGAGGTATATAAATGGCAATGCAGCGAGTTATGAGTTCCAATCTACAGTAATCTGAGAGATAGAAGTTAATGTGGGGTTGAAACTATCCTTACATCGCTGAATATTTAATCAACCATGCTGCATTGAAATGAGAGCTGGGTAGATTCGGGATATCTGATACATAAGCTAGAGATAACAGACATGAGGGTGGAACGAATGATTGCTGTTACAAATAGATGGGAGCAATGAAAAGAATTTACTCGTAA
This sequence comes from Meconema thalassinum, assembly GCA_946902985.2. Classification (NCBI taxonomy): domain Eukaryota; kingdom Metazoa; phylum Arthropoda; class Insecta; order Orthoptera; family Tettigoniidae; genus Meconema; species Meconema thalassinum. The sequence goes on from OX336388.2 coordinate 1,536,219,137, forward strand.
TGAAGAGATAAAGACTATGTTAGAAATGAACACGCTAGATGAAGCTGTCCGTATGAGTCGACTCACATGGTGGGGTCACGTGAAGATAATGTGGAGGAGAGATTACCTAAGAGATTAACGAATTCAGCTGTAGAGGGTAAGAGAAGGAGAGCACCTAGGAGGTGATGGTTAGATTCAGGGGTGGATCTAGGGGAGAGCGAGGAGGGCGACCGCCCAGGGCCCCGCGGTCCAGGGGGCCCCGCGCCATGGATATTTTAAAACTTAGTTAATTAATTAATTAATTAATTATACTTTTCAAACTAATTTATAATTCATATTCCTTTTTTCAGTGCAGCTATGACCTCCCGTGACCGTTTAGCAAGTTTAGATTTCAGTGAAATAATAGAAGGCTTCAGCCAGGAAAAAAATCCTCTCGGCACGCCGGAAGGCGGAGGTAGATTTCACCGGGCAAACTAGGGGATTGGCTATAATAGGCAAAATATGCAGGTTTTCGTAGGAGGATCAGACCTCATTGATTGCAAGAAAGTATTTTACATTTGGAGGTTAAAAATCAACTTTTTTCGTTTTTGAATGCATATTTTTATCATTTTATTGTCTTATGGGGATGGTAACCTTCTTGTCATTCGGGGTTCATTTTTATACTTGTGATCACACTGTCCTTATGCAAGGTTTGGAACTGATGTGTAACTATCTGACAGTCTGTTACTTCTTCTCGCAAAATTTTATCTCCCGCAGAGATTTTTGTTGGTTCCTCAGTTTAGGGGCTGCGACAACGTGGTCATGTAACCCCGGGTGTGTAGAATCTGATAAACGGTGTTAATTGTGATGACTGTTTTAGTCTGTAATTCAGGTAAGGTCTGCAGACGGTCAATTTTAAGTAGTAGTTCCTAATTTTGTACCATATCCTAACGTGAACGACACCTAGCTGTGAACTTGGCTACTTGATGCCACCGCAACCAGCAACTTGCAACGAACGTTGGAACTTCTCCTCCAAAGGAAAGCATGCTGAGGGTTTTTTAGCGCTCTTAGAAAATCCGACGACTTTGGCCGGCTTTGAACCAGCGACCTTGGGCATATAAGTTCAGCATGCTACCAGTTAGCCGCTTCCCACAGTCAGATGGAAAAATGAATGTGATCTCGTGCAATGGCGTTGTCTTGGCAACCTCTGATAGCTCATCCCTCATCAATTTAGAAGCGTTGTCACGGTAACCTCTGATGGCACTTGGCATGTTCTTTAATTCCGAAATCATTTTTCTCATCCCTTGGCGTAATGGTAGGTCAGATCAAAAATTCTTTCAGACAAAGTTTTAGGTAATTATTAGGGGAATATTTTCCATTATGTACGGGTTTGATAGTGTGCCTATTAAGAGAGATATGATTAATGTTTCCAGAAAAAAAAAACTTTTTTCCACCCCTTTGGTCAATGGTTGGTGCTATCAAAGAGCCTATTTGACATAAATTTTTGGCACTTATCCGACAAATATTATGAACTTTGAATGGATTCGATATTTCACGTATTAAGAGAGTTATAGCGACATTTCACTTTTTCGAAAAAAAAAGCCCCCCCCCCCCCCATTTTCACCCCCTTTAACCGATTTTGCCCATTAACGAACTCGACCGATTTTTTAAGGGGTTACATATTATGTAAAACATTAAAGTGATTGGTGCAAAATTACGGCAGTTATCGTGTCCACAAGAAACTGATATATATATATGCATATATATATACACACACATATATATAAACTTTTGAACTGACGGTGGTTTGGGGTCTGGGGGATGTGAAACGCGAAGATATGTCGAAATTTTCCGGAAGTCAAAACATGGCACCCATTGCAATAGTTAGCTTTCTGATGAAATCTACCTAAAATAGGCTACATAATTTAAAATACTACCATCAACGACACCTAGCTGTGAACTTTGCTACTAGATGCCACCGGAACCATCAACTCGCAACGAACGTTGGAACTTCCCCTCCGAAGGAAAGCATACTCAGGGTTTTTTGGCGCTCTTAGTAAATCCGACGACTTCAGCCGGGTTTGAACCCGCGACCTTGGACATAGAAGTTCAGCATGCTACCAGTTCCGATACCGAAGTCGCTTCCCACAGACATATGAAAACAGAATGTGATCTCGTGCAGTGGCGTTGTCATAGCAACTGCTGATGGCTCAACCCGTATCAATTAAAAGTAAAGTTGTCATGGCAACCACTCTTGGCACTTGGAATTTTCTTTGTTTTAGATCCCTTATTTAGGGGTGGTAGGACCTAAAACGGAAGAGTTACTGTATTGATTTTGAATGGAGTGTCTAAAAGGGGGTAGCTGCCTTTGGAGGGGCAAGCTGACCAGTGTGGAGTGTTGTTTAGCGTTAGGAACTAGGGGGCGCTCCTATAAAGACTGTAAATGTGGTTTAAGGGATGTAGCCTTAGCACGCGGGTCGATGTACTAGTCGCCCAGCCGGCTACTTATTATATAATCACCTTGCTAGTGTCAGCGGTTCGGCACGCGCTTCACTGGAGCACGCGAGCCGCTGTGAGGAATACAATGACGTCTGAGTTGGCGTTATTACTACGGTGTGTCACGTCTGACTGTGACGGGAGTAAGGAAGGACGTTGGGACGTGAAGAAGAGTGTAGATCAGTAATGCAAGTGTAAGAGACTGACCAAGTGTTTATTGGTCAGCAATGAGTAACTGTTAGTCCCTTTTAAGGGATCTTGTGATGTTATAATGTGAGTACAAACTGTGGGTGTTAGGTTACAAAAGTAGGATTCTGAACACTGACTGACTGACTCACCTCGGTTGACACTGTCGTTAGCCTCCGGCTGTCTCGTCGAAGCACTGATGATGGAGAGATCCTCGTGACCCACTTAAGGCACCTTTTATACCTTTAGCCTCTGTTCTGTCAGCGCGTTGTGGCATAGTTGAACCAGTTTGTAGTATGTCGCTGTGTGTCATAATTACGCAAGGGTTGAGCTGCTTTATGGAGTAGCCAGCTGCCCTTATAGTATTGATGGATATTGGGTAGGCTTTTAAAGGGTTGCCTTTTATGAGATTTAGACAGATGATGGGGGGGATGATCTCTAAGGGGTGCATACCCCTTGGGTATTGTACAAGCCTCTTCCTCCATTTGGTCGCGTCCTCGCGACCGGGAAGGGCACTTGGGGTTGGGATGTTGTCGTAGTAGTTTTTGAATCCCCCTCGTCTCTTCTGGTGGTGGCGTCGTAAGCGTCGTCGTATGGAACGGGTGTCGTCGTGCAGAAGTGTAGGTGTGCGGTCAGCCCGTGTTCAGAGGGGAGGGTTATGGGGTGTACATAGATATATATGTATATAAATTTTACATTGCATGGTGAAATGTGCATTAACATTGTTGAATAAAGAAAATAATTGCTATTGAGGCACAATCGCCATTGCCGTTGTCGGCATAAAAAAGAAAAAAAACATGGTTATACATGGTTACATAGTTGTGCAGGGAGGAAAAACCCAGGGCCGAACGGATGATTGCGTCGTCCGCCCTATCTTGGGGAAAAAGTGCTCCCTGCAATAAAGAAGATAGGAGAGAATAGAAAAAAAATGGGTGTTCCAGGGTATAATTTAAAGGAAATATTTAAAATGTATTTATTGGTGTGGGATAAAACGGAACACCCTGACAAATGGGGAAGTTAGAAGAGAGAAAAATGAAAGAAAACAATTCACAGACATTGGTTACGTGTTACCTTAGCAAACGAAACAAAACAAAACAAAAATATAGACATCGTGTACACGTGACTTGATAAACAGACAAAAATATATATAGTGTTTAATGTATTATGTTGCGATGCTGACATTTAGGAATTTCCATTGGAATAATTGCCCGTGGGCGCATGAATATGTATGTAGTTTACTCTTTAAAATTATGAACTACAATGACCTTATGTCTACTTAAGCGCGCTAAACCCTTATAATTCTAGTTTTTGTTTGGATCCTCGCGTGCACGCTACCTGTTTGTACGTACGCTTGCCGTATCACGGCTGATCCTATACGGCCACCTCTTGGCACGGTTGAGTGGTCGTACCGCTTGCAGTGTATTCTTAATACCTAGTCTGTGAAGCATCCTCTGTGGGTGAATGCTTGCACACTTGGCCATGAGGGTCGCCGCCACATGCCGGTTGCGCCCTCATCGCCGTAAGCTGCGTCGCATTTTGACGCTTCAAGTGTTTTTGTTTTATGCAGATCTGCCAGCAAGCCTGATGCCCCACAGGCATCATTCCTGCTGTGCAGATTATTGACGTGTAGCTGTAAAATAAAAAAAAAATGTAGTGAGTGTGTAAGTGAGAATGAATGTTAAATGGAGGTTAGTATGCACAGGTATAATACTACAATAAGGGGGCATTAAATAGCATGTTGCTGCTATCTGGCAGCAAAATCATAATTACACGTGTCATATTCTAGGTGACAATGCCTGCAAAAAAAAATGGAGAGGTTAACAAAACATTGAAATTCCCTATTCCATATGCCGCTTCCTGTGGCAGCGTTGCCACAGTCTGAAGCCCCTTTTTACCTGTGAAAAGAATGGCATGGTTATTATTACTCGATATATGGCCGGGCTTACCCTATATGGTGCCGTGACGTCATTTCCTAATGTGTTGTAGTATTGGGCTTACCCTGGCAACGAATTTGGGCCGCCAGGCGCCGAAATTTTACCTCAATATATGTATTAAAAAAAATTGTCTTAAATGTAAGACTATGCTACATTATAATAACTTATCATGAGTTATCGGACTTACCCTGATGACGGATTTGTGGGTCATCAGGCGCCGAACGGCGTTCTCTTATACTACTTATTCTACTTATGGTATATATAAAAAAAAACTACATCCAAGCCGAGAGGGTTGCCTTAATCTATTTCCGAAAGATGCTGTGCTGAATTGCAACAGTGTTCATTAAATTTGCTTAATCCTAGGTTGCGTGTCAAATGCAACCGTCTATAACTAAATTTGGCCTAGGACGATCGCCTGGGGCAATTTGCTTCCCCAGAACACCACCCGCACGAGCCCTGGAAACACCGGTTGTCTCCAGGTTCGCTGGATTCCGTCCCCTTAAGTCTAGTGTCGACGTCTATTACTAGGATTAATCTATCCGCGGGCGGCTTACGGTGCCACTAAGCTAACCGTTCCGCCCGCTGTAACTTCCTTGTCGTGCCCGTTTTGCCGTTCCGATTAGTCGTAGGTGAGCCGCCCACTTGCCTCCTGTGAGGGGCGCGCAATGCCCCATCTCTTAATGCCCTCTGACTGCCCGATGCGTCGTCATTTATGTGGGCATTGGACAGTGTGGTCCAATGGCATAATATCCTCCGGGAAGAAAGCGTCCGGGGAGTCCTCTTCGCCTGTGTCGGCCGCAATATTTGTATTCATGTGTCCTCCGGGAAGTGAGCGTCCGGGGAGTCCTCTTCGCCTTAATCGGCATTGCTGGGTTGGCCCACTGAACCCTTTTGAGTGCCCGCTATGCTACTCATTTAAGAACTCTGGCGACCCGTTGTCGTCCATTTACGTGGGCGCAGGACCGAATGAGCGCGTACATTCCATATATATATATTCATATTTCATTCTGCATTATTGATTACCGTCGTGGTCTTCACCTTCACCTCGCGGGGTAAGGACTTGTCGGATCTAGGATTGGTCCTGCTGAACCCTTGGATCCTGCTTCACTCCTGACGAATAGGAGTCTGACTCCCCGCCATGGAAGTCCTACTTACGTAAATTTAACTAACAGTCTAGTCATAATATGGTCGTCTCTAGGGATAGCTCCCGAGGCCGACGCGGAGTGAGCTATTTCTCCCGCCATTCTCAGAAAGTCTCCCTGCAGGTCTTGGCTTCGACGACCGTGGCTCAAAGTGGGTTTAGCATCCCTTCCTCCCAGGGGCGGTTTATGCGCACCTAGGATTCCAGAGCTTGCCCGACCAGGCCGCGAATGCTTTGACCTTACGTGGTTCGTCTATTTGGTCTAGTCGTCAGTAATTTGATGAGCCAACTGGGGTAAGGGTTGTCATTACCTACCCCAGTTCTGCCCCTAGTGTTGTGCTTTTGACCTTTGGCTAACGCCGGTATCATCAGCCAGGGTGTTTCAGATTCCCTTTTTTTTTTAAATATAGGTGTAACCTGTGTAAAAAGTGTCAAATGTAAAATACTTCCAGTGTGGTGGGCTGGTAAAACCTCTACATACGTAGACTACTTTAGGCTACCTGTGCTATATCAGCTTCTCCAGCGATAATGCTCTTTTTTAACCTTGATGGAGGTGTTAGTAGGGTCTGTGGCGTCAGGTACCCTGTTATTGTGATCTGGGGGTAGTTATCTGTAGAGTGGGTTAAAGCAGGGTAGGAGGAGGTTGCGCACTTCCGAATTCCGCGTTAGTGGCGGCCTGGAACCGGTTGTTGTGCTGGGATGCTCCTACAGTGAGTGGAACGGGGCAGGTAATTCCCGGGGTTGCAAAAAATAAAATAAAAATCCATGCCGGTCTGATATCAATATCCCCTGGTGAATGGATGGGATATACATGCATGCGTCTGGATATGAGGCGTTTGCACTCATGTATGGATAGGTGTAGGTTGAGGCATAATACTAATATATTTCCCTCTCATGCGGGATGATTTAAATTTAAAAAAAATGGTTAGTATTTATTACTTATGGCCTCATCTCTCATATGGAGATGTGCATTACGCTTAGTTGGTGTTTGCCGATGCACCCCTCTCATTCAGGTGATAGCGGTGGGGCTCAAGGCGTAGCATGCCCTTTCTGTAAACACATGAAGTTTACCAACCCTTATGTATACTTTGTAGTGTAGTGTAGCTGTTCTGGTCGTGTTCATGTGTCTGCGTTGTTTATGTTTGGACGTGAAAAGGTTATGGGAAGGGAGTAGAGTGGGACGCTGTTAGCATGTTCTCTTGTCATCCTCCCTTGGTCCATGTTGGTTTTCTATCCGCGCTTTGGGATAGCGAAGCTTCACGACCTACTCTGGTCCGTTACAGGGCTAAGTCCTAGTCGCCTGGAATGATTTGTTTCGGGACTAGGGTCGCAAAAAGAAGTTTTTAAGGGGAGGTCCCGTTTCCCCAAAGTCCCTATGTTCGCCCCTGATTGGTGAGCGCGTTTGTGTGTGTGTGTGTGACTACGCTCCGCTACACCACGCGGACGCCTGGTCTGCTGTAGGGCTAAGTCCTACTGTGTATATTGTGTATGGGTAGGAAGCGCCCGTGGCCTGCCAACGTCTTTACGAACGTGCTACTCTGGGCCTGCGACAAGTTTTGGTCTGTGACGTCTGCTTGTTGATAAATGCTTTCGCAGTGTTGAAAAATGTATAGTGTTATGATTGTTCTGCATTTGTTTATTCATGGTCACTGCCACTACACAATCGCGTTTTGTCATCGACAGTGTTGCAAAGTGGCTAAGTCTGCAAGTCATCAGTTTGTGTGTGTAACTTCAGGCCGGGATTTTATGTAGGTTAACCACTGTTGCGTGTTTTTCTGCACGTATGCCAGTGTGGTCATTGTGTTAAATTCCTGGCGGCCCGATGTGGTAATCCGCCCTGCTACTATTGCCGTTGTGTGGCCATTATTCCGTAAGACCGTTGTCTTACGAAATTTATATGTCTCTGTCTGGAAAGTCCATTTTCCCTGTCAAGTGTATTTCTGGAATTTTATGCCTGTCATTTGGCCGCAGGAATGTAGTATTATCTGTCTAAGCCGTTATATGGGCCAATTTTGGTGTGATTGGAAGGCCGTCTGCTTGTTTTTCCCTGGCGTGCAATTTTCTCTGGGGTTCGAACCCGTGTTCTATGTAATTCTCTGTGTTATATGTCTGCGTTGTTCATGTTCTGCGGGCATTCTGTCTGTATTTTGTTTGTGTTTCTCGTACCGAAAATACCGTTGTTTAGTTAGTTTTCGGTACGAGGTTTTTGTGTGTGGACATGGGTTCGAAGCCGGTTGTCTGTAAAGATTTGGTGGCCATTTCTGTGCCGCCTACACTATGGCAAATGGGCTGTGTGTTTTTCTATGCGCAACCCCTAGTATACCTTCCTGCGAGGAGTTTGCTTATTTTTGCCCTCTCCTCGTAGTGTAAATTTTGAAGATATAGGGTTCTTGGGTTGGCTATGAATGATTCCGTGCAGTGTGCTTTGGGAACTGTCGTCTGTAAGGCTCGCAGTTTATCACTGAGGTCTGCTTTACTGCTGAGTATGGTGGTGTCGGGTTGCAATGTCTTGCGCGCTCGCTTGTTTACTTGTTTCGATAACGCTGTGTATCCGAACATGTGTTCTTAATCAGCCTGCTTTCTGTTAGTGCTCTTCGCATTATAAAAAGGCAAGAGGGGAATTTTGTGGTTTAACGTGACCATTTCTGGAGATCATGTGCCACGGGATTTCCGTTTTACTTGGAATCCAAACCACAGGCCATGGCATTTCACTTCGGAAATCTCATATGCATTGGCCGTCTGTAAAAGAACCTTCCATTGACTACACTTGTGTCCCCGAGTGTTGTGTTATGTATACCTATGTATAAAATATATATATAGTTTATTTGGCCATTTTTCTTTCTTGGGCTAACTGTGTGAAACAAAAAAAAATTATTTATGCCCCGCTCTGAATTAAGAGAGCACATTGAAAGAAAATAATAGTAGGTGGCGTTAGTCTCTAAAAATTATGTCGTGAGCACTATGTTTTTGAAAAAAAATGGTGATTGGGACCTGAGTGTAGTATTTACCATTTTGGTAACGTGAGTACTACCGTAATCTGGTTACGTCTCAGGGGAATCTACCGACACTGTCTAGTACACCTTAGGAAGGCCATTGCCAGACGTAACTGATACCCTTGTATCCACGTCACGAGCAAAGCCAGTGCACTGTGGGAGTCAAACCTGCCTATCAAAGTAATTGTAACTCACCAAAATGACAGTGTCTCATCCCGGTGTGCAATTGGGCTTTTTAGTTGGTTAAAGCACACCTCCCAAAAATTTTTTTTTGAAACTAGTTTGAGATTCTTAATTCTTGCCATGCTTACGGTTTTCGCCCGCAACAAGAGAATCTGTCAAACTGTGGAACCATAACGTAGAACGTCTAGTCATTTCTACTTAGAAAGACTCCCTTAAGCTCTATGCTGTGATTTTATGCCTAAGTTGTGTTCAAAATATCTCTTTCCGGCCTTAAGCCTGATGGGCTTTCACTTGGCTTAGTGATGGCCTAATAGAAAGATGCCATGGTTCCCAAAAAAAAAAAAACACAGAAGGATTTAAAATTACTCACTTCTAATTTGGCCATGTTGCCCTGTATATACATAAAATACGAGAAAGAAAAAAAAATGCGCAGTTTATGTTTACTATGTAATTGTCGGTCTATTTTCTGATATCTCCCGCGTGAAAGAACTTGTGTGGCCATTTATGATGGGGGAAGTGATGTTATTTTATTTCTTTGGCCTTGGTGGAAGTCGTTATCGTCTTTCGAGCTTCAGTGCTCAGAAAGGTGAAGGGTTTTGCCCTGTTACGATATTATAGGCCTCTGAAATCCATTGAGGTGTTTCTTTGCTGTTTTCCGGCGGAATTTCTAGCAAAGTAAGCCTTGCCCTACTTCCACCGTAGCGCGTGTTTCTAGGTCTAAGTGTACCTGTATTTAAGGGCGTTATTGCGCTTGGCGCTATCTTAGCAGATTTTGCGGGAGTGTATGTATGTTTGACTGCGAGGTTTTGTGGGGTGGGTAATAATACCTTTCCTAATCCCCGTGTATTGTATGGTAATGCCTGTTTAATCTGTATGTGCGTGTACCGTGCATCCTGAGGGACTAATGCCGGTGTTCGCCTCCGTTCTGGCAAATTTGCCCTTTGAACTGGCGGTGAGGGCCGCTTAAGTGCCTGTTTTTGTCCTGCCAATGTGGTGTCGTGTAGCCTGTCCGCTTTCTGGCCCGTGGCCACGGCAGACTCCTGCCACTGTGTTAGCCTATCTGTGTGAGTGTGTGTAGGCTTTATATGTGGTAGGTCAGGCTCTACGTCGTCAGCCCATGACGAGGTTACCTCCTGTTGTCCCTCTGTCGTATTATGTGTGATTGAAGGTCCTGGCTTCAACTCCCTCTCGTTCATCCGGTCCGAGGGGATTGTTCTAGGCTCTTCCCCTCGGCTTGGCAAAATTGCCTTCCGATCCGGAGCTGGAGGACGTGTGTCTGTGTAGGATGTATTCTTTAGTATGTTGGAGCCTAACCTGGCCGTCTCCTGGACTGTGGCCACGGCGAACTCCTGCCACTGCGTGGCAGTACTTGTCGAGAGGGACATCCTCGCAAATTGTCGAGTTAGCGTATCTACGCTTATGTCCTCTCTCGGCTGGGCTGGTGGCCCTACCATGAACTCAAAAATGGCCTTGTTGGTTTGGAGTTCACGGTATTCGTCCCAAATTTGGGTGTACTGCCTATTGAGGCTCATGGCCTGCTTGCAAATTACTGTACTAATGTATTAATGTTTCTGTGCTCTGTATTGTTTTGTGGCCGCTAGTTGGAGAAGCGCTTGGACGCGAATTAGCTCCCTGTATTGGGCGTGTAAACTTGTGTAGTGCACCCCCATTCTCTCGAGGGTTGCATTATCTATTACGGGACCATGTGTGGTGATTAATTGTCGGTATATTCTGTGTCTTTGTATATGGAACCTATTGAGGTGTTCATGTATGTGATTCAAGAGTGTATGTGCGCATCTTAATCGCGCTGTCCTACCCTCTGACGGGGTGTATGGCTGTTTGCCCTGTATTGCCCCGATTTTTGTTTGGAGTGCCCGTATTTGTGTTTGCCGGCCTTGTATGTGCCCTTGGCATCTGAACAATAATGTTAATAATATTGGCATACCCCTATTACCTTCATGGCTTGCAATCTCTTCATGAGGTGCCATTCTGCCTGAAGTGTATGGGCCTAAAGTAACAATAGAGAGAAAAAAAAAATCTGTGCGTGTTTGCCAGTGTATTCCTATATCTCTCTGGTTCTGTATGGGGCTAGGGGGTTGGTTTATCAAGCCTTTCCCTTGTGTAGCTAGTTTAGAGCACCAAAAAAAATATGGTGCTTTCTGTCTGGGGGAAAAAATTTTTCACTATCTGCTTGGCTTTTTGCGGTTCAGAGGGGGTCGTTTTGACTACGAGGGCTCGTTGGTTGAGTCCTGTTACTGCGCGTAGTACCCCGCCTCCACCATCTGTTTTAGATCCCTTATTTAGGGGTGGTAGGACCTAAAACGGAAGAGTTACTGTATTGATTTTGAATGGAGTGTCTAAAAGGGGGTAGCTGCCTTTGGAGGGGCAAGCTGACCAGTGTGGAGTGTTGTTTAGCGTTAGGAACTAGGGGGCGCTCCTATAAAGACTGTAAATGTGGTTTAAGGGATGTAGCCTTAGCACGCGGGTCGATGTACTAGTCGCCCAGCCGGCTACTTATTATATAATCACCTTGCTAGTGTCAGCGGTTCGGCACGCGCTTCACTGGAGCACGCGAGCCGCTGTGAGGAATACAATGACGTCTGAGTTGGCGTTATTACTACGGTGTGTCACGTCTGACTGTGACGGGAGTAAGGAAGGACGTTGGGACGTGAAGAAGAGTGTAGATCAGTAATGCAAGTGTAAGAGACTGACCAAGTGTTTATTGGTCAGCAATGAGTAACTGTTAGTCCCTTTTAAGGGATCTTGTGATGTTATAATGTGAGTACAAACTGTGGGTGTTAGGTTACAAAAGTAGGATTCTGAACACTGACTGACTGACTCACCTCGGTTGACACTGTCGTTAGCCTCCGGCTGTCTCGTCGAAGCACTGATGATGGAGAGATCCTCGTGACCCACTTAAGGCACCTTTTATACCTTTAGCCTCTGTTCTGTCAGCGCGTTGTGGCATAGTTGAACCAGTTTGTAGTATGTCGCTGTGTGTCATAATTACGCAAGGGTTGAGCTGCTTTATGGAGTAGCCAGCTGCCCTTATAGTATTGATGGATATTGGGTAGGCTTTTAAAGGGTTGCCTTTTATGAGATTTAGACAGATGATGGGGGGGATGATCTCTAAGGGGTGCATACCCCTTGGGTATTGTACATCTTACAATTTAAATCATTTTGCTCACTCCGTGGCGTAATGGTGGGTCATATCGAAAATTCTTTCAGACAAAAGTTTTAGGTAATTATTGGAGGAATATTGTCCATTTTGTACGGTTTTGATATTGTGCCTATTAAGAGAGATATGATTAATGTTTCCCGAAAAACCCACTTTTTTCCACCCCTTTGGTCAATGGTTGGTGCTATCAAAAAACTTATTTGACATAAAATTTTGGCACTTATCCGACACATATTATGAACTTTGAATGGATTCGATATTTCACGTATTAAGAGAGTTATAGCGAAATTTCACTTTTTCGAAAAAAGCCCCCCATTTTCACCCCCTTCGTCCGATTTTGCCCATTAACGAACTCGACCGAGATTTTTTAGGGATACATGTTATGAAAAAAAATCAAAGTGATTGGTGCAAAATTACGGCAGTTATCGTGTCCACAAGAAACTGATATATATATAGATAGATAGATACATATATACATAAATTATATATAAACTTTTGAACTGACGGTGGTTTTGGGGTCTGGGGGATGTGAAACGCGAAGATATGTCGAAATTTTCCGGAAGTTGAAACATGGTACCCATTGCAATAGTTAGCTTTCTAATGAAATCTACCTAAAAGTCGCAAAGTAATATTTTAATATTTCATAGTTTACATGATCTTCTTCAAGGGTACTTAAAGGTTTCTTTCATATTACTAAAAAAATGTACTGTAGTCGGTGTAGCGTATTCAAAATATTGTAACTATTCTTTATTTTATTATTATTACCAAACTATTTCCCATTTGATTTGATATTTTTTATTTCCTATTGTTGTGGACCCCACCTTATCATGTCGCCCAGGGCCCCGCAAGGCCTGGATCCGCCACTGGCTGGTTAGATTTACTGTTGACCGGCTTCAATGTGAGTGGTGTAGAGACAGAGAGGCCCAGTGCTAATTTTTAATAGAGGATCATGACGATGGCTTGTTCTTTCCCCAAAATGTGTGAAACTTAGAACCCATGGTACATAAAAAATAGAACAACATATTTCATGTATTTTGTCTCAAAATTCACTTTACCAACCCCACAGAGAAATAAATTGCTCGTAATAAAATATGCATGCCAGATGTAGTTAATTTAAACATAAGCTATCACCATAATCCCTTTCGCCACTTTCAGGTAGATCATGAAATATCGATCAGTTGAAGATTCCAAGGCATCTCAGCAGATGCATATTGATGAGTATTACATCCCCACGCGTATTTAAATTCGTGCATTTTTACTATGATACAAGTGAATTTGGAGACGAAATACCTATACAGACAATGTTATTGTGATCCGGCTTACTTTTTCTACCAAACTTCATTACGATCGAGGAGTTCAACTTTATGAGGTTCTTTTTCTTTGAGTAGGCTACTGTAAATAGTGGATCAATCCTGAAGCTTGCCATTCTGTCTCAAAAATATCCTCTGAAATAATGGCGAAACGGTGGCATTTGTACACTTCTCGACGTTGCCTAAAAGCCCGAGTAAAATGCAAGGAAATGAACAATGGCAATCCTATTCGGTGAATATTTGAGGTACCGAGAGGTTTCCATCATCACTGAAAGGCATTCCTCCCTTATCTCCAAGAACAGTCTGCCATCCCAATCTTCAAATGATTTGTAGAAGATTTCCTTTGTAGACATGTAAACCAACATCAACATTTGCCAATAATACAGTACCTTCAAACAAACTGTAAATCAATGTTTAATGTTCACATTCCTAAGAATTCTTACCAATTATAGAGTTTTATTTATATTGGAATGTAAGACGCTAATTTTCAGTATTGCCTTTGTAATAAGTATTTTAATCGCTTATCCTCCCAGCTCGACTTCTCCTTCAACTCTGCGAGGGATCATTCCTCTACCGTCATAAGGACAGTGCCAAACACACTTTGTCAGCAGATACAACAGGTCGATCGCCCAGGTGACCGTTAACTTGGGTCCAATTAGGACGGGTCAGGGAAGGGAGAGAGAAGGAAGTAAGCCGTGGACTTGTTGAATGAATCCGTCCAGGCATTTGCCTGGGTGTGAAAATGGGAAACCACGGAAAGCCATTTTCACGACGGATGAGATTGGGTGCAAACCGACGCTCTTCCGATACCAGCAATGTACGAGGTAGTGCGTTAGCGCTCTCGGCCACCGACGCCGTTGCCCTTGTAATTAATTAATAGAATTGCTTTCCAGTCAGTCAAAACTAGTGTGCCCAAATATATTAGGCGGAGAGAAACAATTAGTGTATCGTCGTACTTGCATCATTCCCATTTGTTCGCGTAATATGTTAATAAGAGTATAAATAATTGTTATAACATTTTTTTCAGATAGTAACTTATTTCATCCCCCACCATATATATCTGGACACACTTTGTTGACCGACTGGAATGTAATTCAATTAATAATTTCATTTATACTTCATGATCAATTTCAATTCCTTTTAACTTTATTCTGCTATTTATAATACATAGTACATCTTATACACGTATTTGTAAAGCATTCATGGATATCACATTTAGCTATAACAATTTCATCGATCACTCTGTATAATTATGTGGTCAAACTCATTTAAGTACGAATTTTATTAAAATAATTGGGAATACATTTCACCTCTTACTTAAATAGAAGTAGTTGTGCTACGATCTTAGTGGGCTTCAGATACCTTGCACATTACGCCTTATCCATTGAGCCACAACGTACTTGATTCTGTCATCCGTATATTGAAAAGATTGCGAATAATACATTTCACCGAGGTCATTCTTCTGAGTGAAGTAATGAAAGTTAGCGAAATTGCACTTTCAACCGCTAGACAGTACCCAATGCCCCAGTGATTTCCTGATTCCAGTCAGCTATTCATAAACACACCTGAGGATGTATGATATTAATAGCAGCACAGCTATTACAGAGCTGTATCATAGAAAGCTATCAAATGCTTGGCGTAATTCCTTACCGCATCTGAAACTAGTGGCTTCGGTGGAGTAGTCTGTAGCATGCTGAGCTTTTATGCCCAAGATCAAACCCGGACGAAGTCGTCGAATGTTTTAAGAGCGTTAAATCTTTCAATATGCCTCCCTTCGGAGTGGGAGTAAAGCTGGCGGTCCCATGTCATAGACTTATGGCTTATGTCTGGTAAAAGAATCTTCCACTAATGAAACTTGTGTGAAGATAGATTTCGTTGAAACGCTCTATCAGAGTTCCAACGTTCACGACAAGGTGTCAGTGACATCTGGTAGCGAAAATTGGAACTACTTGAAATTGAACGGAACTTGTAGCTCACCCCGTGGGTGCCGTATTGAAGCAACTACAGCCTTTGGCGAGCCGAACATGTCTTCGGACACTCCTGGCACTAAAAGCCATACGCTAAATAAAAAAATAAAAAAATAAAGTATCTGAAACTTACACATGTTATGACGTTATGTTACACAGAAGTCACAATATGGTGGTCCTTCACCTTCGTTGTTACCGTCCGCTTTAGGTGGTTCGAATCCCACCATTTCAATTTTTATTTTTTGTGTGTTTTTTCAGCCATTTTTGTTTTACTTTTAATGCTTGCTGATTGATTACATTCTATTTAATTATTAGTTAAAAATTTCTGAACGTGTTTGTATATTAACCCTGGAGTAGACTAGTAACGTTCAAGTTTTGGTACATTAATGCTAACGTGGAGTACTGTATGCCCCATAAATTAAATCGCAATATTTTGGTTTTCCACTAATTTTAATACATCAGAAATGCATATAGCCTATTATATACTGCTCAAAAATAAATTAGAGGGACAACATTTGAAACACCTGCATTATTTTGTCAGGAATGGGTGGAGTGAAACAGCCATGTTATCTGGGAAATGAAACCTTTATTTAACGGAAATGTACATTATACTCTGCATGTCGTAGCACACATGTTGGTGCTATGACCAGACATGCAACACAATTTCGTCAACCAAATTGGAGAGTCCTTCCATGAATGCACAGAGTGCACAAAAGGAAACAGTTCAATATCTGGTAGGCCCTCCATGTGCCCGTATAACTTCCTCACATCATCGTGACATGCTCCTGACATGTCTGCGAACAGTTTCTTGTGGAATTTTGTCCCCCTCCTCCATAAGGGCCTCTGCAAGTTGTTCCAGAGTCTGAGGCCCTACAGGACGGGCCCGAAGTTGTGTGCCCAGCATTTCCCATAAATGCTCAATGGGATTGAGGTCAGAACTCAACGCAGGCCAGTCGAATGTTTGAATCGCGATGTCCTGTAGAGTTCCCATTGTGGCTGCTGCTGAATGAGCTCTCTCATTGTCGAGTTGCAGGATAAACTGGAGACCCATTACAACTGCAATGGGCATAACATGACCTAGTACAATCTCGTTGATGTACCTCTGAGCATTAAGTCAGCCTCTGATTATCTGAAGGCCCGATCGGCCATTAATTGTGATGCCACCCCACACCATGACTGAGCCACGGCCAAAGCTGTCCGTTTCTTGGACTGCTGCTCCATAATAACGTTCACCACGACGGCAATAGACACGTATACGTCCGTCGCACCGTGTTAGATGAAAGCGGGACTCGTCCGTAAACAATACATTGTGCCAGTAACGCAGCTGCCAGTCCCTATGGTCCTCAGCAAATCGAAGTCCCTCTCTCTTGTGGCAAGCTGTTAATCGAGGGACCTGATAAGGTCGTCTTGGTCTTAAACGTGCCTCTCGGAGTCTGTTGCGCATTGTTTGGCCACTGACACTGCAACCAGTTGCTGCTCATAGATCACTTTGTATGTCCCGGGCGGTCGCCAAACGCCCGAGGAGATGACAATTCACCACATATCGGTCGTCTCTGGCCGATTTTGTTTTGTTTTCTCCCTTGCCCTGGCTTTCGTGTGTATGAAGCAGTTTCACAAAATCATTTCCAAACCCTCCAAACAACAGATGAAGCCACATTACGCTCCGTAGACACTGCACGAATAGTCCAATTACTGCAGTATTGTCACTGCCCGAACACATTCTGTCTCATTCAGATGCCTCATTTCGACTAATGCAACGTACACCAAGCGTATAGTAACGTATTCTTCACTTACACGCACTCGAGGACAGAGTGCTACATTTCTTGTCCATTTCACTCTGCGGCATAGCACAATACATGTGTCTACTGCCGCTAAGCCATGGCTTTCCAACGACATGTGGAAGTGTCTTCGTATTCTTAAAACATGTCGGAAGAATACGAGCAACAGTAAATATCGTAATCACCGACTGCGTACATGGTAAACTCGATCAAATTCCTGGCCCTCTAATTGTTTTGAGCAGTGTATAATAAAACATACAAAGCACTGAATATTTGACACTATTATAATAATCACATAATATACATTCCCTGGAAATCATCAAAAGTTTCAGATTAGATCATTTTCGTTCATATTTCTCTCATGTCCTTCTCATACCGCACACTGCCTGCAAATCACTAGTTTGTGTCCTAAACACACAAAATGCGTACACTCAGAGCAAATGACTGTAGATGATGATAAACAAACAAAAATACACTAGGCCTATACCACTGAAAAGTTGCACGAACACTAACGTGGGGAATAGCATGCCCCAGAACATCGATAAAACAGCGATTCGGCCAAGGTGCATCAAGGTCACTGCGCAGTTGGAGCTGTTGAGTAGTCGAGGCCGAGTCGCATAAGGGCTGCCAATCCACAATTAGAGAGAAAATAAGTTTCTCTGGGGCACTCAGTGCCCCTCCAGGGTTAAGAATCATTTGTGTATCAAACTTGGGTTTACAACAGGAAGGTGTTGTTTGGCACTCCAACCTCTCATTGCCACGCGCCGATCACATCGGCTCTCGCTGCTCGCGCCAAAAGTGCCAAAGCCGATTCAACCGGCGCGCTGGTTATCTTATATGTTGTAGATTTCTGTAGGCATATGTCCGTGATTGTTTCATACTGTTGGAAAGGTGAGGTTTCAAGCTTGCCTGTGCGGTGTTTACTTTTTCCTTCGAAGTGCGTTACGCGATAGGTTTGAGTTCGTATTCACGTCCTCTCTTTGCGCTGCCCCAATCACGCGCGTTCCCGCCAAAATTGCGGTGCAGTTGTTTTCTTCTTGTTGAAGTTTTCTGCCTACAGATGTATCCAAGAACTTTATACAGCTGGAAACGTTGTGTTTCTTTGAATATGACTCTTAGATGTCGTTAATTTAGGATCAAAACTGTTTTTTTTTTTACAAAAAAAAAACATTGAAAAA
Organism: Meconema thalassinum; assembly: GCA_946902985.2. NCBI lineage: Eukaryota > Metazoa > Arthropoda > Insecta > Orthoptera > Tettigoniidae > Meconema > Meconema thalassinum. The sequence continues at coordinate 1,536,237,439 of OX336388.2, forward strand.
TTGAACAATTATCAGAATAAACTCAATTAAAAAGGTTAAATGCCGTAATTACTTCAATGGACATAATGTATGAAAGAATGAGGTATTGGTTATAATGCAAAGCAAAAATAATGATTCTATCGTTGGAAATGTGGTAGTTACGATTTTTTATCGAATAGTCTGCATGACCATTGAAAATGGCTTGGCATTCTTGGCAAGTATTTCAGGAAATGGCTTAGAACTAAGAGGGTTCAACCCCGTACAAGTTCTACCATAATCCGCCTACTGCGCTCCGGCTATCAAATGGCTTTTTCTTATACAGGGTGATTGGAACGAATGTGACCAGGGTATATGAGCGTTGAGGATGGTTCACACTGATAATTACGTTGAAAAGAAAATAACGCGCCGGTGCCATTATACCAGCTGCTGAAGTTGAGCGATCAGATCACTTCTCGGGCGAATTCAAATGGGTTTTCTGGGGCGATGCTGCCAACACTGCCCATAGTTCGAGACCGGCTTGAGAGTGCCAATCGAAGAAAAATCTTTGCCCGGTGATGAATTTCAATATGGACTTCCGGGCATACATATTCATCCCTTAACAATTATGCTGCGGTAACACCTGTTGCGTCCCATGATGTGTTTGTTTGGATACTGATTTATAGGCAGCGGTAGCTCCTAGGTTGTTGTTTATTTACGGAAATGTTCATGAGCAACGATGTGGAATGCGTGCAATGGACTTGCTTCACATTGCAACGTGAGCTTACCCACTGTCGACATGGCCGTGCAACGGTGCTAGCAAGCAGACTTGAAACCCGAGACAGATCTTTTGTTATGTTGCAGTTAATTCATACTAGAAATTAAGGATATTTTGGTCATCAGCTCCATGAAGTTGGGTGTGTGTTGAATTTGTCTGATAATCTTTGTTTCTGTAGTTTCTATAATTTAGTGCCAACACTGGGGTAGGTAACTTGAAACAAGGGATTCGTCTGGAAGGAATGTGTAAAACCCGGGGACAAACCACACTCAGGATGGCCACTGTCGGCGCTGGGATTCAAACCTTCGTTCTCTGGACTTACAGCACCTCCTGCTATGCTGCAAAATTGCAGTTTTGTTTTAACGGCATTCTTGAAATCGTAGACTACCAATTTCAGATTTACATTATTTTTCTCGTTTCAGAAAAAGACGCGTTATCGGGTTACTAGTGCTAAAATTTTCTCTTAAATTTATTTTTAAGGAGGGAATTCGCACTACAGCCCATGAAGGGTCTAAGCCTACCAAGCGACCGCTGCCCAGCCATTTGGCCTACAGATATTGGGTTGACGCGTGGTCAACGCATCGGGTTCTCTCTGCCGTTAATCTTGGTTTTCGTGACCTGGGCATTGCCTCACTGTCAGACAGCTACTCAATTATCCTCACGAGGCTGAGTGCACCCCGTTCCAGCCCTCACGCCGGTTTCTAAAATCCATGACGGAGCCGGGAATCAAACCCGAGGCCACCAGGTGAGAGGTAGGCAAGCTACCCCAACCCCACGGGGCCGGCTGTTTAAAGGTTTACTAGATTTAAACACACTAAAATTGTATATTCAATAAAACTTAATTTTTAATTACAATTACTAAACTTTACTCTCCTATGCCGTTTATAACACCTTTACATTGATTCTTTGATAGCATATAACCCTAGCTCAGCTTCACCCACGGACTCTGGGAGAGATCATTCCTCTACCGTCGCAAGGACGGTGTCTGGGAGATGAACTCTTTTTGTCAGCAGATACAACTGGAGATGGTGAGAGGCCGAACGTCCAGGCGACCACTAACTAGGGTCTAATTAAGGATTAGACAGAGAAGAGATTTTGGAAGGATGTCGGCTGTAAAATAACACCGCCCAAGATATCAACTTATTGTCTTCAAATTATTTACTAGTTTGACCAATTCTAAAACGCCCATATACTCAATTCACATTGTTTCCGATCACCCTGTATATCAAAATAATTGGGAAGAAATTTTACATTTTATTGGCTTGAGACACATGCTCGCTTCACATTATCCATTGAGCCCCAACTTGCTTGTGTGTTAAAATAATTGTAAATATGTTATTATACATAGGTCATTTTTCACCTGGTACTAAAAAGGAAATAAGCGGAGGGGCTGGGGGGGGGGGGGGGGACCGGGAGGGTCAAGCTACTTGCCTCTCACCAAGGCGGACCAGCGGAATTCCCGGTTATTGCACATGAGAGTTACAAATTGGAATATATCACGTGTCTGTGTTCGGATTCCCCGTAATAATTAGATGTCCCGTGGCTAATGATCGCGAGAATAGCGGTCACGTAATTACTGTGAGTTTTCATCCTTTTAGAACGGAAATATCTTGACCAATAATTTTGCTACGATGACGTTTGTTGGCTTGAGACACTATGCATGTTACGCATTATCCATTAAACCGTAACTTACTTGATTCTGTCATCCGTGTATTAAAATAATTGCAAATATTTATGTCACCGAGGCCATTCTTCTATCAAGCTGTATGCCAGCCGTAGTGAGGAAAGCAGCGAATCAAGTGTTCTCTTTCAGGCAGGCACCCCGAAGACAGAATGCCTGTCCTGCGCAACATGCAAGCGCTGACTGCCATTTTGTTTCAGCATTCGTTCTTAGAGGTTGCGTGTGCTCTCAAAACAACAATTCAGTCGGATGCGAACCTCAATTGCAAATACTAAAAAATGAAAGGCGACTGTAACTGTCTGTTCAGGTCATTTGCATAAAGTCATGCGAGCAGCCAAATGTCACATGAAAATAAGTGCTATAGAATTGTTGAAAATAATCCTTCTTAGCAGCACGGATCTTCTAGTTTATTTTAAAATATTTTTCTCTCACACTGTGTGAAGTTGCACATCATATTTAGAGATAATATGCCCGTCAAATTATTCCACACCATATATAATATGGTATCTGAACATCCACGTACGTTATCAATCACTTTCAGTAAATTCTCTGCTTCACTCTATTAAATAAAATGGTATTAATGTACGAGTGGTTATCAGCAGTCAATGCAAATAGTTATATACAAAACATGTGAATTCTGGCACGAGGTATAAATATATTACTTTCAATACATTTGTATCATATTTACTTTAGGGTAATACATGCGTGAATTTTATTTACAGAAAAATAATAGCTTGTGGATAAAGTACACAATCGATCTAGATTAAAATAAACAATATTGGATGATTTATCAGGATTTCAAACACTCATGTTCACTGCTGTTGATGTACAAGGGTTAGTATATCATTCCAATAGGATATGTGCCCAATAAAGAAGCAGTCAACGTGTGCTTCAGTAGTTACGTGAGCAGATAAACTCCGAGTTTGAGATTAAACAAAGTGTATCAAAACCCGGCCGACGCCGTCGGATTTTTTAAGAGCGTTAAAAATCCCTCAGTATGCCTTCCTTCGGAGGGGAAGTAAAGCCGGCGGTCCCATGATATAGATTTATGGCATGTTAAAGAACTTTCCACTAATTACACCTGTGTGAAACTAAATTGTATAGGTTAAGAAAGTAAACAACGCTCTTAGGTTTCTATGTTCGTTGCTAAGAGCCGACTGCGGTGGCGTCTAGTAGCTGAGTTCTGAACTAAGCCTAGTAGTCGTTGACGGTGGCGTTTGGGGGCAAAAGTAGGAACTATTTGAAAAATTCTAAGTTGCAGTCTGCACTTAAATTAAAAAAACAGATACACACACTAATACAGCCATCACAATTAACACCGGTTATCAGACAGATTCTACACACACCCAAAGTACACGGGGCTACATGACCGCGTTGTCGCTGCCCCTAAACTTAAGAACCAACCAACCAACCAACCAACCAAAGTGTATCAAATATGTGGAATTCCTGATAGTTCACAGCACGACAAGGAATTCACATACGTAGCTCCGTATGTAAGGAGCGTCGCGCTATATAGCAGTGAATCTTGGACAATAGGAGAGAGAGAGGAAACGACTACTAGCATTTGAAACCTGGTGCTATAGAAGGATTATGAAAATCAGCTGGAGGAAATGGTCACAAATGAGGAAGTCTTTAGAAGAGTGGGAGAGAGAAGATGCTTCCTTAAATTTTTTAAAAGAAGACGGAATCACCTCGTGGGCCACATACTGCGATACAATGGACTGCTTAAGGTTAGAATCGAGGGAACAGTAGACGGCAAGAATTATAGAAGGAGACCAAGACTGGAGTACATGAGTCAAATACTGGAAGTTATGAGTTGTGGCTCATACTGTGAACAGTAGGATGAAGGCTGAGAGACGGGAAGAATGGCGATCTGCTGCCAACCAGCCTCACGGCTGTAAACTATCGAGATAGCTCCGTATGAAACTAATCCTGCCTATTTTATTGTTGTCTACAGGTGTGAACATGCGCAAAACTCTCCCTTCATCTCCATTAGGATTTTCTGTGACTGTCTAACTATATGTGAGCTATTGAAATTAGCTATTAGTTGAAGAATATGGCGTAAAGCAGTGTTTATCCATATCTGTTGTCTTAAAAAGTACGTCACCATTGAATTCGATCATGAATTTTCTGCATTCCAGACTGACTACACTACCAAGGTTTCCAACCAACAACAACACATTTCAAGAGGGCACTCTAGAATGACTGGCTTACTTACCAGTGGCATATGTATTCCTCACAAAATGCCATCAGTTTGTGGCGAAGGATAATAGCAACACACTTACGTCCATTTAAGCCATGGTTCTAGAAACCTTGCTCTACATATATGGTGGTACTGAGATTCCCCAACGTTTCACTTTCCTTTATTGTAAAGCAATCTCACAAACATTTTTTTTTCTTGCGTGTCAATCGTGGCCTCACCTGGATAAAAGTTAAGTTGACTGACTGCAGTGTACTGTTGATTATCGACGTTCCAGTCACTGGCTGTATGAAGGTTCTTGCTGGAGAATTCTGGTTTTCTCTGTTTGCCTGTACTCCTTAAGCTGCCTGTCTGCTGAGTGGTATGGTGGTGAGGAAGATGCTAGCCAGTTGTGTCAAATTATTGTCTGTTTGTAAGAGAACGCAAAGACACTTGTAATTGTACAATATTTGGGCTGCTCTGGTTCACTAATGTTCAAGAAAAACATTTTAATTCCCGCTTTCTCCCGGAATTCAAGGGTGAGAAATAAGTCCGGATCTGTGAATAATTGATTAGCATGCTAGTATTGGGCCAGAAGTGTCTTGGGTTCGATTCCTAGTCAGGCCATGGGGATTTCAATGGTTTACTCTCATGGATCTGGAACTAGGTATTTGTGACGTCTTCGTGAAAGAGAGGTCGAATATAAGTAAATAGGCAAATAAAACGAAAACGTTAAGTAAGAAAAATTAAGAAAATGATAATATTCATGTTTCGGATAATTTTACGCCACATAGTGGCCCTATGCTGAGATGTTACAGCACGCTCGTCATTTGTCAACGCGACAGTCAGTCAAATGAATTTGCCCCACCCTCAAAAGCTGTACCCGCTCCCAGAGCCCATCGCTCATGTCTAGGAAACACTGCCCTAAATGAATTAACAAGAACTTCACTCTATGAATGACGAGTAATCAAATCTAGTTGTTCATTAAATGCTGAATAACACTGTCAAGAGTTGTGTACCGTGGTGTGTCCTGCTTGCAGCACGTACACGTTGTGCAACCCAGCCTCCGAATGAGGAGAACGTGCGCTGTTAACTTCGTTGGTCGTACTTCACTTCTTAATCTCTTTCTCGCACCAACTTTCCTTTTTTCTAACCAACTTTTTCTCCTCGTCTCATGTGTCCTCCGTATTGCCTCTCCTGTTTTTACCTTATTTCCTGACAGTCCTCGTATCATTCACTTGATTTTCTCTTCACGCTTCTCCTCGAGTTTACTCAACTTTGTTGTGCCCCAGACTTGAGTTCCCTGTCTCATCCCACAGCTGAAGTCCATGAGTAGCTTCCCTGTATAGTATTTTACAATTTATCATATTAGGCTTGCGAAATTGCATTAATTCAAAATTGTGTTCAAGATAGTTTGAATCCAGTAGTGATGATGATGATAATTGTTATTTTAAGGGGCCTAACATCTAGGTTATCGGCCACTAATGGTTTGGGTGATCGTGAAGATGAAAATGAAATGTAAACTATAACAAAAATTAACTACTAACTTATATACTAGAAGAAGAAATGGAAAACAAAAGGAGAATAAGGCAAATAAAGGACAGGTAGAAACAAGATGTTCAGTAAAGAACATATAGCCTACTTTCTCCTAAATGCATGGGTATTGTTATAATTCTTTGTCCTTTTCAATGAGTATAATTGAATGTTGGTTGTAGTAGCTTGTTGAAATACAACGTGCTATAGGGATATTAAACATGAATATGAAGTGCCCTTTGCTAGTGCTACCTCTGTAAAAAAATGCATTCTGTTCGGTTTCACCGTGTTTGAATTGATCTGGGGAATGGATTTGCACACATACATGGCCGCTATTTGCAAACTATTGGGCTGATGACCTTGTAGTCAGTCATAAGATGCTTTCCACAAAAAAGCATGTTGTTGCAAAATCCGGTAGAGATCAAATTATTAGGATGGTCGAAATTTGATTTAAGCTTTTAACATTTGGGTGGCCACCATTCCGTTTCCGTCAAGATGGCGGCGATATAAAACATGACACTGAGGTGCCATTTGCTAGTGCTACCTCTGTACCAAATTTCGTTCAATTCGGTTTCACCGTGTTTGAATTGATAGGGGGAATCGATTTGCACACATACTTGGCCACCATTTGCAAACTATTGGGCTGATGATCTAGCAGTTTGGTCAGAATATGCTTCCCACATAAAGATTTGTTGTTGCAAAATTTGGTAGAGACTAGATTATTAGGTTGGTCGTAATTACAATTTAGCCTTTAACATTTGGGTGGCCGCGATTACGTTTCCGTCAAGATGGCGGTGATATAAATCTTGACACTGAGGTGGCCTTTTCTAGTGCTACCTCTGTACCAAATTTCGTTCCATTCGGTTTCACCGTGTTCGAATTAATAGGGGGAATCGATTTTTACACAAAGATGGCCGCCATCCGCAAAATATTAGGCTAATGACCTATTAGTTTGGTCAAAGGATGCTCCCTACATAATGGTATGTTGATGCAAAATTTGGTAGAGATCGGATGATTAGGTTAGTCGTAATTTGATTTAAGCTTTGAACATTTGGGTGGCCGCCATTACGTTTCCGTCAAGATGGCGGTGATATAAAACATGACACTGGGGTGCCCTTTGCTAGTGCTACCTCTGTACCAAATTTCATTCCATTCGGTTTCACCGTGTTCGAATTAATAGAGGTAATCGATTTTGACACAAAGATGGCCGCCATCCGCAAACTATTAGGCTGATGACCTATTAGTTTGGTCAAAGGATGCTGCCCCCATAAAGGTATGTTGTTGCAAAATTTGGTAGAGATCGGATGATTAGGTTAGTCGTATTTTCATTTAAGCTTTGAACATTTGTGTGGCCGCCATTACGTTTCCGTCAAGATGGCGGCGATATAAAACATGACACTGAGGTGTCCTTTGCTAGTGCTACCTTGTTACCAAATTTCGTTCAATTTGCGCTCACCGTGTTCGAATTGATAGGGGGGGACAGACATTCAGAGTACACACACTCACACACACACACACACACACACAAACTGACTCACACACATACACACACACAGACAGACACACTTTTTTTCGCCCTGTAGTGATCTCATAAGTCTACTTTCATTTTTTGCAAAAATCGAAAGTAGGCTAAAAATGCCCTCAACCCTCGAAAAATGCGGATTGAGGGACTTAGAAGGAAGGAGAGCCATGAAAGGCAGATAGGAAAGTGAAAGAGGAGAGGGTCCTCCCCACAGGTAATGGACAAAAGGGGGAAACTGGACCCAGCTCTGGAATCTCTACGGGTCGCCAACCCCGAAACTCACCAGCCGTGAGCCCCTGAGGGTGTAGCAATATCCAGGGTGAACCAGAATTGGTGGGGCTACATACACCCTGCCTCCTTGAGGACCTTGAGCAGAAGGCAGGAGAGAACATGAAAAGAAAAAGAAGGCTGACGCCTCGCAGAAGGAGGGTATCAGAAAAGATGAGACAAGGGCCAATTAAGGCTGGAAAGGAAGATATCCCTAGGCCTCGGATACCCTAATACCGTCGGGGTCGGAAGAGAACAAAAGTTGACCGAGTGAGGTCGACAGGAAAGAAGACGGAGAGGAGCCCGGCACAAGTAGGGCTACGTGGAAGCAATGCCGGACTCAGCTGGGGCCCCGTGGTCGCCAACCCACGTCCTACTAGATGTGAGCCCCTGGGGGGAATCCAGTAGTAATTATACGTAACTAGGTAATGGTAAATGACTACAAAGATCAACAAAAATTTAAAATATTCATATACTTCATGTTTTGTCTTCAAAAAGTAATCAAAATTATAACTAATATTATTCCATTGTTGGCACTTAGGAGTGCACTACAATATTTTTTCATGGTCTGAAATTTTACTGTATTCCGTACAGCCTCGTATCTTCGATGAGCTGCTGCCTCTTGGTTTTCCATCCAAGTTCTTACAGGGTTGGTAGTTCATCGTTCATCACGAAACACTCCTAATTGTTTTCCTGAGCTCTGAAACGAATTTCAATCTAACATTTGGACTTTCCGTATTTTGTAGTATCAAGCATCCTTATTCCATATCTAGTCCCAATGGTAGATTTAAATTCATGATATGAATTACTATTTTTATTACAATTCTTATTATTTTATTGAAAACTGGCCCCATAGGATGGAGCTGCACGATTTTAGCCTACGTTCAAAAAAGAATGAAAAAGAAGAAATACAAAATCAGTCGGGGTGATGTGTGTCTGTCTGTCCTTCTGTCTGTGTGTATGCTCCCTCAATATCAACTGTTCCAAAGTTTGATTACAAGTAGAACATAATATTTCACATGAGCCACCAATACATGACATTGTTGCCATTATGCTTCCACCCATTCTGATAAGTTCATTGTTTAACTGTATGTAACTTTCTTACTAACTAAGCTTGCCACGGTGGGTGAGTGGTTAACGTGTCGGTCTACTAACCCCAAGATTGCAGGTTCGCTCCTGACCGTGGTAAGTGATTTTTGAAAGGCGGCAAAAATACGGCACGTAGGCTAAGTCATACATTGCTGGCATATCAAAGAACCCATTTGAATTCAGTAGGCCATGTTCATAATGGCGAAATTAATCTCGGCAGTTTCCGCCAACACAAAGTTCCTCATTTCTCTATTAGAAAGCGCTATAGTGTTCAAGGAGCTTAGATATGTAACCTCCTTGACTTTCATAGTGCTTCAAGTAACTAGGAAATTTGACATGCAAGCTACCCTCTGGGTGTCAAATAACAAAGCTTGCACCCGGCAACCGAGGCCATACGATATTATTATTATATACTAACTAATGGATTTTATTTAAATGTTGTATGCACACTGTATATCTAAGATGAAGTAACTCTGCATGTCTTTAAGTCACCAGGTTTGCTAACAGTTAATTGAGTTTACTGAGAGACACTTATATTGTATTAACAGGTGTCTCTCGCAAAACTCAATTAATGCGAAAGTTAATACTTCTATAAAACACATTATCCATCTTGGTCAATGTTTTTGCTTCATTGCTAACTGTTAGCAATAATGTCACTCTCTATAATTTTGGACTGTAGTCTCAACACCTCAGAAAGTATGTTTGTAAATAGTTCTAAACTTAGCAGACGCTTGAAACATAATTTTGTAGATTAATTCTGAGCAATCATGCATTTCAGTGCTGCAAACATAATTCTATGCATGCTGATTGGTTCCATGTTAAACAGAAGATGGACTTTCCTGAACCGCACCCCTCTTATTGTCTGCAGGGCAGTCCTCTTTAAAGCAAGGCTCTGTGAGTCCCGCAAGTTCATTTAAGTGTCGAATATTGCTGGATTGTTCTGTCTTTGGAAAAGGCTGTGCGTAAGCGAGCCGTCAGAATGTTCGAGATACAGTGACATCACCCAATAGGTCTGGAGTAACCGAGAAGCTACGAATGATCCCGGTAACTGGTATTTAAGACCATGGAGTCGGAGAGGTATTGGTTGCCAGGAATGACTGAAGACTGAGGAAAAGTGAAATTCCATTATGGCTCTGAACAGTGTGTGCTGTGGAGAAACGAGTTAGACAGTGCGCCTATGTGAGCAATTGTTGTACTACGGAGCGTTGTGTGAGGGTGATAGCGGGACAGTGCTGAGGTCCTGTCTTCGACGCAGCGCGTGGACTTCATAGGTGACTATGAAGCATAGCATATGATATCATATGACTGTTGACACAGTAAATAGTTTAAACGCAAATTCTTGCCCAATGCAATACTGCAGACACTTAGACTTCTTGAATGCTGATAAGCCTACTGATGAAAGTACCAGGAGAACGCGAAAAGAATCAGGCAACCACAACGTTTCCGAAGTGCAACAGTGATTGTGCCAATCATAATGTACATAAAATGTCCACTAACTCTAATTGACAGCAGAAATCACTCCGAGCTCTATAGCCGTAAAATACACCTGCAAAGAACAAAAGACAGTCCATATCGACAAGAGGGTCCCATTTTGCCAGTTAGACTGGTTTTCATACGGAAGACGTGGTAAATGGTGGTCATTTAGCCGTAAGAAGGAATAGAAAACCAACCCACGAATAGACGAATAATAGTAATGCTAATAATAAACTAATCTGCGATTTGGCCCGGAGTAACTCGTGTATCCAAAGACGACTGATGCCCAGCTCACAGCTTACGGGTTATTGGGGCACGTGGATTGTACAAGGACACCCTCAGCCACATTATCTTGGTCTTAGGCCATGCGGCGTTACTTTTCATATCAGGAAGCTACACAGTTGTCCACACGAAGTTGAGTGCAAACCGTTCCAGTCCTCATCGTGAGTCTTCAAATTTCTGGCGGAGCCAAAATTTTTATCTTCATAAGGGTGCTACTCCTATTCCATGAGGTTGGCGCTTATATTATCAACTGTAATAACATTTTTTAATTTTTTTAGGGGAAGAAATGCATTTACGGACATAGTGTCGGGCTCCTGAGTAGCAGAATACCGACTAAAACTCCCCCCGTTACTTCTGAACACTAGCCTGGAAGCTGGAGTCATTTTATCTTTGCCCGCAGGGCACTCCTCCTTAGTGAATTAACTTCAGTGGCGATCCAGATCCGTCTTCTTTGTTCGGAGGATAACTTCAACAAAACTTGCTACAAGTTTCCAATGTTCTTCATTTTGTAGCATTACCGCAACAATATTGTCGGGAGATATCTCTACATCAATGTGACCTTGAAGAGACTGTCTATTTTGGACCCACCGTCCACAAGAGAAGAAGGTTTGATTAGCATTATCTAGCTCATTAACACAGTAGATACAATCTGGTGAATCCACTTTCCCCATCTTCTTAAGATAAGAACAGAAGTACCCATGGCCAGTCAAGAACTGAGTGAGATAATAACCAACCTCACCATGTTTCCTCTCTGTCCAAACCTGCACCTGGGGTCACATTCTCTTGGTCCACTGGTTTCGGTGTCCTTGCTCCCATTTGATCTGCCAATTATGAAAGGTTTGTACTCTTGCTGTTCGTCTTGCATTTTGTAAACCTACTTCCGATTTCCTCCAGTAAATGTACTTGCGTTCTTTCGCAAGAAAGAAATTTGGAATTATCCCAGCAATAACAAGAACTGCTTCTTCAGAGACCTTGCGATAAGCAGATGCCTCTGCACTTCTGCTAGTGACTTCCTATAAGTTTCCTTATCCAGGGTATCCGCCCATATTTCCGCTCCATACAGCAGAACTGAATGGATGGCTGTCATCAGTAATCTCCTCTTACTAGATTTTGGCCCACCAACATTGGCCATTAGCCGACTGAAAGGCGTTACTCCTCTTGCCGCCTTATCTGCAGTCCGTCTAATTTGTTCTCCAAAATTCAGTTTATTGTCGATCATGATGCCCAGATATTTTGCTGCTGGCCACGTCTCTACTTGAATGTCTCCTACCTGTATTGGGAGTATTGTCAGAATTCTCTTCTTTGTTAGGATTACAATTTCTTTCTTACTAACATAATAGTAATCACAACAATAATAATAATAATAATAATAATAAATATAACTCATTATTCGTCCTTTTAAGTGCTATGTCATTAGTCAGACTGGATGCCGGACTATTGTCCTGGTGGATATCTTTCATGTGCTTTTATATGTACAGACACGGGCCTGTCATATTTGACCAACCTCAAATTGTAAGGGGTAGTGATTCGATCCCACAACTGAGGGCAATAGGCGAGAGCCCAACTGACGGATCCACACAGTCTGTCTCAACCCACCAAGTTACAGTGCTGTAAAAAAAGAAAACATGAAAATAAGATCTAGACCTTACAGGAACTGGAACGTAATGACTCACTGAAAAAAGAAACTAGAATCCAACAAAGAAACATTTTTTCACTTATTTATAAATTTACCAGAAAGCCAAATATTTGTACTCATAGTGGTGAATGCATACGTTGTACAGGGCATCACCAATAGCTGGAGTTGTTTGTTGTTTCATTTGAGGGGCTTGGTCATCGTAGTCATTTATCTCCATGTACTTAGGTGTGTGTAAAATTTGTCTGATAACTTGTGTTAATATGATGTCTGTTGTAGGGAGTGTGTCTGTTTGGATTACCATACAACGCACTGACGCTGTCTAGTTTGTCATTACTCTGAACAGTGTCTGTACAGAGTAGACAGTGAGGAATACTAAATGCCCTCTTAACATCGCTTCAACCGTCAGTGTAGCTTAATGCGTAACGTCACCTTACCCAACTTGGATGGAGAGCTGCAGTTTTAAGATTCAAGGTTCTATTTTTGACGCAGTGCCAACTCTCAGCGTGTCTTTTCCTTGTTTATTTCCCTCACTCCTTCCAAGAAACTGCTGGAACGGTAACTTATTTCAAGCCTATCCTAGAACTTAATTTCAGTCACCACAGGAACACATGTTTCCATGTGTAATGTTAAGAATACTTTCGAACTGATCTAGAAGATTTCAAGAACACAAGTTGCATGTTCAGTGACGTTTAACAATAGACTGGTATAAATGTTTAACACAATATCTTAAATTCCCTCAGGTGTGTCAATTTGAACTATGGGCATCATTATAGCGTGTCCTTCATCTATTCAGAAACATACGATCTATATTTCTGCCTTTGTCTACAAATTTGCCACGCAATGTGCTGCCAAAGCAAACTTTTTCAGAACTAAATAAAACGGAAAATAAAACTACTAATTCTTCGTTGTTGTTCTTTGTGACTGTCAAAATCCTTCGTTGGTGTTCTTTGTGATTATCAAAACAGATCACTATTGGTTTAATTTTCAATCAATACGTTATTTGTCAAAATGATAGTGATGTATCAATGGATTATTCAAATTCATTCAACACACAACCAAATACACTTAGCAGATGACAAAGATTTTTAATCTCGTACATAAAGTGACAAGTTATCAAACAGTACGTTTAGAAATGTGGCAAATAATGGGCAACGGGCATCGCTTTTTTTGAGAAACGGTGTGAATGTGATATATTGCGTAAAGGGAGTCTTGTTGGACACCAAAATGGAGAAGAGAAGGTAACATCTGTTTATGATGTGACGGCGAGGGTAATTGAGTGCATTAGCGATAAGCGGCGCCTTGGCTTCATTGCGCAGCAAGCCCGAATAGAGTACACAAAAACATGGTATGGAGCTCCGAGCATGCAAGATGATAACTCGAACAAAACAATGGACAACTAAATGATCTACAACAGTGGTGGCCAACTTGTTTCATGGAATAGTTGTGTTTAATATATCCGTGATGGGATAATGAATTATTCAACAAATATTAGAAAGGTAGATATTTGATTTGATTTATTTTAATCCATGCATTATAAGGTATGGAAATTTCAGTTCAAATTCAAGTAGGTATTTTTTCAATAGTTGCCAGGACTGTAAAGTCGTAATGCAGTCCATAGCAAGCAACTGTGCAGTGACGTTTTTGGAAGAAGAACAGGTGGAGCACTCTATTACCAAATCAGGACAACAGGGCATCTTGTATCGAAGAGCAGAAGAAACAATTGTATCGCCAATGAATAGGCCACTGCATTTAAACTGCTCAATCTCACTTGAATTCTGTCAATTCACGGTGATTCTTTCGCTGTATTGAATCATTCAATGCTGTGTAACTGATGGAAACACCTAATATTTCGTTAATAGGAATCGATTCATAAAATGTATTTTTTTAGTAACTGACCAATTTGTGTTGTAGTGACGAGCGTTCTTGGCTGTTACCCCTGATGCCCAAGAACGATTATAGGCTCTACCAAGAATCTTAATTCAACTGACTACTGAAATGGTGTACTGCCATCTTAGTTGGCAGAAGTAAGAAGAGGTGGTTCGAATTCAACCCCAGTAAGAACAGGTGACTTTCCGTGGCCGTGGTTTCCCACATCTACTCCAGGCAAATGCCGGAATGCTTCCTAATTGAAGTTCATGGCTGCCTTCTTCCCAGTACTCACCTCAGTTACAAATGCACACACTACAATAGAAAGCACAATATCGCAAGTATTCAGACACATTCTATATCATTCTATGCATATAGGCATAATATGTTACAGTAAATGCAATTAGTCGGGTGATATTGTATATTTTTAGCCTACTTTCGATTTTAGCAAACAGTGAAAGTAGACTTGTGAGATCTACACAGGTCAAAAAAAATTGTGCGTCTGTCTGTGTGTGTGCCCCCCCCCTATCAATTGAAACACGATGAAACCGAATTGAACGAAATTTGGTACAGAGGTAGCACTAGCAAAGGGCACCTCAGTGTCATGTTTTATATTGCCACCATCTTTACCAAAACCTAATGGCGGCCACTGAAATTATCAAAACGTTAAATTAAATTATGACCAAACTAATCATCGGATCTCTTCCAAATTTGGTAAAAAACATAGCTTCGTATGGGACGCGTCTTTGGCGCAAACTGAAAGGTCATCTGCCGTAACATTTCAGAATGGCGGACGTGTGAATTATAGAAGCTTTATAATCAATTACTTGGGAACCACCAGTTCCAATTATCGAACCGAGAATGGTTTGAAATGTTCTTAAGGGCGTGGCCCGTTCGAAATTAAAAGTTTATATCATACTATTGTAATACAAAAGTGACTTTAAAAAGCTGAGCCGTCTCGGTTACAAGAAAAGATGGCAGCTGATCTCTCGTTCTGACCTATTTTTCACTAATTTGAGTATGTTGCATTCAATATAGCCTACTGATATAAATAATATAAACTCTGTATGAATAGCTTTATAACAAAAATATACACCACTGAAGAAATCGTTTAGTCCAAATCATTATTTGCTAAGACGTTGTATGTACGACTATTGATAACGACGAATTTCGGTAACATGTTTGGCTGTGAGGTAAAATGTTAGTCTTTCACCCGTTTGGCCGAATTTCAAACCCTATCAGAGTTGGTTTTTCTTGCTTGAATTCTTTTGTATTTATTGTTTTGTAATTACTCAGACGTTATAAAATGAAGCATTATATTGTGCATATTACGACGGAAAATATATATTTAATTATTCACCACCGGATGTGCACGAGAGACTTCTAACAGCAACCAGATGAACTATGAGGGTGACAAACACTGGCAACTAGATGTGAGCTGCACACCGGCCTGGGCGTTGGAACAGCTGTAATTGAAAAGTTTCCTATTATCGCCGCTAGAATGCACTCGCTCTATTAGTATTATCTTGTGTAAAACTTTTTCGCCAGATGTCATGACTGGTCTATGTGGGACTCCATTGGTTTGCCTTCCGTTGGAATTCTATACGCATCGAATTTGAAGAATGACAAGTTGATAATACGATAAATTTGTATTTTAAAGCGTTTGTAACAGCTTATTGTGTGTTATTTGAACTAGAAAACAAAACAACTCCACATAGTACCTGTACTCTAGCTGTTGGTGCTAGTTCAGGATATTAATTAATACTTTTACTGCAGCCAAATTGCAATCGAAAATAAAGATTGAACATGTACACTAAAATTGCGCTCTGGCGTTTTAAATTGCATAGTCTGAGTGATTTTATTTTACTACAGAGCTCTAAGTTGAAGCGTTCACATGCTTATCCACATAGTTGGCATTCACACGTCACTGTAGGTTCATGCAAATATGTTTTATTACAATTTAGGTGGTGAAAGCCATGGGCAGCCAGACGTGTAAACACATGCCTCAACTCAAAGTTGGGTGTTGCCACGTCCGGTTGATCATGTCTCCAGTTCCATAAAATTCTTGAGGTACGATTTCTCATTTTTTTTCTTCAATGATGTTGGTAGGTTTTCCTATGGTCTGGTGATTGGTAGAGGTAAATAGTTTCTAAGGTCTTAAACCAAGAAATGATTCTGCTATACTCCTTGATAAAGACAAAGAGTTATAACAGCACCCATACATTTAGGAGAAAGTAGGCTATATGTTCTTTGCTGAACATCTTGTTCGGTTATTACATTTAATCATCACAAAATTCGGAAAATGTTATATTTTATTGTTAACTTATCACATTAATCGGGGAGTTTATATAACTCCCAAATCGAAATGACAATAATGTAATTAAAGTCAGTTTAACATTAAATGCTATGTGTTAATAAGTATTTACTGTGCATACAAACACAAACCTAACCTAGGAATTGCGCCCCCAGACCTCCCTACTCGTAGTACAAGATTCGTCAAGATGGTGGTGTAACCTAATAGTGGCCAATAATTTCGCCCATACAATGGTTTAACCTAGTAGTGACCAATGGAATTCTCCATGGCCGTCATCTAACCTAGTAGCGACTAATGATTTTGTCTCACCTTGGCTTTAGAGGAGTGAGATGAAACTTTTCAATTAAATTATTCACATTCGCTATTACGACTTGGGAATTGAATCAACTCACCAATTTATTTCAAAAATATTCAATAATGTATCATATTTACCGCATTTAGTGATGATTATGAATAATAAACAGCAATAATAAACAATCTACTATTACATTTACCATAGCATTTACAGGGTCATTCATATAAAGTAAGAACGGCAAGCGGCAGTTTTGTTATTCGCTGCTACAGTGGCCTTGGCCGAGCTTGTGGCGCGCCATGGCCTCCTGCTTTAAGTGTGTGTACAATCCTGTATGAAATATTACCTCATAAAAGATGCTAGAAGTGTCGTCCTTTCTGGGTTATACAGGCATTGTATCTGGTCACCACATTCTGGCTGACGCGAGTGAGTTCTGCCACTTTAATGTTTCTGATTTTGAATTTTATGCTTTTTATTGAGCACTGAGTCAGTAGTGTCAAACTTATTTATAACTAGCAGAAGTACCCATTCTTCGAACGGTCTTTGGTATTAATAGCCAGACGTAATCAATTGAGCTACTGCTGCAATGGTTAAGAGGCTTGGAACCTGTTTGTCGAAAAAGATAAATGATTAGTTAAAATATGCTCAGAAAATAAATTTAGCCTACCTAACGTGTACTTCCTGACGTGAAAATAAAATTGAAAACCTCGTAGACGAAACGCAATACTTGTCATGTTGCTGTTTGGAGATATAATAGACCTTGTGTACGACATATCGCACGTTTAAGTCGTGTGAAAAAATCTATGGTAACCCCTGACCCCCTTAAGCGCATCGATGAATTTTACAGTTTTAGTTGGTTCCGTGATAACCTTATTGCCATTTGCAAACGTTCACAGAAATGTAATAAATGGAGTGGCATTACTTCTTGCAGAAATAGATTGAAAGTTGGATGTCAACTTTTGAGATGCTTTTGTCATGGTTATTGGCGTGCATTCCTTCATTAGTTTATTAAATGAAATTAGTTATCTTGGAATATCAGAAACTGTTGGTATTAGAGGCTTGAAATGTAGTTTTCGGGGACCCTTTACGGCTATTTAGGGTGCCCGAGTTTTGTTTCTGACACCAGGGGCAGAAAATAAGCTTTGTCTCGTCGTTTTAGGCCGTAGTCTAATAATAATAAGTATTATTATTATTATTATTATTATAATATAACAATATAGAGATAGGGACGTAATAGACGTTCCGTACCACACCCGCACGTGTAAATCGCGTGAAACAATTCTAGAGTATCCCTTACCCCCTTAAGCGCATTATATGTATTGATGAATTTTACAGCTTGATTTTGTTCCGTTATAAACTTATAACCGTTTGCAAACTATCACAGTAATGTAATAAATGGAATTGTATTGCGTCTTACAGCAATAGATAGACCTGTGAATTTCTGTTGCCATGGTTATCGGATTGCATTCTTTCATTATTGTATTAAATAAAATTAATTTTCTGGGAATATCTCAAAAACGGTTGGTTTCAGGGCCTTAAAAGGTGGTTTTCGGGGTCCCTATAGGGCCCCCGAGTTTCGTTTCTCACATTGAGGGGCTGAAAATGAGCTTTGTCTCGCCCTTCTACGCCTATTTCAGCCAGTGTTTTAAGGGGTAGGCCCCCTTTTATTGGAGCTACAGAGAAGAGTTACATCAATGATTAATGTCGTGCCTCTGAAGGATATCTGTACCAAATTTTACGTTGATCCACCCAGCCGTTCTCGAGTTAAAAGGGAACATACTTGTCCACAGACAAACAGACAGACAGACATACAGACAGACAAAAAATTATTTTCGCCGCGCATCCGTCATAAAACAGTCTGAAACGCGTAAATAACGCAAATTTCCGTAGAAATTCAGAAAAAACAGACAAACTTTCATTTTTATAGAGACTAGCAGAAGTACCCTCTCTTCGAACGGTCTTCGGTATTAATAACCAGACGTTATCAATTGAGCTACTGTTGCAATGGTTAGGGGCTTGTTATTCCTTCATATGTGTATCAGAGCGAAGTTAGTATTCTGGGAATATCACACCCAGTAAGGGCCTTAAAATGTGGTTTTCGGAGACTCATTATTGACTCTCGAATTTTGTGTCCCACATTGAGAAGTGCAACATAAGCTTTGGTCGTCCTTCCAGGATAATTTTTATATTTCGCCCATTTTAGCATGTATTTTGAAAAGTTTCTTCCTATACCAATCCTTCAATGAGAAGTACGGTGAAGAGTTTTATAAATAATTGGTGTATTGACTCTCATGGATACCTAATTTTACGATGCTCCAGACATTCGAACACGAGTTATAGGCGTACATAAAGATACACAGAAAGGCCGAAAATCCCTTAGTATGCCTTTCTTCGGAGGGGAAGTAAAGCCGGCGGTCCCATGTCATAGATTTATGGCATGTAATAGAACCTTCCATTAACTACAATTGTGTGAAGCTAAATTTGTAGGTTAGATTTGATTAACGCTCTATTAGTTCCAAAGTTTGCCGGTTGCAGTGGCATCTAGTAGCCAAGTCACAGCTAGGTGTCGTTGACGGTAGCATTTGGTAGCAAAAGAAGGAACTACTGGAAATTGATCGTCTGCAGTCCTTACCTGAAATACAGATAACACACACTAATACAGCCATCACAATTAACACTGGTTAGCAGACAGATTCTACACACACGAGGCTACGTGAACGCGTTGTTGCAGCTTCTAAACTGAGGAACCAACCAACCAACCTACAACATATTACCCAGAAGTCCGAATATGGATATATCAACCACACGGTTTCAAACAAAATCATCCTTACGATGAACCCGTTTGTCGAAAAAAGAAAGTTAGAATGTGCTCAATCTAAATTCACCTAACGTGTACTTCCTGACGTGAAAATAAAATTGAAAACCTCGTAGACGAAAAGCAATACACCTCACATAAAGACTGACCCTCACCATTGTGTAAAGTCCCCATCCACAGGAAGACACCTTTAACAAAATATAAAGGCTTGTGGTGCATGGATGTTCAGGTTTTTTAGCCACCAATGGCCCAAATTCCTAATAGCCGCAAAATATAGTATTTCAATTGAGTATTTTTTGAAAATAATGTTGCTGTTTGGAGATATAATTCTGTACGACATATCACACGTGTAAATCACGTGAAAAAATTCTAGGGTACCTCTTGACACCCTTATGCGCATTGATGAATTTGACAGTCTAAGTTGGTACCGTGATAACCTTATAGCCATTTGCAAACTTTCACAGAAATGTAATAAGTGGAGTGGCATTGATTTTTACAGAAATAGATGGAACTTTGGATGTCTTCTCTTGAGAACCTGATGTCATGGTTGCCGGCTTGATTTCCTTTATTAGTTTATTAAATTAAATTAGTTTTCTGGGAATATCTAAGAAACTGTTGGTTTTAGAGCCTTTAAATGTAGTTTTCGGGAACCCTCGAGTTTTGTTTCTGCCACCGAGGGGCTAATAATGAGCTTTGTCTCGTCGTTGTATGCCAAAATATATTAATAATAATAACAATAATAATAATAATAATAATAATAATAATAATGATAATAATATAATAAATACAATATAGGGATAGGGATATGAAAGACCTTCCGTACCACCGCACGTGAAAATCGCGTGACAAAATTCTAGTGTACCCCTTGACGCGCTTAAGCTCATTATACGTATTGATGAATTTTACAGCTTAATTTGGTTCTGTGATAACCTTATAGCCGTTTGCAAACTTCACAGTAATGTAATAAATGGAATTGCATTGCGTCTTACAGAAATAGATGGTCCTCTGAGATTTTGTTGCCATGGTTACCAGATTGCATTCTTTCATTAGATTATTAAATGAAATTAGTTTTCTGGGAATATCTCAAAGACTGTTGGTTTTAGGGCCTTAAAATGTGGTAGGGCCCCCGAGTTTTGTTTCTCACATCGAGGGGTTGAAAATAAGCTTTGTCTCGTCCTTTTACGCCTATTTCAGCATGAATTTTAAGGGGGTAGGCCCCCTTTTATGAGAGGCACGGAGAAGAGTTACATCAATGATTAGTGTGGTGCTTCTGATGGATATCTCTATCAAATTTTACGTTGATCCACCCAGCCGTTCTCAAGTTATAAGGACTCGAAGTTGTCCACAGACAAACAGACAAACATATAGACAGACAGACAGACAAAAATGTTATTTTTGCGCGCATTCGTCATAAAACAGTCTGAAACGCGCAAATAATGCAAATTTCCGTGGAAATTCAAAAAAAAAAAACAGACAAACTTTTATTTTTATATATAGAGAGATTACGTGAATCTGCTAGTGAAGGAAAATGCTGAACAAATGCATCACGTACCCGCCGAGCCGACTCGTACTTAAAATAAGTTTTACATACAAAAATACGATGTTGTAATTATAACTGCCTCATGTTAACATCTGAGTTTCAGACTGGCGACTGAACACCTGCACGCTTATTGGAAGGTCAAGTACTGTATATGCGCCTATGCGTGCGCTTTCAATACTACAGCAGGGGGCCGTGGTATGCCAAAAGCTCGGCCAAGATTACTGTAGCAGCGGATAACAAAGCCGCCGCTCGCCGTTCTTATTTTATATGAAAGACCCTGTACACACACTCAAGGTACACAATGTCCAAGCAGCAACAATCTAAATGCAATTACATCAACTCTGTCAAAGTAATTATATTATCCATAACTGTGAAGGTATTTTCAGTATTAAAAACAAGATGTTCAGTAAAAACATATAGCCTACTTTCTCCTAAATGTATGAGTATAGTTATAACTCGTTGTTATTATCAAAGAGTATAATAGAAACGATTTACCTCTACCAAACGCCACAACCTAGATAAAAACTGCTACCATCATTGAAGAAAGAAAGATAAGAAGTATATCAAGAATGTTATGGATCTGGAGACATAATCGACCGGACTGGCTGCGTGGCTCAGCGGTAACGTTCTCGCTTGCTGGGCCCTAGGTTGCAGGTTCGTATCCTGGCGCAGTCAGCTGGCATTTGAGGGTGCACAAATGCGAGGGAGCCGTGTCAGTACATTTACTGGCACGTTAAAGATCCCCTTCGGGCCAAAATTCCGGCACCCCGGTGTCTCTAAAAGCAGCAGAAGTTAAAAGGGATGTAAAACCAATAACATTATTATTATTATTATTATTATTATTATTACATATACGACCTGCCGTGGGCAACATCCAACTTTGAGTTGAGGCATGTCTTTACACGTCTGGTTGTGCATGGCTTTCACAACCCTAATTGAATTAACAAATCTTTCCATGACCCTACAGAGAAGTGTGTATACAAACTATGTGGATATTTTCGATTGCTATTTGCCTGAAATAAAAGTAGTAATTAATAACCTGAACTAACACCAACTATGTGAAATCGTTTTGTTCTTTACTTCAAATAACATTTTCAAGTAACGCAAAATAGGCTGTTACAAACCCTTTAAAATAAAAAGTAAAAATGTATCGTAGTATCATCTTGTCATTCTTCAAATTCGATGCGCATAGAATGCCAATGGTGTAGTAATCAATGGAGCCCCACGTAGACTAGTCGTGACATCTAGTGGTGAAATATCGAACAATATAATCCTAACAGAGCGAGTGCATTCTAGCGGCCTGAAGAAGAAACTTTTCAATAAAATCTGGAAGTTAATCTAGTTACCTTTTTGGCAGCTAGATGTCTCGAGTAAATCTGCTGGCGAATTATGTTTTAATTAAATATATATTTTACACCATAATATGCACAATATAACGCTTAATTTTAAAACATCTGTGTCATTACAAAACAATAAACATATAACATTTCAAGCAAAAAACCTAGCTCTGATCGGGTTTGAACCATAGGCATTTGAGCGACAGGCTAACGCTCTACCACTGAGCTAATTGTGTCAACGAATGTTGTTCTATATAAAATGACTTACATAGAACTTGTTAGCAAATAATGATTTATACTAAACGATTTCATCACTGGAGTATATTATTTATATATAAAGCATTTCATACAAAGTTTATTTATTTTGTATCAGTACGCTATATTGCATGCAATACTCAAATTAGTGAAATATAAGTCAGGCACAAGATATCCGCTGCCATCTTGTCTTATTACTGAATCAGCTCAGCTTTTTAAAATCACGTCTGCACTATAGTATTACAAAATAAACTTTTAATTTCGAACGTGCCTCTTCCTTTAGAACAGTTAAAACGATTCTCGGCTCGATAATCGGAACTGGTGGGTCCCATGATATGGATTATAAAGTTTGCATAATTCGCACGGCCGCCATCCTGAAATGGTACGGCGGACGACCTTGTAGTTTGGTCAAAAGACGCATCCTATACGAAGGTATGTTGTCACCAAATTTAGTAGAGATCGGATGATTTGGTTAGTCGTTATTTGATATTACGTTTTGAACGTTTGAGTGGCCGCCATTCAGTTTTAGTAAAGATGGCGGCGATATAAAACATGACACTGAGGTGTCCTTTGCTAGTGCTACCTTTGTACCAAATTTCGTTCAATTCGCATTCACCGTTTTCGAATTGATAGGGGGGGACAGACATTCAGAGTACACACACTCACACACACACAGACACACACACACACAGACTCACACACATACACACACAGAGACTCACACACACACATACACACACACACACAGACTCACACACACACATACACACACACAGACAGACACACTTTTTTCGCCCTGTGTTGATCTCATAAGTCTACTTTCATTTTTTGCAAAAATCGAAAGTAGGCTAACAATGTGCTTATAACACTCATGGAATTTGTCGTTAAAATGTTTGATCTGAAAAATTATAACACTCAGGTTTTAAGTAATTCGGTTGTATTTTTAGCCTACTTTCGATTTTTGCAAAAAATGTAAGTAGACTTATGAGATCACTACAGGGCGAAAAAAGTGTTCTGTCTGTGTGTGTGTATGTGTGTGTGTGAGTCTGTGTGTGTGTGTGTGTGTGTTTACTCTGAATGTCTGCCCCCCCCCATCAATTCGAACACGTTGAGCGCAAATTGAACGAAATTTGGTACAAAGGTAGCACTAGCAAAGGACACCTCAGTGTCATGTTTTATATCGCCGCCATCTTGACGGAAACGTAATGGCGGCCACACAAATGTTCAAAGCTTAAATCAAATTACGACTAACCTAATCATCCGATCTCTACCAAATTTTGCAACAACATACCTTTATGAAGGGAGCATCCTTTGACAAATCTAATAGGTCATTAGCCTAATAGTTTGCGGATGGCGGCCATCTTTGTGTGAAAATCGATTGCCCCTATTAATTCGAACACGGTGAAACCGAATGGAACGAAATTTGGTACAGAGGTAGTACTAGCAAAGGGCACCCCAGTGTCATGTTTTATATCGCCGCCATCTTGACGGAAACGTAATGGCGGCCACAAAAATGTTCAAAGCTTAAATCAAATTACGACTATCCTAATCATCCGATCTCTACCAAAGTTTGCAACAACATATCTTTAGGAAGAGAGCATCCTTTGACAAATCTAGTAGGTCATTAGGCTAATAGTTTGCGGATGGCGTCCATCTTTGTGTAAAAATCGATTACCCCTATTAATTCGAACACGGTGAAACCGAATGGAATGAAATTTGGTACAGAGGTAGCACTAGCAAAGGGCACCTCAGTGTCATGTTTTATATCACTGCCATCTTGACGGAAACGTAATGGCGGCCACACAAATGTTCAAAGCTTAAATAAAATTACGACTAACCTAATCATCCGATCTCTACCAAATTTTGCAACAACATACCTTTATGGAGGAAGCATCCTTTGACAAATCTAATAGGTCATTAGCCTAATAGTTTGTGGATGGCGGCCATCTTTGTGTCAAAATCGATTACCCCTATTAATTCGAACACGGTGAAACCGAATGGAATGAAATTTGGTACAGAGGTAGCACTAGCAAAGAGCACCTCAGTGCCATGTTTTATATCGCCGCCATCTTGACGGAAACGTAATGGCGGCCACACAAATATTCAAAGCTTAAATCAAATTACGATTAACCTAATCATCCGATCTCTTCCAAATTTTGCATCAACATACCATTATGGAGGGAGCATCCTTTGACCAAACTAATAGGTCATTAGCCTAATATTTTGCGGATGGCGGCCATCTTTGTGTGAAAATCGATTCCCCCTATTAATTCAAACACGGTGAAACCGAATGGAACGAAATTTGGTACAGAGGTAGCACTAGAAAAGGCCACCTCAGTGTCAAGATTTATATCACCGCCATCTTGACGGAAACGTAATCGCGGCCACCCAAATGTTAAAGGCTAAATTGTAATTACGACCAACCTAATAATCTAGTCTCTACCAAATTTTGCAACAACAAATCTTTATGTGGGAAGCATATTCTGACCAAACTGCTAGATCATCAGCCCAATAGTTTGCAGATGGTGGCCAAGTATGTGTGCAAATCGATTCCTCCTATCAATTCAAACACGGTGAAACCGAATTGAACGAAATTTGGTACAGAGGTAGCACTAGCAAAAGGCACCTCAGTGTCATATTTTACATCGCCGCCATCTTGACGGAAACGGAATGACGGCCACCCAAATGTTAAAAGCTTAAATCAAATTTCGACCATCCTAATAATTTGATCTCTACCGGATTTTGCAACAACATGCCTTTTTGTGGAAAGCATCTTATGACTGACTACAAGGTCATCAGCCCAATAGTTTGCAAATAGCGGCCATGTATGTGTGCAAATCCATTCCCCAGATCAATTCAAACACGGTGAAACCGAATTGAATTAATTTTTTTACAGAGGTAGCACTAGCAAAGGGCACCTCATATGCATGTTTAATATCCCTATAGCACGTTGTAATTCAACAAGCTACTACAACCTACATTCAATTATACTCCTTGAAAAGTACAAAGAGTTATAACAATACCCATGCATTTTGGAGAAAGTAGGCTATATGTTCTTTACTGAACATCTTGTTTATATATAAATCCATTTAAAAGAATTCACTAAAAATAAATCGTTACTGAGTTCTTGTTCTTTTGAGTTTATTTTGGTTTCAGATCATATTGATGTTGTGAATTTCGTAATTACAGCCTTTTATGTATTTGTTACAGTGTGTATTCACTACAGATCAATGAAGACTCCTAAATTATTCTGTCTGATCTTGAAGATGTATTCCGACACACATTCAAGTTTCCACCCGGTACTTAAACACAAAATACTGTGAGAATTTATACGACATTATTTTCCATTTATGATCTTGCTCTACGTGACCAACATACAATATTTCTAAAATCCAAAATTTCGTAATTTTACGCTTTATTGCTTATTCCCTACGGCAACTCATGTTATATTATCAGCGCTGTATTGTGAGTTGAATTTGTTACTGTATTAAAATCACTATCACAGTATAGACTACAGATTATAGCTTGTAATACTGTGTAAAATATTTGTGTGTGGCTTTCAAACTGAATCAAATGTTAAATTCCATGCTCTTCTTACGCTGCTACTTTCGGTTCTGCAGTTTTTCTTATGAAAAATAATAATAAAAATAACAAAACTAACAGGATGAAACTATGAAAAGGAGGAGGTTGTCATTTTTCTGACTCTTGTACAGAATGGGCAAAACCAGAATAACCAAAAATGTATTCGACTACCTATGGAACAACAAGACAACAACGGCATGGATTACGAAAGTTCGTAAAGATCTAGGAAGGTCCAACATTCAGGAAGTTCAGATGTTAGACAGGGATACATTTTGGACCAGTAATAAAAATTTGGAAGGGCTCCAAGACGAAAGAACAGCGAAGACCGGACGAACCTGGACGGATGAACAAAATCAGCAGCACAGCGTCCATATATAGGAATACTGGATGAAGAGGAAGACGAAGAAGAAATTAAATTGTAGCGTGATCCTCAGTGGTCTATTCGTAAATAAAAAATAGGGCGATATTTTGTGGTGCTTAAAAGAGATAGACCTGATATGTTAATTATCCCTATAAACGAAACTCTCAGGCTTCTCTTTGCTTTAAACCACACATCACTTTAAAAATATTTTATTCTCAAATTATTATTATTATTATTATTATTATTATTATTATTATTAGATTATTATTATTATAATTATTATAATTGCAGTTATGTTATTATTATAATTATTACTATGCATGGAATCATCTGCCGTAATAAACAATATACGACCCTGTCATCTCGATTTCTAAGAATCCGCAGTCACTTCTACGAAAATAATTATTGCATTCGACATGAAGATGTGATATAAAATTTAAATATAAAATTTAAATATACTAGTATTTATAATTTGGAACTTCTGGAATGTTTAAGTTCCTTCCTTGCACAATGAACGGATGAATTGTACAATACAGTGTAAGTACGATACTTTCTGTAACATTTTAGTTTACAGCTCGACCATCCGTCCAGCAAAGCGACTCGTGGCTTCTTAACAGGATGTTACTATAGCGACGTGAGGTGAAGAGGTGACGAGGCTAGAGAGAATGCCAGGGATGTCGTATGTGAAGTATAAATAAATCGTAGCCACTCCCCGGGGTAGCAGAGTTAATCAGGTGCGTGTGGGAAGGAGAGATCCTTTCCCAGCGAGTGCGACGATGGCAGAGAGTGTTAAATGAGAAGAGGAAGAAGGGAGGTAAAAGAAAAATACGGTGAGAGTTCGAGGCGCTATTGAAACGAGAAAGAAAGGGTGGGAGGGAAGGAAGGAAGGAAGGTCGGACGAAAGAGAGGGAAATGGAGATCATATGGAGGCGATAGCTAGCGATGTGGAAACTAACTGGGTTAATAAGCTGAAGCAGGCAGCCGGAGTTGCTCGAGGGACACCACTAGCGGATTGAGAGGTTTGGAAATAAGATATAAATTGAGCTCAGGTGGGACGGGGTGTAGGATGGAAGTGAGTGAATTGCAATGGTAAGTACAACTGACATGTACGCCATCAGGTTGCAACCAAGGGGAACCACTTCGTATTCTTTAATTTGTGCTGTAATTTGAAACATACCTTGCAGCAATGCCTTCTTGGGACGATGTAGGCTATATAGAGAGTCAGCTTTCTTGATGAGGAATCACCACAGTACTGGTTTAATTTGAATTACAAAGCATGATGTTGCGTGAATTACTTTCCTTCAGATACATTTAGTAACGGATCAATTACATTTCTACTCTGCCAAAAGAGGAACGGATTTAAGCAACAAAACACTGTTGCGATATATCTATATTCTGTCACCTACAGTGAATTAATTTATTCATTCATTCATTTAATTTCATTTCGTTTAATACGTTTGCTTTTCAGTGTTCAGTCTAGTCCACAAGCCTCCGCTTGTGAACTAGTCGTCTCCATGACCCCTATTATCAGTTAGCACTGCGGCTTCCTATGCCAATTTAGTGAGTAGTTGTGCACATTCCCCCAAAGGTTTCTGAATTAGTAATTCCACTTTACAATAGATGGCGCGCGAGTCGTTTCAGCTCATCCATTTTTGATAGTTGATGTGCACACGCCCACAAAGTTTTTTGATTTGGTAAATCACAATATATGGCACGCAAATTGTTTCAACAAATGAATGTAGCCTATTTCACACAGTTAAGCGGCAGTGTCTGTGCTTTCGTTGTAAGATTGTCTCAACGCGTTCCATTTTATTATTCCTCCGATTGCGATGGTACTTTGGTGAATTTTTATGGGCACGTCCGAGAAGGTTTCTCAGTTAGTAAATCCATTTTTGAACAGGTAGCGGACGATTCGTGTCAACAAAGGATTGTTGCCACGCGAATTATTTCATCAAATTGACTTCGGTGAGTTGTGCGCATGCACGCGAAAGTTTATGAATTAGTAACTTCATTTTACAATAGATGGTGCGTTAGTAATTTCATGAGTGTTGGTTTGCGAATCATTTCAACAAATGGCTGTATTTCATATCGTTTAGCGGCAGTTTCTGTATTTTCATTGTATGACTGTCCCGTATGCATTCCTATACCATCCATCCGATTACGACGAAACTTTGACGAGTTGTTGTGTGCACTCCCATAAAGGTTTCTGAATTAGTTTCCTATAGAAGAGAACAATTTTGTCAAGAAATAGTGCTAATGAGATTACAAAGAAGACAGACAAGTCCATCTGTTCGTCCCCAGACGGCTGACTGGCGCTACTGTATGGCCATAGGCAGAAAATGCGCCATTATTAAGTAGTAGTGTTGGGGCGCAAGTCGTGTCACCAAAAGAAATTGGAATAGGTAGCGCTCGAGTCATTTCAACAAATATGAATGCCGTTGCCGTGCATAAATTGGTAGATTTAACAACAAAGCACGAAACTAGCATACTTTCTTATTTATAGCGACGCGATCGTTACAGGGAGCGCCTTTTCGAGCCCTCCTTCTTTCTCTATATCCAGCAAGTTTGTGGCTTTTTGATTGTTGTTTTATATAGAGGAAATGTGAAGCCAGGAGCAAGAGCTACTCAGTGGTAGTGCTATTGCGCAATAGCTGATCGTTGATGTTAACCTATGGTGATAAGCAATGCAACCTATTACTTTCAACAGAACAAAATCTACATTTAATAATGATATCATTAATTTGATTAGAATAAAATAAAAGGATAATTTCTATATTGATCATGTTTAGAACAATACGAAGATTCAATTCTAGTAAATCAGCCTACAACTGTACTTAATATCAAGAGTGAGTAGAGTACTCAGCACCGTGCCTTACCTATATTTTCGATCGTATCGTCAAGAGGCCTGTCTCAAAATTGAACCACAAATAAATCATGGCATTAAGAAGTAAGTCACCTCTAAATATAACCCTCTTAGTGCCAATCCCATTCCTGAAGTAGCCTAATTGTTGAAAATGCCACTGCACTTCCATTCAATATGCATATTCATTACTTTCCCTGCAATATAGACAAATTACTACTGTATACCTTTCTCAATGTGCCCTCATAAAATAAAATATGTTTTCTTTTTTTCAAAGTTACATTAATGAGACATTGTTTTTTAAGAATGTACGAACATCTTCATTTATTTTTGAACTTATATAGGTTCATATAACTTTGATAAACTTAAATATAACGTTCACAAAAAGTTTTGAATAATGAATTTATAACATCCATCGATAAAGTGCAGTGGCATGAATATCTGGTGTACTGGGTACGAAATAACACTACCCAACAATATGAAACTCTGAAGTGACATCTATACTAGGAATCTTCAGAGGTAACAAAACAATCGTGCTCTTTTTGTGTGAGGAGCAAAAGCCGATCAAATCGGCGCGTGGCACTAAGATGGTTAAAGTACACTGATTACACAATTGTCGTGAGCAAAGCCGTGACGGGTAATGCTAGTTATCAATAATATGAACTTGGAAGTCCCGTAATTGAGCTTGGTTACAGAGAAGCCAGAGCTTCTATCAACCCCCTCCTCACATCAATAGGTGCATGCGTCTCCCGGATATTCACACAGCAGTGCCCGGCTCTGCTAATACAAAGCAGAAAGTTCGCATAATGAGAGCGCAGAGAGTCAATATGCAGGTAGATACATAGAAGTTAAGGATCGATAGTATGAAAGTTGTTCTTCTTTGAAGGGTTCTAGCCATGTCTAGTCGTTCTCCTTCACTTAAGTGCCTACTTATATTGGTGAAGTGTTTGAACGTATGGTAATTGTTTTCCCGAGATGGACTATTGTACCGTGAGATCGTCAATTTGAACTCTCTTATGAGAAGGGAAATGTTGCTGAAAGACACACATGAAACATATCTGAAGTTGGGGTATAGAGCAATGTGCCGTGGCTTAAACTACATGAGGGAACTAGTTGAGCAAGGGAAGAATAATGTAGAAAGGGTCTTGATGGCTATTATTAGATTTTGAAACTGGCAAACCGTCAAATAATTTCTGAAATACTGTACGCAATATAGTGAACGGATTATTGTAGCAAAAATCAATACAAAACCTACGTGCACCACAGTGGTACAAGTCCATATGCCTACCAGTCAAGCTGATGATGAGGATGTTGAAAAGGTCTACGAAGAAATAGATGAAATTCTGAGGTATATCAAGCGTGATAAAAATGTTATAGTAATGGGAGATTGGAATGCTGTGGTAGGAAAAGGAAGAGAAGGGAAGATAGTAGGAGATTTCGGATTAGGTGAAAGGAATGATCGAGGAAGCAGGCTGATGGAATTCTGCACCGAACATGAGTTGGTCATAGCTAACAACTTATTCAATAACCACAATAGAAGAAGATACACATGGATGAGACCAGAAGATACAGGGCGTTACCAAATAAACTTCATTATCGTCAAGCAGAGGTTTCGAATCCAGATTTAGGATTGTAAAACATATCCCGGTGCTGACATAAACTCTGATCACAATCTGGTTGTTATGAAATGCAGATTAAAGATGAAGAAACCGAAGAAAAGTCAAAAGCCAAAAAGGTGGGCAATAGACAGACTGAAAGAGAAGGATCTAAACGAAAGATCAAGGTGAGTATAAAGGAAGGACTAATGAAAATCCCTAAACAAAAATTCAATTGCAGATGAATGGGTACTTTTGAAGACTGAAATAACAAAATCCACAGAAGGAAACATTGGTAGGAAAGAAATAATAGGTAGAAAACCGTGGATCACTCAGGATATACTATAATTGATGTACGAAAGGCGGAAACACAACAATGTAAGAGATGAAAAGGGGAAAGCAGAATATAGACGTCTGAGAAATGAGGTTAACAAGAAGTGCAAGGAAATGAAGGAAGAATGGTTGAAAGAGGAATGTGCAGGCATAGAAAATTGTCTGAAATTAAGAAAAGTAGACACAGCTTATCGAAGGATTAAGAATACTTTTGGGGAAAAGAGGACTAAGTGCTGTAATATTAAGGACACGAATGGAAAGCCTTTAACAGATAGGGAAGAAATGGTTGAGAGATGGAAGGCTTACATAGAGTGTTTGTAAAAGGGAAAGGCGATTGAGAATCATGTAACGGAAAGGGAGGAGGAAATTGATGAGGATGCGAAAGGAGATTTAATATTGAGATCAGAATTTGACAGAGCATTGGAAGACTTAAGCAGGAACAAAGCACCAGGCATAGATGATATACCGATTGAGTGGCTACGCTGCATAGTAGATGAAGGTCTGATCAGGTTGTATCTCTTGGTTTGTATGATTTATGAGACAGGTGAGGTATTCTCTGATTTCAAGAAGAATGTTATCATACCTATAACGAAGAAAGTGGGAGCTGACAAATGTGAAGATTACCGTACAGTTTAATTACTCATGCTACAAAGAAATTCGTGTCCTTAATATTACAGCAAGGCAAGACCCATACTTTTCAAACTTTGCATTGAGCAAGCAATGAATGAAATTGGAGAAAAGTTTAAAGTGGGAGTGAAGATTCAAGTAGAAATAATTTCAACTCTGAGATTGCCGATGACATAGTCATCTTTGCCGACACGCCTGAGGATTTGAATGAGTTTTTGAATGGTATGGACTCCGACTTGAGAAAGGAATTCATGATGAAAATTATTAAATGTAGAGCAAAAACAAGATGTTCAGGAAAGAACATATAGCCTACTTTCTCCTAAATGTTTGGGTATAGTTATAACTCTCTGTCCTTATCACCTCCTAATCTCTTCCTATTCGAAGTGCAAATTGGCACACAGGATTTGAGCAGTGGCGTTCAAACCATAGTTTATAATTTACCCCAGCATTTTGCAATTTCATCAGCAAACACTCCAAACAACGTAGGTATTCATTTTATTAACATCGACTACTTACAATAATTGAAACTTATTTGCTCTAATAAGGCTCATCCACAATGCGCAGTCGGCAGTCCGTTGTTTGTTAGTTCTCAGTCGGCAGTCGCGGTCGTCCCCATGTATAC
This sequence comes from Meconema thalassinum, assembly GCA_946902985.2. NCBI lineage: Eukaryota > Metazoa > Arthropoda > Insecta > Orthoptera > Tettigoniidae > Meconema > Meconema thalassinum. The sequence goes on from OX336388.2 coordinate 1,536,270,233, forward strand.
TATAGGCACCATACACAACATGCAGTTGCAGTTGGTAGCTGGTGGCTGGCAGTCGATAGACGTAGTCGGCAGTCAAAAATTTTATCCTCGACTGCCAACTACCCGATGCAGTAATGTAATAGCCAATCAGAGCAGATCAGAAACTGATGTCACGTTGTTGTTCTGTGTCGTGTACAAAGAGGATATGGGCCTATGTGAAGTAACTTCGCAACCTGTAAATTTATAATCTTAAATACACGGTATAACAAAATAATCCATCTCCAAATCATCCATACTGCAAGTTTTGAGGTTATCAACAACGCCTCGGTGCACAAGAAATAAACGAATGCCATTGTATTATTACTCCTTGCAGTCGTTAAGGCTGGGTTCACTAACTGGCCGGTATAGAGCGCACCTCGCATCTAGAGGGCTGTGGTTAGCTCCAAGGCTCCTGCATAGTACAACTGAAGGCTGGTAGATGTCACTCCGGTGGATAATGTTGTTTTAATTAAATATATATTTTCCATTGCAAAAACACCATATAACGCTTTATTTTATAACGTCTCAGTAGACAAAAAACAATAAATATAAAAATATTCAAGCAAAAAAATCCACTCTGATAGGATTTAAACCCCGGCCAGCCAGGTGAAAGACGAAATCTCTAACCACTCGGCCAATCGTACACTCACATTCTAGGCGTTATCAATCAAATACATACATCGTATTAGCAAATAATCACTTGGACTGAATGATTTCTTCACTGGAGTATATTTCAAACAGTGTTCATTTCATATTAAGTTCATATAATTTTTATCAGTAGGTTATATTGCATACAACTTACTGAAACTAGTAAAATATAGGTCAGAACGAGAGATCAGCTGCCATCTTGTCAAATAACCGAGACGACTCAGATTTTTAAAGTCACTTCTAGACTATAATATTACAATATAAACTTTTAATTTCGAACGAACCACGTCGTTTAGAACAGATTAAACGATTCTTGGTTTGATAATCGGAACTGGTGGGTCCCATGTTATGGAATATAAAGTTTGCATAATTCACACGGCCGCCATCCTGAAATGGTACATTTGATGACCTTGTAATTTGGGCACAAGCCGCATCCCATATGAAGGTATGTTGGTACCAAATTTGGTAAAGATCCGATGATTAGTTTGGTCGGAATGCATAATTAAGTTTTGACCATTTGAGTGGCCGCCATTACGTTTTGGTAAAGATGGCGGCAATATAAGACATGACACTGAGGTGCCCTTTGCCAGTGCTATCTCTGTACCAAATTTCGTTCAATTCGGTTTCACCGTGTTCGAATTGATAGGGGGGGGGGGACAGACATTCAGAGTACATACAATCACACACACACAGACTCTCTCTCTCTCACACACACACATACACACACACACACACACACACAGACAGACACACAATGTTTGGCCCTGTGTTGATCTCATAAGTCTACTTTCATTTTTAGCAAAAATCGAAAGTAGGCTAATACTGGAATACAGCCGAAATAAATCAGAAACCTCTATGGACATCAAATTGGCAGGTAAAAAACTGAAGGAAGTAGGAGACTTATGTTAGTTAGGAAGCAAAAAAAACAGTGATGGACGAAACAAAGAGGATATAAAATGTAAGTTAGCTCAGCATTTCTACAGAAAAGGAATCTGTTGACATCGAATATAGATTTAGGTATTAGGAATACATTTTTGAAGGCCTTTGTCTGGAGCGTAGCGCTCTATGTAAGTGAAACTTGGGCTATTTGTGCGGCAGAAAAGAGGAGAATTGATGTATTTGAAATGTGGTGTTTCAGGAGAATGATGATCAGATGGGTCGATAGGGTTACAAACGAAGAGGTATTCAGACTAGTGGGAGAGGAGAGATGTTTCTGGTGACTGCTAATGGAGAGAAGAGATAGGTTGGTATGACACATACTAAGACACCCAGGAATAGCAAGCTTAGTTATGGAAGGAAGGGTCGAGGGCAAGAACTGTACGGGTAGACCAAGGTTACAATATGTTAAACAGATTGCCTCAGATGTAGGGTGTGGTAGCTATGTAGAGATGAAACGATTAGGTCAGGACAGGGAGGCGTGGAGAGCTGCATCAAACCAGTCAAAATACTGACGACTCAAACGAACGTACGTTACATGGCGTGATCCGCATGACGTACGTAATAGTGGAAAATGTAAGGCGAGTCGTCCAGCTCTTTCACAGGATTCAAATTGAGGGTGGCATTATGGGTTCTTGTTGTGATTGGTTGTTCTAGTTCAGGCGTTGTCAATCTGGTACACACGAGCACCACGGTGCTATAATGAAATTCGGTGCTCTCGTCACCCAAACCGCACAGTGCTCGCGATCACTAGCTCTCCTGAGATCCATTCTTCAATTCACATTTTATTGATCACCTCGTGGTGTAGCGGCTAACGTTCCTGGCTGTCACCCCAGAGGTCTGGATTCAATATCCGGTTCTGGCAAGAAATTTTAATTCAGGTGTGAGGGCTGGAAAGGGGCACACTCTGCCTCGTGAGGCAAAACTGAGAAATGGAGGGTTCGATTTCCCCCCTCAGCCATACTGCAAATGGTATTTCATGGTTTCCCACTTGTACTCTAGACAAATGCCAGAGTGGTTCCTTACTAAGCCTCGGCCACCTCCTTCCCAATAGTATCCCCAATTTACAAATATACACACTAGTATAGTTTTCAAAATAAATCAGATTACCACACAAATTCCACATACACACCAAAATACACGGCGCTATATGACTACGATGCCACAACCCCAAAAATAAGCAACACCAACAACATATCAAATTCTGTTGCACGAACCGCAATAATAGTGTTTTCATTATAAGATTTGACAGTCATAATTTTTATCATTTTGTGACATAATATTTTTAATCAACAGTAAAAATAATTGGGCATCCTTGCTTTGAGTAACATGGAAAATGCTGATACGACCCGATTGTCCACACGTAAATGTAGGCCTAGTTTATCTGCATGAATCATTGATTCAGTTGAAGAATGCCTGGTGAGCGGTCAATCTTAGATATGTCAGCGCTTCTGAGGGAGAAATAAAAAGTAAAGAGAGAAGCATGCTTGTTGCATTTTTATTATTGTTATTATTGTAATAATTATTATTATATTCTATTTAATCTATCACTATCTATCACTTGGTATGGTATGAAGGTGGTGCTCACAGTCTCAAAAAGTTTGGGAACGCCTGTGCTTGTTGGTTGTCTTGTTTATATTATTGATTTAATTTATCTGAATCTGATGATAGCCGCTTGATAACGAAACATGTCAGCATTGTAAACACGTTCCCCCTTGCAATCCTTGCATAATAATGAATCTTATGTAGTTATTTTTACAGGCACAATCTTAAATTTCACGCCAAATATTGAAATCTTACAACTGTACCAGACGCACGCTCGAAACGCAATCAAGACCGCAGATCGCTAAACTACGACAACCAACCAACCGACTCTGACGAACATACCAAAATATGTCCACAGATAGGCAGGACTGCAGGTGAGCGATCATGTTCGATCAGTGGAGACCTATCGCAAGAGCTCGAGGTTTTCGTAAGATGCATCGTACAGCGTTCGAGTCTCAATGTCAAATCCAGGAAGCAAACTACGAAATGACTACATTTCCGTCCTTACGGAGCCAATATCAAAACCTTGAATAGTACATTATGCAACGAGCCTATAATGGCTATAATTAAGACACGAGTATTTTTTATAAAACGAGCGTATGCGAGTTTTATAATTTCCATACGAGTGTCTTAATTACCATTATAGGGGAGTTGCATACGACTGTTTATGTTCGACGATAATTATAACTTTATTATATGTTTTAACATAAATATTCATAAATATCTGTTGAGAGTCAGCTACTGGAATTTTGTGATCGCAGAGCGAGCGTTGGGTGTTATATCTTTGTCTTTCAAGAGCTTTGAACGACCTACGCATGCGCTCTGTGGGCTTGCAATGCCATATGCAGCCATATGTTTACATCAGCCGTCCCTCAGTAATATTGTCACCGCAGTCATTTGAAGACAATGCGCTGTGTAGAAATTAGTGTTGGTGATTTTAAGGTACAGTGCTATTTCTTGTCTCATATTCGCCAGTTTATTTACGCGAACATATGGACGGTGGGTATTCCATCTCGGTAATTTATTATAGTTCGATGTTGTGTTTATGTCCGACATGTTGGATTTTGAGCGCATGCGCGAAGTTATCGTTACCTAATTGGTCAATGAACGAGCTCTGATTGGCTGGAGAAACTGTATCATAATGGAAAACAGTGTTATAATGACCATCATTATGATACAGTTATCTGACACATAATAGTGAGGGTCGAACATAAAATATTTATTACTATAATAATAAATACAACTTCACATCTCAAGAATAACCGTGCCATGGAAAATGAACTTAATGATTAGATATCTGACATATCCCGGTAAGAAATTGTTTTTCGGTATGCTGTTGTTATATTTAGGCAAGAAACGAATATTTTGACGTTGTACGGTTGGTAAAACATGCAAAAATTCTTTGAACCGAATACTTGAGTAAAACATACCGATTTTTGAGATATGATGTATTTAATGAGCGGATATGTAGGACTAATAACAAGAGTAATTGAAGCATACGGAGGGTGAGGGAGAAAAACGAATGCATAATGGAAAACAATTGGTTTTTGCACTATATTAATCTACGGACCATTAACTTTCTAACGGTACATCTAGTTATTTAATATCACATTCCTGAGACAATTTTTTCTATATTATTTTATTTTTAATTTTTATTTATATTTTAATTTTTATTTTTATTTTTATTTTAATGTTTACTTTTAATTTTACTTTTACTTTTACATTTACTTTTACTTTAATATTTATTTTTATTTATTTTTATTTATTTTTATTTTTATTTTAATTTTTAGCCTATTTTCAATTTTGAAAAAATAGGCTTATGAGATCACCTTTTGTCCGTGTGTGTGTGCGTGTGTGTGATTCGTGCGTGTGTGTCCCCCTAATAAAATCTAAACAGCTGGAGTGATTTCAATGAAACTCGGTAAGTTCATAGCACTATTACCGGCGACCTCGACCGTGCCCTTCAAATTTTGTTACGTCTCACCAATCCAACATGGCGGCTGTGCGAAATATTTCACTAGCATTCAATATCTCCGAAACTATTACCGATATCGCCCTGAAATTGTGTACGGTGATAAAGGGCACTACTAGAAGTTAATCTATGAGACTTTCAAAAACCGGGTGACTACAAAACCAACATGGCGGCCAAGCGAAGTTGAGACTTTTAAATAGACTTTTCTCGCGATTTAACTATCCAAACGTAATGAAACTTGGTACAGCAAATGTTATACACATTGTAATGCACTGAAGTCTAATTTAGTTCAATTGTTTACATAACCTCAAAATGGCGGCTGTGCGAAATATTTCACTGGCATTCTATATCTCCGAAACTATTACAGATATCACCCTGCAATTTTGTACGGTGATAAAGGGTAGTGATACAATTTTATCTATGCATATTTCATAGACCTGTAAAGTACAAAACGAACATGGCGACCAAGCGAATTTGAAATATTTTAATAGACTTTTCTCGTGATTTAACTCTCTGAGCGCAGTGAAATGTGGTACAGTAAATGATTTTGCAGATTGTAATGCACTGCCATCTAATGTAATTCAATTGTTTACATAACCTCAAAATGGCGGCTGTGCGAAATTTTAAAATTAAGTATTTATTTCTTGTGTCGTAATCATGCGATGGAAGTGAAACTTTGAATAATGAACCTAGGCAATAATTGTCCTTGAATGGTACATAACTCCATGGCCTATACATATAACAATCCTAAATGGCGAGCTTCCGAAATATTTTGACGGTTCTCAGTATCTATGAATCTTTTACAGCAACCAAACTGATTTTTTTTAATGTTCATAGAGACTATGAACATATGTTAACCTATAGGCCTTTAATAACCTGGTGAGCACAAATCCAACATGGCGGCGACGCGAAGTATAAATATTTAAATGGTCGTTTCTCGCGAATTAACTATCCGGGTGCCATGAAACGTTGCACCTTAAATGCTTATACAAATGTCGATCCACTGGCATCTAATTTATTTCAATTGTTTGCATAATCACAAGATGGCTGCTGTGCGTAATTTTAGAATCTCGTTTTTACTTCTTGTGTTCTAATCATGCGATTGCAGTTTGAATACCACACGTGCACAATAATCTTAATGTAACAGTACAAAAATAAAAATCCTACCTGGCGACCATCTGAAATATTTAGACGGTTCTCAATATCTACGAATCTGTTACAGCAATTAAACTGAAATATTGTATGTTGATAGGGGAAATTAACATGAGCAGGATATATGAAAATAGGCTGTTTAGTTCTTCACGGAACTAGTTATTTTTATACTTATTTTTACTTTTTTTATTTTTTTTATTTTTATTTTTATTTTTATTTTTATTTTTATTTTTTTTATTTTTTTTATTTTTATTTTTATTTTTATTTTTCTTTTTATTTTTATTTTTATTTTTATTTTTATTTTTATTTTTATTTTTATTTTTATTTTTATTTTTATTTTTATTTTTATTTTTATTTTTATTTTTATTTTTATTTTTATTTTTATTTTTATTTTTATTTTTATTTTTATTTTTATTTTTATTTTTATTTTTATTTTTATTTTTATTTTTATTTTTATTTTTATTTTTATTTTTATTTTTAGTTTTAGTTTTATTTTTATTTTTATTTTTATTTTCAATTTTATTAGACGATATATACAAAAAAATCGCTTATGAAAGGGTCAGCGTTAGAAGCAAGGGACATGGATCAACGGCAAAATCAATGCTAGTGCTTCAAATAGAAGAAGTGGAATCCTACGGTAATGGCATATTCTAAAATCTGGAAGAATGGTCGGTTGCAATTTCTCACTAAAATATTTTTCTATTCTAGATATAATATTTCTCTATTTTTTTTCGTAATTTTTCAACATACAAATTTAAGATAAAATTCCTCCTTATATGTGCTATTCAAGACGTCTTTTTTTTTTTTTTTCAAAACTTACCGTATAGTTTGATTTTGTTACATAGAAATGGTCATGAAAGTTCTGTTAAAATTATGTAATTCCAATAAGATTCGTGAACATTCAAAGAATACGTTTATTTTCAAATAATATTTGTCAAAGTAAGGAGATAGTCATGAAGAACATCCCTGAAAAAAATCGATTAGTTCCTGTTAATAGTTTCTGAGGTACAGGTAAATAAAAATTTGGGATATAACATGTGCTAACTATAGAAAATTCCGGAGTCCCTAGTTGCCCCTATGACACTGAATGTACCCCCTTCCAGCCGTCAGACTATTAGGATTAGAGTCACAATACCTATCCCTAATTCACGGATGGAGGATATGGTTGAAGTATTTATCCCTTGCCCCCCACCCCTCCCCTATCAGTTGCGATTCCCTTGTGTACGGATGTATGTACTGTAGATTGAATTCTGAATTGGAACAGTGAAACGCGGTGAACAGTGAAAACAACAAGGTGCGGACTTACAATAGACGCGACTCTGAGACCTGTCAACACAACACAGCATATCAAGAACACTGGGAGTGACATATTCAAGAGGCAGGCTGTGTAGTTCTTACTTCGCGTGTAGTACCAGGAGTTAATTAACAAAGGTCAGATGAATGTGGTGGAACAGACGAATTAATCACCGTCTTTCCTCCAACAGTGAACAATAAGGCGGGGGGATAATTGCGTTAATCAGTTAAGGTGGCTTGCGACCCGCGACACGTCTGGAATGTTAGAGAGCCTTCATTACAGGTAGGACGCCGCAGTGCCACCTTGAGGTCTCTCCATGAGCAATGAGCCGCCTCGGTCGATAAATTACAATTGATTTTCTTCCCCGGTCTTCCCCTCATACCACTAAAATCGGTCATCCAAACAAGCAGACCGTACAATTAAGTGAATTGGCCACTTCATATGAAGTAGAATATAATTTAATACTGGAAAGCAAGTGACATTCCCCCACGCTTCAAAAAACAAATACTAGTAGATTGAATCAGATCAAAATTTCTACATAAGTACACCCTTACAACATTAATATACTTGGGTGAATATTGATTCTAAACTTAGAACTGGACGCCTGTCGTACGTGCATAGACACCGCGATGAGGATTACATCTGCCAGGTGCCAAGTGGTTATGTATCGCCTTCTGAGTATTTGGCTCGCAAACGCCTCAATATCAAAAGCGTTGTTAGTTATGAGTGCTAAGTGATAAATACAGTGGCAATTTGCATTAATTCAGAAGAATGAGAGAATGCCGAGATATCTATCTCTTCAATTGGTCAACTCATAATAGGAAACCCCAACGTTATCTTGGACAATTAACGTAATTATATTCTACACAAGTGACTGAAATAACTATGATCATAATTTAGGTTGTGTACAACATGTTAATTTTAGTCGTGATTATTATAGGATACTGGGATTTAAAAAAATAAACTTTAGCAGATTATCTCAATTTGATTGAGGCCAGAGAAACCACCTGGCATTTCTTGGTAATAGTCGGCGATTTAAGGCCAGATGCCTTTTCTGACGTCATATGATTTTTCAGGTGAAAATACCACCCCGCTCGCACTGGGTTTCCGATCCCAGCCATCCTCGTGAAAGACGAGCAGTGATACCACTGAACCAACACACTCCTGGAATATATTAACTTAAATATTATTTACAATTATTATTATAGGTGTTTGTGTATAATACATTATCTTCATAATAAACCTGTATTTTTACATAACCGTGTATCTCATGATCAGGAGCCACAGAACTTCCATTTTATGGGGAATCCAAAACCCAGGGCATGATATTTAACTTCAGAAATCTCACATGGATTGGCCAGGAATCGAACCAGGAGCGTCTTGGTGAGAGGCAAAATGTGACTTGAATTATAATTATATTGTGCGCACAAAATTATCCAGAGTTGAATTCTTGTAACTTGTCACGAAGTTACCTGACCTCAGTGAAACTTGGAATCGTGGGCCACTTCTATAATATAAACCTACAGGTGATAAACCAATACCTTAACTGGTATACATTGAATATGGTGTGCATGTCAATTCTTCATTGAACTCGCCATTGAATGATCGGATCTGTGTGAAATCTATAATCAAAACCTACAGGTATATATTTCTTGTTTTACACGAATTATAGATGGCGTGCATGTCACAACAAACCAAACCCTATGGCGCTATAGCCCATGAAGGGTCTAGGCCTAACAAGCTTCCCCTGTCCAGTCATTTGGTCTGCAGAATATGGGGTGTTTCGTGGTTAGCGCATTGGGTCCCCTGGGCCGTTAATCTTGGTCTCCGTGACCTAAATACTGTCTCACTGTCAGACAGCTACTAAATTGTCCTCACGAGGCTGAGTGCAGCCTGTTCCAGCCTTCACGTTAGTTTCTAAGGTCCCTGACGGAGCCAGGAATCTAACCCGGGGCCTCCGAGTGCGAGGCAAAAGTGCTACCCCAACACCACGGAGCCAGCGTACATATCAATACCAATAGGTCCTATACATTTATAATATATATGTTATAATATTTATTCCTCTAACTTGTCAAGGGTGCGATTGGTTGGTTGGTTCCTCAGTTTAGGAGCTGAAACTACACGGTCATGTATCCCCGTGTAATTTGGGTGTGTGTAGAATCTGTCTGATAACCGGTGTTAATTGTGATGGCTGTAATAGTGTGTGTTATCTGTTTTTAATTCAAGTAAGGACTGCAGACATTTAATTTTCAAGAAGTTCGTACTGTTGCTACCAAACGCCACCGTCAACGACACCTAGCCCTGAACTTGATTACTAGATGCCACCGCAGTTGGCTCCTGGCGACGAACGTTGGAACCTATGAGCGTTAGTCAAATCTAACCTATAATTTAGCTTCACACAAGTGTAATTAGTGGAAGTTGGTCCGCCAGCTTTACTTCTCCTCCGAAGGAAGGCATACTGAGGGATTTTAACGATATTTAAAAAAAAATGATAACTTCAGCCAGATTTGAACCCGCGAACCTATGCATAGAAGCTCACCACGATACCAACTACGACACCGAAACCGCCAAGGATGCGATTGACTCTTGTTTTGTTCAGTTTAACTCTTAGTGCTAATAGAAAGTTTGATGCGTTGAGGGTGTAATAACTACATACTGTACATCAATGTGTCAACTTTAAGAAAGGGTTGATGTGTGAGATGAGATCAATAGATCGGGCCGGAATCTGTCCCAGGTGCCTGTATTGTCTCCGGGACTGACCGCAGTCCTCTATTTACGACTGCTTGTCGGCTTTGTGGTCACGTCAGCTCCCATTAAGTCTTGTAGGCAAATTTGTGGAGCTCTGTGTTCTCTAAGTGGGTTTATCTGCGGCAGCTTGTGCCAACTGGACACACAAGTTGTTACTTATCGCGACACTACTTCCCAATCTCACAGCTCTCTGCACTGGTTAATTAACAACAAGATGGTTTGGTTCGTTCACGCCAGTGGAAAGTGAGGACTTCAAGAGAATAAATTCACGTGAATACGACGTCTGCGAGTGACAAGCTAGCTCTCCCTTCTGAAAACTTTACCGGAGAAGTGCAGTTCCTGGTACTATTGGTATTAATAATGGTATTGCCATTGATAATTGTATTAACATTAATAATGGAATTTGTGTTAATAATGGTATTGATAATAATAATAATAATAATAAATAATATTAGTGATAATAATAATAATAATAATTATTATTATTATTATAAATCTTTATTATGAAACAGAGAAAATAATTTTATCTGCCAAATCGAAAAGGAAGGAAGCTTCTAGTTTTGTGTGTCCATCAATCTCGTGTTCATGAACCACGAGATGACAATTTTACGTGGATTCCAAAGTATCCATGTAAAATTTACTTCAAAAAATCTCATATTAATTGACCTGGAGTCAAACTCGGTCGGCATTGGTGAGGGGCAAGCAGTTCGCCCACTGCACTATATGTGATTGCAGATTGCCACTACAGGCAACGTAGAACATAAGACGAGATAATTTAAAATCAACCGGAAAATCATACTAATATATAACAAGAAGTTCCGTGACGAACTAAAGAGCCTACTTTCTTAAAATGTAAGATTCATGCCAATGATTAATCTATATGGACCTATCTAGAATAATGACGAAATTAAGTTGGTAATATCGACATTTCTAATTAGTTCGAAATATACCTGATATATTGTAGTCTAATAGATCACTACAGTTGGAAGCCTTGGCGACTGAATATAGGCCTATTCTTAGTTCCAACTCTTAAGGTACAGAATACAAAATTTGGTTGAAGTCCAATGGATAGCATGGACGTTACATGCAGTTATACATTGGATATATCAGCGCGCTTAAAATCATGTTGGCAAATATGTCATGCATGTGCTGGTCAGAAATCTGAAATAGTATGATCTCATGTTGTGCCAATTTTGAATGAAATCCATTTTTTAGTATAGAAGTTACGTGTATTTTAAAATTGGACCTATCGGAAGCCTTAGAATCATGTTGGCAGCACTGACGTATATTAGTTACTACAAATAAATCTAAAATGTCAGGCACTATACGTGTGCAAAGTTTAGACCTGTTGGCTTGCATACTTTCTGATATATTAATATCAGGCTAAAAAAATAGAGACAGCATTTATTAACAGTTGGAAGCCCTGGTTGCTCCTAAGAATACGCATAGCCATATCTGTTTATGCACACATAGTACATACCAAATTTGGTTGAAATCCAATTGATAGTGTAGAAGTTGTATGCATTTAAACATTGGATCTATCAGCAGGCTTTGAATCATGTTGGTAGCACTGACGTATATTAGTTACGCCAAATTAATCTAGAATATCAGGTACTATACGTGTGCATAGTTTAAAGCTGTCGGTTTGCATACTTTCTGAAATATTGGTATTTGGTTAAAGAAAATAGAGGGAGTATGTATTATCAGTTGGCAGCCCTGGTGGCTCTTAAGAATGTGCTCAGTAATATCTCTTTATGTGCACATAGCCTATTAGATACGAAATTTGGTTGAAATCCAATTGATAGTGTAGAAATTATATGCACCTAAAATTGGACCTATCAGCAAGCGTAGAATCATTTTGGCAACACTGTCATGTACGGACTTCTGGAAATTAAACTGAAGTATTATTATCTATATGTGTGCCAAATTTGGAATAGCTTCCATGCATACCTTCTAAGATATCCAACATGGAGGTCAAATTTCAATTGCGATATTTCAGCAGTTGGTAGTACTGCCATTATTTTCAAATATGAAATTGAGCTATTCAGATATAGATCTTTACTCATACCAAATTTGGGTTCGATTGCTGCAGCCATTTAGGAGTTGATAGTGGGGGGGGGGGGGGGACACACACAGCCAGCCAGACAGACAGAAGGACAGACAGACACTCATTTTCCTGGATCGATCTCATAAGTCTACTTTTTCCTGATTTTTGCAAAATGTGAAAAGTAGGCTAAAAATGAGATGGTGTGTGTCTGTGTGTCTATCTGTGTGTCTGTCTGTTACTCAATCACGCAAGAACCACTGGTCCGATTTAAATGAAATTTTGCATGGATGTAGCTGATTTACCAGGCTTACATATAGGCTACTGTTCATTTCGATATTTTGCACTATTTAAAAATTGCGACTATTTTCATATTTCCATTTCTAATAAAAAGAGAACGCTAAGAAATTGCAAACTTTTGATGGCACTACGAGCTTCAAAATTTAATTTTCTATCCGAAAGGTCCTATTCACATTTCGTGTATCTCCAACGGTTTGCGAGTAAAACCTAAATATGTATTTAAAACACCGTCAACGCCGAGCGATGTTAGTTTATGTTAGTCTCTATATGAACTGTTTTATTTATAGAGGTAGTTTGTGTGGTCCGAAACTAGACGTGATTTTGAGTCTAATTTTATACTCTTTGTGCCGGTTATTGTATGTGAGTATTTGGATCTTTATGCTTTTTCACAATGTTACAGTACAGTATATCATCATCATCATACTATCATACTAATATATAAAAAGGAGATGGTGTGTGCCTGTGTCTGTCTGTCCGTGTGTCTGTCTGTTACTCAATCACGCAAGAACCACTGGTCCGATTTAAATGAAATTTTGCATGGATGTAGCTGATTTACCAGGCTTACATATAGGCTGCTGTTGATTTCGACATTTTGCACTATTTAAAAATGGCGACTATTTTCATATTTCCATTTCTAATAAAAGGAGAACGCTAAGAAATAGCAAACGTTTGATGGCACTACGAGCTTAAAAATTCAATTTTCTATCCGAAAGGTCCTTATCACTTTTCGTGTATCTCCAACGGTTATCGAGTAAAACCTAAATATGTATTTTAAAACACGGTCAAAGCCGAGCGATGTTAGTCTATGTTAGTCTCTACATGGACAGTTTTATTTATAGAGGTAGTTTTTGGGGTCCGAAACGAGACGTGATTTCGATTCTAATTTTATACTCTTTGTGCCGGTTATTGTATGTGAGTATTTGGATCTTTATGCTGTTTCACAATGTTATAGTGCTTTCTACTTTGCACGGTATGCTTTCATCCTTTTTATCGATTTGTTTTTCGTTAAATGAATATTTCAGTTGGCGAATATTTATTTGGGTTTTTTCGTTGTTTACTATAATCAGAAACCCATGTTCACAGACTAATGTGTCGGAGACTAACGACTGTCACATTAGTTTATTAATTTTACTGCAGAACTCGGCAAATTTATTTCAATAAAGTAGGTATTTTGACTTTCACGGCCAATAAAAAACCGCACAAAACGCGGCGTATACCTAGAAAAGTTGCTGAGTTTTAATTCCATGGCCCTGAAATTCAATATACAATCAATTTGGAAGCCTTTATAGGGAGGTGAATGACCGTTTTAGCCTTTAGCACTCGCAGTATAGTAGCTGAGGTGTTCTAAATAAGAATTGAGGTATCGCACTGTTTGCTACTCCTTTGGTAGTCCGCAAATAAACCACAAGAGCCCGCTGATGAACCACCTCGGAGTTACTGGGCGTAATCTCGCACAAGTCACGGCATAAACTTAGAAAATTTTTCTGTGATTAATTTGTTTTTGTTATTATTACTTGGGATGATTGAAGTTTGTTCCGTTACTGTTACTCTTCATCATGACGGTACGTATTTTCCGCAATATTACTCATTGCGGATAGGGTAATTGCTATCAAGTTTGATGTATTTTTAGCATAATGTTTATATGTTTAAATATAGTATGAAGACGTTAAACGATAGGTGTTCAATATTTAAGACAGGTTATTTAACTTTTACTACATAGAAGCTGATATTTATTTCCAATATACACGCACTTTCTCACCTACAAAGCGGAGACAGACAGGCTTTTCTCCGGGAATTCCAGTTTTCCCTGTCACAATTTCATTCCAGCAACAATCTCCACTATCATTTCATTTCATCCGTCATTCATTTAACAATTGCCCCAGGGGAGTGCGACAGGCTTCGGTAGCCGGCACAGTTCATATCCTAGCTGTTAGATGGGGATTTCATTCATTCCATTCCCCGACCCGGTCGGTCGACTGAAAGCAGTCTAAGGATTTTCACTTTCCTACCTCTGATTAATAATTTGGTGAGTGAAAATGCATGTAGTATACACATGTAGTTGGTAACATGGAAATAACATAACTACATTAGGAATGTGTGATTATATATTAATGATTTAGGCCAGCAAGTACTAAAAGCCGTTCGAAGAACGGGTACTTCAGCTAGTTAAAAATAAAAATAGAATCTAACATTTAAGTAAACAATACAAAAAGACATCAGTATTTTTTAAAATTTTAAAATGATATCAGCTTATCAACATCATACAGTATCATATTACCTTTTTGATTCATATACGATTAGTGCTAAACAAGGCTGCACTGTGATATGTTAAACATAACGCTGGTTGGCTAGAAGGCTGAGCCATTGCGCCAATGCAAGCCCAGCACAGGCTGAAAATGAGGCTTAGTTCCTAACTAGGGCGACGGCATTCGTACCTCAAACGAGTAATAACATCAAAACCGGTACCTGATATCTCTAGACCTAATATTACTGAGCAACATCTACTAAAACGTAACTTCCGAGCGTAAATGAAGAATCTGTAACAATGGTGATCACTAGAGTTTGGAAGTTCAAGACCTAATGTAAACAATATGCAAGTAAATGTGCCTTAAAACTAGTTGATTATCCTCTAAAACTAGCTGAATATGACCTACAAACTAGTTAAATATCCCCTAAAAACTACCTGGATATGCCCATAAACAGGCTAAACATGCCTACAAACTAGCTGAATATGTCCAAAAAAATGCTGAATATGACATTAAACTATCTGAACATGTCATAAAAACTAGCTGGGTGTCTTCGGTGGCATAGTTGGTAGCATGCTGAGCTTGTAAGTCCTAGATCATGGGTTATAAACTCGACTGAAGTCGTCGAATATTTTAAGAGCGTTAAAAATCCCTGAGTATACCCATCGGTGGGGAATTTAAAATGGCGGGCTCATGTCATAGTTTTATGGCATGTAAAATAACCTTCCACTAACTACAATAATTGTGTAAAGCTAAATATGTAGGTTATATTTGATTAACACAATATTAGTTCCAACGTTCGTCGCCAGGTCTGGTTGTGGTGAAATCTAGTAGACAAGATCACATCTAGGTGTCGTTGACGATAAAATTTGATAGCGAAAGTAGGATCTATTAGAAATTGATCGTCTGTAGTCCTTACCTGAATTA
This sequence comes from Meconema thalassinum, assembly GCA_946902985.2. Classification (NCBI taxonomy): domain Eukaryota; kingdom Metazoa; phylum Arthropoda; class Insecta; order Orthoptera; family Tettigoniidae; genus Meconema; species Meconema thalassinum. The sequence goes on from OX336388.2 coordinate 1,536,286,063, forward strand.
CAATGGAAGGAAGGAAGCTTGTAGTTTAACGTGACCGTAAATCTTGAGATCATGAGCCACGGGACCTCCTTTTAACGTGGAATCCGAACCACAGGACATGGCATTTCACATCGAAAATCTCACATGCATTGACCGGGAATCGAACCCGGTCCAGCTTGGTGAGAGGCCAACAGCTTGACCGCTGCGCCACCACGCCGCACAAACCTGAATTACAGATAACACACACTAATATAGCCATCACAATTGACACCGGTTATCAGACATATTCTACACACACCTAAATTAGGCCTACACAGGGCTATATGACCGCTTTGTCGCAGCGCCTAAACTGAGGAACCGACCAACCAAAAACTAGATGAATATGGCCAAAAAATAGTTAAATGTGCCATAAAACTAGCTGAATATGTCCTAAAAACAAGCTAATCATACTAATATATAACAAGATGTTCAGTAAAGAACATATAGCCTACTTTCTCCTAAATGCATGGGTATTGTTATAACTCTTTGTCCTTTTCAAGGAGTATGATTGAATGTTGGTTGTAGTAGCTTGTTGAAATACAACGTGCTATAGGGATATTAAACATGAATATGAGGTGCCCTTTGCTAGTGCTACCTCTGTACCAAATTTCGTTCAATTCGGTTTCACCGTGTTCGAATTGATAAGGGGAATCGATTTTCACACAAAGATGGCCGCCATCCGCAAAATATTAGGCTGATGACCCATTAGTTTGGTCAAAGGATGCTCCCTCCATAAAGGTATGATGTTGCTAAATTTGCTAGAGATCGGATGATTAGGCTAATCGTAATTTGATTTAAGCTTTGAACATTTGTGTGGCCGCCATTACGTTTCTGTCAATATGGCGGCGATATAAAGCATGACACTGAGATGCGCTTTGCTAGTGCTATCTCTGTACCAAATTTCGTTCCATTCGGTTTCACCGTGTTTGAATTAATAGGGAGAATCGATTTCGACACAAAGATGGCCGCCATCCGCAAACTATTAGGCGAATGACCTATTAGATTGGTCAAAGGATGCTCCCTCCATAAAGGTATGTAGTTGCAAAATTTGGTAGAGATCGGATGATTAGGTTAATCGTAATTTGATTTAAGCTTTGAACATTCGTGTGGCCGCCATTACGTTTCAGTCAAGATGGTGGCGATATAAAACATGACACTGAGGTGCCCTTTGCTAGTGCTACCTCTGTACCAAATTTCGTTCCATTCGGTTCCACCGTGTTCGAATTAATAGGGGGAATCAATTTAGACATAAAGATGGCGGCCACCCGCAAACTATTAGGCTAATAACCTATTAGATTGGTCAAAGGATGCTCCCTCCATAAAGGTATGTAGTTGCAAAATTTGGTAGAGATCGGATGATTAGGTTAATCCTAATTTGATTTAAGCTTTGAAGATTCGTGTGGCCGCCATTACGTTTCTGTCAAGATGGCGGCGATATAAAACATGACACTGAGGTGCCCTTTGCTAGTGCTACCACTGTACCAAATTTCGTTCCATTTGGTTTCACCGTGTTTGAATTAATAGGGGGAATTGATTTTCACACAAAGATGGCCGCCATCCGCAAACTATTAGGCTAATGACCTAGTTATTTGGTCAAAGGATGCTTCCTCTATAAAGGTATGTTGTTGCAAAATTTGGTAGAGATCGGATGATTAGGTTAGTCGTAATTTGATTTAAGCTTTGAACATTTGTGTGGCCGCCATTACGTTTCCGTCAAGATGGCGGCGATATAAAACATGACACTGAGGTGCCTTTTGTTAGTACTACCTCTGTACCAAATTTCGTTCCATTCGGTTGCACCGTGTTCGAATTAATAGGGGGAATCGATTTTCACACAAAGATGGCCGCCATCCGCAAACTATCACGCTGATGACTTATTAGTTTGGTCAAAGGATGCTCCCCCCATAAAGGTATGTTGTTGCAAAATTTGGTAGAGATCGGATGATTAGGTTAGTCGTAATTTGATTTAAGCTTTGAACATTTGTGTGGCCGCCATTACGTTTCCGTCAAGATGGCGGCGATATAAAACATGACACTGAGGTGTCCCTTGCTAGTGCTACCTTTGTACCAAATTTCGTTCAATTCGCATTCACCGTGTTCGAATTGATAGGGGGGGACAGACATTCAGAGTACACACACTCACACACACACACACACAGACACACACACACACAGACTCACACACACACATACACACACACAGACGGACACACTTTTTTCGCCCTGTGTTGATCTCATAAGTCTACTTTCATTTTTTGCAAAAATCGAAAGTAGGCTAAAAATGAGATGGTGTGTGTCTGTCTTTCTGTCTGTCTGTCTGTTACCTAATAACGCAAGAACCACTGGTCCGATTTAAATGAAATTTTGCATGGATGTAGCTGAAATACCAGGTTTACATATAGGATACTTTTAATTTCGATATTTTGCACTATTAAGAAATGGCGACCATTTTAGTGACGTCACTACACCCTTTGGTTTCAAAATTTCATATTTCCATATCAAATAAAAAGAGAACGGTAGGAAATAGCAAACTTTTGATGGCACATGCGAGCTTCAAAATTTAATTTTCTATCCGAAAGGTCCTTATCACTTTTCGTGTATCTCCAACGGTTAGCGAGTAAAACCAACTTTTGTGACGTCACTACACCCTTTGGTTTCAAAATTTCATATTTCCATTTCAAATAAAAAGAGAACGCTAAGAAATAGCAAACTTTTGATGGTATACACGAGCTTTAGCATTTAATTTTCTATCCAAAAGTTTCTTATCACTTTTCGTGTATCTCCGACGGTTAGCGAGTAAAACCTAAATTTGTGCAATAAAACACGGTCACATCGAGCGGTGCAGTATATCTCTACATATATAAAAAAGAAAATTTGTCTGTTTTTTTTCTGAATTTCTACGGAATTTTGAGTTATTTACACGTTTTAGACTGTTTTATGATAGATGCGCGCGAAAATAATGTTTTGGTCTGTCTGTCTGTTTGCTTGATTGTCTGTGGACAACTTTGTTCCCTTATAACTCGAGAACGGCTGGGTGAATCAACGTAAAATTTGGTACAGATATCCATCAGAGGCACGACACTAATCATTGATGTAACTCTTCTCTATACCTCTAATAAAAGGGGGCATACCCCCTTAAAATACATGCTGAAATAGGAGTAGAAGGACGAGACAAAGCTCATTTTCAGCCCCTCAATGTGAGAGACAAAACTCGGGGGCCCTAAAAGTACATTTTAAGGTCCTACGTCCAACCGTTTTTGAGATATTCCCAGAAAACTAATTTAATTTAATAAACTATGAACGAATGCAAGCCGATAACCATGGCAACAGATTCTCAGAGATCCATCTATTGCTGTAAGACGCAATACAATTCCATTAATTACATTAGTGTGAAAGTTTGCAAACGGTTAGATGGTTATTATGGAACCAAATTAAGCTGTAAATTTCATCAATACGTAAAATGCGCTTAAGGGGGTCAAGGGGTAGTCTAGATTTTTTTCACGCGATTTACATCTGCGGGTGTGGTATGGCAGGTCTATTATATTCCTACCCCTATGTTATATTATTATTAGTAGTATTATATTATGGCGTACAACGACGAGACAAAGCCCCTCGGTGCCAGAAATATAACTCGAGGGTCCTCGAAAACTACATTATAAGGCTCTAAAACCAACAGTTTCTGAAACATTCCCAGAAAACTAATTAAGTTTAATTTAACAAACTAATGAAGGAATGCAAATCCGTAACCATGACAACATTATCTCAAGGGGTGGCATCCAACTTCCCATCTATTTTAGTAAGAAGCAATTTATTACATTTATTTCATTTCTGTGAAAGTTTGCAAATATAAGGTTATCACGGAACCAACGTAGACTGTATAATTCATCAATGCAATTAAGGGGGTCAAGGGGTAACCTAGGATTTTTTCATGCAATTTTCACGTGCGACATGTAGTGCAGAAGGTCTATTATATCTCCAAACAACAACATTATTTTCAAAAATTCCTGAATTGAATCAGCATTTTTTGCGGCTTTTAGGAATTTGGGCCATTTGAGACTAAAGAACCTGAATTTTCATGCAACACAAGCTTTTATAATTTATGAAAGAGGTCTTCCTGTGTATGGGGACCCAACACAACGTAGAGGGTCAGTTTTTATGTGACGTGTATTGCGTTTCATCTACAAGGCTTTCAATTCTATTTCATGTCAGGAAGTACACGTCAGGTGAATTTAGTTTGAGAGCACATTTCAACTAATCTTTTTTTTTTTTGTCGACATACGGGTTCATCGTAAGGATGATTTTCTTTGAGACTGTGTGGTAGATATACCCATATTTGGATTTCTGGGTGATATGTTGTAGACAATAGTATTGTCTGTCTGTCTGTCTTTCTGTGTATCCTTATGTACGCCTATAACTCATGTTCGGATGCTTGGTGCATCGTAAAATTAGGTAAGGTAAACATGAGCCAATACACCAATCATTTATAAAACTCTTCACCGTTCATTTCATACAGTAGAAGGGTGGATATAGGGAAAAACTTCTCAAAATACATGCTAAAATAGGCGAAATATAAAAATTATCCTAGAAGGACGACCAAAGCATATGTTGCACTTCTCAATGTGAGACACACAATTCGCGAGTCTATAAAGGGTCTCCGAAAACCACATTATAAGGCCCTTAAATTAACAGTGTGTGTGATATTCCCAGAAAACTAACTCCGTTTTGATAAACTTATGAAGGAATGACAAGCCGCTAACCATTGCAACAGTAGCTCAATTGATAATGTCTGGTGCGTCTCTAAAAGCAACAGTACTTAAAAGGGACGTAACACCAATAACATTATTATTATTATTATTATTATTATTATTATTATTATTATTATTATTATTATTATTATTCTGTCTGGTGTTAACACCGAACACCGTTCGAAGAACGGGTACTTCAGCTAGTTATGTTCTAAAACTAGGTGAATATAATCTAAAACAAGAAGATCCGTGACGAACTAAACAGCCTACTTTTCTTAAAATGTAAGATTAATGCCAATTATTAATCTAAATGGATCTATCTAGAATAATGACGAAATTAAGTTGGTAATATCGAAATTTCTAATTAGTTCGAACTACTGTATACTTGGCATAATGTTGCCTAATAGAGAACTACAGTTGGCAGCCCTGGTGACTGAATATATTCTTAGTTCCATCTCTTAAGGTACAGAATACAACATTTGGTGCAAGTCCAATGGATAGCATGGACGTTACATGCAGTTAAACATTGGATGTAACAGCGCGCGTAAAATTATGTTGGCAACAATGACATACATGTATTGGTCAGAAGTAATCTGAAATAATATGATCAATTGTTGTGTCAATTTTGAATGAAATCCATTAGTTAGTATAGAAGTTACATGCATTTTAAAATTGGACCTATCAGCAGGCTTAGAATCATGTTGGCAGCACTGGCGTAGGCCTATACTAGGTACTCCAAATTAATCTAGAATGCCAGGTACTATATGTGTGCAAAGTTTAGAGCTATTGGCTTGCATACTTCCTGATATATTGATACTAGGGTAACAAATATAGAGACAGTATTTATTAACAGTTGGCAGCCCTGGTTACTCTTAAGAATCGGCGTAGTCATATCTGTTATGGTATACATAGCACACACGAAATTTGGTTGAAATCCAAATGATAGCATAGAAGTTACATGTATTTAAAGTTGGACCTCTCAGCAGGCTTAGAATCATGTTGGTAGCACTGACGTATATAAGTTACTCCAAATTAATATAGAATGTCAGGTACTATACGTGTGCATAGTTTAAAGCTGTCGGCTTGCATACTTTCTGATATATGGGTACTTGGATAAACAAGAATTGAGAGCATTTATTAACAGTTGGCAGCCCTGGTGGCTCTTAAGAATACGCTCAGTCATATCTGTTTATGTACACATAGCACATACGAAATTTGGTTGAAATCCAGTTGATAGTGTTGAAGTTATATACATTTATAATTAGGACCTATCAGCAGGCTTATAATCATTTTGGCAGCACTGCCACTATGGCCTCCTGGAAATTAAACTGCATTATTATTATCTATTCGTGTGCCAATTTTGAAATGGCTCCCATTCATACCTTCCAAGATATCCAACATGGAGCTCAAATTTCAATTGCGATTTTTCAGCAGTTGGTAGCACTGACATCATTTTCAAATATGGCCATGAGATATTCAGGTATAGATCTTTACTCCTAACAAATTTTGTTTCGATTGCTGCAGCCGTTTAGGAGTTGATAGGGGGACACTCACACACAGCCAGACAGACAGACAGACAGACAGAAGGACAGACACACATTTGTCCGATCTCATAAGACTACTATTTTCTCATTTTTGCAGAATGCGAAAAGTAGGCTAAAAATAGCTGAATATGACCAAAACTAGCTGAACATACCCTACAAACTAGCTGAATATGGCCTAAAAACTAGCTAAATATGCCCTAAAACTAGCTGAATATGACCTAAAACGGGATTTTTCGAGGTATGTTGCAAGTATTGGCGTATAACTATCATAAATCGTCATAATACAGCTGACCCATTTAATCATTCAAACTGTTAGCACTACTATGCCTACATTTAACCTATCAATTTTCATTGGGTACTGCAGTAGCATAGACTTGGGACACAGTTCTCACTCGCTATTCCTAAAAACAGAACCCAGAAATGAAGTATTAGTATACTATTTGGTATTTGTTGACTTCTATTAGAAGACACTGCCAAATAACAGGAACCGCACTTCACTTAGGTATGATGGACTACTGTACACGGCAGAGAAAGTGTGACTTATCTGTTCAAAGGGTAAGGAGGCTGTAACGTGACCCGTCAATATCAAATAGGGTGTGAGATAAGACGGAGTTTCCTTGTTCACGCTCTCTGGTAAATTGATTTACTATTGTGGTATATTTTCAATGAGACATCCGAAGCCATTTTTCACTGTTTCCTAATTTTACTATGGAAAGCTTTCCAGTCGGTCAACACACATTGTGCCCAATTACATTAGGCGAGAAAACAAGTGTTTACAATAATTGGTGTTGTGGTAGAGCGCCGGCCCCGTGGTGTTGGAGTAGCGCGGCTGCCTCTCACCCAGAGGCCCCGGGTTCGATCCCCGGCTCCATCAGGGATTTTAAAACAGACGTGAGGGTTGGAACGGGGTGCACTCAGCCTCGTGAGGACAATTGAGTAGCTGGCTGACAGTGAGACAGCGCCCCGATCACGAATACCGAGATTAACGGCCGAGGGGACCCGACGCACTGATCACGCGTCACCCCAATATCTGCAGGCCAAATGGCTGGACAGCGGTCGCTTGGTCGTCCTTAGCCCGTATAGTGGCTGTATAGTGCCAGGGGTTGTTGTTGTTGTGGTAGAGCACCTGCTTCGCTGCCAGAGGTCCAGGTTTGAGTTTAGAAAATTACATGAGCGCTGGAACGGGGTGCACTCAGCCTCGTGAGGACAATTGAGTAGCTGTCTGACAGAGACTAAGAGACAAAGATTAACGGCCGAGGTGACCCTTCGAGCTGACCACGCGTTATCCCGTGATCTGCAGGCCAAATTGCTGGACAGCGGTCCATGGTAGACCTAGGCCCATCATGGGTTGTAGCGGCATGGATTTGGTTTTCTGTAATTGGGACCGTGCTCTACAATCCATACAGAAATCAGACAGCAGTTACAATATTCGAACGGAAGGACATGAGAGAGAAGCTGGTATTCAGAAAGTGTAAGCACGGCTGCAACTTATCGCCCATACATTTAAATCTATACATTGAACTAGCAATAAGTTACAGGAAATTGGAGAAACATTCAAAGTAGAAGTAAAGAATCAAGGAGAAATAATTTCAACTCTGACAATTAGATTTTCTGATTACATCATTATCTTGGCCGACATACTGGAGGATTTGAAAGAGTTTTTAACTGGTATGGATTCTGTCTTGGGGAAATAATTCATGATGAAAATAAATAAATGTAAAACAAAAATTTTGGAATGCAGTCGAACGAAATCAGATACCCCTATGGATGTCGAATAGGCAGGTGAAAAGCTAATGAAAGTAGGAGACTACTGTTCCATAGGAAGAAAAATAACCAGTGTTGGACGAAACAAAGAAGATATAAAAATTACGTTAGCACAGGCAAGAAAAGCATTTCTATAGAAATGGAATCTGTTGACATCGAATATAGATTTAGGTATTAGGAAGTCATTTTTGATGGCCTTCGTCTGGAGCGTGGCATTCTAGGGAAGTGAAACTTGGACTGTTGGAGCAGCAGAGAAGAGGAGTATTGAAGCATTTGAAATGTGGTGTTACAGTAGAATGATGAAGGTCAGATGGGTAGTGAGGGTTACAAATGAATAGGTATTACGACGAGTGGTAGAAGAGAGATGTTTCTGGTGATTGCTAGTGAAGATGAGACATAGATTGGTAGGAAACATACTAAGACACCCAGGAATAGTAAACTTAGTTATAGACGGAAGGGTCGAGGATGAGAACTGTAGGGGTATAACAAGGTTAGCATATGTTAAACAGATTGCCTCGTATGTAGGTTGTGGTAGCTATGTAGAGATGAAACGATTAGCTCAGGACACGGAAGCATGGAGAGCTGCATCAAACCAGTCAAAAATCTCAAGACTCAAACAACAATAATTGGGTACACCGTTTTGACCGACTGAAAAGTGTGTATATTAATAGATTACATAGGAAACATTCAAAAATGGCTTTTATTACTTCTAAGTTATTTGAAGAAGTGTAATATACAAGTATAGGCCTATCTATATCTCATATTAGATTAATGATGACAGTATACATGGTCAAAGTCACCTCCTGTATACAGTCACCCGGATTTATGATGTTCGTGTCGTTCCGGGGAATAAAATACCTCCTAATAGTTCCTATTATTTCTTCCAGAAGTGTCGACTAGAGTTGAGTTAAGACCTCAGAGAGTAGCTCCAACTAGTTGCAGTTTGAAGGTTTAATCACGATTAAAGGGCTGTCTGCGGTAAGGTTGTTGCTATCGTTGATTCTTAAGGGACTTTGCGACATTGTGGACACATTGCCCCGTGTACTTGGGTGTGTGTGGAATTTGTTTCATAACCTGTGTTATTGTGATGAATGTAGGCCTATTAGTGTGTATTTGTAATACAGATGAGGATTGGGAAAGAGGCGGCCGTGATCTTCAGGTAGGAACCATCCCGGCATTTGCCTGGCATCCCCACGGCAAACCACTTGAAGGTTAGCTGAGGTGGGAAACGAACCCACCTATTTTCATTTTATTTCACGAGGCTGAGTGTACCCCGTTCCAGCTCTCAGACCAGATTTATATCTCTTGGCTGAGCCAGGAATCGAACCCGGGCCACCGCGCTGACAGTCTGCATTAAGGGTAGGGAAGGCTGTTTTTACGTATTTAAGAAGCGAGTGCCGCTATTTTTTAGCTGCGCTAGTGTTCGTTGATGAAAGCAGCAGGTCCCCTACTGTAAGAGAAGGGTCACATACTGTATTAGTGAGGGGAGTAGGCCTACAGGGGTTGCTTAAGCCCAGCACTGCTAAGCGCAAGAGTGGTATATGTCACGATCACTGAGGCTACTGGACATGAGTCATATCCTTCCCTCGAAAAATAGTTCACAGATTGATCGCCACCACTCGTATCTCAAGTATCTACTGTGCCAATGGATGCAGGATTTATTAAAACAATTTTGATACTCACACTAGTATATGACGCAGATGATCGAGGCCCCAAACACCCAAATTAGTCATCAGGAATAACAAAAATAAATTAGAGAAATTTTAGGAGTGTGATTTTGTTCCTCGGCACACGATACTACTCGGTCAGGGACTATGGACGTTCCAGGTAAACTAATTTATTGATTTTTATGGAATGCAAATTACCCGGACGATGATATTGAAAGTAAATACCTTCTATAATTTAGCGAGAGCTGTCCGGCATTCCATCCGAATCAATGGCGGGATTATCAGCGGATGTGACGTTTGGTATTCGGATGGTGGTTCAATTCTTGTTAGCTAAATAAAACATTAAGCCTTGTCGCATCAGCTGCTCCCTCGTTTGAAGTATCGACTGCCAATGCCGAATAAGAGCCTCTTGTGCAGGAAATGTTTGGCCACAACCAATGATGGATGTGAAATGTATGAAATTTTGGCCCACTTTTATGTATGGAGACAGTCCACGTCGAATGCTTTAAAATGTTGTTGATTGAGTATTAAGCCTCTTGACTGGTGTGATGCAATCCTCCACACCTCCCTGTCCTGAGCTAATCGTTTCGTTTCTACATAGCTACCATGCTTTACATCCGAGGCAATCTGTTTAATATATTCTAACCTTGGTCTACCCCTACAGTTCTTGTCCTCGACTCTTCCTTCCATAACTAAGTTTGCTAGTCCTGAGTGTCTTAGTATGTGCCCTAACAACCTATCTCTGGTTGTTGTTAATTGAGTCTTTTGACTTGTTTGGTGCAGCTCTCGATACCTCCCTGTCCTGAGCTAATAGTTTTATCTCTACATATCTACCACACCCTACATCCGAGGCAATCGGTTTAACATATTCTAACCTTGGTCTACCCCTACAGTTCTTGTCCTCGACCCTTCCTTCCATAACTAAGCTTGCTATTCCTGGGTGTCTTAGTATGTGTCCTACCAACCTATCTTCTCTTTATTAGCAACCACCAGGAACATCTCTCCTCTCCCACTCGTCTAAATACCTCTTTGTTTGTAACCCTCCATCTGATCATCATCATTCTCCTGTAACACCACAATTCAAACGCTTCAATTCTCCTCTTTTCTGCTGCACCAATAGTTTCACTTCCATTGAGTGATACGCTCCAGACAAAGGCTTTCAAAAATGACTTCCTAATAACTAAATCTATATTCGATGTCAACAGATTCCTTTTCTGTAGAAATGATTTCCTTCCTAGAGCTAACCTACTTTTTATATCCTTTTTGCTTCCTTAGTAACATAAGTCTCCAAATTCCTTTAGATATTCACCTGCCAATTTGATGTCCATAGAGGATTCTGATTTATATCGGCTGCATTCCAATATTTTTGTTTTACATTTATTAAATTTCATCATGAATTCTTTCCTCAAGACCGAGTCCATACCATTCAAAAACTCATTCAAATCCTCAGGCGGGTCGGCCAAGATGATGATGTCATCAGCAAATCTCAGAGTTAAAATTATTTCTCCTTGAATCTTCACTCCCACTTTACTTTTTTCTATAATTTCCTTCATTGCTTGTTCAATGTAAAGATTCAAAAGTAGGGGTGCGAATTTGCAGCCTTGCCTTACACCTTACACTTTAATGAAATGAAAATCCACAGCCTGCTTCCAGTCTCCGACCGGGTCAGGAATGGAATGAATGAAGCCCCTATCTAGCGGCGAGGATATGAACTGTGCCGGCTGCCGAGGCCTGACGCACTCCTCTGGGGCAATGATTAAATGAATGGCAGATGAAATGAAATGAGAGTGGAGAGTGTTGCTGGAATGAAATTTTGACAGGGAAAACCGGAGTACCCGGAGAGAAACCTGTCTGCCTCCGTTCTGTACAGCACAGATCTCACATGGAGTGACCGGGATTTGAACCACGGACTCAGCGGTGAGAGGCTGGTGTGCTGCCGCCTAAGCCACGGAGGCTCACACCTTACACTTTTAATAATTAATTTATATTAATTGAATTATTATTGACTAAGGTGCAATAAATTTCTTAAATACCAATTGGTATTCGTTTAAATAAGTCAGTTAATAGGGTATTAATTGTAATTTAATATGGGCAGATTCGTGTTGACCGAGTGAAAGTCTTTTAATAATAGTTTACTAATTGTAGGCAACAGTAGAGAAGGCTTCTAATATTTCAATAATAGGCCATATGTGCCTAATTTGAGGCTGCGAACATTCAGGAAACAAGAAGTTACGTCATAATACGGCGTGAGTACATCAGCTGCGATGACCTGTTTTGCCAATCGAGTTTAAATTCCTCCGTATTGTGTTATTGAAGGATAATCTCATCTATCTTATATTATGGTGGGGGTAGGGATTAGGACACAGAATTATCCAATGCAAAATATTGGGAGGGTGTGAAGTACGAACCAATGGTTTACATAATGCAGCCACGTAACGAATGTACCGACAATAGTGACCAACCACCCCACCTCCTCCCAGTTTTCAGATGTCGCTCTGCCTACTTGTGGGAGATAGCGAGTATCCGTCGCTCTGTGTCCCCGGGGGAATCCCCTTTGCCAGTAATAGCAACTCAATATTTCACGCGCTTTCCATACATAAACAATTGAAGCCCCTGGGTCCAAGCTCGTGCGCTGATCGTCCACTGTGTCAGTCCGAAATGTCCCCAGCTAAATCAATACTGAATACGTTTACTGACATTTATGGTAGGATCAGACACACATATGCTTGTTTTAGCATATTCGATATTCCTGATGAGCCACGCAGTACGCTACTTACCGATGCAATGCGAACTGTTGCTGCAAATGACGATGATGAAGCATTAAAATAGACAGGTCTCACGAACGAATAAATTGATTTCAACTATTCCGGTGATGGAATATAAATGAGGTTTATTTTTTTTTCTTTCTAAAATTGCGTGGTTGAACGATTGCAGTTTTATTTTGTGAATATCATAAACAATGAACCACGGTAGGACTGAACTGTGGTCTCGATGAATTTAATCACACCTACAGTGGATGTGCAATTGCACGTGTTCTGGAAAAATGCAGAGAATACAATGAGTTCACGCATATATGCTCCACTGAATAACATGCGTCGGAGCATGAGAACAAACCTGTAGAGCGCTGAGATATTTCACTATTAGTAGCAGGAGCGTTACCGGAATAGCTTTTCTTGTAATGAACAGGGTAAGCAGACATTTAAAATTGAACAAACGTTCATTCACTCAGTCTGGCATTGTATCCACTTACAGTACTTGTGCCTGGCCCCTATCTGTCGTCTTCCTGCCGACCACTCTTGATCAAATTTTGTTTTCTTCTGACCCCAACGGTATTAGTGTATCCGAGGCCTAGATTATCTTTGCCTTCCCAGCCTTAATTAGCACTTGTCACATCTTTCCTGATACCCTCATTCTTTGACGGGTCAGACATCTTGTTTTTATTTTCATGGTATTTCTTGCCATCTGCTCAAGGTCCTAAAGGAGGCTGGGTGAGTGTAACCTCACCATATGGTGCACCCTGGATAATAACTACACCCTCAAGGGCTTGCGACTGGTGAGTTTGGGGGTTGACGACCCCAAAGGATTCCTGAGCTAAGTATGGTGGTTTTCCTTTTTTCATTGCCTTTGGAGTACACCCTCTCTTACTTCCCTTTCCCACATGTCTTTGATGGCTCTACGTATTCCATCAGTTCTCGTTCTTCGAGGGCAAAAGGCTTCATTTTCTCTGTTATTCCCTTAATCCTTATTTTCTTTTCTTCTAATATAGTAAGAAAGTTAGTTGTTAAGTCAGTAGTTAGTTTTATTTGTAGATTACATTTCATCCTACATTTTAACTTTCATTCAAACCTTTGAGGGCAGATAACTTCGATGTTACGCCCTTTAAACTACAATTACGGTATCATCATTATGTTTTTGCACTCCTCTGACCATTTATTACAAGTTATCGTCATGGGTGTCTCTAAAAATGGTTTATTTGCTGAGTAGCTCTTCGTACCATCGTTGACGGGTTTGCGTTGTAAAGGTAACATAAATAGCGTATTTCAGTTAGATGCTTACAGAACAACCATGCATATCAAAGCAACATTTTGCAAACATTATTGCACTTCCACATTTGGTGATTATTTTGCGCCTCAGAATATCCATTTAATCATATTCAGTTTCTATGCTATATTTTTCAAGTTCAAATTTGTGTCTGTGTGGTAACTGTAATTTTGTATGGATCTGGTTGTATGGACAAGGTATAAAGTCGTAATAAATGAAATAAAACAAGAAGTTCCGGGACGAACTAAGGGAGCCAACTTTTCTTAAAATTTAAGATTCATGCCAATGATTAATCTACATGGATCTATCTAGAATAATGACGAAATTAAGTTAGTAATATCGAATTTTCAGAAATACTGAAAATACAGTTCGAAATACTCTATACCTGGCATAATGTAGCCCAGGAGTTCCCAACCTGGGGGGCGCGTCCCCCCTAGGGAGGCGTGGGGCTTTAACAAGGGGGGCCTGAAGTGATTTCCGAATTAAGTTTCTTTAACTCAAATATTACAATTTTGTAAAATAAACATTTTTCGAATCTCTCCAAGTGATTGTCGCACCAAGTCAATCGTTCAAAAATACTGGTAATTGCCAACTGTCAGCACAAACCTCTGCGGAGCCGCGTGGTTGGAGGTGAAATAAGGAATTTGCTGTGTTGTAAGGAGCAAAATCATGCCAATTTCATCGTCCCGTTGGCATATCTTTGTGATTTCTTTGAAGCTTTGAACAGATTGAACTTAAAGCTCCAAGGCAAAAACTCCAATATTATGCATTCCTGGAAAAATACAGTTATGAAAACGCCGGCTTCAGTTGAACAACTTCTCATCCTTTCGCCATCTTAATGAAATTTTGCCGGAAAATGAACGTAATCGTAATAAACTTAGGTGCAAATTCAGTCACATTTGGATTTCCTGGCACAAGAATTCAACTTCTATCTTCCTGATATCTCGTCGGAAGATTGGTCCTGGATGTTAAAAAGAAATTCGTTTGCCATTGACATTGAAGCACTGCCAGCATAGCTTCAAATAGAAGCCATCAATTTGAAGTGTGATTCAAAGCTAAATGATGATTCTAAAATATTAGGACTGGGTGACTTTTGGGTAAACTGTCTTGCAGTGTATCCTGTAATAGCCAAATTTGCATTGCCTGTCTTTGTCCCATTGTCAAAGACATATCTGTGCGAGTCAGGATTTTCAACGCTGAGTGTCATAGAAACAAAGCAGCGCTGTCGGCTTGATGTTGCAAGTGATCTCCGCTGTGCTCGGTCAAGTATCAAACCAAACATACTGAGTCTTACCAACAGAAAACAGTGTCAACCCTCTCACTGACATCTGTTGACTAATTTAAGGATTTATTGTAAAAGTGGTCCTTTGTATTGTGCTAAAATGAAGTTAGTATGTAATAGATAGGCCTATTCCATTATGTAGTGTTATTAGGTTAGGTCTATATCCTCCGCGTCAATCGAAGAGGTTATAGAAGCGATGGGTGGAGGGGACGGAGGGAGGGGTGGGTGGTGAGGGGGGGAGGAGGAGTAGGGGGGGGGGGCGTGATGAATTCCCGTATCTGAAAAGGGGGGCGTCAGCTGACAAAGGTTGGGACCCACTGATGTAGCCTAATAGAGCACTATAGTTGGCTGCCCTGGTGACAGAATGTATTCTTAGTTCCATCTCAAGGTACAGAATACAAAATTTGGTTGACGTCCAATTGATAGCATGGACGTTACATGCAGTTTAACATTGGATCTAAGAGCGCGCGTAAAATCATTTTGGCAACGATGTCTTTCATGTATTGATCAGAAATAATCAGAAATAATCTGGTCTATTGTTGTGTCAATTTTGAATGAAATCCTTAATTAGTATATAAGTTACATGCATTTTAAAATTGGACCTATCAGCAGACTTAGAATCATGTTGGCAGCACTGACATATATTAGTTACCCCAAATTAATCTTGAATGCCAGGTACAATACGTGTGCAAAGTTTAGAGCTATTGGCTTGCATACTTTCTGATATATTGATAATAGGGTAACAAGAATAGAGACAGCATTTATTAACAGTTGACAGTCCTGGTTGCCCTTAAGAATACGCATAGTCATATCTGTTATGGTACACATAGCACATACGAAATGTGGTTGAAATCCAAATGATAGTATGGAAATTACGTGTATTTAAGTTTGGACCTCTCAGCAGGCTTAGAATCATGTTGGTATCACTGACGTATATAAGTTACTCCAAATTAATATATAATATCAGGTACTATACGTGTGCATAGTTTAAAGCGGTCGGCTGGCATACTTTCTGATATATTGGTATTTGAATAAAAAAAGTTGAGAGCATTTATTAACAATTGGCAGCCATGTTGGCTCTTACGAATACGCTCAGACATATCCAGTTATGTACACATAGCAAATACGAAATTTGGTTGAATTCCAATTGAAAGTGTAGAAGTTATATGCATTTAAAAATTGGACCTATCAGCAGGCTTATAATCATTTTGGCAACACTGCCATGTATGGCCTCCTGGAAATTAAACCGAAATATTATTATCTATACGTGTGCCAATTTTGAAATAGGTCCCATTCATACCTTCCAAGATATCCAACATGGAGCTCAGATTTCAGTTGCGATTTTACAGAAGTTGGTAGCACTGACATCATTTTCAAATACGGCAGTGGGATATTCAGGTATAGATCTTTGCTCCTACCAAATTTTGTTTCGATTGTTGCAGCCACACAGCCAGCCAGACAGACAGAAGGACAGACACACATTTCCCCGGATCTATCTCATAAGTCTACTTTTTCCTCATTTTTGCAAAATGTGCAAAGTAGGCTAAAAATCCTGTCACGCGGTAGTACTGCACTGTGGTGGTGGTTAGAAATTCCCTTGGCATACTTGCTACGAGAGAAAATCGTGGTTTTCCCTCAATTTTCTCAACGGGCATCGATGGGAGATGGTTGACTCAACTATTAAACTCTTGATTTTCCTACAGTTGTATGTATAACTGTCACACTTTTAGATTTACGTAGGTGATCCTCAAGAGCTCGTCGTTGATAGGTACATACAGTATCATAATAAATAGGTTTGTGTAGCGTAAGCGTGGCGGTGGTGGTGATCGGTCTTTAATAGTTGAGAAGACCGATAACCATTAACATACACCATCATAAGTCTGGGTTCGTAGCGAGCTTCAAGACAAAAGTTAAGCGAGTTGTACGAAAGAACAGATGGCGTGAGTGTCGCTTAGGCGTACAGACAATAGTCCAGTTCACAGAATAACGAGGTAGATATCAACCCAATAACTAAGCGAGGAAGCTATCCAGGTCTTACACTAAGTACTGTAGTTCAAGGAGAGTAGTGAGTGAAAATGGACGCTGTGCATAATAACACAAATACCAACTAAGTTTACATAACCCAATTCATTTCTTGTGTTTGTAGTAGTTGTGTCCATGCATTATTTACCTATTTAACCAAAATACAAAAGACCACCAGTTAAATAGAAATTGACATAAACAAAATAATGTTGACAGCATTCAAATCTGAAGTACGTTACAATAATTAGTGATTGATATCGCACGTATACGATGACCAATACAAGGGAAAATAACCCCTCTGGACAGCGACTCACACACCAATTCGCAAACATATCCCAATGGAAATTACAGTTACAGGAGAATGGCATGAACCAAAAAAACAAACACAGCACTTATTTTCGAGAGTTGTTGTTGTTGTTTGAGTCTTCAGTCTTTTGACTGGTTTGATGCAGCTCTCCATGCCTCCCTGTCCTGAGTTAATCGTTTCATCTCTACATAGCTCCGACACCCTACATCGGAGGCAATCTGTTTAACATATTCTAACCTTGGTCTACCCCTACAGTTTTTGTCCTCGACCCTTCCTTCCATAACTAAGCTTGCTATTCCTGGGTGTCTTAGTATGTGTCCTACCAACCTATCTCTTCTCTTCATTAGCAGTCGCCAGAAACATCTCTCCTCTCCCACTCGTCTTAATACCTCTTTGTTTGTAACCCTATCTACCCATCTGATCTTCATCATTCTCCTGTAACACCACATTTCAAATGCTTCAATTCTCCTCTTTTCTGCTGCACCAATAGTCCAAGTTTCACTTCCATAGAGCGCCACGCTCCAGACAAAGGCTTTCAAAAATGACTTCCTAATACCTAAATCTATATTCGATGTCAGCAGATTCCTTTTTTGTAGAAATGCTTTCTTTGCCTGAGCCAACCTACTTTTAATATCCTCTTTGCTTCGTCCATCACTGGTTATTCTGCTTCCTAAGTAACAGAAGTCTCCTACTTCCTTCAGCTTTTCACCAGCCAATTTGATCTCCATAGAGGTTTCTGATTTATTTCGGCTGCATTCCAGTATTTTTGTTTTACATTTATTAATTTTCATCATGAATTCTTTCTGTAAGACGGAGTCCATACCATTCAAAAACTCATTCAAATCCTCAGGCTTGTCGGCCAAGATGACTATGTCATCAGCAAATCTCAGAGTTGAAATTATTTCTCCTTGAATCTTCACCCCCACTTTAATTTTTTCCCTAATTTCGAGAGTAATTGACGTAAAAAAGCAGAAGAAGGAATCGAATGGATAGAGCAAATAGAAGCCTTAATAGAGTACTCAAAATTGGAGGAACTACTAACACATGGCACAAGTTCAAGAAAAAAACGAAAGGCACAACCATGGTTTGACCCAGAGACCCGGAACAGAACTGAAATGCGTTACGTACCGCTGTGTTCCACGTTACGTTACGTATGCCATACCGCGGCCCCGAGCTGGCTTGCGGTATCGTTCCGGAACTGTAACTTGGAACTCGGTACGAGCATGTGAAACGTTACAGCGCTGGATCGGTACAGCCGGAAGTCGACTCCCAACTGTACCGAGCATCAAGGTACGTGTTAGCGGAACGTTACGTATGGAACGGTACATGACTGGATCGATTCCTCAGCGTTACCAGTTGGAAAGTTAGTCTGCGTACCGTTCTTGGTTCTAGAAATAGAATAACGTTTCCACCAGTACCCGGTTACACTGTGTACCGTTCCAGGTTATACCAACCAGCCACCCGGTATCTATGCGTAACGTTCCAGGTTCTCATGTTCCAACGGAAAGTGGAACGGTACAGAGCTGGAAGAGTACAGCAGCATTTCCCAAAATGTATGTACATGTCGGCCTGCATACTATTACAGGACTGTTACCGGTACTACACTGGCTATTAAAACCCTTATGGATATTACACCGAATTTTTACATAGACTATTACGACTATTACACAGTCTATTTAGTTACCACGACAATTTTAGCACTGCGTTTATTACACTGTTACGCTGGTTATTACAAACTGTCACTTAATAGCCTAATTACACAATAACTACATCAATTACATACCTGTTATCTTATCTAGGGGCATTTCTTTCATGATATCGAAATACTCTACTGTATCTAGCCTAAGGATATTTTTCAGTATCTACTGTCCTACCTAGAACCCTAATAAAAAGATAATTTTTTCTGCGCAAACAACTATCCCAGTTTGAACGATCCCATATGCAATTCCAGGCAAGTTATTTATTCAAACATAGGATAATTACTTCTTGAAATATCAATAAAATTCAAAATACTGATTTCAGTCTTAGTGCGTGCCGCATCAGACAGGGCAAGGCACCTTCCCCGTTTCGATCGCGGTCATACTGTAGCCTACGTTAGAAATTTGTTTCCTAAAAACAATACGATGGATCCCATTGATTCGAAATATTTATTGTTGCTCCATATAGAGGTTTGGAACATAGGCTATTGTTCATCGGTCCATGTAGTTGAGGTTCTTATGGAATTTGTCTGATGGCCTAAACTTTGTTATTGTGATGTCTGTAGTAACGTGTGTATTTGTAATTAAGGCATGGTTTGGGAAGGAGTAGGCCGTGGCCTTGACTTAGGAATTATCCACGCATTTACCTGGAGTAGAAGTGGGAAACCACGGAAAACCACTCTAAGATGGCTAAGATGGGAATCCAACTCACCTTCTCGCAGTGTTGCCATATAAGGCAGAGTGTAACCTACACACAAAACTTTAGCTCCTTTGTGACCAATAATAGTATTTCTTTTCTAAATTAAACCTCCCGTTCTTGCTTTTCGTTTACTTGTTAGCCTATTTTCATTTAGTAGTGATAGAAGCCATTTTTCAGTGATGCTTAATTCTAATAATGAAAGCTATACAGTCGTGTTGACCAACTGAAAAGCTTTTTTTTATTATTTACATTTATGAAAGATAGGCCTATGACATCATATATAGTCCGTGTGTGTGTACGTATGTGTGTGTCTGTATGTGTCTGTCGCCCCGCTCCCCTCCCTAATAAAATCTAAACGGCTGGAGCGATTTCAATGAAACTCGGTAAGGTCATAGTACTATTTCATCCGACCCCGACTGTGCTCTTCAAATTTTATTACATCTCACCAATCCAACATGGCAACTGTGCGAAATATTTCACTGGTATTCCATATCTCCGAAACTATTACAGATATCACCCTGACGTTTTGTATGGTGAAAAAAATGTACTAATAGAAGTGTAACGATGGGACTCTCAAAACCCTCTTTACAAAACGAACATGGTGGCCAAGCCAAGTTGTTGTATTTAAATAGACTTTTCTCGAATTTAAATCATCCGAGCGCCGTCACACATGGTACAGCAAATGTTATACACCTTGTAATGCACTGACATCCTATTCAGCTCAATTGTTTACATAGCTTCAGGATGGTGGCTGTGCGAAATTTTAAAATTAAGGTTTAATTTCTTGTGTCCTAATCATGCGATCGAAACCAACGTTTGAACAATGAACCTACGCATTAATCAACATCTAATAGTACATAGCTCTATGGCCTACAAAGTATATAAAAATCCAGTATAGTGACCATCCGAAATATTTAGACGATTCTCAATGTCAACTAATCTATTACAGCAATCAAACTTAATTGTTTTCTTAACCACGAGATGGCGCCAGTGTCAAATTTTAAAATCTCGTTTTTAGCCTATTTCTATTTATAACAAAATAGGCTTATGAGATCACCTTTTGTCCGTGTGTGTGCATCCGTGTGTGTGCACCCACCCCCCGCTAATAAAATCTAAGTGGCTGGATAGATTTCAATGAAATTCGGTAAGGTCATAGTACTATTCTGGCCGACCCCGACCGTGCCCTACAAATTTTATTGCGTTTCACCAATCCAACATGGCGGCTGTGCGAAATATTTGATTGGCATTCTAAATCTCCGAAACTATTCCTCATATCAACCTGAAATTTTGTACGTTGATAAAAGGCACTACTACAAAATCGTTCAAATGACTTCCAACAACCTGTTAACTACAAAACGAACATGGCGGCCATACGAAGTTGTTACATTTAAATAGACTTTTCTGGCGAGTTAAAAATCCGAACGCAGTGAAACTTGGTACAGCAATTGTTTATACACATTGTAATGAACTGAAATATATTTTTGTCAAATTATTTACATAAACTCAAGTTGGCGGCTGTGCAAAATTTTAAAATTAATTTTTCATTTTTTGTGTCGAAATCATGCGATCGAAGTCAAAGTTTAAATAATGAACCTACGCAATAATAGTCATCTAATAGTACATAATTCTATAGCCTACATATGTTACAATCCAACATGGCGAGCATCCGAAATATTTAGACGGATCACAATATCTGATAATTTATGACAGCAGTACTGTCATTTTGTATTTCGATAGAGGCTATAAACGTAAGTTCACCTATGGAACTTACATAACCTAGTGATGACAAATCCAACCTGCCGGCGACGCTAAATGTGAATATTTAAAAGGACGTTACTCGCGATTTAACCATCCGAGCACAGTGAAACTTGGTATGGTATATGCTTATACAAATTTTAATCCACTAACATCTAATTTATTTCAATTGTCTTCAGAACCACAAGATGGCTGCTGTGCGAAATTTTAAAATCTCTTTTTACTATTTCTTGTGTACTAATCATGCAATTGAAGTTTGAATAATACACCTACACAACAATCTTCATGTAATAGTACATAACTCTAAGGCCTACATATATATAAAATCCAACATGTCGACTATCCGATATATTTAGACGGTTCTCAATATCTACGAATCTATTACAGCAATCAAACTGAAAGTTTGTACGTTGATAGAGGCAATTAACATAAGCAGGATATATGAAAATGGGCTGTATATGTCTTCACGGAAGTTCGTGTTATTTCTTGTGTCCTAATTATGCGATTGAAGTTTGAATAATACATTTACGCAATAATCTTCAAGTTTTTTAAAGCGTATGGCTCTTAGTGCCGGGAGTGTCCGAGTACATGTTCGGCTCGCCAGAGTATGTAGCTACTTCTATGCGGACACCCATGGGGTGAGCTACAAGTTCCTGTCACGTTTGGAGTGTTGTCTGGGGAGGAAAGTGTGAATGTAAGGACGAGGAATTGCAAGGTAGCGGCTGTGGTCTATAGTTAGGGACCAACCCCGGCATTTGCCTGGAAGGAAGATAGGAAACTACAGAAAACCATCTTCAAGGTTGCCGGTGGGGGGATTCGAGCCTCCTCGCCTACCGGATGTGAGCGACTGGCTGCAGTCACGCCGTAACGACCACGGCTAACTCACCCGTTATCTTCATGTAATAGTAGTCAATATAACTCTATGGCCAACATACCGAATGGTCCACTAGCCCCTTGCGATCCAGTTTTATGCATTCTGCCACATGTTCAACAATTCTGAAGGACATCGGTCCCTCTCCCTAAACCGGGGTAATATAACGAGATGTGTGTTTACGGGCTAGAAGACAGCAGGAATCGTGAGCGCCACTATTAATTCAGTATGGGTACCTCGAATGAACCCGCTAAACAAGCACAGATACGCAGACACACACTTGAAAACAAGAGGTGCACGCACAGACCGAGAGCAGGTATTGTATAGACCGGGAGGTGCGCGCTGCAGATCAAATGTCGCAGTAGCTCACATGGCAAGCGCGTTATTGGATGTGCGAAAGTTGATAGGAATCGAAGGTTCAAGTCCCATGATTTTATTTTTTTATTTTGTTATTTTACATGCAGATGCCTGGCAAGTACCAGAGAGTCATCGAATTACCAAGTCAATGGCTTATCCGTCGGGCTGATTGGCCAACTTTCACATCATGTGCGGATTTTGCCGAAGATATCTTTGAGAGTGTCTATGATCATACCATTCACATAACGCATGGTATTTTGGCTGCTGCTGAGGAAACAATACCTTCCTCATCCGGCAACTCCCGCCGGAAACTTGTCCCTTGGTGGACAGCCGAGATTGCAGCAGCCTTTAAAGATCGTCGACGTGCTTTCAAATGCTATCGGAGGCAAAACACTATGACCAACCTTATCACCTTCAAAAGGATGCGTGCTAGAGCCCGATATCTGATTCGGGAGAGTAATAAAACGACGTGGGAAAAGTATGTGTCGTCTATGACGGCACATACTCCTTCATCTCAAGTGTGGACTAAGCTTCGTCGGATCTCCGGACTCCCGATATAATTGATGGCACACGGAGTCTCCATCATCGGAGACATCATCACGGACCAACTCGCCAGATACTCGCCATTGCCAACAGTATTGGATCGCACTTCAGTGATGTATCCTGTTCTGGGAGTTACGATCCTACATTTCTGACTCTGAAGCGGGAGGCGGAGGCTCACCCTTTGTCCTTTGCCACTGCTGCTTTGGAGTCCTACAATGCACCATTCTCTGATTGAGAACTGCGCAGTGCGCTTTCACTGCGTAGGGATACGGCTCCCGGACCAGATAACATACAGAATCAAATGTTAAAACATCTGTGCGAATCCTGTATAAAGCAATTGTTGGTCCTCTTCAATCGTATATGGATTGATGGGCAGTTTCCATCTCAATGGCGAGAGTGGATCGTGATACCGGTTCCCAAGGCTGGAAAGGATCTCAAACTTGTCAGCAGCTATAGGCCCATTTGCCTGTCAAATGCCCTATGTAGGCTGCGAGAGAAGATGGTGAACCGTCGACTGGTGTGGTTCCTGGAAGAGAGAGGTTTCCTGTCAGAGTACCAGTCTAGATTTCGCTCTCATATGTCCACTCACCGAAACGGGTGTTCCACCTCTAAATTATCGACGCCAACTTATGCTTTTAGCATTTACTACCAATGTGCGTCAAATGCCGCAATATCCGAGCTAGCGAGCGCTCGTCAGTACCCAATACCATCCGAGGTACGCCAACCAGCATCGAACCACTCGGCCGGTTGGTATTAGACTCGATAGCTCGTGTACTGAAATAGGAGTGGCTGTGGGTCCCTGTATGATCCGGACAACTAGCGAGGTGCCTCCGTGGCAAGTCCCCCGTCAGGAAATTCGGTTAGATCTACACGGGGGTCCTAAGGTGAACACGGGTGCCTCCGTTCGGAGGTGTAACTATATACAATAGCAAGTCCGTGAAGTTCCAACACTCCTTAGCCGAAACTCCGCAGTACTATCGCATTTACCACAACCTTTCATTTTTCCTACGTTTAGAGGGGGTCAATTATGACGTAATTTAACAAGGGTAGAAGATCTTAAAAATTTGCCAAATTGTATGGGTGCGTTTCCGCAAATAAATTTGCCAGGTTTCATTCCATTTCCTCATATTGGAAAATGTGGTAAAATCGTTTCAAAGCGGACAATAATACAATTTTTTGCTGAGTTATAACAATATTTCTTAAACACAATGCGTACAGATGTTAACAATACGGTGAATGTTACAATTTTTCATTCTGAGCATAGAGAGTTAGTGAGTTTGTCCTAGCTTGGCAGGTGAGTACAGTATATGATACTGTGTCCACATATGGTGCAGGTGTGGTATCCTCTCTCTGCGCAGAATCTGTGATCAAACCCATGGACCGAGGTCCTCGTGAAAACGTGTCGCAGCTCGAAGTTTGCCTTATTCCACTCTTCTGTTTCCATGTTTCTGTTTTCTTACTTATGAAGCCACACAACCTTCTTCTTCTTTCCTAGCGTTTATCCATGTACGGAGTCCGCTGCTCTACCACCCAACCATCAGAATATAATAAATAGGGGCCGGATTTTGGTGGTTTTTAAAATAGTCATTTTAGGTTTTCAAAATTTAAAATTGTTCTGTTTAGGTTTTTATAAGGTAGAATGGGTTTTTTCAACAGGTTCTTATGTTTAAAGGGTAGCGAAAGTTGTCATACATTACATAAGGCTTAAAATTAATTCCTCATTGTTAGTAGACAATCTGATTGCAACAAGAGAGTAAATATTTTACGTAATGATGCGTAATCAAATTATCACCGATAACATTACCCTTTTAGGAATTGCAATAAAACCAAGGATGTCAGAGGTGATTTTCACACTCTATCTCGTTCAAATAATTTTGTTTCTTTACAATATTGGATTCTTGGGAATAATAAGAGATTTATTCGCTCTTTCCTCTCGGTAAATAACCAAACAATAATATATAACCTGGAAAGTGCTGAAAATATTTCATTTTTCCGGTAGGTAGGATTGCTTTCTATCAACTGGAGCTAGGATTAAACCCTAGCTTCACATTTAATTTCAAGAATTATGGACAAAATTTGAAATATATTACAATAAATGGTACAAAACTGCAATTAGTTATTTTTAGGTACTCGCGTATCATTTAGTTTTCTTAGGTAGTAGGGAATTCATGAATATGGCTCTTTTCAGTGTGATTCGTAAAAGTATTTAGAAGTATGGGAAAAATAGATAAGAACCGAAGAATCCGGTCCCTAATAACAGGCTAACTGTGAGGAATTTATTTTGGCCCGATAGTATAAGGTAGTTTCTCTGTTGCTGGATAGCGAATTTTTGTACAAACTCAATTGTCTAGAATAATAAAAAATATAATAATAATAGTATACTAATAATAATCATTATTGACTAATAATTATGAAAATAATAATAACATAACAGTCTAATGATAATAATAATAACAATAGTCTAATAATAAATATATCGCTGTCCTCTTGAAGTGACGATGTCGGTAGTCATAATATAGCCTTATTCTGAAAGCAGAGACATGAAATGATACTTCTGTCTCGGGACAGTCGGATGAGGAGTCGCAAAGATGCGCGCGCACCCGACAGCGAGGAGCATTTGAATAGCGCCGACTTGAAATGCTCCTC
Organism: Meconema thalassinum; assembly: GCA_946902985.2. Taxonomy (NCBI): domain Eukaryota; kingdom Metazoa; phylum Arthropoda; class Insecta; order Orthoptera; family Tettigoniidae; genus Meconema; species Meconema thalassinum. The sequence goes on from OX336388.2 coordinate 1,536,312,022, forward strand.
GCTGTCTCATTGTGTGATTTTTATCTACAACAATAAAAACAACAAATCAACGACAGTGAAAAAAGTGAACACAAAAAAACAACAAACTATTTAGCGATAAAAAATTGATACATTCGTCGTTATCATTTCCACACCACTTATTGAAGTAGATAACTCGGGCGGGGACACCGAGAGCCCGCTGATGAACCAGCTTGGTGTTCCTAGGCAAAACCCCACACAAGACACCGCATAAACCTAGAAAAATTGCTGAGTTTTAAGATTCCCATTCCTTGTAATATATCCACATAGCAACATTTCTGCAAAGGTCGGGATCAACGGCGAATTCAGACGAGTGTTAGACATAGCCTGGAGCAAATGACATTCATGAGAAAACAGTCCAAGGAGATGAAATTGGGTGAAGAAGACGCCATAAGAGAAAAGGAAGGGAAACATATGGTTCTGGGTACTTTTAGACAGTGGGTGAAGAAGAAAAACATTCTAATGTTTTAAAATTGTTTTGCTGCACAATTCTTTTTTTTACTTTACACCATCTATTCAGTAGCAAATATTAACCAATCTCAATAATAATTTTGTAGCATATGAAGATATCTATCTCCTATAATTCTGTGCATCCATATTAGTTAAAATAGTTATCGTTTATTATTAAATAATTTTTAACTTTAATTTTTGGAAATAAAAATTAATTTTGTGAAACAATTTTTTATTTCAGGAACTATTTCATATTTTTCCAAACCCATGCACAGAATTATTAGTCTGTGCAATGAGTACATAGTGTAAAAAGATTGTAAAGTTTCAGTAATTTTTAGTGGTAAATAGCTGGTATCATTTTTTTTAAGGAAAAGACTATCTTTTAGTAATTTCTGCCCATACTGATCAACTGAAAGGAATAATTTTTCACTTTTTGCTTTATGAAAGATGTTGGTCGTATGGAAATAAAATTTGGTGCAGTTTGGATCACTGGGAGCAAAAGAATTTTTTTTGGGTAGCCTCTAGTGTCCCCTTAAAGAACCTTCCACTAATTACACCTGTGTGAAACTAAATTTTGTAGGTTAGGAATGTAAACAACGCTCTTAGGTTTCTACGTTCGTTGCCAAGAGCCGACTGTGGTGGCGTCTAGTAGCTAAGTTCTGAACTAGGCCTAGTAGTCGTTGACGGTGGCGTTTGGCGGCAAAAGTAGGAACTATTTGAAAAATTCAAAGTTGCAGTCCTTACTTGAGTTAAAAAACAGATACACACATTAATACAGCCATCACAATTAACACCGGTTATCAGACAGATTCTACACACACCCAAAGTACACGGGGCTACATGAACGCGTTGTCGCATCCCCTAAAATAGACTAATATTATTATTCTGGGAAAAATTTTGAACTATTTAAACAGTATCCGTCCATGGTTTTAAACAGTATTTAGGGAAAATAGAATTTTAAATGAGAGAAAACATGTTTACTATCGTCCTCGTAGATGTAGACAAAACTACTGTCGACCAAAGTATTATGTGCACTCGAGTTTGAAGGTTGTTTGTGAAGTAACCAATAGACCTACATAAAATCCAATAACATCATCATTTTCGCCGTTCTATTCTACGTTAGTTCATGTAGATGTGGAATTTTTAATTTATATTTTAATGTTTTTTATCGCAGTTGGAACACAAAATGTGCCCGTTTTTAAGCGTGTTTCAACCATGCGTCACATTTAAGAATTATTATCTCAAAACCCCGTCATCACATCGAATGCAAATGTTAACACAATATACATTGGAATGTTGTATAACTGGTTTATTAATTTCAACATTTTATGCGTCCAAGAAACAAAGTTGTTATCATTTTTGTAAGGTAACTTTTTCTCGGCTCGGGGTGGTTGGAAAATATAGCTCTTGTTCGCGTTGTAATCCTTATACATCAAGAAGTTGTGCTGTATGACTGTGAAATACGTAAATTAATTCACTTATTTTATGTCGGTTTGTATTTGTTCGTGGAAATAAGGCATGATTCACCTGCCAGCCGCTCCGGGGTAGGCTGTACAGCGTTGCTGAGATGGAGCCCATCACTGCCGAGTGAGGCGAGGTCGTATTTCCCCGTTCAAATATAAACCAATATAAAATAAGTGAATTAATTTATGTATTTTAAAGTCATACAGCATAACTTTTTGATGTATAAGGAATATAACGCGACCAAGAACTACATATTCCAACCACCCCAAGCCGAGAAAACGTTACCATAGACAAATGATAGCAACATTGTTTCTTGGACACGCAAAATTTTGAAATTAATAAATCAGTTATGCAACATTCCAATGCATCTTGTGTTAAAATTTGGATTCGATACAATGAAGGGTTTGTGAGATAATAATTCTTAAATGTGACGCATGGTAGAAACACGCTTAAAAACGGGCACTTTTTGTGTTCCAACTGTGATAATAAATATTAAAATATAAACTAAAAATTCCAAACCTACATGAACTCACGTAAAATAGAACGACGAAAATAATGATGTTATTGGATTTTATGTATGTCTATTGGTTACGTCACAAACAGCCTTCAAACTCGAGTACACATAATACTTTGGTCGACAGTAAGTTGCAATATTGTTGTACAACGTGAGGAGGATATAATAAAATAATTAAAAAGAAGTAGAAATTTTTGCCCTTGGATAGCCTTGAACCCGGGATCTTCAAAACAACAAGCCAGAGCGATACCTCTTGCACACTTTTCTAACAGACCATTTTGCATTTTGTTACGCTCCTTAATATTGCTTATGGTTAAATATCCAAGTATTACAGTTAGATCTTAAATATTGATTGGAATGCATTCATTCTGTACCAAGCATATTTTGAAATGTACTTAAAGCAAGTTTCACGACCGCTTTGCGTTAATAATGCAAATCGACTGTAAATGTTACCCCGACACGACAACCGCCCTCCATGTTTTATTTTTCTTACTCGCTCCTGGGTGCGCGCGCACCTTTGCGGCTCCTCATCCGACTGTCCCGAGACAGAAGTTGAAATGATTGTCAATTATATGTAAGCCAACCAAAATTTGATTAAACTAGAGAATCGTCTGTATTCGCCTCTCCAACTCCAGGCAGCTTGAATTGTATATATTTTATATGAGGTCTCAAACCTCATGTCTCGGTGATAATCAACGTTGAAGTACAAACAAACACTACGGTGTTCCCGCAACTTAGATATACTTACTGTAGTTATATACGGAAAAGGTGCCACGGAACCGCTTGATAGCACTGTGCTTTGCCCATTGCCCTACCTCACAAATCGTGTACGGTATCCCAAATATATTTTGATCAACTGATCACAACGAGGGGATGGAGTCACGCAGCTTCTTTTGGGGTTCAGGATCTCTACTGTACAGCCTCCCAGGGGTATGCACCCCTTGGAGTCCATCCCCCCGGCATCTGGCTAAATCCCCTAAATGGCAACCCTTGGAAAGCCGGCCCAACATCCATAAAACTTAGTAGGGACAGCTTGCCACTCTAAAAGCAGCCCAGTCCTTGCGCAATGGTTACACATACCTACATACTAGTAACTGGGCCAACACATTGCTGACAACATAGCGCCAGAGAGTATAAGAAGAATCCTAATGAGGTCAAAGGGTCTCTCCATTATCAGTGCTTCATCGAGACGGCCGGAGGCCACGCTGGTGTCAACCGAGGTGAGTCAGTCAATCGTGTTCAGAGTTCCTACTTTGTAACCTGTAACCCAACACTTGTAATACATTGTGAACATAATTACATTCCCTACAAGGGACTCATACTCAGAACTACAGACCAATAAAACACTTGGTCCACACTCTACACTAGCATTACTGTTTATACGCCTCTTTACATCCCAACGCCCTTCCTTATTCCCGTCACGGTAAAGACGTGACAGACGGCAGGCTAATAGCGCTAACTCAGATACCTTTGTGTTCCCCGAGCCGGCTCGGCTGCCAGCAAGCAGCACGTGCCACTCGGCTGATACGAGCAGATTCAATTACATAATAAGCAGTCAGCTGAGCGACTAGCACAGCGACCCTTTGCATTGGGTCCCATCTCTTCAAACACTACCACATTATTTATAGGAACGCCCCCTAGTTCCTAGCACACCACAACACTCTACACTGGTCAGCTTGCCCTGCCAAGGGAAGCTACCCTTTTTAGGCACAACCTTATAAATTAGTACAACAACTCTCCCTTTTAGATCCATCCCCAAATAAGGGATCTAAAACACTACATTAGCTGAAACAGAAGGCTGGAGTGCTGTGAGGTGAGCGGGAAAATGGGATTGAGTGAGTAAATGCATGCACCGTGTTTGGATGTGATTTTACCACTAGCGCTGTCGTCCCAATAAAAATAACAGCTACATCGCACGCCTTCTGCTTGACCTTGAGACGTCATAATGCAGCCTTGTAACAATACAATCCCGTTAAATTTGTAACGTTCCGTTCCGTCTGTTTGTTCCGTTATTATAAGTAGAAAGTTCCGAACTGTAACGTATCGGATTTTCCCCTGTTCATTTCGGTACGGGACAACGTAACGTTCCACCCGTCTCCAATACGCTGTACCGGTACAGGCTCGGCTAACGTTCCACTGTTCCAGATACCGGGCATGGTTTCAGTCTCAGTTCCGTTCCAGGACGGTAACATTACGCTTGGAACAGACAGCGGTAACGTTACAACTTGGAAATAACCTTGGAAATAACAGAATTTCTCCGTTCCACATAGACAAGAGTTCCGTTCCGCGTTACGTTCTGTTCCGGGTCCCTGGTTTGACCAGAACTGCTACCTGCTAAGAAAAGAGGTGTTGGAAATCCTTCATCAGCTAAAATTGAACATAGAGAGTCCTATTCTTCTAAAGATTTACAACCTGATGAGAAATCTCTACCAGAAATTCATAAGAGAGAAGACGAGGACATATTGGGAAGAAGAAGGCAAAAGAATAGTAGAAGAAGCTAGGAAGGACCCGTATATTGCTTTTCGTCCCATGAAGCAAACGCAGATCCACTATATAAATATGGAAGCATGGACGTCACACTTTAGCAGTATACTAAACAAAGATGAAATAAAAGACGTACTGGTACAGGAAAACACCCAAGAAATCGGCCTACAGTCAACGAAAGATTGGACCCCACTGACCACAAACATCATTGAGAGCACAAAGAAAACAAGTAGTTCCGTGAAGAACTATACAGCCTATTTTCATATATCCTACTTATGTTAATTGCCACTATCAACATACAACATTTCAGTTTGATTGCTGTAATAGATTCGTAGATATTGAAAAACGACTCAATATTTCGGATGGTCACCATGTTGGATTTTATATATTTAGGTCCTAGCTTTAGGTACTGTTACATGAAGAATACTGTGTACGTGTAGCATTCAAACTTCAATCACATGATAAGGACACAAGAAGTAACAAGGAGATTTTAAAATTTCGCTCAGCTGCCATCTTGTGGTAATGGAAACAATTGAAATAAATTAGATGCCAGTGGATTAACATTCGTATAAGGATTTACTGTACCAAGTTTCACTGCACTCGGATGGGTAAATTGCGAGAAACGTCCATGCCAATATTTATACTTCGCGTCGCCGCCATGTTGGATTTGTGATCACCAGGTTATTTAAAGTCTTATAGGTGAACTTTCGTTCATAGCCCTTATGAACATTAAAAAATTCAGTTTGATTGCTATAATAGATTCGTAGATATTCAGAGCCGTCTAAATATTTCGGATGGTCGCCATGTTGGATTGTTAAATGTATAGGCCATAGAGTCGTGTACCATTAAAGGAAAATTATTGCGTATGTTCATTATTCAAACTTTAACTTCAATCGCATGACTACGACACAAGGAATAAAAACTTAATTTTAAAATTCGCACAGCCGCCATCTTGAAGTTATGTAAACAATTGAACTAAATTAGATACTAGTGCATTACAATGTGTATAAACATTTCCTGTACCAGATTTCATTGCGTTTGGATCATTAAATCGCGAGAAAGGTCCATTTAAAATTTTAAAATTCGCTTCGCCGCCATGTTCGTTTTGTAGTTAACCGTTTTTTTAAGTCTTATAGATCAACTTCCAGTAGTGCCCTTTATCTCCGTACAAAATTTCAGGGTGATACCGCTAATTGTGTCAGAGATATAGAATGCCGCTGAAATAATTCGCACACCCGCTGTTCGCTTTTGCGAATGTTTTTTTTTTTTGTTTTTTTGTAGGCTATGTTTCCCTTACGGTGTGAAACACACGTTCAATTTTTCTGCCCCATTATTTTTATTTTCGTTAATTGCAGTCTGAACGCGGTGTTCTGATTTATTTATTTTATTGGTGTTTCAGTTTAAGTGTTTTTCTGTATTATTCATGTCAACTTACCTTTTTTTTCTGAAGTGTCTTTTTAGACGCACCATATCGTCACACTTTCTCATGAGGTACTGTGCTCTCCCCAGCGGCAACGCTTGCAATGTGCATGGGGCTGTGCTTTGATTGGCTGCTTTTTCACCCCTCCTTCATTCTGGAAGATTCGGCGCGCTGACGTCACTACCGCTATATAACCTTAGGTCCATCGGCCTATGGGTTGACTCTCCATCTTCACTCACTTGCTACTACAAGCTTGCCGGGGGTCATTACCCTCTGGTGTCACGGTCTTGCCGAAGGCCCTGCGTCACGTCAACACGGAGTTAGGCTCCAGGCCAACCTTTGCTCCAGCTGGCGGCTGGGCATTTTCTACAAACGCTGTACTCGGTTCAAGTCTGCCTAATGAAAAGACAACTTCTCGAACCAGCGGAGATGTTAATACCAAGAAACATCTCACTGCTGGTCAACTCTCGTCATCACGACTGAACATCGCCAAAACCTTGGCTCTGAACCAGCGCCTCCGGAGTGTGGGCGCATTAACCACGATCATCAGCCCTGTGCGGGCAAACAGAACTGCTACTTCAAAGCATCAGCCCCTTGCGGACCAACCAACTGTTTCCAGCCAAGGGTTAGCTGGCCTATAGAAAGGGTTATGTATTTTCACCTCATTGAAAGGTGGTATCATATTCATCATGGTTAATCATTAAGAGTTCCTCGTTTAGGTATTTATAATTATGTCTCTCTTTTTATGAACAATATAAATTTTTATCCCTCATAAGGGAATTTTGTTAACATTTTCGTTTCCTGGAGAAACTTGCAATTTGCATTTTTATTATTCTTCTTGTTAATTCTTAAAACTATATTTATTAGAAGTAACTTTATATGCTGTTTAAAAACTTTAATAAACGCAAAGGCAAATTCTAATCTTTGGTCTCTTCCTTCACCGAAGATTCAATCCTTGTGTCCGAAACCTTACATCTTTTCTAAATCCCTAAAAGGGTGCATCATCCCCTTTCCATGGTGCCGAAACCCGGGATCGAACCCAGAACCTTCATTCTGAGACAACAAATTCTATTCTAAAAAAAAAAAAATTGTGCAATCTAATATTTGTCTTATTCATTTCAGTATATCGTGGCTAGCGCAGGAGATCTGCGGGAAAGCGGAAACAATCCCAGCATATTACACAACTGGTTTCTTTCTGGAAAGCAGGTCTGTCTGGTGCCGCAAGCAGCTTTGGTAAGTGAGTTGTTCCAACTTTCCAGCCATGCCAGTAATAATAGATGATAAACTGTTAAACTCTCGGGCGGCCTACAAAGGTCAACTCACCCGTTTTCAAAAATATTTAGCTACTCTACCGAAAGAGGAACCAAACCTTGATATTATATCTCAGCGTTTAAAAGCTTTTGAACAGGCGTACGAGAAATATGATCTCGTGCAACTTGAAATTGAAATCAAAAATCCAGAACATCAATCAGATAGGGAAGAAGTAGAGAGTAATTACTTTGATACACACGCTCAGGCAGTGGCATTAGTTAGAACTTTGACCCTGGCATTGAAGGTAGAGGAAACTCAAGGAAGAATTAGCGACCATGGGAATGGTATCAAACCATTGCTACCTAAAATTGAAATTCCGCATTTTTCAGGAAAGGAAGAGATGTGGCAATCATTCTTTGAATTGTTCAGTTCATTAGTACATGATAATGCCACACTTCCAGAAATTCAGAAATGTCATTACTTAAAATCCATTTTGCAGGGACCACCCCTTCAACTTATAAGAGAACTCCCCTTAACAGGAGAAAACTATAACATCGCTATAGAGCTTCTTAAAGGCCGTTATGGCAACGAAAAATTATGCCTACAGAGGCATATTCAAGCCTTATTTAACCTGCCCGCATTGCGAGCTGACAACCTGTCAACACTGCGAGCCTTAAGTGACACGGTCCAACTACACGTTAGAGCATTGGCACGGTTGAATCAACCGGTCGAGCATTGGGATCTATTCTTAGTTCACTTGGTTACTTCTAAATTTGATTCATCAACCTTAAAGGCATGGGAGAGGGAACTAACAAATGACACTTCATATACCTATGGCTCATTGCTTACGTTTATAAATAATAGATGTCAGGTTTTATCAGCCGTAGCCTGTCATATGTCAGGAAGTGCAGATAACAAATCTAATGTTGTGAAGCCAGTCGGTACTAAAATAAACAAATCTGCTGTCTTTACTGTTCAACATAATTCAACAGATTGTATTCTCTGTAAAGCGCCTCACAGGTTATATTCCTGCGTTGCCTTTAAAGCCCTTTCTACCGACGAAAGACGCAAATTAATAGCTCAAAAAAGATATTGCTACAACTGTCTGTCAGCTAGGCATATGGTGCCTGATTGCGTATCTAAAAATACTTGCTCCCATTGCAAGGCTCAACATCATACCTTGCTTCATAGGTTTGAAAAGCCACGTCAGGCTCCTTCCCCTGGATGTTCTAAAGATACATCCCCAGGAGCCAATGAGCAAACTTATACTCAGAGCTCTAGCTCTATTCGTAGTTCCCAGGTGCTACTATCAACCGTGTTATTAAAAGTTCAAGATTCCTCTGGTAGATGGCTTGAAGCACGTGCCTTATTGGATAATGCCGCCACCCATGACTTCATAAGTGAGCGTCTCATTAAGAAACTTGGTCTTCCCAAGCAACCTACATTAATTCAGATTACCGGTATTAACAATAGCAATGTTAAATCTTTGCATTTTGTTCGTGTTCACATCAAAGATGCTGTTAATTGTAACACAACATTTCAGTTGAATTGTCTTGCCATTGATACTATTGGCAGTAATACCCCTAGTACTTCTTTTGAAATTAGAAATTGGCAATTTCCTCATAACATTCAGTTGGCAGATCCAACATTTAATACGAGCGCTCCAGTAGACATACTTCTCAGTGCCCAAGTATTTTGGCAATGTCTCCTTAGCTCTAAGGTTAAAATATCACCAGGAGTGTTTGTTCATCATACCAAGCTAGGTTGGTTAGTAACGGGTCAGGTCCCTCGTAAGTCATTTCAAAATTTCTCACAATGTCATTTTGTCAATACAAGTCTCGATGACAACTTAGAAAGATTTTGGAAAATCGAAACTATAGATTCAGTTTCACCTTCCTCAGTTGAAAATGAAATGTGTGAAAAACTGTTTCGCGAAACAACCAAACGCAATTCAGAGGGTAGATTTGTCGTAACAATGCCCCGCGTGGATAATCCACCTCTTTTATTTGAAACACACCCTAGTGCTCTTAGAGCACTCTATGCTGTGGAAAGCAAATTTAAACGTGACCCTGTTGTTAAAACTCAATACTCCACATTTATGGAGGAATATGAGGCACTTGATCACATGGAGGTTGTTACCAAGAAAGATGATGCTTCTTATACCCCATCTGAAGTCATTTACCTCAATCATCATCCAGTTTGGAAGAATGAGATTTTAAAGGAAAACATAAGAGTGGTCTTTAATGGCTCTGCATTGGATGCCAATGGAACTTCTCTGAATGACACATTATTATCAGGCCCTCCAATTCAATCTGACATTTCTTCTGTTTTGATGAATTTTCGCTTGTTCCCCATCGCAGTGATATCTGATATCAAGCAGATGTATAGGCAGATTTTGGTCGATCAACAACAGCGCGACCTTCAGAGAATTCTTTGGCGCGACGAGCCTACTAAACCTGTCAAGATTTTTCGGCTAAAAACATTAACCTATGGACTAAAGCCCTCTGCTTTTTTAGCCATACGTACGTTGAAATTACTTGCTGAACAGGATGGCCCGTTGTATTCTCCTAAGGCTTCTGAAGTGTTAAAATCATCAGTTTACGTTGACGATTTTCTTCATTCATTTGAGTCAGTATCTGAAGCACTGCAGGTCTCTAAAGATTTGACAGCTTTGCTTTTGGGAGGCGGATTTTCCTTGTGCAAGTGGAACTCTAATTCGGAAGAATTTCTTTCTAAATTTCCATTAACTTCAGTCTATAACGACTCAGTAGAGCTTCTTCAGGAAAGTAATTCCATCAAAACTCTAGGCATCTATTGGAGTCCTCAAAAGGATTTTTTCTTTTTCAAAATTAATCTCAGTGACATCAAACCGCAAACTAAGCGGCAAATTTTGTCTGAGATTGCAAAGATATTTGATCCTCTCCAATTTTTGGCGCCAATCATCGTCACAGCAAAGCTTTTCATGCAAGACCTTTGGTCCTTGAAAACTGGTTGGGATGAACCAGTTCCTTCAGAGTTGCAAAAAAATTGGATTTCTTATAGAAATAGTTTGGAAGATCTCTCTGTTATTATCCCGCGAGTGATTATTCCCTTTCCCTCCTGTGGAGGATATGAACTTCACATCTTTGCCGATAGCTCATTGAAAGCTTATGGATGTTGTGCGTATATTGTTTGCCGTAATTTTGTCCAGTCATATTTCTTTTCCAATTTAATTTGCGCTAAGTCAAAGGTAGCCCCTCTTAAATCTTTATCCTTGCCACGACTGGAACTTTGTGCTGCTCTTCTGGCGGTTGAATTATCGGTCAAAATCCGTCAATCTTTGAAAATCCGATTTATTAAAACTTACTTTTGGAGTGACTCAGCCATCACGTTGGCATGGATTGCCAAACCTCCCTCGCATTGGCAGGTGTTTGTAGCTAATAGAGTGTCTAAAATTCAACAATTGTCTAACCTTGAACAATGGCATCATGTATCTGGCAAGGAGAACCCTGCAGATGTCATTTCTCGGGGATGTTCCCCTCTTATGTTGGCTAACCTGACATTATACTGGCACGGTCCCCGTTGGCTTCTGCAAGAACCCTCCGCTTGGCCAAATTTTCCTCTTCCGGAGTTATCAGACTTGCCGGATGCTAGTAAGATTACTGGATCTTCTCTTCTCGTTTCTGACTCTCCCCTTCTCTTGCAGCGATATTCCTCTTTCCATAAATTGGTGAGGGTTATGGCTTATCTCCTTCGATGGAAATATTTTGTGATAGAACAACCCCTTTTTCCTAAGCCATATTTAACCCTTTCTGAATTAGGTTTAGCCACTACAAAAATCTTATGGCTTACTCAACAAGAAATATTCTCTGAAGGATGCCTGGTGTTGTCCCAAGGTCAATCCCTTAAGAAATCGAGTAGGCTTTCCTCACTCGCCCCTTTTTTGGATACTGATGGTTTACTAAGAGTAGGAGGACGTTTATCTTTGGCTGATCTTTCTGAGGATAAAAAACATCCAATTATTCTTCCCTCAAAGCATCATGTCACTTCCTTAATTATTCGTCAGTATCATTACCAGCATCTTCATGCTGGAACTCGTACATTACTTTCTGTCATTCGTGAAAGGTATTGGCCCATAAACGGAGTCCATGAAGTTACCTCTGTTATCCGGAAGTGCATTCCATGTTTTAAATCCAACCCTAAAGTTACCACTCAGCTCATGGGTGATCTTCCCAACTTTAGATCTGCGCCTGCTAGACCCTTTGCCTTTACGGGGGTGGATTATTCCTGGCCTTTTGTTTACAGAAGAAATTCTCCTGAGGCCAAAAAATGTATTTCTGGAAAACTCTATATTTCGCTGTTTGTATGTATGGTCACCGGAGCAGTTCACTTAGAACTAGTTACCAACGCCTCTACTGCTTACTTTTTGGCAGCTTTTGCCAGATTTTCTGCTCGCAGAGGTCTTCCTTCAGAAGTATTCTCAGACAATGCTAAAAATTTTATCGGAGCTTCTGAGCAAATTAAGAGAGCTCTTACTCAAAATTCAGCGCTGGAAAGGATTACTGATTATGCTCACCAGAGAAATTTCAAGTGGCACTTCATCCCCCTTTATGCACCTCATCAAGGTGGGCGGTGGGAGTCTTGTGTGAAACTCACCAAGAAGCACCTTAGACGTGTTTGTGGCCACACCCCCCTTTCTCATGAAGAGTTTAATTCCTTAATCATTTTTATTGAGGGCATAATTAATTCTCGTCCTTTATCACCCTTATCTAATGATCCTTCAGATCTTCTGCCATTAACGCCAGGCCATTTTCTTATCGGTGGTCCTTTGACTGCCTCTCCCCCTTTGTTATATTCTAATTCTCAATCTTCTTTAGCCATTTCTTGACGCAAAATTGAAAGTTTGCGCAATAATTTTTGGCGCCGCTGGAGGTTGGAATACCTCGGTTTGCTTCAGCAGCGTGGTAAATGGCTTGTTTCCTGCTCTAATCTTCAGGTGGGGGACTTGGTGCATTTGAAAGACCCTAGTCCTCCTCTTGTCTGGAATTTGGGTAGGGTTGTTGAGTGCTTTCCTGGCAGAGATGGTAGGGTTCGCGTGGTAAAACTGCAGACTTCTGCTGGTCATTTTCTTAGGCCAATCACTATGATTGCTCCTTTGCCACGCGAGGCCTAACTTCTGCGCTTTCTTACTGCAATTTTTTCTCGCCCCTCCCAGCATGTTCGCTTTGGCGAATGTTTTTTTTTTTTTGTAGGCTATGTTTCCCTTACGGTGTGAAACACACGTTCAATTTTTCTGACCCATTATTTTTATTTTCGTTAATTGCAGTCTGAACGCGGTGTTCTGATTTATTTATTTTATTGGTGTTTCAGTTTAATTGTTTTTCTGTATTATTCATGTCAACTTACCTTTTTTTTCTGAAGTGTCTTTCTAGACGCACCATATTGTCACACTTTCTCATGAGGTACTGTGCTCTCCCCAGCGGCAACGCTCGCAATGTGCATGGGGCTGTGCTTTGATTGGCTGCTTTTTCACCCCTCCTTCATTCTGGAAGATTCGGCGCGCTGACGTCACTACCGCTATATAACCTTAGGTCCATCGGCCTATGGGTTGACTCTCCATCTTCACTCACATGCTACTACAAGCTTGCCGGGGGTCATTACCCTCTGGTGTCACGGTCTTGCCGAAGGCCCTGCGTCACGTCAACACGGAGTTAGGCTCCAGGCCAACCTTTGCTCCAGCTGGCGGCTGGGCATTTTCTACAAACGCTGTACTCGGTTCAAGTCTGCCTAATGAAAAGACAACTTCTCGAACCAGCGGAGATGTTAATACCAAGAAACATCTCACTGCTGGTCAACTCTCGTCATCACGACTGAACATCGCCAAAACCTTGGCTCTGAACCAGCGCCTCCGGAGTGTGGGCGCATTAACCACGATCATCAGCCCTGTGCGGGCAAACAGAACTGCTACTTCAAAGCATCAGCCCCTTGCGGACCAACCAACTGTTTCCAGCCAAGGGTTTGCTGGCCTATAGAAAGGGTTATGTATTTTCACCTCATTGAAAGGTGGTATCATATTCATCATGGTTAATCATTAAGAGTTCCTCGTTTAGGTATTTATAATTATGTCTCTCTTTTTATGAACAATATAAATTTTTATCCCTCATAAGGGAATTTTGTTAACATTTTCGTTTCCTGGAGAAATTTGCAATTTGCATTTTTATTATTCTTCTTGTTAATTCTTAAAACTATATTTATTAGAAGTAACTTTATATGATGTTTAAAAACTTTAATAAACGCAAAGGCAAATTCTAATCTTTGGTCTCTTCCTTCACCGAAGATTCAATCCTTGTGTCCGAAACCTTACATCTTTTCTAAATCCCTAAAAGTGTGCATCATCTTGTGGTTATGTAAACAATTGAACAAAGTTAGATGTCGGTGCATTACAATGTGTATAAACATATAATGTACCAAGTTTTATTGCGTTCGGTTGGTTAAATCGCGAGAAACGTCTATTTAAAATTCGCAAATTTGCGTGGCCGCCATGTTGGTTTTGTAGTTACCAGTTTTTCAAAAGCCACATAGGTGAACTTGTAGTAGTTCCCTTTCTCACCGTAAAAAATTCCAGGGTGATATCTGGAATAGTTTCGGAGATATTGAATGCTGGTGAAATATTTCGCACAGCCGCCATGTTGGATTGGTGAGACGTAACAAAATTTGAAGGGCACGGTCGGGGTCGTCCGAAATAGTGCTATGAACATACCGAGTTTCATTGAAATTTCTCCAGCCGTTTAAAAGTTATTAGGGGGGACACAAACACACCTCACACACACACACACACACACGCACACACACACACGGACAAAAGGTGATCTTATAAGCCTATTTTTTCAAAATTGAAAATAGGCTAATAAAGCTGCTGGACCAGACAACATATATAGTGAGTACATAAAGGACACAGTTCACCTCCTGTTGCCGACATGGACAAATCTGTTTAACAACTGAATAGAGACGGCCTCCACACCCGAGAGGTGGAGACATTTAATATAAAAAAAGTACTGTTCAAACGAAAAGGAGACCCAATTGACACTAACACATACAGAGGCATTGCTCTTGAGAATATTCCTTTCAAATTACTCACAATTACCGAGAGAATAAAAGATGAAATAGATGAACATCTCCCAGACACACAATTCGGGTTCAGGAAGGGAAGATCAACTATGATCGGAACAAAATTACTACTAACTAATATATGGGAAGCTTTAGAAGGTAATGAAAAGTTTTACACAGTCTTCATAGGCTTTACCAAAGCATTTGATCTCATAAACCAAGAACTTGTGATACAGAAACTAGAAGAATCCCTAGGTAAACAAAATGTATGGACACAAACTATAAAACCAATACTCTTATGGAACAAACTAATCATTTCAGACAATATTTCATTATCAGAACCATTATTGCTAACAAACGGAAAACTTCAGAGTGATCCAATTAGCCCTTTACTTTCCATTCTGGCAACAGAATAAATCATGAGAATAGCTCAAAGAGAGGACGTAGTCATGCGCGTACGCTGATGACATAACAATTGGCTCTAAAGACGTCACAAAACTCCAAAACACATTAACAGAAATGGAACAATGGTGCTCCGATCACAAGTTTGAAATCAATGTTTCAAAAACAGTAATGAAAAGGAGGGAAGGTTCCAGCAGCGACAGAAATTTTCATCATGAGGAGGAAAATAAACATCGTAAAGGAATTCAAATATTTGGGTATCACGCTCCAAACAAACGCTACATGTTTCACATATCATGTGATAGAGAAATCAACGCATGCAGTACGGGCAATGCATGAATTTAGATACTTGAGAATCCTCAGCTTACAGACAGCAATGGCTCTGTTCAGAAATAAAATCATGCCTATTCTAATATATGGCATTGAAGTCATTTGGCAACACTTAACTGAAAAGAACCTTTCCTCACTAGAAAGAGTGAAGGCATTATTCATTAAAAAAAAGCAATTGGAGTGTCGAAAACTACCAGTTCACGATTCGTTTACCTCCTGGCACGAGAATCGTTTCTTATAGAAGACCTTAGAAACTATTTACCACTATCAAATACTAGAGCCTCGGAATAGCTACTAACATCATTGAAGAAAAAATGAGAAGACATTCCTCAAGAATTTTATGGAACCGAAGCCATGATTGACCGGATGTGGACAACAGCCAACTTTGAGTTGAGGCATGTGTTTACACGTCTGGCTGTCCATGGTTTTCACCACCTTATTTGTGTTAGCAAATATTTCCATGAACCTACAGTGACGTGTGTATGCCAACTATGTGGACAAGCATGTGATCGCTACCACTTAGAGCTCTGTAGGAAAAGGACAAAATCAATCAAAGACTATGCAACTCAAAGTGTCAGAGTGCAATTTTAGTGTACGTTTTTATACTTTATTTTCAATGGATATTTGGTTGCAATAAAAGTATTATTAATTAGCTCACAAATCACAGTGTTCACTGCCTAACCTCATAAAAATACTAAACATTATACAACGTTACACGAGTTGTAGAAACATTTATAAATTCAATCGTTTTAAATATTGTTGTACGTAAGTGTAAAATATGATCGCCAACCTGATCTAAGCCTAGGTGAACAGGATCTAAAGATGATGGCATGACAATCGAAACGTGTCATGCAATTAATAACCCCCTAGCGTCTTCGGTGGCGTAGTCGGTAGCATGCTGAACTGCTATGCCCAAGATAGCGGGTTCAAACACGGCCGAAGTCGTCGGATTTTTAAGAGCGTTAAAATCCTTCAGTATGCCTTCCTTCGGAGGGGAAGTAAAGCCGGCGGTCCCATGTCATAGATTTATGGCATGTAAAAGATCCTTTCACAGACTAAACTTGTGTAAAGCAAAATTTGTTAGGTTAGATTTCCTCAGAACGCTCTATCAAAGTTCCAACGTTCACCACTAGGTATCATTGATATCTGGTGGCGAAAGTTGGAACTACTTGATATTGAACGGAAGTTGTAGCTCACCCTTTAGGGTGTCCGCTGGAAGCAGCTACAGACTCAGGCGAGCCGAACATGTCCTCGGACACTCCCGGCAATAAAAGCCATACGATAGATAAATAAATAATAACCCCCTACCGACAGTAGTGGCTACGCTGGCTAAAGCGCTGCGTTAGGCCATGGGGCCAAGCTCTCTGCTGACTCGGTAGACGTGTGGGTTCGAGTCCCACCGTTGGCTGTCCTTGAAATGGTTTTCCGTGGTTTCCCATTTTCAACGCCAGGCAAATGCTGGGACAGTACCTTCTGACAGGCCACGGCCGCTTCTCTCCACATCTTTGCCCAGTTTCATTCATCTTCATCCATTCCATCTCTCATCCCGACGCGCAGGACGCCCACGGGCGTCTAATAGAAAGACCTGAACTCGGCTTCTCAGGAGGCCACACGACAAAAAATAAATAAAAAACAAGTAGTTCTGTGAAGAATTATACAGCCTATTTTCATATATCCTACTTATGTTAATTGCCACTATCAACATACACAATTTCTGTTTGATTGCTGTAATAGATTCGTAGATATTAAGAACCGACTAAATATTTCGGATGGTCGCCATGTTGGATTTTATATATGTAGGTCCTAGAGTTATGTACTGTTACATGCAGATTATTGTGAACGTGTAGTATTCAAACTTCAATCGCATAATTAGGACACAAGAAAAAACAAGGAGATTTTAAAATTTTTCACAGCTGCCATCTTGAGGTTATGGAAACAACTGAAATAAATTAGATGCCAGTGGATTAACATTCGTATAAGGATTTACTGTACCAAGTTTCACTGCACTCGGATGGTTAAATTGCGAGAAATGTCCATGAGAATATTTATAATTCGCGTCACCGCCATGTTGGATTTGTGATCACCAGGTTATTTAAAGTCCTATAGGTGAACTTAAGTTCATAGCCCCTATGAACATTAAAAAATGCAGTTTGATTGCTAAAATAGATTCGTAGATATTCAGTATCGTCTAAATATTTCGGATGGTCGCCATGTTGGATTGTTAAAGCCTATTTTTTCACTTCGATCGCATGACTACATCACAAGAAATAAAAACTTAATTTTAAAATTCGCACTGCCGCCATCTTGAAGTTATGTAAACAATTGAACTAAATTAGATACCAGTGGATTACAATGTGTATAAATATTTCCTGTACCAGGTTTCAGTGCGCTTGGAATATTAAATCGCGAGAAAGGTCTATTTACAATTTTCAAATTCGCTTGGCCGCCATGTTCGTTTTGTAGTTAACCGGTTTTTGAATGTCTAATAGATGGACTTCCAGTAGTGCCCTTTATCTCCGTACAAAATTTTAGGGAGATACCGCTAATAGTTTCAGAGATATAGAATACCGGTGAAATATTTCGCACATCCGCCATCTTGTGATTATGTAAACAATTGAACGAAGTTAGATGTCGGTGCATTACAATGTATATAAACATATACTGTACCAAGTTTCATTGCGTTTGGTTGGTCAAATCACGAGAAACGTCTATTTAAATGTCGCAAATTCGCTTGGCCTCCATGTTGGTTTTGTAGTTACCCGGTTTTCAAAAGTCACATAAGTGAACTTATAGTAGTTCCCTCTATCACCATAGAAAATGTCAGGGTAATATCGATAATAGTTTCGGAGATATTGAATGCTGGTGAAATATTTCGCACAGCCGCCATGTTGGATTGGTGAGACGTAACAAAATTTGAAGGGCACGGTCGAGGTCGCCGGGAATAGTGCTATGAACTTTCCGAGTTTCATTGAAATTGCTCCTGTCGTTTAGATTTTATTAGGGGGACACACACACACGAATCACACACACACACACACGCACACACACACACGGACAAAAGGTGATCTCATAAGCCTATTTTTTCAAAATTGAAAATAGGCTAATAACCCCCTGGCTTTGTGCAAATAGAGTGTTAATTGAGTGTTTAAATAATTAATGTGACTTTTCTTTCCGGTTGTAGTGCTTAATATTATTGGGCAAAACTGTTTTGACCGACAGAAATGTACGGCAGACATCTGCGAAAAGTTCGGCTTAGCGAATCAACATTTAGTCAATTTCGAAATTGCAATTACAATTTTTAGGAATACTCCCATGGCTCATCAAATTAGGTCAAGGACTAGTTTACTTTGTTACGTTACTTCAGCGTACTGCATATGGTTATTTCCTTTTGATTCAAAGCATTGTTATGTCATTCGATCAAACAACATCCCGCAAATGTTTGGGGAAGACTGTAAAAAAATATAAGGAGACTGAACGTCACTTCCTCCACTAAATTCTAATAACATCCGGGCAGCAAAAGTTCGAGTTCCCATGACTGCGAATGGAAATTAATTTCATTTCATACAATTTAATTTTATCCCTACTCCTGCTATCAAACTGCCATAATACATTTTACTTGTTACCACATGTAATGCCAGAATATAAAACATTAGCGAAAACTATAATGACCATGGTTACATCCAGCGATTCCAGTCGTTAGGATATAAAAGAATTGAAGTATTAGAAGGCATTCTTTAGTGTTGCCTAGTAGTGTACTACACCAGGTGGCATGGGAGTATTTCTAAAAATTGTAATTACAATTTCGAAATTGACTAAATGTTGATTTGCTAAGCCGAACTTTTCGCAGATGTCAGCCGTTGATTTGGGGATGGTTCCTCACGCTCCTACCAACAGACCAGATACTTCTATAGTCTAAACATGATATTTGTCCTCATAATATAGCACTTAGTGATCTTTCAAAGGTATAGTTAAGAGTAGTTCTCGTCATATTTCCCATTTATCTCAGTTCTGTATAAAGGAAAGCATCTACTGGCTTTTCGTGAACCAACCGAATGAAATACGCGCGGAGAGCCAACGAAATAAACCTGATAGGAATCTTATGAATGTTGACAATCACTGAATTAACGCATTTCCTTCAAATCAGTATTGATTGCTTAAAGTAGAAGAAGTAACATTCAAGTGTGGATAAGAACAGATGAATTTGCAGCCACTGCGTAATAAATGAAATATGCCACTGCTGTGTAAACGGAAGTGGGGGAGTGCTAAATGCCAGGCCTATCTTCCAATTAAACGTTTATGACACTGTTAATTGAAGCGCGATATAATAGCATTTCATCAACTTCTGTTCCTCTCTCTCTCTCTCTTCCTCCGCATTCCCTCTCTGTGGCGCACGTCCTCTCCCTGTGCTCTTTAACAGTGGTGCCAAATGAATGTTGTCCTCTAGTGAGAGAAATTAGTACTTTGAGAATATGATTTTCACTCTAATCACCTTAGAAGTCACGTCTGCTGTTTATTGTTGTTTCACTTAGAGACTTAAATATCGTAGTCATTTTAGTTCCTTGTACTTAGGTATGTAGCCTATAGCTAGTATTTGTCTAATAACTTAGATAATTGTGATATCTTTAGTAATTTCTGTACAGAATTGGTCAACACAAAAAGGACACCATCCATAAAGTGACTTCATCCTCCTGTCCATTTTTGGTAATGCATTACTTTAGAATTACCGATTAAAACTATAAAAATAACAACATATTAGTTAGTTAACAAGGTGGTAATTATTGTTTTAATGGGAAGAACTGCGAGGTTATCTGCCTCAATAAGAACATAGATTTTCTTTAAAAATAAAAAACTTACGGGATTTATAAAGTTTTAAGTACGACGCCAAAATTATCGATTTTATACTTGGAGACTCGAAAATAAGAGAAAATGGTGGCACTATACACTATAAATCAGACGTATCAATAAACTTCCTAGAAAATTTCAAAAGTGTAGTCCAAATATCTGGGGAAAAAATTAAGGGGGAATGCGAGCGTCATATATTTCTTCAAAAATGTCCGGAAAGAATACCAACTTTTGATGGTCTCAATAATATGGCAAGCAATTCAGAGAACAAAGCCGTTTGCTTTTTCCAAATATTATTTCTCCCCTAAACAGGCATGTATTAAGTAGGCCGTCACAACTTATAAGTGGTGGCGTAAATTTAAATCTCTTAAATCTACCGTTAAATATGGAGGGTTTTCCTAAAGATTTTCAACAATTATATGACGGTCTCGCTTCCTCATTTTTTTTCCTTTTTACTTTTGGTATGTTCGATATGTTTTATTCATCGATACGCCACATTTAATGTTCCACCGTTTTCACTTAAGGTTGAGTTACCATACATAAAATTGCTAATTTGTGTGTAGTATTTTAGCTTCAAAGGGTCCTACGGTTATGTTACTTTTTAAAAAAACTAAAACACATGTTATTAGCCTAATTTCTAGGCAAAAATTGTGTGTTTGTTAGTGTGTCTCTTAGTGTGTCTGTGAGTGTGTGTGTAAAGGTGTGTACTCTGCATGCCTGTGTGTCCCCCCCCCCCTCCCCTCCCACCCTCCCTCTATCAATTCAAACACGGTGAAACCGAATTGAACAAAATTTGGTACAGAGGTAGCACTAGCAAAGGGATCCTCAGTGTCATGTTTATATCGCCGCCATCTTGACGGAAACGTAATGGCGGCCACCCACATGTTCAATGCCTAAATCAAATCACGACTACCCTAATCGTCTGATCTCCACCAAATTTTGCAACAACATACCAATATGTGAGAAGCGTCTTTTGACCAAACTACAAGGTCATCAGCTCAATAGTTTGCATATGGCGGCCATGTATGTTTACAAATTGATTACTACTATCCATTCTAACACAGTGAAACTAGATTGAACGAAATTTGGTACTGAGGTAGCACTACGAAAAGGCATCTCAGTGTCATGTTTTACATCGCCGCCATCGTGATGGAAACGTAAAGGTGGCCACCCAAATGATTAAAGTTTAAATCAAATTACGACCAACCTAATCATCTGATCTCTACCTAATTTTGCAACAACATACATTTATGTGGGAAGCATCTTCTGACCACATTTACAAAGTAATTAGCCCAATAGTTTGCAGATGGCGGGCATGTATGTGTGCAAATCGATTCCCCCGTTCAATTCAAACACAGTGGCACCTAATTGAACGAAATTTGATACAGAGGTAGCACTAGCAAATAGCACCTCATTGTCATGTTTTATATCGCCGCCATCTTGACGGAAACGTAATGGCGGCCACCCAAATCTTCAAAGCTTAAATCAAATTACGACTAACCTAATCATTCGATCTCTACCAAAGTAAGCAACAATATACCAAAATGTGGGAAGCGTCTTTTACCTTAACTACAAGGTCAACAACGAAATAGTTACATGATGGTGGATGTATGGATCATGCAAATGTAAAAGCCTAACCGTAACTTACGATTCATCAAGGCCTGCCCTTAACAATGCAGCTTATCGTACATATGGGGGTTTAATCTGTGACCGGTATGATATGAGCATATTATAATAGAATATTGTTTTAGATCCCTTATTTGGGGGTGGATCTAAAAGGGAGAGTTGTTGTACTAATTTATAAGGTTGTGCCTAAAAAGGGTAGCTTCCCTTGGCCGGGTAAGCTGACCAGTGTAGAGTGTTGTGGTGTGCTAGGAACTAGGGGGCGTTCCTATAAATAATGTGGTAGTGTTTGAAGGGATGGGACCCAATGCAAGGGTCACTGTGCTAGTCGCTCAGCTGACTGCTTATTATATAACTGACTCTGTTCGTATCAGCCGAGTGGCACGTGCTGCTTGCTGGCAGCCGAGCCGGCTCGGGGAATACAATGGTATCTGAGCTAGCGCTATTAGACTACCGTCTGTCACGTCTTAACGTGGCGGGAATAAGGAAGGGCGTTGGGATGTAAAGAGGCGTATAAACAGTAATGCTAGTGTAGAGTGTGGACCAAGTGTTTATTGGTCTGTAGTTCTGAATATGAGTCCCTTGTAGGGAATGTAATTATGTTCACAATGTAAGGTACAAGTGGTGGGTTAGAGGTTACAAAAGTAGGAACTCTGAACACGACTGACTTACCTCTGCTGACACCGGCGTGGCCTTCGGCCGTATCGTTGAAGCACTGATAATGGAGAGATCCTTTGACCTCATTAAGATGCCTTCTTATACTCTCTGGCGCTATGTTGTCAGCAATGTGTTGGCCCAGTTAATAGTATGTCGGTATGTGTAACCATTGTGCAAGGACTGAGCTGCTTCCTAGAGTGGCAAGCTGTCCCTGCTACGTTTTATGGATGTTGGCCCAGCTCTCCAAGGGTTGCCCGTTAGGAGATGTAGGCAGATGATGGGGGGATAGTCTCCAAGGGGTGCATACCCCTGGGAGGCTGTACAAGCGTCTTCCTTCATTTGTTCGCGTCCTCGCGAACGGGAACGGAACTGGAGGTTGGGATGTTGACGTAGTGGTCCTTGAAACCCCCTCGTATCTCCTGGTGGTGTCGTATCGAAGTGTGGGTGTGAGGTCAGCCCGTGTTCAGAGGGGAGGGTTATGGGATGTACAGATATATGTATACACTGATATTGACATTGTGAAAAAGGAAATTAACAAAACAAAAAAAATTGCCATTGCGAAAAATTTGACATCGAGAAAAAAATTGACATTAAAAAAAATTGACATTTGAGAAAAATTTGACATTAAAAGAAATTTGACATGTAAAAAAAAATTTGCCCTTGCTATTGCTGGCATATTGCTAGTCTCAAAAAAAAAACCATGGTTTGTGATGGTGATTCGTTACATAGTTGTGCAGGAAGGAAAAACCCAGCCAGACGGGGAATTGTGTCGTCTGGCTTTACCTTGGGGAAAAAATGCTCCCTGCAAAATAGAAAGATAGGAGAGAATAGAAAAAAAAATGGGTGTTCCAGGGTATAATTTAAGGGATATATTCAAAGTATTTATTTGTTTGGGAAAAAAAACGGAACACCCTGACAAATGGGGAAGTTAGAAGAAGGAAAAATGAAAGAAAACAAATCATACACATTATGTACATTGGTGGTCTTGATAATGGTAACAGATATGACCCGATAATAATAACAATAGTAATCCTTACATTTGTAAAATTCTTGACAAGTTATGATTGAACATAGTAAACATGTAATGAGGATGAACATAGAAAAAACAAGATGTTCGGGAAAGAACATATAGCCTACTTTCTCCGAAATGTATGGGTATAGTTATAACTCTCTGTCCTTATCATCTCCTAATTTCTTCCTATTTGAAGTGCAAATTGGCACACAGGATTTGAACAGTGGCGTTCAAACCATAGTTTATAATTTACCCCAGCATTTTGCAATTTCATCAGCAAACACTCCAAACACCGACTACTTACAATAATTGAAACTTCGTTGCTCTAATAAGGCCCATCTACAATGCGCAGTCGGCAGTCCGTAGTTGGTAGTCCTCGGTCGGCAGTCGCGATCGACTCCGTGTATACTATAGGCACCATACACAACATGAAGTTGCAGTTGGTAGCTGGCAGTTGGCAGTCGAGAATTTTATCCTTGACTGCCAACTACCCGACTGCAGCAATGTAATAGCCAATCAGAGCAGATCAGAAACTGACGTCACGTTGTTGTTCTGTGTCGTGTACGAATGATATAGAACTAAGTGAAGTAACTTCGCAACCCGTTAATTTACAGGCTAATCTTAAATACACGGTATAACAAAATAATCCATCTCCAAATCATCCATATTGCAAGTTTTGAGATTATCAACAACGCCTCTGTGCACAAGGAATAAACGAATGTTACTGTCTTATTACTCCTAGCAGTCGTTAAGACTGGGTTGACTAACTGGCCGGTATAGAGCGCTGCTCGAATCTATAGTTTCTGCATAGTACAACTGAAGGCTGGAAGATGTCACTCCAGTGGAGAATGTCGTTTTTTTTAATATATAATTTCCATTGCAAAAAGCACCATATAAAGCTTTATTTTATAACGTCTCAGTACTCAAGAAACAATAAATATAAAAACTAGTCGTGATATCTAGTTGTGAAATATCGAACAATATAATCCTAACAGAGCGAGTGCATTCTAGCGGCCAGAAGAAGAAACTTTTCAATAAAATCTGTTACCTTTTTGTCAGCTAGATGTCTCGATTAAATCTGCTGGCGAATTATGTTTTAATTAAGTATATGTTTTGCACCGTAATATGCACAATATAACGCTTAATTTTAAAACGTCTGAGTCATTACAAAGCAACAAATATGTAAAATGTCAAGCAAAAAACATATCTCTGATGGGGTTTGAACCATAGGCATATGAATGACAGACTAACGCTTTACCACGGAGCCGTTTGTGCCAACGAACATTGATCCATATAAAATGACTTACATAGAACTTGTTAGCAAATAATGATTTATACTAAACGATTTCATCACTGAAGTATATTATTTATATATAAAGCATTTCATACAAAGTATATTTATTTTGTTTCAGTACGCTATATTGCATGCAATACTCAAATTAGTGAAATATAAGTCAGGCACAAGATATCCGCTGCCATCTTGTCTTATTAATGAATCAGCTGAGCTTTTTAAAATCACGTCTGCACTATAGTATTACAAAATAAAATTTTAATTTCGTACGTGCCTCTTCCTTTAGAACAGTTAAAACGATTCTCGGCTCGATAATCGGAACTGGTGGGTCCCATGATATGGATTATAAAGTTTGCATAATTCGCACGGCCGCCATCCTGAAATGGTATGGCGGACGACCTTGTAGTTTGGTCACAAGACGCATCCTATACGAAGGTATGTTGTTACCAAATTTGGTAGAGATTGGATGATTTGGTTAGTCGTCATTTGATTTTACGTTTTGAACGTTTGAGTGGCCGCCATTCAGTTTTAGTAAAGATGGCGGCGATATAAAACATGACACTGAGGTGTCCTTTGCTAGTGCTACCTTTGTACCAAATTTCGGTCAATTCGCATTCACCGTGTTCGAATTGATAGGGGGGGGACAGACATTCAGAGTACACACACTCACACACACACACACACAGACTCACACACACACATACACACACACAGACTCACACACACACATACACACACACAGACAGACACACTTTTTTCGCCCTGTGTTGATCTCATAAGTCTACTTTCATTTTTTGCAAAAATCGAAAGTAGGCTAATAATGTTTGCCATGTGGGTACCTTGTACGTATAAGTACTCTTGCCACTCTTGTGGACCCTTGCAACTGTATGACATGGCGAGAAAATACAAAATAATGTACACTTTATAATTATCACTATCATATATATATATATATAAAACTTATAGAGCTCTGTTACCTGGCCAGTTACTGCATACCTCTTATACTTGGCGCGCACCGTACTATTAGGCCTCGCCGACCGTTCTCTAATCGGCCGTTCCTGGTGAGGTTTAGTGGCTAGTCCACTATCCTCTCCCTGTACTTATTACATAACCTCGTGGTTTTCCGTCGTGGGTCGGAATCCCACCTTAGGGTCGAAGGTCCGGCACTTACAAACCTTGTGTCGCCCTTTGAGCCTGAAGTAACGCTTCATTTGCGTATTCTGAAATGTGTTTGCGTTCAGCGATGGTCATCATCCCACGTATGCTGTCCACCGCTGACCGCTGGCGTTGTCACCTTTAAGGGTGCAACTAAAACTGCTAAGGAGTGTAATTGTGTATGCCATGTATGTGTATGTGGGTAATATGTTTACCATAGACATATCCACGTTCTTGGTTACCTGTAAATCAAAACAAAACAAAAATGCATCCATATTAAGATGTTTATGTCTTCGTATCTCCGTGGTCTTCCTGTGTGGGTAAAAGTGGGTTAATTGTGAATATTACAGTGCAATACATTATGAATCATGACAGGTATATATATAACCTTCTTCGGTAGCTCGTAGTTTGGAAACTGAGTGTAGCGCCACCGAAGTCTAACTTAACCTAGGTTAGCCTATTTTAACCTAGTTTATCCTAAGTGTTGTCGGGCTTACCTCGGTAACGGATTTTTAGTCACCGAGTGCCGAGATATTCTACGGTGATCTATATATATAAAAAAAAATTGCCTTAAATGTAGGTTTATGTTACCTTACAACGAATTATCATGCCTTATCCTGAGTTGTCGGACTTACCCTGATGCCAGGTTTCTGGGCTATCAGGCGCCGAACGGCGTTATCTTACGCTACCTATGGTATATATAAAAAAAAAATTGCTATATCTAAACCGAGAGGGTTGCCTTAATCTATTGCCGAAAGATGCTGTGCTAACATTGCAACAGCGTTCAGTAAATTTGCTTAATCCTAGGTTGCGTGTCAAATGCAACCGTCTTATAGCTAAATTTGGCCTAGAACGATCGCCTGGGGCAATTAAATCCCCAGGACACCACCCGCACGAGTCCCAGAAACACCGGTTGTCTCTAGGATCGCTGGATTCCGTTCCCTTAATTCTAGGTGTCGACGTCTATTACTAGTACTAATCTAATCGCAGGCGGCTTGCGGTGCCACTAAGCTAACCGTTTCGCCCGCTGTAACTTCCTTGTTCATGACCGTTTGCTGTTCCGATTTATCGTAGTTGAGCCGCCCACTTGGCTCCTGTGAGGGGCGCGCAATGCCCCTCTCTTAATGCCCTCTGGTTGCCCGATGCGTCGCCATTTATGTGGGCATTGGACAGTGTGGTCCAATGGCATAATATTGTCTTCGCCTTTATCGGCCGTCGCAGTCTGCTTTTCGCAGTAATATTTGCCTCTATGGGCCGCCGTAGTATGCTTTTCGCATTGATATATGATTTTGCCTCTATGGGCCGCAGTAATATGTATTTCGCAGTTATCCTCCACTCCAACGCATAGGAGTTTTGCTTCCCGCTATGGAAGCCGTGCCTACTTAAATTTAAACTTAACTAGAAGTCTAGTCTCTATGGGGTCGTCTCTAGGGATAGCTCCCGAGTCCGGCGCGGAGTGAGCTATTTCTCCCGCCATTCTCAGAAAGTCTCCCTGCAGGTCTTGGCTTCGACGACCGTGGCACAAAGTGGGTGTAGCATCCCTTCCTCCCAGGGGCGGTTTATGCGCACCTAGGATTCCAGAGCTTGCCCGGCCAGGCCGCGAATGCTTTGACCTTACGTAGTTCGTCTGTTTGGTCTAGTCGTCAGTTAAGTGAGGTCGCTGCGCTGTCGAGCCAACTGGGGTAAGGGTCCACCTCGCCTTCCCCAGCTCTGCTCCAGTGTGGTCCCTCCTGACCTTCGGCTTACACCGTTGTCTTCAATCAGATCGTATCAGATTCCTTTGTAAAAAAAAATGTAGCGTAACCTGTGTAAATGGTTTAATCTCTGTGTAAAATGTAAAATATTTCCAGTGTTGCGGGGTTGTAGATCTTCTAAGTACATAGGCTACTTCTGGCCTACCATTGCTACGTCAGCTTTCCAGCAATAATGCTTTCTTTACCTTAATGGAGGTGTTAGTAGGGTCTGTAATGTCAGGTACCCTGTTATTAGGCTCTGGGGGTAGTTATTTGTTGAGTGGGCTTAAAGCATGGTAGGAAGGGTTTGCGCACCTTTGGGTTCCACGTTAGTGGTGGCCTGGCACCGGTGATGCCCCTGGGATGCTTCTATAGTGAGTGGACTGGGGAGGCAATTCCCGGGATCGCAAAGATACGAAAATTTCATGCAGGTTTGATATTAAAATCCCTGGTAAATGGATGGGATACTCATGCATGTGTCTGGATATGAAGTTTCTGCCTTCATGTACGGATAGGTGTAGGGTGGGGCATAATACCAATATGTTCCTTTCATGCGGGAGTGTTGAAGTACTAAAGAATGGTTAATATATATCTATGGCCTCCTCTCTCATTTGGAGAGGCGCATTATGCTTCTTTAATGTTTGCTGAGCCACCCCTAATACTCAGGTGGTAGCATCGTGGCTCAAGGCGTAGCATGCCTGCTCTTTAGACGCATGAAGTCCATCAACCCCTTGTGTGTACTTTGTAATGTAGTGTAGCTGTTTTTGGTCGTGTAGATGTGTCTGCGTTGGTTTATGTTGGGCGTGAGAGGGTTATGGGAAGGGAGTAAGGTGGTACGCTGGTAGCCTGTTCTCCTGTCATCCTCCCTTGGTCCATGTTGGCTGTCTATCCGCGCCTTGGGATAGTAGAGCTGCATGACCTAATCTGGTCTGCCATTTGTAGTATAGATGTGGCCAGTGGTCGTAGTGCGACTGGTCATGTGCTAGTCAACTGTAGTGACTCCTATGCCTTACGAGCGATAAGAGAAGTTATTAGGGGGGAGATCTTGTCTGTGTTTGCTCCTAATTGTTGAGTGCGTGTGCGTGTGTGTGACTATGTTCCGCTACACCACGCGGACGGTTGGTCTGTTGCAGGCTAAGTCGTAATATGTATCGCCTGTGTGGGCAGAAGGCGCCCGTGGCTTGCCAACGTCCTTGCGAATGTGCCCTTATAGGCCCAAGATAAGTTCCGCTGTGTCACGTCTTGTCCATTGCCAAATGTTTTTGCAGTGTGGAAAAAAAATGTATGGTGTTATAATTGTTATGTGTTTGTAATTTCATGGTCACTGGCGCTACGCAATAGTGTCTCGTCACCGCAGTATTGCAGTGTGAATAGTCTGCAAGTCAGCAGTTGGTATGTGTAATGTCAGGCTGGGAAGTTATTGTTTGTCATCCGCTGGCATGTGCTTTTCTGCACGAATGCAAGTGTGGTCATTGTTTTAGATTCCTAGCGGACTAATGTAGCAATTCGTCCTAGTTAGGTAATGACGTTGTGTGTCCATTGTTCCCTAAGACTTGTGTCTTGCGAAATTTTCCTACCTGTGTCTGTGAAATGTATTCTCTATGTCTGGTGTAATTCGAAATTTTATGTCTGGCTTTTGGTGGGAGGAAATGTAGTATTCCCTGTTCATGCACCTGTATGGGCCAATTTCAGTATGATTGGACGCCTGAATAGCTGTTTTCCTTTGTGTCTAAATTTTTTACTGGAACTCAGACCCGTGACCTTATGTCATTCTCTGTGTTTTATGTTTGCGTTGTGTTTCAGGGCTTGGGGCTTTCCCAGTGTGGTTTTTGCTTGTGTTCCGTGTACCAAAAATACCGTTGGATAGTTAGTTTTTGGTACGCGTGTGGTGTGTGGTCATGGGTTCGAATCCGGTTGTCTGTAAAGACTTGGTGTGATCATTTCCGTGCCGCATATAATATGGCACGTTCCCGTGGATGTGCAATGCGCATATGAAAGCATGCATACCTGTGTAGAGTTTGTATGTTTTTGATTTCCCCTTGTAGTGTAATTTTGGAAGATATAGGGTCTCTAAATCGGGCGTGAATGATGCCGTGCGTACTGCTCCGAGAGCTGTTGTCTGTAAGCGTGCAGGTTATCACTGAGGCCTGCGTTATTGCTGAGTATGGTGGTGTCGGATTACAATGTCTCGCGCGCTCGCTTGTTACTTGTCTTGATAACGCTGTGTGTCCGGCACATGTGTTTTTAATCGGCGTACTCTC
Source organism: Meconema thalassinum (assembly GCA_946902985.2). NCBI lineage: Eukaryota > Metazoa > Arthropoda > Insecta > Orthoptera > Tettigoniidae > Meconema > Meconema thalassinum. The sequence continues at coordinate 1,536,342,015 of OX336388.2, forward strand.
TGTGACTGTGATTAGTGCTTTCCGCATTGTAAAAGAAAAGAGGGGAACTTGTAGTTTAACGTGACCGTATCTGGAGATCATGAGCCACGGGACTCCCGTTTTACGTGGAATCCAAACCACAGGCCATGGCATTTCACTTCGGAAATCTCATATGCATTGGCCGTACTGTAGAAGAACCTTCCATTGACTACATTTGTGTCCCCAAATTTTGCGTTAACTGTATCGTGGTTCAAGTATGTTCTTTATCCCTGGTACAAAATGTCGTTGTACGCGAGTGTGTCTGGTCCGCTAGTCGCGTGTTTGGTGACCAGATGCCAGAGGCGATTTTATTGTTTTTCGTTTATGACCCGCTGTTAGTGGGACTGTCCCAATCTGTCTTAGCTTTCCCATGTTTCTATTCTAGAACTGGATATCTACCCAACCTTATATTCCTAGTATTCAGAAGGTTGCGGGTTTGGAGACCGTCTTTTACCCAGAGTAATTGTTTCTGGCACTATTCAGGTTGTGTCTCCGGGACAGTTCTGGTGAGTGTTAGGATCGTATCTGTCGTTGAGAAAAAGTCACGTTAGAGGCGTGTAATCTTTAGCGTGTATCTATGTATTAAATATATATATGTTTAACGTGGCCACCTTTCTTTCATCGGGCCTAATGCCTGCGTCATAGAGAAAAAAAAATGAGCTATGCCCCGCTCTGGATTAAGAGAGCACTTTGAAAGAAAATAATAGCAGGTGGCGATAGTCTCTAAAAATTATGTCGTGAACACTATAAAAAATGTTAAAAAAAATGGTGCTTGGGACCTGAGTGTAGTATTTACCATTTTGGTAACGTGAGTACTACCGTAATCTGGTTACGTCTCAGGGGAATCTACCGAGACTGTCTAGTACACATTAGGAAGGCCATTGCAAGACGTAATTGATACACTTGTATCCACGTCACGAGCAAACCCAGTGCACTATGGGAGTCAAACCTGCCCTTCAAAGTAATTGTAACTCAACAAGATGACAGTGTCTCGTCCCGGTGTGCAATTGGGCTTTTCAGTTGGTTAAAGCACACCTCACCAAATTTTTGAAACTAGTTTGAGATTTTTAATTCTTGCCACACTTACGGCTGTCGCCCGCAACAAGAGAATCTATCGAACTGTGGAACCCTAACATAGAACGTTTAGTCATTTCTACTTAGAAAGACTCACTTAAGCTTTATGCTGTGATTTTATGCTTAAGTTGTGTTCAAAATATCTCTTTTTCGGCCTGAAGCCTGCTTGGCTTCCCTTTGGCTTAGCATATTAGAGACTTTACGTTATGGCGTTAACCACTTCGCCCAATAACCATTGATGGCCTGAGAGAAAAATGCCATGGTTCCGAAAAAAAAACAAGAAGGATTGAGAATTATTCCTTATAATTTGGCTATGTTGCACTGTATACACATAAAATAAGAGAGAAAAAAAATATGCTTTTTTATGTTTATTATGTACTTGTTGGTCTATTTTCTTATCGCCTCCGTGTAGAAGAACTTATGTATCCTATAATGTTGGTGCAAGTGATGTTAGTTTATTTCTGTGGCCCTGGTGGAAGTCGTTATCCTCTTTCGAGCTTCAGTGCTCAGAAAGGTGAAGGGTTTTGCCCTGTTATGAGATTATAGGCCTCTGAAATCCACTGAGGCGCTTCTTTGCCATTTTTCGGGGGATTTTCTAGCAAAGTAAGCTTTGGCCTACTTCCACCGTAGCGCGTGTCTATAGGTTTGAGTGTACCTGTATTCGAGGGCCTAATTGTGCTTGACGCTGCCCTAGTAGATTTTACGGGAGTGTGTATGTTTTGGACTGCTTGGTTTTGTGGGGTAGGTAGTAACACTTTTCCTAATCCCCGTGTACTGTGTGGTAGTGCCCGGTCAAAATGTGCGAGCGTGTGTCGTGCATCCTGAGGGACTAATACCGGTGTTCGCCTTCGTTCTGGCAAAATTGCCCTTTGAACTGGCGGTAAAGGCCGCTTAACTGCCTGTTTATGCCCTGGCAATGTGGTGGCTTGTAGCCTGACCGCTTTCTGGCATTTGGCCACGGCAGACTCCTGCCATTGCGCTAGCCTATCTGCGTGGGTGTATGTAGGCTTTATGTGTAGTGGGACGGGTTCTATGTCGTCTGCCCATGACGTGGTTACGTCCCGTTGTCCCTCTGTTATGCTCTGTGTGTTTGAGAGTCCTGGCTTCAACTCCTTCTCGTTCCGTTGTTCCGAGGGGGTTGTTCTAGGCTCTGCCCCTCGGTTTGGCAAAATTGCCTTCCGATCCGGAGCTGAAGGACATGTGTTTATGTAAGGTTTATTCTGCAGTAAGTTGGAGCCTAACCTGGCCGTCTTCTTGACTGTGGCCACGGCGAACTCCTTTCATTGTGTGGCAGTACGTGGCGAGAGGGACATCCTCGCAAATTGTCGAGTCAGCGTATCCACGCTTATGTCCTCTCTCGGGTGGGCTGATGGCCCTACCAACTGTGTGTGGTTCTGTACGTGTATCGGGTGTGAGTCTCGGTATGAGTCCACGTCTGCACTTGCACTCGTGGTCCTGGCGCTGAATTAGCCATTGCATGCCTAGTCAGGTCCGTGTGCCTAGTGTACCTATATGCCCTATCGTGATGTTGTAGCGTGGATGTCCAAATGTTATGTTCGTTTTGCCGACGATTGCGGGTTTCATCCCTTATCGGAGCATGTGCTCCTTCTGTCGGTCTAGTTGGGTCTCTATAATCCCGGTAATGTGTTTGTCTGTAGTCTCTCGCTCGCTCTTCCCTCCTGTGTCTTCCCTTGTCCTCCCCGGTTGTTTGTTTGTCTGTTGTTTGACGTGGTGTCGGGGTGGGTAGCCCCGTTTTTCTCTGTATTGGTGTGGGAGGGACATGTCCCCGGCTTCGCCAGTTCGCTGTTTTGTCAGGCTTCCGGGCCGGTTCCGGGAATTGGTGGCATGTGTGTGTGTGTCCCCGCATTGTACTGGAGGGTGGTCTATTTGTTTTTCATCCTGTGGCCATGGTAGCCTCCCGCCCTTGTGTTGCGGTACGTGCTGAGAGAGACGTTTTCGCAAATTGCTGCGCTAATGCGTCTACAGAGATGCCGTTTGAGTGGTTCTTGAGTTTTTCCTCTGAACGCTCGCAATGGATGTTCATCAGCATGGCCTTTCGTGCGGGCGCATACATCGTCCTATATGTGTTAAGAAAAGAAAAAAAATGGCTTAGACTGGGGTTGTTTTACTAAGAATTTCTCCTGTGTAGCTGGTTTGGAGCAAAAAAAAAACTACTTTCTGTCTGGGGAAAAAAATTTTCACTATTCGCTTGGCTTTTTGCGGTACGCAAGGGGTCGTTTTGACTACGAGGGCTCGTTGGTTGAGTCCCGTACTATTGTGCGTAGTCCCGCGCCTCCATCAGTGTTTTAGATCCCTTATTTGGGGGTGGATCTAAAAGGGAGAGTTGTTGTACTAATTTATAAGGTTGTGCCTAAAAAGGGTAGCTTCCCTTGGCCGGGTAAGCTGACCAGTGTAGAGTGTTGTGGTGTGCTAGGAACTAGGGGGCGTTCCTATAAATAATGTGGTAGTGTTTGAAGGGATGGGACCCAATGCAAGGGTCACTGTGCTAGTCGCTCAGCTGACTGCTTATTATATAACTGACTCTGTTCGTATCAGCCGAGTGGCACGTGCTGCTTGCTGGCAGCCGAGCCGGCTCGGGGAATACAATGGTATCTGAGCTAGCGCTATTAGACTACCGTCTGTCACGTCTTAACGTGGCGGGAATAAGGAAGGGCGTTGGGATGTAAAGAGGCGTATAAACAGTAATGCTAGTGTAGAGTGTGGACCAAGTGTTTATTGGTCTGTAGTTCTGAATATGAATCCCTTGTAGGGAATGTAATTATGTTCACAATGTAAGGTACAAGTGGTGGGTTAGAGGTTACAAAAGTAGGAACTCTGAACACGACTGACTTACCTCTGCTGACACCGGCGTGGCCTTCGGCCGTATCGTTGAAGCACTGATAATGGAGAGATCCTTTGACCTCATTAAGATGCCTTCTTATACTCTCTGGCGCTATGTTGTCAGCAATGTGTTGGCCCAGTTAATAGTATGTCGGTATGTGTAACCATTGTGCAAGGACTGAGCTGCTTCCTAGAGTGGCAAGCCGTCCCTGCTACGTTTTATGGATGTTGGCCCAGCTCTCCAAGGGTTGCCCGTTAGGAGATGTAGGCAGATGATGGGGGGATAGTCTCCAAGGGGTGCATACCCCTGGGAGGCTGTACAATATGTAACCGTAGAAGTGACTAACAGGTGAGGCTTAACGTGGGTGCGTGCCGTCCCGTTGACAAATGGCCGCTATTTTTGTTCGTATATACATATATTTCCGTAACTTCCTAAGTTTATATCCTTTTAGGAATTCAATTAACAAAATAATACATATTTAGTATCAAATGGTTTATAAAAACGCCAGAGAACGCTAATGAAAATCATTGATTTCATCACTAAATATGATACAGTTATACTAAACCAGTTGTTTATCAAGTATTATCGTAGCGCGACCGTGGTGTAATGATGGCGACTTGGGCTCGTAGTCTCGGGTTTCCTGAATCAAATCCCCGTAGGTTCAAATTTCTTACTTCGATTTTTTTTGGTATCTATTGATTTTACTCATAAGTTATAGCCTAATGTTAAGCATATATAGTGTGTATTTTCAATAAAAATATTATATATACTTATGTTGTTGTTGTTTGAGTCTTCAGTCTTTTGACTGGTTTGATGCAGCTCTTCATGCCTCCCTGTCCTGAGCTAATCGTTTCATCTCTACATAGCTACCACACCCTACATCCGAGGCAATCTGTTTAACATATTCTAACCTTGGTCTACCCCTACAGTTCTTGTCCTCGACCCTTCCTTCCATAACTAAGCTTGCTATTCCTGGGTGTCTTAGTATGTGTCCTACCAACCTATCTCTTCTCTTCATTAGCAGTCGCCAGAAACATCTCTCCTCTCCCACTCGCCTTAATACCTCTTCGTTTGTAACCCTATCTACCCATCTGATCTTCATCATTCTCCTGTAACACCACATTTCAAATGCCTCAATTCTCCTCTTTTCTGCTGCACCAATAGTCCAAGTTTCACTTCCATAGAGCGCCACGCTCCAGACAAAGGCTTTCAAAAATGACTTCCTAATACCTAAATCTATATTCGATGTCAACAGATTCCTTTTTTGTAGAAAGGCTTTCCTTGCCTGAGCCAACCTACTTTTTATATCCTCTTTGCTTCGTCCATCACTGGTTATTCTGCTTCCTAAGTAACAGAAGTCTCCTACTTCCTTCAGCTTTTCACCTGCCAATTTGATCTCCATAGAGGTTTCTGTTTTATTTCGGCTGCATTCCAGTATTTTTGTTTTACATTTATTAATTTTCATCATGAAGTCCTTCCGTAAGACGGAATCCATACCATTCAAAAACTCATTCAAATCCTCAGGCTTATAACATCACATATTGCAACACTCGAATACAGCGATTAATATTCGTTGACCTTGATCCGAGGTGGAGACTATTGTTGTTGTTGTTTTTGTTGTTGATTCTATGAGGTTTGCGGCATCATGATCTTGTAGTCCCGTGTACTTGGGTTTGTGTAGAAGTTGTCTGACAACGTATGTCACTGTGATGTCTGTAGGCTTACTAGTGTGTGTACTTTTATACGAGGAGGCTTTGGTTAGGAATCTGTTGTTGTTGTTGTTTCATTCAAGATGCATGGACAGCATGGCCATTTAGCACCGTGTACTTGGGTGAGTGTTGAATTTTGTATGATATCCTGAGTTATTGTGATGGCTGTATTAGTGTATATGTAATTCTGGTGAGGATTCAATCAATCAACGTTTGATATCCGTATAGCACGTTTTATTTCAACAAGCTACGACAACCAACATTCAATTATACTCCTTGTAAAGGACAAAGATTTATAACTATATCAATGCATTTAGGAGAAAGTAGGCTATATGTTCTTTACTGAAAATCTTGTATTTACAATGAATATGCTTATCATTTGTAGTTTTCACTAAACACAGAAGTAATAAATTACCGATTCATTACAGACAGGAGGATTATGTCACTTTATGTTAGTGTTAATATTGTTATGAAAAACATTGCTGTTGGAGAAATTTGGAAAGGCAGCGGTGTTGGTATTAAGTTAGAAACCAGCCTGCTATATATATATATATATAATTGAATCAGAAACATAAACACACTGAAATACATTCTAAGATTCTTTCAAATTTACCTCACGAGGCTGAATGTACAACTTTCCAGTCCTCAGACCAGGATTGAATTCCTCAGCAGAGCCGGTAATCATACCTGGACCTCAGGGGTGACAGCTAAGTATGCTAACCAATGCTAGACATCAGACAAGTGTATTTTGTGTGCAATGAATTTGTCAGATGACTTCTGGTTCTATTGTTGCTGTAGGAGTGTGGGTAGGTGCTCGGGACTTGAAATGAAGTAATCTTACATCATTTACCAGAACGGAGAGTGAAAAAGACCAATGACTCAATGGATGGCCACATTCTGACGTATATGTCAAAATATCAGTCCGGAGGCTGGTCGGATACTTTAAAAAGCACCTCCGTAGATTACATTAGTATAAACCAACAAAAAAGCATGATAATGCTATAATGAGGTGTACTAGGTAAGGTTAGAAGTGATGTATTTTGCTCACAGAGTCAGTTCAGTAGTACCAACCCTATGAGTATAATATTCATAGCATCCTCATGTACTAAATGTACAGCTTGAGGGGTGTGCGGTGACGCCTCTAGATCACGCTACAATATGAGTTATGGGGAGATAGAGCGCAGGAGGAGACGCCACTAAAGTAGCTGCGCTGGACTCAAGACCATTGCATGCCCGAATTTTATGCAAGATAGCCTGGCAGACGAAGAGTAACTGCGATCGCTGTTCCTCCCACAGCTGAATCGTATCTGGAGACCTGTCTGCCTTGAGCCGTCAGTTTGACCATTGAGGCTTCATCACATACTGTCTAAGCCTTACTCAGCACTAGCCATACCTTAGTAGTTTCCGTACAATCACAGTCATGAACGACACTGAGACACTAGTAAAAATCCACATTTTACTCCAGCTTTTGTCACCAGACAAACGCAAAAAAATCCTCTCGGCACGCCTCAAGACGGAGGTAGATTTCACCGGGCAAACTTGGGGATAGGCTATAATAGGCAAAATATGCAGGTTTTCGTAGAAGGATCAGACCTCATTTATTGCGAGAAAGTATTTTACAATTGGAGCTTAATTAACTTTTTTTTCGTCCTTCTATGCATATTTTTATTTTTAACATTTTATTGTCTTATGGGGACGGTAACTTTCTTGTCATTTGGGGTCCAATTTTAGCCTACTTTCGATTTTTGCAAACAACGAAAGTAGACTTATGAGATCAACACAGGGCGAAAAAAGTGTGTCTGTCTGTGTGTGTGTGCATGTATGTGTGAGTGTGAGTCTGTGTGTGTGTGAGTGTGTGTACTCGGAATGTATGTTCCCCCCCCCCCCTATCAATTCGAACACGGTGAACGCGAATTGAACGAAATTTGGTACAAAGGTAGCACGAGCAAAGGACACTTCAGTGACATGTTTTATATCGCCACCATCTTGACAGAAACGTAATGGCGGCCACACAAATGTTCAAAGCTCAGATCAAATTACGACTAACCTAATCATCCGATCTCTACCAAATTTATCAATAATATACCTATTTGGGGGGAGCATCCTTTGACCAACCTAATAGGTCATCAGCCTAATAGTTTGCGGATGGCGGCCATCTTTGTGCGAAAATCGATTCCCCCTATTAATTCGAACACAGTGAAACCGAATGGAACGAAATTCGGTACAGAGGTAGTACTAGCAAAGGGCACCTCAGTGTCATGTTTTATATCGCCGCCATCTTGACATAAACGTAATGGCGGCCACACAAATGTTCAAAGCTTAAATCAAATTACGTCTAACATAATCATCCGATCTCTACCAAATTTTGCAACAACATATCTTTATGGAGGGAGCATCCTTTAACCAATCTAATAGGTCATTAGCCTAATAGTTTGCGGATGGCGGCGATCTTTGTGTCAAAATCGATTCCCCCTATCAATTCGAACACGGTGAAACCGAATAGAACGAAATTTGGTACAGAGGTAGCACTAGCAAAGGGCACCTCAGTGTCATGTTTTATATCACCACCATCTTGACGGAAACGTAATCACGGCCACCCAAATGTCAAAAGCTTAAATCAAATTACGTCCATCCTAATAATTTGACCTCTACCAGATTTTGCAACAACATGCCTTTTTGTGGAAAGCATCTTTTGACTGACTACAAGGTCATCAGCCCAATAGTTTGCAAATAGCGGCCATGTATGTGTACAAATCCATTCCCCATATCAATTCAAACACGGTGAAACCGAATTGAATGAATTTTTTTACAGAGGTAGCACTAGCAATGGGCACCTCATATTCATGATTATTATCCGTATAACACGTTGTATTTCAACAAGCTACAACAAACATTCAATTATACTCCTTGAAAAGGACAAAGAGTTATAACAATACCCATGCATTTAGGAGAAAGTAGGCTATATGTTCTTTACTGAACATCTTGTTTATACTTGCGGACACACTGTCCATATGCAAGGTTTCGACACTGATGTGTAACTATCTAACAGGCTGTTACTTCTTCATGCAAAATTGTATATCCCGCAGAGTTGTTGGTTAGTTCCTCAGTTTAGGGGCTGCGGCAACGTGGCCATGTAACCCCGTGTACTTTGGGATTGTGTAGAATCTGTCTGATAAACGGTGTTAATTGTAATGGCTGTATTAGTCTGTAATTCAGATAAGGTCTGCAGACTGTTAATTTCAAGTAGTAGTTCCTAATTTTGGTTTTAAAAAAATACTACCGTCAATGACATCTAGCTGTGAACTTGGAAACTAGACGCCACCGCAACCAGCAACTCGCAACGTACGTTGGAACTTCCGCTCCGAAGGAAAGCATACTGAGGGATCTTTAGCACTCTTAGAAAATCCGACGACTTCGGCCGGCTTTGAACCCGCGACCTTGGGCATAGACGTTCAGCATGCTACCAGTTACGTCACCGAAGTCTCTTCCCACAGAGTCAGATGGAAAACTGAATGTGATCTCGTGCAATGGTGTTGTCATGGCAACTTCTGATAGCTCATCCCTCATCAATTTAGAAGCGTTTTCATGGTGACCTCTAATGGATCTTAGCATTTTCTTCTAATTCCTAAATCATTTTTCTCATCCCGTGGCGTAATGGTGGGTCATATCAAAAATTCTTTCAGACAAAAGTTTTAGATAATTCTTAGGGGAATATTGTCCATTTTCTACTGTTTTGATATTGTGCCTATTAAGAGAGATATGATTAATGTTTCCCGAAAAAAAAACCACTTTTTCCACCCCTTTGGTAAATGGTTGGTGCTATCAAAACACTGTTTAAACATAAATGTTTGGCACTTATCCGACACATAGTACGAACTTTGAATGGATTCGATATTTCACGTACCGTATTAAGAGAGTTACAGCGATATTTCAGTTTTTCGAAGAAAAAAAAAGCCCCCCATTTTCACCCCCTTCGATCGATTTTGCCCATTAACGAATTCGACCGAGATTTTATAGAGATACATATTATGTTAAAAATGCAAAGTGATTGGTGCAAATTTACGGCAGTTTTCGTGTCCACAAGAAACTGATATAGCCTATATATATATAAATATACGTAAATTATATATAAACTTTTGAACTGACGGTGGTTTTGGGGTCTGAGGGTTGTGAAACGCGAAGATACGTCGAAATTTTGCGGAAGTCGAAACATGGTACCCATTGCAATAGTTAGCGTTCTAATGAAATCTACCTAAAATACTTCATTCATCAAGAGATGGGAAAAAATTAAAACGAATTGGTATAATTAATCTTGGTTCTCGGCTTAATTTGCGCGGCTATGTTGTTGTGGGTTTCGTGCACATGGCAAACTAAACTGAGCATAACACTGTATAAAGTTCACATCATTTCCGGAGTAAAAAAAAAAGTAAAATTAGGCTTAATTTTCGTGTAGTAATTGATTGGAGGCAATTCGCTCCTCGTCGTAAAGTATTAATTGTCGTGTTTCCCAGTTCACATTTGTTGAAATAATTGGTGTTGAAATCAAGGTGTTACCTACAGTGGAGTGAACCATGGGGTAGAATAATATGCTGGAATACTGCAATCTCATGGGATACCTTGCCCCGTGTTTCCCGCTCCCACGCCAGTTGCATTATACATTACTGCACCAAGCTGCACACTGTTCCTATGGAATATAAACACTGTGAAATAAATACTTCAGTAGCTGTATAAAATGTATGAAAGTTTTGAATTGATGGATTTTGAAATGTTATGACAGTTATACTTCATTGATTCATTTTGTAGTTGTTGATTCATTTACGTGCTTTGTGACATCGTGGTCATGTAGCCCCATGTACTTCGGTGTGTGTGGAATTTGTCTGATCACCTGTAATATTGTGATGGCTCTATTAGTGTGTATTTGTAATGCAGATGAGAATGGGAAGAAGGCGGCCGTGGTCTTAATTCATGAACCGTCCCGGCATTTGCCTCGATTAGAAGTGGGAAACCATGAAAAACCACTTCCAGGATGGCTGAGGTGAGAATTGAACCCACCTCTTCTCAGTTTTGCCTCATGAGCCTGAGTGTACCCTGTTCCAGCCCTCAGACCAGAACTAAATATCTAGACAGAGCCGGGATTCGAACCCGGGCCTCCACGGTGACAGCCAAGAATGCTACTCACTATTCAACGAGGCGGATTGATGAATTTTTTTGTTCAATCTCATGATGAATCAGAACTTATCTCTTATTACTAGTTCATTTTAGGAGTTATGGACATCACAATCATCAGTTTCGTAAAGTTGAGCGTATACTGAATAACGTATCTAATAACCTCTGTTCCATTGGTGAATGTGATAGTGTCCACAGCCGTAATTACTAGCGTCCAATCAGAGGGCGTGGTGGTGCATAGATAAAGCTGTTTGCCTCTCACCAAGGCGGACCACGTTTGATTCCAGGTCAATGCATGTGGCATTTTCGAAGTGAAATACCATGTCCTGTGGCTGGGATTTCACATAAAAACTGAGGTCCCGTGGCTCATGAACACGAGATTAGGGGTCATGTAAAACTAAAAGCTTTATTAGAGTCCAAAACTGGGCTAGATATCACGGAACTAAAAATTATTAGGAACCATTCCAACATTTTCCAGAAAGGAGAGTGGACAAAAAAAAGGGGGGGGACTATATTCAGTTCCAGACTTATAAATCCCCCTTAGCTTGCCACGGTGGGTGAGTGGATAGCGTGTGGGTCTACTAACCCCAATATTGCAGGTTCGCTCCTGGCCGTGGTAAGTGATTTTTTTGAAAGGCGGCAAAAATACGACACGCATGTCATACGATGTTGGAATGTTAAAGAACCCATTTGAATTCAGTAGGCCGTGTTCATAATGGCAAAATTAATCTCGGGAATTTCCGCCAACACAAAGTTCCTCATTTCTCTACTTGAAAGCGCTATAGTGTTCAAGGAGCGTAGATATCTAACCTCCTTGACTTTCATAGTGATTCAAGGAACAACGAAATTCGACATGCAAGCTACCCTCTGGGTGTCAAATTACAAAGCTTGCACCTGGCACCCGGGGCCATACGATATTATTATTATTAACTCCCCCTTTAAAACATGCTGATTTGCTTTTCTGCAGGGCTGATCTTTTTTTTTCTACGAGCAAGTGATAAGTGCATTAATTTGTCAGACACTCCCCTTCGCCTTACCCTCAAATAAATATTAAGAATACAGAATTACACTTAGCTAGTGCAAAGTAGAGCATTATAAAACGAATTAATATTTAATGTATAAAAATCTACAGAAGAATCGGTGCAGGAGTTAAGACATATACATGTATGAACTTCCAGGATAGAAGCTCTGATTGCACTCTTCAACAATGTGTATGTTTGCGTTGGGAAGCTGAAACTACACTCCTCGGTACGAACCATTCCATTATTGAGAAGTACAGTTGATCAACACACATACGTTAGTCCATATGTTGTTGAGTATCGACCATATTCTCAAGGTAGGAGAAGTTATGTTTGATTTTAGGATATAGGAAGTTATCTGACCTAAGGTGAACCACTATCAAGCAATAGGCCTATACAGGATTAATGTGATAGTAATGTTTATCGTAGCCTATCCCAAACAAAACAAATAACTGTGTTCTAGGTATGTGCTTTGGCCAAATTGCAACGGGGACAGTACGCGAGAATCATTACCGTGATATCAAGAATTGTAAGCATAATTTATGAAGTTTTTCTACTCATTACTCTTGGCATGAGTATGAAAAGAATAATAAATAAGTAAACAAATATATCAATTTATTTTTTATTTTTTTATTATTTTTAAGTCGTTTACCCTCCAGGTTGGTGGAACCCACGGACTCAGCGAGGGAACTCACCACTACCGCCTCTACGGGCAGTGTCCTAGAGCTGGGAACATCGAATCGGAAGGGATACAACTGGTGAGGTGGGATCGGCACCTCGCCCAGGCGGCCTCACCTGCAAAGCGAAGAGGGGCCTCATGAGGGAAGGTAAGGGATGGTTAGGATGGATAGACAAGGAAGAGGGAAGGAGGCGTCCGTGGCCTTGAAGAAGGTACCATCCCGGCATTTGCCCGAAGACGAAGTGGGAAACCACGGAAAACCACTTCGAGGATGGCTGAGGGGGAATCGAACCCCCTCTACTCATTTGGGCCACCCGAGGCTGAGTAGACCCCGTTCCAGTCCTCACACCATTTTTCAAATTTCGTTGCAGAGCCGGGAATCGAACCCAGGACCTCCGGGGCAGCAGCTAACCATGCTGACCGCTACGCTACGGAGGCGACTATATCAATTAATTAACTAATTAATTAATTAAGTAATTATTATCGTGTTAAAATACATTTTTCAGTGTAGCCTTAGTAATAGAAATTTAGTTTTCTTCAGTCGGTCAACACGATTGTACCCAATTGTAAAGGGTGTTTCCCTAATCGTGAAGAAAATAATTACATGATTATATTATTAAATTGAATGTATTAATGTCTAGCAATTTTTAGCCTATTTTCAATTTTGAAAAAATAGGCTTATGAGATCACGTTTTGTCCGTGTGTGTGCGCGTGTATGTGTGTGTGTGTGAGAGAGAGAGGTGTGTGTGTGTGAGAGGTGTGTGTGTGTCCCCCCTAATAAAATCTAAACGGCTGGAGCGATTTCAGTGAAACTCGGTAAGTTCATAGCACTATTCCCGGCGACCTCGACCGTGCCCTTCAAATCTTGTTACGTCTCACCAATCCAAAATGGCGGCTGTGCGAAATATTTCACTAGCATTCAATATCTCCGAAACTATTACCGATATCGCCCTGAAATTGTGTACGGTGATAAAGGGAACTACTAGAAGTTCACATATGAGACTTCCAAAAACCTGGTGACTACAAAACCAACATGGCGGCAAAGCGAAGTTGAGACTTTTAAATAGACTCTTCTCGCGATTTAAATATCCAAACGTAATGAAACTTGGTACAGCAAATATTTATACACATTGCAATGCACTGGAGTCTAATTTAGTTCAATTGTTTACATAACCTCAAAATGGCGGCTGTGCGAAATATTTCACTGACATTCTATATCTCCGAAACTATTACAGATATCACCCTGCAATTTTGTACGGTGATAAAGGGTACTGATACAAGTTTACCTATGTATATTTCATAAACCTGTCAAGTACAAAACGAACATGGCGACCAAGCGAATTTGAAATATTTTAATAGACTTTTCTCGTGAGTTAACTCTCTGAGCGCAGTGAAATGTGGTACAGTAAATGATTTTGCACACTGTAATGCACTGCCATCTAATTTAATTCAATTGTTTAAATAACCTCAAGATGGCGGCTGTGCGAAATTTTAAAATTAGGCTTTTATTTCTTGTGTCGTAATCATGCGATCGAAGTGAAAGTTTGAATAATGAACCTCGGCAATAATTGTCCTTGAATGGTACATAACTCTGTGGCCTATACATATAACAATCCTAATTGGCGAGTTTCCGAATTATTTAGACGGTTCTCAATATCTATGAATCTATTACGGCAACCAAACTGAATTTTTTAATGTTCATAGAGACTATGAACATATGTTCACCTATAGGACTTTCAGTAACCTGGTGAGCACAAATCCAACATGGCGGCGACGCGAAGTATAAATATTTAAATGGACGTTTCTCGCGAATTAACTAGCCGAGTGGCGTGAAACGTTGCACGTTAAATGCTTATACAAATGTTAATCCACTGGCATCTAATTTATTTCGATTGTTTGCATAATCACAAGATGGCTGCTGTGCGTAATTTTAAAATCTCGTTTTGACTTCTTGTGTTCTAATCATGCGATTGAAGTTTGAATACCACACGTACACAATAATCTTAATGTAATAATACAAAAATAAAAATCCAACCTGGCGACCATCTGAAATATTTAGACGGTTCTCAATATCTACGAATCTGTTACAGCAATTTAACTGAAATTTTGTATGTTGATAGAGGCAATTAACATGAGCAGGATATATGAAAATAGGCTGTATAGTTGTTCACGGAACTACTTGTTTTACGTGAGTTAGAATATGATTTTTCTCTTCATGGAAACATCCATTACAATCACTCGTAATCCTGTTGACTGGCTGACAAACATGAGATTTCGATAAATAAATGTCCGTCTGCGTGGCTCAGCGGATATGTTCTCTTGCTGGGCTGGAGGTTCCAGGTTCGTTACCTGGTGCAGTCAGCTGGCATTTGAGGGTGCGCAAATGCGAGGGAGCCATGTCAGTAGATTTACTGGCACGTTAAAAATCCCCCTCGGGGCAAAATTCCAGCACCCTGGCGTCTATAAAATTCAGAGTAGTTAAAAGGGACGTAAAACCAATAACATTATTACGATAAATAAATAAATAAAAAACAAGTAGTTCCATGAAGAACTAAACAGTCTGTTTTCATATAACCTACTTAGGTTTATAGCCTTTATCAACATACAAAATGTCAGTATGATTGCTGTCATAGATAAGTAGATATTGATAATCGTCTAAATATTTCGGATGGTCACCATGTTTGATTTCTATATATGTAGGTCATAGAATTATGTACTATTAGATGACGATTATTGCGTAGGTTATTTATTCAAACGTAGATCTCGATCACATGATGAGGACACAAGAAATAAAACCTTAGTTTTTAAATTTCGCACAGCTGCGATCTTGAGGTTATGGAAACAATTGGACTAAAATAGATATCAGTGCATTACAAAGTGTATAAACATTTGCTGTACCATATTTCACTCCATTCGGATAGTTAAACCGCGTGAAAAGTCAATTTAATCCTGAACTGGTCGCGCGGCATCTGACAGACGCCACGTCACTTAATTTCGTCATTGCAGGAAATCCCACAAGGTCATTGAACTGAACTGTCATCTACCTTTCAAGTAACTATTCATAATGAGTTTCACTGAATACCTGCGCGGCAGTTCTAGTTTAATCCGAGTCATTATTACATAAGTGTTGACGGGGTCTGAGAGACGCCACGCGACCTTCCCCGTTACAAAGTAAGATCCTCTTGGAATGTATTTTCTTTATAATTATTGCAAGAAATTATTTATTTGTTTTTGTTAATTCAATTAAGGGGCTTGGGACAACTTGGGTATCAGCCCCGTACAGTTGGGTATGGGTGTGTGTGGAGCATGTCTGATAACTTGTATTTCTGTGATGACAGTGATACTGTAGGCTATAGATGTAGTAGGGAATGGGATGGAGTTGGTGCCCCGGGATTTGAAGTAAGGTACTATTCCGGCATTTGCCTGGAAAGAGTGTGGGAAAATCCGGGGAAAACCACACTCAGGATAGCCGCTGTAAGCATCGGGATTTGAATCTCTGATCTCTGAACTTGCTGAAGATATCCCCGTGGACGTGGTGCAATCTGCCACTGCTCTTTACATTTGTTAGTTAGTTAGTTATTGTTGTTTTAAGGGGCGGAACTACGAGGTCATCTGCCCCTCTCTTTACATTTGTTTATATACAGTGATCTGTTTTAGCATTTACAGATTTTGTAGTTATTTGAGGACCGAAATCTCCATACTTCTAAGTTAAATCAATTGTTGTATATTATACATAGCCTATAAGAAGTACATACATAATAAGTTGCCTTTATATCAATTCTCTATATTTCATAATAGACGGTAATACTTCAGAAATGTCTTCGAATGCCTTTAAATTCACGCTTGAAACTTGGAATTATATTAATCTCTCGGAATAGTAAAGACGTCTCTCAGACGCCACGCGACCCTCTATGCGAGAAATTCGTGCGCGTCCACTGCAGTATTAAATATTTCAAATACGCTTGGCCACCAAGTTCGCTTTATACTTAACAGGGTTTTGAATGGTACATTGGTAAACTTTTAGTAGTGTGCTTTATCATCGTACAAAATTCAATGCTGATAGCAGTTATAGTTTCGGAGATAATGAATGCCGGTGAAAATTTCACACAGCCACCACGTTAGATTGGTGAGCTTTAATAACATTTAAAGGGCACGGTCGGAGTCAGACAAAATATTAATATGATCTTACCGAGTTTCATTGAAATCGCTCGAGCCGTTTAGAATTAATTAGAGGAGACACACACATACGCACACACATACCACGCAAAAACAAAAGGTGATCTCATGAGCCTAGTTTCCCATATATGAAAATAGGCCAAAAATGTAACAATTAATTAATTAATTGTACAAATAATAAGAGTGCGGTTATTATTCATTTGAGATAACCTCGTGGAGTAGAACTAGCAATCATGGCAGCCACCAGTGTGATTCAGTCTGATTTCCGGTTCTGCCACGAAATGTTATCCTAGTTGTATTGGAATAAAATCAGTCTGATGAAGCAAAACTGAGAAAATATGGGTTCAATTTTTACCACATTTCTCCTGAACGTAATTTTCTGTGATCTGTCACTTCCACTCCGGCAATTCCTGAGATGGATCCAAACTTAATGCCATGATCGACTCATTCTTAATTCCGGCCTCAATAGCAAATGATACATGTTCTATTACAGACACTGCAATAACCCAAGATAACAATGATAACGGAAAATTCCTACAAATACTCAATGAGACGGAGCTGATGAGCACGTGGTTTAAGAGCCTAAATGAAACATCATCATTGTTGTTGGTTAGAGTGCCCGTATCTCTTTGTCTCAATAGTTATGTCATATTTTTTTACCTTTCTCCTGGAATATATTTTTGTTTATTTTTACGCACCTTCCCTCATTCAAATGAGGAACACACATTTAGATCAGTAGTAGACCAGGGACGTGTGTGTCCTTAGGTAATATTTCAACGGACAATTTGGTACGGATTAAGCATTACCATGAAGTATGCGACATGGATCAATACATTATTAATCATTTAAGGGTGCTCGTAGATTTGGCAATGCCTTTTATATAAAATACGCAAAGGGTGACGTAATTTTTGTGGTGAACCAAGTTCAATGTTTGACTAAATTTGAAGGATTGAGGCACACCCGAGAATACACCATTTCTGCACTTTGAATTACTTTCACTGCAACCGAAAGTTAGTTTATGATCAGTTTTGTCTACTGTCAGTAAGAGTATCAGAATATATTAACGAGAAAGAAGGATCAGCGAATGCCTGAACATGATATATAATGTCTAACTTAATCTAAGAAATAAACTTGCCTTTCTGAAAACGTGAAGCATTTCTTAGCAATGCTGATTTGGAATGTCTGTTGCACCTTTTCTAAAGAACTCTTGATCCTTAAACTCTTATTATTTTATACATAGTAATGTGCCAATTCCCAATGAGTGTCTTAACGCTGTGGTTTTGGATTAATGGCATTTTTATTACAATTCTTTTCAAAACCAAGTTTTTCCCCACTTTCTTCTCCTTGTTTTATATGCAACTTCTAAACAAATTACAGAATTTAAAATGAAACTGGATGAAGAGTTGTAAATGTTTCATGACTTTTTCACCAATAGTATCTGAGGAAAGGTGCAAAGAATTTCGGAAAAAACAACCTTTTATAAACTGAGTTCAAAGTAAACAGTGCAGTCTAATTTCTCACACCAGTTATGTGCCTATATACGCGGAGCTTATGAAGACGTAGACTTTCAATTATTCTCACAATTTATATGGAAATGGGAGCGTGAAGTGCATCTTTATCGCACTAGGTTTTCTGCCCTTAATAACGGCATTGGTATCAAGATATATTCTACACATGAGTTAAAATCCTAGTCTGAATCTGAGGGTTGTTAAGGAGCACAATCAGTCTCGAGGTAAAACTGACAAAACGTGGGTTCAATTCCTTCCTCAGTCATCCTGAATGTTATTTTCTGTGATTTCTCACTTCTACTCGGGCAATCCTGAGAGGGTTCCTAACTTAGTGCCATGGTTGACTCCTTCCTAATCCCGGCCTCAATGGCAATTTCATACAGTAAATTTTCACAATAATATTCCATGTAAAGTACTGTATATAAATTAATCAGGAAATTCCGCACCGTTGGTTAAGCCAAAAACGATAAATTGACTATTCTTTTTATATTTTAAGGAGTCGAATTCCCTTAAGCCATATTTTAACATTAGATTTAATGGGATGGAGACAAAATCAATTAAAGCGGACAATTTGTCAATTTATTCACATACACAGTTTGTCAGCATGCCTTTGTTTACAACATTTTAATTACAGAAGTTATATCATTCATATAAATCAGTTGAGTAAGTGATGACCTCACTGTTCCGGCCCTTAAAACATCAATAACTAAATAACTAACTAATTAACCAACTAACTAAATAGCTACCTTAAATCGGTTGCATTCCTTATTTTATTTATAAACTAGCAGTAGTGCCCGGCTTCGCCCGGTGGATTTATTTGTTTTGTGGATGATAATGAATACTACTACAGAACTGGCACATGATACATAAACTACCAGAAAAAATATATAATTTTTTGTAGTGGTAATGGTGGTGGTTGTAGTGAGGATGATAAGCAGTACATTATAATGGAGGTAACATTTAGGTCATTTTCCCCTAATGATAATAATGATAATAATAAATACGGAAACGGCTATTTACTAACTTCAGCACTGACACATGTAATTTACAAACAAAAAAAACTAAAAATGATTAGAAAGAGGAGTAAGTGAAATAGAAGACACTGCCTAGGGCCCATATCTCATTGTCTGTTAGAAATGTAGAGACCAAAGTGTCGCCTTTGGTCGCATTGCGCGCTAGGAAAACAATCAGAACAGTTTGTAAAACTTCGGCTGTGACGAGCTCCTGAGGTAGCAATAGTATAATTTATCGCCACATAGCTCTCAACGATGTTTCGGAATAAATTAAGGTAAATTTGAAAGCTTATTGCAGCTGATAACCTCAATGTATTGCACCAACACCATTGCACTTATACAGATGCATATGTTCATGATGATAACTGTTTTAAGGGGCAAAATAAATCTTTCTTCACGAATTACTCCCCGTGACTGCAATTTATAAGCAACGCAAGATTTAACTATTTTCGCAATTCTGCACTAGAACACTGGTAGGGGCGACGTGATGCAGCCCAAATTACCAGTCAACAATAAACTTATTAAAATACTCTTACAGTTACACTACGGACATGAATGATTCTAGGGCCTTAATACATGGTTTTCATGTTCAGTTTGTTTGTTATTCTAAATGTAGGGAATGGAGAGCGTTGTCCAAAATATAATGTGGACAGTGTTACCAGCAGGGTTTCAAAGTGTATGTATAATTTGGTGCAATTGGGAGGAACGGTGTGGATTTGTGATAAAGGGCCTAAAGTGCAGGAAATGGAGTGGTCTGTCCGAAATTTAAAGCGGACAATGTCACCCGCAGGGTTCCAAAGAGTAAGTGTACACAATGTGGTTCAGATCGGTGAAACGGTGTAGATTTATGCCAATGGGTCTACATGCAGGGAATGGAGTGGTCTGTCCGAAATTTCATACTGACAGTGTTACTCGCAGGGTTCCGAAGGGTAAGTATACAAATGTTGGTCCAGATTGGTGAAATGGTGTAGATTTGTGCCAAAGGGCCTAAATGCAGGGAATGGAGTGGTTTGTCCAAAATTTCATGCAGACAGTGTTCCTCGTAGGGTTCCAAAGGGTAAGTATACAAATTTTGGTTCAGATAGGTGAAACGGTGTAGATTTGTGCCGAAGGGCATAAATGCAGGGAATGGAGTGATCTGTCCGGAATTTCATGTAGACAGTGTTACTCGCAGTGTTCAAAAGGGTGTGTATACAAATTATGGTTCAGATAGGTAAACAATGTAGATTTTTGCCAAAGGGAATGGAGTGGTATGTCCGCAATTTAATGCAGACAGTGTTCCTCGTAGGGTTCCAATACTAATTTTGGTTCAGATTGGTGAAACGGTGTAGATTTGTGCCGAAGGGCCTAAATGCAGGGAATGGAGTGGTCTGTCCAAAATTTCATGCAGACTGTGTTACTCGCAGGGTTCCAAAGGGTAAGTATACTAATTTTGGTTCAGATCCGTGAAATGGAATATTCTGTCATAAATTTAAAGTAGACAGTGTTACCCGCAGTGTTCCAAAGGGTAGGTATACAAATTTAGGTTCAGATCCATGAAACGGTGTGGATTTGTTCCAAAGGGCCTAAATGCAGGGAATGGAGTATTCTGTCATAAATTTAAAGTAGACAGTGTTACCCGCCGTGTTCCCAAGGGTAAGTATACAAATTTTGGTTCAGATCGATGAAACTGTGTAGATTTGTGCCAAACGGCCTAAATGCAGGGAATGGAGTCGTCTGTCCGAAATTTCATGTAAACGGTGTTTCTCGCAGGGTTCCAAAGGGTAAGTATATACATTTTGGTTCAGATCGGTGAAACGGTGTAGATTTGTGCCAAAGGGCCAAAATGAAGGGAATGGTGTGGTCTGTCATAAATTTCATGCAGACTGTGTTACTCGCAGGGTTCCAAAAGGTAAGTATACAAATTTTGGTTCAGATCCGTGAAACGGGGTAGATTTGTGCCAAAGGGCCTAAATGCTGGGAATGGAGTGGTCTGTCCGAAATTTAACATAGCCTAAACTATTCCTCTTGAATCTGGCTATCAAATAAAAAAATAATTTTTGAATCCGACTGGTCGTTCCAGAGATTAGCGCGTTTAAACACAAAAACACACAAACAAACACACAAACTCTTCAGCTTTATTATATTAGCATAGATTGAGATACGTATATTTTGTAAATGAGCAATACCACAAATGTAAATATTATATTTCAGAAAATTGTATCATCATGAGGGTCATTATAACACTAATTTTCATTATGAAACAGTTTCTCCCACCAATCAGAACTCAAGAAACAGTCGTGTGACCAATTAGGTAAGGATAGCATCGCACCTGCGTTAACTTTCACGGCTACTGTCATAGTGGGGTATTTGAGGAGGGCATGGTCAAATCCAAGCTATTCTCTGCGTCCCATGCGCTCTGTTCAGTACATAAAACTGGCAAATTCCCGACAGATATTTATGAATATTTATGTTCGAACATAGAATAGTTATAATTATTGTCGAACATAAATAGTCATATGCAACTCGCCTATAATGGTAATTAAGACACCATTATGTTTATAATTTCCATAAGAGTGTGTTAATTATTTCCATTATTGGCTCATTGCATAATTTCATTAGCCCATAATTTGATTATCATTATCGCACTGGGGTGTGTTTTGTTGCATCTAGGTCGTCTGCCTTTATTTACGACACTAGCATGAATAAATCTTCCTCACATGAGTTAAACAATAATTTCCTATTGTAAATTCCCAAAATAATATTCCCTGCAAATTACAGTATATAGGGCCTGCTGTATATATCAAACTATCAGGAAATTCCACACCGTTTTATACTCATGCAAAATAAATTAAGATACTGCCAACTCTATTTCGCAGTACATCTATGTTGTAAATTTTGCATGTGTTTAAAACTGTCATATGTTTTGGGACTAGGTGACACGAGCGAGACTCCTTTCTCTTCCATGAGAATACAATAGCCCCTTATTCAAGTAGCAGACTGGAAGGCTAGGTGCCAGGCAAGCTCGCCATATAATGAGGTGTTTGTGGCAGCAAGCCGTTCCTTCACCTCGCTTCCGCTGATCGTCATTAATCAATAGTAATTGGCTTTAATGGAGATATTGTTGTCGGTATTATAATTGTAAGCCGGGGGATCATTCACACCGCTCAACAGCATAATAGCCAAGCACGACGCAGCCTCCGTGACAAGCACTTGGCCGGTAGAAACTCATTACCTTCCATATATATTCATAGCAATTGAACCAGAGTGATTTGCAATAATCAATCCTAAATATTACCTCCAAATCTACGAAATGACATTTGGATTTGTGTTTCTATTACCAGTCCAAGCCATTGTTAAGTCCCAAATATTACATAGTATCTCTATTGGTTCACGTTGTTGTTGGTTTTGTTAATTCATTTGAAGACTTGTGACATCGTGCTCATTTATCTCTGCGTGATTGGGCGTGTGTTGTCTGATAACCTTCGTTATTATGGTGTCTGTGGAAGTGTGTATACTTTTAATTGTGATTAGGAATGTGAAGAAATAGGCAGTAGCCTTACGTTAGGGGCCATCTCAGCATTCACGGAGAGTAGACGTAGGGAAACAACGGTAAACTACTTATATGATGGATGAGCATGAAATTGAATCCACCACTCTTCAGTTTTGTCTCACGAGGCTGAGTGTACCCCGCACCAACCCAGACGTAATTATCTTGGCAAGGTCGGGAATCGAATTCAGACATCAGAGATGTTAGTCTAGAATACTAGCCACTACTTCACGAGGCGATCTATTGGTTGGCATGTGAAGATCTGAATATCAATTACCTCAGAATAGGCATAGTAGATCACCGTCCAGATTACTCGAATTTGATTCCTGCCTGTAGTATGGTGGATACAGATGTTGAGATTGGGGTTACACTTGGATTCAGTCATCTTCAGGAGGATCACTAATTGATAGAAGATGCTTTCGAAACCCTCTCCCATCCATCTTTGATTCGGCTTCCTATTTCAATCCAGAGGATTACAACACATGCTAGACTACTGGAGGGCAGCTTCGGCTGAAGGTCAGCAGGCAGAAGAAGAATACTAGTGTTCTAGCTTTACTATTTATTTATTTATCGTATGGCTTTTAGTGCCGGGAGTGTCCGAGGACATGTTCGGCTCGCCTGAGTCTGTAGCTGCTTCCAGCGGACACCCTAAAGGGTGAGCTACAAGTTCCGTTCAATTTCAAGTAGTTCCAACTTTCGCCACCAGATATCAATGATACCTAGTGGTGAACGTTGGAACTTTGATAGAGCGTACTGACGAAATCTAACCTAACAAATTTTGCTTTACACAAATTTAGTCTGTGAAAGGATCTTTTACATGCCATAAATCTATGACATGGGACCGCCGGCTTTACTTCCCCTCCGAAGGAAGGCATACTGAAGGATTTTTAACGCTCTTAAAAAATCCGACGACTTCGGCCGGGTTTGAACCCACTATCTTGGGCATAGCAGTTCAGCATGCTACCGACTACGCCACCGAAGCCGCTTCTAGCTTTACTAACACCGATGAACAAAGTACCAATCACTGTACTAGACGGGAACACCACTCCGATAAGTTGGAAGTTATAGATAACATGGGATCTATTATTTACGAAGATGGAGCTCATCGGTAAAGATGTCACCCATTTTATAAACTCTGAGCGCATGGAATACAGAGAACGTTTTATATTAGGCCTAGTTTATTCAAGAAGGGAGCGGTTATTAACCTTGTGATTACAAACCACCACTGGTGTCACTCTTGGAACAATTATGAAACGACAAATTCTATGGACTTTTTGTAAACGTTTAATGGATACGAATCTAAAAATTATTCAGTTATAAAAACCTGTTTTATAATGTACCAATTTTGTTGCCTATTTCCATCATTAACTTTTGCCTGTATGTTTGTTTAATTGTATGTGTGTATCCCTAACAAATTCTAAACTGCGGTATGAACTTGAATGTGAAACTCAGTACTGTCATACCACTGCCTCGTCTAACCTTGACCGTGTCTTCAAAATCAAACCTGGTGACCGCGCGAAATATTTTACCGGCATTCAATACCTCCGAAACCATTACAACTATGAACCTCAAATTTTGTAATGTGATAGAGAATATTATAGTGAGGTGACCTACGTGACCAAAACCAACATTAGTACGGTACCAACAGAGCGGCCATGCTATTTTCAAATAATTAAAATATGTAAAGTTCCTTGGCACAGAGAAACTTTTTTATGAGTTTACCTTTAGACATTGAAATAGTTTCCCTATACTTTATAACAATGTAGGTCATGTACCAAAGACCATTTATTCCATGATATGGAAAATCCATTTAATGGGTGGGAGAGATTTTAAACGGAAAAGACCGGTGTAATATATGAAAATGGTCAGTTAAGTTCTTCATGGGATTACTTGTTTTACTGCAGTGCTGATAGTTTTATAGCACTTAGGTAAATATTGCCTTGAAGCTTTAAGTGAGAAGGGTCTGATGTTGCTAGTCTGATGAAAGGAACATGTCCTGCAATTAACCGCTACTCCCCTTCGAGAATTGATTAAAAATTGTATAATTATTCTATGCGAAAAAAAATTATAAAGAAAATTACATGAGACTGGGGAATAACCCATCTCATTTGGGTACAATCGTGTTGACCGACTGAAAAGCATCGAACGTTCGTTTATCTGTACCACCATTAAAACATTTGTTAATAACTGTATGAATCACCGATTGAATTGCCACCGATTCTTCAATTTCTAATGTGGGAATTGCCTTGAAGGGCACACCGATTTTGCCGGTCATTTTCTGGTCGGAGAACAGTTATGAAGGAATTGTTCCTCGAATTCTATCTCTTGAACACGGCCGAGCTTGTATTTAATCATAAAATCAGGCACCGTATGCTGTTACATTGGTTGGAATTTCAATAGTTGTAAGTATTTATTTACTTCAAAGAGAATAAAGTGATAGCTGTGTAATGCGTCCACAGTGTAGACCACATCATTGCCAACAACTTGTTGCCAGCGATGAGGAAGTCTTAGTATAGCTGTAGCAGCGTCTGTTCTGTTCATGCCAGTAATGGAGCAATCCATTGTCTGCAGAATCTTGAGAACACTTCTGAAACAAATGCCACGAACTGGTTTCTTCATCTTTCGGATCAAATCAAAAGCACAAGGGATTAACTTACATCCGGTGAATATGGTGGGTCAAAAAGCATTTTCCAACCGCAGTGACCATAGAAATTGACTACGGGCTGTGATATAATAATATGAGCACGCATTATTAACACGTTGGGAGGGTTATGCAGGGTGTCTTAGGATTTTCTAATGATATGCAAGCGGAAAGAATTAGCTGTGCCTAACAAAACGAGAAAGCATATCACGTAAGTAGTGCACTCACTATATCGCTACTTTTGTATAAGTAACAAACTTTAAAAATTCACATCGATGTAATAGCATTGAGACAGTAAACCCATGAGTATAGAGATATAATGTGGTGCCAAAGCAACATAAACCAAAATTTGTCGGTGTAGTACACTTATTGACCACAGCCTAAACATAAGACTGCAAAACAGAGATTATAATGCGCCTCCTTATCTCTTATATAAAAACAAGTGTCCTGACTGACTGACTGACTGACTGATTCAATGACTCACTGGCTCATCATCGCCCAGCCAAAACTATTAAAGTTAGAAACATGAAATTTTGGGGATATGTTCGTGGTAAGTCGAAAACGCGCACTAAGGAAGGATTTTTGGATATTCAGGTTCTAAAGGGGTGTTAAGGGGGTAGACGTGCATTTCATTGAATAACAATATCTCCCGATTGGTTTCATTGGGAGATGTGATACTCGGCATATATACTCATCATTAAAAATAAGAAGACACGTGTCTGAGGGTTTTTTCGATGTGGTGTATATTATGAGGTGAAAGGGGTGAAGAGTGGGGGTTGAAGGATTCCTAACGGAGCGTGTATCTCTCAAACGACATAGGCGAGGAGTTTGAAACTCAGCGGGAAAAAATCAACTTAAAAAATAAGTAAATAGATGTTTGACCTTATTTTCATAAATCCAATTTAAGGGGCCCATAGGGAGGGGTGAAATTCAGGAGGGAAAAAACAGGAAAGAAAGTGTTCTAACTGATTGACTGACAGACTCACTCATCAATCTCAGGGGAAAAAGTATGCTTAAAAATAAGTAAATAGGAGTTCGACAGTTTTTTCTTAAACCCAATTTAAGGGGTTCATGGGGAGGGGTGAAATTCTGAAAAAAGGAAATTGAAAGAAAAAGTCCTGACTCACTCACCATCGCCCAGCCAAAATTATTGACGTTAGACACATGTCATTTTGGGGAATATGATCAATGTACGTCAAAACCGTCCACTAAGGGAGGATTTTCGGATATTCAGGGGGTCGTAAGGGGGTTAAACCTGCATTTCATTGAATAACAATAACTCTCGATTTGTTTCTT
The DNA here is from genome assembly GCA_946902985.2 of Meconema thalassinum. Lineage (NCBI taxonomy): Eukaryota > Metazoa > Arthropoda > Insecta > Orthoptera > Tettigoniidae > Meconema > Meconema thalassinum. The sequence continues at coordinate 1,536,368,685 of OX336388.2, forward strand.
TGGGGGATATGATACTCGGCATATAAACACATCATTAAAAATAAGAAGTCATGTGTCTGAGGGTTTTTTGATGTGGTGTATATTATGAGGTGTAAGGGGTGAAAAGTGGGGGTTGAAGGATTCCTAACGGAGCGTGTATCTCTTAAAGAACATGGGCGAGGAGTTTGAAACTCAGCGGAAAAAAATCAGCTTAAAAGATAATAAATAGATGTTCGATCTTTCTTTTTTCATAAATTCAATTTAAGGGGCCCATGGGGAGGGATGAAATTCTGGGGGGGGGGGGTGAAAGAAAGTGTCCTAACTGATTGACTGACTGACTCACTCTTCAAAGTCAGGGAGAGAAAACTGCTTAAAATAAGTAAATAAGTGTACGACAGTTTATTTTTCATAAATCAAATTAAAGGGGTTCATGGGGATGGGTCAAATTATGAAAAAAAAATGAAAGAAAATGTCCTGACTCATTCACTCATCATCGTCCAGCCAAAATTATTGAAGTTAGAAACATGACATTTTTGGGTTATGTTCGTTGTATGTCAAAACCGTACACTAAGGGAGGATTTTCGGATATTCAGGTTCTAAAGATGTCTTAAGGGGGTTAAACCTGCATTTTATTGAATAACAATATCTCACGAGTGGTTTCATTTGTGGATGTGATACTCGGCATATAATCTAATCATTAAAAATAAGCAGACATGTGTCTAAGGGTTTTTCGATGTGGTGTATATTAGAGGTGAAAGGGGTGAAAAGTGGGGGTTGAAGGATTCCTAACGGAGCGTGTATCTCTTAAACGACATGCGCGAGAAGATTGAAACTCAGCGAAGAAAACCAGCTTAAAAATAAGTAAATCGGTGTTTGACCGTTTTTTCATGAATTCAATTTAAGGGGCCAATGGGGTGGGGTGAAATTCTAGAAAAAAAATGGAGAGAAAGTGTCCTGACTGACTGACTAACTCACTCACTCATCAAACTCAGGGGAAAAAGACAGCATAAAATATAAGTTAATAGGTATTCGAGCGTTTCTTCATAAATCCAATTTAAGGGGCGCATGTGGAGGGATAGAATTCTGGAAAAATAATTGAAAGAAAATGACCTGACTGCCTCACTCACTCATCATCGCCCAGCGAAAACTATTGAAGTAGGAAACATTAAATTTTGGGAATATTTTCGCTCTATGATGCAAACGTCAACTAATGAAGGATTTTTGTTTATTCGGGTTCTTAAGAGGTGTTAAGGGGGTAAACGTGCATTTCATTGATTAACAATATCTCATGAGTTGTTTCTTTGGGGATGTGATATTCGGCATATAAACTAAACATTAAAAATAAGCAGACATATGTCTAAGGATTTATCGGTGTGGTGTATATTATGAGGTGAAAGGGGTGAAAATTGGGCGTTGAAGGATTCTTAACGGAGCGTGTATCTCTTAAACGACATAGGCGAGAAGTTTGAAATTCAGCGAAAAAAAAACAGTTTAAAATATAGGTAAATAGGTGTTCGACCGTTTTTATATAAATCCAATTTAAGGGGCCCTTGGAGAGGGTTGAAATTCTGGAAGAAAAAAAAAGCAGGAAAGAAAGTGTTCTAACTGATTAACTCACTCACTCACTCATCAAACTCAGGGGAAAAAGACAGCTTAAAATATAAGTTAATAGGTGTTCAAGCGTTTTTTTTCATAAATCCAATTTAATGGGCCCATGGGGAGGGGTGAAATTCTGGTAAAAATAATTGAAAGAAAATGTCCTGACTGACTCACTCATCATCACCCAGCGAAAAGTATTGAAGTTGGAAACATTAAATTTTGGGAATATGTTCGCTGTATGTCTAAAACGTCAACTAAGGAAGGATTTTTGCCTATTCGGGTTCTAAAGAGGTGTTAAGGGGGTAAAGTGCATTTCATTGAATAACGATATCTCATGAGTTGTTTCTTTGGGGATGTGATATTCGGTATATAAACTAATCATTAAAATTAAGCAGACATATGTCTAAGGGTTTATCGATGTGGTGTATATTATGAGGTGGAAGGGGTGAAAATTGGGGGTTGAAGGATTCTTAACGTAGCGTGTATCTCTTAAACGACATAGGCGAGAAGTTTTACATTTAGCGAAAAAAAGATTAAATATAAGTAAATAAGTTTTCGACTGTTTTTTTTTTTATAAATCCAATTTAAGGGGCCATTGGAGAGGGGTGAAATTCTGGGGAAAAAAACAGGAAAGAAAGTGTTCCAAATGATGAACTCGCTCACTCATCAAACTCAGGGGGGAAGAACAGCTTAAAAAGAAGTAAATAGGTGTTCGACCGTTTTTTTTTTCATAAATCCAATATAAGGGATTCATGAGAGGGGTGAAATTTTGAAAAATAGATGAAAGAAAATGTCCTGACTTACTCACTTACTCATCATCGCCCAGCCAAAAGTATTGAAGTTAGAAACACGAAATTTTGGGGTTGTGTTCGTAGTATGTCGAAAACGTCCACCAAGGAAGGATTTTTGGATATTCAGGTTCTAAAGGGTGTTAAGGGGGTAGACCTGAATTTAATTGAATAAAAATATCTCCCGATTGGTTTCCTTGGGGGATGCGATACTCGGCATATAAACTCATCATTAAGAATAAGAGCCGGCCCCGTGGTGTTGGGGTAGCGTGCCTGCCTCTCGCACGGAGACCCTGGGTTCGATCCCCGGCTCCATCAGGAATTTTAAAACTGACGTGAGGGTTGGAACGGGGTGCACTCAGCCTCGTGAGGACAATTGAGTAGCTGTCTGACAGTGAGACAGCGCCCCGATCACGAATACCAAGATTAACGGCCGAGGGGACCCGACGCGCTGATCACGCGTCACCCCAATATCTGCAGGCCAAATGGCTGGGCAGCGGTCGCTTGGTCGGCCTTAGCCCGTCATGGGCTGGATAGTGCCAGGGGTTGACTTTTTTTTAATTAAGAATAAGAAGACACATGTCTGAGGGTTTTTCGATGTAGTGTATATTATGAGGTGTATGCTATGTGTGAAAAGTGGGGGTTGAAGGATTCCTAACGGAGCGTGTATCCCTTAAACGGCATAGGCGAGGAGTTTGAAACTCAGAGGAAAACAATCAGCATAAAATAAATAAATAAATAAATAAATAAATAAATAATTAAATAACTAGGTGTTCGACAGTTTTTTCATAAGTCCGATTTAAGGGGCCCATGGGGAGGGGTGAAATTCTGGAAGAAAAACGTCCACTAAGGAGGGATTTTTGGATATTCACTCTCATCGACCAACCAAAACTATTAAAGTTAGAAGAATGATATTTTAGGGATAGGTTTGTTGTGTGTCGAAAACGTCTAATAAGGAGGGATTTTTGGACATTCAGGTCCTAAGGGGGTGTTAACGGGGTTAAACCTGCATTTCATTGAAAAAAATTGACACGACTATGACGCGAGCGAAGCCGCGGGTACCTGCTAGTTTTATTATACGTACGAACCTGCACTTGATTGTTATCAAGAAAAACGGTTTCATTTATTTTTGCTTCATACAAATTTTGTTTATACCAGTATTTCAAAGAACGAATGATGTTTTGTCCAATCATAGTACACATAACACAGCAAAACATTATTCCCATGAAGAACTAACTCATCTACATGCGAAGTGAGTTCGACGTTGAAATGGGAATTGTCTTTAACGCTAATCATTTTTCATCGATTTTTGAGTTATTGCTGAGTATGCAAGGAATGTTTCTCCGAGTTGGTTTTATTGCCTAAATTGAGCTTTAGTGGGTCTATTCTTACTTATATACGGTACTCTGAAGTTATGGCAAGTTTCATTTCTGTGGTAGAGTAATAGTTCACGAGATATCGGGACTGTGAAGAACAATTCGATTGTTTGTAATTTACAATTAGCTGCACTTATGGTTTCAAAATAAAAATCAGAACATATCTCTTTAAGGGCTTGCATACTGTAACACTATAATTAAGAAAATATATGACAAGATACTCACTCGTACAGGTGATCTCATGTGTAATTTTAGCCTATTCTATCTTATGAAATATGGGACGATGAGATCACTTTTGTCCGTGTGTGTGCCTTTGTCCCTCATATAAAATCTAAATGGCTAGAACGATTTGTGGAAACGAGGTAAGGTCTTACTACCATCCCGTCGGATCTCGACCACATATAAAATTTAATAAGGGTCACGAATCCAACATGTTGGTCGCGTGATATATTTAACTGGCATTGATGTCTCCGAAACTACAGTGTTATTGCTCTCAACCTGAAATTTAGTATAGTGATTGAAGAAACAGTAAATAGTTCACGTATGAGACTCGAAAAAGCTACAGTACTGTCACCATGAGAATTTTAAATATTGAAACGTACTTCTCGCTATTTAATCATCCGTGTGCAGTGAAACTTGGCACGGTAAATCTTTATACAATGGTTAACATACTGGCATCTAGTTTTATTGAATTGAGAAATTCAAGATGGTAGCTTAAAAAAAAAAAATATTGTTTGTCGTAATCAAGTGATCGAAGTGAAAGATTGTAGCCACCGTACTCTTCATCTACCGGTACATATATATCTCCTTTGTCTACAATGTCGGCCATATGAAATATTTCACCGGCTCTCAATATCTACGAATTTATTTCAGTAATTAAACTGAAATGTTGAGAGGCTATTGATATGAGTTCACCCATATGGCTTTCAATTACGTGATGAACACTAAATAAATGCATGGTACCCACGCAAAATATAAGAATTTAAAAGGGCATTTCTCGTGACTTAATAATCCAAGCTTACTGAAACTTTGTTCAGTAAAACTATATAATCCGTAATATACTGGCGTCCAATTAAATGCAGTTATCTTGAGAAACGCTATATCTTCTAAACTGAAATATTATAGTAATAGAGGTATATTAAGTAAGTTCGATTTTGTGACTTTCAAATACTTAATGAACACAAAAATAATATGGCGGCTTCGTTAAAATCGAATATTTGATATGTCTTTCTGGTGATCAATTCATCCCATGGCAGACAAACGTTGCGCAGGAAATTTTCATTCGGGCTCAGTGAATAGGCAACTGATATTGCTTAATTGCTCTCAAGAATCCAATTGGTGTCACATGAATCTTTTAACAACGTAGTTTTATTTTCTGTAGCATATATTATGCAATCAATCGAGGAAAAGCTTCGTAAAATTGACCTCTAAATTGTCTAATATAGTTGAACCGAACAATGCTATTTTGCAGGCATAATCAATCGATGCTGAAAGTTACATAATTCTAATGGATAATTTTATATTTTAGTAGTGGGGATGGTGATTATTTTTAGAACACCGAGGTCATATGCTCAAAATATGAATTACTCAAGTCAATACGAATTTCGAGTCTGGGTTCTGGATGTCTGATTTTGATTTGTCATGCCTAACTACTGAATGAATAAATACTTTTACCTGATAAAGTTTGATTTTGTAGCGACCACAACGAAAGTTCAAATTTGAAGGAAAGTTCATATATTTACATCATGTTTATTTACAAAACATAGTTAACATTAATCCACAAATCATAAAGACAATACAACAAGCTTAGAAATGAATAATTTTGGTACTTCTTCTGTGTGGATACGAACTTGCCCGATTTATCCCCCAAATGTAATCACCCATCAAGTTCTCATTATATTGTCATTAATAACGTTGCTCAGAGTCCATCTCGTCTTGGTGAGGACGTTTCCCTTGCTCTTCTGAATATGCCCTCAAGTTATCTTTAAATTGGTCCAAGTGAGCCAAGGGGCATTTTGCAACCCATGAACTTAAAGGTCTCAAGCATCGTGGAAATAAGTTCTTTGTAATCCTCAGCTTACTAAATTCCAAGGAAGCCATGAAAGCCAATATACCATCTCCATGGATCACCACTTTAAGGCTGAATACACCATGCTTGTTTTTAGTGGTTGTTGAGTAATTGTGGAAATTCTTCACTGGCCATTAGTTTCTTTATTTGAGGACTGACAAAAATACCAGCTTTAATTTTACCTTCTGACAATTCAGGAATAGAAGTATTTAAATTTCCCCTCTCTTATGTGTTCAAAGCTGTCACCCCTTAAAGTAAATAGTCTGAAAAATCTTTCAAATATTTAATCATCATCACATAAAGTACAAAAGCAAACTTTATTAATTATGAATGGCGTTTTTGGTTAATGTTCGATGCAGACAGTCAAAATATATGCATTAAATAATAGACTCCAAACAACACGTTTTGTTTGTTGACTTGTGTTATAGATTATACTCAAACTCGTTTCAGAAAAGAGGCATATTTTACTCATTTTTGCTTTAACCATTTCCATGGTAAGTTCATAAACAAGAACCATTATCTACTGTTACGCAATTCCTTAGTGTTGTATTCCTTAACCCAGGAGTGGTGGCGCGGGGTATTTTGTGACCTGGCCCAAATTCATTTTGTGTAGAGTGTGCTTGTTTCTAAACTTAAGAGACCGTGGCTGCCTCATACCTCTCCCCACATTCTTTGCCGTTAGTCTGAGGTCAGTAACATTGTAGTGAAAGGTGTTCATTCTTAGAAAGAGGGATTATTGTCCAGCGGTGCGTGTTAGAGAACCCCATTGTTGATTATTGAAAGTGTTTTTTTTTTCGAAAGTATGGTAAATATTGGTTGGATGGTTCCTTAGGGTTTCATTTAGCTACTGGGCATATCGTAATAATTAGCTCCGTGAATTCATTGGGTGTATAACATTTGTTTCATGACCTGTGCTAGTGTGGTATCTATGAATGCATGTATATTGCATGGTAACCTATGCTGTGAAGGTAATATAAATTTATCTTCAATAACATATAATGCAATTGAGTAAATAAACCCAATACATCAATGTATGATACATAAAACATAGTAATTTTGTTATCAGAGCAAGTTCCGTCATAGGGGTCATAAAGCCCCCGCGCCACTTCTCACGTTGCATCAACGAGCGCCCCCTTTCCAGGGTTAAGTCACATCGTGTGCTGTAGGTCTGTTGTTGTTGTTGTTGTGAGTTCTCTTCAGTAAAGATGAAAGTTTTGATTTTAAACAGGGCAAGCATTAGTCTAATTTCTTACCTTAAAATACTAGGTTTTATGTTCATTTTCTAAAATTATTTAATCGTTTAGATAATTATTCAGTTTTGAGTTTGACATTATTGCTCATTATTTTATCACAATCTGGGGAATGTATCAAAATAGATATGGTCCCTCACATCAAAAAATCATTCAATAAGCGGGTGAATTTTTATATGGAAAATGCCAGTAGAATATATTAAAGTAGGCTAATTATATTTCATGGAACTGCTTGCTATATGATTAGAGTTGGCATTAATACTTACAGTTGGGTTTGTTCTACATTAGAGGTGCGATGTACATGGATTGGGAACGTATTGTGCGGAGGTATTGTAATGGTTATCAGTTAGTGCCCCATGTTGGTAGCGAAATGTAATGGTTCCTTTCGCCCTCTCGTTGAGCGACAAGTGTAACGTTTTGCTAGCCCCTAACGTTGAGCGTACAATGTGGCAGTTTGGCTAGCCCACACTGTTGGGAGATAAATGTAACTGTTTACCTTTGCCTAAGCTATGTTGTTTTAATGGGCGCCAAGACCTCAATGCAATGTTGAAATCTAAATTTGTATTTAACAACGTCTAGCTCTGGCAGAACACCTTCAAGACCCTATTCACTCAGATCGTGGTATGATTTGATCATTAACCCAACAACCAATTGTATCAGGAGAAGGAATTGGTCTATATCTAATGCTACCTACTGAAAGCAAAGATTGCATTGTAAAAGAAATGAATTTATTATATAAAACAAGTATAGCAAAATTAATAATAATAATAAGTACAAAATTTAAATTGGAGCGTTGTGATTTGAATATTACCGATAGAAAATTACGTGAAAACGGAGTCTGATAAATTGATTTTACTCTTATTTCCAAGCTATGAAGTTACTGAAATATGAAATGTAAAACAAAGAAAAATGAGAGATTGCGTATTTCTGCGTCATTTGCGCTTACCATTGGAAATTGCCAAGGCATTTCCCTCGTACTTGCTGAAGCTGTGAGCTTCCCACAGTCTCCTGGACGTCGTCATCTCCGTCGGAATTTGATGATATTCTGGTAGATTAGATAATTCTATGGTCCGTACCTCGGACCCAAACACTCGTACAACCGGACTGGTTAAGTTTTGCAAAAGTTAGTCTTCAACTCCACTGAACATCGGAGCGACACGCACTTGCAACCGTACTCCGCAAGTTCTACACAGATAGTCCTCCACGGAACATCGGAGCGTCCCCCGCGTATAACCATACTCCGCAAGTATTTCACAGATAGTCGCTAACTCCACCGAACATCGGAGCCACTCGCACGCGCATCCATACTCGTCAAGTATTTCACAGATAGTCCTCGTTTCACGGCGCGTCGAACGATATATGCACACGTTGGCTCCCCCACTCTTCAGCCGGCTTCAGCTTGCGTGGTCCTCACTGATTGGTTGACCCACCGCTAGTTCCCCTCCTCTGGCTTCTTTACACTCGGCGCGCGAGAGGGAGAAGTCGTTTTCCGTTCCAACAATTCGCCTTTTCTAGACCTTGCGACCCAAGATTGCGTCATGCTTCTTGACAAGATTAAGCGTGTACTTGAAATCCCAGTGAGTCACGTCTCTCGATATACCCTAACTGACGAAAACTCCGTAAAATTCCGTAATCAGATAATTTTCTATGATATCGTCGTTCGTAATAATTTGCTGGATAGCGTTTTCTAAGACATAGAAAACCTATCTGAATGCTAATAATTTTTATAAAATGCTCCGAAAATACCTAAATAATAATTATAATAAATTAATAATAATAATAATAAATTAACATGAAAAATTCTCTTGGCTGAACAATTTGCCGCGTAAATAAATATAGAATGGCTTCCTACTGACTTATGCCAGTTGCATAAAACCCCTCGAAAAACACGTTACATATTCGCCTCGGATCATCGGATGATTTACCGTGACGACGGTCCATTATCCGATTATCCCAGACACGTTAATAAACCCCATCCAAAATACATATTACATAAATGAAATCACCCTAAATTACAGATATAAATACACTCATATTTTTTCTTCACGCACTTTGCGTCAAAGTTTGTTGTCACAATGGATTGCACTTTGCAACCAGTCCAATGTTTTACATATGGAATAGTGTTCCACGGATATTTCCGCCTCTCAAATTTCTCTATGTTGGAGAAATAGACATAATTAATGTGTGAGCACTATGTATTTATGATGTCATACCACACGCATTGAAGGTGTTCTGATATATTTATATCACCATAGAACTTCCTAATTTCACTGGAGGTCCCCTCCTTATGGTGACATCTAATTCCCCTTATCACTGAGCACACGATCACACTATTGTGGCAGCGCCTCGTGACCATAATACTTAATCTCTCTTTGAAGTAGATTAAATTAATATTGACTTCTGAAAAAAAACAGTAAATGCGCATTACATATAACACCAAATATTTTTGTGCCGTAAGCGCCCTGTCTTGTTAAGTTCCCGTTAACCATATTCTACTTAATACTAGCTCTCAACACAGACCATTTCTCCTCACACAAATAATACCATTGTACAGATTATCTTAAATTACACACTTACAAATCTTACATGGCGAGGCCGTAAACAGAAATCACGTGTGCTGATATGTATGAGTTTCATGAAGGACTGTCTCGCATTCTGATGGCCCATCTTTTATCTCGTGGACGCCTTAAGCTAACAAGTCCTATTCAAGCGCTCCCCCATCTCTTGGAGATAAATGGGAACCCATCAGCGCTGCCAAAATGGCCTTGGTGCATCGAGACAATTTAGTGCTCAACAGCATCCGACAATCCCGTCATATTTCCCTGTACCTTAAAAACTCTCATTTACTTACATACTACCCCCCTGTGTGACTTCTGATACGCCTGCCTTAAGACCAGATCTTCCACGCACCAAATATCACACTTACTCATTTGATAGGCTGGCTCGCCCGCTAAACACACTCACTTTATGACACATATTTTCGTAGACTCTGTATATTATACGTCCCGTATAATCTGTTTCCCTTACTATCCTCCAGCACATATGCTGTTTTGCCAATACGATTGGAAACTATAAATGTTACTGCGTCACCTGCTTCCAACCTTGCAAGTGGCTCCCTTAAATGAACGTCCTCACGTTGCTCTACCTACCTATTTCTCAGTGTCTGTAACGATGCCCTGTTGCTACTATCCACACATGCTAACCCTACTTTCCTCTGGTGTAACACCTCTACTTGACACTCTATGACCTAAAAATGTCACTTCTGACTGACAGAATGACGACTTAGACAGCTTCAAAGTGAACCCTGCCTGATCTAACTTCTGAAAAACTATATTTAAATGACATAGATGCTCCTCAAAACTGCGTGAACTAATTACCATATCATCAATGTAAATGGTTACAAACTCTCCTGTGTCATCCCCTAATGTGATGTTTAAAGCCCTAATTAAAGCTGCTGAACTACTCTTTAACCCATAAGGTGTTCTACAAAATTGATAAAGGTTATATTTATGACTAAAAGCTGTAAATGGTCTATCTTCGTACATAAGTGGCACTTGCCAAAAACTGGAACTCAAATCTACACAAGTGAAATACTTCTTCCCCTCAAATGTTTGCATTAATTCCTCTATTGACATAGATTTCAGCTGATCTGAACTAATTCTACTGTTAACCAAACGAGCGTCTAAACAAATACGAACAGTGCCGTCGGTCTTGGGTACCGTTATCAAAGAATTAACATACGGACTGTTAGAGTGCTCAATAATCCCATCTTCAAGCATCTGATTAATTTGTGCCTCAACTGCACTCTGATAAGCGAAAGGTACAGGATATCTATGTCCTGTGAATACTGACCTATCAATAACGTTCAATGAATGGGTATAGCAATTGGCCATACCAATGCGATCCTCAAACACTCTCCTATTACACCATAACACATCATAGAGCCGAAAACACTGTTCATCCTCTATATTTCCCTGAAATGCAGCCTCACGTAACGAGTCCTCTAGACTTCCGTTCGTAATCACACTGCCCACAAAACATGGAGAACCCCGCTCTACGGCTGGCGATATCTCATTTAAAGTACAAATCACACCTACAATACTACTTCTCTGAATATGGTCATTGAACGCTACTTCTACTTCAGAATCTCCCCATTTAAATTTCAAACTCCCTACATCATAACATAAGTTACCAGACACTCTACTTAGCCACTCTGAACCCAAGATAACACTGAATACTAAATTTGGAATTACAAGGCAAATCTGCTTCTCTACATGATTATTAATTTTAATGTCTACTAAAACTTGCTTAGAAATTACTTTAGACCTCTTCCCAACAGCTGTGATAACAAAAGTGCTTTTAATTGGCATCTCCTCAAAATTTACTCCAGTTCCTTTCATTTTATCATAAAATGCACTACTTATGCAACTCTTCATACAACCACTATCAATTAAAACATCTGTGTACGCCTCGGACACGTTAAATTTAACTATGGGGCTCTTACTAACCACTTCCTGAATAATACCTTTATCATTTAGTTCATGTAATAATTCATTTCTTACATTTAGGTCATAGGGTTCCTGTATAATTGTATGGACAGGGCACGCTACAGACTGAGATTCTGACCTTACTTCGCAGCCTGGTTCGCGTTTAAAGAACCGCTACAGCTGGCCGTAGTACTAGTTACTACTGCACTGGTCTGGTTGTTCTGAGTTGTGTTGTCATTGTTTGGCTGTATATTACTACCACTAGGCTGTCCTCTTCCTTGACCCCTATTCTGGTTGTAATTATTGTCATTATAATTTCTCCCTTGATTTCCCCTGAAATCATTGTTTCTCCCTTGATTTCCCCTGTAATCATTGTTCCTCCCTTGATACTGATTACCATAGCCATTTCCTCTGTTCTGATTTAGCTGATTATTATTATTTCTATTTTGAGCATTGGCCCCTTCGCCACCGTTCCCTTGAACTTCCTGATGCCTGGCTTCATTAGGTCTATTATTATTATTACCCTGGTTCCTATTGAAATTGTCCTCATAACCCCCTCTCCCTAGTGCATCAAATGTGCTTAACAAACTTTCTACTTGTGATATAGTCTTTACATTCTGGATACAAGCAGCCTCCTTGATCCTATAGGGAAAGTGCCTAAGTAGCAACCTTACCACATCACTTTCCTCCTTCAAGCCATCCAGATATTTACACACTAATACCTGCCCTAAAAAGTATTTGGTCATGGTGGAGCTTCCTTTAGGGTTATATTTACCACACACTACTCCCTCACGATGCTGCGACTGAATAACCTCATTCCAGAACTTTTCACAGAATTTCATTTTAAAATCATTCATATCAGTAAACTTGTCTCTGTAGACAGCAAACCAATTCCTCGTTTCCCCCACAAACACTTGTTCTAAAATTTCAACTACCTGGCACCACTCAATACTACCATTTTCCAACCTCTCCCCGAATTTATTTTCTATAGTGTTCATGAACTCCATTGGGCACCCCTGTCGATTGCTGAACTTACCCAGTTCTACCTCCCTGTGTGTGCTATTCACAAAAACTGGTCTATTCTGACTATTTTCTTGCCTGATCCTAGCTTTTAATTTTAATTCTAATTCTGCGATTTTCTCCTCAGCCTTCCTCTCAATACTGTTTACTGTTAATTTAATGTTTCCTTCTGATTCTTCTACTTTATCATATAGCTTTGCTTGTTTCTCCTCAATCTTGCTAATGCTCTCTTTATTACTCTCTCTTAAATCATTTACTTCTGCAACTATTTGTGAGTGGACTTTCTCAATTCTACCCACCAGCTGTTCCTTAACCTCTTTAGTAGCTACCTGAATTTTGTCAATTTCTCCCCCCAATTGCTTTTTGACCTGCTGTGTTTCCAGTTGCACTAGTTCTTTTAAATTTTCAGCCTGTGTACTGATTCTAATTTCCAACTCCTCCTGTACTTTTCCTAATTTTCTGTCTACATCTGCAATAATCTCTTTAGCCTTTTCTTCCATCACCCCCCTGATCTCACCTCTAATCAGTTCGAATTTGTCACTCATTTCCCTACTGTTTTGTTCTAATCTGGCGTTTAAACTATCGCTCAATTCCCTATTACTCTCTTTATTTTCCCTACTGTTTTGTTCTAGTTTAGCGTTATTCTGTTCTAACTTTGCATTTAAAGCTTCTGTACTTTCTTTATTTTCCCTACTGTTTTGTTCTAGTTTAGCGTTATTCTGTTCTAACTTTGCATTTAAAGCTTCTGTACTTTCTTTATTTTCCCTACTGTTTTGTTCTAGTTTAGCGTTATTCTGTTCTAACTTTGCATTTAAAGCTTCTGTACTTTCTTTATTTTCCCTACTGTTTTGTTCTAATTTAGCGTTATTCTGTTCTAACTTTGCATTTAAGGCATCACTACTAACTTTGTTCTGATACATAAACTCGAGAAGTAAAGTTTTTAATTCTGGTTGGCCGCCTACACTCCCTGTTTCAGTATCGGGATTTACCTCCGCTACCCCGGTACTACCATCACTCGACATACTGCTCGTATCATCACTCTCCCGTTGATGACCACTACGTAACCTCATCTGTCTTTCTTTCTCATCCCCCATAATGATATACACTGATACAGACAAATAACCCCCAAAATACAGGCACAGAAATATATAGCCTTCTCCTTCCACAAATGTTATTAGGTTTTCATCCCCACGTTGGGCGCCAAATGTAATGGTTATCAGTTAGTGCCCCATGTTGGTAGCGAAATGTAATGGTTCCTTTCGCCCTCTCGTTGAGCGACAAGTGTAACGTTTTGCTAGCCCCTAACGTTGAGCGTACAATGTGGCAGTTTGGCTAGCCCACACTGTTGGGAGATAAATGTAACTGTTTACCTTTGCCTAAGCTATGTTGTTTTAATGGGCGCCAAGACCTCAATGCAATGTTGAAATCTAAATTTGTATTTAACAACGTCTAGCTCTGGCAGAACACCTTCAAGACCCTATTCACTCAGATCGTGGTATGATTTGATCATTAACCCAACAACCAATTGTATCAGGAGAAGGAATTGGTCTATATCTAATGCTACCTACTGAAAGCAAAGATTGCATTGTAAAAGAAATGAATTTATTATATAAAACAAGTATAGCAAAATTAATAATAATAATAAGTACAAAATTTAAATTGGAGCGTTGTGATTTGAATATTACCGATAGAAAATTACGTGAAAACGGAGTCTGATAAATTGATTTTACTCTTATTTCCAAGCTATGAAGTTACTGAAATATGAAATGTAAAACAAAGAAAAATGAGATTGCGTATTTCTGCGTCATTTGCGCTTACCATTGGAAATTGCCAAGGCATTTCCCTCGTACTTGCTGAAGCTGTGAGCTTCCCACAGTCTCCTGGACGTCGTCATCTCCGTCGGAATTTGATGATATTCTGGTAGATTAGATAATTCTATGGTCCGTACCTCGGACCCAAACACTCGTACAACCGCACTGGTTAAGTTTTGCAAAAGTTAGTCTTCAACTCCACTGAACATCGGAGCGACACGCACTTGCAACCGTACTCCGCAAGTTCTACACAGATAGTCCTCCACGGAACATCGGAGCGTCCCCCGCGTATAACCATACTCCGCAAGTATTTCACAGATAGTCGCTAACTCCACCGAACATCGGAGCCACTCGCACGCGCATCCATACTCGTCAAGTATTTCACAGATAGTCCTCGTTTCACGGCGCGTCGAACGATATATGCACACGTTGGCTCCCCCACTCTTCAGCCGGCTTCAGCTTGCGTGGTCCTCACTGATTGGTTGACCCACCGCTAGTTCCCCTCCTCTGGCTTCTTTACACTCGGCGCGCGAGAGGGAGAAGTCGTTTTCCGTTCCAACAATTCGCCTTTTCTAGACCTTGCGACCCAAGATTGCGTCATGCTTCTTGACAAGATTAAGCGTGTACTTGAAATCCCAGTGAGTCACGTCTCTCGATATACCCTAACTGACGAAAACTCCGTAAAATTCCGTAATCAGATAATTTTCTATGATATCGTCGTTCGTAATAATTTGCTGGATAGCGTTTTCTAAGACATAGAAAACCTATCTGAATGCTAATAATTTTTATAAAATGCTCCGAAAATACCTAAATAATAATTATAATAAATTAATAATAATAATAATAAATTAACATGAAAAATTCTCTTGGCTGAACAATTTGCCGCGTAAATAAATATAGAATGGCTTCCTACAGACTTATGCCAGTTGCATAAAACCCCTCGAAAAACACGTTACATATTCGCCTCGGATCATCGGATGATTTACCGTGACGACGGTCCATTATCCGATTATCCCAGACACGTTAATAAACCCCATCCAAAATACATATTACATAAATGAAATCACCCTAAATTACAGATATATACACTCATATTTTTTCTTCACGCACTTTGCGTCAAAGTTTGTTGTCACAATGGATTGCACTTTGCAACCAGTCCAATGTTTTACATATGGAATAGTGTTCCACGGATATTTCCGCCTCTCAAATTTCTCTATGTTGGAGAAATAGACATAATTAATGTGTGAGCACTATGTATTTATGATGTCATACCACACGCATTGAAGGTGTTCTGATATATTTATATCACCATAGAACTTCCTAATTTCACTGGAGGTCCCCTCCTTATGGTGACATTTAATTCCCCTTATCACTGAGCACACGATCACACTATTGTGGCAGCGCCTCGTGACCATAATACTTAATCTCTCTTTGAAGTAGATTAAATTAATATTGACTTCTGAAAAAAAACAGTAAATGCGCATTACATATAACACCAAATATTTCTGTGCCGTAAGCGCCCTGTCTTGTTAAGTTCCCGTTAACCATATTCTACTTAATACTAGCTCTCAACACAGACCATTTCTCCTCACACAAATAATACCATTGTACAGATTATCTTAAATTACACACTTACAAATCTTACATGGCGAGGCCGTAAACAGAAATCACGTGTGCTGATATGTATGAGTTTCATGAAGGACTGTCTCGCATTCTGATGGCCCATCTTTTATCTCGTGGACGCCTTAAGCTAACAAGCCCTATTCAAGCGCTCCCCCATCTCTTGGAGATAAATGGGAACCCATCAGCGCTGCCAAAATGGCCTTGGTGCATCGAGACAATTTAGTGCTCAACAGCATCCGACAATCCCGTCATATTTCCCTGTACCTTAAAAACTCTCATTTACTTACATACTACCCCCCTGTGTGACTTCTGATACGCCTGCCTTAAGACCAGATCTTCCACGCACCAAATATCACACTTACTCATTTGATAGGCTGGCTCGCCCGCTAAACACACTCACTTTATGACACATATTTTCGTAGACTCTGTATATTATACGTCCCGTATAATCTGTTTCCCTTACTATCCTCCAGCACATATGCTGTTTTGCCAATACGATTGGAAACTATAAATGTTACTGCGTCACCTGCTTCCAACCTTGCAAGTGGCTCCCTTAAATGAACGTCCTCACGTTGCTCTACCTACCTATTTCTCAGTGTCTGTAACGATGCCCTGTTGCTACTATCCACACATGCTAACCCTACTTTCCTCTGGTGTAACACCTCTACTTGACACTCTATGACCTAAAAATGTCACTTCTGACTGACAGAATGACGACTTAGACAGCTTCAAAGTGAACCCTGCCTGATCTAACTTCTGAAAAACTATATTTAAATGACATAGATGCTCCTCAAAACTGCGTGAACTAATTACCATATCATCAATGTAAATGGTTACAAACTCTCCTGTGTCATCCCCTAATGTGATGTTTAAAGCCCTAATTAAAGCTGCTGAACTACTCTTTAACCCATAAGGTGTTCTACAAAATTGATAAAGGTTATATTTATGACTAAAAGCTGTAAATGGTCTATCTTCGTACATAAGTGGCACTTGCCAAAAACTGGAACTCAAATCTACACAAGTGAAATACTTCTTCCCCTCAAATGTTTGCATTAATTCCTCTATTGACATAGATTTCAGCTGATCTGAACTAATTCTACTGTTAACCAAACGAGCGTCTAAACAAATACGAACAGTGCCGTCGGTCTTGGGTACCGTTATCAAAGAATTAACATACGGACTGTTAGAGTGCTCAATAATCCCATCTTCAAGCATCTGATTAATTTGTGCCTCAACTGCACTCTGATAAGCGAAAGGTACAGGATATCTATGTCCTGTGAATACTGACCTATCAATAACGTTCAATGAATGGGTATAGCAATTGGCCATACCAATGCGATCCTCAAACACTCTCCTATTACACCATAACACATCATAGAGCCGAACACACTGTTCATCCTCTATATTTCCCTGAAATGCAGCCTCACGTAACGAGTCCTCTAGACTTCCGTTCGTAATCACACTGCCCACAAAACATGGAGAACCCCGCTCTACGGCTGGCGATATCTCATTTAAAGTACAAATCACACCTACAATACTACTTCTCTGAATATGGTCATTGAACGCTACTTCTACTTCAGAATCTCCCCATTTAAATTTCAAACTCCCTACATCATAACATAAGTTACCAGACACTCTACTTAGCCACTCTGAACCCAAGATAACACTGAATACTAAATTTGGAATTACAAGGCAAATCTGCTTCTCTACATGATTATTAATTTTAATGTCTACTAAAACTTGCTTAGAAATTACTTTAGACCTCTTCCCAACAGCTGTGATAACAAAAGTGCTTTTAATTGGCATCTCCTCAAAATTTACTCCAGTTCCTTTCATTTTATCATAAAATGCACTACTTATGCAACTCTTCATACAACCACTATCAATTAAAACATCTGTGTACGCCTCGGACACGTTAAATTTAACTATGGGGCTCTTACTAACCACTTCCTGAATAATACCTTTATCATTTAGTTCATGTAATAATTCATTTCTTACATTTAGGTCATAGGGTTCCTGTATAATTGTATGGACAGGGCATGCTACAGACTGAGATTCTGACCTTACTTCGCAGCCTGGTTCGCGTTTAAAGAACCGCTACAGCTGGCCGTAGTACTAGTTACTACTGCACTGGTCTGGTTGTTCTGAGTTGTGTTGTCATTGTTTGGCTGTATATTACTACCACTAGGCTGTCCTCTTCCTTGACCCCTATTCTGGTTGTAATTATTGTCATCATAATTTCTCCCTTGATTTCCCCTGAAATCATTGTTTCTCCCTTGATTTCCCCTGTAATCATTGTTCCTCCCTTGATACTGATTACCATAGCCATTTCCTCTGTTCTGATTTAGCTGATTATTATTATTTCTATTTTGAGCATTGGCCCCTTCGCCACCGTTCCCTTGAACTTCCTGATGCCTGGCTTCATTAGGTCTATTATTATTATTACCCTGGTTCCTATTGAAATTGTCCTCATAACCCCCTCTCCCTAGTGCATCAAATGTGCTTAACAAACTTTCTACTTGTGATATAGTCTTTACATTCTGGATACAAGCAGCCTCCTTGATCCTATAGGGAAAGTGCCTAAGTAGCAACCTTACCACATCACTTTCCTCCTTCAAGCCATCCAGATATTTACACACTAATACCTGCCCTAAAAAGTATTCGGTCATGGTGGAGCTTCCTTTAGGGTTATATTTACCACACACTACTCCCGCACGATGCTGCGACTGAATAACCTCATTCCAGAACTTTTCACAGAATTTCATTTTAAAATCATTCATATCAGTAAACTTGTCTCTGTAGACAGCAAACCAATTCCTCGTTTCCCCCACAAACACTTGTTCTAAAATTTCAACTACCTGGCACCACTCAATACTACCATTTTCCAACCTCTCCCCGAATTTATTTTCTATAGTGTTCATGAACTCCATTGGGCACCCCTGTCGATTGCTGAACTTACCCAGTTCTACCTCCCTGTGTGTGCTATTCACAAAAACTGGTCTATTCTGACTATTTTCTTGCCTGATCCTAGCTTTTAATTTTAATTCTAATTCTGCGATTTTCTCCTCAGCCTTCCTCTCAATACTGTTTACTGTTAATTTAATGTTTCCTTCTGATTCTTCTACTTTATCATATAGCTTTGCTTGTTTCTCCTCAATCTTGCTAATGCTCTCTTTATTACTCTCTCTTAAATCATTTACTTCTGCAACTATTTGTGAGTGGACTTTCTCAATTCTACCCACCAGCTGTTCCTTAACCTCTTTAGTAGCTACCTGAATTTTGTCAATTTCTCCCCCCAATTGCTTTTTGACCTGCTGTGTTTCCAGTTGCACTAGTTCTTTTAAATTTTCAGCCTGTGTACTGATTCTAATTTCCAACTCCTCCTGTACTTTTCCTAATTTTCTGTCTACATCTGCAATAATCTCTTTAGCCTTTTCTTCCATCACCCCCCTGATCTCACCTCTAATCAGTTCGAATTTGTCACTCATTTCCCTACTGTTTTGTTCTAATCTGGCGTTTAAACTATCGCTCAATTCCCTATTACTCTCTTTATTTTCCCTACTGTTTTGTTCTAGTTTAGCGTTATTCTGTTCTAACTTTGCATTTAAAGCTTCTGTACTTTCTTTATTTTCCCTACTGTTTTGTTCTAGTTTAGCGTTATTCTGTTCTAACTTTGCATTTAAAGCTTCTGTACTTTCTTTATTTTCCCTACTGTTTTGTTCTAGTTTAGCGTTATTCTGTTCTAACTTTGCATTTAAAGCTTCTGTACTTTCTTTATTTTCCCTACTGTTTTGTTCTAATTTAGCGTTATTCTGTTCTAACTTTGCATTTAAGGCATCACTACTAACTTTGTTCTGATACATAAACTCGAGAAGTAAAGTTTTTAATTCTGGTTGGCCGCCTACACTCCCTGTTTCAGTATCGGGATTTACCTCCGCTACCCCGGTACTACCATCACTCGACATACTGCTCGTATCATCACTCTCCCGTTGATGACCACTACGTAACCTCATCTGTCTTTCTTTCTCATCCCCCATAATGATATACACTGATACAGACAAATAACCCCCAAAATACAGGCACAGAAATATATAGCCTTCTCCTTCCACAAATGTTATTAGGTTTTCATCCCCACGTTGGGCGTCAAATTTAATGGTTATCAGTTAGTTCCCCATGTTGGTAGCGAAATGTAATGGTTCCTTTCGCCCTCTCGTTGAGCGACAAGTGTAACGTTTTGCAGGCCCCTAACGTTGAGCGTACAATGTGGCAGTTTGGCTAGCCCACACTGTTGGGAGATAAATGTAACTGTTTACCTTTGCCTAAGCTATGTTGTTTTAATGGGCGCCAAGACCTCAATGCAATGTTGAAATCTAAATTTGTATTTAACAACGTCTAGCTCTGGCAGAACACCTTCAAGACCCTATTCACTCAGATCGTGGTATGATTTGATCATTAACCCAACAACCAATTGTATCAGGAGAAGGAATTGGTCTATATCTAATGCTACCTACTGAAAGCAAAGATTGCATTGTAAAAGAAATGAATTTATTATATAAAACAAGTATAGCAAAATTAATAATAATAATAAGTACAAAATTTAAATTGGAGCGTTGTGATTTGAATATTACCGATAGAAAATTACGTGAAAACGGAGTCTGATAAATTGATTTTACTCTTATTTCCAAGCTATGAAGTTACTGAAATATGAAATGTAAAACAAAGAAAAATGAGAGATTGCGTATTTCTGCGTCATTTGCGCTTACCATTGGAAATTGCCAAGGCATTTCCCTCGTACTTGCTGAAGCTGTGAGCTTCCCACAGTCTCCTGGACGTCGTCATCTCCGTCGGAATTTGATGATATTCTGGTAGATTAGATAATTCTATGGTCCGTACCTCGGACCCAAACACTCGTACAACCGCACTGGTTAAGTTTTGCAAAAGTTAGTCTTCAACTCCACTGAACATCGGAGCGACACGCACTTGCAACCGTACTCCGCAAGTTCTACACAGATAGTCCTCCACGGAACATCGGAGCGTCCCCCGCGTATAACCATACTCCGCAAGTATTTCACAGATAGTCGCTAACTCCACCGAACATCGGAGCCACTCGCACGCGCATCCATACTCGTCAAGTATTTCACAGATAGTCCTCGTTTCACGGCGCGTCGAACGATATATGCACACGTTGGCTCCCCCACTCTTCAGCCGGCTTCAGCTTGCGTGGTCCTCACTGATTGGTTGACCCACCGCTAGTTCCCCTCCTCTGGCTTCTTTACACTCGGCGCGCGAGAGGGAGAAGTCGTTTTCCGTTCCAACAATTCGCCTTTTCTAGACCTTGCGACCCAAGATTGCGTCATGCTTCTTGACAAGATTAAGCGTGTACTTGAAATCCCAGTGAGTCACGTCTCTCGATATACCCTAACTGACGAAAACTCCGTAAAATTCCGTAATCAGATAATTTTCTATGATATCGTCGTTCGTAATAATTTGCTGGATAGCGTTTTCTAAGACATAGAAAACCTATCTGAATGCTAATAATTTTTATAAAATGCTCCGAAAATACCTAAATAATAATTATAATAAATTAATAATAATAATAATAAATTAACATGAAAAATTCTCTTGGCTGAACAATTTGCCGCGTAAATAAATATAGAATGGCTTCCTACTGACTTATGCCAGTTGCATAAAACCCCTCGAAAAACACGTTACAGTATCGGTAAGTAGAACACATTTATTCATGTGACACATCAATCGATTGACACAACAATCGGTGAGTTGCAATGCAATTTATGCTTCTAGACTATTTGTCATCTTCATATCCTGTTTACCTTAAGGGACCGATTTGCACTACGGAGAAAATATTGAATAAGCTTGTAGAATAACTGAATGATGGATGAGCTCGTAATGTATTGAGAAAATAGAGCTATAGTAATGAAAGGTTACACACAAACGTCAGAATCGGCCATTAGCTCATCAGAATGTTTATCTTATTTATTTATTTATTTATTTATTTATTTATTCGTTTTACGTCTCGGCATGATGGGTTAAAATCACTGACTGGACTATTAATTATATTATCATGGAGATTCATGTGCAACAAATTCTCGTCAGACGTAATTTAAGAATGGCGAGGTGCATGAAACACAAATCCCCCTTCCATCTAATCTTAACTTGACTGTGAATTTTGCGTAACGGAAAGTTCACAGGCGAAATGAAGAAAAGCCGAGTTGCACTTCCAGGGAAACTCCAAACACAACCACTCTTCTCTAAAGTTTTTAACTCAACACGACTCGAAAGTTTGCTGCTGACTGTATCTGGGGCAATACGCTCGTCCGCTATCTAAGCTGTAACTGTAGTGATAAACTCGCCCCTAGCTAGTTCGTAGACTGTCGCCTCAGTAACTGAATGGAGATTGTTGGAAGAAATGAAAACGTAAAAACACTTATAGTAGGCGATGTATTGAAGATAGAGATATGCTCTCCCGGACTTTTTTGTAGAACTTTTCATGCTTAACAATTCTTATACTCATAGTATATAGATATTTTTTAACGGTTTGCCCAGCGTAAGATTAAAAAAGTCCTCTCGGCACGCCGGAAGGCGGAGGTAGATTTCACCGGACAAACTTGGGGATAGGCGAAAATAGGCAGAATATGCAGATTTTCGTAGAAGGATCAGACCTCATTTAATGCGAGAAGGTATTTTATAATTGGAGCTTAATTAACTTTGTTTTTCGTCATTTTATGCTTATTTTAAACATTTTATTGTCTTATGGGAACGGTAACCTTCTTGTCATTTGGGGTCCATTTTTATACTTGTGGTCACACTGTCCTTATGCTAGGTTTCGACACTGATGTGCAACTATGTAACGGTCTGTTACTTCTTCACGCAAAATTATATCTACCGCAGAGATTTTGGTTGGTTCCTCAGTTTAGGGGCTGCGACAACGCGGTCATGTAACCCCGTGTACTTTGGGATGGCTGTATTAGTCTGTAATTCAGGTAAGGACTGCAGACGGTCAATTTCAAGCAGTAGTTACTAATGTTGCTACCAGGTACTACCATCAACGACACCTAGCTGTGAACTTGGCTACTAGATGCCACCGCAACCAGCAACTCGCAACGAACGTTGGAACTTCCCCTCCAAAGGAAAGCATACTGAGGGATTTTTGGCGCTCTTAGAAAATCCGACGACTTCGGCCGGCTTTG
Organism: Meconema thalassinum; assembly: GCA_946902985.2. NCBI lineage: Eukaryota > Metazoa > Arthropoda > Insecta > Orthoptera > Tettigoniidae > Meconema > Meconema thalassinum. The sequence continues at coordinate 1,536,391,894 of OX336388.2, forward strand.
AACTCGCGACCTTGGGCATAAACATTCAGCATGCTACCAGTTACGTCACCGAAGCCGCTTCACACTTAGATGGAAATCTGAATCTGATCTCGTGCAAGTGCGTTATCTTGGCAACGTCTGATGGCTCATCCCTCATCAATTTAGTAGTGTTGCCATGGCAACCACTGATAGGTCTTGGCATTTTCTTATAATTCCGAAATTATTTTTCTCATCCCTTGGCATAATGGTGGGTTATATCAAAAATTCTTTCAGACAAAAGTTTTAGGTAATTATTATGGGAATATTGTCCATTTTGTACGGTTTTGATATTGTGCCTATTAAGAGAGATATGATTAATGTTTCCCGAAAAATCCACTTTTTCCCACCCCTTTGGTCAATGGTTGGTGCTATAAAAAAAACTCTTCAAACATACATTTTTGGGCATTATCCGACACATAGTATGAATGTTGAACGGATTCGATATTTCACATATTAAGAGAGTTATAGCAATATTTCACTTTTTCGAAAAAAAAGCCCCCCATTTTCACCCCCCAACGACCGATTTAGCCCAGTAACGAACTCGACCGAGATTTTATAGGTATACGTATTCGGTAAAAAATTCAAAGTGATTGGTACAAAATTACGGCAGTTATCGTGTCCACAATAAACTGATATACATATACATACATAAATTATATATAACTTTTGAACTGACGGTGGTTTTGGGGCCTGGGGATGTGAAACGCGAAGATATGTCGAAATTTTCCGGAAGTCGAAACATGGTACCCATTGCAATAGTTAGCTTTCTAACGAAATCTACCTCTGGTTGGTTCCTCAGTTTAGGGGCTGCGACAACGCGGTCATCTAACCCCGTGTACTTTGGGTGAGTGTAGAATCTGTCTGATACACGGTGTGAATTGTAATGGCTGTATTAGTCTTAATTCATGTAAGTACTGCAGACGGTCAATTTCAAGCAGTAGTTCCTAATGTTGCTACCAGGTACAACCGTCAACGACACCTAGCTGTGAACTTGGCTACTAGATGCCACCCCAACCATCAACTCGCAACGAACGTTGGAACTTCCCCTCCAAAGGAAAGCATACTGAGGGATTCTAGTGCTCTTAGAAAATCCGACGACTTCGGCCGGCTTTGAAACCGCGACATTGGGCATAGACATTCAGCATGCTACCAGTTACGTCACCGAAGCCGCTTCCCACTTTATCAGGCGGCTTTGGTGGCGTAGTCGGTAACATGCTGAGCTTCTATGCCCAAGATACCGGGTTCAAACCCGGCCGAAGCCGTCGGATTTTTTAAGAGCGTTAAATATCCCTCAGTATGCCTTCCTTCGGAGGGGAAGTAAAGCCGGCGGTCCCATGTCATAGATTTATGGCATGATAAAGATCCTTCCACTAATTGCACCTGTGTGAAGCTAAATTGGATAGGTTAAGAATGTATACAACGCTCTTAGGTTTCTATGTTCGTTGCCAAGAGCCGACTGCGGCGGCGTCTAGTAGCTCAGTTCTGAACTTGGCCTCGTAGTCGTTGACAGTGGCGCTTGGCGGCAAAAGTAGGAACTATCTGAAAAATTGTTAGTTGCAGTACTTAAATTAACAAACAGATAACACACACTAATACAGTCATCACAATTAACACCGGTTATCAGACAGATTCTACACACACCCAAAGTACACGGGGCTACATGACCGCGTTGTCGCAGCCCCTAAACTTAAGAACCAACCAACCAACCACTTAATCAGATGGAAATACTGAATCTGATCTCGTGCAAGTGCGTTGTCATGGCAACGTCTGATGGTCCATGCCTCATCAATTTAGTAGTGTTGCCATGGCAACCACTGATAGCTCTTGGCATTTTCTTATAATTCCGAAATCATTTTTCTCGTCCCTTGGCGTAATGGTGGGTCATATCAAAAATTCTTTCAGACAAAAGTTTTAGGTAATTATTAGGGGAATATTGTCCATTTTGTACGGTTTTGATATTGTGCCTATTAAGAGAGATATGATTAATGTTTCCCGAAAAACCCACTTTTTTCCACCCCTTTGGTCAATGGTTGGTGCTATCAAAAATCTTATTTGACATAAATTTTTGGCACTTATCCGACACATATTATGAACTTTGAATGGATTCGATATTGCACGTATTAAGAGAGTTATAGCGAAATTTCACTTTTTCGAAAAAAGCCCCCCATTTTCACACCCTTCGACCGATTTAGCCCAGTAACGAACTCGACCGAGATTTTATAGGTATACATCTTCGGTAAAAAATTCGAAGTAATTGGTGCAAAATTACGGCAGTTATCGTGTCCACAAGAAACTGATATACATATATATATACATATATATATATATACATAAATTATATATAAACTTTTGAACTGACGGTGGTTTTGGGGTCTGGGGGATGTGAAACGCGAAGATATGTCGAAATTTTCCGGAAGTCGAAACATGGGACCCATTGCAATAGTTAGCTTTCTAATGAAATCTACCTAAAAGCGCACGGACGCCAGTTTATTTTCAACCTTTTCACTAAAATCGTTAGTGCTTGACTTCCTTTGGTCATAAATAAATAATTTTCTACAGAAACCTTCCTCGAGATATCCTTTACAGAAAGGTGAAAACCGCATCAAAATCTATTCAGTGGTTCTCGAGATTACCCGTAACATCCAAGAATCGGGGACTTTGTTTTATACTAAGTAGAGATTGTACGCCAATCAGTATAATTTAATATAATATAATCCCCCTTCCGTCCAATCTTAAATTGACTGTGAATTTTGTGAACGAAAAGTTCACAAGCGAAATGAGAGTTGCACTTCCAGGGAATGGCGAGGTGAATGAAACTCAAATCCCCCTTCCGTCCAATCTTAACTTGACTGTGTTTCACAGGCGAAATGAAGATAACCCGAGTTGCACTTCCAGGGAAACTCCAAACACAACCACCCTTCTCAGAAGTCTTAACTCAACCCGACTCAACGGTTTGCTGCTGGCTGTATCTGGGGCAATAGGTTCGCCCGCTAGCTAGGCTGTAACAGGGATGATAGACTCGCCCTTAGCTAGCTCGTAAACTGTCGCCTCAGTAGTTGAATGGACATGGTTGGAAGAAATTAAAACGTTAACACACTTATAGTGGGCGACGTATTGAAGATAGACATATGCTCTCGCGGACTTTTTTGTAGAACTTTTCATTCTGAACAATTCTTACACTCATAGTATTTAGATATTTTCAACGGTTTGCCCAGCGTAAGCTTACAAAGCGCTCGGACGCCGGGTTTATTTTCGACTTTTCTACTGAAATCGTTACTGCTCGGCTTCGTTCGATCATAAATTAATTATTTTCCACAGAAGTCATCCTCGATATATCCTTTACAGAATGGTGAAAACCGCATCAAAATCCATCCAGTGGTTCTCGAGTTTACCCGTAACATCCAAGAATCGGGGACTCAGTTTTATACTAAGTAGAGATAAAAATGTTCACGGCTAGGATAGCCCTAAGGAATAGCATCCTTAACAACGAATCTACAAAATTCAATTAAGAATTAACACAATCTAAACTACTTTGGAGGTAACCTCATGACATGGGCCAATACTATCAGGTTGAGTGATGGAATGTTGCTCATGTCCAAAGTTAAACCTTAAAATTCCCTATAAGTGACTCCTGGGTGGTGTTATACGATCAACTGTGATCTGCCAGCCAGATTTAACTTCTTGGAAGATCTCATGTCTATAATACACATGGAATTGTATTCACACCTAACTGGCTCTTCTAAGAACCATAAGACAACGAAGATTGGCCCTAGTTTCCGAATTTTCCAGATTCATATAATGATCAAGTAGGCCAAAAAGTGAGAGTCTCTCCAAGAACTGGAGAGAAACAAATGTTGATATTGATTTTATTTAAAAAAAACTCTTATCGACAGAATGGATGGTGTCAGACGAAGAGTCAGAATATCTGGATAGGAAGCACGAGGTGCTACATAATTATCATCACATGTACTGTATGGTTGCGCCAATTATGTTCGTACCAGCATTGAAAACACCTGTCTAGTTAGTGTTAATTCCGAGAACGATATCCAGAATATCACCTACAAGTAGGAGAGATCCCAGTTGCTATTGTGTACAAAACAAGACTAGTCCAGTAACCACCTGAAGTTCAAACCTCACTATCTCACCCACTTGCTGAGTGGCCTGAGAATAATAGTTAAAGTTCTGGTTTTTATGCAAAAGATAAGGATGCACTCAGGTATGCAGCACAAAATAAAGATTAACCCGAATCTTTTTTTCTCAACACAAGATGCTCTTAATCAACCTCGAAATACATAATTATACCACCCAGAATATTTTAAAGAGACATTACTAGTTGCCAGCGTCGACCTGTCATACGTGAAAAAGGGTGTCGAAGCGCGGTTATTTGATCCATCTCTAGTCCAAGTTGCAACTTCCAGAGAGCACACTGGAAATTGTTCTTCGAGGAACTTGATAAAGTAATTAGTTGTATACCAACTTCACCTGAAAATTATGGAAGATTTAATTACCTGTTTTCATCATATGAAATATAAGCTTATAGGATCACCTTTTGTCCATGTGCGTGTGTACACCCTAATAAAATCTAAACCGCAAGAGTGATTTAAATGAAACTTGGTAAGAACATACTACTGCCTCGTCTGGCCACGACCGTCTTTTTTGAATATTTGTAAGATTTACCATCCCACCTACTGTAATTCAAATTGTTTTGGATGGCTTAATATGGCGGCTGGGCAAAATTCCAAAATTAGGTATACCAATTCATTTCTTGTGTACTGATCAATCGACTGAAATGAAAGTTTGTATAATGAACCGACAAATCAATCATCTATTCGTACATAACTCTACCTACAATAAAATAATTCAACAGAGCGGCTATGCTATATATTTTACCGGTTATCAAAATCTGCGAAACTCCTATAGCTATCAAACTGAAATTTAACATGTTCATAGAAGCTATTATAAATACGTTCACCTATGTGACATTCAAAAAAACCTGATAAACACAAAACCATTATGGCTGCCACGCAAACTGAGAATATTTAAACAGGTTATTCTCGAGATGTTTTCATCCGAGTGCAAGTTAGCACGGTAAATCCTTGTAAGAAGCTTAGAATACCGAAAACAAAAATAACAGCTGTTTTGCTGACAGCTAACATTATGATATGATCGTGTGGCCTCCGGAGAGGCCGATTGCAGGTCTTTCTAGTTGACGCCCGTGGGCGACTTGCGCGTCGTAATGAGGATGAAGTGATGATGAAAACGTCACATACACCCAGTCCCCGAGCCACGGGAATTAACCCCAGGAGATTAAAATCCCTGATGGCTCGGCTGAGAATCAAACTCGGGGCGCGCTAACCATTTTTTTTAGCTCTCTACAGAATTACAGAAATTTTCAGATTTGATAAATACCATACCATTACATCACAAGAAAATCCAGATAGTGTCCATATTTATCGTACAATTGTTCACTTTCACTAAGCTTCCAACGCTCTTTCTGCAGGTGATACATGAGATCCAGGAACGAGAAATAAGTGTACATATTGCCCCATTATCCACACAATGGCAGTATGTTTAATTTGGGGGAAGGTGGTCACCGACAATCGAATCAACTTCCTGTCATCAAGGTCATCCGTGGGCACATTTAATAGTTGACATACTTTTCCCTTACACCACAGCCACGTGGAGGCAACTCGCGTACATGATGTGAAGCAGTGTATCGCCGTATCAGTTTGACCACATATAGTATACCATGGGTAAGCTTCAAGACGGATGGTATATCGCCGTAGAGCCGTTGGGATGAGATCGTTGAGGATGATAAAAACCTGGGAGTGTACAGCAGAAGAAATGGTCATAGCCCCAAAATTTTTCCAAACAGTGGGCCAATGGACGTAGAGGGTGGTGGCCTCGATTCGCGGTTTGGAGTGTACCACTTGCCGCAACATGTTATAAATACTTTTCGTCGTTGGAACAGTCCCTGAAGGCATTTGGCGAACAGTTTCCAGAAGGTGATGTTGATGGACCCTAAATATCTTCGGCAAAGCTCTATCACAACCACGGGCTGTGTTTCGAATATCTTTGAATAGCGCTTTCGTAAAAGTGTCATGTTGGGAAAGGATGGTGATATCGTTCTTGCAGAGGAGTGCACGGCATTTCATGCCATGAGCTGTTAGCCCTAGCCCGCCTTGCCGGGATGGGAGATACAACTGTTCCCGTTGTACTCGAAACAGAAATACTTGCCATATAAACCAACTTGTATATTTTGACAATTGGCTCTCAAACATTTTGGGAAGTGGGAAAAGTTGTGCGACATACCATATTTTAGAGAGCGCAAACACGTTGAGTACCATGACCCGTTGAACTATATTGAGGTTTCTTTGACCAAATTGGATCAGCACTCCCCTAACTTTGGCAATGACCTTAGTCCAGTTTGCTTGCACTGTGTCCAGAAGCGATTGCTTCCAGGTAATGCCAAGAATTTTTACCTCATTTACTATCCGGAACCAGGGCTGTTGGGTAATCACTGAGTTAGTATTGAGCGGAAGCAAAGCAGTTTTCTGGGGATTAGATTGTGCTCCAGAGGCGATATGGTAGAGCTGAAGGACGCTATCGATGTGGGAGATGTCTTCATTATTGCGGATCAATATTGATACGTCATCAGCATAGGCGCCCATGCCAAAAACATGTGTGGACAGTTTGTAACCCTGTAGCTTCACCTGGGTAGTCCGAATGAACGGTTCAAGGCCAATGACAAAAAGTAGCATAGAAAGGGGACATCCTTGCCTAACTGATCGTTGTATTGGAATCAGAGGGGAAAGAAAACCGTTGACGAGCACTCGAGACGTAGCATTACAATTTATCATACGAATGTAGTCAATAAGGATTGCAGGAAATTCAAAGTGCTGCAAGACCATGTACAAGTATTCATGACTGATGCGGTCGAAAGCTTTATCAAGATCTAAGGTGAGAAAACTCATTGGCTCAGTGGGGAGCATTTCGGCTTTTAGGTGTAGGTCCCGTAGTATCGCTAAGTTTGTTAACAGAGATCTTCCAGGAATACTGCAACATTGTTCATCACCAATGATATCATGTAGAACAGTCTTCAATCGGCATGCAAGTACTTTGGTAAGGACTTTATAATCACTGCAGAGCAGAGTAACTGGTCGGAAGTCACCAACTGCCATGGGAGAGGATGTTTTTGGTATGAGGACTATGGTACCCTCTTGATGTGATTGACAAAGAGCACGACGTTGGAGAATGGTACGCAAGACGTGACAAAATTCTTTGCCAATGAGAGGCCAGAAGTGTTTATACAGTTCATATGGCAGTCCATCAATGCCAGGTGAGCGGTTATTTGGGAGGTGCTTAACCACAGAGTGAATCTCTTTATCCGTAATATCCGCGCTGAGCAGAGTTTTGTTGTCCGGAGATAGTTGGGTACTGCAAGAAGAAAGCAATAGGGTCACCTGCTGTGGATCAATTGGAGCCTTAGCGTAGAACCGTTGATAAAATAATGATATTTCACTACGTATAGCGTCAGGGGAGGTGACGACACTTCCAGTACTGGTGCGGAGACGGTGGATATATTTACTTTGCCGCTCACGTTGTCCTTTGGCGATATGGTATACACTTGCACTTTCGTCCGGGAGCACTGTACGATCTTTTAAAGCCACGTTTATATGAGCGAGCGTTCGTTGCTGTAGAGACAGGAGCCTGGTTTTAACTTCCCGAATCTGGTCATACATACGCTCCCCAGCATCAGATCTTTGCTGGAGCTGGCGAAGAACTCGATAGTAAAATTCAACTGTATCCCGTCTTTCCCGACCTCTTTGGTAGGATAAATTCTTAAAGACGCGGCGGATCCTTGGTTTTACTAAAATATCCCACCAGTCTGCACAGTCGCGACAGTTGCATTTTTGTTGGACCCATCGAGTCCAGTGTTGTCTGAAAATATCTTGGCATTCCTCCTCCAGTAACAGCGAGCAATTCAATTTCCTATAACCTCTTCCTATGTGAAATATGGGATGGGGGTAAGAGATTGTACATACGACTGCATGATGGTTAGTGAAACTGGCTGGTATCACTTCATATCGTCTAGGCTGGATAAGTTCCTGGGAAAAGTAGATGCGGTCAATTCGTGATGAGGAGTTGTGACTTATACAGGTGTAATGGGACAGGGGCACCCTTAAACTATCCACAGCATCAATTAGGTGTAGGGAGGTAAGGAGGGTCCTGAGAGCCGGGTTGACACCTTGGTATGGACTAGTGGAATCCACTGGGCGTTGAATACAATTGAAATCCCCTGCAAGAATAAGTTTTTCCTTAACGTCGTTCAGATGAGGCAGTATACTCTGTTGAAAGAACATTTTCCGTTCCACACGTTTATTGGACCCGGATGGGGCATATACATTTATCAGGGTGGTATTGTTTATGTGTCCAGATATTATGCGTCCTGATGGATGACATAGCACACCTTCGAGTGGGATATCATGTCTTATGAGGAATCCGGTCCCTCTATTCGTAGTACCGGTATTGATGTATTGTTTGTAGAAGGCAGATATGGGAAGACAGGGTATAGCAACTTCTTGAATGTAAGCAAGCTCAATGTCTGCATCTCGAAGGAATCTCTCCAACAGTTGAAATTTCAGGGGGCATTCTATTACATTGATATTCACAGTGGCCACAGTGAGAAATTGCGCCATTAAGAGAAGTTTAAAAGCTGTGCTAGACATACTGGAAGGTGGACTCGAGAAAAAAAAAGACACGGGTGAGAAATATACTGGTGCACTATGTCAAATTAGGTGGAGATAGTTCCTTATGACTGCCATTCATAGGCCGGCTGTCAGCGTTTGAGAGCGTTCTTGGGTCCCTAGATGACGTAGAATGAAGATTTTGTTTCTTTTTCACAGCTGCGGGAACGTATGTAGAACCAGTTTGATTCTTCGGGGCTGGTACGAAAATCGAGGCATTTGTTTTAATCTTCTTAGATACGTTCTCAGATCCCCGATCAACCTGCTTAAGTGAGTCGGTAGGTATCAGAGAAGGTGGGGGCAGTGAAGAAAAAATTTCTGTGGCAGCCTGTAGTGACGGCAGAGTTGGCTCTAAGGCTGCCATACAGGTGGCCGATAGCACAGGGGCACTCTGTGGCTCGCTGATCTGGTCAGTGCAAGGTACGTGTTCTGCGTCATGTGTGTCAGAGGCCACTCCTGCTGGTGTCCCAGCTGACTGATCAATAAGCACGTTTTCATGTGACGTTTGCTGTGTCACAACATCCAAGTATTGGACACGTCGTTGTTGTGTAGGAGTTATACCGAGGGGAATCATTTTCTTTGGGCAGTTGATACGTAGATGTGTGTTAGCATTGCAAATTAAACAGGTCTGTTTCTGTCCATTATAAGATATGTAGCCAGAATGGCCACCAAAAGTCTCAGTGGAGGGGATATCTTGTTTGATTTCCATAGTGACTGCACGTATTCCATTATACACCGGGAACTGATAAGCAGAAGACCATTGTTCTTTCCTGACGTCATTCACAGTGCCATATTTCGACAGGACAGATTTGAAAATTTCAGGGGGAACTTCGAGTGGGACATTAAATATACGCACTGTGGTAAAATTTGAATCCGCTGTGGAGATCTTAACATTAGTCATTTCGCCTGAGTCATACTGAAATTTAATAGGAGCTGCAAAAGTATTTAGCAATTTCTGATAAGTAGATATGCTGATTACCTTGATGTACATGGTTCTTTCTTGCGCATTTAACTTGATGGCTTCTACTTGGTCGACAGCCAACCGGAGGGTATCGCTAATCCAGCGGTGAATTTCTCCTGGTGTGGGACGAGAACTCTGCCTGTCCCATTGACAGCGTTCGGTGTTTTTCCTCTGGTATCCGGGCATGATTTTCAGCGGGATTTTCTGGGTTCCTGGTTTTGTTGTCCTATCTGGAACACTACTTGAAAAAGTATTGTCCGAATGACACACGGAAGGTCAGTACATCCGTGGAACTATCGGAAGCACCGGTATTAGGAAACGTACACTCTTCCAATGCAGTCACACAGCTCGCACACACGCACCTCACTCGGCCACGACTAGTGACCAACTAACCATTTAGCCACGGAGCCGGACACAGCTAACATTGACAGCACAAAATTAAGATTAAGTTACGTAATAATGGTGCCCAGTTACATAAATCGACGAAATTAAAGTCAGTTAACCAAAGCTAGTCATCAACGAATATTGAAGGATCAAAGCCTTCATAAATAATAAATAAACAACAATAGTGCGGGGTGAAATGTTGTACGACGATGAAGTACTTTCAGGGAAGGACTGTTCCAAAAACAAAAACCCCTTTGATCATATTTTTCCACTTATACATGTTGACAAAGTACCCTAAGTTGCATAAACACAGTTACTGAGAGAAATATTACTGATATAATAAACCAGATTAATTTCATAGACCCTGAGAATAGGAAACGGATAATAGCAATACAAAATGTTCTTGAAGGAGGGTGATCGCGATTCAAATTTAAAATAGGTGTCTACCCGCAAAATTATTGTTGATAACAATAATAATAATAATAATAATAATAAATCGTCGTATTACATTATTCCCACAATAGGCTGAAATATGGAAATCCTTTACATAAGCCTTGAACTTTCCAAAACAAACAAAAACTGTCTACACACCAATCCTACCCTTAAAATACAATGGTATGGCGCCCTACATAAAATATGAACCACAAAAACATCAGTCAAAGCACAACATTAACATATTAACACATTACATTACCAAACACAACGACAGGACGTGTCTTACACACCCATTAAAATAAATACTAACTCATGTGACGAGTTCCTACACACATTACTGAAAACAAACAATTTTAATGATCAAACACTGGAAAGTAGAACCCCAAAGTGAACTTCTAGTAGAATATTAGTAAAGGTAGTCTTCTTTCTGACGATAAGGTACCGTGACGATTATCTAACATGCGGTAGTTATATTAAACCAAGACCAATTTACAACTTATTTGAATCGATAATTCATATCGCCACACACGATTGCATGATCGATTTCATACCAATTCCCACTTACGAGAAGGTCGAGTGTGTGTCTAACTGATGGGTAACAAAAATGTAAATAAAATAATATGCTCAGCCTTGTAGGTGATCCCAAGTAGTTCCGCGACGAACTATAAGCCTATTATTCTTAAAATATACTATTCTTACCAATGATTGATTTACAGTATATAGACCTGTCTAAATAATGACAAAATTAAGTTGGTAATACTGGCATGATTTGTTCGAATGTTGCCTGAAATATTGTATCCTAATGGAGCACTAGAGGTTTTCAGATACTGACAGTCTACAGCTCGTATGTTCGGAGAGAGTTATTAGGTAAATGGTAGGTCAGCTGCCTCTGAAAATGCACACCAATATATCCCTTATGGCATACACACAATATACTGTATACATTTGTTTATTATTCATTAAATGATTTGTATGTTAGATGCAGTTTAACATTGAACCTATCAGCATATATAATTATGTTGGCAACACTGTCACGTATCAGTTGCGCAAAATGAATCTACAAAATTATCGTCGATACACACGTGCCAAATTTTGAACTGTTTGCCTGCATACATTGATATTAGGGTTCAACAGTATTGAAAGGGTAAAACACACCTCCTCCTCAACCGTACCTGTTCTATATTTAGTGGAGACTTACTAATTACAGAACAGCTCCTCTGGGGAGAAGTTATGGCATATTTGAATTAATTAATCCATTATTTTTAAATATATACATATATTTATATCGTAACATAAATTAGAGGACAGGTTGCCAAGAGGAAGTCAGTATCTCGACTTCGCCTCTTCACTTGCTATCCTTTTCTGGTGCGCTTCGTTTGCTTTTCTCTCGGAATTACCAACTTTTCTACTCTCATCTTGTGCACGGGGAGGGAGGAAGGGTCAAGTTTACGCTTGGCACTGCTCCAGAATACAAGAGAGGAGACAGAGATAGAGGAAGTCTGCAAGAGGAAGAAAGAGGGATGCCAACTTCACTTGGCAAATTCCCCATTGAAATCGTTTGGGAATTTTTCTATAGATGGATATTGAGGTTTCAGTTGCAGCTGTTTAAAGAGGGGAGGTTGAGGATCCCGAGGGTAAGTGTGGAGCTGGGGGCATTTGGAGGGGAGGCGGGGAGAGATACTGGCTCCGGTGCTACACGCAACTTGAGCCGAGGAAGGGCTACAATGTTCAGAAAAGCCGACTTAGCCTTCTTCCGCTTAAATTCATTTCAAAAGACTGATAATAATAGTGCTATACCAATGATAATGGTCTATTGTGGCATTTCCTATTGGAGCAGAACACGTCGCTCATGTGAAAATCCCTCCCTACACCTTGCCTCCAGAGAGAGAGAAAGCTCAGGGAGAGATAAATTTGAATTATACGAAGACATTCAATGGTGACGGTCTCTGTCTATAATGCCAAATGGGTATCCTTAATTATTTCCTCATCTATGAGTTCTTTCTTCTGTGCTAATTAGAACAGAAAATTAATGCCTACTTCATTCACCTGCTTATTATTTCTGCACTTCCTTTTTCTTCGTATCGTCGCATTCCTATTCGATGAACATTGTTTGAGAAACGACCCTGGAGTGAGGTAGCACTGTGTTGTATACAAAATTATTTCAAAATAAAAAAGAGAGATATACACTTAGTTGTTACTTTACACTTTCATTCAGTTATTTCAGGGTTGAATATTTTCGTAGTGAAGAAAATAGGCTTCAGTCCCGTGTATTTTTTTCATTCACTGTTTTTTTAATTGTTGGTAGCGGTGGATTATGATTAAGATGCCCTAATTCCCGAAAGTTAATTAACAACAACTTGCTAACACACAATAAATATTAAATATTGAATGTTCAATGTTTAATATGTATTTTACATTGTTCTTACTATCTCTGTTCGTAACCCTCCTGCAAAAATGTCACCAAGGCCCTCCATCCCCTTCCAACCTATATGGTAATGTCAACAGTTAACCATACGTGTGTGCCTATCAAAATCTATTGATATCATGAAACATCTTTATCTAACCAGACTATACGAGTGTTATGAATAATTCCATACCCAGGAACATATGCAATATTCCCTCACGCTGAAGACAAGACAGATGATGCACGATGTATGGAATGGATTAATTAAATACGTAATATAGAACACTCATATGTGGGCTCCACCCAAAATTATTCATGTAATGAAATACATTCTGAATTTGAAACTCCATCTTGAAGCAAGACTTCAAAGCTGCGGGATGGGAAATATGCCTCAATGTGAACAGAATACCAAACCATAAAAATACCCGGCATTGATGTAAATATGGAAACAGCCAAAACAAAGGTCAATTTGTAGAGGGGCAATGCAGTTTGCCCTATCATTTTCACAGCTCCGTTAGTTATCTACTTCCTTTAATTTCATGCAATAAAGTAAAAGAAAAGCTCGTTTGTTTGGCGCAGTGATAGGATTTTTGCTTACTGGGACCAAGGTTTGAGGATTGAAATCCATCACAGTCAATTCATATGTGATGGTGCTTAAATGTTTGAGACACATTTAATTAAATTAACTGATATGTTAAAGAACCACTTCAGGGCAAAATAGAGACAATATGGGGTGTCTAAAGCCGCAGCGGTTAGAAGGAATGCATAACTCACATCATTATTAAACATCGACATCACTTCAATGTCAGTGTCTGTCTGATTGTGAGTGAATACTTTCTCTTCAATTGCGGACGGGTGCATTTAATTTGAGGAGATTCCGTTGAAGTGTAAATATGGAAACACTATCGATAATACAGTATATTAGTTTGTTGATGTTGATAATACATTTAAGGGATTTGGGACATCTTGGTCATCAGCTCCATGTATGAGAATTTGTCTGATAGCATGTGTTTTGTGGTGACTTCATGCATAATTATCTAGGTATAAGATTTAGGTGCCGCCCCATGGTATTGGAGTAGTGCGCCTGTCTCTCACCCGGAGGCCCCGGGTTTGATCCCCGGCTCCGTTAGGGATTTTAGAAGCTGACGTGAGGGCTGGAACGGGGTGCACTCAGCCTCGTGAGTGCAATTGAGTTGCTGTCTGACAGTGTGCAGCGCCCCGATCACGAAAACCAAGATTAACGGCCGAGGGGACCCGATGCGCTGATCAAGCGTCACCCCAATATCTGCAGGCCAAATGGCTGGGCAGCGGTTGCTTGGTAGGCCTAGGCCCTTCACGGGCTGCAGTGCCAGGAGTTATTTAAGATTTAGGTAGGTGTCCTGGCACTTGAAATAAGGTACCATCCCAACATTTTTCTGTAGGTCTTGAGGAAAAATCCCGGGAAAACTTGCCCTCAGTCACTGTCAGTGATGACTTTCGAATCTTAGATTTCCGGACTTCCAAATTCCCCTTGCGTTGGTGCTATTAGTGACATGACGTGCAAAATTTCTCTGAAGGACACATGCCAATAGTTTTATGGACCAAAGGAAAACAAAGCTGCTTGTTTTGCTTTTAAGGTAATACTTTATTTCGGTTATTAATAACTTTCAACGCAATGTGTATCGTACTCTAATTTGAGTTTTGATTATACCCAGTCTTTTGTTAGTGTGTTCAATGGTAGAGTTCTGCTTTTACACTTCACTTCTCGTGATAGATTTGACTATAAGTTTTATAACGCACCTGCATACAACAAATTCACTAGAAGGAAATTGGGGATATTAAAGTCATATAGCATCGCTATTGAAAGTAAAATGTTAAAACAAACGGAGATATTCGGTCATTATGTCGACCTCGCAGCTGAAAGTGCTATTCATAAAAATGCAATAGGCTAACGATATATTTCGAGAATTTGTGTCAGTCAGTGTGTTATGTGTTTTTGTATGTCGCCCCTTATCAATTCCTAAACGCCTTATTCAAATTGAACAAAAATTGGTGCATTGGTAGTCACCCTTCCGCGCATTTTAATCATGCTTTCCATATTGGCGCCATCTTAGCGAAAATAAATGGTAGCTACTTGAATTTTAACTACCTAAGTCGACTCAACCAGTGATTGGATTCCTATTTAAATTGACTGTAACGTACCATCCTATTAATGTTGGTCGCCGAGGTTACTAACGTTTCAGCTAAATCATTTGGAAACCATGGCCGCGCGTATTCTTTAAGTACTGTACCGTAATAAATAACTTACGCCTAAGTTTGAATCGACCATTGCTCTCCTATATTGACATTCAGTAAGCTACATATTATAATTCTACATATTATATAAGTTGGCCCAATTATCATGTAATAATAATGAATTTTACGTGCATTCGCCAACTCATTTTTTTTTGTTTCATTCCTTTTCATATACTGTAGTTGGTGACAAGCTCCTTCACATGGATGGGAAAACTGTCCCACTGTAAAGTATAAATCTTTCCTAAGCACTTGGCTAAATAATGGGTAGGGCACATCCTAGAGATGGTTACCCATAACTTCGAATCAGCAGCTGCTCGTCCAAATGTGTATGAAGGTCCAGCGAGACAGCTGTTTACAGTGCCACAACCCTGGACTTGGCCTTGTGTTGCCCAAGCATTGCAGCAGGAAATCTCAACCAATATATTCAACACCAACCGTTACTGATTCTATCTTAAAGGCGTTGGATCACCCTGCATATTTGAACGAGCCATGACTGCTTTCCACTTCTACTCACTTCAGCTTTCGGGCAGTACCATACCTTAGTAGTTCACCTGATGCCTTATCCAATTAACTCGCCGAATACAGCCATCACAATAACACTGGTTATAGGACAATTTTCACACTCATCCATGTACATGACGGTAATGCCAAAGATGTTCCGAGCCATAGAATGAAACAAGAACAATGTCTAGGAGTGTTTTATAATATTAGTGTTTATAATTCAGTGAAAGCAAACGAGAAAATTTGCCCTTCTTCGTAATGAAGCTGTCGTGTAATTAACGCACTTGTATAATAAGGTATTGTGCTGTTTTTTTCTGCAATATTACAGACCTTCACAAGTGTTGACGACGCCCACAAGGATCAATTTGAGATAGAAACTGTCTTCACCTACAGTATTGAATGCCAGAATGGGTGTGGGATGTAGCTTTAATATAAGTGTTCGTAACGGGAAATGTTTTGCTGATAAGAAAATGCATTAATTAGAAAAGTTGTAGGATATTTGTTTCCCTTCTCCATCCCCACATCATTCACAATCCCATCCTCAACTAACACACTACAGTAATGCAGATACCACAATAACACAGGCATTCAGACAAATTCTAGACACAACAATTTCAATCGTTGCTTATTTAATATTTTACTATTCATATATAGTTTTTTAGCTTATTTTCAATTTAATTTTGTTTCTTCAAGTTGTAGTTTAATATTTTAGTTATGTTAATTGTTTAATTCCCAATTTGCTGAAGAAGAACTCACCGAAGTCCAAAAATGTAGCAAATTTGAATAGATTACATACTGATTAAGGCGCTATTTAATTGAACTCATTAAAGTAAAACGGGACTGATGACTACGAATTTCAAATGTCTAACCTGGCGTCTCCTCTCTCAAGTGGATCCTTGTGGAGATGTGGTATTGCTGAAATCTGTGTCAATATTGCACTAGTATTTAAATGAAACATAATACCTTAAATATGAAAATAGTTCATTAACAATTGTTACAAATGTCAGGCTGACACATCCCCATTTCCTCACATAGCTCGGAGGATACGGTGTCATCCTACCTCATTCCTAATTGCCTTATCGTGACCAAGCACTGCAGGCAATGAGTGAATATGCCTGTGTTCATCTCGTCTGTAGCTTGTTTGAATTTCAAAACGATTCCCTCGTTATTTATTACATTGTAACGTTTGTCCAATTAAAAGTTAGTTGCAAGTGTCAACTCACTAACGCTTGGGGACATAAACTCGCAAATTAAGGGCTCTCTTCTATCTCTTATTACCGAGGTATTACCGCTTGCCCAAAATCGTACTTAAATAAATAAATAAGTAAATAATTAGATAAATAAATAAATAAATACATAAATAAATAAATAAATAAAGTTAATTAATTAATAAATAAATCAATAAATAATATGATCACAATCAAAAATATTCTAGCAGTCTATTAGTTGTTTTATCACTTATGGGTTTGTAAATCGTGGTCACCGTGTTGAATTGATCGAATAACCTGTACTGTTGTGGTGTCTGTGGTGTTGTGGTGTGCAGTAAGAGAGGCTAAAATATAAATGAAGAGGCCACGATATTAAGTTAGGAACAATCCCGTCGTTCACCTGAAGTAGAAGTGGGGACGAAAAGGAAAATTACCTGTAGGATGGTGGAGGTTGGATTATAACTCTTCTGAGTTTTGCTTCGTGAGGTTGAGTCAACCCCGTTCCAGTCTTCAAAGATTTTTTTTTAACAGAGCCTAAAATCGAATCGAATTCAGATATGGCTTCCAGGAATGCTTGCTCTCACATAATGGGGAGTCAACCTTATATTAGAAATTTACCCAGCATACGGGTTTCACCCTGCAGACAACATGCTTCGAAAGATAATTTCCAAGCGTGGTATCTTGTGCAGGATTATACATTAGTATTCTCCTTGTCTGAAGGTTTACAAAAAAGACGCGATAATTCAGCCAGTAAATTTCATTGGTTGAATGTTATATCACAACTTGTGCCCTAATGGATTATTTATTTGTGTGTGATGAAAATGAGCTTAACAGTACCTTTTTAATGCTATGATCATCGATACGCTAGGGTCAACGAATTAAAACCGCAAGAGGCCCTTTAAACATTAAATCTACCAACACTGGTCTCGCACTTTTATGTAGTGTACAATGATAAGTCAACCGACTGTGTTGGAACTTTGATTCAATAACCACAGGTAGTATAGACAAGATTCTTATACTGCAGATTACGACACAGAGTCCGCATTGCCTGTTTATAATAATAATATATATAGCAATAGTAGAATACCATGCAGGGTTTAGGAGAAGCCACTCCGGTATCGAACATATATTCAACTTGAATTCATTGACTGCGCCAATAATTATTGAGTGGTAAAACAATTGTGGTGTCTTCCATAGACTTCAAAAAGACTCTGATTTGGTGCATAGATAGACCTTGGATAAAATAATTAGTGAATTTGGTGTTAAAGCAATATTCGGAAATTAAATCAAACCGACGTTAACAGTCATAAATATGAAAATGAAAATCTTGGGGCATTTGTTGGAATCGTTTGAAATTACGACAGGTTTTAGGCAAGGCAATGGCCTATCCACGTTCCTATTCAACTGCGGCCTTGAAAAGATTCTGATAATAAGGAACTCAGAAATTGAACATCATGGGATAACCCCAATCTGCCTGGGATGAAATCAGGAGGGTTTAGAGTCAACTTGCTGACATTTGCTGATGACTTTGATATACTATCGGAAAGTCCCAAGGTCTTAACAATTCAAATTAACCTCTTGAAAAGAATCGCAAGCTAAGCAGGACTGAGGATCTCAGTAGAAATAACCGGATTCATGACGAACAACATAGATGGACCAAACGTCCTAGATAAAAAGAGAGGACGGATCGAAAAGGTCAAGAAGTTTAAGTACCTTGTTGAGAACAGACTAGAGTAAGTTGCAGTGGGAGATCGGATCTCAAAAATGGAGAGAGCATGTGACTTCCACAATAAAAAGTGTTTATATTAGGAATGCCAAAAATAAACACTACAACGCCGTGGTGAAAAGAGAATGTCTGTATGCCAGTCAATGCCTGTCCATGAACTACAAGCTGGAGAAACTAGAGGTTTTGGAAAGAGGAATCCATAGTTAAATTATGGGAGCTGTTCACTCTGAAAGCGATGGAAGCTTCAGAGAAAAAAAGAAGTTTACAGAAGGTGTAAATAATCTAGGAGACTATGAGGAACAGGAGACTGGCGTTCCTGGGACATGTGTACAGAATTAACGATAATAGACTTACCAAATAAATATTTGGTTAGTTCGGGAGAAGAGTGAGCACTACAGCATGGATTAATGAAACGAAGAAGAATACGGAAAGGTTCAACATCTCAGAGGTCCAATTGTTGGACAGAAATTCATTAAGAAACATAGTGTTACATTTGGAAGGGATTGTAGCCGAACAAAGAACTAAGAAGACCGGAAGAACCTAAACTGAAGAACAACGGAAGCAGGCCAGTTAACGCACGAAGAAGTAGTGAACATAGAAAATACTCAGCATGAGGAAAAGTACATGAAGTTGTAGCGTGTTCCTAGATGTTGTTCAATTCGCTAGTAAAATTAATAATAATAATAATAATAATAATAACAGTAATAATAATGACTTATCTATTATGTCTATAGAGTGAAGGGAGGAATCTAGTAGTTTAACGTGATCGTTAATCTCGCGATCATGAGCCAAGACCTCCTTTTTTAATTGGGTTCTGAACCACAGGACATGGCTTTTCACTTCGAAATACTCACATGCACTGACCGGGAATTGATCTCGGTCCACCTTGGTGAGAGGCAGACAGATTGACCACTGATCCACCGGCAGCCGGAATGCTAAGCATTTTTTCTAAAAGAAAAGTTTAAAATACTGGCACAGGTCTATCACATTTAATAATTATCAAAATCATGTCGACTGCACCAGAAATCGATGCCACTAACTTGGACGCAATAATGGAGACCCTTAACAACTATGCCACGCAATCAACCTTTTAAAATTCAGCATATAGGCCTATGCATACAGTTAAGCTTCAATTCAACTAGTATGGTCCGCCCTCACGCGGCGAAATTGTTTATTCAGCAGCAGCAACAGAGTGGCTCGTTCATGATGCTCACTGACTCAGTAAACCCCTAAGAACTAACAATGATATTACTAAAATTCTATGTAAAAGTACAGTATATTGTATTTCAATATATTGTGATTTACCAAGAGCTAGTTCGGCTATGTATTTACATTGATTGTATGCACCATAGATATCTTCGCTTCTGTGGCATTTTGCCTTCCTAAGAATGTCTGGCGATCCAACGTTGCGTCTATCAACGTTGCTTCAGGTTAGTAAGTTATTTATTGGGTTTCTGAAGTGTATTCAAAGTAGTAGTATATGATTATTGTACATATCAACAAGTTTTTCACCGATGAAAGTGTGTTATTTGAATATTATTAGTTACCATGTATTTACCTTTCGTCTTCTTCTTCTTCTTCTTAGTCTATTATTATTATTATTATGTACTGTAATTTACGCTGGTTATTGAGAGGCAGGTTGAACAAAAACGTATAATATTTGATAATTTTTATGTGAACCAAACCGAACTTTTAAATATAAAAATGATTTTTCTAACGTACAATACGTGAATTAATTTCTCTGTGTCCCTATTGATCTAATTGTCTAACGACTAATGAATGCATGTTACCGAACTGTACTATTCTTTTAAAATATCCTTTTGCTTTATCCGTGGTTTCTATTTGTTTATTGACACAAGTCATTTCATTGCACCCACAAAATATTCAGATTCACTCCGCAACTACTCTGTCACCTGTAATTCAACTATGACTCGTGAATCACTTGAAAGAGTATTCTACGATAGACCTCAATTCGCTTAGACGATTACTAAACTTTACAATTAAAGATAAGAAATCCATACGTTAGGCAATTAGATTCTCTGTGCTTCGGAGTCCTTTAATTGAAAAACAGAAAAGATAATGACTTAATCCAATTGACTTGCTTTGCTTTCTGCTTGGTATTTCTCTCCGTGTAACGCTTCAAAGACACATTAGAATTTTCACAACAAATGTAAATGAGAGAATCCAATTTTCTTGGAGCTCACTTTCTCCAGATACATTCCTTTTTTTTGTCTTCCTTTCTCTTGGCTGGTTACGTTTCATGCCATCCCCAAGGGTATGCACGAATCAGATACAGTGCAGCATTAAAATGTGTTCTGCAATAAGATCACAGTGGTACGCGTCAAGCCTAGTACTACTGAACCACTCGCCTCATTTTGTACTTATTACTGTTAATGTGTGTTTTTGTTAAAAAAACACCTCATAACGTAGTGACCAGAACGATCGATAGTCATCGCAAAGGCCTGTGTTTCACTTTCGGCTCTTCAAAAAAAAAAAAAAAAAAAAAAAAAAAAAAAAAAAAAAAAACAGGTCTGAGGGCTGGAACAGGGTACTCTCAGCCTGAGACGAGGGGAGTTCAATTCCCACCTCACCCATCTTGGAAGTGGTTTTCCGTGGTTTCCCACTTCCACTCCATGCAAATGCCGGGATGGTTTCTAATATAAGGCCAAAGCCACCTCCTTCCCAATCCTCGCCTGAATTACAAATACTCTCCCACAAATAGCTACCACAATAACACAGTTCATCAAAAATAATTCCATACATATCAAGGTACATGAGCAAGGTCGCGGGTTCAAACCCGGCCGAAGTCGTCGGATTTTTAAGAGCGTTACAATTCACCAGTATGCCTTCCTTCGGAGGGGAAGTAAATCCGGCGGTTCCATGTCATAGATTTATGGCATGAAAAAGAACCTACCACTAACTACACTTGTGTGAAGCCAACATTTGTAGGTTAAGTTTGATTAATGCTCTTAAGTACCAACGTTCGTCACCAGGCGCCTGTTGCGATGGCATCTAATAGTAGCCAAGTTCACAGCTAGGTGTCGTGGACGGTAGCATTTGGTAGCGAAAGTAGGAACCACTTGAAATTATCGTCTGCAGTCCTTACTTGAATTAAAAACAAATAGCACAGACAAATGCAGTCATCACAGTTAGCACAGGTTATCAGACAGATTCTACACACACCCAAACTACACGGGGCTACATGACCGCGTTGTCGCAGCCCCTAAACTATCGAACCAACCAACCAAAGTACATGAGGCTGAATGACCACGTTGTCGAAACCCCTCAAATGAAAACAACTTATTCCTACATCAGCCATATCTAAAGTGGGTTTCCATGGTTTTTCACTTTTACTATACCGGTAGGCGAATGCCAGAATGGTATCTAGACGAAGGCCACGGCCATCTCTTACTGAAATATCAGCCTCAATTACAATTACGAGTACACACCCTAATACAACCATCACAGTGCTAAATGTTGTCAGATGCAGTACAGTAGATTCCATACACACACCAATGTGCTCGAGAATACATGATCACTATCTCGTAAAACATCAATATCAACAACTTTTCTTTTTCGAAGCTTCTATTTTAGGAGGTAAGTTGTTATAAATTAAACTGGATATCAAGCATTTTTCTGATTCTGAGCCAAACGTACTGTATAGCAAACTCGTTTAGACTACCAGGCTGGCACAAGTTTTCGACGTGGGTGACTCGCATGTCAACAATGACGTTCTTATACCTTTCCTTGGGAGAGCAGATAATTTAAGCCGGGTTTCCGATGTGGTAACCGTCAATGATAGTCACTAAAACATTCAGAGAACAACGCACAGAGAATCAGTCGTTCCCAGAAAGTGAAAGTTGAAGGCCGATTCTCGGAAGAAAATTCCCGTAACGTCGGGTATCCCTCAGGGCAGCGTAATCGGAACTTTGTCATTTTTGGCGTTTATAAATGACTTACCAAATGGGATTCGCAGTGACTGTCGATTGTTTGCGGATGATTGTGTAATATATCGAAAGATACATGACTCACAAGACACAGCAGTACTTCAAGATGACCTGAACCTGGTCTATAAGTGGGCGATTGAAAATAAAATGAAAATAAACCCAAGAAAATGTAGTCTAATAAAAATAGGGAAAGAGCGAAGGCAAGAGTTTCAATATAACATTGGCTCGGAAATACTTGTAGAAGAAGATTCTTGCAAATATTTGGGCGTTCACGTAAGAAATGATATGAAATGGAGTAGTCATATAGGATGTGTAGTTTCTAAAGCTTACAAATCCCTGCACTTTGTAATGAGGGTATTAAAAGGAAGTAGTACCTCTGCTAAAGAATTAGGATATTTGTCACTTGTAAGACCTATTCTGGAATACGCCTCGGCGGTTTGGGATCCATATCAAGTAGGGCTCATAAATGAGTTGGAAATGGTACAAAGAAAGGCCGCTAGATATGTGCTCAGTGATTTAATCCCAGGAGCAGTGAGAGCCGTATGTTAAAGAAACTTGGGTGGGAATCACTTTAGGCTAGGAGGATGAAATCTAGACTCAGCGCTATGTACAACACGTATACAAATCAACCAGCATGGGGTGAGCTCAGCAAACGTATGGAAAAGCCTACTTACATGGGTAGGAGCGATCATCCTTTCAAAGTTAAGGGCCGACCACAGCGAACAAATTATGGTAAATATTCTTTCGTAAACCGTGCCATTGATAATTGGAACTCTCTGCCTGCCACAGTCTTAGAGCCTTTTCCCAAACATATAGGTGTGTTTAAGAAAAGACTGACTATTTGTGTAAATACTCTAGTTTAATTTTTAGTGAATTGTTATGTACAATTATTTATTTGTTATGTATATCTAATTTGCCACCGGGGGACACACCCCCAATTGCAAATAAACGAATGAATGAATGAATGAATATTCAAATAAATTCTCGACATTCACAATTTAGGTATCCATGATGATTTTTCTAGCATTCTTTAAGTTCTAGGTTTATAAGGATATGTGAGTAGCTCATTGATATGAAAAATTGTGTATATATGTTAGTGTGGCTGAAAGTGTGATCACATCAGCCGCATAATCCAGAAGATCTTGGAAATGTATCGTCCTTTGAAGCCCAATTCTAGGACTTTAAGTAATTACATAACGCTGTGCAAACGTTAACAGTGAAAACAAATAAAGTAATACAGATATACAGATACAGTGATGTAATGTGAAATACTTCTGTTATGTTGAACAAGGTACAGCAGCCCCTATCACTAATGCACTTAGGAGCGCTGTTTATCCTAGCGTAAGTTATCACTTCACGTGCTGGACATAAGCTCGGAGTTATGTCAACGTAAAAATCAGCCAGCTTTAGTGAGTGTCTCTCCGATGGGAACACGCACACTCGCTGTTGTATTATGAGTGCGGTTTTTTGAGATGAGCCTCCAAAACACACATCGTTTTTACCCTGTTTACATTTCATTTCATTTTCGTCGACTACATTATATGTATATATATAGGGGAAGCGCGGAGCTAGGAGTGGGGGGGGGGGGGGTATATATCTCGGCGAGCAGCGAAGCACTCTACCTGCCCCCAGTCCCAATTAACAAGCCTGTAATATTATTGCTAGCGTTTGTATATGAAGCTGAGTCACGCTGCTATAGAGACTAAGTTACATGTTAACAAATATTATACAAAGACAATGAAATAATGCAACAGATGTCCTCGATGTTCCATCCCTTAAATCAATAATCACTACCACAACCACCCCCCGATTAAACCAATAGCACGCAACATTTCTTCAAAAACTAAACTATTACATTTTTCAATGTAAGAAAATCGTCATATTTCAAATTGCTCTTAGCAAGTTGTCCCCAGTATTGTTTTACTTCACTGGCCTGCAATTTAACTGTATGGTAGACTGAAAAAATCCATAAGCTTTGCGTGGTCTGTCCAAATTTCATGTAACCAGTGTTGGCCACAGTGTCCTAAAAGGTAAGTACAAAAGAGGTGGCCCAGATCGCTGGAATGATAGTGATTGAATAAGGAACATAAAAAGACAAACATACCGGTGTTTTATTGTATAGGCATTCCTTGAATATACAAACAAAAACATAGGCTACAATGAAGAAAAAATAATATTAACAACAATGTTCGTTAGTATTAGTTAACTAAGTCCGAAATACAGGCAGTCCGTTATAAGCATGTAAACCGAAATGAACAGGCAAGTAAGGAAAAACATTCATGTTTCATACGTGTTGAACACCACAACACTTCACACAGTTAAAATGCTGCCGTATAATCAAATTATACATTTTCTAAAGTAATAGTTCAAGAATGGGTACGTCTATATTTTGTAAAAGTATTGTATACCTGGTAAATCTGTTTACGTTGACCTTGACGATTGTTGTTTCAAAGGGCCTAGTATCTTATAAGGAATGGACATTCGCTCCATCTATAATTTACAGTCTGTAGAATGAAGATTTATGTACTTTAGAGGCTGTCCAGTACGCCAAGTTTCAAAGGAATCAGATCATTTTATGACGTAATAGAGGAATTCATCCCTGAATAATTGTCACGAGCTTTATCTATAGATTGTGAGCATTAATGTACATGTTTATGGTCCTATACCCTTAGACAACTTGCCACGGTGGGTGAGTGGATATCGTGTCGGTCTACTAACCCCAAGATTGCAGGTTCGCTCCTGGCCGTGGTAAGTGATTTTTGAAAGGCGGCAAAAATACGATACGCATGTCATACGATGTTGGCATGTCAAAGAACCCATTTGAACTCAGTAGGCCGAGTTCATAATGGCAAAATTGATCTCGGGAGTTTCCGCCAACACAAAGTTCCCATTTCTCTACTAGAAAGCGCTATAGTGTTCAAGGAGCTTAGATATCTAACATCTAACCTTCTTGACTTTCGTAGTCAAGGAACAACGAAATTTGACATGCAAGCTACCCTCTGGGTGTCAAATAACAAAGCTTTCACCCGACAACCGGGGCCATACGATATTATTATTATTATTATTCTCGAATCACCCACTTTGGGGTACGTCAGATCAATTACTTCTTAGATGCTTGTGCTCTCCTTTTCTCCCAATACTTCTTCATTCTCTCTGATCTTCTCTTTCTTTCCTCTTGTGATATCTGCATCGGTTTTCTGGAGACGGCTCTGGCTTGGAACTTCTTGGTGTTGTCTTTGGTCACGGTTTTGGCTGTACCATTCATCAACATGATTTCAGTAATCTGAAGCTCTCGCAGGTCCTTTTCCACTTCCGTAAACCAATTAGGTTTGTTCTTCTTTTTGGAAAAGAAGTCAAAGATTTTTCTTGGTTAATCGGGCAGGATTCATCCGGTAGATGTGTCCATAGAAATCAATCCTCCTTTTCCGTATGGTATCTGAAATTCTCTCAGACTTCACATAGAGGGTGTCGTTCCTATAGAAAACTTGTTTGTTATTTTGGAATTTAGGACCTATGATCTTCCTCAAAAATTTTCTCTCTTTGTTTTCCAATTTTTCCATTTGCCCTTGTCTTCTCAAGACTAGTGTTTCTGCTGCAAAGAGTGCCTCTGGCTTAATTACGGTGTTATAATTCCTGATTTTAGTGTTCCAGGAGAGGGCTTTCTTATTGTATGTATTTTTGGTTTTCTGGAAGGCTAGTTCCATTTTGATTCTTCTCGCCTCCATTGTTTTTCCTTCAAGGTTATTCCAGTCGATCCATTCTCCTAAGTATTTGAAACTATTAACCACCTCGATTTTATTAGCTGCTACTGTAACTCTCTTGGGCACATCCAAACTATTTGACATAATTTTCGTTTTTTTTTCAAAGGAAATTTTAAGTCCTATTTTCCCGGCCATCTCTTGTAATTCTGTGATTAGTTCTTTGGTTTCCTCCCATGTTTATGCGAGCAGCGCCAAGTCGTCAGCAAAGGCCAAACACTTAATCGTGATTCCTTTGTTTTTTTTCCTAGACGTAGGCTATTCCCCCTCGTGTTTTCGCATTCCATTCTCTCATAACTTTTTCAAGTGCACAGTTGAACAACAGGGGGGAGAGACCATCCCCCTGCCGGACCCCTGTTCGGATATCAAATGGTTCAGACAGTTCGCCCATGAATCTAACTTTAG
Source organism: Meconema thalassinum (assembly GCA_946902985.2). Classification (NCBI taxonomy): domain Eukaryota; kingdom Metazoa; phylum Arthropoda; class Insecta; order Orthoptera; family Tettigoniidae; genus Meconema; species Meconema thalassinum. The sequence continues at coordinate 1,536,418,662 of OX336388.2, forward strand.
AGGACGTATTCGTGAGCGTCTCCTTTATGAGGGCAAGGGTTTTCCTGTCCAGGCCAAACTCTTCCAAAATGTTGAGCAACGACTCTCTGTCGATGGAATCGTAAGCTTTTTGGAAGTCTACAAAGGTCACTATATACGGTTTCGCCCTCTGCTTCTGGTACGCTATAATGTTTCTGAGGTTTAAAATTTGTTCAGCGCAAGATCTCCCCTTTCTAAACCCTGCTTGATACTCCCAAAGTTGGCAGTCCAACTGTGGTTCTGCTCTTTCTAATAACGCTCTTGAAAATATCTTGTATGTCACGTCCAGCAGTGAGATCCCTCGGTAATTGCTAGGATCCGATTTCGAACCTTTTTTGTGAAGAGGGTGTATCAGGGCCATTTTCCATTCCACTGGAATGATCTCTGTCTTCCATATCTCCTCAAAAAGCTTCTGGAGTGAGCCAATCGCATCTTCACTGGCATACTTCCATAATTCAGCTGTTATCTGATTTTCTCCAGATGCCTTGAAATTTTCCATACGAGTCAGTATCTTCTGAATCTCTCTTACAGACGGGGGTTTAGAATCATGGTTGGGAGACGATTTCGGTCCACAATCGAAATACATCTTTTGGAGTGGTTCATCGCAATGTAGGAGTTCATTAAAGTAGCCGGCTAGAATTTTACAGTTACCCCTGTTACTATATGCCACGTTCCCGTTTTCGTCCTGAAGTTGGAGAGTTGGGGGGTCATATCTGCTTAGGTTTTCCTTGAACACCCGATAATAGTTTCTCATATTGTTCTTCGCAAAGTCATCATTCATCTTCCTGAGTAGTTGGTCACCATGCTCCTTCTTTACTTTCTTGATCCCCTTGGACACCATCTTCCTGGTTTCCACAAAGTGTTGTCAGGTACTCTCGTCCTTTTTGGTTTGCCAAACGTGCCACGCCTTCTTCCTCAGATCAAGTAGTCTAACACACTCGTTGTTCCACCATCTATGCTTCTTCGTCTTTGTAACAGGAGCAAGTTGTTCTGCCTCGGTTAGAAGACTCGTCTCCATCTGCCTCCAGTCCTGGCCTTCTAGGTCTCTGGTTAATGTGTCCCATTCTTCCATGTTCTCCTTAATTTTGTTTGGATCATATCTTCTTCGTATACGGTTGTTCCTTTGAAAGTTACTCCTAGGAATAATCTTCAGTTTAACTTTTGACAAGTAGTGGTCTGAGTCAAGGTTAGCATCTCGGAGAACACTAACATTTTGAATTTCCTTATGAAACTTCCGCTTTATTGCATCATGGTCCAACTGGAATTCTCCGAGGAGGGGATTAGGTGATATCCATGTCTTCTGTTTTCTCGGCAGTTTCTTAAAGCTAGTCGATTTTAAGACCAAGTTATGTGCCTGACATAATTCAATGAGCCTGATACCATTTTGGTTCGTTCTGTTATGTGCCGGGTAGCATCCCACTATATGCCTGAACTTCTTTTCTCTCCCCACTTGGGCGTTAAAATCCCCTAAAAGGATGACGTTATTTTTGTCTGGGATCTTCTGGATCGTATCGTCTAGTTTATCCCAGAAAAGTTCTACTTTTACCTTATCCTTTTTGTTGTCGATGTTTATAGGGGCATGAATATTCACAATTGTATAAACTTTGTTGGTCGACTTGAACGTGAGTGTGGATAGCCTTTCAGAGGTGGACTCGAAGCTTATGATGGGGTCTAGTATTTTCTTGTCAACTATGAATCCTGTCCCAAGATGAGGAACATTCTTCATTACTCTGGCCCCTGGTTTCCCCTTGAGTATCCTGAATCCTTCCGATTCAAAGCTGTTCTCATCTAGGAATCTGGTCTCTTGCACAGCCGTTATGATAATTCTATGTTCATTTAGTGTGTGTGTTAGAGTCTTAAGTTTCCCCACTTTCAATTTTTTTTTTGCATTGAAAGTGGCTAGGTAGTTTATTTTCCTGTATTTTATTGTGTTCGAAGTTCCAAGACGCTCCGACTCGTCTTTGTGTGACATTCAGACTCCACAGAATCTGAATGTCTGCTTGTGGATTGACCACCTGAGGTAAATAGTTTCATATCACTCCGCTCCATGATTGATAATTCTTTTAGTTTTGGAGGTGACTTCTAGAGCCACCATTTTTACAACCGTGGTTGTTAACTCCGGAGGATTATTTACAGCCGCCCCTAACATGGAGACAGACTGACAGTCGTGGTTGACTCCATTAGGTTCTTGCGCCCTCTCAGCCGTTGGGAAATGAAATTCGTCTTCCGCCTTTGAGACCTTTGACCAGGTTTCGCCTAGTAACCCTAGGTAGGGGCCCTATGACAGGGTGCTACTATCCGGAGCCAGATGGACCCTGGTATTTTTACGAGGTTGATACTCCTCCCGCTCCTCCTTCCTCATCACATGCGAAATGAGGCCCCGGGCTTATTATTATTATTATTATTATTATACCCTTAGAAAATAATTGCTGTGCATAATACCGAATTTAAAATGTATTGGATCATTCTCTGACGAATAGCAGGAGTCATTGCCCGAAGAATTCTCAAGAACACCATCTATGGAGTATTTAATGTAGACCATACATTTATTAGTTGGTAAATAAAGAATATAGTAGTGCTTACTTATACAAAGTTTCACTTTAATCTCTCATATGGAACGAGAAACAAATAAAGGACATTCTTAAAAACGTTGTGTAGCCGCTTCTTGAATATTTCGACAAGTTAACTACTTTGTACGTGTGTACTCTATACTGAGCTTCAAATAAAGAGGCTATGATAAGTTTAACTGCAATCGGTTGATTAAATAACCCAGAAGGTCAACTTATGCATCTAAAATATAAGTATTACAGATAGACATCTGAGATTTCTCGTTAAAATTGCACAAAACAATCATTTTCGTGTGTATGATTATTTTACATTGCATTGAGACTAGATGTCTTATTTCTGTTCAGTAAATGATACGGTACTTCTTGGTCTTATACGGCTTGTTGTAAATTCTAATCACTTGATAGAAAATGAAAAGTCAAGCAAAGCTAGATTTTATCTCACATCACATAATCAATCCAGCCACTTCAGTGGTTTCAGGTGTACTTCATGCTATGTGGATCTATTTGTGCCGGAATTGACAGTAATAGACTTCCACATCCAAACACCTCCCAAATTACAACAAATCGTCGTTGAAGAGACCTATCTGACAGTTGTTAGGTAACAAGTCTTGCTTCTTATAAAGTGGCCTCACCTTGAGGAACAGAACTGCCTAAAACGTTTTCCATAGCGATTATACTATAAGGATCAAAGTCGGGTAACGCGCAAAAGTTAGGCACATTATCGTGTTGGATGCTTATTTAAGCGTTCCTTTATTAAATGAAATTTAAATGCTTTTCAGTGAGTCAAAACGATTGTACACAAAATGGTACCCTAATTCTGTAATTAATCAATAATTATCCAAGTGTATTTATTAATATCATGTAATTTGTTCAGGTCTAGGAAATTACACTCATTAGGTACGCGACATTGTTTCTTAAACGACTATATCAGTCAAAATGAATGTACCTCGCTTGTTGTTGTTTCTTTTGAGGCTTCGCATCATTGTGGTCATGTAACCCTGTGTACCTGGGTGTGTGTAGAAATTGTCTGATTACCTGCTTCACTGTGATGTACTGTATGTAGTAAGGAAGGAAGTTTGTACTTCCACGGGACCTGCTTTGTACGTGAAATCCGAACCACAGGGCATGGCATTCCACTTCAAAAATCTCACATGTATCGACTGGGAATCAAACCCGGTCTACCTTCGTGAGAGGCAAGCAGCCAATGGCTGTTAAATACAACTTAATTTCAATAAACGTAGTAGAACGGTATTACTAACATTAAAATACAATAATCTTGGTCTGTGCTGTACTCCAGCAACGATATTATTATTTAGAATATTTACAACAAGTAGTTCCGGGGATTTTCATATATCCTTCATATGTTAATTGCCTCTATTAACAAACAAAATTTCAGTTTGATTGCTGTAATAGATTCATAGATATTGAGAACCTTCTAAATATTTTGGATGGTCGCCATGTTGGATTTTTATATACGTAGATCTTAAAGTTATGCCCTATTATGTGAGGATAATTGTGTAGGTGTAGTATTCAAATCTCAATCGCATGATTAGGACACTAGAAATGAAAACCAGATTGTAAAATTTCGCACAGCTGCCATCTTGTGGTTATGAAAACAATTGAAAAAATCAGTTACCAGTTAATTAAATTTGTATAAGCATTTACCGTACCAAGTTTTACTGCGCTCGGATGGTTAGGCCTAAATCGCGAGAAACGTTCATTTAGATATTTATATTTCGTGTCACCACCATGTTGGATTTGTGCTCACCAAGTTAATGAATATTCCATAGGTGAACTTACGTTTATGGCCTCTATCAACATACAAAATTTCAGTTTGGGATGGCTATCATTGATCAATAGATAGTCTATTGAGTACCGTCTAAATACACTGACCGGCCAAAAAAGTGGAACAGTAATTTAAAAAGTATAAAATTAGCCATGAAGAAGATGTTATCACATTTTAAAAGCTTTTCACGCATTAGGACACACATCTGAAACATTCGTGAATAGAAATTGACATTTCTTAGGGTGGTTTATTACCACCAATTACCCCCAATCTTCGATGAGCCTAACAAGCTGTCATGGACGCTAAGGGTGGAAACACTCGTTTTAGTGACCAGTGTTCCCGTGCAGTGCAGTGCAAACATTAACACTGTTTTGTTTTGCAAAAAAAAAAAAAACAGCCCAAAAGAACATTAGTAAAAAATAGAAAATTGTTAGATTTGTGAAATGTTGTGGTATTTCAAACATAGATTTTATAGCCTAAGTGTATTGGATCTGATGATGATCGCTTGACGATCGAAACTGGTCATCCTAGTGTTTTATTAATCTCATGTAATTTATTTCAGGATTAGGGCATAACCCATCTCTTTTGGGTACATTCGTGTTGACCGACTGAAAAGCACTAAACTCTTGTTTGTGAAATGTAACGAAATTTGTGAGTTAAAGCGTGTTGTAAAACATGTTTCAGTATTTTCTGTAGCCAACCACCTAACATGTACATGAATAATGCAAATATTGGAAAACCGATACATTTTAGTGGAATAAATTAAGAAATTACATAAAAAATTGAAGTGTTCCACATTTTTTGGCGGTCAGTATAGTTTGGATGGTCGCCATGTTGGATTTTTATATGTAAGCCATAGAGTAATGTACTATTAGATGACGATTTTTGCGTAGGTTCATTATTCAAACGCTCACTTCGATCGCATGATTAATACACAAGAAATCAGAACTTAATTTTAAAATTGCGCACAGCCGCTACCTTGAGGTTATGTGAACAATTGAATTATATTAGATGCCAGTGAATTACAATGTGTATAAACATTTATGTACTATATTTTATTGCACTCACATGGTTAAATCGCTAGAAAAGTCTATTAAAATGTTTCACCTTCGCATGGCCACCATGTGTTTGTGTTTTACAGGTGCATGGAAGTCTCATAGCTGAACTTCTGGTAGTACACTTTATCGCCGTACGAAATGTCAGGGTGATATCAGTAATAGTTTCGAAGATATGGAATGCCGGTAAAATATTTCGCACTGCCGCCATGTTGGATTGGTCAGACGTAATACAATTTGAAGGGCACGATCGGAGTCAGCCGAAATTGTACTTTGACTTTACTGAGTTTCATTGAACTCGCTCCAGCCGTTTAGAAGTTATTGGGGGGGAGGCACACACGGACGCACACACATACACACACACACACGCACAGACGGAACTCATAAGTCTATTTATTTCATTTATAATCAAGTAGTTCCGTGAAGAACTATACAGCCTATTTTCATATATCCTACTCATGTCAATTGTCTCTATCAACATACAATATTTCAGTTTGATTGTTGTGATAGATTCGTAGATATTGAGAACCGTCTAAATATTTCAGATGGTCGCCAGGTTGGATTTTTATTTTTGTACTATTACATTAAGATTATTGTGTACGTGTGGTATTCAAACTTCAATCGCATGATTAGAACACAAGAAGGAAAAACGAAATTTTAAAATGTCGCACAGCTGCCATCTTGTGAATATGAAAACAATTGAAATAAATTAGATGCCAGTGGATTAACATTTGTATAAGCATTTATCGTGCAACGTTTCACTGCACTCGGATGGTTAATTCGCGAGAAATGTCAATTTAAATATTTATACTTCGCGTCGCCGCCATGTTGGATTTGTGCTCACCAGGTTACTGAAAGTCCTATTGGTGAACATATGTGCATAGGCTCTATAAACATAAAAAAATTCAGTTTGATTGCTGTAAAAGATTCATAGATATTGAGAACCGTCTAAATATTTCGGATGCTCGCTATTTTGGATTGATATATGTACAGGCCATAGAGTTAGGTACCATTCAAGGAAAATTATTGCCTAGGTTCATTATTCAAACTTTCACATGGATCGCATGATTACGACACAAGAAATAAAAACTTTATTTTAAAATTTCGCACAGCCGCGATCTTGAGGTTATGTAAACAATTGAACAAAATTAGATGCCAGTGCAATAGAATATGTAAAATTATTTACTGTACCACATTTCACTGCGATCAGAGAGTTAAATGACGAGAAAAGTCTATTAAAATGTTTCAATTTCGCTTGGCCGCCATTTTCGTTTTGTACTTTACAGGTTTTTGAAAATTACATTGATAAACTTGTATCAGTACCCTTTATCACCGTACACAATTTCAGGGTGATATCTGTAATACTGTAGTTTCGGTGATAGAGAATGTCAGTGAAATATTTCGCTCAGCCGCCATTTTAAGGTTATGTAAACAATTGAACTAAATTAGGCTTCAGTGCATTACAATGTGTATAAACATTTGCTGTACCAAGTTGCATTACGTTTGGATAGTTAAATCGCGAGAAAAGTCTATTTAAAGTTCTCAACTTCGCTTGGCCGCCATGTTGGATTTGTAGTCACCAGGTTTTTGAAAGTCTCATAGGTAAACTTTTAGTAGTGCCCTTTATCACCGTACACAATTTCAGGGCGATATCGGTAATGGTTTCGGAGATACTGAATGGTGGGGAAATATTTCACACAGCCGCCATGTTGGATTGGTGTGACACAATAAAATTTGAAGGGCATGGTCGGGGTCGGCCAGAATAGTGACATGATCTTACCGAGTTTCATTGTAATCGCTCCAACCATTTAGAAGTTATTAGGGACACACACACACCTCACACACACACACGCACACACATGAAAATAGGCAAAAAATGGTTTCTTGCACACGGTTGACCACATAATTTACACAGGAATTCTGGTGAAGGGTCATGATAATCTGTTCTCCTGCAGCGTTTATGGTGGTATCCACGTACCGCCAGTGTTGTCACTGCGCTGTGGATCTTGTCGTTTGGACTTGTCCATTTCAAGTTGATCATCTCATCGGTTGCGTAGAATTCGGGCAGTATTTCTTGTCTCGTGTGTTTGTCTGCTCTGCTCTAATTGTGATTCTTGTTGAGTAGTTGGCTAGAAGAAACTAGTTCGCAGAACTTCCATGCGGAAAGTTTCTCGTGCTAATTCATATGCAAGTCTATATGCGGAATATTTCGAAATCTCTAGTGCGGCTTTAAGGAACCTAGCTTTCACTCTTTCTCTTTCCAAGGTTTGAAGGTTCCTGTAGCTAAAGTCATTCCATATTATTTGTATCCCGTATGTGAAGATAGGTAGAATTTTGGCCTCAAAGAGTTTCATGGCTGTTGTACGTGATAATTGTATGATTTATATGTCATCCGGCTCTGTCTTTCACGTGTATTCGAAATTATTTGGCTGTTGCTTGGAGTGTTACCCCCAAGTACTCGAAGGCTTTTATAATTTGCAGAATGATGTCCTGGAGACGAATGTGGTCGCTTACTGCAAGACTACTGCCCTTTCTAAAAACCATTTGTACTGTTTTGCCAAGTTCATTGAGAAGTAAATTTTTTCCGCCCACGTTGCGAGGTTGTCTATCTATCGCGTTCGTTGATCCAAGGACCATGTTATCTGTGTTGAAGGGCGGCAGATCTGATATACTTTATAGTTCGTGAGAAAATGGAACATGACTTTACGAAAATTAGCAATGTCAATATAGATTATTGGCTCTCCCCTTGATCATTCATGTTGGAAGCCCCGTTGCTGGTGAGTGCAAAGTTAAGGTTCAGGTAATACTGTAATCTTAGTCGTATTAGCGCTTAGAGATTCATATCCACGTTCATTCTATTATCCTCATAGTGGCTTTTCTGTAAATATCACAGTTAGTAATCACCTTCTGATACATCAAGTATTTCTTTTAGCCTTGTGTTTTACTATGTTCGAAAAGCGTAGCAAATAGGCCTACACCGCGTTTAAAAATTCCTGGAGCACAGATTACCCCCGGGAGTTCATCGAATTTGCATTGTTTACTGGCGCGTATACACATGGCTTTAATAGAATTAGGTTCTATAGCGTGCAGATCAACGTTCATATTTCTTTCATCATTGCCACATTTCTGAAGTTAATGAAGTCCGACCCTTTGCTCCTTCCCTGCTTTATACACAGCGCTACGTAACCATCACTGGTGCCAATTTATATTAGCCTAAAACTGCTAGATAACTGTCACTAGTTACTAAATTTCCTATGTTATCAATTAGCATCAGTCCCTTGATCTTAGTAATGTGAATCAGTGGTCTGATAACATGTGTTATTGTGGTTTGTGGAGTAACACTTCTATTTCTAATTGAGGCTAGAAGATCTAAATATGAGTTCCACCTCAATAAGTAGTGATTAGCATTTTTAACTGCCACCGTGGAGGTCCGGGTTGGATTCCCGACACTGCTAAGAAATGTTATTCAATACCGAAGGCTAGAAGGGCGTTTACTCAGCTTTGTGATGCATAACTGAGAAGATACCTAAGACGTCTTAATCTGACTAATATGAAGCTTGGGTTCTCTACTGTTCGTGCGCTACCAAAAATACACAAAGAATTACCCAGGTGACGGTAAAACTAATCATGCGATAACAAACATCGTAGTTTCCAAAACCACCTTAGGTATTGTTTAGGACCAGGAAAATTCTCTCAATCACATATAAAATAAAAATATTCAAAAATGGAAATAGCCGTTTTATTTCCCAACCTTTGTATGTTGTTTACATAAAAAGCAATAACATTTCCTATGTTAGAAAATGTTTTATATTTGTCGTAGTGATTAATAATAGACAACTCTTAAAATATAATGCCTATCAATACAAAATTAAGAACAAATTTTTGAATATCTATTCAATCGTTGGTACATGTTTCAGCCTGTCAAAAGCAATTCGGCTCAATGCAAGGTTTAAACATGTACCAACGATTGAGTATATATTCTTACATTTTCGTTAGGAGTTATATTTTAAAAACTAAATATTTATTGTTTACATGCAACTGTCTAATACTTACCTTATTTTTTTTCGTCACCTTGAAGGTACATTTTTTATATTATGGCCCCACTGCCTTCTTCAAGGCTAGGGACATTTGACTCTGACTGCCGATGGTCACAACCTCCATTTACGATTCAGGCACAATTAAATGTTCCCATTGAGGAGTGGGACCGTTCAACTCAAAAAATGCTCAAAGATATAATACTGAGCATGATCTATCTGAGGATTCGTAAAGCACCAATAAGTTAATAACTTATATCACTGCGTTGAAAACTATTTGTGATCTTCTAACTCATAACGCTCATTAATTTGTTTGGTTTAATGAACTGAGCGTTTCTTTTCATATTGGGTCCAGGGTTATTGATAAGTGTACGTTTTCGTTGGATTTGTTCTTCTTCTTCGTCTTCTTTTCTTCACTTAGGACCACGCGAAATCAACATTTTCTAGCCTTCCTGTTGGCCCAGTATTCCTTCATTCGCAACGAGTGTGTCTGTTTCCGTCGCTCTGACCATTGATGTTGTTTAGTCTTCTTCTCTTCTTCCTCAAAACCCCGCGTCTGAGTGACTTTTCTCATTTCCTTCCGGTCGTGTAAGTTTGGTAATCCTAATTCCTTTAAGTATTTTTCTGTAAATTTATACCAATTCGGTCAAGTAGCTTTGTTCTTCATGAAAGTATGTATTTTGTGTGTCAGTCTGTTCGGGTCAATTCTTTCTATGTGTCCCATAAATTGAATTCTTCGCATTCGCATTGGGTCTGTGATTTTGTTGTTGTATATTTCTGTATTAGGCTTTGGATAATGTACACCATATTTTGTTCATGGTACAAGGATTTTTCTCATTATTTTACGTTCTTTCACTTCTATTTGGTGTATTAGTGTTTTGTGTTGAAGATTGAGAGTCTCTGAAGCATAGAGAGCTTCCGGTTTGATTACTGTTGTATAGTGGCGAATTTTACATTTCCAGGAGAGACTCTTTATAATATAAATATGTATTGTTGATTGAAAAGCAGTTTCCATTTTCTGAAGACTCGATTCAATTGATGTCCTTTCGTTACAGTTTGCTGTAATCCATTCGCCTAAATATTTAAATTCGTTTACTTGAAATAGTTTATTGTTGCCAATTTGAAGTTCATCTCATGCGGTTTTGATGTCAGTCATACATTTTGGTTTTTTCAAATGAGATTTGTAATCCAATTTTCGCCACTTGTTCTTATAGTAGTTCAATTTGCTTTTGAGCGTCAGTGATATCTTGCGCAATTAGTACCATGTCATCAACAAATGCTAAGCAGTCTAATTCTATGCCTTTCAGTCTTGGCCCCAGTCGGTGTGTTGGTGCACCAGCTTTTCTCCATTCCCGTACAACTTTCTCACGAGCACAATTGAAGAGCAACGGGGACAGTCCATAGCTTTGTCGTACTCCTGTTTCTATTTGAAAGTCTGTGCTCAGTTCTCCCATAAATTTCACCTCGGATTTGGTCTCCGTGAGTGTTTCTTTGATAATGTTTGTCGTCTTCTGATCAAGTCCAAATTCTGCTAATACTTTAAAAGGTGATCCTATGGCTATACTACTGTATGCTTTCTTGAAGTCGACGAATGTGATGACATAATTCTTGTTTGATGAGCTGTGGAATTATTTCATACAGTTCTTTAGATTTATAATTTGCTCTACGCATGACTGTCCTTTTTTGAATCCTCCTTGGTACTCGCTGATTTCTGGATGCAGTTGATATTCTGCACGGTTCAAGAGAGCTTTGGACAGAATTTTATAAGCTATTGAAAGTAGTGGAATTCCATGATAATTGTTGGGGTCTGTCTTGCTTCCTTTATTGTGCAGTGGATGTATGATCGCCATTTTTCGTTCTGAAGGGATTTTTTCATTTCTCCAGATTACATCCTAATTTCTTTCAGTTTTGTGATGAGATTTTCCCCTGCATTTTTACATAATTCTGCTGTGATTTGATCGTCTCCTGATGCTTTGAGTCATTTTTCAAAGAGTGAATTATCTCTTTAATTACCTGTATACTCGGTGGTTCTGAGTCTGGGTTTCGTGTGCATGGTAAAATTTGAATTTTTCTTGTGGTTCTTCACAATTTAATAATTTGGAAAAATATTTCCCCAGGATTTTACAGATTTCGGCGTTGTTGTGAGCAATTTCCCCGAGTTCATTTTTGAATTAGAGTGATGGGGAGAATACTTGGTTAATTTTTGTTTGAATGTTCAGTATTAGTTTCGTGAATTGTGTTTCCTGAAGTCAGATTCTATTTCTTGTAATTTTGTGTCCTCATGCTGTTTACGAATCGTTCTTATAGATTTAGTGACCGTTTTAATGACGTCCTTGAGGTCCTGCCTAGCTTTCGGATTTTTGTTGCATGACCAATTTAGCCATGCCTTTTGTCGAGTTTCATGAGTTGATCACTCTCATCTGTCCGCCATGCGTGATTCCGTGTCTTGGATTGTGGCGCTTTTTTTCTGCTATTTTTACAAGTCCTGTTTGAAGTTGTTGCCAGTTTTGTGGATTTAACCTTTGTGTTTCTTTTCTAAACTGGCCATTGACTTTTATCTTATGTACATCGTATTTTTGGTGTGGGGCTTTCTGAGTAAACTTCCTCTTTTCAGGAATGATATCCAAGGAGAATTATGTGGGGTAATGGTCTGAATCTAGATCTAGCCCTTAAAGAACTTTAAGGTTCATTATTTCTACTGTGTTTTGGCGGGAGATCATTAGATGGTCCTGTTGGTGATCACCTAATAGTGGATCAGGCGAGATCCACGTTTTGGTTTTAGAAGATTTATTCGTTGGATTTATTATTCTTAGTTGCACATTAAATAATACGATATCGGTTCCACCTCAACACACGGGGAAATATGTACAACTTTTTGCTGAGTGTATACAGAGGTGTGCCAATTATTAGAATCAAACAAAAGAATTTGAATTAGCCACAATTTCATTGTTCCAAATCATTTTTTGACAAACTGCTGGCATCTTTTGATACCCTACTTAGTAATGTTTCATTCCCGTGGAATTACACCATTTTCCATAAGGAATTGCGTATGGAAACTTTCGGAATATCGGATTCTGAGGGATATCTGAGCTGGGTCTGTTTTCTATTTTTTCTTTGACTTTGGAATGTACCCTATAAGTCAGGTGATTTAAATCCACAGTTCATGATTCATTGAATAGTTCAAAAGCGGATCATCAGTGCAAAGACCCCAAATCGCTCTGTTCTAAAAGTAGAGTGAAGTAATCAAAATAAAACGGGTGGGGATTATGCATTAGCAAGGCTCATGTGTTAGTTGAAATTCTTAACAATCATTTTACTAGTTTCTTAAATGAAAATATAATTAAGACTCTTGGAGAAACATTTGAAGTAATTTCAGCGCCTTGTAAACATATTTAGTGCATTAATCCATGTAAAGTAAAAATGCAATTTTGGAAAATTGACTTCGAGTCTAATATTTTGCACACCTCTGTAAACCAATAACGTTATGTCAGTAATTGTGGAAAGTACCTACCATACTCACGTTTAGAGCGTGCTTATATGAAGACTCATAGAGCGGAAGACTTCCTTACCTGAAAGGAAAAGAAAACAGTGCTAAAGAAAGAACAAAAGTTAATGTCAAACAATTAAAGGTGAAATTTTATATCTTGGAAGTGTGGATCAAATATAAATGATTTAAAGGTACTGTACCCACCTCCGGGATAGATATGTAATGACCCTGATAAAAGCACAGCATATTATCCCGGAAGGGTCAAGCGAATACCAAAGAAATAAAAATGAGTGTGTTTGATGATTAGTTTGGTAAAATAGAACAATAGTAGCTCGGGTAAGCACGAGAAAAAATATCTCCAGGGCGTGATGGTTAAAAAAGAGGAAATAAAATGGGCAACCACAAACTAGGTTTCATAAAAACACACTCTTGGTGAAGCCTTATTTTAACAAGGAACACTACAAGAAAACTGAGAAATAACACAAATCGGATAAGATAAAAGAACAAAAACAATGTATTGCTTCTGGTTTGCAAATTGAAATCAAACACATCCTGCATCCGATACTAACGGTATTACGAAATTAAGTTATGGGGCAAATGTTCATGTTCAAATAAACCGGCCAGTTCGTGCCTACACTTGTTTCACAGGACCCAAAATATAATAATTCAAAAATAATTAAAAGTTCATCTGTCATCTCAGGAATTTTCTCGAGGCACTGTCACTTCACTAGAGTTGCTGAGTGACCTGCCCATTTAATCATATTGCAAATATTAAACTATCCTATACAACACTTCCTGTGAACAAATCTGAAATTGATAAATTTTCCCATCAGTTAACACAATCAATGATCCTGCACACATGTATTTGGAACTCTGTGGAGAAGCAACAATTCATGAATGCTAAAAATTCATTAGTCCAGTCACGATATTTTATATAGAGAACACAAATCAAACAATCACCTCTCAATCTAGAATGTGTTATCGAAGTTTCGAAGGATTCATCATGAATATTTTACGTGTGCTAATAATTTAATTAAATGATTCACTATCATCATGTTACTTAAGTGTCTCTGCCAATTATAGGCAAGATTTCATAGAGCTTTAACTGTTAAATGAGCCAGTCATAATTTGACTTTCATATCCGAAACGATCTTAATTTTATTGAATAACCTCCACTAGGTGTGTTAAAATATTTTCCTATACGACATTATCAGGATCAGATAAAACTAATGCATCCTTAAATCGTATGTCACTTAGCAACAATACGCCCAAATCCCTAAATAGAACATAATTCTCAATAGAAAAACACATATTTTCACTACCATAAATCATGTCTCCACTGGACTATGATTCCACTAACGCGATATCCCAAGAATGCAGATCACCATCTATACATTCACAACTACAAATATTCTCATAATTCTCAAATTGGATCTCACTATAACCTCACTGTTATGTGGCAATATCACCGATTAATCTATTTGTGCTATGTTGAATGCATAAAGGATATTCTTTAAACATATCTCGAAACCGCATAAAAGATCGTCATTCAAATCGTCAATCACATCCATAATTCAGTAACAGTACTATACATTTTAATCTGATGGATAATAAATCAATGAACATCTTATCAACAATTTCTCAATAATATTGGATCAACCAAATCACCGTTTAATATTTGAGTTGTAGACTAATGTATCACGCAGCTCGTGACTAATTCTTCTTCCTCTTTCAGTAGATCTATCCAATGACAGGCTTCAACTGGACGTCCGCCATTTCTCTTTGTCCTGAGCATCTTCTTTCATTTGCTTGTAACTTCTTCCCCTCTTCATATCTGTTAACATTCCAAACTTTCCTCTTCCTCTCCCTCTTTTTCCTTCTAACTTTCCTTCCATGATTCTTTGTAGTAGACAATTCCTACGTAGTATGTGGCCCATCCAATATATCTTCCTCTTCTGTATCATCCTCATGAAACTCCTCTCCTCTCCTCTCCTCTCCTACCCTTCTTAGCACCTCCTCATATCACATTCTATCGGTCCATTTCACTTTCTCCACACCTCTCTATAACCACATTTCAAAACTTTCAAAATATGTTTGCTCTTTTTGTCTGACTGTCATTGTTTCCACACTCTACAGAACACATTCTGCAAACATCTTCCTAACTTTGATCAGTATGCTTCTGGTTGTTAATAAACCTTTCACTCCCCCCAAAAGCTCTTTTCGCAATGGAGATTCTGCGACTCACTTCTTCCGTACAACTCCCGCTGGATGTTATCAAGCTTCCTAAATACTGCAATGATATTACCTGTTCTAATACCATTTCATCTATTGTTACATTACATGTGCCTTCTTCCTTTCCTACTCTATTACTTCGGTCTTGGTAATGTTTATTTTCATTCCAAACTCTTTACCCACACTTAAAACATTCTCCATCATTACTTGGAACTGTTCCTTCGTCTCTGCTAGAACAGCCTTGTCATCAGCATACTTGATGGTTTTTATACTCTCTCCTTCCACTACCAGTCCTGATTTTTCCAAGGCCGTATTGATTAGCTTTTTGGCATATATATATATTGAAAATTGTTGGTGACAAACAGCAACCCTGTCTCGTACCTCTTCCAATACCCACCTCTTCAGTTTCTTCATCTTCTACTCGATCTACCACTCTCGGGCCCAAATACAATTGCTTCATCAATCTTCTATCCTTCCAATCTATACCAGCATCTTTCAGAAAAGTCATAAGCATACACCAGTCAAGTCTGTCATATCCTTTTTCCCAGTCGACAAAACAAACATATATTTCTCTATTTACTTCCAAAAATCTTTCTACAACTATCCGCAGACACCCAATTACATCTCTGGTACCTCTTCCTCTTCTGAATCTGAATTGATCCTCTCCTATATTCTCTTATATTTTGCTTTCTATTCTTCTTAGCACTATTCTGGTCACCGCCATAGTGATATGCCATGTAAAACTAATTGTCCTATAATCTTTACATTGATTGGCATTGCTTTTATTTGGCAAGGGAACCATTATGGTCCTAAGGAGGTCCTCAGGCCAGATACATGAGTCATATATGTTATTGACCAGATTTGTAATTCTAACTATTGCATCCTTCCGTAAGGCCTTCAGTGCCTCAGCCGGTATTTGATCGCAGTTCATCGCTTTCCTTTAGATCCTGGATCACTTTTTCTATCGTTGGTCCCCGGTGAGTTTCTTCACATTCATCTTCCTCCTCTAATGTAAATCCTTCGTGAACAGCCGTAAAATCATATACTGTAGATCTTCTATGTATGCCTTCCATACATCTTTGTTTTCTTCGATATTCGATGTCACCTTTCCCTGCTTGATTAGTATTCCTAGCTTGCCAATTTTTCTCGGTACTCTCATTGTTAAACACTTTGCAGGTCTGTACAATTCTCCTTCTATCTTTCCTTGCCTCTCTAATTATTCAATTTCCTCACATTGCTTTCTCATCCAATCTTCTCCTGCTTTGTCAGCACTACTTATCCAAGTGTTGACCACGTCTGACAAGCTTACAGTAGGCTACTGCACGTTATTCCTTACTATAAGTCAGATATCCTTCGAGGATTCTCTCCCTCCCTGAAGTGATTTCCACGAAAGAGGTCACACACCACCATGTAGGACAATATACCACCTGCCTGTTGTTGTGATGACGTATCTCGCGATGGTTGGTCATGCAATATTGCATGATCGCACTAGTTTAAAGTACAGTATTTCCCTGACACTATTAGCTCCATACTGTCACTTAATGCCGTGTGTTCATGTGATGCAAACAGAGTGATTATGAGCGGCGTAAACCCCGATAATTACCAGTATCTACTGTAACTGTTCACACAGCCACAAGTAGTATAGATACATTACTATAAGCCTCGATATTCGCTCACGCACGAAAATTCATTTCCAGTATTGTATTCATCACAAGCGTCCAATATTAATACTTAACATCTCTAGGGTTAGTCGAATTGAAATAGGTAGAATCGTTTTCAAAGCTACACCTACATTATTACTAAGCATAAGTAAAAATATATGAGCCTTATAGTAG
This sequence comes from Meconema thalassinum, assembly GCA_946902985.2. Classification (NCBI taxonomy): domain Eukaryota; kingdom Metazoa; phylum Arthropoda; class Insecta; order Orthoptera; family Tettigoniidae; genus Meconema; species Meconema thalassinum. The sequence continues at coordinate 1,536,435,676 of OX336388.2, forward strand.
TCGCATATGATGTGTAACATCTGACATGTTATACTACTATGAAATTGAGATGAAATATATGTGAAGTCATCTGACATGTTATCGTACTCTAACTACACAGCTTGGACATTCTTAAAATGTTAATTTACGCTCGGTTTTCATACTGGTACTTTGATGAATGTATAGATTGAATTGGAGATATGCTACTGTCACACTTGTTTCAAAAAACATCACATATTGTGCTGTAAATTAAGAGGAGGAATGAAACCATAGTCTCTAGCCCATCCACCCTACTACTAGAAATAATGTTCAATACAACAATCAAATTTCCCAACTCCTGCTTGGTGCAAAATATTGTAATAAAATTAGATAAATCGTAATTTCATGTAGATTCTGTTAAAATGACGCACAATGTTATGACAATTTGTTGATCGAGATGGCCTTGACTTATCACGTATTGCTAAACACTACTGGTATAACCACTGGAAAAGGAAGGAAATATTGAAGAAATATACACAAGGACTAGAGCTCGGTTGGAAGGTAACTTAAATCTATTAAAACATTACTAGTTACAATATAAATACCATATACAATATCGAAGAAACCACATATATTACAAACGGCATCATCGATTGGGAACGGCGCCATTTTGTTACATTTTGCGGTGGAGAACTCCATAGAGTAGAAAGAGTGGAAGTGTCACTTAGCGACCTACGTCGTGTGAGGTTCCGAGTTTAGCCGCGAGGTTAAGACGTACTCGGAAGTGCTTACCGTGAGAGGGTATTGTATTTTTGAACTAGTAAAAATGGCGAATGTCAGGAAAAACACTATTAAATGCGCTTTTGAAGAAAGAAACAACAGACCGACACCACTTGAAATACATAGGTGGATAGCAAACGACCTGAAGCTTAATAGAGATCAAGTACTAGCGATTCAACTAAACAACGGGGAAAATACAGTGTACATTAAATTAGTGTCCACGTTACTTTATGAAAACATATTATCTCGACATGAAGGTGTGAAATCCTTCCGGCTAACTAGCGGTAACACCACGAAGATAACTATCACTGCTGCAGACTCTTTGACAAAACGTGTACGTGTATTTAATCTACCTCCCGAAGTCAACAACGAAAGGCTCTCTCGCGTGCTTTCTACGTACGGAGTTGTCAAGGACATACGGAACGAGTGCTGGAATGATGCATATGATTTTTTTGCTGTAAGTAATGGCATACGTATCGTAACAATTGAACTTAAATACCCCATACCATCATATTTGACGGTCAATGATTATAAAGTTGTGTTGACATATGAAGGACAAGCTAAGTACTGCTTTTATTGTAAAGAAACCTCCCACTTACAAGTAGACTGTCCGAACAGAAGGAATCGCCCAGAACTTCATGTCAGTCAGCAAACATACAGCACGGTGCTGGGTGAGTCTGATGGGAGTAGTACGCTAAGCAACACTACGGACATGGAAACTGCAGTACTTTCCCCTGAATATCCAACCATATCAGAGGACCTTCATAACAGGCCCCATTCCACAAACACAGATAGTTTTGCAGAAGTATCTCACCCATCAAATAACGTAGTTGAAACATCCCTGATTACTTTACATAGTAATGAAGAGGGAACTATGACGTCACGATCGGACAGCACGGGAAAGGGACACACCAGCCATCCAACAAAGCAGTCTGTGCAGCAGCCAGATACTATTGACGGACCTGTCACTACTGACGTACCCAAAACCCAATTTACGTGGTCGGAAGACATGGAATTTCAGGATGTCATACAAGAAGAACGAGAACACACACAAGTAATAGGCTTCCCAACAGTCTCAGTTCATTCGAAGCACCCTCCAGCTAACAATACCGTTCGCTCCCAATTACTTCACGTGCAAAGCACTGACATAGTTCAGGAAACCATATCTACTACATCGGGGGCAGAGTTCACTTCCACCTCTGATGCAGCAATCAGAGTAAGTAAAACGAAAGTCACGGACGTCAGTGGAAGTGCCCTACATCCACAAACAGGAGCAATACCCAAGGTCACAGATAAAGCCAACATTAAGGACACCCATAATCTTCCCATAAAAACTGTCAACAAAAACACTGCGAGGGAAGAAGATAAATTATATAACACACAAACACGAAGTGAATCACGTAGTCGCCGTAAATCACCGGAAGTGCACACCAGTAAAACATCACTCCAATGATCCCCTCAAATAATTGCTCATCGTCAGTCAAATGCACTCAAACATACTGATGCACGTCACCTTCATCCTATTGTTCTTTGCATATGAGTGTATTGCGTTGTTTTGCGACTTTAAATATCAATGGCATCATAAGTTTAACGACACGTTTTCTACTTCAGGATTTTCTCAGGACTTATGATATTGACATTTTATTGCTTCAGGAAGTAAATGATCCAAACTTGGACTGGTTGAGTGGGTACGAATACATAGCAAATGTTGGCCCATCTCTCCGAGGCACAGCTGTCGTTTACAGATCAGGGTTAATTGTTTCGGAAGTGGAGTTACATCCGAGTGGCAGAATAATTGCTCTGCAATGTGATGACACATTAATTGTTAATGTCTACGCCCCTTCTGGATCACAAGGTCGTCTGGCAAGAGAACATTTATTTGAAGATGACATCAGATACTTTCTCCAGGGCCCGATCAATAATATCATATTAGCAGGCGATTTTAACTGTGTTTTAAACCCTCGAGATCAAACCGGCGCTTTCAACAACTGCCGCAGCCTCAAAAGTCTCGTAGACGGATTTAACCTCCATGATGTGTGGGAACTTAAACATGGAACCGACGTCCAATTTACTTTCTATCGTGCCGGATCAGCATCTAGAATAGACAGGGCATATATAGCACGAGGAATGCGAGATAGCCTGCATAGTTCCACAGTAGTGCCAGTATCTTTCAGTGACCATCACGCACTTTACTTTAAGTATTTAACAACGTCACGACCACCTATATATGGACACGGTTATTGGAAACTAAACGCATCCCTCCTTCACGACCAAGATGTGCGAAACAAATTTGAAACCCTTTGGATGAAGCTGCGCAGTAAAAGGTCGCAATATCCATATCATATGACTTGGTGGATCGAGTTTGTAAAACCTGCTATTAAAAAGTTTTTCCAGCAAATTTCAAAACAGCGTGCCTGGGAGAGGAGAAGTACTTTAAACTTTTATTATGATGTATTATATGAACTTCAGCAAAAGCAAGCAAATGGCGACGATGTCCTTGGTGAAATGAAAGAAGTTAAGCATTCAATTTTAAATATTCAGGAAAATTATTTAAAGGGTGCATTTATTCGAGCAAAGATTCCCTCAGTCATAGAAGAAGAACGTTCATCACTGTTCCACATCTTAACAGAAAGGCGTAAAGGGCAGCAAAAGACCATTACTAAACTTCGGGACGAGCATGGCAGCACTCAGTCGAACATGGATGATATCCTTCAAATTGGTGCAAAGTATTTCACAACTTTTTTCGCCGACGTCCAACTAAATAGCGAGCAAAGCGATGGGACCTTACAACAAAACCTACCCAGACTGACCGCAGAGGATGCATCGATGCTGGTAAGTGATATTACCTCGGCGGAGATTTTCACAGCACTAAGCCAAACTCAACGTCACCGCTCTCCTGGACCTGATGGAATACCATATGAATTCTATCAATTAATGTGGAATATACTAGGAGAAGATCTTCTTCAAATTTACCAGGAGATTATGGGAAACCCACAAATCATAACTGAAGAATTCACTGCTGGAATTATCATTTTAATTCCGAAGATCAGAAGACCACTTGGAATGGAGGATTTCAGACCTATCACACTTCTCAATACAGATTACAAAATCTTTACAAAAATCATAGCATCCCGAATCAAACCGCAACTGCTACAAATTATAGGGCAGTGGCAATCCTGTGCGACTCCAGGAAACAATATCATCTCGAACTTGTTGGTGTTAAGCAATATTATTATTCTACATGAGAAAACTTCTTCTAATCTTCCCCCTACGACACTAGTCAGTCTTGATTTTCAAAAGGCCTTTGACAGAATAAAACATTCATATCTATGGTCTACACTGAAAACCTTCGGGTTTCCTATCGGGTTGATTAAATGCATTACAGGACTGTACAGAACAGCACAATCTAGAGTAATCATTAATGGACATCTCACATCGAAAATACCCATCCGTAAATCGGTTCGTCAAGGATGCCCACTTTCTATGATCCTGTTTCATCATAGCACTGGAACCCTTCCTCCGGAGGATAAACCAGAATGTAACAGGTCTGACGATCAATGAGAAAAAAGTGGCAGTAAGAGCATATGCCGATGATGTATGCATTGTTCTCACAGAGGAAAACGACGAAGACCGTATGCTGACTATCATAAACGAGTTTCAGCAAACATCTGGATCCCAAGTCAATCCATCAAAGTCTGGAATGATGTTGCTTGGGCAACATCCGTTACCCACACCTACTCGATCTTTCCCTATTGTGCAAAAGCTGAAGATTTTGGGAATTATTTTCCAGAACAAATTTAAAGATATGATAAGTGAAAACTGGGCGATGGTAATCAATAAAGTGAGGCATACCTTATTCCAGCAAAATACCAGGTCCCTAAATCTCATACAGAAAGTATGGCACATTAATGTGTTTGCTTTATCCAAGATATGGTATCTCGCACAATTCTTACCTGCAACGAAACAAATTAGCCAACGTTTAGAATTGTGTATCGGTCACTACCTCTGGAGAGGATCGCTGTACAGAGTCGCCCGCGACCAATTATACTTGCCAAATCTCCAAGGAGGCCTCAATCTAACCTGTGTCGATATGAAATGTAAAGCCCTCTTAGGGCGCACCATCCTCCGATCTATGTCAGGAACGCGGAGTCAAACAGAATTGACTTTTCTTCACCCACCAGCACTTATGATGATAAATGGGCGATATAGACACATACACCCGGCTTTTCGTGCCGTTATCAATAGAATAGACAGTTTACCTCAGGAAAGGAAAAATCAGGGGGAATTTAATTCAACGAAGAATCTGTACACATATTTGCTGAAGGGGCAACAGAAGCCGCTATCAATAGAACATAAATTCACCCAAAGACATTGGAGAACGATTTGGTTGAACGCCTCAAATAAATACATCCCAACACAGTGGAGATCCACACTCTACTCTGTGATCAACGACATTGTGCCTACAGCGACTAAACGCATACGTCACAATATGGCTGAAGATGCTCAATGTAGACGATGTGGAGATGTCGACACATTAGTGCATCGAGTGACATCCTGCCAAGGGGCTCGAACAGTTTGGACTTGGACGACTGCTATACTGCGGAGAATACATCCGGGGATAGACCACCTACCAGCGGAGCGCATAATGGTTTGCGATTTTGAACTTACTGGGAAACCAAAACAAAACGCTGTAACCTGGTTTATAGCGGCAGCAGTGGACTGGAACATAACAGCGCACGAAAGAGGTGGGGGCACCTTAAGGGATTTTGTAAGTTCCATCAGAAGAATACGCTGGACAATGGTACAAAGCAAAAGTGTACAGAAGTTTGCAACGCATCTGTTTCAGTTTTGATTGTCGGATGTGACGGCCAAATTTTGAAACAGTACTGAGGGGATGTTTCGTTGCAAACACTGAAAACTGCCTCTCAAAAACCAACACAACTCGGAAAGATTTGACCCAGTTCTATAAAGATGTTAGATGCAAAGATATACAAAACAATACCAAATGATTTATTTCGTGCATGATGCAAGCTTTTAACGTGATGGACGACGACGGAAATGTAAACATAGAACAGCTGAAGATGAAAGCTCGTTTCGATCTACAGTGACGTCATCAGGGCGGACTTCATAAATGAGCTCAATGATATGGCTAAAAAGAGCAACGAAGGGTCTGGTCCTTGTGAGAGAGCATTCCTATTTATAATTTCAGGTTATAAGACACAAATGGGGAATATGGATACGCAAGAAATGATTACAACGGTTCAGAACATGAGTGGAGAACTTCTGGTGAACTGTTTATGTGAACTTTTCATGAAAAGTGACCAATATTTTATTTCATTCAGAGATATAAAACTAATGATACATACTGTAGGTCAATTGTTTACCAATAAATAAGAATTCTAAAAAAAAAAAAAAAAAAAAAAAAAATGATAAATATCGTATAATTCGATAATCTGGTAGCAAAAATAATTGCTAGGAATAGGGTTCGAACCTGAGACCTCATGATTCGCAAAACAACACGCTATCATCGCAGCTATTACAACCACAAATATTTAGAGTATAAGACGGTTACTTATTTTCACGTACCGCCATGAGGGGCTAGCCCAGTTCCCGTACAAACACACAATGTGGGTTAATATCTGAATAGCCATTGTGTAGAAACATAATACCGGCATTGCCGACTAGTTACAATGTTTCATATTAAAGCATTTCATCATTTAAATACTGATACGAAGACTTTGACCATGTGGTTTGTGTTTCAATCAGTTGACCCCAGAGTTCGCATAACTTTGCATTGAAAAACACGTTACTCGGGGAGTGGATGCCCATGACTTTTATCCAGAGATTGACACTGCCCTCAGTGACGGTAGAGGTGGGATCCCTCGCTTAGTGCGTGGGAAAAGCCGATCCTGGAGGGTATAATGATAGCGGAAAAAGAAGATTGAAAAATAGACCCTTAATTAATCATAATTGATTTCAGCAAATATGATATAATGAATATTTTCACACCAAAGAACGACAACTTGAAGATGATTTATTGTAGGAATAGCTGTAATGGGGCCTCCAAATATTGACGTAAACCGTATGCGATAGTACGTAGTGGTACCAATGTCCGCCACCATGCGCACTCATTGTTTCCTGTTACACTTATCCGTCAATCCCTCTTACGTCCCTTCTTTCAAAATCACTCCCACAAAAATATCCACTCCCGGCACTAAAAGCCATACGCTAAATAAATAAATCCAGCAACCGAGCGGAAAGTTAGTGCCGAAAGTGTCCGAGGACATGTTCGGCTCGCCAGGTTTGTAGCAGCTTCGAGACGGACACCCAATGGGTGAGCTACAAGTGCCGTTGGAGAGGAAAGTTGGATTGTAAGGACGCGGAGTTGGAAGGTAGCGGCTGTGGCCTTTAGTTAGGGACCAACTCCGGCATTTGCCTGGAAGGAAGATGGGAAACCATAGAAGACCATCTTCAAGGTTGCCGGCGGGGGGGATTCGAACCTCCTCGCCTGCCGGATGTGAGCGGCTGCCAGCAGTCATGCCGTAACGACCACGGCTAACTCACCCGGTTACACATCAAAAAGTTAGTTTTAAAGGTAATAATAGTAGATGTTTATATTTGTCTGGAGTGATTTGTAAGACGATACACGTACCGATTCTTGCCGAATACACTTTGTTATTTAAAATGATGTTATCAGGAGTACATAAATATTAAATTTTAGCCATGACAACCATTTCTTCTGCCTTGAAGGAATACAAATTTTGGGTGTATTTTGAAACTCTCTAAACTTGGATTTGTTATACGTAGAAAGCTAGATTGGTACGAGGACTGGAACGTGGTCTACTCAGCCTCGGGTGGCCCAAATGAGTAGAGGGGATTCGATTCTCCCTCAGCCATCCTGGAAGTGGTTTTCTGTGGTTTCCCACTTCGTCTTCGGGCAAATGCCGGGATGGTACCTTCTTCAAGGCCATGGCCGCCTCCTTCCCTCTTCCTTGTCTATCCATCCTAACCATCCCTTACCTTCCCTCGTGAGGCCCCTGTTCGCTTTGCAAGTGAGGCCGCCTGGGCGAGGTGCCAATCCCACCTCACCAGTTGTATCCCTTCCGATTCGATGTTCCCAGCTCTAGGACACTGCCCGTAGAGGCGGTAGTGGTGAGTTCCCTCGCTGAGTCCGTGGGTTCCACCAACCTGGAGGGTAAACGACAAAAAAAAAAAAAAAGCTAGATTTGTCATCCGAGTAAATGAACATGAAAAATGCATTAATAGAAATGTATTATGTATACATTATTGAAATAATTCGTACGCTTAAGAAAATATATTTTCTCTTCGTAACAATTTTGGGGAACAAATTAATTTAATTAAAATGGAAAGTAAACTCATGTAGCTCACCTGACTGGTCCAAGTGTTTGTAATTGACAGCACTCGGTTGGCTTACATGTCAATGGTACCGTTCCAGTGCTTCAAATCAGAATTACATTTTATGTCAGAGCCTCTGTAGTGGCAGCCAACACTATTAACCACTACACCACGAGACTTGCATTAAAGGAATGTAACGTGTGAAGTGAAGTTTGAACGAAGAAAGATACTTAAATTAATTAAGACTGTGGAAAATGTTTCATAAATAAATGGTTCTTTTTCTCTCTCAAGCAACTTCAAAAGTTTATAAATACATCTTTGATCTGAGAGTATGCATCCCGGAGACTGGTTGGATCCTCAAAAATCACCATCGTAGGTCATGTGAGTAGAAACCACAAAAACCCAAGGCAGCGCTATATTTAGGCATACTAGGTAAAGTGAGGAGTGATGTAGTTTGTTATTACTTTCCTCACTGAGTCAGAACCGTACTGACCCTATGAGTAGATCCTTTTACAGCATTCACAGGCAGTTGTTGTGCCCTGAATGTCATTACTCAGTACCACTCATACCTCAGTAGGTTCTAGACAATCACAGCCATGAATGAGACTGAGACATCGGTGAAAAGCAACTGTTTGCTCTAGGCTGTGCCACCAGAAAAATGTAATATTACTGCATTCAACATGAGATGGCAACAAGCCAATGGCAGTCAGAAAATAAACATCTAAAATTTCTCTAAATACGTATTAGTGTCACACAACGAACTTCTTGACCTTTTCATTCCCAGAGATGAAATAATTCTGTAGACTATTTCTATATTTGAAATTAATATCCTCATTATTCTTAATGAGTACAACACGTTGTAAAATCAAATGGTCTCAAACACCTATTGGTATACGATTCCTTCTTTTAAATGCGATGTCTCCTACCTTTCCAGAAAGCAGAATCCCATTATACGACGATCCTTGCATTCTAATTTCGAATTCAAATGTTAAATTCCAAGTTGACCGGAGGTCGTACAGTCTATTTCCTTGGCTTCATATTTCCCAGTAATCCCCAGGCAACATGTAACAATAGCAATTAATTCAGCGGTTTAGTCTAATCTGCTCATACGACACCCGCAAAGTTGGGCGTCCCCGTCCCTGTGGCCGGCATGTGCACTATGTCTCCTTGTTAATGTTGTTAGAGGGTGGGATAAACCCTCTCTTCACTTCTGAGTATAACTCCCTGATCCCCTTACCTCCTGCCTCAGTGGCAATGAGGCTATTCTTCGTGGGATCGAGGTGAATGCGAGGGATTTGCGCTTCAATCGTTCAATAAGCCGTGAAAGCTCCTAAAACTGTAACTGAGAGGAGGAGAAGATATTCTGTTATTCATTTTAGGGACTCGGAAGATCTAGGTCATCAGTGCTATGTAGGCCTACTTGGATTTGTGTTGATTTGATCACCTGTCTTATGTCATGACTGGTAGCATGAGAAGAAGAAGATACCGCTTGCTTTCAGAGCAGTAGTTCGTGGTTTGGTCCCTGATTGTGGAGTAATGGCTAGCGTTCTGGGTTGTCGCCCCGAAGATCCGGGTTGGTTTCCCAGCTCTGCCTAGAAATATAATTTTGGTCTGAGGGCTGCAACGGGGAACACTCAGCCTCGTGAGGAAAAACTGAAAAGAAGAGGATTGGATTCCCTCCTGAGCCATTTTGGAAGTGGATTTCTGTGGCTTCTCCCAATTCCACTCCAGGCAAATTCTGGGATGGTTCATAAATGAAGGCCACGGTCGCCTCCTTTCCAATCCTATCCCCAATTTACTGATACAAATACACACACTAGTACAGGTTATCACATTTATCACGCATATTCCGCACTCACACACACAAACCGCCAGCGGTTTTCCTTAATACATTCTTGTTTCGGGTGTATATATATTTTTGTTCATATTATGCTGGGGTTTGATTTTGATTTAATTGGTGTTTTATGATTTATTTTTGATTAAATGTTGTTTTTGGACTTCCCAATACGTTCGCATTCAATCTACTGACAGCTTGCTGACGTACGTCTTAGGAATGAAAGTTTTTTATAGTATTCGATAGCAATTGCACACTCAGTTGCCATGGGTTTTTGTTTTATGTGTTGCCAGCTGAAGATATCACCGACCACTGGGTGTACAGAACGGTCCGTGAGCGGCGTAATTGTTAATGACGTTTTGATGTATTGTTAGTCGATCATATGTTATCGTTCTGTGGTTTGCACTGTGACTGTGGGGTGTGTAATGGTTTTTATCAGCCTAGACGAGGCACGTTCCTCCGTAAGGGGGCGGCCGTGGCTTACCCTAAGGTAAGCGTACCCTCTCACTGGTGATCTGTAATTGGGTTTGTTGGTTTATTAGTTGCTGTATTTAAGTACGTATTTCATGATTAGTATATATTTGGGTCGACGTTTTTGTATGTTTGTCGTGTCAGGTCCGCAGGCTCGTACAAGTGGTTTTGGATATTGTGTTATAGAATTTATCGGTGAGGTTTGTCATGAAGTCAGGTAGGTACAGTGTATTAGTTTGTTTTTGTAAGACTTGTATTGATGTTATCCTTGTTGTTTTGAACACTAATCGTAGAGGCATTAACATGCGCGTCATTATAACTTGGATTATGAGAAGATATGAATACATCTATGAACATGTTGGTTTAGATTACTTTACAGTAAGGTTCCTCAAGATCAAGTTTCACTAAGAATAATTTCATGACGATTTATATGAATCCAATTCTGAATATTTGACAATAGCATATCGCTTTGTATTCTTATAATTTTCTCGGAGATTAGAATTTTACCTGATGAGTCAGGGTAGTTCATACATCGGAAGTTAGTAATACCTGACAATTTTAATAGTGATTAATTTGACAAGCATTCACTTCGATAGCTTGAACCGGAAGCGAAAATTAAAAGTAGGATTTTATCGTTTCACATAGGCGTTATCTTAATATCTTCAAAACACATTAGCACCAATATATTTTGACCTAAATTAAGATTCATTAAGCCAAATTTCTCTGTGCTTGATGGTTATGTCACCAGAAAGTTATATTTCAATATTTTTAATGTGCGGACTGCCATGTTGGATTGTCCACCGTAATACAAATGAGTGGCTCAGTGCCACAGGTGTTTAAACCACCACAATTCAATACGGGCTATTCACCTATGTTGACAACAGATGCCAATTTAAACGAAAAGTTGTTTCGGCACGTATGGCACTGAGTCCCTGAAATATATAGGGCATATTTGGTGAGTTCAAAACATGGAACTAACTTACCTTCAAGTCTCATTAAAATTGGTCAAATCTATAGAAGGTTATTTCAGGGGTGGGTGTGGACACACACCCTTATACACGCACATACAAAAGTCATCATATTATATCCAAATCATCGTTCCAGCTATTGCAGGGTCTGAGTATTTACGAGTCCTCTGCATCTATTTCTGTCTTCTCACCACTTTTATCCCTCAACTTGTAGCCAATTAGCTCCTCTTTTCTCTATACAGACTCTCACTCCTATATTTCACCGCATTATTGGTCGCCCTCGAGGTCATATTCGCTCGAACTTTAGTTGATGAAAGTAGGCTAAAAATGAATTAATACTTGCAACCTAGAATCCAGGAGGTAAAATGTAGCAAGGAGATACAACTGTAATAATTAAAAAGAAATCAGGCTACTAGAAGAGGCACCAGAGTCAGAGCTCAAAATGACGCAATATAATAAATACACAAAAGCAGCAGTCATTTTTAGTGTTGGCTTTAACCTATTTATTGATAAGAATGCTTGGCAAATGGATTTAAAGATTTAGGCCTAACAGTTTCAAGTTCCATCTGGATTATCTCCTAAATTACAAGCCGAGAACTGGTTCCTTTTTAAATGCGCACACAAACACATACGCTGTGCTATTACCGAGAACGCAATTATCTACCAACACGGTTTTGCTATAAAGTACTATGGTATTCCAACCATGTAAATTTGAAAGAGAATTGTTGTCCCTCTCGTGAACTTGCTATGTTTGCATGTATTCAAGAATTATTTATGTTATGTAAATTCTTTCTCTTTTTTTGTCCAGTCAGAAAACATATGTTTAGTAATGGGCGATATGTATCAAAACATTAGCGCTGACACGAAGTTGTATTGATCACATCCGGCAAGCCATTACTCTCTAAAATGTAATTCGTGATAAATAATTTCCGTCCACATTTTATGTATAAAAGCATGCCGTGATCACGAGAATCTGATAACTGCTTTAGCTTCAGAGTTCAGCTGCGGTCCATATTCATAGCGGCGTGGTCCCAACTCCCAAGGCAGCGAGGATATTGACTGTTCGCTCAATAACTTTATACTTACTTAACCACTGGCCTATCCTCCAATATCTTTATTCCAGTTTTATGAGCAACCACCTTCGTGCGCGCTGCACACGGTTAAGGATATTGGGGTAACCTACCTACAGTAGATAAAATAGAAGGAAGCAGTTGGATAAGGACTGAAACAAGGACTAAATGTATGAAGGGGAGTAAGGCCTTCCTTCGGAGGGGAAGTAAATCCGGCGGTCCCATGTCATAGATTTATGGCATGTTAATGAACCTTCCACTAATTACACCTGTGTGAAGCTAAATTGTATAGGTTAAGAATGTAAACAACGCTCTTAGGTTCCTGCGTTCGTTGTCAAGAGCCGACTGCGGTGACGTCTGGTTGCTAAGTTATGAACTAGTAGTCGTTGACGGTGGCTTCTGGCGGCAAAAGTAGGAACTATTTGAAAAATTCAAAAGGCTGCAGTCCTTACCTGAATTAAGAAACAGATAACACACACTAATACAGTCATCACAAATAACAGCGGTTATCAGACAGATTCTACACACACCCAAAGTACACGGGGCTACATGACCGCGTTGTCGCAGCCCCTAAACTTAAGAACCAACCAACCAACCAACCAACCAAGGAAATTAAAATATGTTCCGTAAAGGGGATACACAATGAAGTCTGTAATTATTTTCCTTTCTTAACATGAGTATTTTTGATTTGCTGGGGTCTAGCTGGAATTAGTGCGAGTAAATTTCTGAAATGTAATAACCATGGTAACAAGTGCTAGCGCACTTAGTTCCTACTTGTTGAAGCGTGAATGATCATCTTAAACAGTCGGAGGTGGTTGGTTGGTTCTTAAGTTTAGGGGCTGCGACAACGCGGTCATGTAGCCCCGTGTACTTTGGGTGTGTGTAGAATATGTCTGATAACCGGTGTTAATTTTGTTGACTGTATTAGTGTGTGTTATCTGTTTTTTTATTTATTTTAAGTACAGACTGGAACTTATAATTTTTCAAATAGTTCCTACTTTTGCCGCCAAGCGCCAACGTCAACGACTACTAGGCCAAGTTCAGAACTTAGCTACTAGACGCCACCGCAGTCGGCTCTTGTCAACGAACGTAGAAATCTAAGAGCGTTGTTTACATTCTTAACCTATAGACTACAATTTAGCTTCACACAGGTGTAATTAGTGGAAGGTTCTTTAACATGCCATAAATCTTTGACATGGGACCGCCGCGCCGGCTTCACTTCCCCTCCGAAGGAAGGCATACTGAGGGATTTTTAACGCTCTTAAAAAATCCGACGGCTTCGGCCGGGTTTGAACCCGCTATCTTGGGCATAGAAAGTCGGAGGTGGAACTCATAATAGATGAATAAAATCGTATCCTCTTTCTGCGTTTTGATTCTACAACACCATAACTTTATTATTCCTCCTAAACCACGCATATTTTTCCGTGCCTTAATCCCGTTCCATTATCATCGGCATAGTAACAATAGCCATGAATTAGGTAGATTTCATTAGAAAGCTAACTATTGCAATGGGTCCCATGTTTCGACTTCCGAAAAATTTCGACATATCTTCGCGTTTCACATCCCCCAGACCCCGAAACCACCGTCAGTTCAAAAGTTTATATATAATTTATGTATGTATATAATATATATATATATACCTATACAGGGTGTATTTGATATGATGGAAGTCCGTTACACTGGTGATAGAAGAGACTATTCTAAGCTTCCTAGATAAAAAAAAAATGTCACCTATCTTGAAATTGATAATTAATCATTAAAAGGTCAATGTTTTTAGTTATTTCAGAAACTAATCAGGCAGAAAGTGGTGCGACAGGCTGGGGGAAACGAGGCGGAGTCAGGTGCTACGACGCGCGAAGGGGAAGTTGTTACGTAATCGGAGCATTGACCTTACCGGTTGACTTGAAGGGTGGTAGGCTATCAGCTGTTATGAGGATAAGCGCTACCGTCTCGTAAGAAAATGTGTATTGCCGTTGTTCTTGTTGTTGTTGTTGTTGTTGTTGTTGACAACGCACGCAATGGCTTGGGACGTTAGGACCGGTAGTATTGTGTAGCCTACTTTGTAAGTGTGAAATTCATTGATTGATGTTCATGTAAAAAATAATTTCGATACTCAGCCCTGGTGTATCATTGGGGTCCGTGTCGGACCTTCTGTTGACTAGTTTCTGAAAATACTAAAAACATTCACATAATGAAATAGAGTGACAAAATTCCGACATCCCGTAGTCTGTTCAGAACTAGGCAATTAAGACGGAAGTAAAATACTTGATGTTTGTTTGAGGGGCTTGGCGATTTTGGTCATTTAGCCCCATGTAGCTGGGTGTGGGTAGAATGTGTGTGATAAACTGTGTTTTTGTGGTTTCTGTAGTAATGTGGGTATTTGTAATTCAGGTGAGGATTCGGAAGAAGGCGCCGGCCCTGTGGTGTTGGGGCAGTGCAACTGCCTCTCACCCGGAGGCCCTGGGTTCGATTCCCGGCTCCATCAGGGATAATAGAAACTGATGTGAGGGCTGGAACGCGGTGCACTAAGCCTCGTGAGGGCAATTGACTAGCTGTCTGACAGTGAGGCAGTGCCCGAGTCAGGAAAATCAAGATTAATGGACGAGGGGATCCGATGCACTGACCACGCGTCACCCTAATATCTGCAGGCCAAATGGCTGGATAGCGGTCGCTTGGTAGGCCTAGGCCATTCATGGGCTGCACTTCCAGCGGTTATGGTTATTGAGAAGAAGGCGGCCGTGGCCTTAAGTTAGGAACAATCCCGGCATTTGCCTGGGGTAGAAGTGGGAACCCATGGTACATAGGCTACATATGAAAATACACGAAAATGAAAATAAAATTCAAATACATTGTTATAATACAGTGGTATTAATTATAATAATAATAATAATAATAATAATAATAATAATATTAATAATAGTCTAATAATAATAATAATAACAATAATAAGAGTCATATGTGTAGTTCTGGTGGTAGAGTGCTAACCTTCCCGAGGGTGCGATCTACGTTCAGTCATGTAGTAAATGAATGGGATCTAATACGATCATGTTCATGGATTTCATGGCACATACAAGAAATCCTACGTACATTAAAGTCTGGCAACTCGACATACCAAAAAGAAACATAAAAGAAGTTAGTGTGTCTAAAAGCCTATTATTACTATTATTAGTATTATTAATATTTTTATTACAGTTGTTGCACTATCTTCACACAAATATAGACCAACAGTTCCTTAAATTAATTACCCAAATCTTTAGGATTTCTATTTTCTATGCATAGTCCATGAGGCTGGCAAAATCCTAAACAGATCCACCATCACTAGTCATGTAGCCACTCCCCATGAAGGTGTGAATCAGCTGTTCATAGGCTCGGTTTGTGTATTTCAATGCCATTGGCAGACAAGGCGAGTAGGTCACTCGACTTCAGACTCTTGTCAACATTCCTCAACGTAGGAGGGGAGGGCGACGGGGAGAAGTCAGCTGTGCTGCTGAGGGGAAGGCATCCTAAGACCTTTTCCAAGATATTGACCGACGATTTTTGTGATTTAATTCCACCTACACTAATTAAGATACGACTAAATTTCATGAAGATATGTGCTTAGAATAGTCGCTTCTATCACCAGTGTAATGGACTTCCATCATATCAAATCTTCGAGCATAAATACAATAGAGTGCGCATTGCCACACTGCGCCTGTACTGTGACGTGAAACCAACATCTGGATCAGCTGACTAAAGGGAAAACAGAGGAACTCGTAATGGAAGGTGATAGGAGTTGGTGGGGAAATGATTTTTAATGAGGGTTTAAACACACATTTTCGTAATTTATACGACATTGGGAAAAGCATCGCATGTTTCTTTACGTACCGGAAGGAAGCAAAGGTTAAGAATGTAACATATTTGGTGTTAAAAGTGGCTGTCGTGTTCCGTAATACTCATACATCCAGAATCCCCTCTTGTAAATAATTAATAACAAATCCAATTCTGAATTAGGCCTACTGATTTTTGAACAGAATTGTGTTAGTGTAAAAATTGGTTGTCGTGTTCCGTAATATTCATACATCCAGGATCCCCTCTTGTAAATCATTAATAACAAATCCAACTCTGAATTAGGCCTACTGATTTTTGAAGAGAATTGTGTTTGTGTAAAAAGTGGCTGTCGTGATCCGTAATACTCATACATCCAGGATCCCCTCTTATAAATAGCCTAATAACAAATCCAACTCTGAATTAGGCCTACTGATTTTTGAACAGAATTGTGTTTGTGTAAAAAGAGGCTGCCGTGTTCCATAATATTCATACATCCAGGATCCCCTCTTGTAAATAATTAATAACAAATCCAACTCTGAATTAGAGCTACTGATTTTTGAACAGAATTGTGTTTGTGTAAAAATTGGCTGCCGTGTTCTATAATATTCATACATCCAGGATCCCCTCTTGTAAATCATTAATAACAAATCCAACTCTGAATTAAGCCTACTGATTTTTGAACAGAATTGTGTTTGTGTAAAAAGTGGCTGCCGTGTTCCGTAATACTCATACATCCAGGATCCCCTCTGGTAAATAATTAATAACAAATCCAATTCTGAATTAGGCCTACTGATTTTTGAAGAGAATTGTGTTTGTGTAACTGGTCATTTTTAATTGTACGCCCGAGAGCTCCAAACAAGTTCAATCTATTACTTCATCATTTCCTAATTTATTTGTAATCATTAGAAAATGTATTTTGGCAAATTTCAGTACCGGTGCATTACTTTACAAAATTTTATCGTACGATTAGCTCTTATTCAGCGTTACTTTCCACTTCAGTATTTTATGAAGGTGAACAAAACAAAGGCAAATGGAAATAAGGGAGTCTATTGATTTAGTAAGCGTTGCTTTTTAACAACTATGCATTACATTTGCTACAACGGAAATCATTACAAGCAATGAACTGTTTCCTTTTAAATTCCATTTTCCACGAATCATAGAAACCTTCGCAGTAATAATCCAGAACTTTGAAATCCTACGAATTGACTAATTTAGGGCTGCAATGTATCCTAGAAGGATCTGAAAATTTCCTCAACCAATCGCACTGTCCATACGTTTAATAAGATGACAAATATTACCTCAGCGTATTTATTATCGAAGACTACATCGTCACATCAGTAGCATAACCCGCAATTTGACACTGAACATGATTGAAAAGGAAGGCTATTTGATGTTGTGATGGTCCTAATTTTGCTTCATAGGCCTGTTCAGTGGAGTAAGGGATAGAGTAAATTTTAATAATGTGTAATAAATTTACAGATTAAATTATTTTTCTTTCATGTCTCGGAGTTAAGAGGAAACGTAAAGAAATGCAAGTAGTGAAGTCAAGAATTTTAGGGTTATTTTAAAATGAATTAATTTAGGACTACCTATGGAAAGAAATGCCCGATCTTTTCCTAAACGTCTCCTTACATCCATACGCTGCACAGTAATACACCATTCTGGCGTAGTACGGTAATGAATAGAACAGAATAGCCCAATTATATAGTCACGTGTAGTATTTCAGTGCTCCAAACTATCCGCAGTTCCCGGCAGTTCCCTTTAGTCAGCTGATTGAGATGTTGGTTTTACAAATGTGACGTCATCAGCCATCTATTGTATTTATGATCTAAGTATCAAATACACCCTGTATATATATGTATAGATATCAGTTTTTTGTGGACACGATAACTGCCGTAATTTTGCACCAATCACTTTGAATTTTTTACATAATATGTATCCCCTTTAAATCTCGGTCGAGTTCGTTAATGGGCTAAATCGGTCGAAGGGGGTGAATATAGGAGGCTTTTTTCCAATAATTTAAATATCGCTATAACTCTCTTAATATATGAAATATTGAATCCATTCCAAGTGCATACTATGTGTCGGATAAGGCCCTAAAATTTATGTTTGAAAAGTTTTTTATAGCACCAACCATTGACCAAAGGGGTGGGAAAAAGTGGGTTTTTCGGGAAACATTAATCATATCTCTGTTCATAGGCACAATATCAAAACCGTACAAAATGGACAATATTCCTCCAATAATTACCTAAAACTTTTGACTGAAAGAATTTTCGATATGACCCACCATTACGCCAAGGGGTGAGCAAAGTGATTTAAATTATAAGAAAATGCCAAGTGCCAAGAGTGGTTAACATGACAACTTTACTTTTAATTGATAAGGGATGAGCCATCAGCAGTTGCGATGACAACGCCACTGCACGAGATCACATTCAGTTTTCCATCTGTCTGTGGGAAGCGACTTCGGTATCGGAACTGGTAGCATGCTGAACTTCTATGCCCAAGGTCGCGGGTTCAAACCCGGCTGAAGTCGTCGGATTTACTAAGAGCGCTAAAAAAAAACTGAGTATGCTTTCCTTCGGAGGGGAATTTCCAACGTTCGTTGCGAGTTGATGGTTCCGGTGCCATCTAGTAGCCCAGTTCACAGCTAGGTGTCGTTGATGGTAGTGTTTTTAATTATGTAGCCTATTTTAGAGAGATTTCATCAGAAAGCTAACTATTGCAATGGGTGCCATGTTTCGACTTCCGGAAAATTTCGACATATCTTCGCGTTTCACATCCCCCAGACCAAAACCAACGTCAGTTCAAAAGTTTAAATATATGTGTAATTATATATGCATATATATCAGTTTCTTGTGGACACGATAACTGCCGTAATTTTGCACCAATCACTTTGAATGTTTTACATAATATGTAACCCCTTAAAATATCAGTCGAGTTCGTTAATGGGCAAAATCGGTTGAAGGGAGTGAAAATGGTTTTTTTTTTTGAAAAGTGAAATATCGCTATAACTCTCTTAATACGTGAAATATCGAATCCATTCAAAGTTCATAATATGTGTCGGAAAAGTGCGAAAAATTTATGTTTGAAAAGTTTTTGATGGCACCAAACATTGACCAAAAGGGTGGAAAAAAGTGTTTTTTTTTTCGGGAAACATTAATCATATCTCTCTTAATAGGCACAATATCAAAACCGTACGAAAAGGAAAATATTCCCCTAATAATTACCTAAAACTTTGTCTGAAATAATTTTTGATCTGACCTACCATTACGCCAAGGGATGAGAAAAATGATTTCAGAATTAAAGAACATGCCAAGTGCCATCAGAGGTTACCATGACAACGCTTCTAAATTGATGAGGGATGAGCTATCAGAAGTTGACAAGACAACGCCATTGCACGAGATCACATTCATTTTTCCAGCGGCTAACTGGTAGCATGCTGAACTTATATGCCCAAGGTCGTTGGTTCAAAGCCGGCCAAAATCGCCGGATTTTCTGAGAACGCTAAAAATCCCTCAGCATGCTTTCCATTGGAGGAGAAGTTCCAACGTTCGTTGCAAGTTGCTGGTTGCGGTGGCATCTAGTAGCCAAGTTCACAGCTATGTGTCGTTGACGTTAGTATATGGTACAAAATTAGGAACTACTACTTAAAATTGACCGTCTGCAGACCTTACCTGAATTACAGACTAATACAGTCATCACAATTAACACCGTTTATCAGATTCTACACACACCTAATGTACACGGGGTTACATGACCACGTTGTCGCAGCCCCTAAACTGAGGAACCAACAAAAATCTCTGCGGGAGATAAAATTTTGCGTGAAGAAGTAACAGACTGTCAGATAGTTACACATCAGTTCCAAACCTTGCATAAGGACAGTGTGATCACAAGTATAAAAATGAACCCGAAATGACAAGAAGGTTACCATCCCCCTAAGACAATAAAATGATAAAAATATGCATACAAAAACGAAAAAAAAAGTTAATTAACTTCTAAATCTAAAATACTTTCTTGCAATAAATGAGGTCTGATCCTCCTACGAAAACCTGCATATTTTGCCTATTATAGCCTATCCCCTAGTTTGCCCCGTGAAATCTACCTCCGCCTTCCGGGGTGCCGAGAGGATTTTTTTTCGTGCTATTCGTCAGCTTGAATTAATTAGTACATAAAATGCAATTTAAGTACGTTTCCTATTATCAGCATTTGGTAATTTATTTATTTAGTTAGTTGGTTCGTATTTGTTGTTTTATGAGGCGGAACAGCGAGGTCAACTGTCCCTTGGCATTTAGTTAATTTCAATGTTTTTATAATTATAAGTTATTTGCATTCCTCCTCAGAGTAAGATTGATAATGAATGAAATTTTATCCCATGGGATGAGAAAAAGAGGGGTGCCACAGAAGCCTACATCCCGATGCTTTATACTCTGCTGCCACCCTTAAAGATAAGTTCCAAGATGTAATGATTTTCAAATGTATTTTGGCGACGAAGTATTAGAACTTATGTATCGTTTAAACTGGAGTCTAGTTACTCTTCAAATTCTCTTAAGTGACAGTTTCTTCTTCTTTCGTTAAGAACATAAGTATTTGGTGCCCCCTGAGTACCAGCAAGCCTTTTTCATCAAATAGAAGTTGGCAACACTAACCTTGATGTGATGAATCTGTTCCGGATTACCTCCATTCAGCTTACGTCACTAAAAGCAAAGCCACCCATAAACTAAACAGCGCTTTTTCTAATAAGCAAGTCATTCAACGCAGAACTCTCTGGAGTTGAGAGTGGACGGGTTACGAAATGTCGTTTATTGACCGGATGTAATTAGAACCTTGGCCGGTTGAGCATAGTTAGCTAGCTCATAACTCCACATCCTTTGATGTTAATCTCTTTATAAGTTAGACCGTTCTGCAGAAAAAGGGCACAAAGTTACAGTTAGGAAATAATGTGTGGGTATTGAATACCAAAACGTATTTCATCCACGTGATGAGGCAAGCGATCAAAGTAAGTAATTGGAATTTTTAATTGAATACTTGAATTATATGTCAAAACATCTCCCCATAATTCCTCCCTGGGTAATAATAATCCTTTCAGCATCAGAGCTCAAAAATGCTATTAATGAAATATGTGGTTGATTACAAACCTTACAGCTCTAATGGAATTGTTTTGGACCGATATTTACAATAGATTCAAAAACAATACATTGTAAATACTCCTACCGAGTACGAAAGCAACCATTTGCATCGCGATTATAAATATTACAATACTAGCGGACCCGTGCGAGAAATCTCGCATGTTCATAAACCAAACTTTCCCCAATAGGTTTATAATGAGAGACTTAAGGAGAAAAGTTATGTTTTTATTTCAACCAAATGATTATAGAACACTATTTACATTTCAGTTAGAATTCCAAGTTCTACGTTCCCAACTTAAGAAGGCAATCACTGAAAATTGGGTCACCATAGCACTTACCGGTTATTCCATATTTATGAAATTATACGATTTGAGTACTCATTCCTTTGATTTACTGTTTCTGAAATCCATGCAAAATGATAAAGGAATGACCTCAGAATGTTAAAATGACACGAAGCAGGCGTCACAGCGGCCAAAATGTGAAGTAGACAGCAATATTAAGAGCATATTTTCTTACAGCAACAGTATCTGCAAATCGCAAACTTCGTACTCTTTTTAAAGTTATTTTTTAAAGAAATTATAGATATTTATGAAATTAGAGTGCAATTCGTCACTGCTAATGACTATTGCCTTTCATTTGAATGATCATTTGTCACGATCGGTCGCTTGTGAGCATTGCAGGAGGGATCTATACTACTGAAATAATATATATGATTTGTACTATTTTCAGATCAAAACATATGCTGTGCCTTATTCGGTCTAGCAGGGGCCGTCTCCTTCCAATTCCTTGTTCATTCCCCCAATTTCATCCGTATCAATTGCCACTAACTCGTCCAATGAAGTTGGCCTCAGAATAAACATCCTACATCTTTTTAATAATGTGGCGCAGTGGTGAAGCTCTTGGTCCCTCAACACAGCGTACCGGGTTCGATTCTCGGTCAATGAATGTGAGATTTTCAAAGAGAAATGCCATGTCCTGTGGTTCAGATTCCTCGTAAAAGGGAGGTCCCGTGGCTCATGATCGCGTGATTAACGGTCACGTAAATCTACAAACTTCCTTAACTTTTCTTTCTAATCTGTCGATTTATTCAATGCACAGTACCTTTATCTAACTTCACTCTACATTCAATAATACTACTGATATGTTTGCAAATGCAGGAATTGAATTCTGATTACTTGCTAATAAAAGTGCTTAAATTAGGCGATAAATGATTCAAGGAATTGTCCCGGTACTCTCCCAGATCTCCTTAGGATATAACGATTACAAAAACTACATAATATTAAACGTACAATCTATGCAGAAACCAGACAGCAGTTAATTGAGCCGAAGGTTGGTATTCAGAAATACCGGTATATAAGGTAAGGCTGCAAATTATCACTTCAATCTATACATTGTACAAACAATGTAGAAAATTAGAAGAATATTTAAAGTAGGAGCAAGGATTTGCCAGAGGATTTGAACGCGTTTTTAAATTTTATGGTCTCCGTCTTCAGGAAAGAGTTCGTGATGAAAATCAATAAAGGTAGAACAAAACAAAAATGGAATATGGCGCAAAGAAAACAGAAAACCCTATTGACATCATATTGGCACCTAAAAATCTAAAGGAAGTGGGAGACTTCTGCTACCTAGGAAGCAAAATAACCAGTGATGGACAAAGCAAAGAGGATATAAAGAGTAGATTGTCTCAGGCAAGGAAACCATTTCTACAGGATAAGAAACATGTTGACATCAAAATAATATAGATTCAGGTATATGAGAAACCTTGCCTGGAGCGTAATACTCTATGGAGGGGAAACTTGGACTGTTGGTGCAGCAGAAAAGAGGAGAATAGAAGCATTTGAAATGTGGTGTTACAGGAGGATGATGAAGATCAAATGGGTAGATAGAGTAACAAATGAAGTGGTATTAAGACGACTGGGAGACAGGAGGTGTTTCTGGCGGCTGCTAATAAAGAGAAGAGATAGGTTGGTAGGACACAATCTATGACACATAGGAATAGCAAACATAGTTAAAAAAGGGTCAAGGACAAAAACTGTAGGGGTAGACCAAGGTTAAAATATGTTGAACAGATTGCCCCACATGCAAAGTGTGGTAGGTATGTAGAGATGAAGCGATTAGCGTAGGACAGGCTGACATGGAATGCTGCATCAAACCAGTCAAAAGACTGACGACTTAAACAAGGCTTACATAGTCGTCAAATTACGTAACGAAATAATGCAATAAGACGATAGTGGGAATAAAATATAACCTATACAGAACATACACTCTAAACCTTGGTAAAAGTCCTGATGATGTTCGCCTGACAAACGAAACATGTCATCCAATTAACCGCCACCTTTCATGTTCGAGAAGTGTATAATAAATGTATAAAAATTAATGAAAAATTATTACCATGTAGGCTATTATGGTGCTGATTGGGCACAATCTTGTTGACGGATAATAGTACATTATTCAACGAGCCTATAATGGCTATAATTAAGACACGAGTATTTTTATAAAACGAGCGTATGCGAGTTTTATAATTTCCATACGAGTGTGTTAATTACCATTATAGGCGAGTTGCATACGACTGTTTATGTTCGACGATAATTATAACGTTATTATATGTTTTAACATAAATATTCATAAATATCTGTTGAGAGCTACTGGAATTTTGTGATCGCAGAGCGAGCGTTGGGTGTTATATCTTTGTCTTTCAAGATCTTTGAACGACCGACGCATGCGCTCTGTGTGCTTGCAATGCCATATGCAGCCATATGTTTACATCAGCCGTCCCTCAGTAATATTGTCACCGGTGTCATTTGAAGACAATGCGCTGTGCAGAAATTAGCGTTGGTGATTTTAAGGTACAGTGCTATTGCTTGTCTCATATTCGCCAGTTTATTTACGCGAACATATGGACGGTGCGTATTCCATGTCGGTAATTTATTATAGTTCGATGTTGTGTTTATGTCCGACATGTTGGATTTTGAGCGCATGCGCGAAAGTATCGTTACCTAATTGGTCAATGAACGAGTTCTGATTGGCTGGAGAAACTGTATCATAATGGAAAACAGTGTTATAAAGACCATCATTATGATACAGTTTTCTGACACGTAATAGTGAGGGTCGAACATAAAATCAATTATGTAAAACTAAAAAGTAACTCCAGTTCAGGAATACTGAGAATATATCAGAAAAGAAAGATATATTAAGATCACTGACTGGGCATGGATACATAGATCTTGGGCTATAAACACATCAAGTTCAAAATATTACGATATATACTGAGAGACCGTTAACAGACGAGGCACGTCCAGAAAGTAAGTTCCGTTTGGTAATAAAATTAAATTGAGTACAGATACAGAAAAATTATTTATTGCACAACATTCTACACCTCTTAAACTACTTTTCCACATAACTGCCGAACTTTTGCAGGCATTTGTCATAGCGTGGCACAATTTTTAGGATACCTTCTTCATAGAAGTTTGCCGCCTGTGTCTTCAACCAGTTGGAAACATCTTCTTTCAGCTCGTCGTCACTGTTGAAGTGTTGACCGCCAAGGAAAGACTTGAGATGTGTGAACAGATGAAAGTCGCTAGGAGCGAGGTCAGGGCTGTACGGAGGGTGGTCAAACACGTCCCAGCCAAATCCCTGTAGGAGGTTTTTCGTCACATTTGCAGTGTGTGGTCGTGCGTTGTCGTGAAGAAAAACAGCAACCCTCGGCGCTTATTCTCTATTGCGCGGCGCAATTTCCTAAGTGTCTCGCAGTAAGCATCTGCGTTGATTGTTTGACCACGCGGTAAGAAATCAATGAGTAAGATGCCTTTCCAGTCCCAGAACACAGTGCACATCATTTTCCGAGGTGTCAAGATTTGTTTCGGCTTAACCTTTGCTGGGGATGAAGTGTGCCTCCATTCCATTGATTGCCGCTTACTTTCAGGGGTGTCATAAGAAACCCAAGTTTCATCTCCTGTGACTATCTGTGTCAGAAATTCTTCGCCGCCTTCATTGTAACGAGTCAAAAACTGAAGTGCACTACCCATCCGTTTTGTTTTGTGTTGCTCCGTAAGAATCTTTGGTACCCAACGTCGGCAAAGTTTACGAAAGTTCTGTTTTTCGGTAACAATTTCATGAATTAGTGATGGTGAGATTTGGGGAAATTCCATAGCGAGAGCACAAATTGTAAACCTGCGGTTTTCCCGGATCTTGTCATCAATCACGTGAACCAGTTCTTCTGTAACCAAAGGTGGACGCCCACTTCGTTCTTCATCGTGCACTTCACTACGTCCTTCATTGAACTGTCGGACCAATCTTCTCACCATTGAATCACTCATCGCATTTTGTCCTCACACTTCGCAAATTTGCCGATAAATTTCAATTGGTTTCACTTTCCTAGCATTCAGAAAACGAATCACAGATCTGATTTCACAAGCGGCGGGATTTTCAATCAACACCGACATTGTACGAGTAAACATGCACAACAACGCGTACGTGGCTGACAGCGCTCTCCAAATGGCGCACGTATCTTCTCCTTGATACAGAGCGTCTACCGCGCATATGCGGAACTGCGCTGCAGCGGAACGTACAACTAGTTGAAGACACAGGCGGCACACGTCTATGAAGAAGGTATACAAAAACTCGTGCCACGCTTCGACAAATGCCTGCAACATTTCGGCAGTTATGTGGAAAAGTAGTTTAAGGGTTGTAGAATTTTGTGCAATAAATAATTTTTCTGTACCTGTACAGAATTTAATGTTATTACCAAACGGAACTTACTTTCTGGACGTACTTCGTATAAGCCAACATTAGCCAGTGATGGAGTTATTATTATTATTATTATTATTAATATTATTATTAAAATAATAATTATTATGTCCAGGTGTGTGGTTAAGTTGTCAGCATGCTTGGATAGGGCCTGAAGGATTCAGAATTCCGATTACCAGTGGATTTAAAACTCCTATTGTCGATTTCTCTGGCTTGGGGATTGGGTGTTTGTGACGTGTTCATTTACTACTCATCAGAATGAGCATCAACTAGAATAACTTGCACCAGGTCTCCTGGAAGGCCATACCATATTTAACTTCATTATTATTGTTATACATATTCATAAATTCCTCATTTTTCAATGGTACCGTATATTGACTGAAAATGCGGACTAATGTCAAACATTTTCAGAGCAAATTCTTCATTTGGGAATCGTCGCACTGTATGGCAAGTGTCCAAAATCACCTATTTTCGATCAGGCCCAGCTTATTATTATTATTATTATTATTATTATTACCGTATTATTATTATTATTATTGTTATCATGATTATTATTTTCCTCTTCTATGTTCTGTAAGAGTAAATTTTCTGTCGCGTTCTATTGTGCCCATTTAGCAAGAAATATGCCAATCACAGTATACCAGCGTAGCTCAATTCGGGATTTCGGGGCAGCGGTAAGTTCCCCCACTCTGTGACTCACATATTTTGGATTAATTAGAGGATACACTTGCAAAAATAACAACAAAATCAACTCCTATTTTAAACACATTTAATTAATAAAATTAATGGCGCTACAAACATTTAAACAATTTAATTACTGACCCAAATATCAACTGCTTGTTCCAAATGAACAAGGGATCACAAAATAAAATAAACAAATATTGTATTCAAAAACCTGTGGTTTCCACATAAACCAACAATTCTTACTTAGTCTCACTTCCATAAAGCACTAACATTAAGTTTACATAACTCCGAGCTCTTGGGCTCCATGCATTTACATTATTAGGGTGTCATTCTTGTACACCTCAAACACTGTCTTTTATATTTTCTTATTTCTCAAGAACAAATATATAATTATATTTAAAATCTATGTTAGTTATCTAATTCAATATTTTGGGCATGTCCACACATTCAGTTGTTATCATCTCTCTTTATTTCACAAATATATTAAGGTAATCAGAAAATCAATTGTGTACTCCAGAGCGTGAAGGTACTTGACACAGTCAAAAAACTATAGTTACTCCCGAACTCAGTTGCCTTCAATCAACTCGTGGAATCCCACGTCCTTACATTATTACAATAGGGATTGTTATTTATCTCTTATGTCTTAAATAGACCATTATCATATAAGAAACTACGATCTGAACCGGCAAACGAAATATCCATCTTTAAGGACCTCGGTTCAACGCCCGGGTCGTTAACAACTTTAAACACTCCTGGTGTATTTATTTCTCTTTACAACAGCTTACGAGACGGTCTCTGTTCCCCCTCGCTTTAAGAAAGCTAGACTCCACTACATGGGGTGCGATTTATGACACGTTAGGGTGGCGGCGACATCCTGTCTGACCCAACATTAGTAGCTTATTTTCAAGGCTTTCAAAACAAACCTTCCCATTCTATCCAGTTCTGGGGAGACCGGGCTTTACTGTACCGTAACATTCAAACAACTATTCTTTGGTTCAAAGACCATTTCCGTATCCTTGGCATTTATTAATTATGAGAGGGTCCTCATTGATTGGGAAGATTAATACACATACGACGACGGAGAATTACAGGGGCTTTTATCATAAGAAGATCCTGCATTCGAATCTCTTCAGGTGCCTCGGGAACCAATTCCGTACAGAGGACTTATACAAAATGCGATTTAGAGTCGGCCGTGGCCCATATGACATACGCTCAATAATACCATATATTAGCTCCCTTTTTAAATACATACACAATGCCTCGTGATACTATGTCACTAATAGAGGACTTACACAATTATCAATTCACTGCAATCAACTACCCTCCATAAGTAATGTACCAAGTATTTAACCACTACGCGTTCCTAGCGTGACACTTTAATATTATATTTGCGCTCATTATGCGCTATGCATTATTTTAAGCCGAAAATGTCTTCCCAAGAACTGATAAAATCTCTTTAGTAACAATTCATATTATTTTAATTCACATATTAATCTTTCCGTGGTCGATAAATCGCTCCCTGTTTTAAAATATTCCATTGAACCTCATTTCACACATACGTTAAGGCTTAACGTTCTTATGTTCATATCAATTTATTTGATTTTTATTTAACATTTCCATATTTAATTATTATTATTATCTTTATTCTTTATACAAGCTCAAAAGCTATTTCTTTCATATCTCAACTTTACTTTATTTCAATGTCTTTCATGATAATTAAATGATATTTCGCTTGCTCTTATGACATCTGTTAAATACATTAACCCTTTATTCACATATTCCTCTACGGAATTTATTCTTTACATAATTATTCATAATTTCTCTATTTATTTTATTATTGTTCAGACCGTATTCTTGATTATTCAGTATTCATTCATTAAAACACATCCCTTTCACTCAAAAACTCCGGTGAGTTGTACACAATCAATTTCTGACACCAAAATAAAAAAATGAATTTTGTACTCACATATTTTCAGATCATCTCATGATCTTAAATCTGGTGTGGTGCTTCATTTTTGGGCCCACTTTGAACTTTTTACACCATATTGAAGGTATTCATCTTACGTAAAAACACAAATAAACATATATCTAAAACACTTAATATTGACGACATTTTTATATACTGATGTGTCCCTTTTGAACACATAATAAACACTAAAAATATTATTTAACACACAATCTTGATTATTTTACACTTCACAATGACTCGATCACTAGGCCGTATTTCTGAGCCTATCACACGTGATCTTCTTAAATTCCCGTTTCCAAGGGTGGAATTTATCCGATGTCGGCTTCCTATTCTGAAGAATGCGAAAGTCCCGAAACATCTACTATTCCCTGGAGTTCAATTCTGCTATTCCTATCCTGGATAACCCGCTATTTATCTAGCTTGGACGGCTTGTCTGTAGATCTGTCTATTGATCCTAACGAAAGTCTATATGGATCGAGGTCTCCTCTAAGACCTATAGATTCAGTTTATAGCAGCTAGCACTTCTCGATTCTAGTACTATTAGAATTGTTCGTCTGCTTTCTGGAGCTAATGTTTATAGTCTCCTATCCTATTTATTTGAACTGTTTTAACACTCCTACGTTCGAACCTTATTCTGTTCTTCCTTTTTAGATTTCTTCAATTTAAATAACAGTTTGTCTGTCTGGTACGATACTTCCGTACGTTATTATCTATTCGTTCGGACATTTAACGACCTATCGCCTTTAAGTCCGACGTTCGCAGCATGCTCTGACTATATCTTACGAGTTTTCACTTTAACTTGTATACAGTCGGGCCTAAATCCTATAATTAGGATTTTCCTAATATTTCACTACGGCGATACTTTAAAATTTCGTCTTGACTGCTCCTTATGGAGGCAAGCAAGTCGTTACTACTGTGACGCCTGTGGCTATCAGATCTTACTTCGGCGGTATAAAACAGCGTTTCTCCCCTCAAGGAGTACTGGTAGCTGTTATCGATGTAACGCAGAGTTACGTCCCCTCACGGACTGTCGGAATGACTACTTCTACGTCGTGGTGCAGCACTTCCCCTCACGGAATGCTCGTAGGACTGCATGATTGGCTTGGAAACGCCCGAAGCTTTATACTGTTTTACTACAAAAAAATAAGACTCAAGCCTTTTCTGTGGTCAACCTCTAAAATAATGGTGCCACAAATATAAAAATTATACCTTCCGAAAGCTCGTCTTCTCAATGTCAAATGATCTTATTGCACCTAAGAATCGATCGTGCAATTCGGAGATATTAATTAATTTCTCGTCCTCAATTGTGTGGGTGTTGCATTCTTTTTGCTCTCTCCCCTCCACAGAGGCTTAGGTAATTCCCCTATGACGTCGTCTTACGTCGGCAGTTTTTTTCTGCACAATTATTACATGGTTTCTCTATACTGAAAAATCTCTCATTCAAAATTATTCACTGTACTGTGCTTGTTTACTCATTATTATGCTCGTAAACGTGTTAATTTTAATTATTCCTCTTCTGGTGCCTATGCGGCGTTGTCAAATTCCAGCAACGTCAGCTTGAATTCCGATTCAGGCTTCTCTGTCTAACACGGTGGAAAGTTCCACTCAGTTATTAATACTCGTGACCAGCCCTCTCTGAAATGTCGAGTGGGGTGATCTCATCTAAGGAACATCTGTCCCTAGTCGCTTGCACAATGTTAAGCTATATTCCTGGCTTAGAATCTCTCTCCGTTCCTTTAAGAAACTATACGTTTCTTTCATTTCTTCCTTAAGGACATGGATTCGACCGTCATGGACCCTATGGCCCATGGGTTCATCTCTCCCCTCCTTAGGTAAATAAATTTTCGAAAATTTTGAGGAAATTTATTTCAATTTTATTTGTATTACTTTATTCGTCGAAGCCATCATAACGTCATCCGTATCTACTGTTGTTTTTACTTCTTTTAAGTCGTATCCGGTAATTGTGTAGGTCGGGTAGGCTCTGTCCCTACCCTTTCTTTCTTTCTTTCTTTATATGTCTGGACTTTAAGTTCCCAGAACCTCATTCTCCCTTACGGGTTTGGTCTATCCCTACCCGTTTCCTTATTTCATCATTTTCTTTTCTTAAATTGGAATTTTCTTCTTCAATAAATTCAATTATTTCTTTAATTTCCCAATATACTTTCTCCAATTCGCATTCGCACTCGAATGCTTGAACTCTATTTTCTATTTCTTCCTCATTCTTGTTTATGTCAAAAGCGGATTCATCTCTAAATGTTTCCATGACCAGGGCTTGTTCATTTTCTTCATCAAAATCTTCGGGAGGGTAATATAATTTCAAATTTGCCGAATTCATGGTCACTTCGTGATCCGTTTCACAGTGCCGAATTCTATATGCGTTATTCCTCAAATCTCTGATTATCTGATATGGTCCGTGGTACATTTTCTGGAACTTCTTGTACACACGGTTCCCTGGATCCGAAATGGCTGGTCTTTTCACTAACACCATTTCTCCTGCTAATAATGGTCGATGATACCTCTTATGCCTATTTCTTCTCTGCCTCCTGTCGGCTTGAGCTTTTAGATGCTCAAAGGCTCTCCTAATTCGTACATCTCTTCCCGGCTGAGCGTCTGCTGGTCTAGGAATTACCAGATTCCAAGGTCTTTCTGGTTGCTCATTCCGATGTAACGTTATGGGTATCTCTCCAGTGGATTCATGGATTGTATTATTTATACAAAATTCAATAATATCCAAAATATCTATCCACTTCCAATTTTCTTCGGCACAGTATATTCTACAATACTTGGCCGTTTCTCTCATAACTCTCTCTACAGGGTTTGCCTCAGGATGGCGAATACTTGACAAAATTTGACGTATTTCAAGTCTTTCTAATTCTCGTCTGAACTCTACACTGGTGAAACAACTGCCGTGATCCGACAACAAGTTCTCAGGTTTCCCCAGAATCGGTATCACTTTTTCTTTAAGTCGTTTTAACACCTGTTTGGTACTAGTCTTCTGTATGGGAGCAAGGACAACCATTTTAGTGAAGACATCCATAGCCACCATTATGTGTCGATTTCCTCTTCTTGCCTTTGGCAAAGGTCCAAAATTATCAATAGATATGATTTGGCCGGGCCTTTCGGGCAACAATGGTATAGGCTTATGTCTCATCAGAAATGCATTAGGTTTAATCCTTTGACATAGATCACATGTCTTTAACGTGTCCCTTACAGTTTCTCTCAGTCTCGGCCATATAAATGCTTCTTTCAGCATCGAGACTGTTTTGTCGACTCCCATATGTCCGAACGATCTATGGGCTAACCATACTATTTTCCTCTGCAAAATTTCAGGTACAACAATCCTTAATTTCGTATGGTCAGAGTCCACAAACTTATATAATAACCCATTATAAAACGTGTAGTCCTGTGCTATCTTCTCAGCTTCCGTGTACGCTGGTGTTCCTCTTATCAAGCTTCCCTCAAGGAATGATATGAGCATGTTCATCCATGGATCCTCCCGTTGTCTTTGACTAATGCTTCTTAACTCATTAAGAGTACGCTGATCCCTGTCTTCCAAATCTATAGCCATTACTTCCTCTTCTATGGACTCTGGCTGTCTACTTAAGTAGTCTGGAACTATGTTTTCCTTTCCTGGGCAGTACTCTATCTTGACATCAAATTGTTGAATATATAAAGCCCAACGCATCAACCTTTGACTGGATAAATCAGTCTTCATCAAAAAGGTTAAGGCTTTATGATCCGTCCTTAGAATGACCTGAAACCCATATACGATCTTCCGCCAATATTGCAACGCGTGCAATATCGCTAACAGCTCGATCTCGCTGATCGTATAATTTTTCTCGTGTGGTTTCAGTCTCCTACTTGTGAAAGCTAGATAGTTCTTCTTATCAGGGTTTTCCGGGTTCTCCTGATATAGCATTGCCCCTATTCCAATCTGGGATGCGTCTGTCTGAATGATAAATCTCTGATTAAAATCAGGATATCCTAGCTTCACGTAATTTAAGAGCATTTCCTTGGCCTCCACGAATGCTTTTTCTGCTTCCTCCGTCCATTTCCACTTGCCCCCCCTTCTTCAGAAGGTCCTGTAGTGGTGCAACAGTTTTGGTGTATGATGGACAATGTCCTGAGAAGAACCCAATCAATCCCAAAAACTGGCGAACGTTCTTCACTTTCAAAGGCCTTGGAAAATCCCTTATCGATTCCAATTTGCATGGATTTGGTTTAACACCATCCTTGTCAATCACATGCCCTAAAAATGTCACTTGCCTTTGACAGAAGTTCGACTTCTTGAAATTTATCTTAAAATTTGCCCTTCTTAGGTCTTCTAATAATTTCTTCAAATTAACTAAATGTTCCTCAATGTTCTCCGAGGTAAGCAAAATGTCATCTACGTATCGGATAGTGCAATCTTTCACTTCCTCTGACAGGTTTCGATCCAGCGCTCTTATTAATGCCGATCCTGCAGTCTTTAATCCAAACGGACATCTTCTAAAGCAGTATGTTTGTTGATCGAACTGAAATCCAGTCAACAAGCTGGTTTTCTCTTCCAGTTCGAGATGATGATACGAAGAAGTCATGTCAATATTCGTAAAAATCTTCTTGCCTTTAAACTTCCTCAGTATTTCTCTTATGGGTGGTGCCGAATCATTTTCTGGTATAATTTTTGCATTTAGATTTCTGGCATCTAAACACACCCTTACTGAGCCATCCGGTTTACTCACAATCACTAATGGACTAACATATGGTGTCGCCATCTTTTCTATAACACCTGCATTCATCATCTCCTGCAGTGTTTTCTTGGTTTGTGGGTAATGTTTTTCCGCAACCGGGTATGGTTTTTGTTTGAACGGTGCCCAATCGTTGACTTGGAACGCGTATTTAAAATTTTCAATCTTCCCTGGCTTGGAATCAAATACGTCCCTATAATCCAATAATAATTTCTTTAACTGTTCCTTAATTTCGAGGCTGACTTTAGCTTCCTCCACTTTTCCTGACAGGTTGGTCTCGAACTCATTTTCCACATTATCTTCGAGTTCTATGTTGAAGACTTCAAATATTTTTTCTATGTCCTTATCATCTTCCTCAATTACTTCTTCCATATGCCATACCTGTTCTGCTATTTTCGCCTCCTGATCCTGTAGGTTAATGTTTTGCTCATCCACATCCTCTCTTTGAATTCTAATGCAGTTTTGCGCTAGGTCTATAATGACCTTGTTCTCACGGATAAAATCAATACCTAATATAACATTATACGGTAATTGATTTACCAGCAAAAAGCACTGCGAAATTTCAGCGTTACCCATGATTAAATCAATGTATACCTGAAATTTACATGTCAAAGATTTTTCAGGGATAATTCCCTTAATCTTTACACTTGATGTGGGAATCTTTAGTACTCGGCCCCTTGTTTCCAATTCATTTAAAAGGGTTTGTGTAATTAGGCTTATTGTGGATCCAGTATCAATCAATGCTCTGACCAGTAATCCTTCTATCCTAAGCATAATTATAGGTAGTTCTCTTTTAACAGGTGGGATTCCTTCCACATCCTCGTTAATTAATTCATCTGGTCTAGCTATCCAATTTACAATTTCTACCTCCTCCCAGCTCCTGGTATGTTTCCACTTTTGACAATTTAAATTTGGAGTTTTTTTTTTATCCTGAGGGCTCCCTTTTCCCTCATTCTTTAGCTGAGCTTGTAGTTCCAAGCTTTGAGCTCCGTCTAGTCGGTCGGGTGATTTCCGGTTCTTGATTGCCTCACTCCAACGGACTT
The DNA here is from genome assembly GCA_946902985.2 of Meconema thalassinum. Taxonomy (NCBI): domain Eukaryota; kingdom Metazoa; phylum Arthropoda; class Insecta; order Orthoptera; family Tettigoniidae; genus Meconema; species Meconema thalassinum. The sequence continues at coordinate 1,536,470,215 of OX336388.2, forward strand.
TTTGCCTATCAGGTTCATCTGGTCTTTCGTTCATATAACGAAGACTCTCCTGATATCTTTCTTCTATTTCGGCCCGATATTCATCATCCCTATCGTCTGGCCTTACATTCCTCCTGGGATAATTCTCCCATTTCTTTCTATTGTCCGGCCTTTGCTGGTTATTGTTATAGGGTCGGCTTTCCTGTTGCCTATAACCCGTAGTTCTAGGATTTCTTCCTCGATATCCTCCCCTGTAATATGGCTGTATCCTTCTAGGCTCCTGGTGCCCATACTCTCGATCTCGTCCTTGAGTATCCGTACTGGTGGACTGATTCCTGGTCGCTGGTTTTTCTCCAGTTTCCTGACTGCTGGCCATGTGTACTTGCTCAGTTTGTCTCTGATGCCGAGGTGTTACGTGCGAAGTCGTCATATCTAACTGACGTAATACGCTTTCCACTTCCACAGCACTTCTGACTTTGGATGAGATTAGCAGCCTCTGAATCTCATATGGAAGCTGTCTTGCAATGGCAGCACACAGGTCGTTTTCTGCCGGAGCAATATCCAGTTCGCGGAATTTACACAGCTGAGCGGTGAAAAATTCCGAGTATTTAGTGGGTGCATTGGTGCTGTACTTCCTAGAGTACAGATCTAGCCTTAAATTTTCTTGGACATCTGCTGCCCAATATCGCTTTAAAAATGCTTCCCTAAAGCCTTCCACCGTATCAAAAGTGTATCTGAAGCTTCTGAACCAGGTGAGACAATCACCTGCCAACAGCTTTTCAATAGCTCTCAGTCTCCGATCCTGAGGAACCTTCATTTCATTTAGATACTCTGCCACTTCTTTTAGCCAGTATTTTGGAGTAATAGACATGTTATTACCCGTAAACTTTACTGGTCTATCCTCATTGGATTTAATAATGTTTATTATTTGGCCATTTGTCTGATTCGTGTACGGGGTTGACATCGCCATTGGATATCCTGGGTTCTTATAAGGGCTCTCCCCTCCTAAGTCCCCCTCCGTATCTGTGCCTTGTTCACGGGAATCTACCCATCCTGTCTTTGGAAACTCCTCCTGATTTTCGAATTCTAACTTCCTTTCTCTTCGGGCACTTTCTTCATTTGCCATGAGTTGGATCTCCATTTGACTGTTCTTATTTTCCGTCCTCTCCAATCGGGATCTTAATTCATTCTGAATTCTTTCTTGATTCCTTTTAATCTCTTCCTCTTCCTTTTTGGATTGGAATTTCTCATCCCTGTAACTATCCCTGAATTCCTTTAGTTGTTCTTCTACCTCTTTCTTAAAGATCATGACCCTCTGGTCTATAATTTCTGGCTTAACGTCACCTATGGTCTCCAAGCCCTCTCGTATCTCCTTTATTTGCTTCTCCACTTCTTTTCGTCCTTTGACCATATCTATTTTCATTCCTTCAAGCCTTCCCTCAGTTTTCTCTTGACTCTTATACAATTTCATCATTTCATCTTGGACCTGATTAACTTCCTTATTGGTTTTTCCTACATGAACCTTTAATGTTCCGATGGTTTCCTGAACCTCAATAATACCCTGACTTATTTCATTTATTTTATTGGTACTTTCCTTACTTTCGTTCTCTCGTTGTTTTCTTTCACTCTGGAGATGCCCCTTGTATACACCTAATCTTTGATCTATTTTCGTTTCGTATGTCTTCAGATTCTCATCTACCTGCCCGGTAAAATGATCAATTTGATCTTTCATCTCCTTAACATCCTTTAGATTTTGATTTTTCATCTCAGTTACCGCCGTCTGAACTACACCGATTTTGTTCTCGAGGGTCCCTACTTTCTCCTCAACCTTTCCAAATCGGGTCCCTAGCTTATTCACGCTTTGTTTTATTTCCTCCCGGGAGGCCTCACAAATATCGCTGTTAGATTTTATCTGAGCTTCTAATTTTTTCTGCACACCTTGGATCTGGGTTACAAGTTTCTTTTCACAATTGTCTACATTCTCTTTACAAGATTTTTCCATCTTATTTAACTTAGTTTTTATAGCCCCAAAATTACCTTCTAAATTATCAAAATTTTCTTGACATTTAACTTGGGATGTTCTTGTACTTTCCTTCAAGGCATTTATTTGGTCTTGCAATTCTAACTTACGTACATTATTTTCCTGTTTAATTTCACTTGTGATTTCCCCTTTTAACTCTGTTAACTTGTCCTCCAACCTAGTGTCAAAACCTTGAAATTTGTCATTCATTATCCCTTCTAATTTCTCATTTATATTACTTTGTATTTTAGTCTCCATGGCCTCTAGTTTAGTGTTCATGGCTTGACTTTTCAAGAAATTATCACCTATCATCTTCTCCTGAAAGGAATGTAATTCGTTTTCAAATTTCCTTTCTATTATTCCTAGTTTATCTTCCAAAACCCTATATTGTGCTGACAAATGATCTGAATTTTCTGTTTTTATACTATTCAATTTGCCCTCTATCTCCGCCTTCAATTCATCGTTCATTTTTACACCGTTAACTTCGATAGCTTCTAATTTAGTTTCCATGGTATTACTTTTAACTTCGATAGCTTCTAATTTAATCCCCATGTTAGCACTATCAGTTTTTAGTGACTCCAAACTTTCATTTATGGATTCGAACACTTTGTTATTTTCATCCTTTTGGAGACTCAATGTCTTATCTATTGTTCCCCATTTATTGTTCATGGTCTCCCACTTTTCTTTGCTATCAGCTTTTATAGCGTTCAAAAGTTCCTGCCTCTCTTCCCTATTCTCTTTTTTTGCATCTTCCGTACTTTGCGTACTTATTTTTATTATCTCCTCCCTATTCTTTTGGAAATGTTCATCCAAACACTCCTTTAACTCCATCATCGTCACCATCTTTTCTACTATAAAAATACAGTGGGCCACAAATGCCACCACACTAGTACATGCTTGAGAGATGATACTCTGAATCGGTGTGTCCCAATTTCTTTTAAAATATTACTTTGGTACGGGTATTCACTTACAACGTACCCTTTTACTACTTTTATTCAATTTCATAAACCTTTATGGAAGTGTTTAAAATTCAAAATTTCGAAAAACCATTTTTTTTTTCAAAAAAATGAAAATTTTGATTTTTCGAGAAAACTCGGGTTTTCCCTAGGTAAACTCAGCCCTGCGTACTGGGCACCATGTTTATTTTTGCTAGGGGGTTTATAATATAATATATTCAGGGCTGCTCGGTATGAGTTTCCAGGGACCCATGCGGTCAGTTAATATTTTACGTTGTAGCTATTCCTATTATTACTTTAATCTTACATGATATGACCGACTTAAGTGTTCCTCTAGTTATTAATCCAGCACAGTATTTATATATCCCCCTGTGCCCATTTAGCAAGAAATATGCCAATCACAGTATACCAGCGTAGCTCAATTCGGGATTTCGGGGCAGCGGTAAGTTCCCCCACTCTGTGACTCACATATTTTGGATTAATTAGAGGATACACTTGCAAAAATAACAACAAAATCAACTCCTATTTTAAACACATTTAATTAATAAAATTAATGGCGCTACAAACATTTAAACAATGTAATTACTGACCCAAATATCAACTGCTTGTTCCAAATGAACAAGGGATCACAAAATAAAATAAACAAATATTGTATTCAAAAACCTGTGGTTTCCACATAAACCAACAATTCTTACTTAGTCTCACTTCCATAAAGCACTAACATTAAGTTTACATAACTCCGAGCTCTTGGGCTCCATGCATTTACATTATTAGGGTGTCATTCTTGTACACCTCAAACACTGTCTTTTATATTTTCTTATTTCTCAAGAACAAATATATAATTATATTTAAAATCTATGTTAGTTATCTAATTCAATATTTTGGGCATGTCCACACATTCAGTTGTTATCATCTCTCTTTATTTCACAAATATATTAAGGTAATCAGAAAATCAATTGTGTACTCCAGAGCGTGAAGGTACTTGACACAGTCAAAAAACTATAGTTACTCCCGAACTCAGTTGCCTTCAATCAACTCGTGGAATCCCACGTCCTTACATTATTACAATAGGGATTGTTATTTATCTCTTATGTCTTAAATAGACCATTATCATATAAGAAACTACGATCTGAACCGGCAAACGAAATATCCATCTTTAAGGACCTCGGTTCAACGCCCGGGTCGTTAACAACTTTAAACACTCCTGGTGTATTTATTTCTCTTTACAACAGCTTACGAGACGGTCTCTGTTCCCCCTCGCTTTAAGAAAGCTAGACTCCACTACATGGGGTGCGATTTATGACACGTTAGGGTGGCGGCGACATCCTGTCTGACCCAACATTAGTAGCTTATTTTCAAGGCTTTCAAAACAAACCTTCCCATTCTATCCAGTTCTGGGGAGACCGGGCTTTACTGTACCGTAACATTCAAACAACTATTCTTTGGTTCAAAGACCATTTCCGTATCCTTGGCATTTATTAATTATGAGAGGGTCCTCATTGATTGGGAAGATTAATACACATACGACGACGGAGAATTACAGGGGCTTTTATCATAAGAAGATCCTGCATTCGAATCTCTTCAGGTGCCTCGGGAACCAATTCCGTACAGAGGACTTATACAAAATGCGATTTAGAGTCGGCCGTGGCCCATATGACATACGCTCAATAATACCATATATTAGCTCCCTTTTTAAATACATACACAATGCCTCGTGATACTATGTCACTAATAGAGGACTTACACAATTATCAATTCACTGCAATCAACTACCCTCCATAAGTAATGTACCAAGTATTTAACCACTACGCGTTCCTAGCGTGACACTTTAATATTATATTTGCGCTCATTATGCGCTATGCATTATTTTAAGCCGAAAATGTCTTCCCAAGAACTGATAAAATCTCTTTAGTAACAATTCATATTATTTTAATTCACATATTAATCTTTCCGTGGTCGATAAATCGCTCCCTGTTTTAAAATATTCCATTGAACCTCATTTCACACATACGTTAAGGCTTAACGTTCTTATGTTCATATCAATTTATTTGATTTTTATTTAACATTTCCATATTTAATTATTATTATTATCTTTATTCTTTATACAAGCTCAAAAGCTATTTCTTTCATATCTCAACTTTACTTTATTTCAATGTCTTTCATGATAATTAAATGATATTTCGCTTGCTCTTATGACATCTGTTAAATACATTAACCCTTTATTCACATATTCCTCTACGGAATTTATTCTTTACATAATTATTCATAATTTCTCTATTTATTTTATTATTGTTCAGACCGTATTCTTGATTATTCAGTATTCATTCATTAAAACACATCCCTTTCACTCAAAAACTCCGGTGAGTTGTACACAATCAATTTCTGACACCAAAATAAAAAAATGAATTTTGTACTCACATATTTTCAGATCATCCCATGATCTTAAATCTGGTGTGGTGCTTCATTTTTGGGCCCACTTTGAACTTTTTACACCATATTGAAGGTATTCATCTTACGTAAAAACACAAATAAACATATATCTAAAACACTTAATATTGACGACATTTTTATATACTGATGTGTCCCTTTTGAACACATAATAAACACTAAAAATATTATTTAACACACAATCTTGATTATTTTACACTTCACAATGACTCGATCACTAGGCCGTATTTCTGAGCCTATCACACGTGATCTTCTTAAAATCCCGTTTCCAAGGGTGGAATTTATCCGATGTCGGCTTCCTATTCTGAAGAATGCGAAAGTCCCGAAACATCTACTATTCCCTGGAGTTCAATTCTGCTATTCCTATCCTGGATAACCCGCTATTTATCTAGCTTGGACGGCTTGTCTGTAGATCTGTCTATTGATCCTAACGAAAGTCTATATGGATCGAGGTCTCCTCTAAGACCTATAGATTCAGTTTATAGCAGCTAGCACTTCTCGATTCTAGTACTATTAGAATTGTTCGTCTGCTTTCTGGAGCTAATGTTTATAGTCTCCTATCCTATTTATTTGAACTGTTTTAACACTCCTACGTTCGAACCTTATTCTGTTCTTCCTTTTTAGATTTCTTCAATTTAAATAACAGTTTGTCTGTCTGGTACGATACTTCCGTACGTTATTATCTATTCGTTCGGACATTTAACGACCTATCGCCTTTAAGTCCGACGTTCGCAGCATGCTCTGACTATATCTTACGAGTTTTCACTTTAACTTGTATACAGTCGGGCCTAAATCCTATAATTAGGATTTTCCTAATATTTCACTACGGCGATACTTTAAAATTTCGTCTTGACTGCTCCTTATGGAGGCAAGCAAGTCGTTACTACTGTGACGCCTGTGGCTATCAGATCTTACTTCGGCGGTATAAAACAGCGTTTCTCCCCTCAAGGAGTACTGGTAGCTGTTATCGATGTAACGCAGAGTTACGTCCCCTCACGGACTGTCGGAATGACTACTTCTACGTCGTGGTGCAGCACTTCCCCTCACGGAATGCTCGTAGGACTGCATGATTGGCTTGGAAACGGCCGAAGCTTTATACTGTTTTACTACAAAAAAATAAGACTCAAGCCTTTTCTGTGGTCAACCTCTAAAATAATGGTGCCACAAATATAAAAATTATACCTTCCGAAAGCTCGTCTTCTCAATGTCAAATGATCTTATTGCACCTAAGAATCGATCGTGCAATTCGGAGATATTAATTAATTTCTCGTCCTCAATTGTGTGGGTGTTGCATTCTTTTTGCTCTCTCCCCTCCACAGAGGCTTAGGTAATTCCCCTATGACGTCGTCTTACGTCGGCAGTTTTTTTCTGCACAATTATTACATGGTTTCTCTATACTGAAAAATCTCTCATTCAAAATTATTCACTGTACTGTGCTTGTTTACTCATTATTATGCTCGTAAACGTGTTAATTTTAATTATTCCTCTTCTGGTGCCTATGCGGCGTTGTCAAATTCCAGCAACGTCAGCTTGAATTCCGATTCAGGCTTCTCTGTCTAACACGGTGGAAAGTTCCACTCAGTTATTAATACTCGTGACCAGCCCTCTCTGAAATGTCGAGTGGGGTGATCTCATCTAAGGAACATCTGTCCCTAGTCGCTTGCACAATGTTAAGCTATATTCCTGGCTTAGAATCTCTCTCCGTTCCTTTAAGAAACTATACGTTTCTTTCATTTCTTCCTTAAGGACATGGATTCGACCGTCATGGACCCTATGGCCCATGGGTTCACTATATATTTATCTCTTCGAGAAATCTATGATTACAAATGGGGATAACGGATGTTAAAAGCCTCGTTTACACTATAACGGATCACGCTAGTTAGTACATGCAGACCGTGCACATTCCCTTCAGTTCTCCGGTTTACATCTACTGTATTTAGTAACTAAGTGTGAAACTTTATGTACTAAACAAATAAATGTATAGCCTATATTCTCTAAAGTTAGTCCATGACGTCATGCGGAAAATCGTCAGCGTTGACGTACACTGTTCTCTTATTTTACCACTGAAACCACATTCTTTATGGGTTCACGTGAGGTGAAGAACCAATAGCTTACGAAAAGGACTTATATTTTATCCTTTAATGACGCCAAAGGTCAACTAGAAATATTTTTTCTCATTCTTATTTATGCAGAACACATCTCTTTTAGTCTATTTTTAATGATTTATATCAGGATATCCATTTAGTTTCAATCTAATCTAATATAACTTTTTAGATCATGCCATATATTAATATATTACTTATTTTATAATTAGTTAATAAGTTACATAATTTGTACTGATGAAGACGCCAATGTGTGTTAAAACATAGTACACATAACTTTCTTTTTCAATAATAAACCAGTTTAGATACAAACGAATTCACAGGTACTTGCATATCACGTTCAATTCACGTCAATTATCACAATCAACCAATCATTAAGAACAATACGTGGCTCAGATATCTACCTAGCTGTCCTTTTCATTATTAACCTGCTATTGGGCAATCATCATTCGATACGCATTTTATTATTACAGATATGGCACATCATAGGTGCCTAAGTATTAAAAATATGAGACAAATTAGCTCAAGAACTGACAATACTTACTTAGTCGTCCGGTATTGAGGCTTTCCAAAAGGATCGCTATGCCTTCCTGACTCTTGCAAGCTGTTTGTACTGATTCCATTACATTATATTCTTCTCGTTTCTACTGCTCCCCAGACCTCTTCCTCCCATTTAGTTCTATATTTACCTATCCGTCTGGTGCCTAACATTCGTGTTCCATTAACAGATCTATCGATATTCTCTGTCAAAACCATCTTAGCTGACTCGTCTCTAATCTTTGCTGTAGCGCCTCCACTCCTTGACCAGATCTTATGGTCATATTCCTCATTCGATCCCTTCGTATCTTGCCTTAATTTTTCGGCAGGTATCTCATTTCCATGGTTTGTATCTTGCTTCTATGTTTTGTTGTAAGGCTTCAGGTTTCACAGCTGTAAGTTAAAGTAGGCGCGTAGACTGATCAGAAGATAGTCAATTTTGTTGCCTTGAGATTCCTTGCTGATCTGACATTTTGACATGTTATTATAAACTTAAAGACATACTTTATTTCTATCGATCGTTCTCTTAATTGGTGCAAGACATTGTTACATTAAAATAAATTTAAACGCACACACGCCGGAGTTGGCTGACTAATTAGCAGTCTAACCTCAACATTTCTACAGAAGAAATGCTTTTATAACACTTTCAAAAGAAAACCAAACGAACGGAACAATAAGTTAATAGTATTGGCAACCTATCCCGTGTTACCATAATATTAGTCCACTCCCGATTACTAATAATCGACTGTTTAGCGACACTGGCGCTTTCTCACAGATCTCTTCCCTTGTTGGAAATATTATCCAATATATTAATATGTCTTTTTCACTTCCTCGCGATATATAGCCTATTCCTGGATGGCAGCAACTTACATTCTACAACTTCGTTCATGCTCCACTCTTAAAGATGTCTATTCTACTCCATTGGCTTAAATGAGCAATGGATTATAGGAAATGAAGTCCATGGGGATGTTGGGGACGTTTCGCACAATTACTGTGGTAGTTCCTTTAGACGCTAAGAGTCAGCTTTTGGCGAGCTAAACACTCAATACACTTACCATGATGCGCACTGGCACGAGGCTCGGCTGGAAATGGCAAAGCACGGTGTCTCTACGATGCCTCGCCATAAGCTTACTATAGCATAAGTACGAAACGTTGGCTGACAAATATAAAGAAAACGTGGGAAAACATCCCCCAAAACCTTTCCTTTCACTGATAATGTCCACCAAAGCCATAAGAATTGGTCTAGAATCATAGGATATTCGATTTGATTTGGTTTTGATTTATTTCCACGGCTACGCTAAGAGCTTAAGAACTCCATTACAGTAGCACCCTACATACAATAAGATTAGGCTTATAAAAGTAAAACATTTCGCTAGCATTAACAATACAAAAATAACAATCGTCTAACAATGTTAGTAGCAAAAAGAGAGTAATAATAACAATGAAAAAAATATAAACGAAAGAGTGCATACAGACACAGTATCAGCCTGAAAACCAAACACCAGGTAGGCAGTAGAAATCCGTTTAACTCCCAATAAATTCAATAGGGATAGTGGCTATCAGTTAAGTGACGTTTGGTATCGTCTGGTTCCCCTAGTTTAATAGTTCCTCTATCTATCTAAAACCAGTTCAGATTGTTAGTTTACCTTTATGGCTCCATAACCATGGCTTGGTTTTGCTTTAGTCACCACTGGAAGCTTGATCTGTTAGATCACTGAGGCTCGTATGACCTGATGTAAATTGGTATTCCAGAATAGAAAATCCTCTACGGATTTGAATTTAGGAAATGGTTAAAAGCTATCAAGATTTTATAGTGGAGACAGAGAGGGCCCCTGCAGGAAGCACAACACTAATCAATAATAATAGCCTTTATTGCAGCCAGTTGGCCATATTACATGTTACAGATATGTACACTTACTAGATACTATGGTTCGCTTCTAGTCCTTACTATAAGCCACTATTGATAAAGTTCTGTTGGGGCATGTCGTGATATGGTACCTGCCGCATTCGTTCCTACACAGCTCACATATACACCTCTCATCCGGGTCATGAAATGTCTTTGGTGAGCAGACCTTATGGTGGAACCCATGAACTGCGAGTCTCGTCACGACGTGTCTCATTTCGGATATGGGTTGCATCCATCTTTTGTCCACCATGGCATCAGTCGCGTAGAATTCCTTCGGAATGTCAAGCCTTTTGCTTTGCAGATCCTGGAGTAATTTTCTGAAGCTTTCTGTAGAAGGCAACAGTAAGAGTGACCGAAGGTCCTCTATTAGGAACGTTTCTCTCGCCAGTTCATATACCAGCCGAGATTTGGCTGACTTGGAGACTCCGAGGGCTCTTTTGAGGAACCTAGATTTCACCTTTTCGAGTTCCTCCAGCTGTTTGTAGTTGAGAAACTCCCATGTTAGCTCCAGACCGTATGTTAGTACGGGTATGACCTTGGCTCGGAAGAGCATCATTGCTGTTTCCAGCGATATTTGGGTAATATGGCTTATGTCGTTTATGGCCTTCACTGCTGCGGCCGCTTTCGCTCTTGTGTGTATTCTGAAGCTTCGGCCTGTTATCTGGAGCGTGAGGCCGAGGTATTTGAAATTGTTTACTTTCTTCAGTTCCTTGCCGTTGCATAGCACTTGGTCTGATTCCGCTGACCTGCCCCCGTTCCGGAAGACGACCATCTCAGTCTTGTCCTCGTTGATTGTTAGTTCGTTTTCCTGGGCCCATTCGCTTAGTATGTTGATTGCATCTTGCAAATCCTTTATCTGCTCTGATGCGATTGCCATGTCGTCTGCGTATATATACAGTTTGGACTCAGTCGATTCCTTTATTTTGTCTCCTGCATCGTGTGAGAGCGCATTGAATAGAATGGGACTGAGGGGGTCCCCTTGAAGTACTCCATTCGTTTGTATCATCCATTTGGTTTGTCCAACTCCGTCCTGCACTTGTATATAGTTTTCTGCCAATATGTTCGATACAAGGGTCGTCAGCCTTGACCTACCTATGAGTGTTTCCAGCTTATGTATCAGCTGCTTTCTGTTTACCAGGTCAAAAGCTTTCGTAAAGTCAACAAAGACTACATAGAGTTTGCTCTTGGGTTTCTCTAGTGTTGTTGTTATGTGCCGTTATAGGCTTCCTGCAGCCATAGTTGTCGATCTATGCTTCCTGAATCCACATTGCTCTTCTGGTAGTATTGGGTCAATTTTTTCGTATATTCTCGCTGTCAATATTCCTGTTAGTAGCTTTAGGGCTGCGGATTCCAGCGCTACTCCCCGGTATGAATTTGGGTCGTCAGTACTCCCTTTTCCTTTGTATAGTAGCTTGATGGTTGACATCTTCCATTCGTTTGGTATTTGCCCGAGTTCTAAGCATTTGTTTAGTAGGGCCGTCCATATCGTTGCCAGTTCCTCAGTAGTTTGTTTTAGATGCTCATTCCTTAGTCCATCTGGACCGGGGGATCTATTATTTCTTTTCTTCTGTATGGCCATGGTGATCTCTTCTTCTTTGATGGGTTCTGACACATCGCGTTCTTCTGGGGGCCTGGTTTCGGGTCTAGTCTCCTTTGCACAGGTGACGTTCTTGATATGCTCCTCCCATGTCTCCAATGATATGTTTGGTTGGAAGCTATGGATCTTTGGCCTCAGGGCACGGTATAGGTCTGTTTCTGCTTCTGCAATGACCGCTCTTTGCGTCTCTTCTATGAAGTCACATTTTTTTCTTTTTAATCAGTTCTTTGTAGGTTTTCCTGTGTTGTCGGTATTCTTCCAGTGCTTTGTTGTCTTTTGTGACTCTTATGTTGTGGAGTTTGCCTAGGGTTTCCTTCCTTTGAATAAAACACGACTCATCGAACCAAGGTTTATCCTTTCTCCCGTGTGAAGGCGTGGTAGCTGCGCCGGTGATGCAGTCTTGTATCCAAGCTGCCGCCTCGTCGATTCCTCCCTCTTGGATGCTTTCCATCATCTTGTCTATGTCTTCCAACTTTTCTCTAATTTTATCTCTGTTTAGAGTTTTGCTCACTCTGGTCGGTCCTTCTATAGTTTCCCCATCGCAGATCTCTCCATCCATTTCTAGGCTCTCTGGTATGTGCTTGCGTATTATAGCTCCCTCCGACCTAATTGTACTTGCGTTCCTTGTTTCGAGTGTTCCTCTTGTGCATATTAAGTCTATTGTGCTGGTCCCGTTGGGGCCTATGTACGTCCAGTCATGAGTTTTGTTCCGGATTTTAAAACCCTCTAGGCTTAGATAGTTGAAAACTTCTTCACTCTTTGCGTTTTGTTGATCCATTCTGCAGTTTAAGTCTCCGGCAAGGACAGTCTTTCTTCTTCCTGGGAATGTATTCAGTGCAGCTCCAAGGTGGTCTATTATGTCCGGGGCGGTCTGGTTGGGATTGAAGTAGGCCGCCACTATTACACCGATTTTCGTTTCCACGACTAGTATGTCCTCTTCTTTCCATAATAACTTTATCGGGGCCATTTTAGGCTTAACTATGCAGGCAACGCCACCTGATGGTCTTCCCCTCTCCCTGCACTGCCTCGCAAATGCATGAAAATAGTAGAAATTGGGGACGTCGAATCTCTTTTCTTCTTTAATCATAGTCTCCGTGAGAATACAGATGTCATATTCGCTGAGGATTTCTCGTGATAGGAGGTTCATTGCACCTCGCAGCCCTTCTACATTCCACGTTAGTATCCTCGTCCTACTGGCGCGAGCCTCTGAACTTCCAGGGTTGCCGAAAGGGCCGGCAATAGATGTCCGTAGGCCTGAAGTTGCAGTTGTAGACCAAATCTCTTTTATTAAAGGGTATGCCGACTTTAAAAGCTCTGCTGCCAATTTTCTGGTTCACTACGTCACAGTGGATCACTCCTTCCACTCCATTTTCCTGCAGATACGCAGTTAAGTCCTCTGGGGAAGTGTCTTGGCTCAGTTTTGAGACGTAAAGCCACGCACTCTTTTCTGCAGTTTTCAGTCTTGTGACTCCTTGTCTGGTGCCTTTCACATATTCCCTTCTGTGTGCGCTTTCTTCCTGGGTTGGGGAGCGTTGATCCCTTTGCACATGACGCCTCTGCACCACTTCGGTCCATTCGGTTTGATTTGGTTCAGACATTTCTTCTTTTATCCCCCTCTCTTCGTTTTGGACCTCGTCTTGTGGGCTGCTATCGGTGGTACCATCGTTCTTTCCAATATTTTGTGGTGGTTTTTGTTTTTGTCCTCTTCTGCTTTCTGTAAAAGATGTTTCCTTTCCTGTTGTGCAGTTCATTTGAATTTCAAGTTGATGGTTCTTACGTTGTTCTTCTAGGTGTTCTTGTCTTGTTTGTTGCATTACTGTTAGTCGGTGGTGTTGTAATGTTGTACCACATCGGCTGATAAGTTCAGTATCATGAATGGAAGTTCTCTTATTAATTTCCTCACGCACCATCCTCTTAAGATTGACTGATAAAGTCTCCACCATGGCTTGCATATCCTGCGTTAATTTCCTTGTAATTCTTACCTCCATGTCGTGTTCGGGGAGACGACCTATGTTGCCCAATTGGAGGTTGACCAGTTGGCCACTAGATTGCTCCTGACCCAGAATACGCTGTTCCGAAAGCATGGCCTTATCTCTCACCTCGAAAGGTGTAATCTCCATGCCATGTCCGTTGCTTCCAGAACTGTTCTGCGAGTGTCCGCTAGATAGCACCTGATGATGACCATGTTGTTCTGTATCAATTGCATCAACTCGTCGCTCACTAGGTGTCGTCTTCGAGTTCATTCCTTTATTCTTCTGAATGTTCTGTGATCCGTCATGCGACTGCCTATTGCTGTGTAAACTAGGCGAGTTGCCGTGAGATGGCGCCACCAGTTCAGTAGGTATTCTATCTAACATGGATATACCATCCTTTTGGATAACCTCATTGACCTCTTGCTGAGGAAACTGATTTCTCGTGCTATTGTTAGTAACTAGCATGATTTTCATGTCATTAAAACAATTTACAATGACACTCACCATTTTATGAATATCATCTTTAGTTTATTTCTTCATATCCACCTACATGAGCGGTATTCTGTAGAAATCTGAGAGCAATTTGCAACCGACTTTCGATCTCGTCCGCCATCTTGTCTTCACTAATCAATGGACTGAAGAATTTCTGGGAGGATGTCAAAGATGGTAGACCAACAAGATCTAGACATAAATGAAATTGGTTGTTAACGTGCAATCCGTAGAGGTCAATTCAAATGTAATAATAATAATAATAATAATAATAATAATAATAATAATCATCATCATATAGTTGGGTGGTTGTCGTACTGAGTGGTTGGTGCGTCTTGGCTTTCTTGGTTTATGTGAGTTTGACGGTATATTTCAGTGACTATATTAGTTGAAAGACTTGGGTTGTGTGGCAGTGCCTCTTCTGCACGACGAAGTGATTTCTCTACCTGAGGGGTGGCTGGGTGAGTAATTCTTCCATCTGTTCAGGAATTGTGTCCCTGTCGCTTGTGGAAAGTAAGGTTATGTCCAACAGAAGACAAGAGATTGGTGACATGGAGAGATTGTGTGTGTAATCCACCAAGATTGTAAGCGGCGCAGAAACAAGCCCTCAGGCCCAAGTGGGAGATTCCAATGGCACGCGACGTGTGGCGTCTACAAGAACTACTTCATCTAGGGAGCTGGAAGTTGTAACTAATGTCTTGGTGGGGCAGAGTACAATAATCTCGGGTGAGAATGGAGGTTCAGATGAATAGAGATTCACTGCAGACAAAGGTGAATGTCGAAATGAAATAGACATTAAAGAAGAGTCAGAGATTCTGAAAGGAATAGGATTACTGAAGATCATGATGGCAGCTACCAAAACTCAAAGAAATGTGAGTAATAACATCAAGAATAGCCTAGCGCAGTTAGTAGAGGTTTTTGATGTCCTCGATCACTGCCGCAAAACTAGATTGGCAACAGAGGTCACTACTATCACTCGACCTAGATCTCCCATATGCGAGAAGGCTGCAAATCAAGGAGAAACAATGATTACTGTTATTGAGAGCAGTGTCAATTCCGAAAACAGATCTGCAAATGAAATTGTGGTTATTGAACCTCCCGTGGAGAAGTTAGCAGAAGATGCCTGGCAAACAATTCGAACAAGGAAACACAGGGGTCATAGCGGTAAAGTTATTCTGGAGGACGAAAAGGGGGAACTTAGAAGTAATCATTCTCTACGTCAGAAGGGAAATAAAAAAAAGAATAGGAGACGCAACGAGGCAATGGTTATCAAGCCTACTGAGGGGAAGATATATTCAGAAGTTCTTCAATCAATGCGTCAGCAAGCAACATCTGATTGCAGTGGCGTAAACCTTAAATCGATTCGCAGAACGTCGACTGGTGCGGTGCTCCCTGAAATGAAAGGGAAAAATGGAGATAAAGTTAAGTTCAGGAAGATGATTTCCAAAGCAGCAGAGGGATTGGGTGAAGTCAAAATGTTGGCTCCTACCATAACCTTAGAAATTAGGGATTTGGACTGTCTTACAACAGCAGAGTAAGTCCGGGCAATATTAGAGGACCGGCTTAAGGATAACATGGGTGAAATAAAAGTTACTATTACCAAGCCCAATTCAAGAGAACAGCGTATAGCCATAGTTGTGGTAAACTCCAATGGGGCAAATGAGTTGCTCCTTGATCAGCATATTAAGATAGGCATGGTTAGCTGCCGTATTCGGAAAAGGACCAATGTGCTGAAATGCTTTCGGTGTATGGGCTATTGTCACATAGCAAGACAATGTACGGGTACTGACAGGTCGAAGTTGTGCTACAGATGCGGCGGAAAGGAGCATAAAGCAGCTCACTGCACGAGTGCCCCAAAATGCTCGATCTGAGCGGGAGAAGGCAAGAATTACGACCATGTGATCGGGTCAGGTATGTGTACTGTCTTTCGACGTGCATTGGAGAGTGCTAAACAGTCAAAATGCTGAGATTTCTACAAGGCAACATCCATCGTAGCAGGGTGGCTAACGATCTTCTTATTCAGTTAGCTGCGGAAAAGAATATTGATGTTGTGCTTATTAGCGAACAATATAAGAACAGGGATATTCCATCTTGGTACTCTGATGAAAGTGGGACGGCTGCTGTATGGGTAGCGGATGCAAGCAGAGTTTTTATTGAAAAGTTTGGTGCTGGAAATGGCTTTGTCTGGGTCAAGAGCAGAAATATTTCTTATGTAAGCTGTTACTTAACACCCAATGAATCAATTCGGCAGTTTGAAACCCGAATATCTGCCCTTGTGGATATCCTAGGTACAGTAACTTGGAGTATTCTGGTGGCCACGAGGAGGCCTAGTCCATGAAATTCCGATACCGTCTAGATGGAACGTTGATCATATCGATGGTGAAATTCTTCTTGCAGTAATAGCACAAGGGAAACAAGTTCTGGAGGACTTGTTTCAACATAGTCCCGCGGATTCTGCAGAGACCCTGGTTAGGTCGACCAATGATCTCATTGTTAAGGCTTGCGGAGTATCCATGCCCAAAAAGAAGATTTTTCCGAACAAACGGCCAGCCTATTGGTGGAATGTTGAAATAGAAAAGGCTCGACGATTGTGTTTTCGATTAAGGAGAAGGGCATAAAGGCTCTGCAGAGATTATCTAGAGTATGTAAATGCGATAGAAGGGTGTAGAGTGGCGAGGAGGGCTCTTAAACCGGCCATTGCTCAAAGTGAAAATGAAAAATGAAAATCCACAGCCTGCTTCCAGTCTCCGACCGGGTCAGGAATGGAATGAATGAAGCCCCTATCTAGCAGCGAGGATATGAACTGTGCCGGCTGCCGAGACCTGACGCACTCCTCTGGGGCAAAGATTGAATGAATGACAGATGAAATGAAATGATAGTGGAGAGTGTTGCTGGAATGACATTTTGACAGGGAAAACCGGAGTACCCGGAGAAAAACCTGTCTGCCTCCGTTTTGTCCAGCACAGATCTCAATTGGAGTGACCGGGATTTGAACCACGGACCCAGCGGTGAGAGGCCGGCGTGCTGCCGCCTAAGCCACGGAGACTTCCGCCATTGCTCAAAGTAAGGCACATAAATGGAACGAGCTCATTAACGATCTAGATCAGGACCCATGGGGTCTGGGGTACAAAGTTGTCAATAAGAAGCTCGGTGGCATTATGGTGTCTAATGCTGCTATGACGGCATCCCAGAAGGAAGCTATTATAGATGAGCTATTTCCTAATCATCCAGAGAGATTTCCCGATCACATTCCGGTATTGCATGATGATATTCCGCTATTCACTAGAGAGGAATTACAAACTACAGCACGATCTTTTCAGAATAAGAAGGCACCAGGGCCGGATGGAATTCCTGCTGAAGTATTAAAGGTGATATCTGAAGAGGAACCATATGTTTTGCTGAACATGTATAATTGTTGTTTACTACAGGGAGTCTTTGCGACCCCGTGGAAAGTGGCCAGGCTTGTGCTCATGCCTAAAGGCAAAGGAGATCCCACTACTGCTTCAGGTCAGAGACCTCTATGCATGTTGGACATGACTGGCAAACTGTTTGAGAAGAAGATTAAAGGAAGGCTTCAGGCAGCGATTGTTTCTGCTGGAGGTCTGTCCCCCAAACAATACGGTTTTGTGAAGGGTGGGTCCACCATCAGCGCCATTGAAGAAGTGGTGATGGCTGTCAGATCCACTGAGCATGGAAACCACTTCTCTAGGAAAATTTGTTTACTGGCCACTCTGGATGCGAAAAATGCCTTCAATTCTGTCCGATGAATTGACATAATAGCTGCACTTGAAACAACATTTAACATTCCTCGCTACTTGGGGCCTGTTCTGAGGAATTATCTTTGTGATCATTGGATACAGTATGACACAGATGAAGGAGTCAAATGTCGCAAGGTAACAACGGAGGCGCTCAAGGCTCGGTGTTAGGTCCTGATGTATGGAATGTAAATTATGATAGCATTTTACGGATGGAGATGCCAGAGGACACTTCTTTGGTAGGATATGCTGATGATCTTGTTGTGCTCATTATGAAACGCTCCATGGAGGGTCTGCAATTTAAACTTAATCAGCTAATGCGAAGAGTTTCTACCTGGATGAATGAACATGGTCTCCAACTAGCAGTTCATAAAACTGAACTAGTCTTTGCTACTAAGAAGAGAGTTCCACGAGTTGTTCCAATGCTAATAGATAATCAAGGGATAGAAACAGCTCCTGCTGTTCGTTACTTGGGTGTTATGATTGACAGCAAGTTAACATTCTGGAATTATATATGAGCAAGATTGCTGATAAGGCTGCAAGTATTGTTAACAACTTGTCGCTGCTCATGGCTAATATTGGCGGCCCTTCACCCTTGAAGAGGAAATTGCTGATGAGAGTGGCGGAATCAGTTATTCTTTATGGTGCAGAGATTTAGTCAGTAGCTCTTGGCTCTGAGATGTATAGGAAGCGGATAACCTCTGTTCACAGAAGAGCTGCCCTCAGAATAACTTCTGCCTATCGTACAGTGTCTGGACCGGCAGTGCTAGTAATAGCTGGGGCGATACCCATATACATCCTGGCCAAGGAAAGGTGCCGTATATACTTGCGCAAAGAAGAGCAAAGTTACGCGTGAAGAGGGAGGGAAGAGACATATCTCTTCTGGAATGGCAGGAAGAAAGGGAACGTGAATATCGTGGCAGGTGAACCGAGAGGCTCCTGAAGCAACTAAAGCCATGGTTGTCGAGGGAACATGGTGAGGTAAATTATTACATTACCATGTTTCTCTCTGGCCCTGGTTATTATGATGCATACCTCCATCGAATGGGAATTTCGCCAAGTTCACGGTGTCGTTATTGTGATGATCAATGGGATGACGTTCAGCACACGTTTTTTGCATGCTTGAGGTGGAGAAATCTTCGAAGGCTTCTGGAGACAAAAGTTGGAGTCATTACACCAGACAATGTTGTGGATAAAATGCTCAGCAGCAGAGAAAGTTGGGCACAGATTGCTGTCTACATCTCTGAGCTGCTGAAAACAAAAAAAGAGGAGGAACCGAGAAGATTGGTTGCTGAAGACAGTGAAGATGTTGATGAATAATTTCATTATCATCACGTTAAATGAGACCTTTGGTCGTAACAGTGGCTCCACCCAGAACAGGCAGTTCCGGGGTGGCCTTAAGCCAAGTATAGGGTTTGTGGGTTTTTAGTAGGTAAGAATCCTGCACGGTTGTAAGTCTGGAAGCTTGCAATCTGTCTTTTGAAGATTTCCCCACGGTTTCCCTCGAAAAACTAAAAAAAAATATATTATATGTGCTTACGGCCAAAGCAGTGAGGCAATAAATCCTCTTACCAGAGGAGATAAGTCCGTCCTCTGCTCCAGGAACATTCAAGATAAAAATATAATACATGCTAATCCAACAATAACCGGTAAAATCGCCAGACTGTTGAATGCAGGCATGCAAACGTGCATGCATTGTGTCGTAGAGGTGCCGGATGTTAGTTTGTGGGATGGGGTTCCATGCTGTTGCACTTGGTCGATCAATACAGGGACGGGTTGTGGATGACGCTGGAGTTGACGTCCATTGATGTCCCATACGTGCTTGATTGGGAACATATCGGGGGATCGAGCAGGCCAAGGCAGCATGCCGACACTCTGTAGAGCACGTTGGGTTACAACAGCGGCATGGGGGCGTGCGTTATCCTGTTGTAAAACACCGCCCGGGAATGCTGTACATGAATGGCAGCACAGCAGGTCAAATAACCAGACAGACGGTGCGTGGGATAATCACGAGAGTGCTCCTCCTGTCATAGGAAATTTCTCCCCAGTCCGGAGCATCCGGTGTAGGTCTAGTGTGTAGACGCCGCCGACTGGTGGAATGTAGGTGCTCATTTGGCTTTCTTCTAACCAACACACGGTCATCACTGGCACCAAGGCAGATTGCTTTCATCGGGAAACGCAACGGATCTCCACTCCATCCTCCAATGAGCTCTCGCTTGACACTACTGAAGTCGCCGACGGTGGTGGTTTGGGGTAAGTGGAATGCACGCCGCAGGGCGTCTGGCTCGGAGGTGTGCTTCATGTAACTGATTTCGAACAGTTCGTTGCGTCACTGTGGTGCCAACTGCCGCTCGAATTACTGCTGCAGACGTCATCCGATGCGCCAAAGCCTTACGCCAAATACGGCAGTTCCCCCTCTCGGTTGTGGCTTGGGGACGTCCGGAGCCAGGTCTTCTTGCAACCGTACCTTCTCGTGACCACTGTTGCCAGCACGCATGAGAAATTCCTGCCAAGTCGTTCTGCAATAGCGTGGAAGGAAAATCTACCTTCACGTAGCCTTGTTACACGGCCATGTTGAAACGCAGGGAGCTGTTGATACTGGCCTCTTCGTCGTCGTAAAGGCATTCTTAACCCACTCACACCCATTCCGTCCAATCTCACAAGTAGCTAACGCTCTCACACAGTACACTCCGTATTTAAAGCAAACCTGATGTGCAACGACATGGGGCCACTACTAACGCCATGCTAATGAGATTTGCGGGAAATATGAACCAACGTCATCTTTCAGATGTATAAACACGCCTACCTACGTTCGTTAATCTAGCACAACCCCTTCTTAATGTTGGGATATATTTTTCCGCCATTGTATATGTTTAAGAGAAACTCGTAACCACAAGTAATATCTCTCTGAGAATATGTAAATCATTTCTGTCTATTTTTATGCGGTAACGTTCTCGCTTGCTGGGCCCTAGATTGCAGGTTCATATCCTGGCGCAGTCAGCTGGCATTTGAGGGTGCACAAATGCGAGGGAGCCGTGTCAGTAGATTTACTGGCACGTTAAAGATTCTCTTCGGGGCAAAATTCCGGCACCCCGGCGTCTCTCAAAGCCACAGTAGTTAAAAGGGACGTAAAACCAATAACATTATTATTATTATTATTATTATTATTATTATTATTATTATTATTATTATTATTATTATTGTCTATTTTTATGCAGTCCGTGTCATTGTTCGTGGGTCAATATTGATCATAATGAAGATAGTACATTGAATTATTCAACTCAATCAAATTTAACTTTAATTAGTTCTTCCAAAGCACTACTTTGGAAGACTTTTCTTTATCTTCCTCTCCTTACGCACAATTAAAACAGTTCTCCGTTAAGTTATGATAGTCCAACATTGGGCAAAGATAATATCGTAAATGATGCTTGAGTTGGACTGCCATCGATTACGAAAGCTGATTGATTAAAGAAAATCGAAGACCCAGCATAAACGTCAAATATTCTCAAAACGTTATTTTGTTCACGAAAGTAAATACTAATAAATACTGACCTTAATGTAATGTAAAGGGGTTTAAAAGAGACGACTGAATTTGTTATAAAGGACATTGCACTTTTTAAAATTATTTATATAATTAAACTTGAATAATTCGATCTACCTTTATTAAAATCAACTCCAAAATGTGTAAAATTAGGATATAACGTAAAATATAACAAGTACCTTTTTGATTGAGTTTTCAATGTGGCACAAATGTGCGAGTACATTCTGGTGTAAAATATTCCAATAAATTGATTTCGTTGTAAGGAAAGCTGTAGTCAAGGCTTTTTATACATTAAGTTCTAACTTTTAGCATCCAAGGATATATCGAGGTTATAGAAAGAAAGCAGAGGGATTGATTGACTTGATAATCTGTGTCCCCATATAGTTTATGACGGTGAAATTATTTTAAAAATATCAAGGTCGATTTACTTGAATGAGTGTATTGAAACTGTGTTAGTGTTAGTGTGATGACTCTACTGAGATGTGTACTATGTAGTAATTTGGGATGCGATTGAGAAGAGACCTAACAAGGCTTTTCAAATAGTTTGAATTCTTACATACGACTTGGGTTAAAGTGAGGAAATAATGACTAGCCTTTCTGGGATATCTTAGATTTGTGTCTATATCCCCATTCAGAGCTCATCTCATGAGGTTTGTGCACCCAGAGTCAGGCTATGACATATTAGTATATGATGGGGAGTGATTCAGAATGTCAAAGAAGAACTACATTTCTGTAATCAATAACATTTATTGTTGTCTGTAGCAGCACCATCTGTCAGTGGAAGTAGGAGGAATACTTGGAGATCGAGTCACGTAGTGCACCAAGACTCTCTAAACACGAACTAGAATGTTAAACAAGCCGCAATTAATAAATTAGATTCTGAAGGCGTCTGGGCTACTCTCCCTTTCACGTGGACTGCAATACTCCATCTGATCACCGAGAGAAACATTCAAAACTTTCAAATTCCAACGAGAAAACTACATCAATGCATAGAATATTGTATGAATATAAGTAGATTTCAATTAACAAAAGTTCAAGTTCCTGCGGTACACTGGAAACATATAATTATTGATATGTAATTATTATTATTGGTATTATAATTATTATTTTATTATTTTATTATTTAGAAAGGCAACATTTTATGGACACATACATAGGATGAACGAAGACAGACTGACCACGGAGATTTTTAATATATGTAATTATGAATAGTACACAGAAAACCAATTGGGTAAAAGAAACCGAGGAAGACCTCAAGGAACTAAACATCTCTACAGAAGACATGGCAGACAGGGAAATATAATACATAGACAAAATGAGAATACAGACATTTGAGCAATTGCCCAAAGAGAAAAAATAGCTAAGAAATGGACAGAAGAGAGAAAGTGGAAGAATAGTGAATGTATAAGAGATTTTTGGTAAGAAAGAAGAATATGACAGAAAAGAAACCACAAAAATTGATTGTTTTGACGCTCTCTTGAAGGGAAAATCAACGAAAATAATAATAATTATTATTATTACTATTGCTATTACACGTATTCCATTTTTTTTAAATCAACGTTAGGCTCAGGATTGAGAACATCTGTGCTAATACTTGAAGTGATATATTCGATGTTCGTATTTTTCTATGTATCTCTTCCATATCAGTGGGGGGGAATTTCCTTTTATCCAATTAATATGTTATTATTATTATTGGTCATCTTAGGAGCACGCATAACCATTAGTTAGTATTTATCTTGCCTTGCTCTTATTATCTTCCTAAAATGTCCTCATCCTTTCGCTTTGTGCCTGTCTTCTTTCTTGTGTCCCTACATCTTTGAGTTTCAAATTCCTTGCAATTGGAAACTTGAATAAAATCATAAATGAGTTTATTTTCTGTTTATATGAAGTCCGAGTTGTTGTTAGTGGGTCAATATTGATTTCTGTGAGGTCCTTCTGGGTGTCTACTAGCCAGCGTTATTTGGTTTGTCGGGATCCGTTGATTATGAGGAAGATTCTCTTCGTCAATCGAGAGTTGTCCATAGAATTTCATGCTTCTACTACGTGCAAGTGAGGTGAATCGTTCAGTCAGTGAATACAGTTGTTCTGAGCTTTTCATCATCCAGATACAGTCTTGAAACATTGGCCCAAATATTTCCTCGGTATAGTTAGTTAGTTAGTTAGTTAGTTATTGTTGTTTTGAGGGGCGGAACTACGAGGTCATCTGCTCCTATTCTTCGGTATCTATCGATCTTCTCAATGACTTAAATGCTGATGGTTGACGATGATGTCTCAATCGCATCGAGTGCCTCTGGGAGATTTACTGTTTGGTAGGGACGGAATTTTGAACTAGTGGAAAGTGAATTCTTTTTGTAAATACTCTAAGTGATTGTGTAAGCTTTGCATAATATTCCTGAACGTGTTTTGATAGCCATTCCTATGTCGCCAGTGTTCCCGATAACTTCTCCTAAGTAGGCCTACTTGAAGTGCTTAACCTATGTGATGTTGCTATATTTGGTTGCAAGAAGTGACGCCAGGTTTGGGCTCTTGGAATCCATACACTGTGTTTTCTCGTAAGAGATCTGGGGGCCGGCTCTGATAAATATCTCATCAAGCTTCTCGATCGCATGTCTGGCTTTTTGGTAGTCCGGACAATTGTTGCTAGGTCGTCAACATTGATTCGTTGATCTTTTGTAGTCATACGTATTCAAGGTATTTCTTTCTCCCATGTTTTGATGATCTTATCTAGTACCAGGTTAAACAGGAGTGGGGATTACCCATCACTCTGTTTTACGCCAGTTCAAATGTGAAAACATTCGTATACTTCACCCATAGATATCACTTTAGAGGCTGTGTCCGTGAGGATCTGTTGGACTAACGATGTTGTTTTGTTGTCCACACCGCAATCACCCAGTACAATGAACAGGGTGGTGCGGTCAATTGAATCTTATGCTTTTTAAAAATCTACGAATGTGAAAACTGTGCGATTCGACTGTTGATGTTGGAGTATCATCTTAAGGTTCCGGATCTGTTCTGCGCACGATTGACATGGCTGAAACCCCGCCAGTTATTCACAAATCATTTGTTCTGTTTGTATGATGCTATTCTCCCACATAATATTGTAATGATGGTTTGTAGTCTGAAGAAAGAAAGAAAGAAAGAAAGAAAGAAAGAAAGAAAGAAAGCTTTTAGTTTTACATAACCGTTAATCTTGCGATCATGAACTACGGGTTCTACGTGAAATCTGAATAACCGAATAAACTTATGTAACTGAAATATTGTATATGGAATGAATATATTCTCCCACATATTCGTAGACATAGATTTAATAGATCTGATGATTGCTTGACGATCGAAACAAGTCATCCAAGTGTATTAATTAAACTCATTTCTTTTCATGTTTAGGGAATAATACCCATTATAGTTTGGGTACAATCATGTTGACCTACTGAAAAACATTTAAATCGAAAAAGTTATGTCTTTCACTTCATTAACACAGAGTTTTGAAAGAGACGGGAGCGGATGACTCATCAACGTATTTAAGTCACAGTTGATGAAACTTAAATACCTAGTGCAATATTGCTATTCCACACAAGTATTAGGCGCAGACTCAATTGAAAAGAAATGGATTAATACACAGTTATTAACTCGATGAAAATGTGGCCATGTCAATATTTGCCTTAAATAGTTTTAAGCTAATATCCAAAGAAGCCTCCTTCAGCAGTGCTACATTCAGTACGTTAATCGATTGAAGAAGACAACTTGAAAATAGTAAGGTTACATTCAGCTACCTATGAATGGGCTCTAGTTCTGTTCGCATGCACGTTAATTGAAAGAAATATAGGTTACTGTCACACTTATTTTCCAACAAGTGGTATGGAACTTTTATTCCACTGCGTCCCCGACTTAACACATTTTATATGGTCAGTTCAGTTTTAAATGTAATATATGAGAACCTAGGTTAACTAGCTTAACTTGAAAGACCATTTGTACCCATCTAAACGTGCCCTCCTGACATGGCCATCGATGTGTCCAGCGTCCTAATGAAGCCCCATCTATCTACGATAACAAGCTCTCGATGGGTCGTAATGAATAGATTTGCATGCAGTTTGGTGTCTGTTTGGAGATAAAGCGCACCCGCCTGATCGCACGGGGGAATTAAATGCCACCCAATGAAACACGAGGAATCACTGTAAGAGTACAAGATATATTTCGTTGAAGAAATTTTCCATATCCTCCCATACCAAGCCACGGTATCATAACGGCCATGGTTCAATAGGAAGCGTGTTACGTCAATGCAAACACGCCGATGCTAATCGTACTTCTTTTTTGCTCCGAATATCAAGACAAGGTGTATTCAAGGCCAAATGAACAGAACATTTTGTGGCATATCAATAAACTAGCAGAAGTACCCGCTCTTCGAACGGTCTTCGATATTAATAACCAGACGTTATCATTTGTGCTACTGTTGCAATGGTTAGGTGCTTGTCATTACTTCATAAGTTTATCAGAACGAAGTTAGTTTTCTCAAGATTAACGGCAACGTTAAACTAGAAGCTTCCTTCCTTCCTTCTTTTATGAGAGGTATGGAGAAGAGTTACTTCAATGATTACTTTCGTGCCTCTGATGGACATCTATACCAAATTTTACGTTGATCCACTGAGCCGTTCTCAAGTGATGCGCGTGCAAATTTGTACACAGACAGACAGACAGACAAACAGACAGACAGACAGACAGACATTTTGTTTTTGCGCGCAACCGTCATAAACCAGTCTTAAATGCGTTAATAACTCAAACTTCCGTGGAAATTCAGAAAAAACAGACAAACTTTCATTTTTATATATATATAGATACTACCGTTGAATTGTTAAATAAATATAGCACGTGCATCAGTAACATTGCACATGGAGTACGCTTGGCTAAAATTATTTGTTTAATGGATTGAAAAATAATCAACACTTTTGGACCCTAAATCAGTGATTATGGTTAATTTTTGGACGACAGTGGTTGAGTGTCAATTACAAACGTATGGGAATAATATCAAGCATAACTACAACGCTTCGCTCGGTTCTAACCCATTTTACTCCACTCACTTCAGTTCTTGCGCATATCGGAACCTTGATAGACCAATAATTTTAGTATCCACTGTATCTAACATCGGAAGGCCAATGATTTTAGTATTCATCGCACCCAACCTCATGAGACCAATGGTTTCAGTATTAACTTTAATACCTGTACCAAAATACCAACCAACTCTAATTGATATAACAAAATAACTTGAAAACTGCAATATGTTACACGAGCAGCGACATACCTTCGTCTTGCGGTAGTGTTTGCTGAGAGATGCTCAAAACATTTCCGGTAGCTTCACCGCCATCGGATGGTGCGACCTTACTTGCAAATAAATACGTAATTTCTTCGATTGCCATAGAATGATCAGTCGATTTGGTCTTAAATACATTCATCGTATGTGGATTTACGGAGCAAGGAAGGTAAAGAAGATAAGCCACGTGCCTTTACATTTCCATAGGTCTATTGCGAGTCGCAAACGAGCCGCTATATTCTGATAACACTCTCCATGTGAGATATCTTGGACGTTAGAGTGTGGCTGAAAAGTAATTACGAGATCTAACACGACAAATGAATCAGATATACCGCAAATGAATGGATGAATATAATACTAGTATAGGAGACACGCGCAAAAGAGAGTTAAAACACATTTTTAGCCTATTTTCAATTTTGAAAAAATAGGCTTAAGAGATCACCTTTTGTCCGTGTGTGTGTGCGTGTGTATGTGAGGAGTGTGTGTGTGTGTCCCTAATAACGTCTAAACGGCTGGAGCGATTTCAATGAAACTCGGTAAGTTCATAGCACTATTCCGGACGACCCCGACCGTGCCCTTCAAATTTTGTTACGTCTCACCAATCCAACATGGCGGCTGTGCGGAATATTTCACCAGCATTCAATATCTCCGAAACTATTCCCGATATCACCCTGGAATTTTTTACGGTGATAAAGGGAACTATTAGAAGTTCACCTATGTGACTTTTGAAAAAATTGGTAACTACAAAACCAACATGGCGGCCACGCAAATTTGCGACTTTTAAATAGACGTTTCTCGCGATTAACCAACCAAACGCAATAAAACTTGTTACAGTATATGTTTATACACATTGTAATGCACCGACATCTAACTTCGTTCAATTGATTACATAGCCAAAAGATGGCGGGTGTGCGAAATATTTCACCACCATTCTATATCTCTGAAACTATTAGCGGTATCACCCTGAAATTTTGTACGGAAATAAAGGGCACTACTGGAAGTTCATCTATAGAACTTTCAAAAATCAGTTAACTACAAAACGAGCATGGCGGCCAAGCGAATTTGAAGATTTTAAATAGACCTTTCTCGCGATTTAATGTTCAAAACGCAATGAAACTTGGTACAGGAAATGTTTATACACATTGTAATGCACTGGTATCTAATTTAGTTCAATTGTTTACATAACCTCAAGATGGCGGCAGTGCGAATTTTAAAATTATGTTTTTATTCCTTGTGTCGTAATCATGCGATCGAAGTGAAAGTTTGAATAATGAACCTACGCAATAATTTTCCTTTAATGGTACATGGACTCTATGGCCTATACATTTAACAATCCAACATGGCGACCATCCGAAATATTTAGACGTCTCTGAATATCTACGAATCTATTATAGCAATCAAACTGAAATTTTTATGTTCATAGAGGCTATGAACGTAAGTTCACCTATACGACTTTGTATAACCTGGTGATCACAAATCCAACATGGCGGCGGCGCGAAGTTTAAATATTCACATGGACGTTTCTCGCAATTTAACCATCCGAGTGCAGTGAAACTTGGTACAGTAAATCCTTATACGAATGTTAATCCACTGGCACCTAATTTATTTCAATTGTTTCCATAACCACAAGATGGCAGCTGTGCGAAATTTTTTAATCTCCTTGTTACTTCTTGTGTCCTAATCATGCGATTGAAGTTTGAATGCTACACCTACACAATAATCTTCATGTAACAGTACATAACTCTAGGACCTACATATATAAAATCCAATATGGCGATCATCCGAAATATTTAGTCGTTTCTCAATATCTACGAATCTATTACAGCAATCAAACTGAAATTTTGTGTGTAGATAGAGGCAATTAACATAAGTAGGATATATGAAAATAGGATGTATAGTTCTTCACGGAACTACTTGTTATCTACAAGAAGATGTTCCAAACTATTGAGAGTCAAAATTTGTGACAGGCAGCTTACCTATATTCTAGTAACGGATATGTAACTGAATATAACTCACATCAGTTCCACAACGATACGGTGAAGTATATTCGTTCCCATATTATATTAATGTTGTATGGTTTTAATCCATTCAGTTATCCCCATGTGAGATTATATTAGCAGCTTCGTTAATGGAAGGAAAACGCACAAAGTGAAGTAAAGTAAAGAATGGGGTAATGGATACCTACTTGTGTAACTAGCTAACAGTTAATAATTCCACTCACACACAAAATATCCTAGATCCAGAATTACGATATATACAGTACACTAAAAACCTTTTCATACGCAAATAATATAATGTATAAATACTGTATATCTCTGTCAGCAGGCATATTTTCAAATTACATTCTCTATTCCTGCTCAGCGATGCATGAACCAGCATTTGTGCAGAGAAGAGGCGGGTTCATCTGCGAGTATACTCCAGACTAAAATCAAATAGAAATTCTCCATATCTTGTAGTGAATGAGCTGATATAAGAGTATTTGAAGATGTGACTTCATGTTTTATATATATCTTTGACCCGATTGTGAGGTTCTATTCCCCCGAGTTAACTTATAAATCGATGGAGAGATAAGTGCAGTAATAAATTGATCACGAGGTTTCCATGTGAAAGAATTCAAAACGATTTCTCCGCTGTTTCGTCTCATATTTCCGTTCTGGATAATATTCTCATCTCACTTCTCCATGATGGAACTGGCAAAGAGACTCAACACAAGACAGAAGTGAGGTTTCGACTGACACAAAATAAATTACGGGTTTTCTCGTTCTCATGGGATCGAGAAAGAGATTAGATATGTCTTTATTTCTGGATGCCATCTTGACGCCAACCCTATAAATGAGTTAACGTGAAATGAGTTGAGTGAATATGAATGAAATAGGGCAACGAATTAGGAGTCACCGTCCAGGGATTAGCTTGGAGTTGAGTTGTTGTTGTTGATTCCATAGAGGCTTAGAGACATAGTGGTCAAGTAGTTTCGGTGTGCGTAGAAGTTGTCTTATAACCCTTGTCACTATGATGTCTGTACCAGCGTGTGTATTTGTAATGAATGTAGGATTTGGGTAGAACATGACCGTGTAGTCTACTATCCCGTCATTTGCCTGGAGTATAGGTGGAAAACCAAGGAAAACCACTTACAA
Organism: Meconema thalassinum; assembly: GCA_946902985.2. Taxonomy (NCBI): domain Eukaryota; kingdom Metazoa; phylum Arthropoda; class Insecta; order Orthoptera; family Tettigoniidae; genus Meconema; species Meconema thalassinum. The sequence goes on from OX336388.2 coordinate 1,536,499,954, forward strand.
GAAGCCTGAGGTAGGAATCAAACCCGCCTCTTACCAGTTTTGCCTCACGAGTTTGAGTGTACCACGTTCCATTTCTCAGCTCAGAATTCAATTTCTTAGCATAGCTGGGAATCGAACCCGAACCTCCTCGGTGACAGCCAATAATGCTTGGAGTTAGAAATGAAAACCATGGTTATCCGTTAAGGGCAATCGTTAGTAAATTTTGAACCCACTCATTGGAAACCAGCAGACTGCAATGTCTTGCACGTCTATATAAATAGCTACTCCGACCGGTACATAATAAGTTAGGAGCATGTTTTTGTCTATCTTCAGGAACTTGAAAAAATTATCACAGATTACTATAAAAATATTCTTATAGGAATACAGTGTTCAAGGTGATGGAGTATCCTAACCATAAGTAGGCAGTAGACGATGGTATGTACATAATTAGCAAGAAACTCGAAGCAGCACACCAGCACGCTTAACATACTGATTGAAGACATTAACGGTCAAGAGCAGCTTATGATGTTCCGATATCGTTGAATCATCGAACTGTAACACATGACGGTCAACTATTCTTATATTTAACTGCTTTGCTGTTTGTGCGAAAATATCACCGTTTTTCCCTCCATAGAATAATGCCGACAGTAGTGGAGTGATGGCGCTTCTAACCCACCCATTTTATTTGTACCAGACTGTACAAGTTAAAATAATTAATATCTCTCAAACGCATGGTCGGATGTTGAGAAATGAGGTGTTCTAGGACTCGGGCTGACGTTCTCTTTCCTATGGACCATGTATTATATTTTTCAAAAATTTTTTAAAATTTTTTGTTTTCGAAAATAGGTAATAGTTTGAAAACCAAAAATGATAGAACGTTGTGCCATGGCTCAAACGAATGGTCTTTATGACCTTTATTTTCTATAATAAAACTTTTTTATTTTTATGTTTTTTTGAAAAAACTCGAATTTTGAAAATTCTATATTTTGGAAACTAGGAACTCTACAAAAAAAATTGTTTGACGTAAATCAATGGTCCCTACCCCCTCTACCCCCAAAATAAATTTCAAGTCTCTAGGATGAAAACCTGTTAGTAGTGGGATGGGGACAGAGCTGGACCACTTAGCAAGTGGTGAGCCCCTGCGACCTTGGAATGGAAGGAGCCATGCTAGGAGGGCGTGCTTGGATTCGTTTTTTTCGTCTCGTCGTGCTCTTTACGGGAATGTCAGTGTCGAAAATGTGAAAATCTGGAAACACAGTCTTTTTGGGGTAAAAACGTGATTTTAGACTTTTTGCTATATCTCACGAACCAATAACGCTAGAGGCGTGTTCGACAGGTCCAAGGACTCGGGGTAACGTCCTCTCTGCTATGGAATACTCGTTATAATTTTTAATAAAATTGGAAACTCGGTTTTGGGGTAAACACGTGTTTTTTGTGATTTTGTTGATATCTCACGAAGCAATAACGCTAGAGGCATGTACGATGGGTCCAAGGACTCGGAGTGACGTCCTTTTTGCTATGAACTACTCGTTGTAATTTTTAAAAAAATTGGAAACGCGATTTTGGGGTAAACACGTGTTTTTTGTGATTTTTGCCGATATCTCACGAACCAATAACGCTAGAGACGTGTACGAGGTGTCCTAGGACTCGGGCTAATGCCCCCTTTAAAATGTGGTAGATATTTTTTTTCAAAAAATAATTCACATGGGTCTAACGCCATACATGTTGAAAAAACGTTTTCTTTTTCTTTGCCTGTTTATAATGTCCATGGAGCGTGGTGGTTGAGAGAGACGATACTGCTGGATGTGTGTGTTTCAACAAACCTGTCGCTGACCAAGGTGGCTGTGTTCAATAGATCAATCGCTATTTCGGCGGGTCGGTGTATGACAGAGCGAGGGTGCGTTTTCTGATATTTTACCTTTAACGTGTAAACGGTGATGAGAACTAGGTTCTATGTTGGTCGAAGCGAGTAGAGAAAATAAACTTGCCGACGAGCAGGAGGTGAATGTCATTTGAGCTTATTGGAAGGCTCCGATCTGACTTGACAACAGGTGACGCTTGAAGGTGAAATAATCTGACCATCGTGGTTGCAGGGGTGTGTGAAAGGCATGCACACACATTTGTGAAACCACATGTAGGCTAAACCAGTGACATCCTGTTTTGCTTCGTACGTGACAAAATGCAAGTCCATGTGAAATTTGATCTACCGCAGGTGTTCGCTTGGGACGTTATCTGTCCACATGCGCGATAACTGTTAACAAGTTACATCCTGTCTTGCTTCGTACGTGACAAAATGCAAGTTCATGTGAAATTTGATCTACCGCAGGAGTTCATCTTAGACGTCATCTGTCCACATGCGCGATAACTGTTAACAAGTGACATCCTGTTTTGCTTCGTACGTGACAAAATGCAAGTTGACGTGAAATTTGATCCGGCACAAGTGTTCGCCTGGGACGTTAGCTGTCCACGTGCACGATAAGAGAATGTTCAAAGCGTGGGAATCGCTGAATCAGTAAAAAGTATGATGCAACTTGTGGGAATGATGTCACAACCAATAGATAGGCAAGAGCTGCAAACAGCAGTGGTGGGAGGTGGAGGGGGGGAGAGGGGGGGGGGGGTAATGTAAGAGAGAACACAAGTGGAAAGAGAAAGAAATATGTGGAGCTGAAGACTGTACACATAGAGCTATAGGTGGTGTACAACATGGGTGAATAAATAAAAAGTGCACAGGTTCACACAACATGTAATTTATTGATCCAGGAATTAAACGTAGAGTTAAACCCTAACCATTTGACGTAGAGTTTATTTCCTTTTTGTTTCAACACTTTTTCCACAAGATAATGCTGAGGAAATGATGTTTTCTGAAGTTCATGGAGATAAAATCTACCTTTTATGGGTTGATGGTTGAGGTCCTCGAGTAAATAGGTGACTGGACTGTCCAAGTAGACTCGACGAATTCGAAATAGTTCAGTCCCCCACTGAGGCGTGTAGCCCTTATTGAAGGCAGACTTAAATTTGCTCACACGAACAAAATCCCCAATATTCAGTCGGTGACGTTTAGGATCGGCTGTTTTTATGGGGTTAAACAGTTTATCCAATCGCTGAATATTTTTAGTTACGAGACGTGGCTTGGTCCCAATCGTTCTATGGTTGGTGTCATTGTAACGTGACACTAGCTCAGGTAACATGTCCAACCAGCGATAACTGCCCTGAGCGGTAAACGCTTTCCACATATGGGTTTTCAATGTTCGGTTGAACCGCTCGACCACACTGGCTTTGAGATTGCTGTACGTGGTGTAATGGTGAATATCCTTAGATTTGAGAAAACTGGAGAAATCCTTGTTGAAAAATTCTTTCCCCTGGTCGGTTTGTAGCAGCTGAGGTTGACGTTGGGAGTGTTGAATAATATGTTGAAAGGCCTTGGTAACTAGTGGACCAGACTTGCGACGCACAGGTTCAACAAAGGCCATTTTGGAATAGACATCAATGACGGTCAACATATAGCGTACACCGTCGTTAACGCCAGCATAGGGTATCATTTCAACCAAGTCAGCCTGCCAAAGTTCATCCACACCTCGTGAAATCACTTTGAGTCGTGGATAATGACGCCTAGCTGGGCGATGCAACTCGTGAGCAATACCCATTTTAATGGGTGAGGGCTTAAACAATAATTTTGGCATTTCGAAGTGCTTGTTCAATTTCTTGAATTTCCCAATCGTGACCGGTGTGGCCAGCTTGACGTGAGGCATGCAACAACTGTAGCCGCTGGACGAGCTTATTGGGATTGTGCCAGTAGGTAACATCCACAAGGGGTTTTAATGGTTTAAATGTCACTCCCGAAGCGGATGCTTTCCGACGAGTACTTTGAGTGGTGGGAAACATTTTTGCAATGATGGTTTTATATTTTTGAGATATATTGGCATTCACTTGTTGAGCGGGATCATACTGTCTTTTGTGGGCATGGGTATTCAATAAAATGGATTTATATTTGTCAAGATCCTCTGACGTATAATCATGGGAAAAGGGGGTCCGAGAAAAGAGCAGCTTTAACAGTCCTGGCGTTAATTTATAGTTGATGTTTTTAATGACAGCTTTAGTACGAGCAAATTTAATGGATGAATCGCCAATTTTAAAACTATCATCCTCATAGCGAACACCATACGTGGTATCTGTGTTTCCAATAAATAGATCGGTGAAATAGGGTTCCAATGTTGATCCATAATATTTTATTAAAATGGTTTTCAGTTGAGCTTTATGTTGAGGGGTGGCCAAGAGTTGTGAAAACGGAGACGCCCTGGAAGGGCAAGGTGTTTCGACCATGGCCAAGGATTTCTTTTTTCTCAAAAACTCTGCAAGGGGTGCGGCCTTTTTTTGAGGCGTAAACACTTGTTCCTCCTCATCCTCAACTTCACTAACACTAGTCAAATCTTCCTGTTCCTCTTCCTCTTCCTCAGGGTCCTCGTGCAGCGTCTGCGTGGCTTGTGAAACGGTGGGTAGCGTTTCAGATGGCTTGAAAGAGGGTTTCAACATGGCTTTTAGTGGAGGTGCTAAATGTTGCTGAATAAACAAAGCATGATTTGCACGTGATTGTTTCAATTGACGAAACTTTTGGCGAATAGTATTTTTTGCTCTAATAATATGCTTTTTAAATTGACTCTCTGCTAACGCCATGGTGTCTTGACAAATGACTTGATGGGGAATGAGACAGGGCCTTAAATAGCAATAAAATGATCAAACCCTAAGCGATACCGTCCTTGGTTGAGTTCACTTTGTTTGTCAATCACTAAACAGGCATGACGTTGAGTGTTCCAGCACTTGGCACACAATTCTGTAAACATTTGAAAGGTCATATCCGGATTCACATGTTCATTATAAATGTGACGACTGTTCCTCTCGTCCTGGCGAAATAAAACAATGACATTGGCATTGTCACGAATCAACTGTTTGGACATTTTTGAATACGTTTGTCCAAGATAGAAGCAATCGATATGTTTTGACGACCCATGCTGAAATAGCTTTGAATGATGCCTTGACGTTCAGTGGATACATCATCGAAAATCATGAGTGAATCAGGCTTTACCTCATCCGGTGAAATCACATTTTCTTGCATGGAATATGTAAAATAACCCATATTCTCTTTTTGTAATCCAGACATGACTTGATCCAGAAACACGTAGAGGGGTTGGTAGAGAGATTTTGCAAAAATATGAATATTTTGAAAACGCAGACCATTGGGCGCTGTAATGAGCGTTAGCAAAAGATTAGTCTTTCCACAGCCGGAAGGCCCCACAATGATGCAGCGAATGGAAGATGGAAACAGTGAACCATGGCGTTGTTCACGTGATGTGGGACAGAGATGGGAAACCATGTCCCCCACGGGGAATGACTCTTGCTGCTTAATAATCTTCATTTCAACTAAGGCTTAGACAGGCTAGCAGGCTGTCTATATACAGGACACCGAGCCTTGTCAGAGAAACAGTAGACTTCTACTACAGGTTGACGATGGATGTCTTTGGACGTGCGTTGATGGCCAAAGATAGGCCTGTCCTCATACATGATCCTAAACAGGAAACAGATCCTGCTAATAAACACTATGTGGATAGGTCAGTAGTGCCACGCACAAAACAGGGAGATTATGACTTTAAGGGAAAGCGGTTAACCCATGTAAAACATCCTCAAGTGTCTACAGACGTTACTACGAAAAAGTATGTGGATAACAAAGTGTATGAGTTTTATGACAAAGTGCCACAGCTTATGGTGAATGGCTATAGCGCTAATCACCATCGGATTATTCACGTGGAAGACCCACAAGACGAAGACGATGCCTGTACCAAGCGTTACGTGACCCATGAAATGAAAAGGCTTTATAAATTTATCCCATGTGTATTTTTAGTGTATCTGACAAATGATAAACCTGTGAATGACAGAAACCATTTACCGCTAGTCCATGATCAGCACTCGACCTATGTGCTTGCTTCGGGTTTAAGCCACTATCGATTACACTATGATGGAACCATTCACATCAAATATGCCATACCTGATGAGAACCATTTACAAATAAAGATAAATGGTCATAGGATGTTGATCCATAACCATGAAATGGTCAATGCAGGGGACGAATTATCCTTTCACCTCATGTTGACATGGGATGAAAAGCAAGCGGGAAAAACCATAAACGATTTCCCACTTTATGTGGAATTGGAATATACAGCCATGAAATAACCATCTGACGTTAGTTGTGATTTACACTTTCTTGTGAAAGGTTGTTGGTCATTATCATCATGGTGAAACAAAGGTATGCGGTGAGAAAGACTAAAAAAAGGACATTGTCCTTGGCAAAGCCAGGGTTTTGAACATTCGAGGACAAGCCCTTGCGAAAGAAAAAAAGAAAAAATAATGTATTGACCATAAGGAAAGCCCTTCGAGCAGCACAGAGACATGTTATTCCAAAACGTCGGCGACAGGTTTCAAACCAAGGGCGAGTGATTCCCGTCCCCAAACGAGCGGGATTTTTACCTGCATTATTTGCCGGGTTGGCTGCTCTGGGCTCACTTTTGGGCGGTGCCAGTGCAGTGGCGAAAACCATTAAAGCCGCGCAGCAGGGCAAGCAACAACTCAAAGAAAGTCAGCGACACAATGAAACGATGGAAGCGATTGCCATGGGGGCTAGAAATGCCAATTTAAAGCCAGCCTTTTATCAACAAGGATTTGGGATTTCACCATTTCGAAATATATAAAAAAAAAAAATTAACCTCAGCCATAGCAAGACATGCCCTGACGCATGAACAAGTGGAAAGCTTCGCTAAACAACTAAAGCTTTCTCGTTTTCGAGGTGTGTTTATGCGAAACCAATTACCCCCACGACCCTGGAAACAGGAATGTGCTGTTGTCAATTTGGATGATCACCGAGGACCAGGGACGCATTATGTAGCTTATGTCAAAGAGGGATCCATGGTATGGTACTTTGACAGTTTTGGGAATTTGCCCCCGCCCATGGAACTAGTGACCTATTTTGGAAACAGGATCAAGATATATTATAATGTGAAACGTGAGCAAACGTTTAACAGCCAACAGTGTGGACGTTTGTGTTTAATTTTTTTATATAAGACGCAGCATAAGCTAAAACGCCACCAGTATGTCGGCAGAAAGTAAAACGTTTACAGTGCATGGACGTGGACCTGAAGTCAGCCTAGACTTTTACCCGCCTATCGAATTGAGTGAAAAACCCTATGGTTTAGGACTTGTTTCTCTTGAAACGTACAATCGAATATACAACATACGTGAAAATGTGAACAACAAGTTTTACTATGATGATTCTGTGCTCACCTTGAACTCTGGTGGATACACGATAGATGATATTTATGAACACATTTATGTGGTGTTGATCAATCAATATGGTTTAAAGTCATTTCTCGACGGAACGCACAAGTTTGAACTTGTAGGCAATACCAACACTCATCGCTGCAGTATTTTCTCCTCATTCAACATTGACTTTAAAACACACCCCGATTCCATTGGCCCATTACTAGGATTTAAACCACGTGTGTTGGAGCCCAACAAAAAACATGAATCAGACCATGAAGTGAAATTCATTGAGGACCATCATGTGTCGGTGACGTGTAATATTATTAGCCAAGTGTACACCAATCAGGAACCATCGCATTCACTTTATGACTTTATTGTGACATCGCCCAATGGCTATATTATTCGTGAAAACCCTCCAGTGGTGCTTTTTCATGCTGTGGCTGTTGATAGTATTAGTAATATAACATTAAGACTGATCAATAGAGATCAACAACTCATTGATCTAGATTCTACCACACCAGTGACTTACAAGTTGGTGCTAAAGCCACTATGAAGTTTGTGTATAAAGCAACAACACCGTCTAGGAATGGTGTTAGTTGTTTGCCACGTGAATACACGTTAACATCTCAAGGCAAGCAGATTTTACAGCATTTGGGTTACCACGTCAACCCTCATAATGAATTCTATCCTAGAGATAGCGAACCACATCGAGGAGCAACCAGGAGTGGTAAGAATTGATCTCCATTCCTATCAAGCTCAAACACCTGGACTCAATAACAATGATGAAATTCAATTTGTTATCAACAACCAAGATATTTACACCCTACCTCATGAAAGTGTCATTCAGATTGAAGGTCGGCTCACCAAAGCCGATGGCTCTACACCCACCACATCCAAGTTGGCCAACCATGGTTTAGCCTTTCTGTTTTCTGAAGTGCGGTATGTCATTAACGATATCGTGGTGGATAGCACTCGAAATGTGGGCATTTCCAGTGTCATGAAACTATACCCCTCTTATAGTGAGGAAGAAGGTAAAACACTTTGCATGGCAGGTTGGTGTCCTGACTCGACCAATGACTGGATGGTACACACCGATGGGACCTTTACTGGATATTTACCTCTTAAACTGGTTCTAGGCTTTGCTGAAGATCACCAACGCATTGTGGTTAACGCAAGGCAAGTGCTTTATCTGGTGAGAGACAGGAGTGATAATAATGCACTCAAGGGAGCCGACAATGCCCCCATCGATTCAAAAATTCAACTACAACGCTTGCTATGGAAAGTGCCTCATGTGACCCTTGAAGATAGCAAAAAACTGGACGTACTCAAAATGGTAAAGAGAGATATGCCTCTACCCATGGAATTTAGAAGCTGGGCAGTCCATGAGTATCCGCTATTGCCCACCACCAACACACACAGTTGGTCTGTAAAAACAGCTCGCTATACAGAGAGACCTCTCTACCTGATCGTGGGATTTCAAACGAATCGCAAGTATCAACAAACCAAAGATGCCACGCAATTTGATCACCTGCAATTGAGAAATGCACGTCTTTTCCTCAACGGAGCTGTGTTTCCCTATGAAGGACTGGATTTGGATTTTTCAAAAAATAAGTTTGGGCCCTTGTACGACTTGTTTTCTAAATTTCGATGGTCGTATTATCAAAAAGAGAACGGCCCCATGCTACTACCCCAAGCGTTTAAGGCAAGAGCACCACTGATTGTCTTTGACTGTTCTTACCTGGAAGAGTCTGTCAAGCCATCCAATATCGACATTCGACTAGATTTTGAAACGCATGACAATGTACCAGCCAATACCACGGCCTACTGTCTGATTATTCATCACAAACAAGTCAACTATTATCCACTATCCAACCAAGTGACGAGTGTATAAATAACAGGTCATCCCACGTCAAGCCGCTCAGTCATGTCTTGCTTTAAAGCCTCAAGAGACGTTTCATCCATGAATTTAAACTCTGAGGAACAACGTTTCAAGACTTTTGCCACATGGCCAGTGCCTTTCATAAACCCTCAAGATTTGGCGGCCGCTGGATTCTACTATTTAAAAACAAGAGATGAAGTGAAATGTGCCTTTTGTCCCATCATTATAGACCAATGGCAGGAGGGCGATGAACCCATGCAGGAACATCAGCGCTGGTCACCCACCTGCCCCTACCTGTGTAGAATGAAAGTGGGAAATATACCCTGTCATTCAAGCTATCCCTCACTTGTGTCTCTGGGTGATGAAAAAAATACAAGTTACGATACATGTGGGCCGTATGGTATCCATGGTGCTTCGGTGAGCAGCTCACCATCAAAAACGTCTAGTTTAGAGACATTGGGACATCATCGGTGTTATGGACGTTACAAACACAAGAGACTATATTGTTGTATCAGTTGCTATCGTCCTTATCCTAAAATGAGAAAAGCCTGTAAGACGTGTTATGATAATAAAATGATGTAATTCTTAAATTCTTATTTTTGCATGTCCCTCTGTCCTACCCTAACCTCAATTTTGAAACTAGCATGGCAGGTAAGTCTATGTCATGATCACACCTGATCGTCAGTCAGTCGTCAGTTGACCTTGGTCCAGGCAAGCGTCAACATGTTGCGCACACTCATTGTGGATTGCCAAGGGTTTAAAATTGGTGACAACAAATTTATATTTAAACAAGTGGCCATGATCGATTGTACCACGTTTTGGATATCAAAAGCTACGCATTTGCTATTTAAACCACCCCATGCTTTTGATTTATTGTGTGAAAAAGACCGTAAACAAACCCAGTGGATTGAAAATCATAGGCAACTAGACTGGAATCAGGGAACCATTTCCTATAAATATTTGGACGTGGTCATGAAAGCACACTTGTCCTCGGCCAATGTGGTATTTGTGAAAGGTAATGAAAAACGTCAATGGTTGCAACCATTTTTGGCGTCTTACTGTCAATGTATCGACCTCATGGAGTTGGGCTGCCCCTCCCTGCAAACGCTCATGGATACTTGTTCCTATGGCAACATTACCCATACAGCTCTATCACATGCGTGGCATCTCTTTCATTGGTTAACCACCCATGCCTGCTGGGAGTTGTTGAACAAAATTATAACTCAAGATTTACCTGTGAATGACGTCAGTGAGATTTCTACAAGCGACGTGTAAACATCTACAGCACGTGATACCATGGAGAAAGGCAATGCTACGGACAAAGCCATCGGCAAGTTCTTTGTGTGCAAAAAGAAACTAGACAGTTTTACCAAAGAGGAACTCTTGGCGCTGCCCAAGTCGTTCATTTATTATGTGGCCGCCAATGCAGTGAAAGAAATCTGGCAACATGTACCAAAATCATGGACTCAAGACCCTGTGTTGAGTGAATTGCAACCCTGTACGGATTACGATCACCATAAGCAAGTGGCCATGGCAAAAATACCGTCTATGCGTCAGTGTGCGACTTGCCAGCTAGTGAAACTGTATCACGGTCATAAAAGTCCATGTAAAGACTTTGTTGAATCATTCCACGAGTGTCATGGCGAGAAAAAGCAACAACAACAACAAACACAAACATCGTCCACAGAGGAGGAGGAAGACCAAACCTTTTTACCATCGATGGAAAAGGATATGCCAGACCTGTACTGGCAATGGCGTCATTGACAAAGTGATTCAATACCTACCTTTCGAAATCCATCTCCCAGGTTATCGTTTTTGCGGCCCTGGAACTCGTCTCAAAAAACGTTTGCAACGTGGTGATGTACCCATTAATCTTTTGGATCAAGCATGCAAGGAACATGACCTTTCTTATCGCCATAGTCATCCTGGTTTAAGACATGTGGCAGATAAATTGTTATTAAAGAAAGCTAAACAACGTTTCACATCCAGTGATGCCTCAGTGGGTGAAAGGATGGGAGCCCTAATTGTCATGAGTGCTATGAAAGGAAAGTTGATGATGCATGGACATAAACATTGAGGAGTGAGGAATTGGGATTTGTTTGTATTCTATTTTTCTTTTGTCAATTCACTATGACTATGAAATAAAAACAAAGGTTTGCCAGAGCACGATGTTTTGTGTTTTTATTATTTATAAAAAACCATGATGTTGATGGCTGATTTCTCATTTTCACATTTCACACATTGCCATTTTGCTAATTTGCAATTTACAGTTTTTGAAAACGTTCGTTTTGATGATATGGATTTTTCCATTTTGCTGATGACACTTTTTAAAGAATGACCGTTTGAAGTTTTTGAATTTTCATATTTCACATATGGCCATTTCCAGTTTTTTTTAAATGTCCGTTTTAAGTTTTGCGTTTTTGGTGATATGGAAACACGGATTTTCCATTTTGCTGTTTTCACATTTTTCCATTTAGTGTATGTCGAAAGTTGAGATTTGACAATGATGTTAATGCGAGCGCTTGACCTTGATAATACTGCAATGTGCTGATGCGTGTTTGGAGAAACGTCGAGGTCTACGACTACTGCAGGTAAGACTGTTTTTACAAAAATAATGTCTATTGTCTGCCACATTTCAATGAAAAAACGAAACTATTTAAAACAAAATGAGTATATAAGTGACCATTTACCCCCCACCCTACCTCATCGTGTTTGCTCTGGTCAATCATACACACCAGTTTTCTCTCTCTCCACTCATACATTCACACCTGTCTTTGGGAACAAACACAACCACTTTATTTATTCCCAAAAGCACATTCTCGACATGCTCACTCATCCCAAAAGAACTTTTTTTAGTTTATCATTTACATTACGAAAAATAATTAAATACTAGTTATTAAAGTTACTAAAAATACTATTACTTATTTCATATTTACAAAAAAAACTCAACTTTGTACAGCGTTAAAAGAATCAAACTATTTACCAATCAAAAAATTTAAAAAATAAGGTTGCATAGAACTTTTTAAAGAGCAAAAGGTCCAAGTGGGTTGTCACTATTTACAAAATCTACTATTTACAATGACAGAAACCAATATTTACAAAATTCTAAATCTACAAGTTACAAAAAGCCATGTCCCATAAACGATTAAACAATGAAATCACACCTCCTCCTCGTTGCGATCATAACCCCAGGGCAGGCTGGTGAGCAGGTCATCAGCCCACACACGTTTGTTATCCATGGAGGCGAGGGTGCGTTTTCTCTGTTCCACAAGATACAAATAATGGTTGCTGGATTGTATCCTGCACTGTGTATGAGACATAGCTTTGCCAGTGTGTAAAACCGCTAGGTAATCGTCTACACGTAGCGATTTTACCACTGCCCTACCTACACCTTTTGCTCTTTTGGATTCCTTACAGTCGAGTGTGCGATAAGCATACATTTTCGAAGCCAAACCTACGAATTCCGTCATAATGGAATCACCGCATTCATCTTTTAAAACGCCCATTTTCTTTTTGTTTTTTATGGGCAGCTGAAACACGTTGTCAGCGCTATAGCAAGAGGTGTCGAACCAGTCACTATGTTGCCTCATGACGTCATAGGGGTTGCAGTGGCGAATGTGATAAATGAATGAGTCCGTGTCCATATACAAAAGAGAGACGTCCTCAAAATGACGTTTGGCAAACTCATAGTGGAATCGATACATGACCGATTTAGAAAAGTCTAAAATGACTTGACCCAAGTAAATGGGTTTATCCATGGTCACGCTGGTCTTACTCATTTCAATAGTAGCCAAATCCTCATCGATAATTTTGATCGATTTGAAATTTGGCTTGGCAATGTACCGCCGGGCACCCCACTGCCCCTCCCAGACATTCACCAATTTAATGTCACGGTATTTGCGGACATTCTCCATAGACTTGCCATAGATGCAGTTGTTCATTAATTTAAAAAAATTAATTTCAAACTGCTGTGTTGCCATTTGTCGGTGCTCTGTGTTGAGTCGCATGTATGGCTCAAGCCATGCTTTTTGAGCAAAAGAAATACCCCTGTGGACTTTCTTCAACACCAAGCCTTGGGCGAGGCATTGCACCAACATTTGGATATGTAGCACATACCGATTTTTGTTGTAAAGTGTGCCCATGAGTTTTTCAGTTTTCACTTTACTGTCAGGGGGAACCATTTGCTCAAGACAGAATGGGAAATCGGCATGTTCATCATACAAGGATGAGGGATATTCAATATCCACTTCTAGCACATATCCACGGCCTGTTTCGTGGCTAGCCTTGATCACATCAAATTCTGACACTTGTTTGTCTGTCAGCCAAGCAAACTTTCCATAGGGCAAAGGCTGACTCATGGCGTAACCGTACAAATTATTCACGTCATAGTACATTAAGTACGATTCTTGTTTGTCTGGTGAATAATCAGGCATGTAGACATTGTTCGCTTCGGCATGGCGCTGGTTAAGTGATACAAAGCCGCCACGAATGCCCTTTTCAAAAAATAGAACCATGTCTACATCAGTGAGTAAATCCAATTCCACTTGAGTGTATTTCAAAGCGGCATCGAACGAGAGTCCAGGACTCGTGTAATAGTGAGCCGGGTCAAGACCGTAAATGTGTTGACACAAGTTACGGAATTTTTCAAACACATCAGTGAGCAGCAATACATCCAGTTTTAGGTAATGCAAAGCATATTCACTTAGCGTGTTCATGCCAAACACTCGCCAAACTTGACATGCATGTGCATAGTCTTCATCGGAAACGGTACTGCGTGTTAGTTTCGAGTAAAATTTCTCTTGTGGTGGGAGTTTTCTTTGCTTTAACACGTCCCAGCTGTTGCAGAAATCATACGGGAATATACCTTTCCGAATGCACAATTGAAATTGTTCAGGATCATTAAAATGCATTCTAGTATTTTTTAATTCCTCCTCATTCAAGCCATTCACAAGGCTGTCTAGCGAGGATGCCATAAACTTAAAGGAATCCAAAAATCGAATGCTAAAGTTGCCCAACCACCATGTCAGGGCTGTAAAACGCTCATGGTTTTGGGGGATAATGGTAAACGAGCCCTTGTTGACATGACCCAATTCACGAATCAAAAACTGAATGTCATAATTCGCCAGATTGTGGAAAAAGACAGCGATGAAACGAGGAGCTGGAAAGTTCAAGTTGCATTTACTATGCGCAGCTCCACGAAACTCCCCCGTAAAGTGCAAGTGGTCTCTGACTTTTTCCTCTCTATTTAAAATAGGCTTTTCGCAAATATGGCATGTCGTGGCATGCTCATACTGCTGCTGCTGTTCTGGAGATAGGATCATGGGTACTGGGTGGTTTAGTAATTCCTGTACATGGTCGGCCAACTTGACAAGTTCATCCAAGAACCATTTGGCACAATCTGGCCCCTCACGGTATTTATAAACGGATTGCGTGGGGTCATAGGCACACACCACGTTAAATCCTATGGCAAAAGGTTCATGTTTTGGAATGGGTGTGGTTGAGCTCATGGAGGGATCTGGTTCACATCCCGCCATGGGTGTAGTGAGAGCTTCAAAATCTGCATATACCACATAGGGGACAGTGTCACGCTTATGAATGTCCTTAAACTTTAACACAGCCTTGTCCCCTTGTGGCAATATCAGTCTCACCGCTTCCTGAGTAACACAATCTACCCTATGACGTTCCAAAAGCGTAGGGGTTGTAAAATATTGCAAGCAACGGTCACAAATATGTTTTACACCAGTGTGCTTAGACACTTGTCTGCTTAGCAATCTACTCAGGCTTTTAATGAGGCAATAGTGATTCACCTCTCCTACAGATAAATATAAAAGATGAACGTGGTGTCGTTTCGGTTCTTTTGTGGCATAAAAAGGACCCACAATCTCATCACCATCAAGGCCATACACCATGAACGAAAACTCCTGGTTATCTTGTTCAAACCTATGGATCTCGGTTAAGTCCATAGGGAACGATACTCGAGTTAAATTTAAAGTCTGTTTCAATTCTTCAAACTTGGCCTTGTACTTCCCCGGTCGACAACCATGATGTTGTACCGGCTGCAAATAGGCAGCCACAGACCACAGAAAGCAATCATTGTCATGGTTCTCAATATTGACCACTGCCTTTTTCAAAGCTATTGCTGGTGGTGTTTCAATAAAGCTAGACCCAGCATTCAACGGGTTGAATTGACACATGTTGATTTGCAAATGATGAATTTTGTCTAAGGCTAGACCACTCGGTCCTTGTTGCAGTTTATCAAATTTTGATAGCAAGGCATTCACCACGTGGGTTTCATACCACTGTTCCAAATTATGGGCTATGAATAGCTCTTGCATTTTACTGCAAATATAAAATGTCTCTTTATGCTCTACGTCCTTTCTTTTATATATGAAATCGCACACTAGTTCTGTATTCACCTTTAAAGCCGTATGCAACCTTTGCGTTGTACAAATTTCAATTTTAAAAATTTCAAAACAAGATTCTAAAAATTCTTTGGGAATCAAACTTTTTCTAACATTGACCACGCGGCCAGAGCACACACGTGATTTGAAACAAGACTCAAGGGGCTCCCAAGTTAACGTATCCGCAGCAGTAAAAGACATTATTTTGAAAGAACACTCTCATCTGAGTTTTCAGCTGTAGACTGCTTGACAAGGGTTCCACTCTAAAGCCACTTGGTTTTCAACTGTATTTGCTATAGCAGTGAACCCTTTTTTTTTCTCCAAATATCTAAAAAGAAATAAAATAAACCACCATAAGTATATCCATTCCATATAGTTTATGCATTTCATAAACAAAAACAAAATCAAACAGGTTATATTATATAATAAAACAAATCTCACTTTTACGTGTAATGCTTTGCTATATTCCCGTCTCGTGGGCTAGTGTGGAAATGGTTTCCTCTTCTATCGGTCTGTCTTTCTCTTTCTTTAATATATATTTCCCACAGACACACGACAGGTAGGCTATACACGTTATCTGCAAACAAATAAATAAATAAAAATCATTAATTACCTAATCAATAAATAATTGCATGTATTTATATAAAAATCAATAAATATATAAATAAATATATACCTACCCCACAACAAGGTTAAGTATTTTCCACCAACACCAAAACTGATAAACAAGACCAGGGGTTTCTTGCAACGCAGGGTGTTCAAAGGTAGTCACCTAAGTGAGTGTGGAAATGATAACGACATGTCTTTATATATGCTACGTTGCATGTATAATCTTTTTTTTTTCCACGCTTTGAAGATTCTCTTATCGTGCACGTGGACAGATAACGTCCCAGGCGAACACCTGTGCCGGATCAAATTTCACGTCAACTTGCATTTTGTCACGTACGAAGCAAGACAGGATGTAACTTGTTAACAGTTATCGCGCATGTGGACAGATAACGTCCCAAGCGAACACCTGCGGTAGATCAAATTTCACATGGACTTGCATTTTGTCACGTACGAAGCAAAACAGGATGTCACTGGTTTAGCCTACATGTGGTTTCACAAATGTGTGTGCATGCCTTTCACACTCCCCTGCAACCACGATGGTCAGATTATTTCACCTTCAAGCGTCACCTGTTGTCAAGTCAGATCGGAGCCTTCCAATAAGCTCAAATGACATTCACCTCCTGCTCGTCGGCAAGTTTATTTTCTCTACTCGCTTCGACCAACATAGAACCTAGTTCTCATCACCGTTTACACGTTAAAGGTAAAATATCAGAAAACGCACCCTCGCTCTGTCATACACCGACCCGCCGAAATAGCGATTGATCTATTGAACACAGCCACCTTGGTCAGCGACAGGTTTGTTGAAACACACACATCCAGCAGTATCGTCTCTCTCAACCGCCACGCTTCATGGACATTATAAACAGGCAAAGAAAAAGAAAACGTTATTTCAACATGTATGGCGTTAGGCCCTTTGTGAATTATCTTTTTGGAAAAAATATCTACCACATTTGAAAGGGGGCGTTAGCCCGAGTCCTAGGACACCTCGTAAACGTCTCTAGCGTTATTGGTTCGTGAGATATCGGCAAAAATCACAAAAAACACGTGTTTACCCCAAAATCGCGTTTCCAGTATTTGTTTTAATTACAATGAGTGGTCCATAGCAAAGAGGACGTCACCCCGAGTCCTTGGACCTGTCGAACACACCTCTAGCATGATTGGTTCGCGAGATATAGCAAAAAGTTCAAAATCATGGTTTTCCCCCAAAAGAACCTTGTTTCCAAATTTTCATCTTTTCGACACCGACATTCCCGTAAAGAGCACGACGAGACGAAAAAAACCAATCCAAGCACGCCTTCCTAGCATGACTCCTTCCATTCCAAGGTCGCAGGGGCTCACCACTTGCTAAGTGGTCCAGCTCTGTCCCCATCCCACTACTACACACAATTTTTTTCTCTAGAGACTTGAAATTTATTTTGGGGGTAGAGGGGGTAGGGACCATTGATTTACGTCAAACAATTTTTTTTGTAGAGTTCCTAGTTTCCAAAATATAGGATTTTCAAAATTCGAGTGTTTTCAAAAAAACATAAAAAGTAAAAAAGTTTTATTATAGAAAATAAAGGTCATAAAGACCATTCGTTTGAGCCATGGCACAACGTTCTATCATTTTTGGTTTTCAAACTATTACCTATTTTCGAAAACAAAAAATTTTAAAAAATTTTTGAAAAATATAATACATGGTCCATAGGAAAGAGAACGTCAGCCCGAGTCCTAGGACACCTCATTTCTCAACATCCGACCATGCGTTTGAGAGATATTAATTATTTTAACTTGTACAGTCTGGTACAAATAAAATGGGTGGGTTAGAAGCGCCATCACTCCACTACTGCCGACGTTGGTAGTTGGTCATTGGGTAATTTAGTTTCAAATATAATTCTATAGTAGCTGTCACGTTTACGTCACAGTATTACCATATGCCCTGCATACCAGTTGGACATTACAGTACGTCCAGTCTTTCACAAGGGGGACAGGTTTAACTATTCATGTGTGTGCATTGTTTTATTCAAACATTTAGAATAACAGGCACTTACAATTACGATAACGCAAGCCTCTAATTGAAGCAACAACAATAGTATTGAATGTTTTTGCAGATAGTGAGGCTTAAATTTATTTGTTCCGAATAGATCAAGTGACGCTAATTCATAGCTTATAGGCTTCAGGATAAATAATAGAATGCTAAATTTTCTTCTTAAATGCTATAAATGATTTCCTATGCCTGCAGCATAAATTCTCTAACTCGCACATTTTATTTCAACTTTTTATACTTGTTTCTATTACATTGTAGAGGCCGTGATGGTGCAGTGGCTAAGCTGCTTGCCTCTCACCAAGGTGGACTGGGTTCAATTACCGGTATTTACTTTATTTAGCGTATGACGTTACTGCCGGGAGTGTCCGAGGACATGTTTGGCTCGCCGTAGGCTGTAGTTGATTCCAACGGACACCCATAGGATGAGCTAAAAGTACCGTTCAATTTCAAGTAAAATGGAGGGCCCGTGGCTCGTGATTGCGTGAGTAACGGTCATGTAAAATTACAAGCTTAATCTATTGTACGGTACTCAGCTTAGCCTAAAGACTCACTTAAGGGAAATGACCAAAATCGCTACCAGATGTCACTGACACCTAGTGGTGAACGTTGGAACTTTGATTGAGCGTTTCAACAAAATCTAACCTAGAAATTTAGCTTCACACAAGTTTAGCTAGTGGAAGGATCTTTTACATGCCTTAAGTATATGACATGTTACCGCCGCGCCGGCTTTACTTCCCCTTCGAAGGAAGGTATACTGAAGGATTTTAACGCTCTTAAAAATCCGACGACTTCAGCCGGGTTTGAACCCGCGATCTTGGGAACAGCAGTTCAGCATGCTACCAACTACGCCACAGAAGCCGGTAAATGCATGTGAGATTTTCGACGTGAAGTATCACGTCCTGTGGCTCGGATTCCAAGTAAAATGGAGGGCCCGTGGCTCGTGATCGCGTGATTAACGGTCATGTAAATTTACAAGCTTAATCTATTGTACAATACTCAGCTTAGCCTAAAGACTCACTTAAGGGAAATGACCAAAATCAGCACAGTGTCGACTAACACTTGCCACGTACAACAGCAGGGTCGTAGCTGTTGTTGTTGTTGTTTCATTTGCGGGGCTTGGACATGGTGGTCATTTATCCCCTGTATTTAGAAGTGGGTGGAATTTTTATTTTAACCTTTATGATTGTGGTGTTAGTAGCAGTGTGAGTATTTGTAATTACGATGAGTAGCCTATAGTAAAGGAAGTGCCCGTGGCCTTAAGTTAGGAACCATCCCAGCATTTGCCTGGAGTAAAAGTGGAAAACCACATCCAGGATGATTGAAGTGGGAATCGAACCCACCACTTTTAATTTTTGCCTCACGAGGCTAAGTATACCCCGTTCCAGCCTTGAGACCAGATTAATGTTCTTGGTACTGTAGAGCTGGAAAAGGATCCTGGACCTCCAGGGTGACAGCCAAAACAAAGTTGTAGAGAACAACTCTCAACACATTCATGTATGATTCTATGCCTTCAGCATTTCCAAACAGAATGGAATGAAAGTCTTGTCTCCCAATGGGGTAAACATGTAACAGTTATGGCGAGTGTTTACAAGCAAATACATGATAAACGTCTCTTGTGATTACGTCATTGAAGGCCATGTTAAATACAGTTTAGAACATAGACCTTGCGAGGACCAGTAAACTGTATATTTTGAAGCATGGTCGGTACTTGAAACACCACATGCCGTTGGCTCCCAAACGACCCCTAAATTAGTAACCCGTTTCTGAACACCTTTATAAGTTCTCATGGCAACAAACACTGGAATGACACTCTTTCGAACTGTAATAATGCCCATAGGGACGTATGGTATTAGTGTGATTTGGGATACTCTTCAAGTTGGAGATTTATCAATTTTAGAAAACGTCAAGGCCCGTTACATGAAGAGGGTACGAAGTATAAGCATAACAGTACCATCAAGGTTAACATACATTCTGATGAAAGAAAGCTACTTTATAGAGGATATTCGACTGCAAATGTCCCTTCCAAACACAAGAGCATATGATAATCCGCTCCAAATATTACAAAACAAAAGAAATGACATTTGGGATGACTTTTTCATTACGGATGTGATGATGAAAGAGGAATAGAAAGAATTCAACTATCAACTACGACATACCATCACTCGCTTCAGTTCACGGCTTACACCATAAGATGTGTACCACCAAGAGATTTCATCATCCAAGCGAGGACTGTGTGTGTCAATTCTGCAATGATCAGTGTAGTCGATATCATGCAAGTGAATGCAGGGTTAGACAAATATCACTCACTAAACTGTGTACTGACTACTGAATGACTTAGGATTTTGTACTAACATAATTAATTTTTTGGATATATGCTGCAATAAATATTCATTCAAGATGGCTTTTATAGTCTCTCACGTTCCTCGTTAACGACCGGCCACTCAAACGTTAGGCAGTAGCATGCGCTGACAATAACCATTGTTTCCTGTTTACCAATGACTGATGGTTCTTGACCAATAGCATGCTTGCTCTTTGACTCCAAGTGAAGTCCCAAGTCCAGTCCTGGCACTAGCTCGCTAGTCAGGTCGCCAGTGTTGCACAGTTGCACGCAGTTCTGTCAAAGTCTCGCTGCTTGCTCTCAGTGGTACGGTGGAGAGTTGACAACGCTGTGCCTCGAGCTGGAAAAGCCCAGGCTCCACACAGACATAGAATGTAAACATAGCTGCCCAGCTAGCCGTCGTCACTGAGGAAAGTGAGAGTATACAGTACTGGGTTATCATTCACTTCAGATAACCATGATAGAATGACAAACATTGAGAAAGATCTTCAATATTGCACATACAGTAATGACACCTGGCACTACAGCCCGTGAAGGGCCTAGGCCTACCAAGCGACCGCTGCCCAGCAATTTGGCCTGCAGACGCGTGATCAGCGCATCGTATCCCCTCGGTCGTTAATCTTGGTTTTCGTGATCGGGGCACTGCCTCACTGTCAGACAGTTCAATTGTCCTCACGAGGCTGAGTGCACCCCGTTCCAGCCCTCATGTCGGTCGGTTTCTAAATCCCTGACGGAGCCGGGAATCGAACCCGGGGCCTCCGGGTGAGAGGCAGGCGCGCCACCCCAACATCACGGGGCCGGCTTATTGCACATATAGTATCGTATCTTAAAAATCACTTTGATACAACATACCAAGTGACTACGCCACACATCGCTAACCATTTACAAATGCCTAATTCTTCATCCAAGACATCACCCGTACAATGTGGATCGAAACTACCAGTACATCAGAGTGATCGTAGCATTCAGCTGTGCATGACATACTCTAGAGATAATACGAGTAGGCCTACTGCTTGACTACACGGAAATATGATTTCAAATGCAAACTCATATTCGGATAGTAAAGTAACAAAAATTATGGTCGTGAGCTAACAGCTTTTTTTTAATTCACCCCACATTAGGTAATTAGAACAGGTGGGACAAACGGAAATGAGATGGGAAATTAGAACCGACGTGGGTAGCAATCCAGAAACTGAGCTAAGTTTTCCTCAGTAAAGAGAATAATCTTAAACTTTGTTTCTGTTCGCTTCATTGTTATGCATTTCCCATCCTGATGTGTGGATCTTGAGCTCTAAATACAAGCCAGTTACTAACATACTCGTAGTTTGGCGAGATGTACCATACCACCTGATGAGTCCAATGGTACAGCGGGAAAACGCTGGCAACTAGATTGAGATGTCTGATAAACATTGATTCTTTCAATTAATACACACAATTGGTTTGGACACTTTCTAGTATCCTTTGCGATAAACCATATGACTAGGCTACACGTTAACCCTACAAGGGCCAGGGGAGACGGGGGGGGGGGGGGGAGGCTGGGGGAGGGAGGAGGGGGGCTCAGAGGCCTAAAGTCAGAATAAATTGTTTTTTGTAATGGGCTATATTTAGGTAGATTTCATTAGAAAGCTAAGTAAAGCAATGGGTCCCATGTTTCGACTTCCGAAAAATTTCGACATATCTTCGCGTTTCACATCCCCCAGAACCCAAAACCACCGTCAGTTCAAAAGTTTATATATAATTTATGTATATATATATGTATAGATATCAGTTTCTTGTGGACACGATAACTGCCGTAATTTTGCACCAATCACTTTGAATTTTTTACATAATATGTATCCCCTTAAAATCTCGGTCGAGTTCGTTAATGTGATAAATCGGTCAAAGGGGGTGAATATGGGAGGCTTTTTTCGAGAAATTGAAATATCGCTATAACTCTCTTAATATCTGAAATATTGAATCCATTCCAAATTCATACTATGTGTCGGATAAGGCCCTAAAATTTATGTTTGAATTTTTTTTATAGCACCAACCATTGACCAAAGGGGTGGGAAAAAGTGGGTTTTTCAGGAAACATTAATCATATCTCTGTTAATAGGCACAATATCAAAACCGTACAAAATGGACAATATTCCTCCAATAATTACCTAAAACTTTTGTCTGAAAGAATTTTCGATATGACCCACCATTACGACACGGGGTGAGCAAAATGATTTAAATTATAAGAAAATGCCAAGTGCCAAGGGAGGTTGCCATGACAACTTTAATTAGGTAGATTTCATTAGAAAGCTAACTATTGCAATGGGTCCCATGTTTCGACTTCCGGAAAATTTCGACATATCTTCGCGTTTCACATCCCCCTGACCCCAAAACCACCGTCAGTTCATAAATGTATATATAATTTATGTATGTATATATATATATATATATATATATATATGTACTAGCAGAAGTATCCATTCTTCGAACGGTCTTCGGTATTAATAACCAGATGTTATCAATTGAGCTACTGTTGCAATGTTTAGGGGCTAGGAACCTGTTTGTTGGCAAAGAAAAATTATTAGTTAAAATGTGCTCTCAAACTAAATTTACCTAACGTGTTCTTCCTGGCGTGAAAATAAAATTGAAAACTTCGTAGAAGAATCGCAATACACGTCACATACGAACTGACCCTTACCGTTGTGTCAAGTGCCCAACTACAGGAAGACCCCTTTTATAAATTATAAAGGCTTGTGGTGCATGAAAATTCAGTGTTTTTATCCTCCAATGGCCCAAATTCCTAAAATCAGCAAAAAACAGTCTACTATTTCTATTCAGGAATTTTTGAAAATAATGTTGATGTTTGGAGATATAATAGACCTTCTGTACGACATATCGCACATGTAAGTCGTGTGAAAAAAATCTAGGGTACTCCATTTGCAACCTTTCACAGAAATGTAATAAATGGAGTGGCATTACTTATTCCAGAAATAGATGGAAAGTCGGATGCCACCTCTTGAGGTACTGTTGTCATGGTTTGTGGCTTGCATTCCTTCTTTAGTTTATTAAATGAAATTAGTTTTCTGGGAATATATAAGAAACTGTTGGGTTTAGAGCCTTAAAATATAGTTTTCGGGGACCCTTTACGGTTCTTGAGGGGCCCCGAGTTTTGTTTCTGACCCCAAGGGTTTGAAAATGAGCTTTGTCTCTTCGTTGTACGCCATAATAATAATAATAATTAAAAGAATAATACTAATAATAATAATAATCAAAAAATCCACAGCCTGCTTCCAGTCTCCGACCGGGTCAGGAATTGAATGAATGAAACCCCCATCTAGCGGCGAGGATATGGACTGTGCCGGCTGCCGAGGCCTGACGCACTCCTCGGGGGCAATGATTAAATGAATGACAGATGAAATGAAATGATAGTGGAGAGTGCTGCTGGAATGAAATTTTGACAGGGAAAACCGGAGTACCCGGAGAAAAACCTGTCTGCCTCCGTTTTGTCCAGCACAGATCTCACATGGAGTGACCGGGATTTGAACCACGGACCCAGCGGTGAGAGGCCGGCGTGCTGCCGCCTAAGCCACGGAGGCTTCATAATAATAATAATAATATAACAAAATAGGGATAGGGATATAATAGACCTTCCGGATCATACCCGCACGTGTAAATCGCGTTAAAAAATTCTAGATTACCCCTTGACCCCTTAAGCGCATTATATGTATTGATGAATATATCAGCTTAATTTGGATCCGTTATAACCTTATTGCCGTTTGCAAACCTTCACAGTAATGTAATAAATGGAATTGTATTGCATCTTACAGAAATAGATGGACCTCTGAGATTCTGTTGCCATTGTTACCGGCATGCATTCCTTCATTAATTTATTAAGTGAAATTAGTTTTTTGGGAATATCTCAAAAACTGTTGGTTTTAGGGTCTTAAAATGTGGTTTTCGGGGTCCTTTTAGGGCCCCCGAGTTTCGTTTCTCACATTGAGGGGCTGAAAATGAGCTTAGTCTCACGCTTATTTCAGCATGTATTATAAGGGGGTAGACCCCCTGTTATGAGAGGTACGGAGAAGAGTTACATCAATGATTAGTGTCGTGCCTCTGATGGATATCTGTATCAAATTTTACGTTAATCCACCCAGCCGTTCTCGAGTTATAAGGACACAAAAAATTGTCCACAGACAGACAGACAGACAAAAATATATTTTTGCGTGCATCCGTCACAAAAAAGTCTGAAACGGGCAAATATGTAAAATTTTCGTAGAAAAGCCGAAAAATCAGACAAAACATCATTTTTATATAATATAGAAGGGATACAATAGACCTTCCGTACCACACCCGCACGTGTAAATCGCGTGAAAAAATTCTAGAGTATCCCTTGACCCCTTAAGCGCATTGTATGTATTAATGAATAGTTCAGCTTAATTTGGATCCATTATAACCTTATAGCCGTTTGCAAACCTTCACAGTAATGTAACAAGTAGTTCAGTGAAGAACTATACAGCCTATTTTCATATATCCTACTTATGTTAACTGCCACTATCAACATACAAAATTTCAGTTTGATTGCTGTAATAGATTCGTAGATATTGAGAACCGACTAAATACTTCGGATGGTCTCCATGTTAGATTTTATATATGTAGGTCCTAGAGTTATGGACTGTTACATGCAGATTATTGTGTACGTGTAGTATTCAAACTTCAATCGCATAATTAGGACACAAGAAGTAACAAGGAGATTTTAAAATTTCGCACAGCTGCCATCTTGAGGTTATGGAAACAATTGAAATAAATTAGATGCCAGTGGATTAACATTCGTATAAGGATTTACTGTACCAAGTTTCACTGCACTCGGATGGTTAAATTGCGAGAAACGTCCATGTGAATATTTATACTTCGCGTCACCGCCATGTTGGATTTGTGATCACCAGGTTATTTAAAGTCCTATAGGTGAACTTAAGTTCATAGCCCCTATGAACATTAAAAAAATCAGTTTGTTTGCTATAATATATTCGTAGATATTCAGAGACGTCTAAATATTTCGGATGGTCGCCATGTTGGATTGTTAAATGTATAGGCCATAGAGTCATGTACCATTAAAGGAAAATTATTGCGTAGGTTCATTATTCAAACTTTCACTTCGATCGCATGAATACATCACAAGAAATAAAAAATTAATTTTAAAATTCGCACAGCTGCCATCTTGTGGTTATGTAAACAATTGAACTAAATTAGATACCAGTGCATTACAATGTGTATAAATATTTCCTGTACCAGATTTCAGTGCATTTGGAACAGTAAATCGCGAGAAAGGTCTATTTATAGTTTTCAAATTCGCTTGGCCGCCATGTTCGTTTTGTAGTTAACCGGTTTTTGAAAGTCTTATAGATGGACTTCCAGTAGTGCCCTTTATCTCCGTACAAAATTTCAGGGAGATACCGCTAATAGTTTCAGAGATATAGAATGCCGGTGAAATATTTCGCACATCCGCCATCTTGTGGTTATGTAAACAATTGAACGAAGTTAGATGTCGGTGCATTACAATGTATATACACATATACTGTACCAAGTTTCATTGTGTTTGATAGCTTAAATCGCGAGATACGTCTATTTAAAAGTCGCAAATTCGCTTGGCCGCCATGTTGGTTTTGTAGTTACCAGGTTTTCAAAGGTCACAAACGTGACCTTATAGTAGTTCCCTTTATCACCATACAAAGTGTCAGGGTAATATCGGTAATAGTTTCGGAGATATTGAATGCTGGTAAAATATTTCGCACAGCTGCCATGTTCGATTGGTGAGTCGTAACAAAATTTGAAGGGCACGGTCGGAGTCGCCCGGAATAGTGCTATGAACTTACCGAGGTTCATTGAAATCGCTCCAGCCGTTTTGATTTTATTAGGGGGGGGGGACACACACACGAATCACACACACACACACACGCGCACACACACACACACGGACAAAAGGTGATCTCATAAGCCTATTTTTTCAAAATTGAAAATAGGCTAATAAATGGAATTGCATTGCGTCTTACAGAAATAGATGGACCTCTGAGATTCAGTTGCCATGGTTACCGCCATGCATTCTTTCATTAATTTATTAAGTGAAATTAGTTTTCTGGGAATATCTCAAAAACTGTTGGTTTTAGGGCCTTAAAATGTGGTTTTCGGGGGCCCTAGTATCGTTTCTCACATTGAGGGGCTGAAAATGAACTTTGTTTCACCCTTTTACGCCTATTTCAGCATGTATTTTAAGGGGGTAGGGCCCCTTTTATGAGAGGTACGGAGAAGAGTTACATCAATGATTAGTGTGGTGCCTCTGATGGATATCTGTATCAAATTTTACGTTGATCCACCCAGCCGTTCTCAAGTTATAAGGACTCGTAGAAGTTGTCCACAGACACACAGACAGACAGACAGACAGACAGACAAAAAAAATATTTTTGCGCGCATCCGTCATAAAACAGCCTGAAACGCGCAAATATCGCAAATTTCCGTGGAGATTCAGAAAGAACAGACAAACTTTCATTTTTAGCCTATTTTCAATTTTGAAAAAATAGGCTTATGAGATCACCTTTTGTCCGTGTGTGTGTGCGTGTGTGTGTGTGTGTGTGTGTGATTCGTGTGTGTGTGTCCCCCTAATAAAATCTAAACGGCAGGAGCGATTTCAATGAAACTCGGAAAGGTCATAGCACTATTCCCGGCGACCTCGACCGTGCCCTTCAAATATTGTTACGACTCACCAATCCAACATGGCGGCTGTGCGAAATATTTCACCAGCATTCAATATCTCCGAAACTATTACCGATATTACCCTAACATTTTCTATGGTGATAGAGGGAACTACTATAAGTTCACTTATGTGACTTTTGAAAACCTGGTAACTACAAAACCAACATGGAGGCCAAGCGAATCTGCGACTTTTAAATAGACGTTTCTCGCGATTTGACCAACCAA
Organism: Meconema thalassinum; assembly: GCA_946902985.2. Classification (NCBI taxonomy): domain Eukaryota; kingdom Metazoa; phylum Arthropoda; class Insecta; order Orthoptera; family Tettigoniidae; genus Meconema; species Meconema thalassinum. The sequence goes on from OX336388.2 coordinate 1,536,527,436, forward strand.
ACGCAATGAAACTTGGTACAGTATATGTTTATATACATTGTAATGCACCGACATCTAATTTCGTTCAATTGTTTACATAATCACAAGATGGCGGATGTGCGAAATATTTCACCGGCAATTCTACATCTCTGAAACTATTAGCGGTATCTCCCTAAAATTTTGTACGGAGATAAAGGGCACTACTGGAAGTCCATCTATACGACTTTCAAAAACCGGTTAACTACAAAACGAACATGGCGGCCAAGCGAATTTGAAAATTTTAAATAGACATTTCTCGCGATTTAATGTTCCAAACGCACTGAAATTTGGTACAGGAAATATTTATACACATTGTAATGCACTGGTATCTAATTTAGTTCAATTGTTTACATAACCTCAAGATGGCGGCAGTGCGAATTTTAAAATTAAGTTTTTATTTCTTGTGATGTAGTCATGCAATCGAAGTGAAAGTTTGAATAATGAACCTACGCAATAATTTTCCTTTAATGGTACATGACTCTATGGCCTATACATTTAACAATCCAAAATGGCGACCATCCGAAATATTTAGACGATACTGAATATCTACGAATCTATTTTAGCAATCAAACTGCATTTTTTAATGTTCATAGAGGCTATGAACTTAAGTTCACCTATAGGACTTTAAATAACCTGGTGATCACAAATCCAACATGGAGGTGACGCGAATTATAAATATTCACATGGACGTTTCTCGCAATTTAACTATCCGAGTGCAGTGAAACTTGGTACAGTAAATCCTTATACGAATGTTAATCCACTGGCATCTAATTTATTTCAATTGCTTCCATAACCTCAAGATGGCAGCTGTGAAAAATTTTAAAATCTCCTTGTTTTTTCTTGTGTCCTAATTATGCGATTGAAGTTTGAATACTACACGTTCATAATAATCTGCATGTAACAGTACATAACTCTAGGACCTACATATATAAAATCCAACATAGCGACCATCCGAAATATTTAGTCGGTTCTTAATATCTACGAAACTATTACAGCAATCAAACAAAAATTGTGTATGTTGATAGTGGCAATTAACATAAGTGGGATATATGAAAATAGGCTGTATAGTTCTTCACGGAACTACTTGTTATATATATATAGATATCAGTTTCTTGTGGACACGATAACTGCCGTAATTTTGCACCAATAACTTTGAATTTTTTACCGAATATGTATACCTATAAAATCTCGGTCGAGTTCGTTACTGGGCTAAATCGGTCGAAGGGGGTGAAAATGGGAGTTTTTTTTTTCGAAAAAGTGAAATATTGCTATAACTCTCTTAATATGTGAAATATCGAATCCGTTCAACGTTCATACTATGTGTCGGATAAAGCCCAAAAATTTATGTTTGAAGAGTTTTTTTTATAGCACCAACCATTGACCAAAGGGGTGGGAAAATGTGGGTTTTTCAGGAAACATTAATCATATCTCTCTTATTAGGCACAATATCAAAACCGTACAAAATGGACAATATTCCCCTAGTAATTACCTAAAACTTTTGTCTGAAAGAATTTTTGATATGACCCACCATTACGCCAAGGGATGAGAAAAATGATTTCGGAATTATAAGAAAATGCCAAGAGCTATCAGAGGTTGCCATGGCAACACTACAAAATTGATGAGGGATGAGCAATCAGACGTTGCCATGACAACGCACTTGCATGAGATCAGATTCAGTATTTCCATCTGACTAAGTGGGAAGCGGCTTCGGTGACGTAACTGGTAGCATGCTGAATGTCTATGTCCAAGGTCGCGGTTTCAAACCCGGCCGAAGTCGTCGGATTTTCTAAGAGCGCTAAAATCCCTCAGTATGCTTTCCTTTGGAGGGGAAGTTCCAACGTTCGTTACGAGTTGCTGGTTGGGGTGGCATCTAGTAGCCAAGTTCACAGCTAGGTGTCGTTGACGGTAGTACCTGGTAGCATCATTAGGCACTACTGCTTGAAATCAACCGTCTGCAGTCCTTACCTGAATTAAGACTAATACAGCCATTACAATTCACACTGTTTATCAGAGATATTCTACACTCACCCTAAGTACACGGGGTTAGATGACCACGTTGTCGCAGCCCCTAAACTGAGGAACCAACCAGAGGTAGATTTCATTAGAAAGCTAACTATTGCAATGGGTACCATGTTTCGACTTCCGGAAAATTTCGACATATCTTCGCGTTTCACATCCCCCGGACCCCAAAACCACCGTCAGTTCAAAAGTTTATATATAATTTATGTATGTATATATTCTTCTTCTTCTTCTTCTTCTTCTTCTGCTTTTTCGGCCTCATTGGACCACTTCAGTCAATCATTTCTTGGTCCTCTTCTTCAGTAAGTTTCCTTTCCGAGTCGCCCAGTAGCTCTTCATTCGCTCTGTTCTTCTCAGGCGTTCCTCATCTGTAAATACCCTTTTTACTGTATTACGTTTGTCTATTTTGGCCTGAAATCTTATTTTTATATCTCTCAGTTTTTTTAATTTTGTTGTTTTGTTTTGCAAGTCATCCAAGGTTATTTCCAATTCTTTCATATATTCTCTAATTTCCTTAATCCATCCTACTTGTTGTTTCATATTCCAAAGTTTCACTACAATTTTTCTAGATAACCTGGTTTCTGGTGTCCTCATGATGTGACCAAAGAAAGAAAGTCGTTTCTTCCGAATAGTATCAGTGATGGGCTCCAGTTCTCTGTATACCACTTCATTTGGTACTATTCGCCACTGTCCATCTTTCTGATATTTTTTATTTATGCATGTTCTAGCTATTCTTCTTTCTACTTTTAAAATTTTGTCGATTCTGTTTTTCTGAGTAACTTTAAAAAGAGTTTCACTTCCATAGGTCACCTCTGGTTGAACCACCGTCTTGTAATGTTTTAATTTTGTTGCGATTGATAGACATTTTCTTTTATATGTAGACCATGTTAATTTTTGGGCTTTTATCATTTTATTAGTTCTTTCTTGCCATGCAGGTTTCTCATCCAAGTTGTAAGTTATAATTTCTCCTAAGTATTTAAATTGCTTCACTATTTTAACTTTCTTGTTATTTACTGTTATGTGATTGATTACAAGTGGATTTGCTACCATTATCTCTGTATTTTCAAATGATATCTGAAGTCCAATTTTTTGTGCTATATTTTGTAGGCTTATTATTTGATTTTTGGCTTCTTGAATATTATTAGCCAGTAACGCTAAGTCATCTGCGAATCCCAAGCAATTTAAGTCTATTTGATCTTTCTTGGTTCCAATTCTTATGTTCCTAGGATTTTCCCTGTACCATTCCCTCATTACATATTCCAAAGCACAATTGAAAAGTAGAGGCGATAAACCATCTCCTTGCCTTAATCCTGTTTTAATCGTAAACGGTTCAGATATTTCTCCTCTGAATTTTACTTTAGATTTGGTGTTTGTTAGAGTTAGTTTTATAATTTTTATTAATTTGGGATGAAGTCCGAAATTCCTAAGTATTTTCAGCATTGAAGATCTATGTATACAATCATAAGCTTTTTTGAAGTCTACGAAGGTTATGACTTGCTGTTTTTGTCTACGTTTGTAGTAGTCCATTACTAATTTTAAGGTGATTATCTGTTCAGGGCAGCTTCGCCATGGCCGAAATCCACCTTGATATTCCCCTATTTCCAGTTCTAATTGATCTTTACAACGATTATATAGAATTCGTGACATGATTTTATATGTGATATCCAAAAGGGAAATTCCTCGATAGTTGTCAGGATTTGATTTTTCTCCTTTCTTGTGTAATGGATGTATTATAGCAGTAGTCCAATGGTCTGGCAGTTCTTCTTTGATCCAAATGTTCACTATGCATTGGTGTAATGAAATCTTTACTGGTTCTGCTGCATATTTCCACAATTCTGCAAATGTTTGATCTTCTCCACTCGCTTTGTAGTTTTTGAGCTCTCTCAGCGCTTTGTAGACTTCTTGGATTGTGGGTGGATTTATGTTTTCTGATGGTGTTTTAATAGTGGTGTCTGTATTTATTTGAAGCAGTTCTGGTGGATCTTCGCAATTTAGCAACTTGTTGAATGTTTCTGCTAAAATTTCTGTATTTCTTTTATTACTATGATCTAACTCGCCATTTTTGTCTTTTAACATTAATGTTGGAGGTTCATATCTTTGTAGTTGTTTGCTAAAAATTTTGTAGTAATCTCTTGAGTTTGTTTTCGCGCTATTTGTTTCGATCATCAGAAGTATATCCTTTTGGTATAGCCGTTTAACCCCTCGTATTATTTTTTGAGTTATCTTCCTTTGTTTTATGAGATCCAAGTGTGATTCATCTGTTTTTTGACTCTGATACCGTAACCAGGCTTGATGTCTATCTTCCACTGTATTATCACACTCATCGTTCCACCATTGGTGTTTCTTCCTTGGATTTGTTGGGGCTACTTGTTCAGCTATTTGTTTCAATTCGGGAACTATTTCCTCAAGATCATCTGTTATTTTAATATATCTAGTTCGTTCTTTGTATCCCTTGTTATTTATTAGTTTATGAGGGTCGTATGTTCTCTTCTTTTTTAGGTGAGTTTTTTTCTTTATCAACGGGGTAAATTTAATTTTAATCTTTATCATGTAATGATCCGATCCAGTATCTGTTCCTCTCAGAACTTTCACATTGTAGATCTCCCTGTGATAGTTCTTATCCATACAAACATGATCTAGTTGCCATTCACCTTTTTTCCAATCTGGATGTTTCCAAGTTTTGAGTTTATTTGGTCTTCTCTTGAAGTAAGTTGATTTGGAGATCATATCATGGTTTCTGCAAAATTCCACCAGTCTTATGCCATTCCTGTTTGTTCTTCTCTGTGCTGGCCATTTTCCTATTATGTCTCTATATCTTTTTTCCTTTCCTAACTGGGCATTAAAGTCTCCAATTAAAATTTTGGTGTGACATTTATTTATGTTTGTTGCTGTCTGATCTAAAAGCTCCCAAAATCCCTCCACATCATCTTTGTGTTCTTTCTTATTATTTTTATCATTAGTTGGGGCATGGGCATTTAGAATGGTATATGTTCTATTTGCAGCTTTTAGAGTTAATGTCGAGAGCCTAGGGGATAATGCTTTAAATTCTATGATGGATTCAATTATTTTGAGATTGACTACAAATCCTGTTCCGAATTGTGGACATTGCTTCATTACTCTTTTTCCTGGAATTCCCTTGTAAATTCTATACCCTTGTGATTCTATTGGTTCCTGATCGGTGTTTCTCATTTCTTGAAGCCCGGTTATTAGAATCCCTTTGCGATCCATTTCGTCTGTCAAAATTTTGAGTTTTCCTGGCTGTATGATGGAATTTATATTGTGTGTTGCTATATAGTTTATCTGTCCTATCTTCAGTCTAAATTTGGCTTTTCTATCTGTCGGGGGTATTTTTAGATGCTCCGACTCATCTAGGGCATCTTTCAGGTGACTGCCCACCGTATCCGAATGCAGTCTAGGTGGATTATTCCTTAAAAGATTTCCTTCCATGTTTGACTTTCAAAGGTAGTCAACCTTGTATGGAGCAAGCTCCGAGTTACAACTGCGGTTGTTAACCGTAGAGGTTGTTGTGTGTTTGGTCCGCGAGAGCTATTTTATTTTGCTCAAGTCCGCCGGCAAGCCGGTGAGGACCCCCCTATCCGCCACCTGGGACGCGCCACGTCGGAGTATCACCTCTCCGCCTGCTACGACACCGTAGTAGGTTCGTGGGTATGTATATATATATATATATATATATATATGTATATCAGTTTCTTGTGGACACGATAACTGCCGTAATTTTGCACCAATCACTTTGCATTTTTTACCGAATATGTATACCTATAAAATCTCGGTCGAGTTCGTTACTGGGCTAAATCGGTCAAAGGGGGTGAAAATGGGGGGGGGGGGGGGGGGTTCGAAAAAGTGAAATATTGCTATAACTCTCTTAATATGTGAAATATCGAATCCGTTCAACGTTCATACTATGTGTCGAATAAAGCCCAAAAATTTATGTTTGAAGGTTTTTTTTATAGCACCAACCATTGACCAAAGGGGTGGGAAAAGTGGGTTTTTCGGGAAACATTAATCATATCTCTCTTAATAGGCACAATATCAAAACCGTACAAAATGGACAATATTCCCCTAATAATTACCTAAAACTTTTGTCTGAAAGAATTTTTGATATGACCCACCATTATGCCTAGGGATGAGAAAAATGATTTCGGAATTATAAGAAAATGCCAAGAGCTATCAGTGGTTGGCATGGCAACACTACTAAATTGATGAGGGATGAGCCATCAGACGTTGCCAAGATAACGCACTTGCACGAGATCAGATTCAGATTTCCATCTGACTAAGTGTGAAGCGGCTTCCGGAAAATTTCGACATATCTTCGCGTTTAACATCCCCCAGACCCCTATACCACCGTCAGTTCAAAAGTTTATATATATATATATATATATATATATATATATATATATATGTGTATATATATGCATATATATCAGTTTCTTGTGGACACGATAACTGCCATAATTTTGCACCAATCACTTTGAATGTTATACAAAATGTGTAACCCCTTAAAATATCGGTCGAGTTCGTTAATGGGAAAAATCGGTTGAAGGGGTTAAAAATGGGGTGGAGCCCTTATTTTTTTTCGAAAAAGTGAAATATCGCTATAACTCTCTTAATACGTGAAATATCGAATCCATTCAAATTTCTTATTATGTGTCGGATAAGTGCCAAAAATATATGTTTGAAAAGTTTTTGATGGCACCAAACATTGACCAAAGGGGTGGAAAAAAGTGGTTTTTTTTTGGGAAACATTAATCATATCTCTCTTAATAGGCACAATATCAAAACCGTACGAAAAGGAAAATATTCCCCTAATAATTACCAAAAACTTTGTCTGAAAGAATTTTTGATCTGACCTACCGTTACGCCATGGGATGAGAAAAATAATTTCAGAATTAAAGAACATGCCAAGTGCCATCAGAGGTTACCATGACAACGCTTCTAAATTGATGAGGGATGAGCTATCAGAGGTTGCCAATACAACGCCATTGCACGAGATCACATTCATTTTTCCATCTGATTGTGGGAAGCGGCTAACTGGTAGCATGCTGAACTTATATGCCCAAGGTCGCTGGTTCAAAGCCGGCCAAAGTCGTCGGATTTTCTAAGAGCGCTAAAAATCCCTCAGCATGCTTTCCTTTGGAGGAGAAGTTACAACGTTCGTTGCAAGTTGCTGGTTGCGGTGGCATCTAGTAGCCAAGTTCACAGCTAGGTGTCGTTGACGTTAGTATATAGTACAAAATTAGGAACTACTACTTAAAATTGACCGTCTGCAGACCTTACCTGAATCACAGACTAATACAGTCATCTCAATTAACACCGTTTATCAGATTCTACACACACCTAATGTACACGGGGTTACATGACCACGTTGTCGCAGCCCCTAAACTGAGGAACCAACAAAAATATCTGCGGGAGATAAAATTTTGCGTGAAGAAGTAACAGACTGTCAGATAGTTACACATCAGTTACAAACCTTGCATAAGGAGAGTGTGATCACAAGTATAAAAATGAACCCCAAATGACAAGAAGGTTACCATCCCCATAAGACAATAAAATGATAAAAATATGCATACAAAAACAAAACAAAAGTTAATTAACCTCTAATTGTAAAATACTTTCTTGCAATCAATGTGGTCTGATCCTCCTACGAAAACCTGCATATTTTGCCTATTATAGCCTATCCCCTAGTTTGCCCGGTGAAATCTACTTCCGCCTTCCGGCGTGCCGAGAGGATTTTTTTTTAATTCTTGAGAATATATTATATTGATTCAAAGTTTCACTGTTAGGTGTCAATGACAGTGGAATCTGGTAGCCAAAGTTGGAACTACTTGAAATTGAACTTAATGTGAGCCCACGGGCATTAAATTAAAATACCCTGCTATGGCCATTGGCTGCAATTCATATATAATAACAATCGAGGTTTCCTATGTTCCGATACATTTGTCAAATCTCATTTTCCGAAGAGGGGATGAGTAAACCCTTAATTAAAACGGAAGTAGACAGGATTGTTGTGGCTTATTTTAGGGGCTGTGACATCGCGATCGTATAGCCCTTAGTATGTTTGGATGTGTGTGGATTTTGTGTTAACCTGTGTTAGTGTGATGTCTGTACTAGTGTAAATTGAGGATGGGATTTGGAAGGAGGTGGCCGTGACCTTAAGTTAGGAACCATCCCAGCATTTGCCAGGAGTAGAAGTGAAGGAAATCACGGAAGACCACCTCCAGGCTGAGGTGGATATCGAAATCCCCTCTTGTCAGTTCATTCTCACGAGGCTGACAATGAGTGTACACCGTTCTGGCCCTCTCACCAGAATTAAAATTTCTTGACAGAGCTGGGAATCGAACCCGGACCTCCGGGGGACAGCCAAGAACGCTAGCCCCTTCACCACGAGGTGGCCTGTAGAACGGAAAAGGTATGTATTCAGATATGGGTGTTATTTGTGACATTACGAACTTCATTTATAGTCTCCTGCCATGTCAACAATACGTTGCCAAATCCTTGGAAGGCGACGCACTCAATCTACAGCACAATGTCTGGATATCTCTCTCACTCATCGATCCAGCGCTCTCTGGATGTCAACTCTTGATTTAAATCGAACGCCTCGTAGTATCTTTTATCTTTGAGATGAGAATAAGTCGTAACCACAAGGGTTCATGCCGGGTGATTTGGGGGGAAATTCGAGTACTCTCCAGTTGTAAACAAATTCCTCACTGTTGCGGCTAAATGGCAACGAGCATTATCATGTAACACAACAGGACTCCCAATGGCCTGAGGCCATTTACGATGCCATGTTGGGCGCAAATGAAGTTCAATGAAGTTTGCATTTACTTATATGTCTTCATAATCATAACACACAATAATCATCAGTTTCAAAGGATCCTAGGGGCGTGGTGGCGCAGCGGTCAAGCTGTTGGCCTCTCACCAAGGTGGACCGGGTTCGATTTCCGGTCAATACATGTGAGATTTTCAAAGTGAAATGCCATGCATGTGGTTCGGATTCCGCGTAAAAAGGAGGTACCGTGGCTCATGATCACATGATTAACGGTCACGTAAAACTACAAGCTTCCTTCCTTCCTTCCTTTTTCAAATAAACCTGCAATGCTTGATATCTTTTCGGGCGTGGTGATTCTGTATATCACCATTCGCTTGATAGTTGTTTCAGCTCAGGTTTATACGAACGTATCCATGTCCTATCCACTATGATAATGCGACGAAGAAAGGGCTCACCTTCATGTTCATATCGCTCCAAATGCATTCTTGCTGTCTCCATTCGCTGCCACTTTCCAATTTGGGTTAGAGTGTGTGGAACCCAGTGGGCACAAATATTCGCATCTTCAGCTTTTTTTCTGAAAATGTGATGGACAGTCGATGCTGCAATACCAAGTTCCCTGGAAATCTCCACACATGTCCAGCGCCTGTCTTCTTCCTAGGGGCAGGACTTCATAGTTCCACCCCCTTGAAACAACAATAACTAACTGTCTTCTTCCAATAATGTCCTTACAGACTGAACATGGAGTTCGTTAGTTGCAGCAACAGGTCTACCAGAACGTGCTCTGTGTTGATATTCCTCTCTTCCTTGACCGAAGGTTTCCACCCATCTTGCAATAGTTCGAAAAGATAGGACTTACTTCTTGCAATGCTCTAAAGCACTGAGTTGCACTTTTTCCTCTTGCAACATGAAGCACCTTTGTTCATATCTACTGAACATATTTTTAGGGCGGTAGCTTATTATTTACTGGATGTGAGAAACAGTTAATGTATTCAAAAATAACAGCTATTTCGAGACTTTCAATATTACAGATTTATATAACAACAAAGACTGCTCAAGAATATATTACAAGGTTACAACGGTCACCACTAGGATCGCTCATAGACAACCTGTGTTGCCATTACTTTTCGAATGCCCTAGTAGGCTATCATGTACTCACTGCCCTCTACAAGCCCTATAAGTTTGTAACTGGAAGTTTAAATACCTTGCATATTCAAGAACTTAAAACCGATGGGTTCGATTCCCATCTGTTCTCAGTTTTATCTGAGGCTGAGTGTATCCCGTTCCAACCCTTAGACGAGAATTAAGTTAATTGCCAAAGTCGGAAATTGAACCCTGGAACCAGTGTCTCAATACACATCCTAAGACCACCGAATACTGCTTTTAGTACGAGTACTGTACCTTGTGATCATGACATAGACCTGAATATTAATACATTGACAACTGAACTGGACTCTAAGTCTCTTGGGATCTCGAATTGCGCATTTAGAGTTTGATTTCAAAGAAATCGCCAGTAATTGAACAACACAATGATGTGCATGGATGCTGCGTCGCACCTGACGAGCCAGTCAGTCGTACATAAATGTACCATCGAGTCACGCGGCACTGCACATCCAATACATTAGCCGGCTGGTCCCATCTGTGCGAAGAGCCTCGCTTGAGTGCATCGAGAGTCGCCATTTGACGCCGGTGTCCTGCCCATATGATGCGTACCGGTACGTATAGTGGAGTGGCCGCCATTTTATGGTCCTGATCTTACCTGGGCCTTCAGCTTTTATGCCATACACACAACATATGGGCACGAATGCTCCGCAAGCACTAAAATTTGATATGAAACAGTTACAATGACTACCAACTGCTGTAATTCACAAAGAATATCTTCTCTTTTAACAGGGATATGTGAAGGGTGCGAAATGAGAACGTTGTATGAGTCCAACATTTTAGAATACGTTATATTTATTCTTGACGCTGTAAGTGTCGTCGCAGTGGCGGTATTGGGATTGGAAGGGGTGCTTGATAAAGTACGTAAACACACTGATGCTCTTGTCAGTCGAGTTGTTATTAAGACTGAAATCTTCTGTTGCTCGTTTTACAATGCCTTCTGATGATGGATCCTTATTACATCGATGGAGATATCTCATGACTATCTTCTAAGATCATATATATATATATATATATATATATATATATATATATAATATCATCATATATATTATTTCAGTAGTATAGATCCCTCCTGTGGTGCTCACAAGCGGCCGATCGTGAAAAATGAGCATTCAAATGAAAGAGAATATACATTACCAGTGACGCATTGCACTCTAATTTCTTAAATCTCTATAATTTCTTTAAAAAATTACTTTGAAAATACTGTACGAAGTGTGCGATTTGCAAATACGGTTGTTGTCTGAAAATACGCGACATCATTGCTGTTCAGTTCGCATTTTTGCCGTAGGGACTCCTGAAACGTAAATAGTGTTCTATAATCATTTGGTTCAAATTAAAACATAACAGCCTTTCTCCTTAAGTCTCTTATTATAAACCTATTGGGGAAAGTGTGGCTTATGAACATGTGAGATTTCTCGCACTGGTCCGCTAGTCAATAAATATAGCAGCAACGAGAGGGATCAGCTCTCGTGCCAGTATGTTTCCTCCCTTGAGAATCCTGCTGATGTCCCGTCGAGGACCATGCGCCCTCCATCAGGGCTCATTGCTTTATTAACCCTCAGCTGGTTGGGTTAGGCGAAACCCCACCAGTTGCAAACAGTTCCTTTACTCGCTAGAATGCAGCGCTAGTCAGTACAAAATATCGACAAACTATGTTTGCATTTACGTCAACTTTTGGAATTGAATGTATGGCAACAATAATGTCATCTATGAACAATCATACCACCCCTTCCCCAGAAGATGGTTTTCAGTCGGCCAAGACGAGTGTGACCAATTATATTGGGCGGCGAGTTAGAATTAATTTCCTAGTGCCTGAAGTAAATTACTTGAATATTGTTTATAGCCTACACTTAACTAGCAACCCGCTCCGGCTCCGCCCGGTGTCATTAACGGGTTACCCAGCGTAGGCTTAAAAGGCGCACGGACGGCAGGTTCTAGACGCTATTCAGAAAAGCCGAGGTGAACAGCGAAACTCCAAACACATATACTCTTCTCTGAAGTCTTAACTCAGCACGACTAGACAGTTTGATGCTGGCCGATAGGCTAACTCTTAACTCGTTCCGAAGCTAGTAATTAAAATATCCATTGAATGGAGATCGTTGGAAGAAATTATAACGTAAAAACACTTATGGTGGGCGATGTATTAAATATAAAGATATGCTGTCCGGGACTATTTTGTAGAGCTTTTCATGCTGAACAATTCTTAAACTCATAGTATATATATATTTTTTTCAAGGGTTACCCAGCGTAAGCTTAAAAGGCGCACAGATGGCAGGTTATTATTCGACTCGATTCACTCAAATCGTTACTGCTCGGCTTCCTTTGTTCATGCATGTTTTTCTACAGAAACCTCCCTTGAGAAATCCTTTACAGAATGGTGAGAACCACATAAAAATGCATCCATTGGTCCTCGAGATTACCCGATACATCCAAGAATCGTGAACTATGTACCCTGCTCTATAACACGCGTTCTTGCTTTGAATGCACTGCGGTCGGGAGCTCGGCAGCTGGTAGCAAGACGAGAAGCCGCTCGTTGCAGTCGGTTCCCTCCTGTAATAATTCATGTTACTTCCATATGCTATATCTAGCTTAGGCATGTAAGAGATATCCTAAATCTACCCGACTTTCACTTCCTTAAAGCAATTCAAGTCTAAATACTTAACGATATAGGCAGAGTTTCGTCGCTACATTAACTTCTTTCTTGCAGAATACTGCAGATCGCAGGTGAGAACTCACTGCATTGCAAGAGAAGCTCCCATTTATATTTAACAAGTTTTCGAAGTATTCTTGCCATCTCCACATTTTTCCCTGGCATCTGCAATAAGTTTCCCAGAATAATTTTAAACACTACTCATTTGGTTTTTCCCTCCGTTTTTAAGATTCTTTACAACACATGAAAAAGGCTTCCCTATCGCTTAACCTTACGTTTACAATTTACCTCCCAATTCCTCCCATGCGGCCGAACTACTTTAGAAGGTAAAGGTGAGGTTGTTTCCAGTTACATTGCATTTGATATCAGGTAAGTACAACTCCTATAATAATCAGTATTAAGCTGAAATGGAAGAAGTTTTGAAAGTAATGTTATTTATAGAACTGTTTCTACTTGATATTTCCTACACTAGTTAAATACTCAGCATGATCCTCTCCATTGGAGACAAAGCCTCCATCCCGTTTGGTGTAAATGTTGATCTGGTAGTTGAGGAGGGGATTTCTGTCGACAAGGGTAGTAGGGTATTAACACGTGATCTACTGGGGAACAACAAGCCGTTCCTAGTCCCACAGAGCCATGACCGACTGTACGAGCTCTCACGTTCGACCGCAGTTGTAATTGTGGTGCCAGGGGATTTGAGTTTGTGTTGGCTGCACTGTGTTGGGACCAGATTCGTGTAGGAAATAAATGTTAATATATACAAACGTGGCGAAGGAAGCTGCAGCCGAGAAGGGACGTGCAAGTTTATGTAGAGAGGAGTGGAAAACATTTAAAACAATTAACCTCCTTCCAATAAAGTAGCGGGAGAGTGGAAATATGTAACGCGAATTGAAGAAGCTATAGGGAATAAAACAAACATACATTTAACCCGTCGTTATTGACGTGATGGTCAGTTTCTATTTTAGTGACTTCGGTCTCTCAGAGAATCAGTTTTATTTTAACTTCTTAACGTTGTTATGTCAGTGTTCAGTCTTTTGACTGGTATGATGCAGTCTCCATGCTACCCTGTCCTGAGCTAATTGTTTCATCTCTACATAGCTAAAACACCCTACATCCGAAACAATCTGCTTAACATATTCTAACATTGGTCTACCCCTTCAGTACTTATCCCCAGCCCTCCCTTCCATTACTAAGTTTGCTATTCCTGGGTGTCTTAGTATGAGTCCTTCTAACCTATCTCATCTCTCCATTAGCAGTTGCTAGAAACATCTCCCCTCTCCAAATCGTCTTACTACCTCTTCATTTGAAACCCCATCTACTCATCTGATCTTCATCATTCTCATGTAACACCACATTTCAAACTCTTCAATTCTCCTCTTTTCTGCTGCTCCAACAATCCAAGTTTTACTTCCATAGAGTGCCACGCTCCAGAAAAATACCTAAATATCTTCCGATGTCAACAGATTCCTTTTCTATAGAAATGCTTCGCTTGCCTGTGCTAACCTACTTATTATATCCTGTTTGCTTCGTCCATCACTGGTTATTTTGCTTCCTAAGTAACAGAAGTTTCCTACTTCCTTTAGCTTTTCACCTGCCGATTCTAACGTATAATGTGTTATTTCAGGTAATCAATTATTACACATTTGTTTGTATACCCACGGAATTTAAACCACAAAATGAGAAATAAGATGTTTATACCTTATATTTTACTCGCAATTGCTAGAATTCCCCTTCATTAGCAACCCTATCTACCTATCTGATCTGCATTATGCTCCTACAACACCACATTTCAAACGCCTCAGTTGTCCTCTTTTCTGCTGATCCAACAGTCAAAGTTTCATTTCTGTAGAGGGCCAAGCTCCAGGAAAATGTTCATATAAAACATTCCAGAAAAAGAAACCAGAAAAATCATCAAGACACATACGTTTGCATGTTTCCTCCGTGTTAATAATTTTGTGAGAATAGGACCAAACTTGAAAATACTACATTCGACCTGCTCTTTTATTCACCAGTTACGACAGGCAGCTGGGTCGAAATACAGGGAGAGCCAATAAACTCCTGACCGGCTGCAGTGTGATTTTCAAGTGCGCGCATGGAGACACAGCAGCGGTAGGCAAGGTCACGCTGTGACGTGTTTTGATTCGCAGTGTGAGGTTCAGTATTACGTTGATGGTTATATGATGTGGTTCAGTTATTACCAGTGTGATTCATTAGTGTGTCCTATACTTAGTCAAAAAGTGTATTATGGCTCAGCATATTATGTTTTCTACTGCACAGCGTGTATTTATGATTCGTATGTGTTAACTCGTTCAGATCACCGAGTGGAATTACGATTTGCAGAATGATTTCCAGGTGTAAATGTTCCAGGACGTACAACCATCCATGAACTTGACAATAAATGTCAGGCCACATGAAGTATTCAAGCTAGGTAGTTGGTTGGTTTCGCAGTTTAGGAGTTGCGAGTGTACTTTGGGTGTGTGTAGAATCAGTCTGATAACCGGTATTAATTGGGATGGCTGTAAAAGTGTGTGTTATTTGTAATTCAGGTAAGGACTGCAGACGATCAATTTCAAGTAGTTCCTACTTCTGCTACCAAATGCTACCGTCAACGACACCTAGATGTGAACTTGGCTACTAGGTGCCACTGCAACTAGTACCTGGCGGCGAACGTTGGAACTTAGAGTGTTAATCAAATCTAACCTACAGATTTAGCTTCACACAATTGTAGTTAGTGGAAGGTTCTTTTACATGCCATAAGTCTATGACATGTGCCCGCCGGCTATACTTACCCACCGAAAGAAGGCACTAAGGGATTTTAACGCTCTTAAAAAATCCGACGACTTCAGACAGGTTTGAACCCTTGATCTTTGTTAAAGCTAGGAAATCTAAAAGACGGTGTACGGTTATTACCGAAAAAACATTAGACGACATCGGTCATCGTTTGGAGAAATTCCCCCAAAAATTGCTTAGGCGTCGTTCACAAGAAGTAGGCATTTCATATGGCACTGTGTGAAGAGCTACTAAATTGCTGAATATAAAACCATATAAAATAACTGTGGCTCGTGCCCTTAAACCGGGTGATCCTGTATTTAGGCGCACAATTTGTGAGTGGACTCTCAATAGTGGATACAATGGCGAAATAGGCCCACATTTAATATTTTTCACGGACGAGGCTTGGTTTCATCTTCATGGATATGTGTGAAATCAAAATAAACGTTATTGGAGCTCTGAGAAACCTAATATTGTTCATGAAATACCCCTTCATGACGAAAACAAGTAGTTCCGTGAAGAACTATACAGCCTATTTTCATATATTCTACGTATGTAAACTGCCACTATCAACATAAAAAATTTCAGTTTGATTGCTGTAGTAGATTCGTAGATATTGAGAACCGACTAAATGGTTGTGTACGTGTAGAATTCAAACTTCAATTGCATGATTAGGACACAAAAAGAAACAAGGAGATTTTAAAATTTCGCACAGCTGCCATCTTGTGGTTATGGAAACAGATGCTAGTGGATTAACATTCGTATAAGGATTTACTGTACTGTACCCGATACCTAGTTGAGGCTATCGGCTACGCCAGATGACATCAAGCCGTAGTTGAGATTTATGGGAAAAGTAGAAAAGATAGCGCTCAGATCGAGTCGAGAAGAATGTTAGGAAATGACGTAGAAGGCCAAGGATAAAGGTGGCAGATGGAATTATGGGAGGAATATTGAAGTATTATCAAGATCTATATGGAACATAATATTATATCATCTCAGAAGAGAAGAAATGTCAAGCAATATATATGGTGATAACTTGAAAAAAGGCAGATAATCCCTTAAGTTATTGTATAACTTAATAGCCGAGATGATGGTGGTCGAGATTATATTTGTGACGTATGACCGCAGAAGGTAGGGGAACATCACGTGACAGCGCCGAGTAGGAGCTCATCAACGCAGTCTAGAGACAGCAGTATCAGTTCAGCCAGCAGGGCCGAGTACAACACATGTTGCGCAGAGAGAACGGCAAGTCGAGCAGTGTACAGCACTTGTTGCGTGGAGTGAAATCGACGGTATTAGTTCAACAAGCGGGGCTGATAGCAGCATAAGCCATTGCTGTAGGTCAGTCAGTCAAGGCAAGAGAAGCACGGTAGGCAGTGCGAGGCGAGGCAAGCTGTACAGGCCGTGTAAGCGAAAGAAGAGCCGGTGTTAGAACAGTAGTAGTTCCAACATCGTGATTACAGCTATGCGAGGCAGCAATGTTTTTCAAATGTTAAGTGAAAAGCAGCATTATAACGAGATTGAGAACTATATTTCGAGCTGCATTTTGTAACGCAGGACAGCACAGCGAAGCGGTATGGCGAGGCCAGCTTTAAGCGTCGATCATTCTAGAACAGTGCAATAGAGCAGAGCGTGCTGGTTCCGACATTTAATCAGCAGGCAACATTCAAGAAGCTGAACTTTATTTCGACATTTTGTAACAACTTTATGAGGTTGGACTTGTATTCAGTAGTCGAATTGTGCAGGCAGATAGTTATTATATACTGCTATTGTGAACTTCAAATGAACTTAGATATATTCCAATGACATTACAGCTTATCAAATTATGTATTTCATAACGGAATATTTAAAGCGACCATGGGGTCAAGCCAACATTAATGCTTTTAGGCAAACGAACTGTTACGAGTATATGCACTTAAGGAAACATTGGCACGTGCATTAATATAATTCTTTTTCATGAACTATTCTGATATTTCAAGTACGAACACAGCTACAGGGTGTTTCAGAAATTCATACACTTTTATAAATAAAATTATTTTCTGCAAGTGAAATTTAGCCGCTGTGGAGATTGACTTTTGTCACAAGCAAACCGAACATTGTATGGGACAGTGGCGTAACATAGAAGAAGAATATGGGATACGCTACGTTTATGAACTTTTACGGAAGAATTTGGACAGTATCCGTTATGGATAACATGCAGTTCATCATGTCGGAGTAAACGAAGACGGAGACGTGATGGCACCACAGAGCGATGGATTCGGTTCCTGAAGAAGAGGAGGTCCAACAGCTGATTCACTTGGTATATGAAGGCAATCGTTATTCTGGTGGGTGATACGATATTTCCGTCGATCTTTCGAGAAATTTATTGCACACGCGAGGATAATCGACGATCTTTGAAATATATTAACAGCTGATATGAGAAGGTACTGTAAGAGTTATGACTTTCTGATATGATTTTTTTCATGAACACTGGGCATACTTGTATATATTTCTAGTAGGAGTTCTACGATTATTTTGACATGGCTTAGCCATTATTTGCTCCAATATTTGCTAGAATATGGCATTCCCATATGATATGGCAGGCCCCATTATACGAAATTCTCACCATTGGTTGACTTTATTAAGCAGATGTTTGATCTTTTAGACATTTTCAGTAAGGATAGTTTTTCTTGGATAGTTATTTTTTTGTGGCGAGTATTTCGAACTCGTGAACTGCAATTGGATTATTTAAATTACTTCGTCAGTTCATTGCATACTAGCGAGTGTGTATTATTCATCAGTAGGGATTTTTTCCATTGGATTGTTTGGAGATATTAAGATTTTATTCACTCAAGTGAATGAATATCGCTTTTATGTGACAACTAGAGACTTGTTGATTCCAATCTGGTACATTCACTCATTAGACGACGAGATGGGGCCTTTCGCTTTAGGCGATTGCGTGGTGGTACACACCTGACCCATCGCTCAGGGCATTATCATGATAGTCTACGGGGCAAGGCCTTTCGTATTTTACGATTGCGTGGTGGTACACACCTGACTTGCCATTGAGGAACTCATTTTTATCATCCGAGTGTACTTGAGATTGTAAGAGGATCAAACAAGAAACTACTAGTCACATATCAGTCGAATTTTATTAAATAAATTAAAAATAAATGTCAGCAGGGTTACATTTTGTAATTCTTGTTTGCCAATCCAATATCTTGTTGCTATACTCTTTTGAGAGTACTTTCATTTAACAGCTGATACAGTTGATACATTTTTATGATTGAGTTTGATACCTTTGAGAAGGATTTAAAGTAATTGAATCTGGTAAGATGAATCATTAATGGTCAGATTTATTTTGAGGCAGATCAGTATTGTATATTTTGATGTGAGAGATTATAACACATTGGTGTTTTTCTGTGAAGTGAATTATGAGAATTTTAAGAGAATTTATGCTATTTGAAAGCAGATCTTGAATTGGATTTCGATTACTAAGCTAATATTTTTCCTAATTGTTTGAGAAGTTGTCTAGATGTGATCAGATTAATTACAGTTATTGGAGATTGTGTGCGTTAATAATTTGAAGCCAGTTATATATATATTTTGTAGATCATGCAACGTGATTAAGTGAAGTTTGTGATAGGCATTTTGTGGAAGTTGCCAAGTGGAAGTTGCAATATTGCTAATGTATTTTGAGGCAGACATGAGGTTGTCGAACCCAATCTAGCATATTTTTGAGATTCATGCTGTGCGCTGAATATTTATGGAGTTACGTGGAATAATTGTGGTATTCAAATATGGTATTTGATAAAGTGAGAGTAGATGATGAAGTTTTGGATAGTGAGATCCAACGTGATTTTGTGAAGGCAATAATATTTTTTTGGCATGATAATTAAATACGAGATATAACTTGGAAGTGATAAAACTGTAAGACAACGTTCTATAACCCATATTAAACAATTTGTTAGGAAATTAAACAAATAAATAATGTTGATAATACAAGATTTGCTGATAATAATAATTTATGAAATAATAATCTGAAGTTTAAGCATATTAATGATCTGACCTAATGAAATAAAAATCTAAATGACTCGATTAAATAATAAAAATCTAAATAACCAGATGAATAAAAATTAAATAAATTGATAAATTAAATTTTGGAATAAATCAATGAATTAAATAACTTGATGAATAAATAAGCTGATTTAAATAAATTAATAGATGATTGAATAGATGATGAATAACTGAATTAGAAGGTGATAATAAATTAAAGAAGCTGATGATTAATACATTTAAATGGATTTAAATAAATGTAATTGAGAGATATGATTTGAATAATTTGAAGAATTGCAATTTGAGTTGATGAATTAAACAATTTATATTGATGATTTAAGATGATTTAATCTGAAGGAGATGATGAAATGAGAGTGTGTGAATAATTAGAGAGTATAAAGAATTGATGATTATAATATTCATTTAAATGATTTGATGATAATGAGTTAATTATTCTGACATGAATATATTGAATTTTGAGATGAGAACTAATGTGAGAAATATTTAATTTTGATGATGATGATGATTATAACCAATGAGTAGTGGATTTTCTGTGATTCACAAACAAGCAATTATTAATGACAGTGTAAATAGTGTAGATTAATTATTCGATTTCTAGGAGCAATTTACTAAGATATTCAGTATTTGAATAATGCTATTCAAGCCATAAAATTAGGTGATATTTAAATATGTGATTAGAATATATGTGTTTAGACAGAGTCATTAATTTTTACATCCACATTCATGATGTTAACTTAAAGAGAAGTTAGGTCTCAGGTATCACGAATGTCAGTGACGCATAGACATAGTGCTACGGTGATCCTGAGAACCCAAGTGAACTTAAGAAATTTTCCTATTTTATGTGGATAAAATACACTGAGTAGAATAGAGATGGTTCGATTTTCTGGACAATGACAATTTAACGTTGGCATTCGACCATGCTCTTAGGTAGGATGAGTGTTTGATATGTCTGTCTGACTATCAAAGTTTGAATAAATTTGTTTTTATCTTAGTTGTGATCTGATGATGATGTGATTTTCCTATTTTCTTTCCTTGTCTTAATTAAGGCTTAACCAGGAAGGATGTGGTTTGCTAGGGATTCAGTTGGTGGCGCCCATTTCTATTTGTATTTTTTTAAATTAAATTTAAACCCGTAACGACCCTGGAGATACTTTATCTCGTGTTACCCTCTGCTTTTGTGATATTTCAACTGAATTTCCGACACATTCCTTATTTGACTTCATGTTCATTTAACTCCGCTCTGTCCTGGAAATCCAGGAATGCGATGTAATAGCAGATGGGTCTTCGCATTCCCAGGACGAACGGGTACAGTACCAAGTTTCACTGCACTCGGATGGTTAAATTGCAAGAAACGCCCATGTGAATATTTATATTTCGCGTCGCCGCCATGTTGGAATTGTGATCACCAGGTTATTTAAAGTCCTATAGGTGAAATTAAGTTCATAGCACCTATGAACATAAAAAATTCAGTTTGATTGCTATAATATATTCGTAGATATTCAGAGCCGTCTAAATATTTCGGATGGTCGCCATGTTGGATTGTTAAATGTATAGGCCATAGAGTCATGTACCTTTAAAGGAAAAGTATTGCATAGGTTCCTTATTCAAACTTTCATTTCGATCGCATGATTACGACACAAGAAATAAAAACTTAATTTTAAATTTCACACAGCCACCATCTTGAGTTTATGTAAACGAACTAAATTAGATACCAGTGCATTACAATGTGTATAAACATTTCCTGTGCCGGATTTCATTGCGTTTGAAACATTAAATCGCGAGAAAGGTCTATTTAAAATTTTCAAATTCGCTTGGCCACCATGTTCGTTTTGTAGTTAACCGGTTTTTGAAAGTCTTATAGATGAACTTCCAGTAGTGTTCTTTATCTCCGTACAAAATTTCAGGGTGATACCGCTAATAGTTTCAGGGATAAAGAATGCCGGTGAAATATTTCGCACATCCGCCATCTTGTGGTTATGTAAACAATTGAACGAAGTTAGATATCGGTGCATTACAATGTGTATAAACATATACTGAACCAAGTTCTATTGTGGTTGGTTAAATCGCGAGGAACGTCTATTTAAAAGTCGCAAATTCGCGTGGCCGCCATGTTGGTTTGGTAGTTACCAGTTTTTCAAAAGTCACATAGGTGAACGTCTAGTAGTTCCCTTTATCACCGTAAAAAATTCCAGGGTGATATCGGGAATAGTTTCGGAGATATTCAATGCTGGTGAAATATTTCGCACAGCCGCCATGTTGGATTGGTGAGACGTAACAAAATTTCAAGGGCACGGTCGGGGTCGTCCGGAATAGTGCTATGAACTTACCGAGTTTCATTGAAATCGCTTCAGCCGTTTAGAATTTGTTAGGGACACACACACACCTCATACACACACACACACGCGGACAAAAGGTGATCTCATAAGCCTATTTTTTCAAAATTGAAAATAGGCTAAAAATGGTGTATGGTATTATAGGGCCAATTCTTTTCGAGTCAACAGTTGACGCCCATACATGCGTGAATACAAATTTTCCCCCTTTTTTTGAGAGAATTGATAGACGGGGAGCGTGAATTTGCCTTTCTTCAACAAGACACTGCAACAGCTCATACAGCCAATCTATCCATGAGAACAGTATTGAAAGTGTGTTTCAGGACAGGATTATTAGTAGAGATTTGTGGCCCCCTCGGTCCCGCGACCTAATAAAACAAACCCGCACACCCTGGAAGAATTAAATCAAAATATCCGTCAGGAAATTGCGGGAATTTCTCAACGTGAACTACGGTGGGTGTTGGTTTGTTTCCTAAAGAGGTCCCAAAATCGTATGGACAACGACGGTGGCCTGTTTCAGCATCTCCTTTCATAAAGTTGGTATGTAAAGCCTTTAAGAGTAGTTTTGAAGCTGTTGTATGGTTTCGTCCGCCTTTCTATGATGATGACTGATGGAAACGAGCGCCGAGGACGCGGAAAGGCCTAACACCACGCAACCGGTTCGTCCTCTTTTAGCTCACCCTGTACTATCTAACACACATTACTTTACTGACTCTGGTCTAACACTATTTCTCAAACACTAAGTGCATTCATAATGACGAATTGAAGCAAATGTTCTCGAAACAATTTCTGGAAAGTATGCGGAAGCACAGCTTCCCCCTCTTACTTTAAATAGAATTATGACGGCGCTTGGTCTGACAGACTTGGGGTCACTGGCATATGGTTAGTGTACCCATTTGATATTACAGTATATGGAGAACATGCGTTCGTATCCCGACAGCTCAGGGTCTATCGAGGTATGTTACGTCCCCCCACAATACGAACACACATTCAGGATTTGATATCTACCAGGTAACTACTCTACATGGAAAACGAACATATTCCTATAATAACTGGATTTAATCTTGATAATCATGGCAAAAACAAACAACAAAAACACAATTATATTTACATGTAAATCCCTCAACACAAATTCAAACATGGAGCACACAGATGATGGTTCTACACTGTAACACATACCCTAATTTGAATCATCTGTGCTTCGCAGCCCTGGCCCACTAATCCATCGATTAGCTCAGACCAATACTATGGTCTCACCAGGCATGCTGCAACACTCTTCCTTCAACACATGTGAGTCTTTAAATATGTGTGGTGACTTACTGCACCCAAATCTATTCTGCACTCATAAAATACACTCATGACATCGATGAAATGTTCATAATTTATTTCACATTGCTTAGCTTAACTAACAACAATCAATGCATCAATTCAAATTATAGTAAAACATTCACTAAATATGCATGTTAACTTATAGCATTCTTTACCTTTAAATCCAATTATTTATGAATTAATCATACTGTCCGTTGTGCGTACGGAACATTCATCATTACATTTCATGATTCAACAATATATTTATTATGATTGCGTTCGATTACTTGTGTAACAATCATCCTTCTTTCCCCTTTATTTCAAACGCAAACCGAGTACCATCTCCCTTCACAACAATAATATTCAGTAATTAGCTTCACCATATGTCCCACGTTGGTCGTTATCAAGTCGTTAATATTGTTATAATTGCGGCAAGCCGTATTTTGGGCTACCCGTCCGCATACATTATCAGTAAGTCGGTTATCACTTCTTAAAAGTGCGTCAACAGGATTTAGCAAATTTAAGATGTTACAATACACTAACTTGGATAAATATTATGCTACTTCAATTCTTCGAGATTTCCGCATACCCTACATGCGTACAATTGATTTATGCAATAATAACACTCAATATTTAATTATTTCAGGGCGTCAATTTTTATATCGCATTTGCATAGTACCAATTTTTAGAGGGTCGGTGGTCGCTCAGCCCACCCGTCGTGTGAACAATAGGTCTGACTGGCCCCATCCTAAGAGAGTATGGCTGCCTAGTCCTTTACAAACTGCCTTCTCGCTCTAGTCCAGCTGGTGGACACATGATCCAGTCTTACATTTTGTCAACAAGCCATCAAGGTTACACACACAATTATTTCCCGGGCAAGGGTAGGACTGTGTCGTTGCTATGAACGGAATATAACTAAATATTTAACCTCCTATCTTTAGGGTAAATAAAATTGGCTCAATACAGCTCTCAAATATTATTCTCAGCAGAGGGATCAATTTCTCATAGCTATGCCGTCATAAGGAATCGTCTGTGGCTCTAGTTGCGTGCGAGTAGGGTGTCCATCGTTTTCCCCCTCCCCGATACAAAGACTTGGTAGGGTATCGCACGATCCCTCCACGATAACACTGTCACACCTCCCAGGGTGGATCATTCATTAGCTGATCTAAGGTGACACAGTTAATTCTTAGTCACTACGATGACGCTGATACGGACATGCAGGCACCTCACCTGTCCCAACGCTGTCAATATACATTGGTACGCTCGATGGCTGTACAATACTTACATTCTAAGAATAACTCACAAGACGTCCTGACGCACATGCTAATGAGTATTTCCCCGCATTCATTTATGTAAAAATTCTGGCTTCTACGTTAACATCGCTCGCTTATAGCGGCTCAACAATCATAGCTGCTAGATAATTCAGCTCATACGACACTCCTATAACCTCCCGGATCTGATTATTATATCATGGCTTTATATAGGCTCTATCATACTGGCATTTATTACTGGCATTAATTACTGGCGTATTGCGCAAAGTTTGGCAATTATTACACTGGAACATATCTATAAACTTCCTGATACATATATTTTCACACTTTCACATACAATTCCACTTATACTTTCTACCGGACTTGACACAATTTAACGTTACTTGGCATAGACATGCCGAATATTCATGTTTCTATCGACTTCGACCTCTTTATTTGTTTATCAATTAACTTTACTGTTATATTTACCATTATATATCGCATTTCCTGTCGTAAGTAAATCATTATAGAATTTCAAACTAGTTAATGCAAATATGAGGAATGCAAACTCATACAATTCTTTTAATTCAAGTTCCCTATGGCACTTTTTATACACTGACCTGGACATACGGTGAGCTATAATATTATACTAACATATTGAAAGGTACTCACATCTTTTTCTCGGTGGTTTTATCCAACAGTACAGCATCGTAACCACCATCTTGCATTTTAGCACAACATCGTAGATTTCTCAATAAACACTTTCTGTGGTATTAACACTTTTGATACCACTTCGATTTGATACATTTTACAGAGAAAACTATCACACTTTTCACAGCAGTTAGAATATATCTTATAATACAAACACTTGAACACATACATTATACAATGAATTTATTCACAGCGCCTCGTTGGGCTTCTCATCACTGCGCGATCTCAGAGTTGCAGGTGTCGCATTTTCCCTGACGTATCCTTGTTCCCAGTGAAAGTCTCTGCATATTCTGCGTGTACATCTCTCCTGTCTTACTAAGAGCGTATTCTATACTGTGTGTTCCTTCCTTCTTCAGAGTGCCTAGCGGTACAATCTAGTGTATGTTATACGAATATTTGTCACAAACCTGTGATACTGTCCTCACTCCCATGACCTATCGTGTACTTTGGCATAGTACTATAACGATACATTACAGATCACTTCTTTACCTAGTGGATAAGTCCATTGTCTTCAGCGAGACTTCGTGACTTTCCTATGCAATAACTCATTTTACTTGTGTACAATGCTTGTTTTATATGCGCGTCGTTTACTGTGCGTGGCTTTACTTTATAATTACTTGCACTTGGCTTCATGATGCACGCCTTTCATTGTCTTAGCGTTACATTCTGACATCGAAGAACTGCGTGTTCCCTCTCGTGAATGGCTTTAGACGACTGACGCTTCCCAGCTTCCCAGACCTTATAAAGGATCTTGGAAAAAATGTAGTTCTTTATTTTCAGGGAGCTTCCTTTACTCAAATATTGTAGTTACCGGCCTGGCAATGCATGATTCTGGAGCATTTTTATCTGGAGGTTCCAATTCTGGCTTCGTGCTGGCAATCCGATCGCTCAATTAATTATAATTAATTGTTTTTCGCAATGGCGTGCCCACGCTATCTTCTGGTGGTTCCCCGGTCAACCTCCGCTAATTGCCTTCCAACTGGCTTGGATGTGGTCATCCGCTTATTATGGTTTCTAGGCTTCGAGTTAGGTGTTTGATGTCCCCTAAATTAGCTCCTTGGAATTTCCAGCACATGGATGTTACTCTCGTGCCATTTGATTGCCTCGTTCACGAGTAATTAATTAATTCATCTCGGCTCTCTCCCCTCCTCGCATTGGTCTTTGTTCGGAAGTGGGTTTTGAGACTTTTCTGTAGCTCCCCATTCCACCGGCTGCGTGTAAATAGTATGACAGTGTTGGATGTGGCTCCCGTCTGGACCGCCTCCTCAACTAGCCTTATTTGTCAACTGTCAAACTGCCTCGAGTTCTTGAATTTGGCTACATAATTAGTATGCTAGTCCACTAACCATACAATCTTTCTCCTTATAAATGCTTTTAATTCCCTTCACATACTCGGAATTAAGCTGTAATTACATCAGTAATCATTGTTTTAAATATGTCTCTGGTTACTTGCGGCTGTTCCGCCTAAGAGATCTTGGGTTCGGTCCTCTGTGAAATCATAGGCATGATTCCTCCTTCTCAGAGTACCAGGTTCATCGCCAGTCTGCATCCATACCCTCGGGTACATTAGATGGACGTTATAAGGTTATTATAATTCATATTTGGAACCTGAGGCAACTTGGTCATCAATCCCATGCACTTAGGTGTGTGGTAATTTTTTGTGACAACCTGTGTTTCTGTGGTGACTATATTAGTGTGTGTAGCTGTAGTCTAATTATAAGTGTGGAAAACCTGGCAAGATAACCACTGTTAGCATAGCAATTCCAACCTGCATCTCTGGACTTGCTGCCACTCCACATCGCATTCGTGGTGAGTTATTTAGCACGCTCGGCTACGCCACAGGGGTGAACTCATAAGAGATCAAGTAAGCCACTGTAAGGATAGCCCGACACGTTTGGTATGGCAATTATTACTAATACACAAATGTTTACAGGAATTAGTAATATTAGAAATAAAGAGGAATACATGTATTTATTTCAGGATTAGGGTACCATCGTTTTGACCGACTGAAAATATTATATTTCGGTTACCAAGGAAACACTGTAAAATGCCTTCCAACACGAAAATAAACAAAATACCATAAAACACCAAGCATAAAAAGAAAACGAATCGAAAATTCGCAAGCAAAATATTTCGGCCGAAATGAGAAACCGTCCACTAAATATAATTTAATTAATCCACATACTTCCACGATATACTCTAGATCAGCGTTTCCCAAACTGTGGTACGCTCGTACTGTTGCAGTGGTATGCGGTGATGTTACGAAAAATAAACAAGATGTTCAGTAAAGAACATATAGCCTACTTTCTCCTAAATGCATGGGTATTGTTATAACTCTTTGTCCTTTTCAAGGAGTATAATTGAATGTTGGTTGTAGTAGCTTGTTGAAATACAACGTGCTATAGGGATATTAAACATGAATATGAGGTGCCCTTTGCTAGAGCTACCTCTGTAAAAAAAAACATTCAATTTGGTTTCACCGTGTTTGAATTGATCTGGGGAATGGATTTGCACACATACATGGCCGCTATTTGCAAACTAATGGGCTGATGACCTTGTAGTCAGTCATAAGATGCTTTCCACAAAAAGGCATGTTGTTGCAAAATCCGGTAGAGATCAAATTATTAGGATGCTCGAAATTTGATTTAAGCTTTTAACATTTGGGTGGCCGTCTTTCCGTTTCCGTCAAGATGGCGGCGATATAAAACATGACACTGAGGTGCCTTTTGCTAGTGCTACCTCTGTACCAAATTTCGTTCAATTCAGTTTCACCGTGTTTGAATTGATAGGGGGAATCGATTTGCACACATACTTGGCCACCATCTGCAAACTATTGGGCTGATGATCTAGTAGTTTGGTCAGAATATGCTACCCACATAAAGATTTGTTGATGCAAAATTTGGTAGAGACTAGATTATTAGGTTGGTCGTAATTACATTTTAGCCTTTAACATTTGGGTGGCCGCAATTACGTTTCCGTCAAGATGGCGGTGATATAAAAGATGACACTGAGGTGGCCTTTTCTAGTGCTACCTCTGTACCAAATTTCTTTCCATTCGGTTTCACCGTGTTCGAATTAATAGGGGGAATCGATTTTCACACAAAGATGGCCGTCATCCGCAAAATATTAGGCTAATGACCTATTAATTTGGTCAAAGGATGCTCCCTCCATAATGGTATGTTGATGCAAAATTTGGTAGAGATCGGATGATTAGGTTAATCGTAATTTGATTTAAGCTTTGAATATTTGTGTGGCCACCATTACGTTTCCGTCAAGATGGCGGCGATATAAACCATGACACTGAGGTGCCCTTTGCTAGTTTTACCTCTGTACCAAATGTCATTCCTTTCGGTTTCACCGTGTTCGAATTAATAGGGGTAATCGATTTTGACACAAAGATGGCCGCCATCCGCAAACTATTAGGCTAATGACCTATTAGATTTGTCAAAGGATGCTTCCTCCATAAAGGTATGTTGTTGCAAAATTTGGTAGAGATCGGATGATTAGGTTAGTCGTAATTTGATTTAAGCTTTGAACATTTGTGTGTCCGCCATTACGTTTCCGTCAAGATGGCGGTGATATAAAACATGACACTGAGGTGCCCTTTGCTAGTGCTACCTCTGTACCAAATTTCATTCCATTCGGTTTCACCGTGTTCGAATTAATATGGGTAATCGATTTTGACACAAAGATGGCCGCCATCCGCAAACTATTAGGCTAATGACCTATAAGATTTGCCAAAGGATGCTCCCTTCATAATTTCGTCAAGACGGCGGCGATATAAAACATGACACTGGGGTGCCCTTTGCTAGTGCTACCTCTGTACCAAATTTCATTCCATTCGGTTTCACCGTGTTCGAATTAATAGGGGTAATCGATTTTGACACAAAGATGGCCGCCATCTGCAAACTATTAGGCTAATAACCTATTAGATTTGTCAAAGGATGCTCCCTCCACAAAGGTATGTTGTTGCAAAATTTGGTAGAGATCGGATGATTAGGTTAGTCGTAATTTGATTTAAGCTTTGAACATTTGTGTGGCCGCCATTACGTTTCCGTCAAGATGGCGGCGATATAAAACATGACACTGGGGTGCCCGTTGCTAGTGCTACCACTGTACCAAATTTCATTCCATTCGGTTTCACCGTGTTCGAATTAATAGGGGCAATCGATTTTCACACAAAGATGGCCGCCATCCGCAAACTATTAGGCTGATGACCTATTAGTTTGGTCAAAGTATGCTGCCCCCATAATGGTATGTTGTTGCAAAATTTGGTAGAGATCGGATGATTAGGTTAATCGTAATTTGATTTAAGCTTTGAACATTTGTGTGGACGCCATTACGTTTCCGTCAAGATGGCGGCGATATAAAACATGACACTGAGGTGTCCTTTGCTAGTGCTACCTTTGTACCAAATTTCGTTCAATTTACGCTCACCGTGTTCGAATTGATAGGGGGGGGACGGACATTCAGAGTACACACACTCACACACACACACACACACAAACACAAACACACACACACAGACTCACACACACACATACACACACACAGACAGACACACTTTTTTTTTCGCCCTGTAGTGATCTCATAAGTCTACCTTCATTTCTTGCAAAAATCGAAAGTAGGCTAAAAATATTAGATACGTTACGAAAAATATAAAATTTAACCAGATGTTCAGTAAGGAACATATAGCCTACTTTCTCCTAAATGTATGAGTATAGTTATAACTCGTTGTTATTATCAAAGAGTATAATAGAATCATTTCTTGGTTGAAGATCTTAGAAACTATTTACCTCTACCAAACGCCACAACCTAGAAAAAAACTACTACCATCATTGAAGAAAGATAGATAAGAAGTATCTCAAGAATGTTATGGATCTGGAGACATAATCGACCGGACTGGCTGCGTGGCTCTGCGGTAACGTTCTCACTTGCTGGGCCCTAGGTTGCAGGTTCGTATCCTGGCGCAGTCAGCTGGCATTTTAGGGTGCACAAATGCGAGGGAGCCGTGTCAGTAGATTTACTGGCACGTTAAAGATCCCCTTCGGGCCAAAATTCCGGCACCCCGGCGTATCTAAAAGCAGCAGTAGTTAAGAGGGTCGTAAAACAAATAACATTATTATTATTGTTATTATCACATAATCGACCTGCCGTGGGCAACATCCAACTTTGAGTTGAGGCATGTCTTTACACGTCTGGTTGTGCATGGCTTTCACAACCCTAATTGAATTAACAAATCTTTCCGTGTCCCTACAGAGACGTGTGTATACAAACTATGTGGATATTTTCGATTGCTATTTGCCTGAAATAAAAGTATTAATAACCTGAACTAGTACCAGCGGCTAGAATTCAGTTACTCTGTGAAATCGTTTTGTTCTTTACTTCAAATAACATTTTCAAATAACGCACAATAGGCTGTAACAAACCCTTTAAAATAAGAAGTAAATAAAAATGTATCATAGTATCATCCTGTCATTCTTCAAATTCGATGCGCATAGAATGCCAATGGTATACTATCAATGGAGTCCCATGTAGACCAGTCGTGAAATCTAGTGGAGAAATATCGAACAATATAATCCTAACAGGGCGAGTGCATTCTAGCGGCCATAAGAAGAAACTTTTCAATAAAATCTGGAAGTTAATAAGTAGGCCGGCGTTCAGTTACCTTTTTGGCTGCTAGATGTCTCGAGCTAATCTGCTGGCGAATTATGTTTTAATTAAATATATGTTTTGCACCGTAATATGCACAATATAAGGCTTAATTTTAAAATGTCCGAGTCATTACAAAGCATCAAATATGTATAATTTCAAGCAAAAAACCAAACTCTGATGGGGTTTGAACCATAGGCTTATGAATGACAGACTAACGCGTTACCACGGAGCCATTTGTGCCAACGAATATTGATCTATATAAAATGACTTACATAGAACTTGTTAGCAAATAATGATTTAGACCTAACGATTTCATCAGTGGAGTATATTATTTATGTATAAAGCATTTCATACTAAGTTTATTTATTTATTTATTTATTTATTTATTTATTTTGTATCAGTACGCTATATTGCATGCAATACTCAAATTAGTGAAATATAAGTCAGGCACAAGATATCCGCTGCCATCTTGTCTTCTTGCCGAGACGGCTCAGCTTTTTAAAATCACTTCTGCACTATAGTATTACAAAATAAACTTTTAATTTCGAACGTGCCTCTTCCTTTAGAACAGTTAAATCGATTCTCGGCTCGATAATCGGAACTGGTGGGTCCCATGATATGGATTATAAAATTTGCATAATTCGCACGGCCGCCATCCTGAAATGGTATGGCGGATGACCTTGTAGTTTGGTCACAAGACGCGTCCTATATGAAGGTATGTTATTACCAAATTTGGTAGAGATAGGATAATTTGGTTAGTCGCTATTTGATTTTACGTTTTGAACGTTTGAGTGGCCGCCATTCAGATTTGGTAAAGATGGCGGCGATATAAAACATGACACTGAGGTGCCCTTTGCTTGTTCTACCTCTGTACCAAATTTCGTTCAATTCGGTTTCACCGTGTTCGAATTGATAGGGGGGGGGGAAGACATTCAGAGTACACACACTCACACACACACACAGACTCACACACACACATACACACACAGACAGACACACAATTTTTGGCCCTGTAGTGATCTCATAAGTCAACTTTCATTTTTTGCAAAAATCGAAAGTAGGTTAAAAATATAAAAACCTTGATAGGTTTCCGGAGGACTTTAAGGCCAAAGACACTTGAGCAGTTTTATGAATTGAATTGTGATTCAGAAGGAAGGCAAACTTTTTCAAAAATGGCTCTTGTGAACTTTTGGGTTGAGAGGCGTGCAGACTATACAGACATAGCTGACAAAACAGTTAGATTTTTACTGCCTTTCACTACTTCGCACTTGTGTGAGACTACATTTTCTTCACTTGTTTATCTCAAGAATAAATACCAGAATAGGCTCCTTACAGTGGAAAACGATCCTCGTTTGAGACTCAGCATTCCTAAGTTGGCTTCTTATCTTCAAGCTCACCCCTCACATTGAAGTTGTTAGTTGAACTTTGGTTTTTATGTTTAATTATTACGAGTTCTTTTATTAGTATTATTTGTAAAATGTCATTTCTGAATGTTTGAATTGAATACTTATTGTAATGAATAATAAAACAACTGGACACTCTTTTTATTATTTGAACTCAAACAGTCCAACTCTAACAAACACAATTTACAATCCGTATATTGGTCTACTACGTAGTGGTGGTGGTAGGGTGGTTACTATATCTCCCAACCACTAAGTGGTTCGCAAGAAATTCTCATCCCTAAAAGTGGCAGACAAACAAAAATATTTGGGTAACACTGCTCTAGACCATTGTTACGTGATTGATATGAGTTGCATGTAATGTATATACTGTAAGCTTCAGATATTGGCGAGTATTTGTCTTCAATTATTTCATACAGTCAATAGATGTGCTTCTCTTACGATTATGAACTATAAGGTTTATTTACATGCACTTTATTGGAAATTATAAATTCGGTGATAACCAGCCATTTCGTGGCCAGAGCGCAGTGGCTTACTTGGCGGATGAAAGCGGAAGATTGGACATTTATTTTAATGATTAAATGATTAAATTTCACTATTACTTGGAGTCTTGAAATGTTTCACCCACCAGTGGTCGCTAGAACGAAAGTTATGCGAGTGGTAGCACGTTGAGAAAAATGCTCACACTATGATATGATTTGTTTACACAATACATAGCAACTGATTTCATGTGTAAATGTATTTGCAGATTAAATGTAAATTTCTGAAACAGTATGAAAGCACCGCAAAATGAAAACACTTAGAATTAAGGTTTTTCGAGCTTAAGTAAGCGGCAAGATATTCCCAATAAAAAAAAACAAATACTGTAGTTAAAACCATCTCATTGTTATTGCTACCCGGGAATAATCTGGAACTGTTCCGGCGTAGCACAATATCTCTTGGATATTTATGTTCATTGTATTAACTTTTACAGTCAATGTCAATCGCCTTCGATCTATCCACTTGGGAGTTTCACCGAATCAAACTAAAATGTCATTACTTGAATTCATTGTCACACAATAATTGAATCAAACTGTTATATAATATTTTTCAAAGAACACTGCTACAACCATGACATAACATTGAATAGTAATACCGTGTGTAGCGAAACTATAAAACACAAAAAAAAGTGCCAACATGACTGGTCGCGCGTGAATCAAAATCCATTGTCGAAACTCCTACATGGGAGGCAAACAGCTTGACCACTAAGCCTTCATGCCCCTTGTCGGAAGAAAGTTCGGAGCTGCAGCGAAGTGCAAAGAAGAATAGAGAGTGTAGTTCTCACCAAAGCATTTGGGTAACTAGATGCCCACCTGGTCATTCTTGTCATGATATCCTCAGGTGCAACCGAAGCCCCCAACCCATTGTTGGAGAAACACGTAATGTACCGGGGAACAACAGAGATATGACTGACTGTACGAGCTCCCACGTTCGACTGGAGTTGTAACTGTAGTGCCAGGGGATTTGAGTTAAAGTTTGAATGCACTGTGTTGGAAGGGGCTAACATCGTGTAAGAAATATATGTTACTAGCAGTAGTACCCGGCTTCGCCCGGTGGAAAGATGATAATATTTCAGTCTCCTTAACACTCAACGTCATAAATTATATTTATTTATGTATTCATTTCTTACATTATCAAACCCAGTGACAATGTTTATACTTAAGTCACTATGGGAAGGCTCTGTAAAATAATGATCATTCTCGTGATATTCGTCTTCAGTCCGAGTCGAGATATGTCGTTAGCGGTCCCAGAATTCGTGACATCTCAGTCGTAGAAGACTTTATGTGGTGGTGATTAGAAATATAATGGACTTAAAATCTAGGTCATTTACCCCAAATGACGTTGAGGGCGTAACATCTAGGTAATTTGCCCTACTGATCAGGATGATATTGAAAATACTACATAACTGACATATGAAAGTTAGAAAATAATAGAAAAAGTTATTTTTAGGACTCACATTTCGGGAAAGACTTGATTATTTTTTGCCAAAGAGCTCCCACTTAGATCGCTATCTGGTTAAAAGTTTCGTCTTGTTAAGGTTTAAACTGTACGATAAATGTCTGAAGCAATTCCTCAAAGAGAAGCTTCCAGATTTCGCAGTCGATATATCGTTAACGTTCCTGAGCATCCAGTTGTCTTTTCTTCTGACGCAAAACATCTTCTACATAGTGATGATGAACATAGAAGCGACTACTGGCACATGTAACTTATCAACGAATGGGAATAATTGATACTTTAAAGGAATGAGAGGTCATTTGCCCTTTTGATGAGGATCACAATGAAGACTACTACTACTACTACTGAACGGGTATATCAAACTTACCAACTAATGGAGATACGTATTTTTAAAATCACAGGCTAGGTAGACTCTGGTGTTGCTTAGTAGTATAATGGACGTAACATCTAGGTCATTTGCCCCTTTGATGAGGATGATAATGAAGACGACTACTACTGAACGGGTATATCAAACTTACAAACTAATGGAAATACACATTTTTAAAATCACAGGCTAGGTAGACTCTGGTGTTGCTTAGTAGTATAATGGACGTAACATCTAGGTCATTTGGCCCTTTGATGAGGATGATAATGAAGACGATTACTACTGAACGGGTATATCAAACTTACAAACTAAAGGAAATACACATTTTGAAAATCACAGGCTAGGTAGACTCTGGTGTTGCTTAGTAGTATAATGGACGTAACATGTAGGTCATTTGCCCCTTTGATGAGGATGATAATGAAGACGACTACTACTGAACGGATATATCAAACTTACAAACTAATGGAAATACACATTTTAAAAATCACAGGCGATGAAGACTGTGGTGTTACTTAGTAGTATAATGGACGTAACATCTAGGTCATTTGCCCTTTTGATGAGGATGGTAATGAAAACTACTGTTGAATTGACACGACAAACTTACAAACTACCGTGATAGAAAGAAATATTTCAAAATTCACAGGCGATGAAGACTTATTGTGTATGGTGATTAGTGGTATAAAGGGGGTAACATCTAGGTCATTTGCCCTTATGATAATAATAAGGTAATGAAAAATGACTACTAAACGAACATGGTGTAATTTTAAATCTGATATAGGTAATTCAGATTACTACCTTCGATGTCTTCCAAAGTCTGAACGTTATATTCTGGCTTAGGCCTATACTCGATGCGTGTAGTGAAAGAGCTTATCGAGTACTGCTCGGGTCCAAGCTGCACGTAGCTGAGAATATCGCAGATGATGACGATATATGATGACAGACGTTCGGGGGGGGGGGGGGGGTTCCCGGTCCTATTCACATTGACCGGTGAATCACTCATTCTTTCGTAACACTACAGCGGTTTGAGCAAAGACCCTGTATGAACATCAGCATAGTCAGCAATAACAGGTAACACGGCGGGGTCTGGACATTTTTCTCATGTCACCTCGTGATGAATGAGCAAGCTATTCTCACCCCTGCCCCCTCTTCCCCCCTCCACCCACCAGGGTCACAACTTGTGGGACGTGGGTTTGCGACCACGGGACCCCAGCTGAGTCCGGCATTGCTTCTACTTACTGGTGCCGGGCACCTTTCAGTTCTCTTTCCTGTCAGCCTCCCTTGGTCAAACTCTTGTTCTCTTCCGACCCCGATGGTATCAGGTTATCCGAGGCCTAGCGACTCTTTCACTTTCCCGCCTTAATTGGCCCTTGTCTAATCATTCCTGATAGCCTCATTCTTTTCTTAATATCTCATATCTTCTGCTCAAGACCCTCCAGGAGGCAGGGTGTGTGTAGCCCTGGTGCACCCTGGATAGTGCTACATCCTCAAGGGCTCATGGCTGGTGAGTTCAGGAGCTGGCAACCCTGAAGGTTTCCTGAGCGGGTCCGGTTTTACCCCTTTTTTTCATTGCCTTTGGGACGGACCCTGTCCACTTTCCGGGAATGGAGTGGTCTGTCCGCAAGTTCAAGCAGACAGTGTTACTCGCAGGGTACCAAAGGGTAAGTATACAAATTTTGGTTCTGATCGGTGAAACGGTGTAGATTTGGACCAAAGGGCCTAAATGCAGAGATTGGGTTGGACTGTCCGAAATTTCAAGTGGACAGGGTTACCCGCAGGGTTGCAAAGGGTAAGTATACAGATTTTGGTTCTAATCGGTAAAACGGTGTAGATTTGGACCAAAGGGCCTAAATGCAGAGATTGGGTTGGTCTGTCCGAAATTTCAAGTGGACAGGGTTACCCGCTGGGTTGCAAAGGGTAAGTATACAAATTTTGGTTCGGATCGGTGAAACGGTGTAGAAGTTTGCCAAAGGGCCTAAATGCAGGAAATGGGGTGGTCTGTCCGACATTTTAAGTGGACAGTGTTATTCACAGGGTCACATAGGGTAAGTATACAAATTTTGGTTGAGATCGATGAAACGGTGTAGATTTGGGACAAAGGGCCTAAATGCAGGGAATGGGGTGGTCTGTCGGAAATTTCAAGTGGACAGGGTTACCCGCAGGGATCCGAAAGATACGTATACAAATTTTGGTTCAGATCGGTGAAACGGTGTGGATTTGTATACATAACAGACAGACAGACAGACAGACAGACAGACAGACAAACATTGAGCTTTATATATATAGATAGACTAGCTGTACCCGGCATGCGTTGCAATGCCAAACAAATAAAATGTTGGCGTTGTAACATTTTTGAAGAGCTTTTCGATAATATACAATATTTTTTTCTTTTTCCGTTAACTGCCTCTAAACATTTATAAAATGGATTTACTAATTCAGAAACAATCGTGGAAACGTGCACAACAACTCACCAAAGTTTCATCGCAATCAAATTAATGGTATATGAACGCATACGGGACTTTGTTGAAACAATTCGCACCGTCACCCAGTTGTTGAATCTACTCGTACACTACCTATTGTAATATGGCTTTACTAAGTCAGAAACCTTTGCAGGAATATACACAACAGCTCACCAAGGTTTCAACGCAATGGGATAAATCGTAGGCTATATGAACGCATACGGGATTTTGTTGAAACAATTCACGCGCCATCACTCTTTTGTTGAATCTACTCGTGCGCCACCCATTGTAAAATGGATTTACTAATTAATAAACCTTCGCAGGAGTGAACACAACTCAACAAAGTTTCATCACAATCGGATGAATGGTATATGATGCATACGGGACTGTATTGAAACGATTCACGCGCTGTCGCTCATTAGTTGAATCTACTCGTCCGCTAACAATTGTAAAATTGATTTACTAAATCAGAAACTTTCGCGGGAGTGGCAACAACAATTCACCAAATTTCACTGCAATCGCATGAATGGTATATGAACGCATACGGGATTTTGTTTAAACGATTCGGGCGCCGTAACTCATTTGTTGAATCTACTCGTGCACTACCTATTGTAAAATGGATTTACTAAGTTAGAAACCTTCGCAAGAGTGGGAAAAAACAATTCAACAAAATTTCATCGCAATGTAATGAATGGTACATGAACGCATGTGGGATTTTGTTGAAACGATTCGCGCGCCAACACTCATTTCTTTAAACTACTCGTGCGCTATCTATTGTAAAATGGATTTAATATGCCTATAACCATCCCGGGAGTGAGCACAACAACTCACCAAAATTTGATCGCAATCGGATGAATGGTGTATGAACGCATAAAGGACGAACAAAAAAATTCAGTATTTGTGCCAAAGGGACTAAATAAAGGGAATGAGGAGGGCTGTCCGAAATTTCAAGTAGATAGTGTTACTCGATTTGTTCCAAATGATATCTACTCGTGCGCTACCCACTGTGAAATGCGAGACTTTGTTGAAGCGATTCGCGCGTCAACATCCATTTGTTCACAGCACTCACGCGCAATCTATTTTAAATTGGATTTACTAAGCCTATGACCATCCCGGGAGTGGGCACAACAACTCACCAAATTTTCATCGCAATCGGATGGATGGTATATGAACGCATAAGAGAAGAACAAACAAACATTCATTTTTAGCCTACTTTTGATCTTTGCAAAAAATGAAAGTAGACTTATGAGATCTACACAGGGCCAAAAATTGTGTGTCTGTGTGTTTGTGTGTGTGTGTGTGTGAGTGTGTGTGTGATTGTGTGTACTATGAATGTCTGTCACCCCCCCCCCCCCTATCTACTCGATCACGGTGAAAACGAATTGAATGAAATTTGGTACAGAGGTAGCCCTAGCAAATGACACCTCAGTATCATGTTTTATATCGCCACCATCTCGACGAAAACATAATGGCGGCCACCCAAATGTTAAAAGCTTAAATCAAATTACGACTAACCTTATCATCCGATCTCTAACAAATTTTCAACAACATATATTTATATGGCGAGCATCGTTTGACTAAACTAAAAGGTAATCAGCCCAATAGTTTGCAGATGGCGGCCATGTATGTGTGTAAATCGATTCCCCCTATCAATTCAAACACGGTGAAACTGAATTGAACGAAATTTGGTACAGAGGTAGCACTAGCAAAACCACCTCAGTGTTATGTTTTACATCGCCGCCATTTTAACGGAAACGTAATGGCGGCCACCCAAATGTTAAAAGCTTAAATCAAATTATGACCTACCTAATCATATGATCTCTACCAAATTTTGCAACAACATACCTTTTTGTATGAAGAATCTTTTGACCAAACTACAAGGCCATCAGACCAATACTTTGCGGATGGTGGCCATGTATGTGTGCAAATCGATTCCCCCTATCTATTCAAACACGATGAAACCGAATTGAACAACATTTAATACATAGGTTGCACTAGAAAAGAACCCCTCAGTGTCATGTTTTATATCGCCGCCATCTTGACGGAAACGTAATGGCGGCCACCCAAATGTTCAAAGCTTAAATCAATTTACGCCTAACCTAATTATCCGATCTCTACCAAATTTTGCATCAACATACTTTTATGTGAGAAGCGTACTTAAACCAAGCTACAAGGTCATCAGTCGAATGGTTTGCATATGGTGGCCATGTATGTGTGCAAATCGATTCCCCATATCAATTTAAACACGGTGAAACCGAATTGAATGACATTTTTTTTTTTACAGAGGAAGAACTAGCAAAGGGCACCTCATATTCATGTTTAATATCCGTATAGCATGTTGTATTTCAACAAGTTACTACAACCAACTTTCAATTATACTCCTTGAAAAGGGCAAAGAGTTATAAGAATACCCATGCATTTAGGAGAAAGTAGGCTATATGTTCTTTACTGAACATCTTGTTATATATTAAATAGATTACTGTAAATACAAACGTGGCGAACGATGCTGCTTCAGATAAAGGACGTGCACCTTAATGTACAATGTAATGGGAAAACAATTAACATTCTTTGAATTAGCTTCCGAAGAAGTGTAAATAATGGAAGCCAATAGAAAGCTATAGGTTACATCATAAGAAAGATAATGTGTACATTTTTATCGTTTGTTGTGGCTCATGGACAACATTTTTACCCCTCTTCGAGAATGACACAAATATCGGTGATGGCATCAAATGAATTTTTTTTTACTCTCGTCTTTACATAATTCTGTAGTATCTGTATAATATCTAGTCACGATAGCGTGCTCTAATATTAGGTTAATGCTATGTTTTCTAGTTCCGTTTTTTGTTGCATCATACTAATCTGAAAACAAGTAGCCACGATCTTCCATCTTGCTGGGAATTAATAGGTAATCCGCAAACATCGGTGCACCCTTAATGTAATGTACTCCAGCAGGGAATTACGTGGTTCATCCTGACTAATCTAGTACCATACTTGTTCAAGTGCTTAACCGATCTTCATGTTTTAAAATTAAATTCAGCGAGGTTTGGCTAGTAATGAAGCTGAAGAGCGGACTTTAAAGATGTCAAGAATGAGGTAGAGAGATCATGAATATCGTTCTGGACCAGGCCAGACGAGAAAAGAGGGAACATACATAAAGGGCGTATAAAAATGGAAAAGTGCGCTTTATTTCAACGATGAGGGTGGAGGGTTAAAGGCCACACGAATCAGCTAACCAATAAATGTCAAACTCAAGAGGTAGACATGAATTAATAGAGAGAAGTAGTCAAGGAAAAAAAAAGTGAACGAAAAATGAACTAGTTTAGTCCGGTCGTTTCAAGAGATCTCAAAACTTTTGATTGTATGAATCTCTTGACAGACATCATTTGTGGAATAATTCTAAAAGCCCAATTCTAAACAGGGGGATGCTTCTGGGTCAGAGATTAAGGTAAATCGGAATGCAAAATTACCTTCAGTCACTAAAGCTACAACATACTGCATCTCTCTCCCTCTCTGTACGAGGTGAGGTGGATATGAGTGAGGACCTTTTAACCATAATAGTAAAATTAGAAGTATGCGAAATGGTGATATTACGGTGCTAAAGCTGTCAAAGAGGTTCACTGTAATTCATATCAATATATCTAGCACTGACATTCATGCGTACGAAGTCACATGATGTGGTGCCATCTACAAAAACCGAATACACCACTAATTATTTATGTACCAGAATACGTAGTTCATTATGATGATTCATATTGCCAATATTTCTAGTGACCATTTCAACAGAATATGAGTAACAGAAGTTAATTTTACTCCACATTCTACTGTATTTTGCAAAGAAGAAAAAATAAAGAACAAACAAAAAACCATCAAGATGCCGAATGTTTCAAGATGTATCATTGGCAATGTGAGAATTAAAGTGTCCCGCTATATCTAGACATACAAAGCAGGAGGTCGTGGGTTTAGGTCATCTAGGTTCAAACATTTTAATTGTCTAACTTCCAGCTAGAACGCTCTCACTATTTATGCATCACAGAACCTAATAGCTTAAAGCCGTCATTGCGATCGTGAAGACAACGCACAAGGTCAAGTAATATAAACCAGTATGGTCCATTTTAGTAAAATGACAATGATTCAAAATCTTTGTAGTCCTATATTGAATATATGAAATCACTGATCATTTGCTTATTGCAATAAAATCACCTTAAATGAAAGGGAGGTAGCGCGCAGTTCGCTACTCCTGTGGGGCTCCGGGCACGGACACCAAGAGCCCGCTGATTAGCCATCTTGGTGCTCCTAGGCGAAACCCCACACAACACACGGCATCACGGCTGAGTTTTAAATCACTGGCCGTGAAAGCCAATATACCATCACCTTAAATAAGTTTACCACCTTGGTGAATGTAATATTGTACAATTGATATTACAGACTTCAGCAAATGGGCCAGATGTCCGTGTATCTGTATGTCTCTCTACTGTAACAATGAACTCGAGTATTCAATGCCGTTCACAAGTAACAACTGCACTAATACTCGGATCAATATTTAAGTTTTTATAAACAAATCATCCTATAGGATACGTTAAGTTACTTCCTAACAATGAAGTAGAATTTAATATTTGTTTCAGAAGTAGCACAAGGGCACCCCAATCCCATGTTTTATATTACCACCTCGTAACCAAAACGAAATGACGACCATCCGTGTTTTAATGTTTAAATCAAATTACGCTAAACTAATCACACGATTACAACTAAATTTCTCAAAACCACTTATTTTCATACACCCTGTATTTTTAAGTTGTTGTCAGGACATTATGTTCAGTGTGATAGTTTAATCACGAGTCCTAATGATATCGGTATCCTTTCTTACAATCTTTCGTATTCATTGCACAATAAACCCTGCGTTGTTGATTTTAATGTAGAACGTACATTCATCATCTTATATTTGCTGCTTTACATGCATATGTCTTTTGCAGCTTTTCAGTCGGTCAATACGATTGATGTTACGGCTAAAGTAAAAATGAAAGGTTAACCAGTTAAAGTTGGGATTACCATGGCTTTGAAGCAAAAGCCCGAAATGTTCACAACGCTCTCATTTTTAACCAGCTAAAACTGGGTCTAACCAATTCCAGTTGGCCAAAGCCCGATATTTGTAAAGAAAAATAAATTAAATTAATAAAGACATGGTGAGGCAAATTCATTGTTTGCTACAAGGTCTGGTTGAAACCATTGGTCGCTACATGGTTAGACGATGGTCTGGGTGAAACCATTGTCCCTTACTTGAGTAGACGACTGATTGAAATTACTGCTTGTATTACACGCAAGGGGATCTGGGGGCTTAAACCTCAGGTTAGATTTGTGTTTGTATGTAAAGCCTTATTAACAGATGTACATTAACAATGTATGTATTAGGGCTGTTAGTTAGACCCAGATTTAGGTCGAGCATTATCCGACTGGGATTGATTAGACCCAGTTTTAGACTGTTAAAGGAGGGAGCGTTGTGAACTTTTCGGGCTTTAGACACAAAGCCATGGTATTCCCGACTTTAACCGGTTAAACCTAGGTTTAACTATCATTCTTGTTTTAACCGTAACACATACACGACATATGTTAGATGAACATTCAAGTCCGCTGTAATAACACATATAATTGGGTTATATAAGTTTCTGGAATACATTTACTTGTACTCGCTAACACTGTTCTTGATTTATTGGTTGTCGAATTCTTGGTGGAACATTAAATTACTACTCCCTTCTGGAGACGTCCCTATTTGGCAATGAAAAGCGGTAGACAACATTCCTTGATGTCATCAATTTCCCAGGAGTCACCGACCCAAAGGCTCTGTCCATGGTTTTAATTACTGAAACCGGGACAGACTTAGAAATGAAACAGGACTGTGTTAGTGGATTCATTAAACTAACGATTCTGTGTTCAAGATAAACTACTGCTACCACATGGTAGGATTTCTTTCAGCGCAAACTGAGGATAATTGTGCCTGTTCCACTTTCTTCTTGTACATTCTTGTAATTGAAAACCGTGGGCCTATAATGACTAACGGCCCACTGCCCTCTGAATGACGTTCTGAAATCTTTATCTTTCCCTTCGCATCACCTTTCTTATTTCTGGAGCAAACAGTCCGTCTGTATGCGATTCCATCGTTATCATCCGCTTCTCAATATATGTTACAACCCGAAATTGCTCCGCAAGATGTGTCTGAAAAATATTACAGGAAATAAAAACTCGAAATAATTATGACACTTTCCACAACGTTATCAATTTGTTTTCTAGCTATCGCTTTAGATTCCGCTTAAGGATTTTCGACTCCCGCTCAACTGCCCATTGAGAGGTTTAGTGATGCAAATCTGCGGGAGAGCTGAGATAC
Source organism: Meconema thalassinum (assembly GCA_946902985.2). Taxonomy (NCBI): domain Eukaryota; kingdom Metazoa; phylum Arthropoda; class Insecta; order Orthoptera; family Tettigoniidae; genus Meconema; species Meconema thalassinum. The sequence continues at coordinate 1,536,570,741 of OX336388.2, forward strand.
TGCACGGTGCAAGAGAGATATATTATGATTGGATATTTAGTGAGTTCTGACACCGACAGCGGTGGCTACGCTCGCTAAAGAGCAGCGTTAGGTCATGGGGTCAAGCTGCTGCTGATTCGGTAGACGCGTGGGTTCGAGCCCCATCGTCGGCCCTCCTAGAAATGGTTTTCCGTGGTTTCTCATTTTCAACACCAGGCTAATGCTGGGGCGGTACCTCGTGACAGGCCACGGCTGCTTCCTTCCACATCCTTGCCCAGTTTCATTCATCTTCATTAATTTCATCGCTCATTAACTCCTTTCATGAGGTTGGCATCAGGAAGGGCATCCGGCCGTAAATCTATCCGCCACTTAGAATTTCATCGCATTTCATCCGTTGGAAACGGGAATAATAAGGGCTTTTATTTATTTATCGTATGGATTTTAGTGCCGGGAGTGTCCGAGGACATGTTCGGCTCGCCAGAGGCTGTAGCTGCTTCAAGCGGACACCCATAGGCTGAGCTACAAGTTCCGTTCAATTTCAAGTAGTTCCAAATTTCGCTACCAGATATCACTGATAGCCTACCTAGCGGTGAACATTGGAAATTTGATAGAGCGTTCCAATGAAATGTAACCTAGAAATTTAGCTTCACACAAGTTTAGTCTGTGGAAGGATCTTTTACATGCCGTGAATCTATGACATGGGACTGCCAGCTTTACTTCCCCTCCGAAGGAACGCATACTGAAGGATTTTAACGCTCTTAAAAAATCCGACGACTTCAGCCGGGTTTGAACCCGCTATCTTGGGCAAAGCAGTTCAGCATGCTACCAACTACGCCACCGAAGCCGATAATAAGGGGTGACATACATTTAGTGAGTTATGACGGCGACGACCAATAGAAGAAAGTCTTCTCCGGCCGGCGAGACAGAACAGTTACGAGGTGAGGACAGCTCGTGGTTAAATAGTGAGCTCTAAATGGGCACCCTCACTCTATACTCGTAAGCATTTGGGGACCAAGTTTGGGAATTAGGTTGGGTTCAAATGCAAGATGGACCATGACTGCGTATGGTAATTAAACAACGATATATTATGGTGCTGGAATTAGAAGTGGAGTGAAAAACGGAAGCTTTCAGCGTTTAGGTCACATGTTGTACATGATATTCAAGCCATCCAGATCAAATGTAGAGAGTTAAAATGTCTTGCTCGAGAAGAAATCGAACCCAAGACATGTAGGACTTTGCTTTGACCACTGTGGTAATGAAGGAGACACTTAATTTCGATGAGCGATCGATAGGTACATTATGTGAAGCTAGCCAATGCTTGACACAATCATAATATGATAGATCCCGTTTTTCGTGTTTGTGCGCATAATAGAAAAGATTACACTCCTCATTCCCCCAGAACCATTGTTAGCCTATTTTCATTTTATGAAAAAGAAAAAAAAAAGGCTTATGAGATCACCTTTTGTCCGTGTGTCTGTGTATGCGTGTGTGTGTGATTCGGCTAAACGTTTGGAGCGATTTCAATGAAACTCGGTAAGGTCATAGCACCATTCCGGCTGACTCTGACCGTGCCTTTTAAATTTTATTGTGTATCACCAATCCAACATGGCGGCTGTGCGAAATATTTCACCAGCATTCAGTATCTCCGAAACTATTACCGTTATCACTCTGAAATGTTGTACGGTGATAAAGGGCACTACTAGAAGTTCACTTATGAGACTTTCAAAAACCTGGTTACTACAAAACCAACATGGCGCCCAAGCGAAGTTGAGAATTTTAAATAGACTTTCCTCGCGATTTAACTATCCAAACGTAATGAAACATGGCACAGCAAATGTTTATACACATTGTAATGCACTGGAGTCTAATTTAGTTCAATTGTTTACGTAATCTCAAAATGGCGGATGTACGAAATATTTCATTGGTATTCTATATCTCCAAAACTATTATAGAGATCACCCTGAAATTGTGTACGATGATAAAGGGCACTGGTACAAGTTAATCTATGTAACGTTCAAAAACCTGTCAAGTATGAAACGAACATGGCGGCCAAGCGAAGTTGAAACATTTTAATAGACTATTCTCGTGATTTAACCATCTGAGCGCAGTGACATGTGGTACAGTAAATGATTTTACATATTGTAAAGCACTGGCACTTGATTTAGTTCAATTGTTTATATAACCTCAAGATGGCGGCTGTGCGAAATTTGAAAATTAAGTTTTTATTTCTTGTGTCGTAATCATGCGATCGAAGTGAAAGTTTGAATAATTAAGCCACGCAATAATTTTCCTTTAATGGTACGTAACTCTATGGCCTATATATATAAAAATCCAAAATGGCGAGAATCCGAAATATTTTGACGGTTCTCAATGTCTACGAATCTTTTACAGCATTCAAACTGATTTTTTTTTGTTCATAGCGGCTATGAACATAAGTTCACCTATAGGACTTTCAGTAACCTGTTGAGCACAAATCCAACATGGCGGCGACGCGAAGTATAAATTTTATAAGTACGTTTCTCGCGATTTAACCATCCGAGTGCAGTGAAACTTTGCGCGTTAAATGCTTATACAAATAAGTGTTTAGTGCTTTTCAGTCGGTCAACACGAATGTACCCAAAAGAGATGGGTTATGCCCTAATCCTGAAATAAATTACATGAGATTAATAATACACTAGGATGACCAGTTTCGATCGTCAAGCGATCATCATCAGATCCATTACACTTAGGCTATAAAATCTATGTTTGAAATACAGGTGAAAATATTTACAATATGTACAATTATTTAGTTGCAGTATTGGTACTGCAACTGTCAGTGTATGCTAAATCCAGTATATATGTTAGGTGAAATGCTAAATGGTGATAGCTATCCGGAGATTGTACTTTAAGAGAGATTATATGGTTGTAAACTATGGTTAAACTATAAAATTTTAGGCTAACTACTTATCTGATTGTCTTCCGTACTACAGCTACTCGCAGTTTTCGTGTTTACTAGAACTCACTGTGCGGTCGACTGCGGTGGTTATCTTAACGACTGGTTTTTCCCTCCCTTCTCCCCCCTACCCCTACGTGCTGTGGGGAGTGATCGCGATGTGTTTATGTGAGGTGTTGCCAACCTAGATAAGATGTATGTTATTGAATGAGGTGGGTCTGCAACTATTAAAGACCGTGGATTAGCCCTCGCCACGCGTGGAGCATAACCCATTCGAACTAAGCGTTGACGGTCTTATGAGGACGTCCCGGCACCTTTAATACTGCCGCGAATATGGGCCTTGGTTTATTGCAGAAGAAAAGTACATCGTACACCTGATCCAGATAACATTTACCTATTAAAAACCCCCTAATTTCCCCCCTTTTTTATCTAGCTTGGCTGTGTCGCTAAATTGTGTTTTGTTTCCGACAGGGTGTGTTTTTTAGTAGCGTGAAGAGGGGTGAGCTCTCCATGAACGTGTGTTCATTTAGATTGTTGGGATTGTTTCGTTTGGCTAGGTGTATCTCGATTGCTTCCTTTATGTCAAGAGCTCTGCCTTTCGATTCGTGATGGATTATTTTAAGGTCCGACTCTATGTTGGTAAAGCTGTGCCCTGCGTCACACATATGTTCGCACACGGCTGAATGTGTTCCGTATTTTATCGCATTCCTATGTTCATTATAACGTGTGTCTACTCGCCTTCCACTCTGCCCGATGTAATTAGCTTGACAATCGGTGTCTTGGCACGTTATAGAAAATACCCCTGACCTTGAATACGGGTCACGTTTATTTAGATTACTATTTAGGAGGTGCCTAGCGGTTGTGTTTTTCGTCGTGAAAGCTATCTTTATGCCTTGCTTTTTGAATAGGTTAGTGATTTTATATGTATTCGCATTCACATAGTTGAAACGCGCAAATTTTTTCTCATTACTGTCCGGTTTGGGAATCGTTTTATCTTTATTTTTATGTTTGGCTATAATTTGGTTTATTTTGCTTGGCGAGAAGTTGTTTTCCTTAGCTATTTGCATAATTGTTCTTATTTCCTTATTATAGTTGTCTTTTGACATGGGTATGTTTAAAGCCCTGTGCACCATTGAGTTGAAACCCGCTAGTTTGTGCGTACTGGGGTGATTAGACTGATTGTCGATTGCATGCGAGGTTTGTGTTGCTTTCCGGAATATGGAATATGAAAGGTCGTTGTCTTTACGTTCAATAGTTATATCGAGGTAATTTATTTTCCGGTCTATTTCGGATTCCTTAGTGAATTTGATAGAGTGGTGAAGGCTATTAATGGATTGGAGAATTGTTTCTTCGCTTGTTAGTTCAGTATCGTAGATGCAAATTACATCATCTACGTATCTTTTCCATATTACTATTCCCTTTGTTGAAGTCTTTTCTAAGAACGCATTTTCTAGTGCATTGATGAAGATGTCAGCGATTAACCCACTTAGTGGCGATCCCATTGCTAGGCCTTCTCTCTGTGTGTATATTTTATTGTCGAATTGAAACACGTTTTGGTTGAGAACGACCCTCAGTAATCTCACAATCTCTTCAATTTCTTTTACCGAATTGTTGGATTTTAAGTTGTTTTCGATAGTGTTGATTGCTTCAGTAATCGGAATATTGGTGTACATGTTAGTTACGTCGAAGGATACTAGCCTGAAGCTAGGTTTCATTTGTAGGGTGTTCAATGCTGTTACTAGTTCTGTTGTGTTCTTTACAGAGTTGTTTTTGTCGTTGGAAAGACGGCATTTTAAGATTTTTAGTAACTCTTTGCTGATTTTGTAATTAGGGGCATTCCTACAATTGACTATTGGTCTCATTGGGCATTCCTTTTTGTGTATTTTTGGTTGTCCCCTCAATGACGGTATTTTCGGGTTCATGTTTATTAGTTTTGATTTTTCGGCTTTGGTCAGTATGTATTCTGTTTCTTTTAGCGCACTTTTTATTTGTTTTTGGAATTTGTTGGTGGGGTCTTTTGTTAATTCCTTGATTTCGTTGTTGTTTAGGAATTCGACTGTTTTTTCAATGTATTCTGTTTTGTTCAAAATTACTGTAGTGTTTCCCTTATCTGCTTTTGTGATGATTAAGTCATGTTCTTTTATTTTTTGTTTCAACGACTTTATTTCTTTGAGTTGTTTGTTGTTTTGAATGTTATTGCTATCGCCCTCTCGTTTGAGGATTTTCTTGGCTTCGTTGGTGGCGAGATTTTTGGTTAATTCCCTGTCTTCTGCTGGGAGCTTGTGACTGGCTATCTCAATATCTGTGATCAACTGTTTTATATTGTGGTTCGTGTGTGCGTCTGTGCAGTTGTATTTCAAACCTTTGTCTAACATATTCATTTCACCTTGAGAAAAGGTTACGTTCGTTCTGTTGTTTACTCTGCTGTGGAAATTGAATTCATTGTTATTCGTGTGTTGTTCGTTAGATTGATGGTTCTGTGTTTCTCCTAGTTTTCTTAATTTATTTTCTAGCGTTTCATGCTTCCTCGTTGCTCTGATTTTGATGGTGTCATGTAGGTGCTCGGTGAAGCTGTCCCATTGGGCTGCGTGCCAGAAATTACTTAGTTGCAATTGAATGTCGTATAATTGTTGGTTAATTTTTTGCTTTCTTATGTATGCAAATCTTAATTCGTTTTTTATCCAAAGCGCTTTGGCTTGTTTAGTTGAAATGATCGAGGCTGGTGTGTTCGGTACGGTTTTAATTGGTACGTATTTAGGTGTGAGGTTTAGTTCTATACATTTTTTGTTGAACCAAATTGACTTGTCTAAATTCATGAGTTTAAGCCTGAGTGATTTGAATTTCTTGGCTTCACGATTTGCCTGACTAGCCGTGAACATTGTGGTGTTTGAAGCCATATTTTCAGTGTTGCCTTAGTAAACAAGTGTTTAGTGCTTTTCAGTCGGTCAACACGAATGTACCCAAAAGAGATGGGTTATGCCCTAATCCTGAAATAAATTACATGAGATTAATAATACACTAGGATGACCAGTTTCGATCGTCAAGCGATCATCATCAGATCCATTACACTTAGGCTATAAAATCTATGTTTGAAATACAGGTGAAAATATTTACAATATGTACAATTATTTAGTTGCAGTATTGGTACTGCAACTGTCAGTGTATGCTAAATCCAGTATATATGTTAGGTGAAATGCTAAATGGTGATAGCTATCCGGAGATTGTACTTTAAGAGAGATTATATGGTTGTAAACTATGGTTAAACTATAAAATTTTAGGCTAACTACTTATCTGATTGTCTTCCGTACTACAGCTACTCGCAGTTTTCGTGTTTACTAGAACTCACTGTGCGGTCGACTGCGGTGGTTATCTTAACGACTGGTTTTTCCCTCCCTTCTCCCCCCTACCCCTACGTGCTGTGGGGAGTGATCGCGATGTGTTTATGTGAGGTGTTGCCAACCTAGATAAGATGTATGTTATTGAATGAGGTGGGTCTGCAACTATTAAAGACCGTGGATTAGCCCTCGCCACGCGTGGAGCATAACCCATTCGAACTAAGCGTTGACGGTCTTATGAGGACGTCCCGGCACCTTTAATACTGCCGCGAATATGGGCCTTGGTTTATTGCAGAAGAAAAGTACATCGTACACCTGATCCAGATAACATTTACCTATTAAAAAACCCCTAATTTCCCCCCTTTTTTATCTAGCTTGGCTGTGTCGCTAAATTGTGTTTTGTTTCCGACAGGGTGTGTTTTTTAGTAGCGTGAAGAGGGGTGAGCTCTCCATGAACGTGTGTTCATTTAGATTGTTGGGATTGTTTCGTTTGGCTAGGTGTATCTCGATTGCTTCCTTTATGTCAAGAGCTCTGCCTTTCGATTCGTGATGGATTATTTTAAGGTCCGACTCTATGTTGGTAAAGCTGTGCCCTGCGTCACACATATGTTCGCACACGGCTGAATGTGTTCCGTATTTTATCGCATTCCTATGTTCATTATAACGTGTGTCTACTCGCCTTCCACTCTGCCCGATGTAATTAGCTTGACAATCGGTGTCTTGGCACGTTATAGAATATACCCCTGACCTTGAATACGGGTCACGTTTATTTAGATTACTATTTAGGAGGTGCCTAGCGGTTGTGTTTTTCGTCGTGAAAGCTATCTTTATGCCTTGCTTTTTGAATAGGTTAGTGATTTTATATGTATTCGCATTCACATAGTTGAAACGCGCAAATTTTTTCTCATTACTGTCCGGTTTGGGAATCGTTTTATCTTTATTTTTATGTTTGGCTATAATTTGGTTTATTTTGCTTGGCGAGAAGTTGTTTTCCTTAGCTATTTGCATAATTGTTCTTATTTCCTTATTATAGTTGTCTTTTGACATGGGTATGTTTAAAGCCCTGTGCACCATTGAGTTGAAACCCGCTAGTTTGTGCGTACTGGGGTGATTAGACTGATTGTCGATTGCATGCGAGGTTTGTGTTGCTTTCCGGAATATGGAATATGAAAGGTCGTTGTCTTTACGTTCAATAGTTATATCGAGGTAATTTATTTTCCGGTCTATTTCGGATTCCTTAGTGAATTTGATAGAGTGGTGAAGGCTATTAATGGATTGGAGAATTGTTTCTTCGCTTGTTAGTTCAGTATCGTAGATGCAAATTACATCATCTACGTATCTTTTCCATATTACTATTCCCTTTGTTGAAGTCTTTTCTAAGAACGCATTTTCTAGTGCATTGATGAAGATGTCAGCGATTAACCCACTTAGTGGCGATCCCATTGCTAGGCCTTCTCTCTGTGTGTATATTTTATTGTCGAATTGAAACACGTTTTGGTTGAGAACGACCCTCAGTAATCTCACAATCTCTTCAATTTCTTTTACCGAATTGTTGGATTTTAAGTTGTTTTCGATAGTGTTGATTGCTTCAATAAAGGGGGGAAATTAGGGGGTTTTAATAGGTAAATGTTATCTGGATCAGGTGTACGATGTACTTTTCTTCTGCAATAAACCAAGGCCCATATTCGCGGCAGTATTAAAGGTGCCGGGACGTCCTCATAAGACCGTCAACGCTTAGTTCGAATGGGTTATGCTCCACGCGTGGCGAGGGCTAATCCACGGTCTTTAATAGTTGCAGACCCACCTCATTCAATAACATACATCTTATCTAGGTTGGCAACACCTCACATAAACACATCGCGATCACTCCCCACAGCACGTAGGGGTAGGGGGGAGAAGGGAGGGAAAAACCAGTCGTTAAGATAACCACCGCAGTCGACCGCACAGTGAGTTCTAGTAAACACGAAAACTGCGAGTAGCTGTAGTACGGAAGACAATCAGATAAGTAGTTAGCCTAAAATTTTATAGTTTAACCATAGTTTACAACCATATAATCTCTCTTAAAGTACAATCTCCGGATAGCTATCACCATTTAGCATTTCACCTAACATATATACTGGATTTAGCATACACTGACAGTTGCAGTACCAATACTGCAACTAAATAATTGTACATATTGTAAATATTTTCACCTGTATTTCAAACATAGATTTTATAGCCTAAGTGTAATGGATCTGATGATGATCGCTTGACGATCGAAACTGGTCATCCTAGTGTATTATTAATCTCATGTAATTTATTTCAGGATTAGGGCATAACCCATCTCTTTTGGGTACATTCGTGTTGACCGACTGAAAAGCACTAAACACTTGTTTACTAAGGCAACACTGAAAATATGGCTTCAAACACCACAATGTTCACGGCTAGTCAGGCAAATCGTGAAGCCAAGAAATTCAAATCACTCAGGCTTAAACTCATGAATTTAGACAAGTCAATTTGGTTCAACAAAAAATGTATAGAACTAAACCTCACACCTAAATACGTACCAATTAAAACCGTACCGAACACACCAGCCTCGATCATTTCAACTAAACAAGCCAAAGCGCTTTGGATAAAAAACGAATTAAGATTTGCATACATAAGAAAGCAAAAAATTAACCAACAATTATACGACATTCAATTGCAACTAAGTAATTTCTGGCACGCAGCCCAATGGGACAGCTTCACCGAGCACCTACATGACACCATCAAAATCAGAGCAACGAGGAAGCATGAAACGCTAGAAAATAAATTAAGAAAACTAGGAGAAACACAGAACCATCAATCTAACGAACAACACACGAATAACAATGAATTCAATTTCCACAGCAGAGTAAACAACAGAACGAACGTAACCTTTTCTCAAGGTGAAATGAATATGTTAGACAAAGGTTTGAAATACAACTGCACAGACGCACACACGAACCACAATATAAAACAGTTGATCACAGATATTGAGATAGCCAGTCACAAGCTCCCAGCAGAAGACAGGGAATTAACCAAAAATCTCGCCACCAACGAAGCCAAGAAAATCCTCAAACGAGAGGGCGATAGCAATAACATTCAAAACAACAAACAACTCAAAGAAATAAAGTCGTTGAAACAAAAAATAAAAGAACATGACTTAATCATCACAAAAGCAGATAAGGGAAACACTACAGTAATTTTGAACAAAACAGAATACATTGAAAAAACAGTCGAATTCCTAAACAACAACGAAATCAAGGAATTAACAAAAGACCCCACCAACAAATTCCAAAAACAAATAAAAAGTGCGCTAAAAGAAACAGAATACATACTGACCAAAGCCGAAAAATCAAAACTAATAAACATGAACCCGAAAATACCGTCATTGAGGGGACAACCAAAAATACACAAAAAGGAATGCCCAATGAGACCAATAGTCAATTGTAGGAATGCCCCTAATTACAAAATCAGCAAAGAGTTACTAAAAATCTTAAAATGCCGTCTTTCCAACGACAAAAACAACTCTGTAAAGAACACAACAGAACTAGTAACAGCATTGAACACCCTACAAATGAAACCTAGCTTCAGGCTAGTATCCTTCGACGTAACTAACATGTACACCAATATTCCGATTATTGAAGAGTAGTGGGGTAGTGGGGGAGCTGCTTACCTTTTTATTGAGCCACCCTCGTAGCTGCCCCGAACCTGATATCTCGCTAACAAATCATGGGATTAGAACATACAGGGTGTCCTAACACTGCTAGTAATGCCCCCTACTTTCCTATAGCCTCTTTATTTAATGAAAATACAAAAACTAAAAGATCATTCGCGAGTAGTGGGGTAGTGTTGGTTTCCTCAAGTCGAGCTCGTGCTTGAATATGTATGGCTATGTTGGGAAAGGGTTAGGTGGTGGGAAAGGAGTAGGGTCGAGTGAGGGGTCGTTTAGATGGCATTTTTTCCTCTCTAGGTGATGGTGAGGTTATTTTTTAAAATGGATGGAATTGGGAAAGGCCATTTGGGGTAAACATGTTGTTTTGACATTTTGGCGATGAATGTTTTTTTATACGCATGCGCACTTGAGGGGTTTTGTAAGAGGGCGGGCTTTTTAAATGATGATTTATAAATGAGTTTTTTAATATGTATTTAAATAAACCAAAAAAAAACTAACAGGTCATTGGCTTTTTACTATCTCGCTAACCAATAATCGGATTTAAACGTATGAGGTGTCGTAGGACTCGTGGTGAACTCTCTTTTTCTATCGAAGGGGTATATTCACATTAAAATAAAAACTACCCTTACCCGGGGGTTGAAATAGTAATATTTTTTGTATGTGCGCGCACGGACGGCTTTTGTCAAAAGGACTTAACTATACGTTAGTTAATATTTTCTGAACCCCTCATGGGATTTTGCCATAGGCAGTATTATAGCCCTGGGGGGTAACGCCCCGTTTTTGAATGTAGGATTTATTTTTGTCGAAAGGGCCTAACGACACTTTTGTTCATATTTCGCGAACCAATCATGCTAGGGACTTGTATGAGGGGTCCTAGCACTTGGGGCAACATTCCCTGTTTGGGGGTGAAACTACCCCCCAAAATTGAAAAATCCCTATCTCGGAAACGAAGAATCCTAAAATTAAGTGTGATAGCTTAAAAAATAGGGGATGATATGGGCTTTTACCTCGATGGATCATTTCACCCCTAAAACAGTAAATAGTCATGTTATGGGGAAAAACGTGTTAAACACTTAAAAATGATAAATGAACCTAAGATCTTTTGTTTTTGATGAAAAATAGAAGGGGGGTGAAACTACCCCCCAAAATTGAAAAATCCCTATCTCGGAAACGAACAATCATAAAATTAGGTGTGATAGCTTAAAAAATAGGGGATGATTAGGGCTTTTACCTCGATGGATCATTTCACCCCTAAAACAGTAAATAGTCATGTTATGGGGAAAAAATGTGTTATACACCTAAAAGCATAAGCATCTTTGTGAAACCATGCTTTAATGGACATGTGTATGGAGGATGGTTGTTATTATTATTATTAGGTAATTATGGATTAATGTGCGGATAGATAACTAACCTGTGGGGAGCGTGATGGCGCAGGTGCTTAGCTGCTCGTCTTTACTCGGGCAGGTGGGGTTCAAATCCCGGTGACGGCGGGGGTTGGAATTTTCACCTGAAAAAAATCACGTGGCGTCAGGAAGGGCATTCGGCCTTAAATCCCCGGCCAAAACCAAAATGAGCCTGGTTGGCTCCGGCGACTCAAAATAATTGGGAAAAGCCGAAGAAAGAAAAAAATGATAACTCACCAGTAATAGTAAACATTGGTTTGAGGTGTTGAAGAAGTCAGGATGGCCAACCCTTTACCCTGGTTCACGAATGGACCCCAAAAAGTTTTACCTGTCAAGACACAGTCTACCCTGTTGCAGCCTTTAGAAAAAAAATCGAACCGGGGCCTCTGTAGTGACAGTGGAGCTATATTCATGATGATTTTTAAACAAACCTAGGCTTGCCTACTACCGCTGTGTTGAATCTGCACAGAGACTCTGGCTTTGGTTTGCGTAGTGTGCCTTGCTGATAACAGCACAGCGACCTTGTCAGGAAGTTTCATATTACTCATTTGCTTGATAGCGGACATGCTATGCACATGACTAGATCGTTGTTAGGTTTGACAAAGGCTTAGTGAAGCTTATGGCAAGCTTGAAATGAATGTCATGGTATAGTCGGGGTTGGAAGCCAAGACCTTAGGGTTGACAACCAAGTAGGTTAACCACTACACGGTGAGATGGTGAAATAATAATGTAACAGAACATATAGAAACGTTTTCTATAGTTTAACGAATTGGCATACCATGAGAGGTGTAGGTAATGGAAATTGAATCCTTAGCTGATGATTATACTACTTTCCATGCCCACGTATAAGCTATCATGTTAGAAAAAGAATGGTATGGCTTGTTTTAAACGGAGAATAATCATTGTGTTTACTGTGAAACACAAATCTGAATTTAAAATAATTAATTTAAAATTAACTAATTTAAAATTAGTTTAGTACGCTGAAGTTAAAATGAATAATGATCACGTTACAGACAGCCAGTTTCAAAGCCATGAGAACTAAGTGAACAAAGTATAAAATTCATGAGCCAGTGAGGAATTCAACATGCTGTCCTTTGGACAAGAGAGAAGCGTTCTACAGCGACCCTCAATGGTTTGGGTCATCGTAAAGATGAAAATTAATTCTAAGCTACTACACGCTTATATACTAGAAGAAGAAATGGAAAACAATAGGTCAAATAAAGAACAGAAGGAATAAAAAATGGCCCTCAACCCTCAAGCATGTGGATTGAGGGAGTTGGAAGGAAGGAGAGCCATGAAAGGCAGATAAAAAAGTATACTAGGAGAGGCTTTGCCCCAGAGGTAATGGAGGTAAACTGGACTCAGCTCAGAAATCCCTTGGGGTTGCCAACTTCCAAACTGATCAGCCCTTGAGGGTGTAGCCATAGGCAGAGTGCACTGCAAGTAGTGGGGCTAAATACACCCTACCTTCTTGAGGGGGGCATGAGCAAAAGACAGGAAATAACATGAAAATAAAAACAAGGCTGCCTCCTCAGGATATCAGAAAAAATAAATAAACCAGGGCCAATGAAGTTGCAAAAGGAAGAGACTCCCTAGGGCTCGGATACCCTAATCATGTTGGGGTCGGTAGAGAACAAGAGTTGAGCAAGTGTGGTCGACAGGAAATAAGACAGAGAAGAGCCTAGCACAAGTTAGTGGAAGCAATGACGGTCTCAGCTGGGACTCCGTGATCGTCAACCTACATGACACTAGATATGACGCCCAGGGGTGGAATTAAAGACCTCTTTTGTTTTTTATCACTGGCTTTTAAGAACGCTAACACATGGCATGCCTTATAATGCAATACTGGTCCTAGGGTATGCAAAATTGTATTAGAAACTCAGCTAATAATAGTGTGCTTGCCCATGATTTACCTTAAATTTTCCTAAAATCCACTACATTTTCCGCAAATTGACCAAATGACACAACATTCCAGCAAAATTCAACAAATGACTACCAGATTTATTGAAATTCCATTGATTTACCTAAGCATGGTTTAAACTACCTCAAATTCATATAAAATTAGACGAATATAGATGAAAATTCACTAAAATTTACCGAATTTAGCCAAGTGGTGTACAAACCATGAAATTTATCCAATTTTTTTAAATTAAAATTGACTACATGTACTCGAAAATTTCATAATATTCCCTTTATATGTATGCTTTTTTGTTGTTGTTGTTGTTTCGTTTACCATACTCTCTGCAGACAAATACCTCAACATGACTTTCTCCTAGACTAGGAGCTTCACATTCGACATGATAGCTGAGTTTCATTTCCCATAAACTTGTCTCTGAGGTGGGTGTCAGGAAAAGGCATCCAGCTGTAAAAACCACACCCTCACGTAGACTTTCATAACCTCTTACGTTGAGGTTCCTTACACTAACGACATTAAATGATTGAACGGTTTCCTTTTCACAATTCCTGTCTATACTTTCCTCTTTAAGGTTGCAAGATGTTTGCAAGATTCCTAAAATGCAATTAAATGTAATAAATACCTTAAGATGGTTTCATTTGTTTAATGATATGGTGTTGATGATGGATATATACGTTAAGACTAATTTTTGTTAGGTCTTGACTGGCCTTGCAATTAGAAATTGACAAACCAAACATGGGTTATCTACCAGGGGAACACTTTGACCTCTATGTTGGTTATTGACCAGTAAGTACAGTTCTAGTAATGAGACAGAAATCCAACTCAAACAATGAGCGCGCAATGCGGCGGAGATTGGTACCACGATGTACTGTTGGTTATGTAGCTATGTGGAATGTACATCACATATGGTTTACTTAAAGGTTTGGATATTCCATTAAAGATATATCTACAATAAACCATTTTCAAATGGTCATTCGTTGGTGTGAAAATATTTATTAATTGGTATTTTATGAAAACAATTATGATTTATAAAAAAATTATACTTTTACTGTATTCTTATTTAATGTAAGCACTGGAGGCACTATCGACCAAAATACAGCACTATCTGGAATGTATATTGCATACTTGAAGGTTTGGTGATCCCATTAAAGATATTCCTACAATAAATGATTTTCAAGTTGTCGTTCTATGGCGTGAAAATATTTAATATATGATATTTGCTAAAAGGATTTACCACTGGAATTATTTTACAAGTAGTTATTTTAATGACCAACAGAGTTCACTGTTAAGAAGGTAGAGCCCTATGTGGAATGTAGGATAACATGATATACATGATACGTGACAACTGTAAGGCTTGTGATTTTTAAGATGCCTTTATCCCTATATTAATCACCCAGTTTGCAATACTGATAACTGCAATGTTACTGAAAAAAAAATTGAAACAAAACAAAAATCAGCATTGAAAAACCAAAAAGTGGTTGAGCATATATATAGTGGGGAAAAGAAAAGTTTTGTAAACACTAATGTCCAACAATATTAATTAAATCAGTAACTGTCAGGGTGGCCGAGTGGTTAAGGCGTTTGACTTAAGATCAAATTTCCAAATATATAAGGAAGCAAGGGTTCGAATCCCTTCCCTGACATAACTATTGCTTGAGCATGCAAGAAAACAAGAAATGTACACAAACTATGTTTATCAATTTAATCATTTTTTTTACAAGAGATAGACACACAGAATACAGGTCTTTTGGTTTATCAGTTCTTTTAAACATAACACTTGTTGAAAATTATTTTTTAGGGGATGGGGGGTGTTGCTACGTTGACCCATTACACAATAATAGCAGCTTTACGAAGTTCATTTTCTATATTTAATAGCTCTTTCTCATAACCAATATGACCAAGCTGTTTACAGGCATGCAAGAGCTGTAGACGTTCGACTAATATATTAGGATCGTTCCATTTACTATTTTTTATGAATGGTTTCAGAATCTCGGGAAGCAGTTCATCATTATCACCATCATTATGATTATCATCCTCATTATTATAATCATTTTCATAATGATGATCATTATCATCGTTATCATTACCATCATAATTTCCACTTTTGTCCACAGACTGTTCAATGGATTGAGTTGCCTTTGATAGTGTTGAAAGCTTCTTTTTAGATGTGCTAGAATGCTTTAACATTGTTATGTTATTATTACCACTATTACCTTTCCCCACTAACTTTTTGATGGGGTATATTGTCTCTGATAGGGTTGAGGGCTTTTGAGATGTGGGTGCATGTCTGAACATGGGTTTCACAGGAGGTGTCGAAGGTTTCTCATTAAACAACTCGCTAACAGTATGAGTGCGTTGTAGTGTATTAAACTTGAGGTTAATATTATCTTGAGCAGTACTATTTTTCTCTTGGACTTGGTTTCTTGCTTTGGTTTGGGTTTTCCTTACATTTAGACTAGCGTGATTATTAAGTTTACATTCATGATTGTTTGAAGAAAGTACGTCGAATTCTTTTGTTTTAAGCATTCCTCGACACTGTTTCGATCGTTGCTTTGAACAGCGCCAAATAATAGTTCCATTTTTATTGCTTCGTTTCACAATATATGAATATCCTTTATAGTATGCATAAGGCTTACCATACCTAGTCACTGATACTTCCATATCAACTGTCAAGCACAAACTAATCTCTAGTAAAGACAACTCGGTAATAACAACAATAGTTTAATGTGGGAGCATATATACATGCAAAAAGTGGGAGCAAAGGTGGGGGGTAAAAAGTGGGAGCAAAAGTGGTAGCAAATGTGGGAGAAAAAAATAACTGTGAGCAAAAAGTGGGAGCAAATATGGGATCAAATGTGGGAGCAAAGCAAATATAAAAAGTGGGAGCAAATATGCTAAGAAATATGTCAACAAATATACCAGCAAAAGTAAATACACAAGTCAAGATAGATTAAAGTGCAAAGAAAATATGGAAGCAAATATGAGAGCAAAAATTGTGTTTTTCTAAAACAACTAGACATAACAAACTTAGTCATAACCTAACCTAACCTAACCCAACCTAACCAAACCTAACCTCACCTAACCTAACCTAACCTCACCTAACCTAACCTCACCTCACCTAACCTCACCTCACCTAACCTAACCTAACCTAACTTTACCTAACCTAACTTGACTGAACTTTACCTAACCTAACCCATCATAACTTCACCTAACCTAACTTTACCTAATCTAACTTCACCTAACCTAACGTTCAACTCTCAGATCAAAATTAAATTCTAGGCATAGTTGAGTTGGAACCCAAGACTTCAGGGATAACACACAAGTATACTAGCCACTACACCGCAAAATGGGCAAATTATCATGCAACACAACATAAAGTAAAAGTTTCCTGTAGTGTAACTCATTGGCTGTCAACCATAGTTTGGGAATTCAAACCCAAGACCTCAAGACTTTTGTTTTGAACATTATCAGAAATATTATTCCATTTACATTTTGCTGCTGCTTATAGTTATAAGAGTTGGCATTAATATGGGAAGCAAAAAAAAAGTGGGAGCAAATGTGGGAGCCAATATGGGAGCAAATATAGGAGCCAAGATGGGGGCAAAAGTGGGAGCAAATGTGGGAGCCAATATGGGAGTCAATATGGAGGCAAATATGGGAGCAAATGTGTGAACTAATCATCTCACCTCGGATATCGCCAGTGAGTACTCATATCCACCGCAAGGTAGCGGAAACATACTTTGTGTGTTGTATGTATCTATCTTACAAAGTTTGACTGCATGCAAAACGTCCTTGTATAAGCTGTGCATATAATTTTCATATACAATTAAGACCAAGTGTTCAGTACTAACATGTATAGCCTTGTCTAGGGTATATAGAGGATCGTTAGCAAGAAAGACTGACTAACCCAGGAGTGTAAAGCCTTGCCATATGCAGTAAGCATCTGTTGGCAGAAATGGTTCCTAATAATAACGGACTTAATGAATATGAAACGTGTTTTGAGTGTCGTCTTAAATCCTATTTTATACGTTGTGATACGTGTAAGGATTTAAGACGACACAAACGTATTTTGGGTGTTGTCTTTTGTGTGTCGTCTTAAATCCTTACACGTATCACAACGTATAAAATAGGATTTAAGACGACACTCAAAACACGTTTCATATTCATTAAGTCCGTTATTATTAGGAACCATTTCTGCCAACAGATGCTTACTGCATATGGCAAGGCTTTACACTCCTGGGTTAGTCAGTCTTTCTTGCTAACGATCCTCTATATACCCTAGACAAGGCTATACATGTTAGTACTGAACACTTGGTCTTAATTGTATATGAAAATTATATGCACAGCTTATACAAGGACGTTTTGCATGCAGTCAAACTTTGTAAGATAGATACATACAACACACAAAGTATGTTTCCGCTACCTTGCGGTGGATATGAGTACTCACTGGCGATATCCGAGGTGAGATGATTAGTTCACACATTTGCTCCCATATTTGCCTCCATATTGACTCCCATATTGGCTCCCACATTTGCTCCCACTTTTGCCCCCATCTTGGCTCCTATATTTGCTCCCATATTGGCTCCCACATTTGCTCCCACTTTTTTTTTGCTTCCCATATTAATGCCAACTCTTATAACTATAAGCAGCAGCAAAATGTAAATGGAATAATATTTCTGATAATGTTCAAAACAAAAGTCTTGAGGTCTTGGGTTTGAATTCCCAAACTATGGTTGACAGCCAATGAGTTACACTACAGGAAACTTTTACTTTATGTTGTGTTGCATGATAATTTGCCCATTTTGCGGTGTAGTGGCTAGTATACTTGTGTGTTATCCCTGAAGTCTTGGGTTCCAACTCAACTATGCCTAGAATTTAATTTTGATCTGAGAGTTGAACGTTAGGTTAGGTGAAGTTAGATTAGGTAAAGTTAGGTTAGGTGAAGTTATGATGGGTTAGGTTAGGTAAAGTTCAGTCAAGTTAGGTTAGGTAAAGTTAGGTTAGGTTAGGTTAGGTGAGGTGAGGTTAGGTGAGGTGAGGTTAGGTTAGGTGAGGTTAGGTTAGGTTAGGTGAGGTTAGGTTTGGTTAGGTTGGGTTAGGTTAGGTTAGGTTATGACTAAGTTTGTTATGTCTAGTTGTTTTAGAAAAACACAATTTTTGCTCTCATATTTGCTTCCATATTTTCTTTGCACTTTAATCTATCTTGACTTGTGTATTTACTTTTGCTGGTATATTTGTTGACATATTTCTTAGCATATTTGCTCCCACTTTTTATATTTGCTTTGCTCCCACATTTGATCCCATATTTGCTCCCACTTTTTGCTCACAGTTATTTTTTTCTCCCACATTTGCTACCACTTTTGCTCCCACTTTTTACCCCCCACCTTTGCTCCCACTTTTTGCATGTATATATGCTCCCACATTAAACTATTGTTGTTATTACCGAGTTGTCTTTACTAGAGATTAGTTTGTGCTTGACAGTTGATATGGAAGTATCAGTGACTAGGTATGGTAAGCCTTATGCATACTATAAAGGATATTCATATATTGTGAAACGAAGCAATAAAAATGGAACTATTATTTGGCGCTGTTCAAAGCAACGATCGAAACAGTGTCGAGGAATGCTTAAAACAAAAGAATTCGACGTACTTTCTTCAAACAATCATGAATGTAAACTTAATAATCACGCTAGTCTAAATGTAAGGAAAACCCAAACCAAAGCAAGAAACCAAGTCCAAGAGAAAAATAGTACTGCTCAAGATAATATTAACCTCAAGTTTAATACACTACAACGCACTCATACTGTTAGCGAGTTGTTTAATGAGAAACCTTCGACACCTCCTGTGAAACCCATGTTCAGACATGCACCCACATCTCAAAAGCCCTCAACCCTATCAGAGACAATATACCCCATCAAAAAGTTAGTGGGGAAAGGTAATAGTGGTAATAATAACATAACAATGTTAAAGCATTCTAGCACATCTAAAAAGAAGCTTTCAACACTATCAAAGGCAACTCAATCCATTGAACAGTCTGTGGACAAAAGTGGAAATTATGATGGTAATGATAACGATGATAATGATCATCATTATGAAAATGATTATAATAATGAGGATGATAATCATAATGATGGTGATAATGATGAACTGCTTCCCGAGATTCTGAAACCATTCATAAAAAATAGTAAATGGAACGATCCTAATATATTAGTCGAACGTCTACAGCTCTTGCATGCCTGTAAACAGCTTGGTCATATTGGTTATGAGAAAGAGCTATTAAATATAGAAAATGAACTTCGTAAAGCTGCTATTATTGTGTAATGGGTCAACGTAGCAACACCCCCCATCCCCTAAAAAATAATTTTCAACAAGTGTTATGTTTAAAAGAACTGATAAACCAAAAGACCTGTATTCTGTGTGTCTATCTCTTGTAAAAAAAATGATTAAATTGATAAACATAGTTTGTGTACATTTCTTGTTTTCTTGCATGCTCAAGCAATAGTTATGTCAGGGAAGGGATTCGAACCCTTGCTTCCTTATATATTTGGAAATTTGATCTTAAGTCAAACGCCTTAACCACTCGGCCACCCTGACAGTTACTGATTTAATTAATATTGTTGGACATTAGTGTTTACAAAACTTTTCTTTTCCCCACTATATATATGCTCAACCACTTTTTGGTTTTTCAATGCTGATTTTTGTTTTGTTTCAATTTTTTTTTCAGTAACATTGCAGTTATCAGTATTGCAAACTGGGTGATTAATATAGGGATAAAGGCATCTTAAAAATCACAAGCCTTACAGTTGTCACGTATCATGTATATCAT
The DNA here is from genome assembly GCA_946902985.2 of Meconema thalassinum. Lineage (NCBI taxonomy): Eukaryota > Metazoa > Arthropoda > Insecta > Orthoptera > Tettigoniidae > Meconema > Meconema thalassinum. The sequence continues at coordinate 1,536,590,806 of OX336388.2, forward strand.
GTTATCCTACATTCCACATAGGGCTCTACCTTCTTAACAGTGAACTCTGTTGGTCATTAAAATAACTACTTGTAAAATAATTCCAGTGGTAAATCCTTTTAGCAAATATCATATATTAAATATTTTCACGCCATAGAACGACAACTTGAAAATCATTTATTGTAGGAATATCTTTAATGGGATCACCAAACCTTCAAGTATGCAATATACATTCCAGATAGTGCTGTATTTTGGTCGATAGTGCCTCCAGTGCTTACATTAAATAAGAATACAGTAAAAGTATAATTTTTTTATAAATCATAATTGTTTTCATAAAATACCAATTAATAAATATTTTCACACCAACGAATGACCATTTGAAAATGGTTTATTGTAGATATATCTTTAATGGAATATCCAAACCTTTAAGTAAACCATATGTGATGTACATTCCACATAGCTACATAACCAACAGTACATCGTGGTACCAATCTCCGCCGCATTGCGCGCTCATTGTTTGAGTTGGATTTCTGTCTCATTACTAGAACTGTACTTACTGGTCAATAACCAACATAGAGGTCAAAGTGTTCCCCTGGTAGATAACCCATGTTTGGTTTGTCAATTTCTAATTGCAAGGCCAGTCAAGACCTAACAAAAATTAGTCTTAACGTATATATCCATCATCAACACCATATCATTAAACAAATGAAACCATCTTAAGGTATTTATTACATTTAATTGCATTTTAGGAATCTTGCAAACATCTTGCAACCTTAAAGAGGAAAGTATAGACAGGAATTGTGAAAAGGAAACCGTTCAATCATTTAATGTCGTTAGTGTAAGGAACCTCAACGTAAGAGGTTATGAAAGTCTACGTGAGGGTGTGGTTTTTACAGCTGGATGCCTTTTCCTGACACCCACCTCAGAGACAAGTTTATGGGAAATGAAACTCAGCTATCATGTCGAATGTGAAGCTCCTAGTCTAGGAGAAAGTCATGTTGAGGTATTTGTCTGCAGAGAGTATGGTAAACGAAACAACAACAACAACAAAAAAGCATACATATAAAGGGAATATTATGAAATTTTCGAGTACATGTAGTCAATTTTAATTTAAAAAAATTGGATAAATTTCATGGTTTGTACACCACTTGGCTAAATTCGGTAAATTTTAGTGAATTTTCATCTATATTCGTCTAATTTTATATGAATTTGAGGTAGTTTAAACCATGCTTAGGTAAATCAATGGAATTTCAATAAATCTGGTAGTCATTTGTTGAATTTTGCTGGAATGTTGTGTCATTTGGTCAATTTGCGGAAAATGTAGTGGATTTTAGGAAAATTTAAGGTAAATCATGGGCAAGCACACTATTATTAGCTGAGTTTCTAATACAATTTTGCATACCCTAGGACCAGTATTGCATTATAAGGCATGCCATGTGTTAGCGTTCTTAAAAGCCAGTGATAAAAAACAAAAGAGGTCTTTAATTCCACCCCTGGGCGTCATATCTAGTGTCATGTAGGTTGACGATCACGGAGTCCCAGCTGAGACCGTCATTGCTTCCACTAACTTGTGCTAGGCTCTTCTCTGTCTTATTTCCTGTCGACCACACTTGCTCAACTCTTGTTCTCTACCGACCCCAACATGATTAGGGTATCCGAGCCCTAGGGAGTCTCTTCCTTTTGCAACTTCATTGGCCCTGGTTTATTTATTTTTTCTGATATCCTGAGGAGGCAGCCTTGTTTTTATTTTCATGTTATTTCCTGTCTTTTGCTCATGCCCCCCTCAAGAAGGTAGGGTGTATTTAGCCCCACTACTTGCAGTGCACTCTGCCTATGGCTACACCCTCAAGGGCTGATCAGTTTGGAAGTTGGCAACCCCAAGGGATTTCTGAGCTGAGTCCAGTTTACCTCCATTACCTCTGGGGCAAAGCCTCTCCTAGTATACTTTTTTATCTGCCTTTCATGGCTCTCCTTCCTTCCAACTCCCTCAATCCACATGCTTGAGGGTTGAGGGCCATTTTTTATTCCTTCTGTTCTTTATTTGACCTATTGTTTTCCATTTCTTCTTCTAGTATATAAGCGTGTAGTAGCTTAGAATTAATTTTCATCTTTACGATGACCCAAACCATTGAGGGTCGCTGTAGAACGCTTCTCTCTTGTCCAAAGGACAGCATGTTGAATTCCTCACTGGCTCATGAATTTTATACTTTGTTCACTTAGTTCTCATGGCTTTGAAACTGGCTGTCTGTAACGTGATCATTATTCATTTTAACTTCAGCGTACTAAACTAATTTTAAATTAGTTAATTTTAAATTAATTATTTTAAATTCAGATTTGTGTTTCACAGTAAACACAATGATTATTCTCCGTTTAAAACAAGCCATACCATTCTTTTTCTAACATGATAGCTTATACGTGGGCATGGAAAGTAGTATAATCATCAGCTAAGGATTCAATTTCCATTACCTACACCTCTCATGGTATGCCAATTCGTTAAACTATAGAAAACGTTTCTATATGTTCTGTTACATTATTATTTCACCATCTCACCGTGTAGTGGTTAACCTACTTGGTTGTCAACCCTAAGGTCTTGTCTTCCAACCCCGACTATACCATGACATTCATTTCAAGGTTGCCATAAGCTTCACTAAGCCTTTGTCAAACCTAACAACGATCTAGTCATGTGCATAGCATGTCCGCTATCAAGCAAATGAGTAATATGAAACTTACTGACAAGGTCGCTGTGCTGTTATCAGCAAGGCACACTACGCAAACCAAAGCCAGAGTCTCTGTGCAGATTCAACACAGCGGTAGTAGGCAAGCATATGTTTGTTTAAAAATCATCATGAATATAGCTCCACTGTCACTACAGAGGCCCCGGTTCGATTTTTTTTCACAAGGCTGCAACAGGGTAGACTGAGTCTTGACAGGTAAAACTTTTTGGGGTCCATTCGTGAACCAGGGTAAAGGGTTGGCCATCCTGACTTCTTCAACACCTCAAACCAATGTTTACTATTACTGGTGAGTTATCATTTTTTCTTTCTTCGGCTTTTCCCAATTATTTTGAGTCGCCGGAGCCAACCAGGCTCATTTTGGTTTTGGCCGGGGATTTAAGGCCGAATGCCCTTCCTGACGCCACGTGATTTTTTTCAGGTGAAAATTCCAACCCCCGCCGTCACCGGGATTTGAACCCCACCTGCCCGAGTAAAGACGAGCAGCTAAGCACCTGCGCCATCACGCTCCCCACAGGTTAGTTATCTATCCGCACATTAATCCATAATTACCTAATAATAATAATAACAACCATCATCATCCATACACATGTCCATTAAAGCATGGTTTCACAAAGATGCTTATGCTTTAAGTGTATAACACGTTTTTTCCCCATAACATGACTATTTACTGTTTTAGGGGTGAAATGAGCAATCAAGGTAAAAGCCCTAATCATCCCCTATTTTTTAAGCTAACACACCTAATTTTAGGGTTCTTCGTTTCCGAGATAGGGATTTTTCAATTTTGGGGGGTAGTTTCAACCCCCTGCTATTTTTCATCAAAAACAAAAGATCTTAGGTTCATTTATCATTTTTAGGTGTTTAACACGTTTTTTCCCCATAACATGACTATTTACTGTTTTAGGGGTAAAATGATCCATCGAGGTAAAAACCTATATCATCCCCTATTTTTTAAGCTATCACACCTAATTTTAGGATTCTTCGTTTCCGAGATAGGGATTTTTCAATTTTGGGGGTAGTTTCACCCCCCTGCTATTTTTCATCAAAAACAAAAGATCTTAGGTTCATTTATCATTTTTAGGTGTTTAACACGTTTTTCTCCCATAACATGACTATTTACTGTTTTAGGGGTGAAATGATCCATCGAGGTAAAAGCCTATATCATCCCCTATTTTTTAAGCTATCACACCTAATTTTAGGATTCTTCGTTTCCGAGATAGGGATTTTTCAATTTTGGGGGGTAGTTTCACCCCCCTGCTATTTTTCATCAAAAACAAAAGATCTTAGGTTCATTTATCATTTTTAAGTGTTTAACACGTTTTTTCCCCATAACATGACTATTTACTGTTTTAGGGGTGAAATGATCCATCGAGGTAAAAGCCTATATCATCCCCTATTTTTTAAGCTATCACACCTAATTTTAGGATTCTTCGTTTCCGAGATAGGGATTTTTCAATTTTGGGGGGGTAGTTTCACCCCCAAACAGGGAATGTTGCCCCAAGTGCTAGGACCCCTCATACAAGTCCCTAGCATGATTGGTTCGCGAGATATGAACAAAAGTGTCGTTAGGCCCTTTCGACAAAAATGAATCATACACTCAAAAACGGGGCGTCACCCCCCAGGGCTATAATACTGCCTATGGCAAAATCCCATGAGGGGTTCAGAAAATATTAACTAACGTATAGTTAGGTCCTTTTGACAAAACCCGTCCGTGCGCACACATACAAAAAAATATTACTATTTCACCCCCCCGGGTAAGGGTAGTTTTTATTTTGGGGTGAATATACCCCATCCATAGAAAAGGAGAGTTCACCACGAGTCCTACGACACCTCATACGTTTAAATCCGATTTTTGGTTAGCGAAATAGTAAAAAGCCGATGACCTATTAGTTTTTTGGGGTTTATTTCAATACATATTAAAAAAACACTCATTTATAAATCATCATTTAAAAAGCCCGCTCTTTTACAAAAACCGCCAAGTTCGTAGGTATACAAAAATAAATTACTATTTCATCCCCCGGGTAAGGGTAGTTTTTATTTTGGAATGAATATACCCCTTCGATAGAAAAAGAGAGTTCACCACGAGTCCTACGACACCTCATACGTTTAAATCCGATTATTGGTTAGCGAGATAGTCAAAAGCCAATGACCTATTAGTTTTTTTGGTTTATTTCAATACATATTAAAAAAACACTCATTGATAAATCATCATTTAAAAAGCCCGCCCTCTTACAAAACTCCTCAAGTGCGCATGCGCATAAAAAACATTCATCGCCAAAATGTCCAAAAATCGGCAAAAATGTGAAAAACGCATGTTTTGACCCAAAACCCTAAGTTCACCTTTTCGACACCGACATTCCCGTAAAGAGCACAACGAGACGAAATAAACGAATCCAAGCACGCCCTCCTAGCATGACCCGTTTTCCAAAAATCGGCAAAAATGTGAAAAACGCATGTTTTGACCCAAAACCCTAAGTTCACCTTTTCGACACCGACATTCCCGTAAAGAGCACAACGAGACGAAATAAACGAATCCAAGCACGCCCTCCTAGCATGACCCGTTTTCCAAAAATCGGCAAAAATGTGAAAAACGCATGTTTTGACCCAAAACCCTAACTTCACCTTTTCGACACCTACATTCCCGTAAAGAGCACAACGAGACGAAAAAAACGAATCCAAGCACGCCCTCCTAGCATGACCCGTTTTCCAAAAATCGGCAAAAATGTGAAAAACGCATGTTTTGACCCAAAACCCTAAGTTCACCTTTTCGACACCCACATTCCCGTAAAGTGCACAACGAAACGAAATAAACGAATCCAAGCACGCCCTCCTAGCATGACCCGTTTTCCAAAAATCGACAAAAATGTGAAAAACGCATTTTTTGACCCAAAACCCTAACTTCACCTTTTCGACACCGACATTCCCGTAAAGAGCACCACGAGACGAAATAAACGAATCCAAGCACGCCCTCCTAGCATGGCCCGTTTTCCGAAAATCGACAAAAATGTGAAAAACGCATTTTTTGACCCAAAACCCTAAGTTCACCTTTTCGATACCTACATTCCCGTAAAGAGCATGACGAGACGAAAAAAACGAATCCAAGCACGCCCTCCTAGCATGGCTCTTTCCATTCCAAGGTCGCAGGGGCTCACCACTTGCTTTTATAAGCAGCTCCCCCACTACCCCACTACTTTGAAGCAATCAACACTATCGAAAACAACTTAAAATCCAACAATTCGGTAAAAGAAATTGAAGAGATTGTGAGATTACTGAGGGTCGTTCTCAACCAAAACGTGTTTCAATTCGACAATAAAATATACACACAGAGAGAAGGCCTAGCAATGGGATCGCCACTAAGTGGGTTAATCGCTGACATCTTCATCAATGCACTAGAAAATGCGTTCTTAGAAAAGACTTCAACAAAGGGAATAGTAATATGGAAAAGATACGTAGATGATGTAATTTGCATCTACGATACTGAACTAACAAGCGAAGAAACAATTCTCCAATCCATTAATAGCCTTCACCACTCTATCAAATTCACTAAGGAATCCGAAATAGACCGGAAAATAAATTACCTCGATATAACTATTGAACGTAAAGACAACGACCTTTCATATTCCATATTCCGGAAAGCAACACAAACCTCGCATGCAATCGACAATCAGTCTAATCACCCCAGTACGCACAAACTAGCGGGTTTCAACTCAATGGTGCACAGGGCTTTAAACATACCCATGTCAAAAGACAACTATAATAAGGAAATAAGAACAATTATGCAAATAGCTAAGGAAAACAACTTCTCGCCAAGCAAAATAAACCAAATTATAGCCAAACATAAAAATAAAGATAAAACGATTCCCAAACCGGACAGTAATGAGAAAAAATTTGCACGTTTCAACTATGTGAATGCGAATACATATAAAATCACTAACCTATTCAAAAAGCAAGGCATAAAGATAGCTTTCACGACGAAAAACACAACCGCTAGGCACCTCCTAAATAGTAATCTAAATAAACGTGACCCGTATTCAAGGTCAGGGGTATATTCTATAACGTGCCAAGACACCGATTGTCAAGCTAATTACATCGGGCAGAGTGGAAGGCGAGTAGACACACGTTATAATGAACATAGGAATGCGATAAAATACGGAACACATTCAGCCGTGTGCGAACATATGTGTGACGCAGGGCACAGCTTTACCAACATAGAGTCGGACCTTAAAATAATCCATCACGAATCGAAAGGCAGAGCTCTTGACATAAAGGAAGCAATCGAGATACACCTAGCCAAACGAAACAATCCCAACAATCTAAATGAACACACGTTCATGGAGAGCTCACCCCTCTTCACGCTACTAAAAAACACACCCTGTCGGAAACAAAACACAATTTAGCGACACAGCCAAGCTAGATAAAAAAGGGGGGAAATTAGGGGGTTTTTAATAGGTAAATGTTATCTGGATCAGGTGTACGATGTACTTTTCTTCTGCAATAAACCAAGGCCCATATTCGCGGCAGTATTAAAGGTGCCGGGACGTCCTCATAAGACCGTCAACGCTTAGTTCGAATGGGTTATGCTCCACGCGTGGCGAGGGCTAATCCACGGTCTTTAATAGTTGCAGACCCACCTCATTCAATAACATACATCTTATCTAGGTTGGCAACACCTCACATAAACACATCGCGATCACTCCCCACAGCACGTAGGGGTAGGGGGGAGAAGGGAGGGAAAAACCAGTCGTTAAGATAACCACCGCAGTCGACCGCACAGTGAGTTCTAGTAAACACGAAAACTGCGAGTAGCTGTAGTACGGAAGACAATCAGATAAGTAGTTAGCCTAAAATTTTATAGTTTAACCATAGTTTACAACCATATAATCTCTCTTAAAGTACAATCTCCGGATAGCTATCACCATTTAGCATTTCACCTAACATATATACTGGATTTAGCATACACTGACAGTTGCAGTACCAATACTGCAACTAAATAATTGTACATATTGTAAATATTTTCACCTGTATTTCAAACATAGATTTTATAGCCTAAGTGTAATGGATCTGATGATGATCGCTTGACGATCGAAACTGGTCATCCTAGTGTATTATTAATCTCATGTAATTTATTTCAGGATTAGGGCATAACCCATCTCTTTTGGGTACATTCGTGTTGACCGACTGAAAAGCACTAAACACTTGTTTACTAAGGCAACACTGAAAATATGGCTTCAAACACCACAATGTTCACGGCTAGTCAGGCAAATCGTGAAGCCAAGAAATTCAAATCACTCAGGCTTAAACTCATGAATTTAGACAAGTCAATTTGGTTCAACAAAAAATGTATAGAACTAAACCTCACACCTAAATACGTACCAATTAAAACCGTACCGAACACACCAGCCTCGATCATTTCAACTAAACAAGCCAAAGCGCTTTGGATAAAAAACGAATTAAGATTTGCATACATAAGAAAGCAAAAAATTAACCAACAATTATACGACATTCAATTGCAACTAAGTAATTTCTGGCACGCAGCCCAATGGGACAGCTTCACCGAGCACCTACATGACACCATCAAAATCAGAGCAACGAGGAAGCATGAAACGCTAGAAAATAAATTAAGAAAACTAGGAGAAACACAGAACCATCAATCTAACGAACAACACACGAATAACAATGAATTCAATTTCCACAGCAGAGTAAACAACAGAACGAACGTAACCTTTTCTCAAGGTGAAATGAATATGTTAGACAAAGGTTTGAAATACAACTGCACAGACGCACACACGAACCACAATATAAAACAGTTGATCACAGATATTGAGATAGCCAGTCACAAGCTCCCAGCAGAAGACAGGGAATTAACCAAAAATCTCGCCACCAACGAAGCCAAGAAAATCCTCAAACGAGAGGGCGATAGCAATAACATTCAAAACAACAAACAACTCAAAGAAATAAAGTCGTTGAAACAAAAAATAAAAGAACATGACTTAATCATCACAAAAGCAGATAAGGGAAACACTACAGTAATTTTGAACAAAACAGAATACATTGAAAAAACAGTCGAATTCCTAAACAACAACGAAATCAAGGAATTAACAAAAGACCCCACCAACAAATTCCAAAAACAAATAAAAAGTGCGCTAAAAGAAACAGAATACATACTGACCAAAGCCGAAAAATCAAAACTAATAAACATGAACCCGAAAATACCGTCATTGAGGGGACAACCAAAAATACACAAAAAGGAATGCCCAATGAGACCAATAGTCAATTGTAGGAATGCCCCTAATTACAAAATCAGCAAAGAGTTACTAAAAATCTTAAAATGCCGTCTTTCCAACGACAAAAACAACTCTGTAAAGAACACAACAGAACTAGTAACAGCATTGAACACCCTACAAATGAAACCTAGCTTCAGGCTAGTATCCTTCGACGTAACTAACATGTACACCAATATTCCGATTATTGAAGCAATCAACACTATCGAAAACAACTTAAAATCCAACAATTCGGTAAAAGAAATTGAAGAGATTGTGAGATTACTGAGGGTCGTTCTCAACCAAAACGTGTTTCAATTCGACAATAAAATATACACACAGAGAGAAGGCCTAGCAATGGGATCGCCACTAAGTGGGTTAATCGCTGACATCTTCATCAATGCACTAGAAAATGCGTTCTTAGAAAAGACTTCAACAAAGGGAATAGTAATATGGAAAAGATACGTAGATGATGTAATTTGCATCTACGATACTGAACTAACAAGCGAAGAAACAATTCTCCAATCCATTAATAGCCTTCACCACTCTATCAAATTCACTAAGGAATCCGAAATAGACCGGAAAATAAATTACCTCGATATAACTATTGAACGTAAAGACAACGACCTTTCATATTCCATATTCCGGAAAGCAACACAAACCTCGCATGCAATCGACAATCAGTCTAATCACCCCAGTACGCACAAACTAGCGGGTTTCAACTCAATGGTGCACAGGGCTTTAAACATACCCATGTCAAAAGACAACTATAATAAGGAAATAAGAACAATTATGCAAATAGCTAAGGAAAACAACTTCTCGCCAAGCAAAATAAACCAAATTATAGCCAAACATAAAAATAAAGATAAAACGATTCCCAAACCGGACAGTAATGAGAAAAAATTTGCGCGTTTCAACTATGTGAATGCGAATACATATAAAATCACTAACCTATTCAAAAAGCAAGGCATAAAGATAGCTTTCACGACGAAAAACACAACCGCTAGGCACCTCCTAAATAGTAATCTAAATAAACGTGACCCGTATTCAAGGTCAGGGGTATATTCTATAACGTGCCAAGACACCGATTGTCAAGCTAATTACATCGGGCAGAGTGGAAGGCGAGTAGACACACGTTATAATGAACATAGGAATGCGATAAAATACGGAACACATTCAGCCGTGTGCGAACATATGTGTGACGCAGGGCACAGCTTTACCAACATAGAGTCGGACCTTAAAATAATCCATCACGAATCGAAAGGCAGAGCTCTTGACATAAAGGAAGCAATCGAGATACACCTAGCCAAACGAAACAATCCCAACAATCTAAATGAACACACGTTCATGGAGAGCTCACCCCTCTTCACGCTACTAAAAAACACACCCTGTCGGAAACAAAACACAATTTAGCGACACAGCCAAGCTAGATAAAAAAGGGGGGAAATTAGGGGGTTTTTAATAGGTAAATGTTATCTGGATCAGGTGTACGATGTACTTTTCTTCTGCAATAAACCAAGGCCCATATTCGCGGCAGTATTAAAGGTGCCGGGACGTCCTCATAAGACCGTCAACGCTTAGTTCGAATGGGTTATGCTCCACGCGTGGCGAGGGCTAATCCACGGTCTTTAATAGTTGCAGACCCACCTCATTCAATAACATACATCTTATCTAGGTTGGCAACACCTCACATAAACACATCGCGATCACTCCCCACAGCACGTAGGGGTAGGGGGGAGAAGGGAGGGAAAAACCAGTCGTTAAGATAACCACCGCAGTCGACCGCACAGTGAGTTCTAGTAAACACGAAAACTGCGAGTAGCTGTAGTACGGAAGACAATCAGATAAGTAGTTAGCCTAAAATTTTATAGTTTAACCATAGTTTACAACCATATAATCTCTCTTAAAGTACAATCTCCGGATAGCTATCACCATTTAGCATTTCACCTAACATATATACTGGATTTAGCATACACTGACAGTTGCAGTACCAATACTGCAACTAAATAATTGTACATATTGTAAATATTTTCACCTGTATTTCAAACATAGATTTTATAGCCTAAGTGTAATGGATCTGATGATGATCGCTTGACGATCGAAACTGGTCATCCTAGTGTATTATTAATCTCATGTAATTTATTTCAGGATTAGGGCATAACCCATCTCTTTTGGGTACATTCGTGTTGACCGACTGAAAAGCACTAAACACTTGTTTACTAAGGCAACACTGAAAATATGGCTTCAAACACCACAATGCTTATACAAATGTTAATCCACTGGCATCTAATTTACTTCAATTATTTTCATAACCACAAGATAGCAGCTGTGCGAAATTTTAAAATCTCGTTTTTACTTCTTGTGTTCTATTCATGCGATTGAAGTTTGAATACCACACGTACACTATAATCTTCATGTAATAGTACATAAATGAAAATCCAACCTAGCGACCATCTGAAATATTTAGACGGTTCTCAATATCTACGAATCTATCACAACAATCAAACTGAAATTTTGGATGTTGTTGGAGGCAATTAACATGAGTTGGGTATATGAAAATAGGCTGAATAGTTCTTCACGGAACTACTTGTTGTTGATTCATTTAGGGGCTTTGCGATCTCGTGGTCTTGTAGGCATGTGTACTTGGCTGTGTGTTAAATTTTTCTGAATATCTGTGTGAATTTGTAATTTGTAACTTGGGCTTGATTGAGAAGGAGGCAGTCGTGGCCTTAATTTAGGTACCTTCCCAGCAATCAATGGGAGTTGAAATGGGGATCCATGGAAATCTACTTCTAGGTTGACTGAGATGAAAGTCAAACACACCCTTTCCTCAGTTCTGCGTCATAAGGATAAATACTGTAGGTATACCACTTTCTAGCCTTCAGACCAGCAATATTGGTCAGAGTGTTTGCTCTGTCATGTTTATTATTGGAAAGGTTGTGGGGGGAGAGGGACGGCGAGGGGTATAATCTAGGAATACAAATTTTGTGTGTAATGGTATAAATTTTTAAGAATGTTTTAAAAATCAAGAGTTCTGTGGATAATCCGTTCACGTGAGGCTACTGTATTTCATTGGCACGGAGAGGTGATTCAGCCTCAATTTTTTTAACAAACGATCCCATTATTTATGTCAACAGCTGTATCGTTACCAATCGTTCCTCAAATACAAATACACACAAATATTCTACAGGCAGCATTATAAAACACGTAATGAGAAAAATAGTATACAAGGACACGGGGCTGATGATCATGGTGTCATCATTGGTCAACCTTCACACGCCAAACATACAGTAGCTGCTGCTGACTCCTTCTTCCCAGCAGCAGTCAATATGAATATGAACAGTACAAGCGAGTGGAGAAGAGGCACTCCTGTCGGTCGCTAACAACCAGTGTTTGAAGAGGTCAGCAGGAAATGTACTATTGGGGATGGCTCTTGCAAGATGCACTCAGGACCTCGTTTTCTACCCTTCCATAGGTGCTCACAACTTCTTGGGCGTATTTTGGCGACTTAGGGTTCGCAGCTGATCACGGTAGCGAATTAGTTCCTTGTATATTAAAAAGATAAACGATGGTAAGACACACTGCTGTGCAGTTCCATTCTCTTCGTTGCAGCTGGTCACAAAAGCCTAGATGTACGAGGATGCATAGTCCGTCCGAACAGCAAATACAGGGTGATTCTTATTAACGTTTAAAACTCTCTGTAGCGACGTAGATGGCATTGAGACGAGTAATTTGATATAGGACACTTAGGGTCGCAAGTGTCCGGAAATACCTTAAAAGTGAACCACAACTGTTAAACATATGACGTCATCAGGTGAAGGCTACGCTCGAGCGGTCTGGTCCGTGCTCTCTTACGCACACCAAAATATCCAAAGCAAACGTTGAATATCATATCATTCAGGCTCCGAATCTGCGTGTGCGACTTGGGCGCGTGGGGTTCGAGGTTCAAATCATGGGCCTATCCATCAGCTTTCTTTGTTCTCTCTCTTCTCCTTTCAAGTGGAAGCAGGACACGGAACCTGAGTGATATGATATTCAACGTTTACTTTGGTGTGCATAAGGGAGCTTGAGCTGAGCTGAGCCGTCACCTGATGACGACATATGTTTAACAGTTGTGGTTCACTTTTAAGGTATTTCCGGACACTTGCGACCCTAAGTGTCCTATATCAAATTACTTGTCTCAATGCCATCTACGTCGCTGCATAGTCTAGAGTTTTATACGTTAATATGAACCACCCCGTATATGAAATGCTAAGGTATTTGTTTTACAAAACGCAAGCTCTTAAACCAGAGAGAGTTTGAAGATGTGGTTTGTGCCATAATTTTCCAAATCCACTCAATAGTACAGGGACAATGTTGCATTTCTTGAAAATCAAACGAAAATATTTTTATTTTATTATAAAGTTAAACAAATAAACAAAACAATAGCCCCTGTCAGACCTGTGTCACCTCGGGGTGGTTTATACACATTGGACACTCATAAGTAACAGTTCGTAACAAATGAGCATTTGAAGGAAAGAGAATTACCCGCAGCAGTGATTAATTTCACTCTTAATTCACAAGTATCGACAATTTGTTTAAAACGTGCGTTGAAACGAATAGGTCCATGCGAGAATTGTGTCGTGTCGAGTATGGCATAATAGTAAAGATGGGTGGTGGTTTAACTGACGCGAGAGTTTTCGCACAGACCCTCTAATTGTACTTAATGTTGAGTTTTCTATAATCAAAAGCAGAGTGCATTCAACTGAGGTTCGATGGGAGAGTACATCTAGTTATTGCTAGGGCTTATATACTATGCATAAGGAATAGAATGGAAAGGAGAAGCTTGTATTACCACCATCAAAGAGCACTTTGCCCAGGAGTCAAATCAAAGCATATAGAACAGTAACTGTGGGCTGTAAAGTGATTTCACTCGCTTGTAATGTTCATATATTCTTATTGACTGCTGCAGGGAAGAAGGAGTCAGCAGCAGCTACTGTATGTTTGGCGTGTTAAGATAGACCAATGATGACCCATGATGATCAGCTCCGTGTACTTGCATAGTATTTTTCTCATTACGTGTTTAATTATGCTGCCTGTAGAATATTTTTGTGTATTTGTAATTGAGGCTACGATTGGAAACGATACAGCTGTTGACATAAATAATAGGATCGTTTGTTCATGAAATGGAGGCCGAATCACCTCTCCGTGCTATTGAAATACAGTAGCCTCACGTGAACGGATTATTCACGTAACTCTTGATTTTTAAAATATTCTTAAAAATGTATACCATTACAGCACAAAATTTTCATACCTGCATTATATCCCTCGCCTTCCCTCTCCCCCCATAACCTTTCCAACAATAAACATGACAGAGCAAACACACTGACCAATATTGCTGATGACTCCAATTGAAGTTATTTTCAGTTTAGAATGTGATTCCGTGCATTCTGATGAAATCAATGCTAGCAAGAACTTATGATAAGCAATTGAACTCTGAAAGCCCACCTCAGTACCACAATAACATCAAATTACATCCATCCATGTTGTGACTGAAGTTGACTCATCATAATTTTACCAGGATTTAGGACACTCGTGCTGCCAAATTCTGCAGATGATTGATATAAATCAGACAGTGTAACACTCGAATCACTTGTGTCAGATCATAACCCCTAAACACGCACGCTCTGGGGTAAAAATCAACTCCACATAATTGTATTTGCTTATAAAATTCACAAAATAATTTAGCAGCGCCCTGTCCATCTAGGAGGGTTTCCTCCTATATCCCCCGTGGACTCTCACTAAAGATCAGCCAATTATTATTTTGCCAGTGAAGTGTACGTGAGACTGGGAATTGCCAAATTTTACACTGCTTTTAAACGATATTTAATTGCATGTATCTACCAAAAAAGCGGTAACATGCTTTACTTATTTTTATTTTACCATCCAAACACCCAAGTATCTTTAAACAAGTAGTTCCGTGAAGAACTATACAGCCTATTTTCATATATCCTACTCATGTTAATTGTCACTATCAACATACAAAATTTCAGTTTAATTGCTATAACAGATTCGTAGATATTGAGAACCGTCTAAATATTTCAGATTGTCGCCAGGTTAGATTTTATTTTTGTACTATTACATTAATGTTATTGTGTACGTGTGGTATTCAAACTTCAATCGCATGATTAGAACACAAGAAGTAAAAGCGAGATTTTAAAATTACGCACAGCAGCCATCTTGTGATTATGCAAACAATTGTAATAAATTAGATGCCAGTGGATCAACATTTGTATAAGCATTTAACGTGCAACGTTTCACGGCACTCGGATATTTAATTCGCAAGAAACGTCCATTGAAATACTTATACTTCGCGTCGCCGCCATGTTGGATTTGTGCTCACCAGGTTACTGAAGTTCTATAGGTGAACATATGTTCATAGTCTCTATGAACATAAAAAAAAAGTTTGGTTGCTGTAAAAGATTCATAGATATTGAGAACCATCTAAATATTTCGGAAGCTCGCCATTTAGGATTGTTATATGTACAGGCCATAGAGTTATGTACCATTCAAGGACAATTATTGCCTAGGTTCGTTATTCAAACTTTCACTTCGATCGCATGATTACGACACAAGAAATAAAAACTTAATTTTATAATTTCGCACAGTCGTCATCTTGAGGTTATGTAAACAATTGAACAAAATTAGATGCCAGTGCAATAGAATATGTAAAATCATTTACTGTACCACATTTCACTGCGCTCAGAGAGTTAAATCACGAGAAAAGTCTATTAAAATATTTCAAATTCGCTTGGTCGCCATGTTCGTTTTGTACTTAACAGGTTTATGAAATATACATAGGTTAACTTGTATCAGTACCCTTTATCACCGTACAAAATTGCAGGGTGATATCTGTAATAGTTTCGGAGATATAGAATGTCAGTGAAATATTTCGTACAGCCGCCATCTTGAGGTTATGTAAACAATTGAACTAAATTAGACTCCAGTGCATTACAATGTGTATAAACATTTGGTGTACCAAGTTTCATTACGTTTGCATAGTTAAATCGCGAGAAAAATCTATTTAAAAGTCTCAAATTTGCTTGACCGCCATGTTGGTTTTGTAGTCACCAGGTTTTTGAAAGTCTCATAGGTGAACATCTAGTAGTGCCCTTTATCACTGTACGCAATTTCAGGGCGATATTGGTAATAGTTTCGGAGATATTGAATGCTAGTGAAATATTTCGCACAGCCGCCATGTTGGATTGGTGAGATGTAACAAAATTTGAAGGGCACGGTCGAGGTCGCCGGGAATAGTGCTATGAACTTACCGAGTTTCATTGAAATCACTCCAGCCGTTTAGATTTTATTAGGGGGGGACACACACCTCACACACACACACACACACGGACAAAAGGTGATCTCATAAGCCTATTTTTTCAAAATTGAAAATAGGCTAAAAAAATGATAACTAGACTTACAAAATATCGGAAGAAAAATAGAAAAACTATGACATAAGAACAAGATGCGCTTTTTTGTACACTTTAAAGGAAGTAGGAAACTTCTAGTACTTAGGATGCAAAACAACCAGTGACAGACGAAGCAAAGGATACAAAAAGCAGGTTGGCTCAGGCAACGAAAGCATTTCTAGAGAAAATAAAATTGTTGACATCAAATATAGATTTAGGTATTAGGAAGTCATTTTTGGAAGCTTTTGTCTGGATCGTGGCGCTCTATGGAAGTGAAACTTGGACTGATAACGCAGCAGAAAAGATGAGAATGGAAGCGTTTGAAATGTGGTGTTACAGGACAAATATTAAGATCATAAGGGTAACAAATGGAGATGTGCTCAGACGAGTGGGAGAGGAGACATGTCTCTGGTGACAGATAATGAAGAGAAGAGATAGACATGTAGGACACGTTACTAAGACACCCTGGAATAGCAAAATTAGTTCTGGAAGTAAGAGTCACGGACAAGAACTGTAGGGGTAAACCAATGTTGGAATATGTTAAACAGATTACCTGGGGTGTAAGGTGTGGTTGCTATGCAGAGATGAAACGATGAGCTCAGGACAGGGAGGAATGGAGGTCTGCATCAAACCAGTCCAAAGAATGAAAACTCAAACAAAACATCAAATATAGCCAGTTAACGATTGTCCTCTTGAATATAACTGCACCTCGTATCAACTTTCGTTCACGATACAAATCTTCTTTGTCGGAGCAAGGAACCAGCTGAGACCGTGTGCATATAAAGCTTCCTTCCTTACCCCACTAGACCACGGCGGAAATTGTCTCGGAGTATTTAGCGCATAAAACGTGGGTATTATTGCATCAAGCTTGTGAGTATCAGCCGGAGTAATATATTGGTTCCCTCCAAACATAGGGGCTTTCTAGGCAAAGGTATTATTTACGATTGCCTACGTCCCACAGGTTACAAATCTCTCCTTAATCCAGGCGCTATTTTGTAGCTTAGGAAGTAATGCCAGTGAAAATAATTGCCTTGTAAGAATGGTTATAAATATTCATGACGCTAGGAATTAGAGCTGTGTGCGAGATTTCTCAGCAGTAAATTAATAGTCGGTCGACTGGCTCCAGTGATATCACTGCCAGTGTTGTTGTTTCACCATGATACATTTACACTTCCGTCATTTGTTTACTTTGGAAGGAAAGTTCAAGGCCGTTAAAAATCGCTTCTAATGAGGAAGGTAAAGAACTGGTCGCGCTAGGGAGCGAGGGAGCGTGATGGTGCAGTAGTCAAGCTGCCTGCCTCTCATCAAGACGGACCGGGTTCGATTTCTGGCCAATGCATGTGAGATTTAGGAAGTGAAATGTCACGTCCTTTGGTTCGGATTCCACGAAATATTGAAGGTCCCATAGATCATGAACTCGAGATTGACGGTCACGTAAAACTACACTCTTCCTTCCTTTTCCGACAGACAAGCTAGCAAATCGTAATGAGTGTGTTGGTCTCAAATAATCTTGTGTGTCTCGGCTTACTATTCCAGATTCTACGGAGTCAAAGTAAGGGTTATAGGATTTCATGTGTGCTGAATAGTTTTAACGGCAGGATGCTCTTTCTGACGCCAACCACACCAGATTGGTAAATGAGAGTTGAAATGGGTAAAACCAGGCAAGGAGTATAGATGTAACGCAACCTCACTTGATGTGGTTAATTAGGGATTAATGAAGATGGATGGAACCAGGCCAGGGGTAGGAAGGAGGTGGTCGTGGCGCATTCGAAGGTACCATCTCAGAATTTGGATGGAGAAAAAAAATGGGAGAACCATTTGAAGGACAGCGGACGGTAAGGTTCGTACAGCCTACTCTATTTCCAAATCTGGAAAGCCGGCCCCCATGGCCTTGCGCTTGTGTTTCTCATGTGATAGATGTAAGTAACCTACGTATTAGAGTCATTAACTGATTTAAATTGTTGTTGTTGTTTATTAATTTAGATGCTTAGAAATACCATGGTCATGTAACGCTGTGTACTTTGGAGTGGGAGTAATTAGTATTTTAACCTGTGTTATTGTGGTCTCTGTGTTAGTATGTGTACTTGTAACCGAGCCAACAATAGGTAAAAAACGTCCGTGACCTTAATTGAGGTATTATCCCGGCATTCTCCCAGAAGTAGAGGTAGGAAACCACGGACAGCCACTTCGAAGATGGCTCAGGTGGGAATCAAACCCTCTTCTTCTCAGTTTTGCCTAACGAGTCTGAGTGCACCCCGTATTATCTCTCAGACCAAAATGTAATTTCTCGGTAGAGCCGGGAATCGATTCTCGGCTTCAGAGGTAACATCCTTGAATGCTTGCCACTGTGCCTTGATGTGATCATTAGATTGAAAAAAAGAAATCATCGTGGTCGTGTAGAAATATAAAAGAAAATCCAAACTCTCAATGCTGCGATTCGAACCTTCGATCTCCTCATTTCAAGCTCCTTTGTTTAGTTGTGCTGGATGACTTCAATGCGTACAGCTACGATTGAGAGTATTCACATGTTAAAACGTCGCTAAAAGTCACCTGAGACACAATGGAGGGTAGACGTATTCATACGTACGGCCAATCAATACCATACAATGAATTTACAGACAGACTGTACCGATAGGTTTCACACAGATATTATTTATTTTGCCAATAAGTGAAATTAGCAGACCTGGCAACTAGCCATTGCACTCGGATGTGCCATGTTATGTTATTCTCATCGCCAACAATAAGCTGGAAACTATCCCAATTACAGAAATCACAAATTAAACTCGACTTCATGTATATTTCCATTAATTTATTTTGTCCATTCTCACTGGAGACTTGTAACATTGCACGCCACAGCCAATATGTGTTACAAGCTGCAGGTGAGTCAACACGTCTGACACTTTGACCGCATGGGCGAGCTGGAAGTTCGGAGATCGAAGGTTCGAATCCCGGCGCTAACAGTGGGCATTCTGAGAGTTATTTAGGCGGGTTTTTCCACATTTGCATGGATGGCATCTTGTTTCAGCTTCTAGACTACCTGCCCCAATCCTAAATTCCAAAAATTACAACTACACACACTGTAATATTGTCACACAGTTTATTTGACAAACGCAGGACATACCGTACTTAAGTTTAGGGATGGTTGGTTGGTTCTTAAGTTTAGGGGCTGCGACAACGTGGTCATGTAGCCTCGTGTACTTTGGGTATGTGTAGAATCTGTCTGATAACCGGTGTTAATTGTGATGACTGTATTAGTGTGTGTTATCTGTTTTTTAATTTAAGTACAGACTGCAACTTAGAATTTTTCAATTAGTTCCTACTTTTGCCGCAAAGTGCCACCGTCAACGACTACTAGGCCAAGTTCAGAACTTAGCTACCAGACGCCACCACAGTCGGCTCTTGGCAAGGAACGTAGAAACCTAAGAGCGTTGTTTATATTCTTAATCTATCCAATTTAGCTTCAAACAGGTGTAATTAGTGCAAGGTCCTTTCACATGCCATAAATCTATGATATGGGACCGCTGGCTTTACTTCCCCTCCGAAGGAAGGCATACTGAGGGATTTTTAACGCTCTTAAAAGATCCGACGGCTTCGGCTGGGTTTGAACCCGCTATCTTGGGCATAGAAGCTAAGTTTAGGGAGATGGCCAATATGTCCTAGTCATTATATTGAATCAAAAACATCAACATATTAAAAGAAAAAAAATACCGGTCTCGGTGGCCGAGAGCGCTGACGTGCTAGCTCGTGCCTTGCTGACATCTGGAGAATGTGGGTTCGAATCCTATCTCAATTTCCAATTTTAACCACTAGGCAAATGCCGGGACGGTCATTATCAACAGGTCCACGGCCAACTCCCTCTCAAAATTCCTTCCCCGGCCTTTCCTTAATAATTAGACCCAAATTAGTGGTTGCCTGGACAATCGGCCTGTCACCATCCCCAGTTGTATCTACTGCCTAACGCAGGCTGTTCCAAAACCATGAGTTTGAGTATGCGTGCACGCGAGTACTCAGCAGTGATGCTCGGAGTACGGTTGGAGAGGGACTGGGGGCGACAGCCAATTTGTCACTGGATGAAGGTCATAGCGCAAGTCCATGCGCTTCATGCCAGTCTTGATGTATCCACCGCGAAGTGACGGCAGCCCCCCAGAGCAGAGCTGTATTGCATGTTGCAGGTTTACTCACGGAAGGCGGCGAGTACTCCGCTGCTCACGGGCGATCTGCTCGCCTGGAACAGCCTGGCCTAATGTGTTCAGCTCCCAGATACCATCCTTGCGACGGTACAGGAATGATCCTAGCAGCGTCCGAGGATGAAGCCGAGAGATTAAAAAGAAATGTCTGCAATTAGGCTAAGGCACGGAGCGCCTCATGGTGTATGGTTAGCGTTGTTAGCTGTTGCCTCTGTGGCGCCGGGTTTGATTCCAAGATATTTAATTATTTTCCATGCGCAGAGACAATATCCATTCATCCTTGTGAAGATAAGTGAGTGGACCGTGGGTTCTTCATTCATACTGGATGTGGTGTCAGGATGGTCCCTGATTTAAAACCATTTCCCAATCATGGCTTCCATTACATACACAACAATTACACAAATTATAAGCACATTCCACAATTACACGATTATAAGGGACTAAGCCTTAAAAAAAACAATTTTGACATGTGGATAGTTAAGAACGTCGAAATTATCTCTCCTCACGCCCCGAGACGTAGCTGTGCATCTTAAATCGTGTACTTGGGTGTGTGTAGTATCTGTCTGATAATCAGTTTGCTGTGGTGTCCGTAGTAGTCTGTGTAACTGAAATTCAGGCGAAGATTGGAAAGGAGGTGGCCATGGCCTTAGGTTAGGAAACATCCCGGCTTTCCTGGAGTAATAGGTAGCTATGATGTATGTCGTCCTCTTATTCTGTGAAGTAAAAGCTGCTCAACCAATGAAGTAGAATTTTAACACGAATATCGAGTTTATACCTGAGAATTCATAGAACTCTTACTGTTTCAATAATTATAAAGTACACTAGCAGAAGTGCCCGTTCCTCGAACGGTCTTCTGTGTTAACACCAGACATTATCAATTGAGCTACTTTTTCAATGGCTAGCGGTTTGTCATTCCTTCGTAAGTTTATCAGTGCGAAATCAGTTTTCTGGGAAAATCACGCACACTGTTAATTTAAGGGCCTTAAAATGTGGTTTTCGGTGACCCTTTATAGTCTCCCGAATTTTTTGTCTCACATTGAGAAGCGTAACATATGCTTTGGTCGTCCTTCTAGGATAATTTTTAGCCTACTTTCGATTTTTGCAAAAAATGAAAGTAGACTTATGAGATCTACACAGGGCCAAAAATTGTGTGTCTGTCTGAGTGTGTGTGAGAGAGAGAGTGTGTGTGTGAGAGAGTTTGTGTGTGTGTGTGTGTACTCGAAATGTCTGTACCCCGTATCAATTAGAACACGGTAAAACCGATTTGAACGAAATTTGGTACAGAAGTAGCACTAGAAAAGGACACCTCAGTGGCATATTTTATATCGCCACCATTTGGACGAAAACGTAATGGTGGCCACCCAAATGTTAAAAGCTTAAATCAAATTACGACCAACATAATAATCTGATCTCTACCAAATTTTGTAACTTTATACCCTTATGTATGAAGAATAACTTGACCAAACTACAAAGTCATCAGCCCAATACTTCGCGGATGCGGACATGTAAGTGTGCAAATAGATTCCTCCTATCTATTCAAACACGGTTAAACCGAATTGAACAAAATTTGGTACAGAGGTAGCACTAGCAAAAGGCACCTCAGTGTCATGTTTTATATCGCCGCCATCTTGACGAAACGTAATGGCGGCCACCCAAATGTTGAAAGCTTAAATCAAATTACGACCAACCTAATAATCTGATCTCTACCAAATAGTGAAACAACATACTTTTATGTGAGAAGCATATTTTGATCAAACTACAAGATCATCAGCCCAATAGTTTGCAGATGGCGGCCATGTATGTGTGCAAACCGATTCACCCTATCAATTCAAACACGGTGAAACCGAATTGAACGAAATTTGGTGCAGAGGTAGCACTAGCATACAGCACCTCAGTGTCATGTTTTATATCGCCACCATCTTGACGGAAACGTAATGGTGGCCATCCGAATGTTCAAAGCTTGAATCAAATTACGACTAACCTAATCATCCGATCTCCACCAAATTTTGCAACAACATATATTTATATGGCGAACCTCGGTTTACTAAACTACAATGTCATCAGACAAACAGTTTGCAGATGGCGGCCATGTACTGTATGTGTGCAAATAAATTCGCCCTTTCTTTTCAAACACGGTGAAACAGAATTGAACAAAATTAGGTACAGAGGTAGCATTAGCAGAGGGCACCTAAGAGCCATGTTTTATATTGCCGCCATCTTGACGGGAACGTAATGCTGGCCACCCAAAAGTAAAAAGTTTAAATCAAATTACGACCATCCTAATCATCTGATCTCTACCCAATTTTGCAACAACATACTGAACCCAAATTCACCCCAGCTTCAGCCATTGACTGAGTCGAGGATCGAACCGACATGCAAACCTATTGATTTAAGAAGTGGAAAAAGGAATTAGAAATTTATTTTATTCACAGATATGATGTGGGAAATGAATAAAAGCTTTTGGAAAAGTTTTAGGAAAATTTTGGATTATTTGGAAATATATAAATTTGGGAATATTTCAGTGAATAATAATTTAGCCAAGGGAGAGTCATATCATTCGATGCTGAAATATGTCCGAGGCTTCAAGTTAGCACGCTCAAGACCGGTTTTGGTTAGTTGAGTTGACAACAACAAGATTATGCCCACGACCCTATGATAAGAGGCTAGAACAGGGAGGTTTTTGATGATAAACCAACTGCCAATCAGAATGGATCAGATTATTTTTGTGGGAATTGCTATTATATCAAATTTGCTTATATAAAGCGAGATTAGCATTTCTACAGATCCAGAAGAGTTAACGAAATTAATTTTGGAAGAACAGAATTATATATTTATGGATAGGAGAGGAGATATTAGCGAAATTCTGTATAAAAGGACTCGACGAGAGGCTAGAACCCAGTCGAGACTGGCACGTGCGCGATTGCTAGAAGGGAAGAATTCATTCCAACTGTTATTCTTGAAGTGACCGGACCTGTTTGTCAAAGCGTCATGAGTGAGTGCTATAGTAATTGAAAGTGCGGCCAGGAGATTCCACTGGACTACTAGGAGACGGTGCGATTGCCGAGGAAGATATGGAGATCCCGGTGAAAACAGCAAAAGTATTAATTGACTATTGAAAGAAGCAACTTTGAAACATAACGCAGTGAAAGAAGACTTCGATTATACAAGTTATATTTCACAATAGAACGAGCAGCTTTACCATTAACAATCTACAACATTACATCAAAATTTATCCAGAGACTTGTTCAACTATTATTCACCATGATGACAGACTTAAGTCAGAGGGGATATTTGCATTCTACGATTATTGAGAAGATTACAATGAACTACTAAATCATGGAAGGAGATTAATCTACATTATGGAACGGGGAATTCAGAGTTGATCTAGAAGGCTATGGATCGATGTCACGGCTACTGCACAACCAACTTTCAGTGTTCTGAATACACAGTTAATGCTACTCAAATGTCCACTACAATCATGAAGAGATATCAACCAAGGACGCTCAAAGCTAATTTGATGACGAGATGCCACATGAAGAAGAGGGATGGAAGAATTTATCATTGCGGGTTCCAGTGTCTAGACCTCAAGTCGAGAAGATACAAGAGTCAGACTGCGGGGAGACGGGAGAACAAGTGTTCGCGAGCCAAGCAGAGGGAAGCGATCAGCTGAGTGCCACGCTCCAAGCAGCAACTCGATCCAGACGGACGACCAGCGCATGTCAGCTCGAGGGAGAAACATCGAACCTATCCGATGAGGTATTTCAGAGGCAGATCGACGGAAAGGTACAGAATTGACTGTTCCACTATCTCAGTAGTTTGTCGTAGTATTTGCATGTATTTCAAGGGTGACCAATTCATATTTTAGTAGATTTTCTTTTGCATAACTCATGCCATTATATTGTTTATTTTAGAGATTTATTTGTAAATTTTAATATACGTCAACGTGTGTCGTTTTAGACGTAATTTTATTAGCATTTGAACTTAGATATTCCGTCTTAGTATTTCCTTAGGATCGATTTGATGTACTCACTTTTAGCGAAAACTGTTCTATGAAAGGGAATGCTTCGATCGATACATTTGCGTGATAAGCAATTTAATTGCATCTATATTGTTAGAATACACCGTTATTCTAATAAAGCACTACTGTAAATTGCTATAACATTGTTAATAACAATTTTAAAATGTCAGAATTTAATTGCAACCTTTTTAAATTTTATAAATAATAATATAGTACAAGAACAATTCCAATTAAGGAATGTCAACATTATATGACGTTATTTAAGGTCATAAACAAATAATATAACAGTAATAAATGGGAGATAGGATCACATTGTTGACAATGGAAGTCAAGTGATTCCCATAATTAGCAACAATTAATTTGCAATAATCTGCTATAACGAAATTATAGACCAGAACTAGCTGAAGTCTAATTTGTATCGAAACAAGTTTAAATAGGAATAATTGATTCATAAACGTTTACCAGAAGTGGAAGGACGAATACTATTGTTATTATTTTGGTAAAGACGAGCGGACTACCATATTTGATGTTAACACTCTATTGTAACGTGGAAATACAAGATGTTGAAGAGGTTTATACACGAAATGTATTAAATGATAATTAGGTGGAATATTATACAAAGTGCACAGTTGTGAACAAGAATATTATTGATGTTTAAGAGCACGAGGATATTTAACTTAGAGATGAGCAGGTTAGGAGTGCATCATGAACCGTATTACACCGTTAGTGTTTACGTAGTAAGGTCACTGATTCTTCTACACGTTTGCACCAAGATGGGTTTTTGTATTTATGGAATGCCGTGCAGTATTGAGCAAAGTATTACTACAGTGTGTTGAAAAAGTAACTGACATTAGGAGTGTATTTGTGTGTTGTTCACGTCAGTTAGCGTTATTATCAAATCCACGACGTCTAGTATGTAACTGAGTAGTTCCGTCTCGATCGTTGAAACTATTATTATTATTATTATTATTATTCATTGCTGTGACAATTTAGAACAATTATTAACTTAACCGTTTGTTATAAATAGTTCAATTGAATATGAAAGAAACTTAAGTGATACTAGAATTTCATTATTTGTGAATCGGTGTTGGAAAGTATTGTTTGTAAAACAGGAGCGATTATAGATTGACAGATCACGTCAGATCTAGTACAGATTTTTGAAAACAGTGCTGGACATGGCTATTTCATTTATGTAAATATTTTATTATTCTTATAGTTGTTATTTTACTCATTTTATATTCACGTGTGTAACAGATAGATGTATATAGTAGGGCTATGTAATGTAAATAGTATTTCTTTAACGAACAGCTGATGTTAGATCAAGCTGCATTTTGTGTTCGAGTCACAGGGTGACTGTTAAGTTTATCCATTCGATATTTATTTTAGATTGTAACTTTTTGCGACGCAATTCTTATTGAAACTGCATTTTGATGGGTAGAAAGTTTATCTGCCAGCTTAAATGTTTTAATTTATTTTTTATTTAATTTATTGGTGATGGATACGTTACTTGTTCATTACGTTCATTTCGCAATCGACGTGCGATAATACTGCCAATTAGTTACTAGTATTCACGTAGTCTCAACGTCACCGTTCACGCTCGAGATCCGAGATTTTCGAACTACCATTTTGTTTTGGAATTTGATTTGCTAGTAAATGTGTGACTGATTTGTATTGTTATTGGATGACTGTATGCGTCAAGGGTTCCCAAGTCATTCGTCCAGTAGGGAAGTGTTGATGTATCTGGCTGGGTATCGACGTCCTTACAATCCTTTTCCATCTCTGCGGACATGGGTGGTGGCTAATGCGAGATTCGGGCGCATATAGGGTATTTTACTTGGCGCCCAATGTGTGTGGCATCGTCTGCGTTGAGATACCAATGTGTTTGGCATTGTTTGTGTTGGGACACCTATGTGTTCAACGACAGCTTTGCAAAGATATTTGTGGATTTTTGAAATTAGTTAAAAATGCTGATCCCAAATTTTGGAATGTTGTTTAATTAAATAAACACTGACAAATTTGAGGAGTACGATCTTGTTAAGAGATATGTTTGTTGAACCAGCTGATGATATTTTGGTCATTTAAAATTATGAGATAGTTTAATTCATGTTGTTATAACTTAACTTAATTTAGTTAGGGATTGTCAAATGAGAGAGGATCAGTTTACTAAACTACGGATAGTTAAATTTTATGATTTCAGTTTATTAATATTATTAATTTAAGATTATCGAAGTATTTTGTTTTACAATAAACAGTATGAGTTGGTCACTCTGAAATTCCCGTAATGTAGTGTAGATGATACCTTCTGATATCTCAAAGTGTATAAATATGTCGTCGGAATGGATGACCCATATCAGGTCCATTTTGGAAATGATTAAGGCAAACCAGGATCAGCTGACAGGAGATGTCGACGCCCCCATAAACTTACACATGAAAACAGCAAGAAATTAGAAAGGGAAATGAAACAGTCAGCCGCTACAGCTAAATCTGAAATGAAAGCAGAATTGGCTGTAGCTCAATCGAGTCGAGGATCGAACCGACTTGCAAACCTATTGATTTAAGAAGTGGAAATTGGAAATAGAAATTTATTTTATTCACAGATATGTTGTGGGAAATGAATAAAAGCTTTTGGAAAAGTTTTAGGAAAATTTTGGATTATTTGGAAATATATAAATTTGGGAATATATCAGTGAATAATAATTTAGCCAAGGAAGAGTCATATCATTCGACGCTGGAATATGTCCGAGGCTTCATGTTAGCAAGCTCAAGACCGGATTTGGTTAGTTGAGTTGACGAAAACAACAATATTATGCACACGACCCTGTGATAAGAGGCTAGAACAGGGAGGTTTTTGATGATAAACCAACAGCCAAACAGAATGGATCAGATTATTTTTGTGGGAATTGCTATTATATCAAATTTGCTTATATAAAGCGAGATTAGCATTTCTACAGATCCAGAAGAGTTAACGAAATTAATTTGGGAGAACAGAATTATATATTTATGGATAGGAGAGGAGATATTAGCGAAATTCTGTATAAAAGGACTCGACGCGACGCTAGAACCCAGTCGAGACTGCCACGCGCGCGATTGCTAGAAGGGGAGAATTCATTCCTACTGATATTCTTGAAGCGACCGGACCTGTTTTTCAAAGCGTCACGAGTGAGTGCTATAGTAATTGAAAGTGCGGCCAGGAGATTCCACTGGACTGCTAGGAGACGGTGCGATTGCCGTGGAAGTTATGGAGTTCCCGGTGAAAACAGTAAAAGTATTAATTGACTATTGAAAGAAGCAACTTTGAAACATAACGTAGTGAAAGAAGACTTCGATTATACAAGTTATATATCAGAATAGAACGAGCAGCATTACCATTAACTAGCTACAACATTACATCAGAATTTATCCTGAGACTTGTTCAACTATTATTCACCATGATGACAGACTTAAGTCAGAGGGGATATTTGCATTCTACGATTATTGAGAAGATTACAATGAACTACTAAATCATGGAAGGAGATTAATCTACATTATGGAACGGGGAATTCAGAGTTGATCTAGAAGACTATGGATCGATGTCACCGCTACTGCACAACCAACTTGCAGTGTTCTGAAAACACCGTTAATGCTATTCAAATGTCCACTACAAACATGAAGAGATATCAACCAAGGACGCTCAAAGCTACTTTGATGACGAGATGCCACATGAAGAAGAGGGATGGAAGATTTCATCCTTGCGGGTTCCAGTGTCAAGACCTCAAGTCAAGAAGATACAAGAGTCAGACTGCGGGGAGACGCTAGAACAAGGGTTCGCGAGCCAAGCAGAGGGGAAGCGATCAGCTGAGTGCCACTCTCCAAGCAGCAACTCGATCCAGATGGACGACCAGCGCATGTCAGCCCGAGGGAGAAACATCGAACCTATCCGATGAGGTATTTCAGAAGCAGATCGAAGGAAAGGTACAGAATTGACTGTTCCACTATCTCAGTAGTTTGTCGTAGTATTTGCATGTATTTCAAGGGTGACCAATTCATATTTTAGTAGATTTTCTTTTGCATAACTCATGCCATTATATTGTTTATTTTAGAGATTTATTTGTAAATTTTAATATACGTCAACGTGTGTCGTTTTAGACGCAATTTTATTAGCATTTGAACTTAGATATTCCGTCTTAGTATTTCCTTAGGATCGATTTGATGTACTCACTTTTAACGAAAACTGTTCTATGAAAGGGAATGCTTCGATCGATACATTTGCGTGATAAGCAATTTAATTGCATCTATATTGTTAGAATACACCGTTATTCTAATAAAGCACAGCTGTAAATTGCAATAACATTGTTAATAACAATTTTAAAATGTCAGAATTTAATTGCAACATTTTTAAATATTATAAATAATAATATTGTACAAGAACAATTCCAATTAAGGAATGTCAACATTATATGACGTTAATTAAGGTCATGAACAAATGATATAACAGTAATAAATGGGAGATAGGATCACATTGTGGACAATGGATGTCAAGTGATGCCTATAATTAGCAACAATTATTTTGCAATAATCTGCTATAACAAAATTATAGACCAGATCTACCGGAAGTCTAATTTGTATTGAAACAAGTTTAAATATGAATAATTGAGTCATCAATATTTACCAGAAGTGGAAGGACGAATACTATTGTTATTATTTTGGTAAAGAAGAGCGGACTACCGTATTTAAAGGTAACACTCTATTGTAACGTGGAAATACAAGATGTTGAAAAGATTTATAAACGAAATGTATTAATGAAAATTACGTGGAATATTATACAAGGTGTAAAGTTGTGAACAAGAATATTATTGATATTTAAGAGCATTAGGATATTTATCTTAGAGATGAAGAGGTTAGGAGTGCATCATGAACCGTATTACCCCGTTAGTGTTTACGTAGTACGATCACTGATTCTTCTACACGTTTATAGCAAGATGGGTTTTTGTATTTATGGAATGCCGTGTAGTATTAATGTAATGATTATCGTTGAGAGGAAAGGAAAGATGTGTGTCATGTTGAAAGCGTAGTTGACGCTAGCATAAGATTTTGTTCACGTTTATGAAAGGAAAATGAGTATCGCCGTTTGAGCAAAGTATTACTACAGTGTGTTGAAAAAGTAACTGACATTAGGAGTGTATTTTTGTGTTGTTCAGGTCAGTTAGCGTTATTATCAAATCCTCGACGTCCAGTATGCAACTGAGTAGTTCCGTCTCGATCTTTGAAACTATTGTTATTATTATTCATTGCTATGACAATCTAGAACTATAATTAACTTAACCGTTTGTTATAAATAGTTCAATTGAATATGACAGAAACTTAAGTGATACTAGAATTTCGTTATTTGTGAACCAGTGTTGGAATGTATTGTTGTAAAACAGGAGCGCTTATAGATTGACAGATCACGTCAGATGTAGTACAGATTTTTGAATACCGTGCTGGACATGGTTATTTCATTTATGTAAATATTTTATTATTCTTATAGTTGTTATTTTACTCATTTTATATTCACGTGTGTAACAGATAGATGTATATAGTAGGGCTATGTAATGTAAATATTATTTTTTAACGAACAGCTGATGTCTGTTCAAGCTGCATTTTGTGTTCGAGTCACAGGGTGACTGTTATGTTTATCCATTCGATATTTATTTTGGATTGTAACTTTTTGCAACGCAGTACTTATTGAAACTGCATTTTGATGGGTAGAAAATTTATCTGCCAGCTTAAATGTTTTAATTTCTTTTTTATTTAATTTATTGGTGATAGGGAACGTTACATGTTTGTAAATTATTAGTGAATAAATCACAGGCCGTAGTTCTGGTCCGTCTGATTATTTTTAGCCTATTTTCAATTTTGAAAAAAAAATAGGCTTATGAGATCACCTTTTGTCCGTGTGTCTGTGTGTGCGTGTGTGTGTGTGAGGTGTGAGTGTGTGTCCCCTAATAACGTCTGTACGGCTGGAACGATTTCAATGAAACTCGGAAGTTCATAGCCCTACTTCGGGCTACCCCGACCGTGCCCTTCAAATTTTGTTATGACTCACCAATCCAACATGGCGGCTATGCGAAATATTTCACCAACATTCAATATCTCCGAAACTATTCCCGGTATCACCCTGGATTCTTTTACGGTGATAAAGGAAACTACTTGAAGTTCACCTATGTGACTATTGAAAATCTGGTAACTACAAAACCAACATGGCGGCCACGCGAATTCGCGACTTTTAAATAGACGTTTCACGCGATTTAACCAACCAAACGCAATAAAACTTGGTACAGTATATGTTTATACACATTGTAATGCAACGACATCCAACTTTGTTCAATTGTTTACATAGCCACAAGATGGCGGATGTGCGAAATATTTCACCGGCATTCTATATCTCTGAAACTATTACCGGTATCACCCTGAAATTTTGTACGGAGATAAAGGGCACTACTGGAAGTTCATATGTAAGACTTTCAAAAACCGGTTAACTACAAAACGAACATGGCGGCCAAGCGAATTAAAAAATTTAATAGACCTTTCTCGCGATTTAATGTTCCAAACGCAATTAAATCTGTTGCGGGAAATGTTTATACATATTGTAATGCACTGGTATCCAATTTTGTTCAATTATTTACATAACCTCAAAATGGCGGATGTGCGAATTTTAAAATTAAGTTTTTATTTCTAGTGTCGTAATCATGCGATCGAAGTGAAAGTTTGAATAATGAACCTACGTAATAATTTTCCTTTAATGGTGCTTGACTCTATGGGCTATACATTTAACAATCCTACATGGCGACCATCCGAAATATTTAGACGGCTCTGAATATCTACGAATCTATTATAGCAATCAAACTGAATTTCTCTATGTTCATAGGGGCTATGAACTTAAGTTCACCTATAGGACTTTAAATAACCTGGTGATCACAAATCCAACATGGCGGTGACGCGAAGTATAAATATTCACATGGATGATTCTCGCAATTTAACCATCCTAGTGCAGTGAAACTTGGTAAAGTAAATCCTTATACGAATGTTAATCCACTGGCATCTAATTTATTTCAATTGTTTCCATAACCACAAGATGGCAGCTGTGCGAAATTTTAAAATCTCCTTGTTACTTCTTGTGTCCTAATCATGCGATTGAAATTTGAATGCTACACGTACACAATAATCTTCATGCAGCAGTACATAACTCTAGGACCTACATATATAAAATCCAACATGGCGACCATCCGAAATATTTAGTCAATTCTCAATATCTACGAATCTATTACAGCAATCAAACTGAAATTTTGCATGTTCATAGTGGCAGTTAACATAAGTAGGATATATGAAAATAGGCTGTATAGTTCTTCACGGAACTACTTGTTATAGGAACTGATCATCTTTTCATTTCGTAATCGGCGTGCGATAATACTGCCAGTTAGTTACTAGTATTCACGTAGTCTCAACTTCACCGTTCACGCTCGAGATCGGAGATTCTCGTACTAGCATTTTGTTTTGGAATTTGATTTGCTAGTAAATGTGTAACTGATTTGTATTGTTATTGGATGACTGTATGCGTCAAGGGTGCCCAAGTCATTCGTCCAGTAGGGAAGTGTTGATGTATCTGGCTGGGTATCGACGTCCTTACAATCCTTTTCCATCTCTGCGGATATGGGTGGTGGCTAATGCGAGATTCGGGCGAAATACCTTTATGTGAGAAGCGTTCTTTGCCCAAGCTATAAGGTCCAATAGTTTGCATATTGCGGCCATTTATGTGTGCAAATCAATTTCACCTATCAATTCAAACACCGTAAAACTGAAATGAACGAAATTTTTTACAGAGGTAGCACTAGAAATGGGCACCACATTCATGTTTTGTATCACCGCCATTTTGACGGAAACGGAATGGCGACCACCCAAATGCTAACAGCTTAAAGTAAATTACGACCAACCTAATCATTTGATCTCTACCAGATTTAGCAACAACATATCTTTTTGTGGGAAGCATCTTTTGACTGAACTACAAGGTTATCAGGCCAATAGTGTGCAGATAGCGGCCATGTACCCATATGTGTGCAAATCGATTCTCCTCATCAATTCAAACACGGTGAAACCGAATTGAATGATTTTTTTTACAGACGTTGCACTAGCAATGGGCACCTCATATTCATGCTTGTATGTCTACCCCTTATTATTCCCGTTTTTCCAACGGGGTCGGGGATGAGATGCGATGGAAGTCTTTGTGGCGATGGTTTTTACGGCCGGATGCCCTTCCTGACGCCAACCTCATGAAAGGAGTTAATGAGAGATGAAATGAATGATGGTGAATAAAACTGGGCAAGGATGTGAAAGGAAGCGGCCGTGGCCTGTCAGAAGGTACCGTCCCAGCATTTGCCTGGTGTTGAAAATGGGAAACCACGGAAAACCATTTCAAGGACGGCCGACGGTGGGGCTCGAACCCACGCATCTACCGAGTCAGCAGAGAGCTCGGTCCCGTGACCTAATGCTGCGCTTTAGCCAGCGTAGCCACTACTGTCGCTACCTCATATTCATGCTTAATATCCGTATAGCACGTTGTATTTCAACAAGCTACTACAACCAACATTCAAGTACACTCCTTGAAAAGGACATAGAGTGATAACAATACCCATGCATTGAGGAGAAAGTAGGCTATATGTTCTTTACTGATCATCTTGTTATATTTCGCCTATTTTAGCATGAATTTTGAAAAGTATTTCCCTATACCCACCCTTCAATGAAAAGTACGGCGAAGAGATTTATAAATGATTGGTGTATTGACTCTTATGGATACTATATCTAATTTTAGGATGCTCCAAGCATCCGAACACGAGTTATAGGCGTACATAAAGATACACAGAAAGAAAGACAGACAGACAGACATACAATTCCATTAACTACAACTGAACCCTTTACCCTATGTTGGTTAAATGATTCTACTTTTTATTTCTTCAATTAATAAATATTTCAACCAGCATCATGAAAGTAGCCAGACAGTGATGAGGAAATTTGAAGCATTTGTTGGAGACAGTAGGGACATACCTGCATCAGTTTAACAAAGGCTAAGTACTTGAGCTATGAAAAGAAATAGCAGAGTGATGTATCATAAGGACAGGTGTGGCTACCTCAATTTTAGAAGCGACGCGCTGTGAGACATGGTTCTGGTATGTTCATTGTGATATTCGCGCCTAGAAGAAATATGATGCAGTAACGTGAATGGCTGATGAAGAAAATAGACACTCCCAAGACGCCAAGATCTACTAGAAACCGCCAAATTACAGAAAATGGAGAACCAATGAGAAGAGAATGCCTACTTGCGCGCCAACTCTGGCTGGGGTACGCGGTGGCTAATATTCACGCGGGAAATCGCCTAGACAAAATCTCTACGATCGATTCTAGGATTAATGGGCATATTCTTGACCTGTGCAATATTACGAGTTCAGTGATATGTATTTCATTCCTGTATCACAATTACTTCGATAAATTTTTACATAAAATCCCCCTCCATCTAGACCCAAGGGCCAGTTCATTTATAAGTGTGTCGAAGAGCCAAGACATTGACTTTTATTCCATGTGTTGAGGACACTTGACTTTTATTCTGTGTGTTGAGGACACAAGACATTGACTTTTCATTCCGTGTGTCTAGGAGACATGACTTTTATTCCGTGTGTTGAGGACACACTATTATTATTCTGTGCGTCTACAGACATTGACTTTTATTCCGTGTGTTGAGGACACACTATTATTATTCTGTGCGTCTACAGACATTGACTTTCATTCCGTGTGTCTAGGAGACATGACTTTTATTCCGTGTGTCGAGAACACAGGACTTTGATTCTGTTCGTCTGAAAAGATAGACTTTTATTTTATGTGTCGAGGACACAAGATATTCATTGTAAAGTGGTAAAATCAGTGATAGATAGTCATAGTACTATAGTTATAGGGACAGTAGCGTCGAGAATTCGCCAACGAACAGTGACAGGGAATTTAGTACCTGAACAAGCGAATTAAGTAGCCAGACATAAAGTGTATAATAACCTAATTTTTGTATCAGCGCAAGGATGACATCGATGAATGCAGAAGAAGTGTGGAAGTCTCAACAGTCCGTCCAGATGGCTGCTATGAGATAAAGAGCATCCAGTTGGGGAATGGCATCTGATGTTCTTTGACGGGTGACTACAACACGAGATGAGTACAAATAATATTTTATTATTTATTAAATTAACTTATGGTTTATGGGACATATTTTTGTAAATACTTTGCTTGTGTGATTTAATGTAGTATATTTTGTTTGATCTGGCACACTTTTGTTTGGAAGCAGCTCGCACAATGGTAGTTAATGGAAGGTTCTTTTCTTTGTGTTGTGTTAACTAACGTATCTATGTGAACGACCGTGTTCGCCTAGGTTACGAAGTGCGGTTAAAAACGTCTCTCGGAGATATGTCGTGTTTCAGAAGTAGGACTGAATTAATATAATTATATAGTAGATTGGAGGGTAATTAAATGTTATTGAAAATTATTATTGATCAGATTCAGTGTGATTATTGCCTTTGGAGCAATGTAATTTGTGACGAAGAGTACTCAGCTCTATCGTAGGTTTTAAATATTGTGTTAAATGTTTGCGAGCTTTAATTCAGCAGACCCATGTGAAAAGGTGTTATGTCAGTCCCAGATGTGTGTATTGTGAGTATATTGTTGTGGTATTACAAGCGGGAACTTCAGCAGAGACTGATTTCTGTCAGCTTGGTACCAGATTCAAATTGCATCCTTGCGAGGACAATTATGGATATGTGATTATTGTCTGACCATATGTTGAGTGGGAGGAGATGTTAGCGGCTGTTGATTCCTTGAGATAACAGTTCCGCTGGTCGGCTATTTATATACACTGGATGGGGGACATGACTGGTATTGTGGAATGGGTGAGTGAGTTGTTGTCACAAGGGCTGGCTGAGTTTCGCAAGCAGAGCTCATTAGGGAAGTGCAAGTCTGGCTCCCAATTACTTGAAAATAAATATAAATGTGAGAAACTGATCAATGGTAAAATTGTTTAAATAAATGGGAGTTGCCTACGAAACACGATTACCTTCGAAGCGTTTCATTAACATGCAGTTTTGTTAATATAAAGTAATCTTAACCACTCAGGTTGTTTGTTGTTGTTGGTTTATTCTTTGTTTATTGTACATGTCAGTGACTCGTGAGTCACGTGCGGCGCTGTGTTTCCTTGTTGTTGAGCATCCGGCCATTGTGGCAGCTCATTTGGATAAGTGTGTCACCACACTAATAAGGGTCTCAGAGAGATGCCTGTAAATAGTAGAGTTGTAATATGTGTGTCAGAGTTAGATTTAAGGATTTTTATTAATGTTATGCCCATAGCCATAAAGTTGATTTTACGAGATGATTGTTCGTGAGCACCGTGGCTGTTAACCCGTTGTGAACGAATGATCATCCAAGTACTCATTTCTCGTAGATAGTCTCCACGCGAACATAAATTCACATGCAAGATAGTGGAACTTGGATCCATATTTTATTAAAAAAAGGGGAGATCTGTTTGACTCCTCAACGTGATAAATATTCATGTCAGGGGAAAAATTCAGGGAGGATTTTGTTTATTATTTTTTGTTTTATTCTTTTATGCACAAATTAGTTATTAAATCTTGTTATTATCTTACGTTTTGTCTCCTTTCTTTCTTAGTTATAGTTTTCATCCTATAACCCTTGCCTCAGAAAAGCACGTAGTTTGGCGGACGTAAACACCACACTATGAACTGAACGCGACCCCTTGATCTAAGATTCTTGCATAAAACACTGCTATTCTGAAGGGTTCATAGGTGAAAACTGGCGGCCAACGGTGGGGCTATTCACTGTGGTGTAACGGGGAGATTACACATGTCAATAGTGGCGCATTTGAGTAAAACTGGCATGCCGCAAGTGCAGGCAGATA
Organism: Meconema thalassinum; assembly: GCA_946902985.2. NCBI lineage: Eukaryota > Metazoa > Arthropoda > Insecta > Orthoptera > Tettigoniidae > Meconema > Meconema thalassinum. The sequence continues at coordinate 1,536,627,386 of OX336388.2, forward strand.
GGACAGTATTTAATCACCGGGAAGTGATATTTTATTAAAAGTAGTTGAGGCGAAGTGGATACCGCCAAATGTGTGAAAGATAAATTAAAATCAGGAGTTTGCAAAGTAAAATACGGTTCACGTTGTTGTATTTTAAATTAAAGTAAAATTAAGATGTGATACCGGGCGCCCAATAATAAAGTTAAAACTAGATTTGTGTAGAAAGTCAAACTCATGGAAATATTAGGAGGCTGTAGCCTAAAATGACAATTAATACTTTGTTAATTAGTCAGTGTTAATATCAGATCAGGATAACTGTTTAATGACTAAATATGTTCTTGGGGTTAAAATTAAATTGAGTAAAACTAGAACTACTCAGAGATGCAATCAACTAATGGGATTAAAGGTAAAAATAAATGAACTGAGTAGAATAAAGAAATTAAATGTGCATTGGATTTATGTGCGTGTCAAAGGGCATTGGCGTAGGCCATTTCCCATATGTCTCATATATATTGTAAAACATGGCAACGGTGGCGCAGATCCAGGAGATCATTGAAAGTGCAGCGAGGAGAACTCAGGAATTGTTGGATACTAAACTAGCAGAACAGAGTCAATCTATAAACACCAGTATGTTAGAGCAAAGTGAATCGCTAAATACGAAAATGTTAGAACAAAGTGAATCGCTGAACACGAAGTTATCCGAACAAATAAACACTAAATTATCAGAACAGAGTCAATCTATAAACACTAGTATGTTGGAGCAAAGCGAAGCGTTGAATACAAAATTATCTGAACAAATAAATACTAAACTGTTAGAACAAAGTGAATCATTGCGGACACAGTTAAATAACAGTAGAATTGAGCAAAATGAATATCAGGCGGAACAAGCTAGGTTATTAAAGAGTGAAATTAATGACACTATAAATTCGCAGTTAGAGGCGCAAAATAATAAAAACACGAACCAATTAGCTTCGTTAACCGCAGAGATGAAAGAGCACACAAACCAACAGATGTTATTACTGGCCCTTGATGTAAGCAAAAATAATGAGAAACAATTAGAGCAGATTAAACAAATGGAGAGTATTTTCGATAAAAAACTTAGCATTCTCGATGAAACGGTGTTAGCTAAATTAGAGCAGATTGAAATAGCATGCACAATGAATACAAGCGAGGTCAAAATAGCCCAGGATAAGTTGGAAGGTCGATTTAAGGAGATGGAGAAAAGTGGCAGGGTCATTCAACAACAAATATCAGCAGTAGATGAGAACATATCAGGCATAATTAAAGATATGGACCGTCTAGAGATAAAATCAGCGGAACAGTGGAAAAGCTTAGAAACGGAACAAGAACAATTTAAGAGTACATTAGACGAAAGGCTGAGCCAGATAGAAAATAATCAAGATGAAAATAAGAGCCAAATTGAAGAAAAAATAAGCACGATTAAAGAACAGATCAGGAAAGATTGGAAGAAAATGAATATTGATTCTAGAGAGGAAAGATCCACCATTATTAAAACAGTAGGCGAAAACCACACGCGTATTCAAGCTTTGGGGCAAGAGGTAAAAAATAGACTTAAAGAACAGACAGACAGGATCATTAAAGCCGAACTTCGCTCATTAGAACAATCGTCTATATTTAAAACGGGAGCATTGAAAGACAAGCAGGATGACTCACATAGTCCCCAACCCAGCATAGCAGGAAGTCACACTCAAGCAGAGAGCCCATTAACAACAAACACGGAAGGATTTCGTAAGAACGTAGATAGAAGCTCAACACCACAGGACGGTCATCAGCCCACACAACTTATTCAAGTAATTCGCTCAAATGACTACAAGCCGCAGAAATACACCGAAAATTCAGGGGTAACACCGAAGGCCTTTATCAAAGAGATTGAAGACCATTTTAATGACACTGGGGTACCTGAAGCACGCAGATTGAGAATGATGGAGAGATTTTTATCAGGGAATGTTCTCACCTGGTTTTTAAGTTTCAAATACACATTTGGAACCATGTCAGACTTTAACTTAGCGTTTCTGCGCAAATACTGGTCTCCCGCCATACAACAGAGTTTAAGAATGGAGCTTTACTCTAGAAAATACCAAACTACCCAGCAGACAAAATACTCAGATTTCTTTAACATGCAAATGCTAAAATTTCGCGATCTGGATTACCCATTAAACGAATCAGATTTGGTGATGGCAATAGCAAGGCAAATGCCAGTTAATGTACAGCAAGTGCTAGTAGCAGCAAACGTCAGTACGGCCCTACATGCAGAGCAGATATTACGGCAAATAGATGAGACCGCATCTCATAGTCATTTTAGAGGAGGAAGACAGCTGGAATAAGTCAACACTACAGAGGTCGTAAAGACAAAACAGGGAAATACTAAAACGCAGGGTACTAATACGAGCACCTCCACGCCTAGGCGAAACCAGGAAGAAGGGGAAAACAGACCATATCAGCGTAACGAAAATTACTACAACAATAGATACCAGGGCAACAATAGATACCAACAGAGAGGATATCAACAATGGCGTGATAATCGAAGGAATGACAGGCCTTATGGAAGATACGGTGATTATAATGCCAATCAACGATGGAAAGGAAGGAGAGATCAAAATCACGGAGATCAACGTAACTATCGAGATGACTGGGATGATAGGCACGCTCAATCACAAAATTACTTAGAGGAGTTACACGCTAATCAAGGTGGAGAGCTAGGAAGATGGGAAAAGGCCATTGGGAACAGAAAGAACCCAGATACACATACTGAGGAAGCTGGAAGTCTACTGAGACAAGAGGAATATCATGGACATGAGCGACAGAAGGATGATGGGAGTCGAAATGGAGCTAAAAAAAAATGTTAATTTTGGATCAAGGAGACAGTCTCAAAACACAACAGTCGGAAGCTGAAGATGGATGGATAGTAGCGAACATACAAGAATGGATTGCTTTACCAGAAGATTGCCTGGAGGAGACGGTGAAACCACGGAACGATGAAATTAGGCAATTACCCATTATTTACGCAAGGATTGGTGGAATTAATATAAGATGTTTATTGGATACGGGGTCACAGATCAGTCTAGTATCGGAGGCCTTGGTTTGAGAGTTGGGACGGACTCAGAATATTCCTGTAATTCCGGTACCACAGCTCAAAGTGAGGGGTGTTATTCCTGAACGCACCGTTACTTGTAAACGTCAGGCATACTTAGAGCTGAACATATTGGAACATACTTTTGGGCAAACATTCATTATCATGGCAAAGATGAATTTCAATATAATTCTTGGTGCAAATTTCATTTGTGACTATCAAGCAGTGATAGATTTACACAAGAATACAGTCAGTTTTAGAGAATATGACCAGCTGAAAAACGTGGGATTGCATATGGATGAAATCACTACCGGAAGAGATGTAAATTCGTGGGCATTGGAAGCAATATCAGAAGAGACGGAAGAGGAGGTACGAAAGGCGGAAGATAACATCATAGAAGGGGCTGTTGTGGAACTAGATGAGGAGATAGAATCCCAGGAGATATGGTCTTTATTAACAGAAGGAGATGACAGCGATGCACAATTTGAAGAGTTACTACAGGAGTGGCTCAATGACATTCAACTTGGGGGTGAACACAGAAAACAGTTGGAAGAGATGTTAAGGAAGCACAAAACAGTATTTGATACAGTACCTGGGAAAATTTTAAATTTCAAGTACTCTATGCAAGTCGAGGACTGGTCACCTTTCAAAAGCAGATTGTACCCAATTCCTGAAAAATATCGTGGTCAAGTTAAAATCATTATAGATGAGATGTTAGAAGCTGGAGTGAAAAGGAAGACACCTACACCCTATCTAAATGCGATTTTGGCAGTCACAAAACCAAATGGATCTATTACACTTTGTTTAGATGCCAGAAATCTCAACATGAGACTCATTTTTCCTGAGTATGACAGAGCGCCAATTATCAGAGACGTATTAAAAGGCTTTAAAAACAAGAGCATGTATTCATCAGTCGATCTGACGAGCTCGTTCCATCATCTTGAATTGGATGAGAAGTCACAGCTTCTAACTGGCTTCTTATTCGCTAACCAGACATATTGTTTCGTAAGAATGCCTTTTGGGGTCAAAACAGCGGGCGTGCTTTAATCCGAGCACTGGACCGGAACCTAACCGAGGAAGTAAAGGAGATGACGGTGCGATACATTGACGACATTCTGTTGGCATCTGACAACATTGAAACTCACATGGAAAATTTAGATAAAGTATTGGGCAACCTAAAAGCATCGAATTTCAAAGTAAACCTGAAGAAATCGCATTTCTTCAAGAGCGAGATCTTATATTTGGGTCACGTCATTGACAAGGAGGGAGTGAAGCCGAATCCAGCCAAGATCGAAGCGATTAAGAATTTCCCTACACCAACGAGAGTCAAGCACATTCGGGCTTTCTTAGGCGTAACGGGATTCTTTAAAGAAAACTGTCCAGGTTATACGGAGACTGTAGCTCCAATGCAAGAAATGTTAAAGAAAAATAACAAATGGTCATGGAACGCGGAATGTGAGAAGGCATTCCAAGCAACAAAACAGCTATTAGAAAACTGCATTAAATTAGGATATCCAGATTTCAAGCACAAATTCATAATCCAAGCGGATGCTTCACTAATTGGGATAGGTGCTATGCTCTACCAAGAGGATCCAGCTAACCTGCAGCACAAAACATATTTGGCATTTGTCAGCCGAAAATTGCGTAAGCACGAGCGAAATTATACTGTAACCGAGCTAGAATTGTTGGCCATCCTTCATGCGCTCCAACAATGGAAACGAATAATCTATGGTTACCCGATTGTTGTCAGGACTGACCACAAGGCACTAACATTCTTGTTTAAGACGTCAATGGCAAGCGAACGTGTGACACGTTGGTCTATATACATTCAGCAGTTCAGCATTGAAATTGAACATTGTCCAGGGAAGATGAACGTGATACCGGATGCACTCAGAAGGAATCCAGAGCCTGATAATGAAGAAACGGCGATGGTACAACACTTGGAGTTAACACCGAAGGACCGGGAATTCTTGGAGGAGTTACGTGAGATACAGCGAGAACAGGAAGCGGAACCATGGATGATGCTATTAATTAAATACTTCAAAAAGCAACTACCTACAGGAACACCTGCATTTCGAGAAGCGAAAGCCAAAGAAGGAAGATATGTTTATGTCAACAATTTGCTGCACAAATGGGTAGATAATGACCACACCAAGTTACGCATATTAGTACCTGCATCGTTACAACGAGGATTAACATGGCATACGCACGAAAGTTACGGTCACGTGGGCTTAGACAAGTGCGAAGCGACAATAGGAGAGACATTTACATGGCCACGTATGAGAACAACTATATGAGACGTCATTACAACTTGTGACCCGTGTCAGAGAACAAAGCCAAATAATTATTTACTGAGGCAATATCCTAGACCATTGCTACCTCAGAAACCATGTGAGCTACTGGCGGTGGACTGTCTTGGTCCAATTCCGAAGGGAAGGAGAGGTTGCCGTCATTTGCTGGTGTGCATTGATGTATTTTCTAAGTTTGTAGTACTATGCCCGATTCAGAAAACAACATCGAAGCAGGTACTCAGTCGCATTCGTAATAGAGTTATTCCAACCCTTGGAAAACCAGAGTTTATATTATCAGATCACGGCAGTTATTTCACAAGCGCCGAATTCAAGAAAGGAATGGAAGACATGGGTATAAAACATGTTTTAAGCAGTATCCGACATGCCCAAGCTAATCCAAGCGAGAGAGTAATTAAATCTGTAACTGCATATTTGAGAATCTTCATTCCGAACGAACACCACAAATGGGTCGATAAAATTAAGGACGTAGAGACATGCATGAATTCTACCAGGCACGAGTCAACAGGACAAATCCCTATGGTCCTACACAAGAACGAGTATCCAGTAAGAACGTGGAAAAGCATCATTAACTGTCCACAAGATCCCATGATAGCACCAGACCTGAGAATTGAAAGAACGAGAGCATACATGAGAAAACAAGCAGACCGCAGATTACGGCGAGTAAGAAATAAGAGGTTCCACGGTGATCTTGAAGTCAACCAGCTCGTTTTGGCAAAACGACCTGCTACATCGGACCCAGAAAAGAAAATCTTTAGTAAATTCTGCGAGAAATTCATAGGACCCTATTCTATCGTAAGAAACCTTGGAAATAATGCTTACAGAGTGAAAGAATTGAGCACAGGAACAATGTCAGTTTACAACGCTGCCAACCTAAAGAAATATCGTCGAAGTGAACCATGGTAGCGCCGAAATAATGACGCTGTTTGAATATACGGACGTCCTACTATCAACAAAGTCAACGGGGAGCAGTTGAGTACGGCCCGTGATGAACGAGGAAGTAGACTTGTTGTTGACAAACATTAACGAGGCGAGCGAGGTATTGCCGCAGGCATCGAGCGTCACGCAAGATTGGAAGGGGAGAGACAAGCAGGATATGAAAACGAGTAAATGCCATTGAAGACAGGAGCGCCTAGACCAAGTAAGAAAAAGGGGTGATTATGGAAATAAAACAAATTGGCCTACGGAAGTATTGTAAAATTGTCGACTTTATTCCTAAGTTCGAAATTTTGTGAGTGGGAGAGTTGTGAACCCTTTACCCTATGTTGGTTAAATGATTCTACTTTTTATTTCTTCAATTAATAAATATTTCAACCAGCATCATGAAAGTAGCCAGACAGTGATGAGGAAATTTCAAGCATTTGTTGGAGACAGTAGGGACATACCTGCATCAGTTTAACAAAGGCTAAGTACTTGAGCTATGAAAAGAAATAGCAGAGTGATGTATCATAAGGACAGGTGTGGCTACCTCAATTTTAGAAGCGACGCGCTGTGAGACATGGTTCTGGTATGTTCATTGTGATATTCGCGCCTAGAAGAAATATGATGCAGTAACGTGAATGGCTGATGAAGAAAATAGACACTCCCAAGACGCCAAGATCTACTAGAAACCGCCAAATTACAGAAAATGGAGAACCAATGAGAAGAGAATGCCTACTTGCGCGCCAACTCTGGCTGGGGTACGCGGTGGCTAATATTCACGCGGGAAATCGCCTAGACAAAATCTCTACGATCGATTCTAGGATTAATGGGCATATTCTTGACCTGTGCAATATTACGAGTTCAGTGATATGTATTTCATTCCTGTATCACAATTACTTCGATAAATTTTTACATAAAATCCCCCTCCATCTAGACCCAAGGGCCAGTTCATTTATAAGTGTGTCGAAGAGCCAAGACATTGACTTTTATTCCATGTGTTGAGGACACTTGACTTTTATTCTGTGTGTTGAGGACACAAGACATTGACTTTTCATTCCGTGTGTCTAGGAGACATGACTTTTATTCCGTGTGTTGAGGACACACTATTATTATTCTGTGCGTCTACAGACATTGACTTTTATTCCGTGTGTTGAGGACACACTATTATTATTCTGTGCGTCTACAGACATTGACTTTCATTCCGTGTGTCTAGGAGACATGACTTTTATTCCGTGTGTCGAGAACACAGGACTTTGATTCTGTTCGTCTGAAAAGATAGACTTTTATTTTATGTGTCGAGGACACAAGATATTCATTGTAAAGTGGTAAAATCAGTGATAGATAGTCATAGTACTATAGTTATAGGGACAGTAGCGTCGAGAATTCGCCAACGAACAGTGACAGGGAATTTAGTACCTGAACAAGCGAATTAAGTAGCCAGACATAAAGTGTATAATAACCTAATTTTTGTATCAGCGCAAGGATGACATCGATGAATGCAGAAGAAGTGTGGAAGTCTCAACAGTCCGTCCAGATGGCTGCTATGAGATAAAGAGCATCCAGTTGGGGAATGGCATCTGATGTTCTTTGACGGGTGACTACAACACGAGATGAGTACAAATAATATTTTATTATTTATTAAATTAACTTATGGTTTATGGGACATATTTTTGTAAATACTTTGCTTGTGTGATTTAATGTAGTATATTTTGTTTGATCTGGCACACTTTTGTTTGGAAGCAGCTCGCACAATGGTAGTTAATGGAAGGTTCTTTTCTTTGTGTTGTGTTAACTAACGTATCTATGTGAACGGCCGTGTTCGCCTAGGTTACGAAGTGCGGTTAAAAACGTCTCTCGGAGATATGTCGTGTTTCAGAAGTAGGACTGAATTAATATAATTATATAGTAGATTGGAGGGTAATTAAATGTTATTGAAAATTATTATTGATCAGATTCAGTGTGATTATTGCCTTTGGAGCAATGTAATTTGTGACGAAGAGTACTCAGCTCTATCGTAGGTTTTAAATATTGTGTTAAATGTTTGCGAGCTTTAATTCAGCAGACCCATGTGAAAAGGTGTTATGTCAGTCCCAGATGTGTGTATTGTGAGTATATTGTTGTGGTATTACAAGCGGGAACTTCAGCAGAGACTGATTTCTGTCAGCTTGGTACCAGATTCAAATTGCATCCTTGCGAGGACAATTATGGATATGTGATTATTGTCTGACCATATGTTGAGTGGGAGGAGATGTTAGCGGCTGTTGATTCCTTGAGATAACAGTTCCGCTGGTCGGCTATTTATATACACTGGATGGGGGACATGACTGGTATTGTGGAATGGGTGAGTGAGTTGTTGTCACAAGGGCTGGCTGAGTTTCGCAAGCAGAGCTCATTAGGGAAGTGCAAGTCTGGCTCCCAATTACTTGAAAATAAATATAAATGTGAGAAACTGATCAATGGTAAAATTGTTTAAATAAATGGGAGTTGCCTACGAAACACGATTACCTTCGAAGCGTTTCATTAACATGCAGTTTTGTTAATATAAAGTAATCTTAACCACTCAGGTTGTTTGTTGTTGTTGGTTTATTCTTTGTTTATTGTACATGTCAGTGACTCGTGAGTCACGTGCGGCGCTGTGTTTCCTTGTTGTTGAGCATCCGGCCATTGTGGCAGCTCATTTGGATAAGTGTGTCACCACACTAATAAGGGTCTCAGAGAGATGCCTGTAAATAGTAGAGTTGTAATATGTGTGTCAGAGTTAGATTTAAGGATTTTTATTAATGTTATGCCCATAGCCATAAAGTTGATTTTACGAGATGATTGTTCGTGAGCACCGTGGCTGTTAACCCGTTGTGAACGAATGATCATCCAAGTACTCATTTCTCGTAGATAGTCTCCACGCGAACATAAATTCACATGCAAGATAGTGGAACTTGGATCCATATTTTATTAAAAAAAGGGGAGATCTGTTTGACTCCTCAACGTGATAAATATTCATGTCAGGGGAAAAATTCAGGGAGGATTTTGTTTATTATTTTTTGTTTTATTCTTTTATGCACAAATTAGTTATTAAATCTTGTTATTATCTTACGTTTTGTCTCCTTTCTTTCTTAGTTATAGTTTTCATCCTATAACCCTTGCCTCAGAAAAGCACGTAGTTTGGCGGACGTAAACACCACACTATGAACTGAACGCGACCCCTTGATCTAAGATTCTTGCATAAAACACTGCTATTCTGAAGGGTTCATAGGTGAAAACTGGCGGCCAACGGTGGGGCTATTCACTGTGGTGTAACGGGGAGATTACACATGTCAATAGTGGCGCATTTGAGTAAAACTGGCATGCCGCAAGTGCAGGCAGATAGGACAGTATTTAATCACCGGGAAGTGATATTTTATTAAAAGTAGTTGAGGCGAAGTGGATACCGCCAAATGTGTGAAAGATAAATTAAAATCAGGAGTTTGCAAAGTAAAATACGGTTCACGTTGTTGTATTTTAAATTAAAGTAAAATTAAGATGTGATACCGGGCGCCCAATAATAAAGTTAAAACTAGATTTGTGTAGAAAGTCAAACTCATGGAAATATTAGGAGGCTGTAGCCTAAAATGACAATTAATACTTTGTTAATTAGTCAGTGTTAATATCAGATCAGGATAACTGTTTAATGACTAAATATGTTCTTGGGGTTAAAATTAAATTGAGTAAAACTAGAACTACTCAGAGATGCAATCAACTAATGGGATTAAAGGTAAAAATAAATGAACTGAGTAGAATAAAGAAATTAAATGTGCATTGGATTTATGTGCGTGTCAAAGGGCATTGGCGTAGGCCATTTCCCATATGTCTCATATATATTGTAAAACATGGCAACGGTGGCGAAGATCCAGGAGATCATTGAAAGTGCAGCGAGGAGAACTCAGGAATTGTTGGATACTAAACTAGCAGAACAGAGTCAATCTATAAACACCAGTATGTTAGAGCAAAGTGAATCGCTAAATACGAAAATGTTAGAACAAAGTGAATCGCTGAACACGAAGTTATCCGAACAAATAAACACTAAATTATCAGAACAGAGTCAATCTATAAACACTAGTATGTTGGAGCAAAGCGAAGCGTTGAATACAAAATTATCTGAACAAATAAATACTAAACTGTTAGAACAAAGTGAATCATTGCGGACACAGTTAAATAACAGTAGAATTGAGCAAAATGAATATCAGGCGGAACAAGCTAGGTTATTAAAGAGTGAAATTAATGACACTATAAATTCGCAGTTAGAGGCGCAAAATAATAAAAACACGAACCAATTAGCTTCGTTAACCGCAGAGATGAAAGAGCACACAAACCAACAGATGTTATTACTGGCCCTTGATGTAAGCAAAAATAATGAGAAACAATTAGAGCAGATTAAACAAATGGAGAGTATTTTCGATAAAAAACTTAGCATTCTCGATGAAACGGTGTTAGCTAAATTAGAGCAGATTGAAATAGCATGCACAATGAATACAAGCGAGGTCAAAATAGCCCAGGATAAGTTGGAAGGTCGATTTAAGGAGATGGAGAAAAGTGGCAGGGTCATTCAACAACAAATATCAGCAGTAGATGAGAACATATCAGGCATAATTAAAGATATGGACCGTCTAGAGATAAAATCAGCGGAACAGTGGAAAAGCTTAGAAACGGAACAAGAACAATTTAAGAGTACATTAGACGAAAGGCTGAGCCAGATAGAAAATAATCAAGATGAAAATAAGAGCCAAATTGAAGAAAAAATAAGCACGATTAAAGAACAGATCAGGAAAGATTGGAAGAAAATGAATATTGATTCTAGAGAGGAAAGATCCACCATTATTAAAACAGTAGGCGAAAACCACACGCGTATTCAAGCTTTGGGGCAAGAGGTAAAAAATAGACTTAAAGAACAGACAGACAGGATCATTAAAGCCGAACTTCGCTCATTAGAACAATCGTCTATATTTAAAACGGGAGCATTGAAAGACAAGCAGGATGACTCACATAGTCCCCAACCCAGCATAGCAGGAAGTCACACTCAAGCAGAGAGCCCATTAACAACAAACACGGAAGGATTTCGTAAGAACGTAGATAGAAGCTCAACACCACAGGACGGTCATCAGCCCACACAACTTATTCAAGTAATTCGCTCAAATGACTACAAGCCGCAGAAATACACCGAAAATTCAGGGGTAACACCGAAGGCCTTTATCAAAGAGATTGAAGACCATTTTAATGACACTGGGGTACCTGAAGCACGCAGATTGAGAATGATGGAGAGATTTTTATCAGGGAATGTTCTCACCTGGTTTTTAAGTTTCAAATACACATTTGGAACCATGTCAGACTTTAACTTAGCGTTTCTGCGCAAATACTGGTCTCCCGCCATACAACAGAGTTTAAGAATGGAGCTTTACTCTAGAAAATACCAAACTACCCAGCAGACAAAATACTCAGATTTCTTTAACATGCAAATGCTAAAATTTCGCGATCTGGATTACCCATTAAACGAATCAGATTTGGTGATGACAATAGCAAGGCAAATGCCAGTTAATGTACAGCAAGTGCTAGTAGCAGCAAACGTCAGTACGGCCCTACATGCAGAGCAGATATTACGGCAAATAGATGAGACCACATCTCATAGTCATTTTAGAGGAGGAAGACAACTGGAATAAGTCAACACTACAGAGGTCGTAAAGACAAAACAGGGAAATACTAAAACGCAGGGTACTAATACGAGCACCTCCACGCCTAGGCGAAACCAGGAAGAAGGGGAAAACAGACCATATCAGCGTAACGAAAATTACTACAACAATAGATACCAGGGCAACAATAGATACCAACAGAGAGGATATCAACAATGGCGTGATAATCGAAGGAATGACAGGCCTTATGGAAGATACGGTGATTATAATGCCAATCAACGATGGAAAGGAAGGAGAGATCAAAATCACGGAGATCAACGTAACTATCGAGATGACTGGGATGATAGGCACGCTCAATCACAAAATTACTTAGAGGAGTTACACGCTAATCAAGGTGGAGAGCTAGGAAGATGGGAAAAGGCCATTAGGAACAGAAAGAACCCAGATACACATACTGAGGAAGCTGGAAGTCTACTGAGACAAGAGGAATATCATGGACATGAGCGACAGAAGGATGATGGGAGTCGAAATGGAGCTAAAAAAAATGTTAATTTTGGATCAAGGAGACAGTCTCAAAACACAACAGTCGGAAGCTGAAGATGGATGGATAGTAGCGAACATACAAGAATGGATTGCTTTACCAGAAGATTGCCTGGAGGAGACGGTGAAACCACGGAACGATGAAATTAGGCAATTACCCATTATTTACGCAAGGATTGGTGGAATTAATATAAGATGTTTATTGGATACGGGGTCACAGATCAGTCTAGTATCGGAGGCCTTGGTTCGAGAGTTGGGACGGACTCAGAATATTCCTGTAATTCCGGTACCACAGCTCAAAGTGAGGGGTGTTATTCCTGAACGCACCGTTACTTGTAAGCGTCAGGCATACTTAGAGCTGAACATATTGGAACATACTTTTGGGCAAACATTCATTATCATGGCAAAGATGAATTTCAATATAATTCTTGGTGCAAATTTCATTTGTGACTATCAAGCAGTGATAGATTTACACAAGAATACAGTCAGTTTTAGAGAATATGACCAGCTGAAAAACGTGGGATTGCATATGGATGAAATCACTACCGGAAGAGATGTAAATTCGTGGGCATTGGAAGCAATATCAGAAGAGACGGAAGAGGAGGTACGAAAGGCGGAAGATAACATCATAGAAGGGGCTGTTGTGGAACTAGATGAGGAGATAGAATCCTAGGAGATATGGTCTTTATTAACAGAAGGAGATGACAGCGATGCACAATTTGAAGAGTTACTACAGGAGTGGCTCAATGACATTCAACTTGGGGGTGAACACAGAAAACAGTTGGAAGAGATGTTAAGGAAGCACAAAACAGTATTTGATACAGTACCTGGGAAAATTTTAAATTTCAAGTACTCTATGCAAGTCGAGGACTGGTCACCTTTCAAAAGCAGATTGTACACAATTCCTGAAAAATATCGTGGTCAAGTTAAAATCATTATAGATGAGATGTTAGAAGCTGGAGTGATAAGGAAGACACCTACACCCTATCTAAATGCGATTTTGGCAGTCACAAAACCAAATGGATCTATTACACTTTGTTTAGATGCCAGAAATCTCAACATGAGACTCATTTTTCCTGAGTATGACAGAGCGCCAATTATCAGAGACGTATTAAAAGGCTTTAAAAACAAGAGCATTTATTCATCAGTCGATCTGACGAGCTCGTTCCATCATCTTGAATTGGATGAGAAGTCACAGCTTCTAACTGGCTTCTTATTCGCTAACCAGACATATTGTTTCGTAAGAATGCCTTTTGGGGTCAAAACAGCGGGCGTGCTTTAATCCGAGCACTGGACCGGAACCTAACCGAGGAAGTAAAGGAGATGACGGTGCGATACACTGACGACATTCTGTTGGCATCTGACAACATTGAAACTCACATGGAAAATTTAGATAAAGTATTGGGCAACCTAAAAGCATCGAATTTCAAAGTAAACCTGAAGAAATCGCATTTCTTCAAGAGCGAGATCTTATATTTGGGTCACGTCATTGACAAGGAGGGAGTGAAGCCGAATCCAGCCAAGATCGAAGCGATTAAGAATTTCCCTACACCAACGAGAGTCAAGCACATTCGGGCTTTCTTAGGCGTAACGGGATTCTTTAAAGAAAACTGTCCAGGTTATACGGAGACTGTAGCTCCAATGCAAGAAATGTTAAAGAAAAATAACAAATGGTCATGGAACGCGGAATGTGAGAAGGCATTCCAAGCAACAAAACAGCTATTAGAAAACTGCATTAAATTAGGATATCCAGATTTCAAGCACAAATTCATAATCCAAGCGGATGCTTCACTAATTGGGATAGGTGCTATGCTCTACCAAGAGGATCCAGCTAACCTGCAGCACAAAACATATTTGGCATTTGTCAGCCGAAAATTGCGTAAGCACGAGCGAAATTATACTGTAACCGAGCTAGAATTGTTGGCCATCCTTCATGCGCTCCAACAATGGAAACGAATAATCTATGGTTACCCGATTGTTGTCAGGACTGACCACAAGGCACTAACATTCTTGTTTAAGACGTCAATGGCAAGCGAACGTGTGACACGTTGGTCTATATACATTCAGCAGTTCAGCATTGAAATTGAACATTGTCCAGGGAAGATGAACGTGATACCGGATGCACTCAGAAGGAATCCAGAGCCTGATAATGAAGAAACGGCGATGGTACAACACTTGGAGTTAACACCGAAGGACCGGGAATTCTTGGAGGAGTTACGTGAGATACAGCGAGAACAGGAAGCGGAACCATGGATGATGCTATTAATTAAATACTTCAAAAAGCAACTACCTACAGGAACACCTGCATTTCGAGAAGCGAAAGCCAAAGAAGGAAGATATGTTTATGTCAACAATTTGCTGCACAAATGGGTAGATAATGACCACACCAAGTTACGCATATTAGTACCTGCATCGTTACAACGAGGATTAACATGGCATACGCACGAAAGTTACAGTCACGTGGGCTTAGACAAGTGCGAAGCGACAATAGGAGAGACATTTACATGGCCACGTATGAGAACAACTATATGTGACGTCATTACAACTTGTGACCCGTGTCAGAGAACAAAGCCAAATAATTATTTACTGAGGCAATATCCTAGACCATTGCTACCTCAGAAACCATGTGAGCTACTGGCGGTGGACTGTCTTGGTCCAATTCCGAAGGGAAGGAGAGGTTGCCGTCATTTGCTGGTGTGCATTGATGTATTTTCTAAGTTTGTAGTACTATGCCCGATTCAGAAAACAACATCGAAGCAGGTACTCAGTCGCATTCGTAATAGAGTTATTCCAACCCTTGGAAAACCAGAGTTTATATTATCAGATCACGGCAGTTATATCACAAGCGCCGAATTCAAGAAAGGAATGGAAGACATGGGTATAAAACATGTTTTAAGCAGTATCCGACATGCCCAAGCTAATCCAAGCGAGAGAGTAATTAAATCTGTAACTGCATATTTGAGAATCTTCATTCCGAACGAACACCACAAATGGGTCGATAAAATTAAGGACGTAGAGACATGCATGAATTCTACCAGGCACGAGTCAACAGGACAAATCCCTATGGTCCTACACAAGAACGAGTATCCAGTAAGAACGTGGAAAAGCATCATTAACTGTCCACAAGATCCCATGATAGCACCAGACCTGAGAATTGAAAGAACGAGAGCATACATGAGAAAACAAGCAGACCGCAGATTACGGCGAGTAAGAAATAAGAGGTTCCACGGTGATCTTGAAGTCAACCAGCTCGTTTTGGCAAAACGACCTGCTACATCGGACCCAGAAAAGAAAATCTTTAGTAAATTCTGCGAGAAATTCATAGGACCCTATTCTATCGTAAGAAACCTTGGAAATAATGCTTACAGAGTGAAAGAATTGAGCACAGGAACAATGTCAGTTTACAACGCTGCCAACCTAAAGAAATATCGTCGAAGTGAACCATGGTAGCGCCGAAATAATGACGCTGTTTGAATATACGGACGTCCTACTATCAACAAAGTCAACGGGGAGCAGTTGAGTACGGCCCGTGATGAACGAGGAAGTAGACTTGTTGTTGACAAACATTAACGAGGCGAGCGAGGTATTGCCGCAGGCATCGAGCGTCACGCAAGATTGGAAGGGGAGAGACAAGCAGGATATGAAAACGAGTAAATGCCATTGAAGACAGGAGCGCCTAGACCAAGTAAGAAAAAGGGGTGATTATGGAAATAAAACAAATTGGCCTACGGAAGTATTGTAAAATTGTCGACTTTATTCCTAAGTTCGAAATTTTGTGAGTGGGAGAGTTGTGAACCCTTTACCCTATGTTGGTTAAATGATTCTACTTTTTATTTCTTCAATTAATAAATATTTCAACCAGCATCATGAAAGTAGCCAGACAGTGATGAGGAAATTTCAAGCATTTGTTGGAGACAGTAGGGACATACCTGCATCAGTTTAACAAAGGCTAAGTACTTGAGCTATGAAAAGAAATAGCAGAGTGATGTATCATAAGGACAGGTGTGGCTACCTCAATTTTAGAAGCGACGCGCTGTGAGACATGGTTCTGGTATGTTCATTGTGATATTCGCGCCTAGAAGAAATATGATGCAGTAACGTGAATGGCTGATGAAGAAAATAGACACTCCCAAGACGCCAAGATCTACTAGAAACCGCCAAATTACAGAAAATGGAGAACCAATGAGAAGAGAATGCCTACTTGCGCGCCAACTCTGGCTGGGGTACGCGGTGGCTAATATTCACGCGGGAAATCGCCTAGACAAAATCTCTACGATCGATTCTAGGATTAATGGGCATATTCTTGACCTGTGCAATATTACGAGTTCAGTGATATGTATTTCATTCCTGTATCACAATTACTTCGATAAATTTTTACATAAAATCCCCCTCCATCTAGACCCAAGGGCCAGTTCATTTATAAGTGTGTCGAAGAGCCAAGACATTGACTTTTATTCCATGTGTTGAGGACACTTGACTTTTATTCTGTGTGTTGAGGACACAAGACATTGACTTTTCATTCCGTGTGTCTAGGAGACATGACTTTTATTCCGTGTGTTGAGGACACACTATTATTATTCTGTGCGTCTACAGACATTGACTTTTATTCCGTGTGTTGAGGACACACTATTATTATTCTGTGCGTCTACAGACATTGACTTTCATTCCGTGTGTCTAGGAGACATGACTTTTATTCCGTGTGTCGAGAACACAGGACTTTGATTCTGTTCGTCTGAAAAGATAGACTTTTATTTTATGTGTCGAGGACACAAGATATTCATTGTAAAGTGGTAAAATCACTGATAGATAGTCATAGTACTATAGTTATAGGGACAGTAGCGTCGAGAATTCGCCAACGAACAGTGACAGGGAATTTAGTACCTGAACAAGCGAATTAAGTAGCCAGACATAAAGTGTATAATAACCTAATTTTTGTATCAGCGCAAGGATGACATCGATGAATGCAGAAGAAGTGTGGAAGTCTCAACAGTCCGTCCAGATGGCTGCTATGAGATAAAGAGCATCCAGTTGGGGAATGGCAACTGATGTTCTTTGACGGGTGACTACAACACGAGATGAGTACAAATAATATTTTATTATTTATTAAATTAACTTATGGTTTATGGGACATATTTTTGTAAATACTTTGCTTGTGTGATTTAATGTAGTATATTTTGTTTGATCTGGCACACTTTTGTTTGGAAGCAGCTCGCACAATGGTAGTTAATGGAAGGTTCTTTTCTTTGTGTTGTGTTAACTAACGTATCTATGTGAACGGCCGTGTTCGCCTAGGTTACGAAGTGCGGTTAAAAACGTCTCTCGGAGATATGTCGTGTTTCAGAAGTAGGACTGAATTAATATAATTATATAGTAGATTGGAGGGTAATTAAATGTTATTGAAAATTATTATTGATCAGATTCAGTGTGATTATTGCCTTTGGAGCAATGTAATTTGTGACGAAGAGTACTCAGCTCTATCGTAGGTTTTAAATATTGTGTTAAATGTTTGCGAGCTTTAATTCAGCAGACCCATGTGAAAAGGTGTTATGTCAGTCCCAGATGTGTGTATTGTGAGTATATTGTTGTGGTATTACAAGCGGGAACTTCAGCAGAGACTGATTTCTGTCAGCTTGGTACCAGATTCAAATTGCATCCTTGCGAGGACAATTATGGATATGTGATTATTGTCTGACCATATGTTGAGTGGGAGGAGATGTTAGCGGCTGTTGATTCCTTGAGATAACAGTTCCGCTGGTCGGCTATTTATATACACTGGATGGGGGACATGACTGGTATTGTGGAATGGGTGAGTGAGTTGTTGTCACAAGGGCTGGCTGAGTTTCGCAAGCAGAGCTCATTAGGGAAGTGCAAGTCTGGCTCCCAATTACTTGAAAATAAATATAAATGTGAGAAACTGATCAATGGTAAAATTGTTTAAATAAATGGGAGTTGCCTACGAAACACGATTACCTTCGAAGCGTTTCATTAACATGCAGTTTTGTTAATATAAAGTAATCTTAACCACTCAGGTTGTTTGTTGTTGTTGGTTTATTCTTTGTTTATTGTACATGTCAGTGACTCGTGAGTCACGTGCGGCGCTGTGTTTCCTTGTTGTTGAGCATCCGGCCATTGTGGCAGCTCATTTGGATAAGTGTGTCACCACACTAATAAGGGTCTCAGAGAGATGCCTGTAAATAGTAGAGTTGTAATATGTGTGTCAGAGTTAGATTTAAGGATTTTTATTAATGTTATGCCCATAGCCATAAAGTTGATTTTACGAGATGATTGTTCGTGAGCACCGTGGCTGTTAACCCGTTGTGAACGAATGATCATCCAAGTACTCATTTCTCGTAGATAGTCTCCACGCGAACATAAATTCACATGCAAGATAGTGGAACTTGGATCCATATTTTATTAAAAAAAGGGGAGATCTGTTTGACTCCTCAACGTGATAAATATTCATGTCAGGGGAAAAATTCAGGGAGGATTTTGTTTATTATTGTTTGTTTTATTCTTTTATGCACAAATTAGTTATTAAATCTTGTTATTATCTTACGTTTTGTCTCCTTTCTTTCTTAGTTATAGTTTTCATCCTATAACCCTTGCCTCAGAAAAGCACGTAGTTTGGCGGACGTAAACACCACACTATGAACTGAACGCGACCCCTTGATCTAAGATTCTTGCATAAAACACTGCTATTCTGAAGGGTTCATAGGTATGTTCTTTACTGATCATCTTGTTATATTTCGCCTATTTTAGCATGAATTTTGAAAAGTATTTCCCTATACCCACCCTTCAATGAAAAGTACGGCGAAGAGATTTATAAATGATTGGTGTATTGACTCTTATGGATACTATATCTAATTTTAGGATGCTCCAAGCATCCGAACACGAGTTATAGGCGTACATAAAGATACACAGAAAGAAAGACAGACAGACATACAATTCCATTAACTACAACATATAACCAGATATCTAAATACGGGTATATCTACCACACAACATCAAACAAAATCATCCTTACGATGAACCCTTATGTAAACAAAACAAAAATGATTTGTTAAAATGTGCTCTCAAACTAAATTCACCTAACTTGTACTTTCTGACGTGAAATAAAATTGAAAGCCTCGTAGATGAAACGAAATACACGTCACAAAAATACTAACCCTCACCATTATGTTCGGTCCCCATCCAGAGGAAGACCCCTTTCATAAATTATAAAGGGTGGTGGTGCATGAAAATTGAGGTTCTTTAGCCTCAAATGGCCTAAATTCCTAAAAGCCGCTAAAAATGCTGATTCAATTGAGGAATTGTTGAAAATAATATTGCTGTTTGGAGATATAATAGACTTTCTGTACGATATATCGCACGTGAAAATCGTATGATAAGATTCTAGGGTACCCTTTGACCCCCACTTAATTGCATTGATGAATTATACAGTCAAAGTTGGTTCCGTGATAACCTTATAGCCATTTGCAAACTTTCACAGAAATGTAATAAATGGAGTGGCATTGCTTCCTACAGAAATAGAAGGAAAGTTGTATGTCACCCTTGAGATACTGCTGTCATGGTTACCGACTTGCATTCCTTCATTAGTTTATTAAATTAAATTATATTAGATTTCTGGGAATAGCTCAGAAACTGTTGGTTTTAGACCCTTATAATGTAGTTTTCGGGGACCCCTTAGGGCCCCTGAGTTTTGTTTCTGGCACCGAGGGGCTTTGTCTCGTCGTTGTACGCCATAATATAATAATAATAATAATAATAATAATAATAATAATAATAATAATAATAATAATAATATAGGGATATGAATATAATAGACCTTCCGTACCACACCCGCAGGTGTAAATCGAGTGAAAAAGTTCTTGAGTAACCATTGACACCCTTAAGCGAAATTGACGTATTGTTGAATTTTACAGCTTAATTTGGTTCCGTGATAAGCTTCTGGCCGTTTGCAAACTTTCACAGTTATGTAATAAATGAAATTGATTTGGGTCTTACAGCAATAGATGGACCTGAGATTAAGTTGCCATGGTTACCGACTTGCATTCGTTCATTAGTTTCTTAAATGAAATTATTTTTTAGGGAATATCTCAAAAACGGTTGGTTTTAGGGCCTTAAAATGTGGTTTCTCACATTGAGGGGCTGAAAATGAGCTTTGTCTCGTCCTTCTATGCCTATTTCAGCATATATTTTAAGGGGGTAAGCCTCCTTTTATGAGCGGTATTGAGAAGAGTTAAATCAATGATTCGCGTCCTGCATCTGATGGATATCTGTACCAAATATTACGTTGATACACCCAGCCGTTCTCGAGTTATAAGGGTACAAAATTGTGCACAGACAGACAAACAAACGGACAGACAGACGAACATACAGACAGACAGACAAGACTTTTATTTTCGCCCGCAGCCATCATAAAACAGTCTGAAACGCGTAAATAACGCAAATTTCTGTAGAAATTCAGAAAAAAACAGACAAACTTTCATTTTTATATATATAGGGATTATTCTGGATTGTTTCTCTGGCACTTGGGCATACGCTAAAACAGTGGTTCTGAGCCCGTAGAAGTCTGCGAACCACTCAGCCTGAAAATGAATCATGTACGGACCGCCCCTCCCCAATACACCTTATCAGTTGTAACCCTTCCTCAATAACACTTATTTTAAAGATACTTCAATTCAAAACCTGATAGTCATCGCCACGAATACATTCGGACGATTCTCGTTCAACGCACATCGTTTTCGAAATCCCCATTTATTGGCATTTTTTATACGTGCTGGTGGACCCTTTTCTCCCGCGGACCACTCCTGGGGTACTCGCGGACCACCTGTGGTCCACGGACCACTGGTTAAGAACCACTGGGCTAAAACCAGCGTAATATCGAAGCATATTTCACGTCCTTCAGTGTGACAAACAATACGCAGTGGATCCCTATGGAACGCATAAGTAATATTTTAAAACCTTAGAACCACCCATTTTGGAGATATTTCCAGTACAATTGAACAGATCAACGAATGGCCATCCGTAACGATGACAACCAGAGATCGCATTCAATTTTGCTTGTACTATAGCTCTGTAAGAGACAGTGTCGAGCACTGCATTCAAATTCCCTAGAAAAATGCATGTGGTATGTAGAAATGATTACATTTACTATTGGACAAAGCGGAAACATGAACTCGTGACTTACGAATACACCCTATCGGCTGTGTACATGGTGTGACTCAAGACATGTAGGAGATGAGAGGACAGGCGGGGCATCATGAGGAGAAATTTAAAGTAGCATTTCCTGTGCGTGATCTTGCATTGGAGCATAAGACTGTGCTTCTCTCTCATTTAAGCAAGGTAGCATGCAAGTGCGCGTTACAACAGTGTCCGTTATTAGCTCCATCCATGGTCATCAATCAAGGCTACTTGGCCGACTGAGCGCTGTAGGCCTACAAGCTGACACTGCATTTCTTCACGATTAAACTTACATTTATTTGCCATTTATCTGTTAAGCGTTTGTTGGGAGTACAATAGAAATACTGGAGATGGATTTTTGGTTCAAAGAAGTATGCCCTACAGTCTGCAAAATTATCTTTCACCCTTCACAGTATAATATTCCTGACGTGAGTCAATATAATACAAGCGGGCTCTCCAGTTTTATATCTTGACATCGAATATACAGTAGATATAGGTATTAGGAAGCCGTTTTTGAAAGCCTTTGTCTGTAGTGTGGCCCTCTATGGAAGTGAAACTAGGACTGTTGGAGCAGCAGAAAAGAGGAAAATTGAAGCGTTTGAAATGTGGTGTTACAGGAGAATGATGAACATCAGATGGGTAGCGTTACGAATGAAGATGTATTAAGACGAGTGGGAGAGGAGAGATGTTTCTGGTGGTTGCTAATGAAGAAAAAAAGGTAGGTTGGTACGACCCATACTAAGACACCCAAGAATAGCAAACTGAGTAATAGAAGGAAGGGTCGAGGATAAGAACTGTAGGGGTAGACCAAGGTTAAAATTTGTTAAACAGATTGCCTCGGATTTAGGGTGTTTTAGCTATGTAGAGATGAAACGATTAGCTCAGAACAGGGAAGCATGGAGGGCTGTATCAAACCAGTCGAAAGACTGATGACTCAAACAACAGCCCAAGAAAATGTCATTCGAAGGAAATTCCAATAAGGTAATGTGGTAATAATTCGGGTGATTTTCAACCTATCGTTGAATGCTGTATAGGAAACACGGATCTGATTCCCTTGACATTATATCTTAGCACCTGCATAAGATCTGTTTTGTTCTTGCTCATCCCTGAGCCCCCTTTGCGACATTGTTAATTATGAAGGAATGAGCATAGGGACAACAAGTTGTAAGAAAGTTACGCGCTGAATGCAAAGGAACGCCCGACTATTTCTTACTTATTAACAAAGGCATGATAGCCTATATTACCATTATTTATATTAATATTAACTGCCTCATATAGTAGATGATCCCATAAGACTCAATATAGACCTTCACACACATTGGTTTAAGAATTGTTCACAATAGAACTTACACAATCAAATAATTTGTGTTGTTGATCGAATGATATCGGTTGGTTCTTCATTTTAGGGGTTGCAACAACGCGGTCATGCAGTCCCGTGTACTTTGGGTGTGTGTAGAATCTTTCTGATAACCGGTGTTATTGTGATGGCTGTATTAGTGTGTTTTATCTGTAATTCAGGTAAGGACTGCAGGCGATTTCAAGTAGTTCCTACTTTTGGTACCAAATGCTGCCATCAACGACACCTAGTTCCGAACTTGGCTTCTAAATGCCACCACCACTGGAACCTGGTGGGGTACGTTGGAACTACAGAGCGTTAATTAAATCTAACCTACAAATTTGGCTTCACACACTCGTAGTTAGTGGAAGGTTCTTTTACATGCGATAAATCTATGACATGGGCCCGCTGGCTTTACTTCGCCTCTGAAGGAAGGCATACTGAGGGATTTTAACGCTCTTAAAAATCCAACGACTTCTGCCGGTCTTGAACCCGCGATCTTGGGCAAAGAAGATCAGCATGCTACCAACTACGCAACTGAAGCTGCCGAATTATATCGGACACGATTTCTTCAGCACATGATCTTATCGAAGGTTCTTATCTCTAATACACGTTGGCACTGGAAGCTGCTTGAGGAAGCATTCAATCATTTTGGTGATAACATCGCGAGTTATAATGTTTCCAGGTGTTTTAAATTATTATTTTGTTTAATGAGAACAATTTCAGGTTCAGAAGTGTTCTTCTCTTCCATATTTATATCATTCAATGATAACTCCCTAATTAGATGATTGAATCTGATGTTTGGGTCAAAGTTGTTCACCTTATTAGTGTCAATTGTGTACGGTAGCATGTCTACTTTCCCACAACTACTATTATAACTATTATCGGTAATACGTAAATTTCCTCCTTTATTTACTTCGCGATTAAAAATGAAAATATTCCAGACATTACAATTATTATAATTTGTCAAATGTTGGCAAACAAGGCAGAATGAAGATTTAATCATATAATCAGTCAGTTCTACGTGTTCAGCAATTTCGATAATGATAATGATGATGAAGAATGTAAGATAATTGACTCGAAATCCCGGATTAAAACTGGAGGCTCACATTGGCCCGAGGTTTGAAAGAGGGTGGTTTACAAGACTTTGTATATCTTGAAGTAATGTGACTGTGGAATGAATCTGGAACGCAAGTACAATAATGGGAAAAAGTAGGTCTCTCTTCATATTGGTAATAACATAACTACAGGGTTATTACAAATGATTGAAGCGATTTCACAGCTCTACAATAACACGTTAACTTTTGGTGAATTGTGAATGTGCTGCACGAATGCGTGAGGATTCTCTACCGCCCAGATTCGCACATTGTGTCTGTTCACTTCACCATTAAGAAAAAATGTTGCTTCATCACTGAAAACAAGTTTCGCACAGAACGCATCCTCTTCCATGAGCTGTAGCAACCGCGCCGAAAATTCAAAGCGTTTGACTTTGTCATCGGGTGTCAGGGCTTGTAGCAATTGTAAACGGTAAGGCTTCTGCTTTAGCCTTTTCCGTAAGATTTTCCAAACCGTCGGCTGTGGTACGTTTAGCTCCCTGCTTGCTTTATTCGTCGACTTCCGCGGGCTACGCGTGAAACTTGCCCGCACGCGGTCAACCGTTTCTTCGCTCACTGCAGGCCGACCCGTTGATTTCCCCTTACAGAGGCATCCAGAAGCTTTAAACTGCGCATACCATCGCCGAATGGAGTTAGCAGTTGGTGGATCTTTGTTGAACTTCGTCCTGAAGTGTCGTTGCACTGTTATGACTGACTGATGTGAGTGCATTTCAAGCACGACAAACGCTTTCTCGGCTCCTGTCGCCATTTTGTCTCACTGCGCTCTGGAGCCCTCTGGCGGCAGAAACCTGAAGTGCGGCTTCAGCCAAACAAAACTTTATGAGTTTTTCTACGTATCTGTAGTGAGTCGTGACCATATGTCAATGAATGGAGCTACAGTGAATTTATGAAATCGCTTCAATCATTTGTCATAGCCCTGTACATTGGCAATACAGTATGTGATTTTCTGACAGTTTTTGACTGGTACGAACAAAGGGCCGATTGAGGAACGGGTGTTTCGGCTAGTCCTTGATAAGTGTCAAAGATCAGAGATTATTTTGGAAATATATAAATATAAACTGTGTACCTAGGTATATATTGACAGAAAGGTAATTCTAATTATGCAATACACAATTGTCGCTTCCTGGAGCCGAAAGTTTCCGTGATGTCATGTTAAAATTATAATATCGCCTTAGCAATTTCGTACATTATGTTTTACCGATCATCGTAACACATTTCAAATTTCTAGCGCTACTGGGAGTACTGCCCATCCAGTGATTACAGTGAAATCTCTCTGTATATAAAATGACAGTATGTCTGTTTTTTCTGAATTTATAAGGAAATTTGCGTTATTTACGCGTTTCAGACTGGGTGCGCGCGAAAATATTTTTTTGTCTGTCTGTCTGTCTGTCTGATGTCTGTCTGTATGTCCTTCTGTTTCTTTGTCTGTGGACAAATTTGTTCCCTAATAAGTCGAGAACGGCTGGGTGGATCAATGTCAAATTTGGTACAGATATCCATCAGAGGCACGACACTAATCATTGATGTAACTCCTCTCCGTACCTCTCATAAAAGGGGGCCTACCCCCAAAAATACATGCTGAAATCGGCGTAGAAGGACGAGACAAAGCTAATTTTCAGCCTCTCAATGTGAGAAAGAAAACTCGGGGGCCCTAAAGAGTCCTCGAAAACCACATTTTAAGGCCCTAAGAACAGCCGTTTTAAAGATATTCCCAGAAAATTAATTTCATTTAATAAACTAATGAACGAATGCAAGCCGGTAACCATGGCAACAGAATCTCAGAGGTCCTTCTATTGCTGTAAGACGCAATACAATTCCGTTTATTACATAACTGTGAAAGTTTTCAAACGGCTAGAAGGTTATCACGGAACCAAATTAAGCTGTAATATTCATCTATACGTCTAATTCACTTAAGGGCTCAAGGGGTACTGAAGATTTTGTCAGGCGATTTACACCTGCGGGTGTGGTAAGGAAGGTGGGTAGTTTATTAGCTGAGGAATAACCCACCCACCAAGGGAAGATGATTAAGAAAAGGAAGTGGGTTTCGGACTGGAGAAAAAGGATAGAAAAATAGGATGAGAGTTCCACAAAAATTATAAATTTAACTTTAAATACACTTAGAGGCAGTTGCCACTGAAATTTAACTTTTTGATACCTAAAATAGGAACGAGCTTGGTCGAGGCTAACGGGAACCGCAGCTAGGACTTGGGCGGTTTGCAAGAGAGAGGCTTTAGTATATTTCCTCCCAAGCATGTATAAAAGTACTATAGGGAAGGGTGATGGTCTGGCCAGACAGATAGTAAAAGCTTTATTGAGTATGAACGAGGGCATAAACCTAGGAAGAGCTAGGAAAGCCAGGATCCTGCCTAACTGTAATATCAGAGAAATGATGAATCCAAAAACAAATATTTAATTTATTTAACAATTTAAAGAAGTTAATATTTTTGACAATTAAATATTTTGCAATCTTGTTAACAATTTGGGGTCGCAGACCTCCAACAACATTCAGAAATTGCTCCAGGCAAATAACAATTCTTAAGGTTTTAAACCTAGTACTAAAACCTTGATAAGATTTTAAAAAGGCAATGAAATGATTAAAGTTTAAACATTAAATTGAGTACAAGGAGTGTACTATAAGAAATTTCTGAAAGAACATTCTAGAGAGAATAACAAATTCGAAAATATCAACAAGGAAAACATAAAGCATAAAATAGAAGTTACTACAACTTCTTATATTTAAACAGAATTACTATATGAGAATTATACAAAAGAGGGCAGGTCACTTACTGTGAAACCTGAAGAAAGTGAAAAGGAAAGTTCTAGACTTCCCAAGTTTGAGCAGGAGTCACTAGCCAAATGGGACAATTTCCATTTCGTGAAACCCGAACATGACTCGCTCAAGAGTTTAAAGAATTGTTTTCCCTGATTATAGGAAAGGAACAATGTGATTTGAAACTTGTATCACACAAGCAATTATGCAGAATTTAATTAATGTTAAACTAGCAAAGTTGGAAGGGCACCTTGTGAGTGACACCTTATAGAAAGTTACAATTTTATTAATATGGGTGTTTAGTAGAAGGTTGAGGAAAGATCATTGGGATATAGGATCAATGTTCATGGCCGTATTTAATATAACCGGACGATCGCGACGCGGTAGAAACGTGGAGCAAGCACTGTTTATCACTGTAGTCCATGAAGATGGATGCAAAGTTCACTATAGAAACACTAAAGTTCATGAAAAAGAAAGTTATTGCAATTATGGAAATAACTGATTGCACTATATAGGTGAGAGTCTATTTCTTGAAAAAGTTGTGATTTACAATTAAATGCGCCATAGAATGTTCCAACGGGGGAAGAAAGTTCGCTATTGCAGTAACTTAAGGAAGATTCCTCATTTTATCTAGTATTTTCACAAGTGCGTGAAAAATACTTGACGGCAAGACTCGCAGATAGAGTACAAGATCTCGAAGGTTCCAGAACGACCTTAGCAGAAAAATGGGGTTGAGAAAATCCAACGGAGGAACTAGCTTTATAATTATAGACAGCGGGTATTAGGTAATATCCCACGTAGTAAGAGGATTTCTCATTTAAATAGCTTGAGAAAAGCGCTTTTTAGTAAGGTTGGCTTATATAAGCGAAAGCTCAACATGGCAAATCCCACGAAGAATGATTACCGCCCCACAAGTAATCTCACGCTGTCTATAAAATAATCTATAAAAGCATGTAGATAAAATGATGAAGATGAGGTTAAAACCTTTAAAATGGTACTTATCTTGATTTCATGTTGAAGTTGAAGTTTCCTTTGATGACTACCTAGCCAACATGGCGTAGAAGAGTGTGTGCCTCTTGGTTTGAGGAAGCTAGCTCGAGTGGAGCTTTAACTGATCGAGTCAACTGCCGACTGAGAAGTGAGAGCTGCTCAACGGAGCACGGAGGGACCGAGGAAGGGGAAAAGAGTGGGGGGTAGGAGACAAAAGGAGAACATATAAGTATTGCCAATATTGTAACAAAAAAATGATCTCTTGCTGAGCTGGTCTTCAAAGAGTTGATAACAGTTGATACTAGCGCAGCATGGTGAGTAAAGAAGTGGACGTAGTCCTCTTGCTCAAGGAGAAAATAGCTGGCGATGATAACAGGATCTGGTAGCCAAATGGATATGGAATTCCTCTTGCGCGAGGAAGAGTTGAAGAGCTTCAGAGATTCGTTGCTATACGGCGCTAGGTGGGTCATAGAATATATATCTGGAACAGACTCATACAAAATATAAGCGACCTGAACCCCTAAGAGAGAACAGAAGATCACTGTTGGTGTCTGACAAAGAGGAAGGAAAGAACATGCAAAAGCATTGAAAATTATAATCTCAGGTACCGTGTATTCCAAGAATACACCATACTGGGGGGGGGAAACACCAACAGAGAGCAAATAAGCAGTTACACATTTAATGGAAGAGGAGCGATCAAAGACAGGGGTCTTGTAATCGAACCGTTAATGGTCAAGACTCTGACCACCCTGACTCTCCCATCTCTTCCAGGGTAACACTTGGTCACTCTACCGGAAGTCCAGACTAGAGGGGGAGAAACATCCCTAACCAAGACCAAGTCCCCCACTTTAATGTCGGGGCTGGAAAGAAACCACTTCTGCCTCCGTTGCAAGGAAGTTAAATATTCCAAGTTCCATCTCTTCCAAAAAGAATTATGGAGGGCTTCAAGTTTACGCCAAACAATAGGTAGATTAAAATCCCTGTAAGAATTGGGAAGAGGAGGAGGGGCAGAAAGAGAAGTGCCGATAAGGAAGTGACCAGGGGTGAGTGGAAGGAGGTCATCAGGGTCATTAGAAAGCGGAGTTAAAAGGCGAGAATTAACGACACTTTCAATCACGAAATAGCTGGAAGCTGAGAGAAATAAAGCACTAGTAAAGATTACGATACGACGCGAAAGAAGAATTAACAAGTTTAAACAAAGCGTATAGAAACAAGTACATCTATTCAGGACAAGAATATACCAAATAAACAAAGGAACTATGCGAGTAGAAAGCAAGAACGCCATAGGTAACAAACGAGTAGCCATAAACAACGACCTCAAGTTATAATGAGTATCAAAGGGGTTACTCAGAAAAATACTGAAGTCAGCGAGAAACGTGACATAACAAGTATAAATGCAAAAACACATCGAATGTAACGACGAGAAAAAACCAGTTTGTTCATCAATGAAAATTAAGATCGCAAAATATGTAAGCAAAGTGAAATACATGAGCGCGTGAGGAATACGCAACGAAGTTTTGAAACAAGGATCGAAGCAGTTATAGAATACGAGCATGAGTAAGTGGAATACAAAAGCAAGTGCGGCCTTGACCAACATAGTACAACGAGATAAGACATATAAATAGCTGAAAGAGTCCTTAACTGGAACAAGTTTATTTTGGGAAGTAGGTGAACGGCTTCTGTACTTGCAGGAGCGGCTCACTAGACAATGCTTGGCAATCAGCCAAAGTTGAGATAAGAGAAACTTGCTTTGAACTGTGTCAAGCGTACAGGAAATAAACAGTGACTTGACCTTAATCGGGCTTGTATACAAACAAGTCTGACAAGCAAGCAGTTCAAAGTACACAAACACTTGTTGAATCAGCTGTAACTTAAAGCAGACATACAGGTTGGACGACATGCAGTCAATCGTAACTTGGACGTGAAAAAGCGATTTAAAGATATATGAAATAGAGTAGGAAATCAATTTCGCATAATTGAGAGGATCACGAAATCGGACAATTTTCGACAGGAAAAAGCTTAATTCTTCCGAGCAAAGAAGACAAGCTGGGACATTGAGAAGAAGGTTATGCATAAGAATAGTTATTCTTGATGTTAGAGAATTCAGATTTTCAAGCGGTTTCAAAAGCGGCTTCCAATTGTGAGGAAGGAGGGAGGAGCCGACCGTGGCCATCCTTCTACATAGCGAAAGAAGTGAAACATAGCTTACAGCAAAGTGATGGAGACTGATAGCCATGGTTTTACACAAGGGGAAGATAGTTTTCGAGAAAGAGTTCAAGCAATTATCTGCTATAAAAAATGACATGAGAAGGTAAACGAAATAACACAAAGCAAGGCAAACTTGAATTGCCATTTTGTGCGGGAAGAAGGAAAAACCATTTAAACAACTTACAGAGGTAGCGTAGTTGTTCACGATAAGACATCGTTTCGGCAAGTGTTTTTCAAAAATATTGAGATCTGAAACATGAGCGTTCTCTTTTTCAGAAATGGGATTTATGTCAGCCGTAACGAAATGACATTGCGCTTTGGTTTGAACACTGGTATGTTTGATTTCACCAGTAATAACCCAACCAAAATCGGTGTCTCTGGCGACCACGGTTGAAGATAACTTACGTGTTTGTTTGCGAAGGCACTTCCAAAAAACATTGGCACTGAAAAGTACATCAATGGGACCTTGAGCATTAAACTGAGGATCAGCTAACCTTAAGTGCGAAGGAATCTTTAAACAGGAGGTATTAATAGAGTGACTTGGAGTGTCCTTGCCAATACTGGTAAGAATGAGACAGTTTAAATTAAGATTGGTGTTTCTTTGGCAAACGTCTCTGATTTTCAATTTTGAAGACTGCAAGACTTGAGTTTTCAAATTGTCAATGCCGGTCACATTGATAGAAGTAGGCGATGACGAAAGACCTAGTTTTTTAATCAAAGATTGCGAAACAAAGTTGTGCGTTGAAGCGGAATCGAGAAGACCACGGGTTCGAAACCAATTTCCAAATTTATCTTGGAATTCGAATTGTACAGTGGTCAAAAGGGTTTGCGCACTATGAAAAGTTTCGGCGTTGGAAATGCAGGAAGAAGCATTAGTTTGTTCGGAGCTGCTCTGCATGGAGCTTGAAGAGGCGGGTGCCGATGACCTCGATTTATCGTGAACGTGCAATAAAGAATGATGCGTTTTTTTACAATGGAAACAGAGATTTGATGACGTACAGTTCGAAGAAGAATGCTTAGGTGACAAGCAATTGAAGCAATGTTTGCTATTCAAGACAAACTTCCTTCGATCTTCGACAGACAATTCTTTAAAGGATTTGCACAAATACAACGTGTGAAGCTTTTTACAGAGCGTGCATTTTAAAGATTTGTTAAGCGGCCTGATATCTTCTCTTGCATGATTGAAAGAAGAACGGGTTTGCTTGTTCTCGACAGATAGGGGCTGATGTCCCTTTGAAAAAGCAAGGTTTTTCTCGAAAATGTGAGACTGATGATTCGTTTCAACCTTTTCGCACTGAAATGCGAGTGCTGTTAGGACTTGGCATCGGCTGTTAAGAAACGAGATTAAGTGTTCGAAGGAAAATTCTTCCTTGCGAGCGAGTTCAATTTCCCAAGCCTTTAAAGTTGAAAAATCGAATCTTGATGTAGCCAGATGAATGAGTATGGTGTCCCATGTTTGGACAGGCTGCTTGAGTTGGTATAATGCTCTGACATTCAACTGTATAGAGTCCAACAGGTTTCTTAAAGAGGTGACGTCATTAGGTTTGACGGCTGGTAGGTTGAAGAGACAACGTATGTGGCGAGCTACACTCAAGCGTAAATTGCCATATCTCTCTTTAAGGAGATTAAAGGCGATGTGGTAGTTGTCTGCGCTTAAAGGCAGTGACTCCACCAAGGCTAAGGCCTCAGATTCCAAAGACGTACGGAGGAAATAGAATTTATGAATATCGGGGATCTCGATATTTTCATGAATTAGGGAGCAGTAAAGTTCATAAAAAGAATACCATTCACCTTCCTTGCCTGAGAAGTGCGGTAGGCTTATCTTAGGAAGTAACGGTTTCGGTTTGTTCTTGTGAACTGAAGCGGGTGCGAACTGGGCCGGATTGATGACCCTAGTGTCCGGTTCTGAGATATAGCGGATCAATTGGTGGGCCTTTGCAATCCCTTCAAAGTACAAGGGTTCGACCTCGTCCCGATCCGATTGAAGTTCTGGGCAAGCGGATTCAATCTCGGTTTGAATTTGATCATAATAATCATAAGACCGTTCGTACAACTTAAGGCGATGTGTCAAGATGTCTAAATCACACTCGGCGGGATTTAATTTGCTGATGAAATTTCTGAATCTAGTGAGTTGCCCTTTATAGGAAGAACGTCTGGCAATGAGAGTTTCATCTTTTTCAGTAGGAGCCATGACAAAGAGAATAAATTGAAATACAACTCACGAAACTGTAGAACCTTGGAGATGCTGTCAAGTTTGCAGCAGCGAATGGGTAGCAAGACCGGGACACACCAAAGGAGACAGGAGCGGCCTCTTTCCCGTTCACAGGCTTTGCATGATGTAGTTATAGCTGAAAAATCCAAAGAAGATATTAGTAATATGCAAAGTATTGTCAAATGACACTTGACAAACAATAGAAATAAGAAATGGACTCTCCCGGGTTTCTGGTACCAATTTTTGGGTAGTTTATTAGCTGAGGAATAACCCACCCACCAAGGGAAGATGATTAAGAAAAGGAAGTGGGTTTCGGACTGGAGAAAAAGGATAGAAAAATAGGATGAGAGTTCCACAAAAATTATAAATTTAACTTTAAATACACTTAGAGGCAGTTGCCACTGAAATTTAACTTTTTGATACCTAAAATAGGAACGAGCTTGGTCGAGGCTAACGGGAACCGCAGCTAGGACTTGGGCGGTTTGCAAGAGAGAGGCTTTAGTATATTTCCTCCCAAGCATGTATAAAAGTACTATAGGGAAGGGTGATGGTCTGGCCAGACAGATAGTAAAAGCTTTATTGAGTATGAACGAGGGCATAAACCTAGGAAGAGCTAGGAAAGCCAGGATCCTGCCTAACTGTAGTATCAGAGAAATGATGAATCCAAAAACAAATATTTAATTTATTTAACAATTTAAAGAAGTTAATATTTTTGACAATTAAATATTTTGCAATCTTGTTAACAATTTGGGGTCGCAGACCTCCAACAACATTCAGAAATTGCTCCAGGCAAATAACAATTCTTAAGGTTTTAAACCTAGTACTAAAACCTTGATAAGATTTTAAAAAGGCAATGAAATGATTAAAGTTTAAACATTAAATTGAGTACAAGGAGTGTACTATAAGAAATTTCTGAAAGAACATTCTAGAGAGAATAACAAATTCGAAAATAACAACAAGGAAAACATAAAGCATAAAATAGAAGTTACTACAACTTCTTATATTTAAACAGAATTACTATATGAGAATTATACAAAAGAGGGCAGGTCACTTACTGTGAAACCTGAAGAAAGTGAAAAGGAAAGTTCTAGACTACCCAAGTTTGAGCAGGAGTCACTAGCCAAATGGGACAATTTCCATTTCGTGAAACCCGAACATGACTCGCTCAAGAGTTTAAAGAATTGTTTTCCCTGATTATAGGAAAGGAACAATGTGATTTGAAACTTGTATCACACAAGCAATTATGCAGAATTTAATTAATGTTAAACTAGCAAAGTTGGAAGGGCACCTTGTGAGTGACACCTTGTAGAAAGTTACAATTTTATTAATATGGGTGTTTAGTAGAAGGTTGAGGAAAGATCATTGGGATATAGGATCAATGTTCATGGCCGTATTTAATATAACCGGACGATCGCGACGCGGTAGAAACGGGGAGCAAGCACTGTTTATCACTGTAGTCCATGAAGATGGATGCA
This sequence comes from Meconema thalassinum, assembly GCA_946902985.2. Taxonomy (NCBI): domain Eukaryota; kingdom Metazoa; phylum Arthropoda; class Insecta; order Orthoptera; family Tettigoniidae; genus Meconema; species Meconema thalassinum. Next base: position 1,536,661,172 of record OX336388.2, read on the forward strand.
AAGTTCACTATAGAAACACTAAAGTTCATGAAAAAGTAAGTTATTGCAATTATGGAAATAACTGATTGCACTATATAGGTGAGAGTCTATTTCTTGAAAAAGTTGTGATTTACAATTAAATGCGCCATAGAATGTTCCAACGGGGGAAGAAAGTTCGCTATTGCAGTAACTTAAGGAAGATTCCTCATTTTAACTAGTATTTTCACAAGTGCGTGAAAAATACTTGACGGCAAGACTCGCAGATAGAGTACAAGATCTCGAAGGTTCCAGAACGACCTTAGCAGAAAAATGGGGTTGAGAAAATCCAACGGAGGAACTAGCTTTATAATTATAGACAGCGGGTATTAGGTAATATCCCACGTAGTAAGAGGATTTCTCATTTAAATAGCTTGAGAAAAGCGCTTTTTAGTAAGGTTGGCTTATATAAGCGAAAGCTCAACATGGCAAATCCCACGAAGAATGATTACCGCCCCACAAGTAATCTCACGCTGTCTATAAAATAATCTATAAAAGTATGTAGATAAAATGATGAAGATGAGGTTAAAACCTTTAAAATGGTACTTATCTTGATTTCATGTTGAAGTTGAAGTTTCCTTTGATGACTACCTAGCCAACATGGCGTAGAAGAGTGTGTGCCTCTTGGTTTGAGGAAGCTAGCTCGAGTGGAGCTTTAACTGATCGAGTCAACTGCCGATTGAGAAGTGAGAGCTGCTCAACGGAGCACGGAGGGACCGAGGAAGGGGAAAAGAGTGGGGGGTAGGAGACAAAAGGAGAACATATAAGTATTGCCAATATTGTAACAAAAAATGATCTCTTGCTGAGCTGGTCTTCAAAGAGTTGATAACAGTTGATACTAGCGCAGCATGGTGAGTAAAGAAGTGGACGTAGTCCTCTTGCTCAAGGAGAAAATAACTGGCGATGATAACAGGATCTGGTAGCCAAATGGATATGGAATTCCTCTTGCGCGAGGAAGAGTTGAAGAGCTTCAGAGATTCGTTGCTATACGACGCTAGGTGGGTCATAGAATATATATCTGGAACAGACTCATACAAAATATAAGCGACCTGAACCCCTAAGAGAGAACAGAAGATCACTGTTGGTGTCTGACAAAGAGGAAGGAAAGAACATGCAAAAGCATTGAAAATTATAATCTCAGGTACCGTGTATTCCAAGAATACACCAGAAGGTCTATTATATTCTTAGCCCTATATTATATTATTATTATTATTATTGTACAACGACGAGACAAAACCCCTCGGTGCCAGAAACAAAACTCGGTATAAGGCTCCAAAACCAACAGTTTCTGAGATATTCCCAGAAAACCAATTTAATTTAATTTAACAAACTAATGAAGGAATGCAAGTCGGTAACCATGACAACAGTATCTCAAGGGATGACATCCTACTTTTCATCTATTTCTGTAAGAAGCAATGCCATTCCATTTATTACATTTCTGTTAAAGTGTGCAAATGGCTATAAGGTCATCACGGAAACAACTTAGAATGTATAATTCATCAATGCAATTAAGGGGTTCAAGGGGTACCCTGGAATTTTTCACGCGATTTTCACGTGCGTTAGGCCTACTGTATATCGTACAGAAGGTCCATTATATCCCCAAACAGTAATATTATTTTCAAAAATTCCTGAATTGAATCAGCATTTTTTCGGCTTTTATGAATTTGGGCCATTTGAGGCTAAAGAACCTGAATTTTCATGCACCACAAGCCTTTATAATTTATAAAAGGGGTTCACATGTATATGGGGACCTAACACAACGGTGAGGGTCAGATTTTATGCGACGTGTATTGCGTTTCGTCTACGAGGCTTTCAATTTTATTTCAATTCAGGAAGTTCACGTTAGGTGAATTTAGTTTGAGAGCACATTTTAACTAATCATTTTTTTTGTCGACATACGGGTTGATCGTAAGGATCATTTTGTTTGATACTGTGTGGTAGATATACCCACATTTGGATATCTGGGTGATATGTTGTAGACAATGAAATTGTCTGTCTGTCTTTCTGTGTATCATTATGTACGCCTATAACTCGTGTTCGGATGCTTGGTGCATCGTAAAATTAGGTAGACCTATGGTATCCATAAGAGTCAATACACCAATCATTTATATATCCCTTCACCGTACATTTCATAGAAGGGTGGGTAGAGGAAAAAAAATTGAAAATACATGCTAAAATAGGCGAAATATAAAAATTATCCTAGAAAGACGACCAAAGCATATGTTGCGCTTCTCAATGTGAGACATAAAATTCGGGAGTCTATAAAGGGTGTCCGAAAACCACATTTTAAGGCCCTTAAATTAACAGTGTGTGTGATATTCCTAGAATACTAACTTCGCTCTGATAAACTTATGAAGGAATGACAAAGCGCTAACCATTTTAACAGTAGCTCAATTGATAATGTCTGGTGTTAACACCGAAGACCGTTCGAAGAACGGGTACTTCTGATAGTAAGACGAATAAATGAACGCAAGTGTATTCATTGGCATAAGTTCAATAAAATCAACATTTTGTGGAAAGATGGGTGTTAAACATAAATTACGGGATTATTATTATTATTATTATTATTATTATTATTATTATTATAGCTTGCCACGGTGGGTGAGTGGATAGCGTGTCGGTCTACTAACCCCAAGATTGCAGGTTCGCCCCTGACCGTGGTAAGTGATTTTTGAAAGGCGGCAAAAATACGATACGCATGTCATACGATGTTGGCATGTCAAAGAACCCATTTGAATTCAGTAGGCCGAGTTCATAACGGCAAAATTAATCTCGGGAGTTTCCGCCAGCACAAGTTCCTCATTTCTCTACTAGAAAGCGCTATTGTGTTCAAGGAGATTAGATATCTAACATCTAACCTCCTTGACTTTCATAGTCAAGGAACTACGAAATTCGACATGCAAGCTACCCTCTGGGTGTCAAATAGCAAAGCTTTCACCAGGCACCCGAGGCCATACGATATTATTATTATTATTATTAGTATTAGTATTATTATTATTATTGAATATCCAGTACAGCATAGTGCCCTATTTTACCAAATTACATTAGGGCTGTAGTTAATAAGCATATTTTAAAAAGAAAGATTAATTGTTCAATTAGCTATAGATGTGCTGAATGAATGTTAAGAATTGCTTATAACAACAAGGTTTCTTGAAAAATTTACACAATGGTTTATAAAATTCTAGATTACTGAGATAACAACATGAATTTATCTGATTTGGATAAAACAGCTGCACGAATTCCCTCTCCAGGCACATAACTTATTGTGGTATAAATGTGAAAATGTTGTCCAAATCCTACTACTTTTTTATTTCTAAGATTGGGTTCTCGTATAAAGTACATAATATAGATCTTTCATTAAGATAGTAGTTTAAAGGAAGTTCCTGCGTAGGTACAATAGATTTATGCAAGTTTTCTTGATAAATGCACAGATCTGCCATAGTTAATTTTCGAATTGACAATATCATATATTTTCTTGAATATCGGACAGGCTGTTGAAGTAGCAGGATGTTGAGTATTGAGATTTTCCGGAAGGCAAATCACGATATTTCTTTGATTTTGTACTTTGCAATTAACACATTCAATCCTGGTTTTCGGACACTCACTGATATTATGAGCATCTGAACACTCGGAGCAGCACTGTTGTTTATCACAGCTAGAGGAAATATATCCAAAACCAAGGCACTTGTAACATCGAATGACAGAAAAGTATTCACTGAAGTTGCATCGCTTGTATCCTATGTAGAGCTTCTCGCAGCTTTGCAAGGCCTGGAAGATGGCGGGAGTTACCTCTACAACTGCGTACTGCGCGCTGCCATCTCGTGTTTTCCGCATGATGCTCAACCGGAAATTCTCATTAACTTCTTTGACAACTTGTTTTTATCATAGGATTCTGCTGCACTATACAGTCTGTTAATTCATTCTCTGGCAAACTAAGCTCAATATCGTGAATGGTTATCTTGGGATTGATTTTACGAGGAATAGTTATTTTCAGGTGGGGATTGCTAGTTTCCATAGCACTTACCATTGTTTTACACTCATCATCATTCCTCAATTCGACAACTACACTTTTATTACGGGTTTTCTTCCCCCGATTTACACCTATTCGCATTTCCTTAGTATTTGTCGTGGACTGCAGTAACTTTAAGGTTTGTTCAGAGTCTTTCACATCGTTGTCATTTTTGGGAGATATAAAAACAACATGTTTAGTTGCACTAACTACTAGTTTAGGCCTACTTGTAAGTAAAACATCAGCGCAGTTGACATGTTGCTTACCGACATTTGTATCAGGAGAGAGTGTCATCTTCATCAACTGTCCTCGGAATGTATCTATTGCCTGTTTAATCACATTGACTGAAGATAACACTTTTTCACACCAATTCTTATTTGTACGTTTATCTGTTTTCAGAATGTTATATATAAAGTTAATCTCGTTTTCAGCAGAGAGATACAACTCGTCAATATTCACATTCGCCATCTTGTACTTTTTTTTCTAAATTACGGGATATAACCAACAAATCTAAAATATTTTGATAGGAAAAAAGAGAGATCGGCAATTTACTACCAATGATATAATATATTTATTCTATGTCTTACTACGTCTCCCACAAACCCAACCCCTCGTCCTCGTCGTGGGAGATGGGCAACGTAATGAAGTAGGGGATTGCCTGTAGGGGTGAAGTACAGTGGGAAACTTGTGTGCCTCAAGACCGCTACGGTAGCTGTGAACCCTGAAGAAATTACGGCTAACGGGGCTCTGGTGAAACAACCGCTGCCTTGTAGTTTGGAGTTGGTTCTTCAAAGGCTAAGGGAAGAAACCCTGACAGAAAATCAGCCTGGTGCCCCAGGCTTAAGGTGGCAGCCTCTCCAGGGCACTCGGAGGTAGTGGGTTAATCACTCGCTCCTCTTAAATAAACTGATTACGGAAACTGAAGCGAAATTACAAAACCGGACGGATAACCTGATGACGACTTTTGTCATGAAGAGGACTACGAAAATCGGTTTCTGGAATGTGAGGACCTTGATGGAAAAACCAGGCTGAAACAAGTGACACGGGAGATGAGCTATGGGCTGGATATCCTACGATTGAGTGAGGTGAGGTGGCCAGGATTCAGTGAAATACAGACAACAGATGGAATTACATTTCTCTATTCTGGGGGTGATTATGAAGAACACAGGGATGGAGTGGGGTTGCTGCTCAACAGAAATGCAAAGAGAAGCCTTATGGAGTGGAAGCCAATTTCTAGTAGGCTCATGATTGCTAGGTTCAAGACAAAGATCAGGAATGTGATCATCATCCAATGCTATGCGCCTACAGAACAATCGGAGCCAGAGAAGAAGGAAGAATTCTACCAAATGCTGCGAGATGTCACAAGACAAACAAGTAAGAAGGACATTCTCATTGTTAAGGGAGACTTCAACGCGAAAGTGGGCCCAAACAATGATGGGTTGCAGCACATCATGGGTAAACATGGCCTTGGTGAGATGAATGACAATGGGGAGAAATTTACGGAATATTGCGCCAGTCAGGATTTGGTGATGGATGGCACAGTGTTTCCTCATAGGCGGTGCCACAAGGTCACCTGGGTGTCTCCTGATCAAGTCACAGAAAATCAAATTGATCATATCGCGGTGAGCAGGGGGTTCAGAAAAAGCTTGGAAGATATTAGGAACAAGAGAGGAGCGGACGTTGGTAGTGACCATCATCTTGTGGTTGCCAACTTCCGCATGAAGATCGTGGCTGTCCGCCTAAAGTTTAACACTCGGCACAACAAGTTTGATGTGGGCAAGCTAAAGAACCAGCAGAGATTGGACAAATTTAAACTGGAGCTCAGAAATAAATTCCAAGGTTTGGACTCCGAGACAGAGAAGGATGTGGAGACTGTGTGGAGCGAGGTAAATAATATCTTCGTGGAAACCAGTGAGAAGCAGCTCGTGTAAAAGAACTACCTGGGGAAAGAATGGATATCCGATCAGACCTGGGAGCAAATAAATTATAGGAAGGAAATTAAGGCCAAGCTCAACACCTGCAAGACTAGGCAGCAGAAGGCTCACACTCAAGCAAAGTATTCAACTGTAAACAGGGAGGTAAAGAGGAGTGTGCTGAATGATCATAAGAGGTGGATTGATGAGCAGGCGGAGAAAGCAGAAGAAGCGGCAAGAAGGGGGGACGTTAAGGAGCTCTATGGCATCACAAAGATGCTTTCGAAGAAAGGTTTTAATAAAACTAGGCTTGTGAAGAGTAAGACGGGCGAGATCCTCACGACGTGTGAACAGCAGCTGAGTAGATGTAGAGGACACTTTGCGGAGGTTCTTAATAGAGATAGAAGACCAGAAAGTAAGCAGCGAGGAGAAGATGAACAGGAAGCAGAAAGTGACCCAGGCATCAGCCTTGACTCCCTAACTCGGGGCGAAATACGGACAGCGTTGAAGCAGATGAAGTGCGGGAAGGCACCAGGTCTGGATTATATCCCAGCGGAAGTACTGAAAGCAGACCTGGATATTACGATCAATCTGCTGCACCCGCTGTTGGAGAAGATCTGGAAGGAGGAGAAAATACCAACCGACTGGAAGAAGGGGTCGATAGTCAAGTTACTGAAGAAAGGGGACACCACAAACTGTAAAATGGAGGGGTATCACCTTGCTGTCCATGCAAAGCAAAGATCTGGCGAGAGTCATCCTGAATCGGATAAAAGACTGCGTAGAAAAAGGCTTCGGAAGGAACAGGCAGGATTTCGACAACATCGCAGTTGTGTGGATCTCATCAACATCCTCCGAATCATCCAGGAGCAGAGTGTGGAGTGGTGGAATTGTTGACTTCGAGGAAGCCTTCGACTCCGTAAATCAAAGAATCATGTGGAAGACCCTCGGGGAATATAAAATTCCAACAAAGATCATAAGAATCATGGAAGAGACGTACGAAGGGTATGAGTGCCAGGTTCTTCACGAAGGTGAATTAACAAAAAAAAAAAAGATAAATGTCAGTTCCGGAGTGAGACAGGGGTGTGTCCTTTTCCCCCACTCTGTTCCTGTTGGTCCTGGATAGTGTGATGAAGAAGGTAATGTGAGGACGGAAGAGGGGTATCCAATGGGGTATAAATGACAGGCTTGAAGATCTGGATATCACAGACGACATTTGTCTTATGGCACAACGGTACCGAGACATAGAAGATAAGCTGGGGAGGTTGCAGAGAGAAGCAGAACGTGCAGGACTGATGATCAACACCAACAAGACCAAAGAGATGAGGATAAATTCTGACGTCACGACTAGATTGACAGTCAACAGAAAGGAAATTGAGCGATTTGAGTCCTTCCTCTACCTTGGAAATATAGTCACAAGTGATGGGGGAGCAGAGGAAGATGTTCGAAGCGGTATCAGGAAGGCAAATGGTGCATTTGTCCACCTCTACCTCATCTGGAGAAATAGAAACATTTCCAGGAAGACCAAGCTCCGCCTTTTCAATAGCAACCTAAAGTCGATTCTTCTCTACGGCTGTGAAACATGGAAAGTCACAAAACCGATCAACAACCAGCTACAGGTGTTCATTAATAGATGTCTGCGTCGTATCTTGAATGTGAGGTGGCCGGACATAATCTCAAATGAAGATCTTTGGACCATCACCAATCAACAACCGATTAGCATCCAGATCAAGGAGAGGAAATGGCGCTGGTTTGGTCACACACTAAGGAAGCCGGACTGAGCTGTTGAGAGGGCGGCGCTAGACTGGAATCCTCAAGGGGCCAGGAAGCGAGGTCGACCTAAGAAGACTTGGAAGAGGACGATAGAAAATGAAATTGCAGAGGTGGACAAGAACAGGAGTCAAGTGAAGGGAATGGAAGGGAACCGTACTGCGTGGAGAAATTTCGCAAAGGCCCTATTTTCCGGAAGTAGCGACAGGAATAAAATAAGTAAGTGAGTGATGTCGTACTACGGAATTGTTTTTCTTGGAAAACACCGGCTAAAGGTTGATTGAAATAGAGATTTTCATGGTTTTGGATATTTCCAGTCACCCTTGATACATTACTGACCATCGTACCGAATTCATAGTTTCTGGAGATTTTGGAAGTACCACTAACCTAGTGATCACAGAGAAATTGGAAAAACAAGTAAATTTGCATAAAACTCTAAGTACTAAATTTTAGGACCAGTTATTTTACAAAACAAATGACTGGGAAGGACCAATAGGTCTATTGTTTCATATATTATAATATTTATTGTCTTTTAATATGGTTGCTCAATATAAATGAGCTACCATCATCTTGGTGACCGACTGAAGAATATTCCAAACGCCTACACGCCACCTAACCCACTCCCTTCCAACATTATTCCTTACTGCTTATTCTCGCGTTGGAAGCCATTTTTCAGTGTTGCCTTAGTAATCAACATTAATGGTTTTCAGTCGGTCAACAAGCCAGTGGAAGTGGCAGCAGTTGCATGAGAACGGATCCCACATCGTTCAGACAATAAGCTTAGTTTATAAACAATTCCAACCTGAGCATTCACTTTCAATCACAGATATCACAGTAAACAAGCAATCTTGAAGGTCAATAACCACTAACAATATCTTAATAAACAATCATATATAACTAACAAATTTTGACAAGTTGCGCAAGTATATAACAACTGCTGTAACTAAATAAATGTACATATTGTAAATACCATCACCCACATACTGTACTTGTAGACATAGATTTTATGTCCTAAGTGTAAAGGTACTGATGAAGCTCGCTTGACGATCGAAACTACTCACCCAAGTGTTTATTTATTAATCTCATGTTTAGGGAAACACCCATTAAAATTTGTTAATTCCGTGTTCACTGACTGATAAGCACTAATTTCGATTTTTTATTCTTTCGTAGCAGTGTTGACCCAAGCGTATGCTTGTGGGGCATACTGTATATCGAGGAAAATAGAGGTTAATAGTATATAATACGCGAGCTTCGCGATGCAACTCACAGCCTGGTACGTGTAGCTTAATAGGTTCCAAAGAAAAGCAATTCCGTAGTAAGCCATTGAATAAAGAGCGAAGCAAACAATGTCTGTATCGAGAGAAGAGTTACAAAAAAAAGAAAGAAAAAGAAAGGTACAAAGTGGAAGAAGTCTGTTGGTCTCTCATGTAGCAGCGGCAGGGGTTGTGTAGCAGTAAATTCAACAAGTAACTTTCTTCCAACTTTTATTTGTTCTATTCACTTCTTCATAATTAACCGTGCCGCAGTCAAGATACACCGCTGAATAAAACAGTGCATTAACACATTCCGAAACACTGGTTTACTCTCGAGGAAATCTTAGTGGTAGCCAATAAAGAGAGGTGTAAACAATTCGTAGAATTATTCACGCTATTTTTTATTAAGCTTCATTTCTCTTGCCAAACATTTCGAGGTTAAGTGGTACCGGTAAGGAATCTAGAATCCACCATGAAGTATGGCGACTATTTTATTGTACTTTCACAACCTGACATGAAAATATAACCTCAATCTAAGGCATCAGAGGACCACGCGTACCCAAGATTGACTGCCTCCCAGCCTATAACATACGTGTGTGTGGCTAGTGTGACGATATGTTCAGCCGCATTATTTTTATTTTAGAACATGGAGCGCAACTTCTCATATCGACCAGTTTGAAGACTAGACCACACACATGAAGCTATTCATTGGAATCCTCTCATTTCTTGTAGGGAAGCCAACGAATCTCAGCTTACATTTTATTTGGGATGCCTTTTATTAAAATACCGTTTTTGTGCTTTCAATTTTTAAATTTTGGCGGGTTGCCGTAATATGAAACACATAAAATTAACAGAAAAACTGAAGATACTTTTAATTACAATACTTCCATTTTGAGATAAATACAATTGGTCAACATTTTCTGTTGTTCAAAAAGGGAGATGTTTTATTTGTAGAGATGTATTCATACAAATTTCATTGATATAAAGTAAATGAAATAATTATATTCTGGGCCATATAACAACATACCGGTTACTCGCACACTTTATTTTTTGAGGTTTGGAACATTTTGGTCACATTTGTCTAATGAATAAATACTCTACTGTAGTTGTGTGTGTAATTACATGCGTCAAGGTTTGGGCTAAGAAATCTGAAATAATATACCATCCAGTCATTGACCTCTGTCAGCGCCGGTTTTAACATTAACCCACGAAACAAGGTCGATGTTTTTGTCAATACATTTTAGGGATTTTGGAGAACTTGTTTTGGATTATTGCCTGTTAACTTGTATTTATGTGATGACTGTAGTAGTGTTTGTAACTGTATTACGGACAGGGATGAGGTAGGTGCCCCGGAACTTGAAATACGGTACTATATTGGCATTTAACTGGGGAGAATGTGGAAAAACCCCGAGATAAACCTCATTCCGAATAGCCGCTGTCAGCGCCGGGATTCTACGATCACTGGACTTGCTGCGGCTGCCATCGCAGCCGTGGTGCATGATTTAACGAGCACTTCTACGCCCCGGGACCCCAAACTAAGGGACTGTGAACCTGTTGGGTCACGGTCACTACTACAAACACTGCCAGACGTATTAACACAAATAATTCAGCATTCCATTTGAGAGATCGATTCCGCGGTAGAGTGGAGTCTTTATTAATCTCAAGAGAGATCCCACTAAGCCTTTCTCAACATACAGTATACTAAGGTCTCAAATTGTGGAAGATGAATATGTTGTTCCTTAATCATGGTCATCAGATCATTCTAGTTAAAAGTATGAATTAAGTCTGAGGACTGCTATTGTCAGAGCGTGCACCAAAGTGTATGAAGTGGGGATAGTGGTAAGGATATTGTAACTAGATTTGTAACAATTAGATCTGAGAAGAGCTAAATGGCCTATTTTAGTATATCCTACTGGTCCTTTCCATAATACAGGGTGTCTCAAAATAATGTACTAACACTTTGAATTACTATAAAATGATTATTTATGAACTTAAAGACAAGTTTAAGGGCTTCAATTATAGAGGAGACATGTAATTAAAGAATCATGTTCGCAACTGTTCAAATTGATGACCGTCAGTGTCCAGACAAAGCTGATAACGCGAAGCAATGGATTCTCAAACGTTACGAAAATTCATTTGGAATATCATGACATTGTCTGTCAATTTCCAATTTCGTATTGGAATGTAGGATTTCCATCGCAGACGCTTCATTATGCGATGGACGCTATATTTTGAGATGTGTGTCTCTCGAGCCTTTGTCGTAGTGATTTCGGTGGGGATCGAGTGAGGGTTTCCTGCACCTATTCTTCTTTTCTAGGACTGGTGGATGTCCGTGGTCGTCCAGAACGTTTATTGTTGACGTTGTGAACATAACCATCTGTTTCAAATTTATCTCTGATGTGAGCAATGGTCCAGTGCGTTGGTGGCGGTTTGTCGAACTCCTGGACACTGACGGTGATCAATTTGAACATTTGCGAACATGAGTCTTTAATTACACGTCTTTTCTATAATTGAAGCCCTTAAACTTGTCTCTATGTTCATAAATAATCATTTTATAGCCATTCAAAGTGTTAGTACATTTTTTGAGACACCCTGTACATTTTCTCGCCTATTACAAGAGCTTTTGGCACACGACCTATGTCTCCACCAACACCATTTCATTGAGAAATTATGTGCTAGAACACACTCTATAACTTTCAGTGTAGGTATTAAGACTCCTCCCGTGAGGTGGGATTTTTTGTAACGAGTGACGGTAGTTTATACTGTATTAATAATTGAAATGCATGGCTTCTATGATTTACGAAAAGTAAGCTATAGAATTTAGTACAAGATTATAATTATTATAATATCCCTCCATACGAATCATCTCATCAATCACTTAAAGAGGATATGATAAATTGTAAAAGTAAGGTTTCAACATTTCATGAATTAAAAAGTCCGCTTAATTAAACAGTCATCAGTTTAGCTCATTGTGAGTTCTGTCAACAAACAACATCCTAGTTTGGAGGGTTTCAAATTGAAAGCGTCAACAATTAAAAGTGTGCTGTGGTGTGCTAGAGAGAGCGCTGCGTGTGTTTGGCTTGTTTTCTTTCGTCAGCTCGGTTTTGTTGAGATCGCACGTCACGAAGCTTGTTTTCTCAAGGAATTATCCGGCCGAGTGTTGCTGTTTCCTTCTTGCAAGAGAGAAGCTACGCAGCTCCAGATCAATCCAATGACGGGGAAATTGAACTTTCTGCTATTTTCCTTGGAGAGAAACTTCTGAATAATTCCGTTTAAAAGTTAACAATTAATATTATTGCGATTGTCACTTAAGAAGTTGATGGTTGTAATACCGAACATAACTTAAAATTGAAAGTTTTACAAAAAATAAAGTAAGTTCGTGTGGTATTTGCTGTAGGTTTGCCCAGCTTGAACGATGGATACTCGTCGACTTTGAACATGCAATGACCCAAGTCACATAGTATTCGTAAGTCTACGAGACAAAGAAGTTTATAGTTCTACATAATTTTAAATTTTGCCGTAATTCGCCATGGGAATAACGTAATACGATGAGTCCGAACCTCAGGACCTAATTGTTGATTTCAAAGATCTCAAGTATACTACCCTGACATACTGTAGAACATGGTCCACCTTAATGAGAGGGATGTGGCGAAACCACTCCATCGTCAAGCCCTTAAGATTATTTCTACTTCTATAACGTTGTAGCGCATGATGAGAACAATATACAGTATATAACTATAACGATACATTTAAGAGAAAGTACGATATATGTTATTTACTGAGCGTCTTGTTGGAAACATTTTCTGTGGTATTTGTGAGAATGAAATGTCTGAAAAACTAGGATCAATGTTTAATAAGGTCGGTTGGTTCGTTCCTCAGTTTAGGGGCTGCGACAACGCGGTCATGTAGCCCCGTGTACTTTGAGTGTGTGTAGAATCTGTCTGATAACCGTGTTAATTGTGATAGCTGTATCTGTTTTAATTCAAGTAAGGACTGCAGACATTGCATTTTTTCAAGTAGTTCCTAATTTCGCCGCCAAACGCCACCGTCAACGACTAACTAGTTCAGAACTTAGTTACCAGATGCCACCGCAGTCAGCTCCTGACGACAAACGTAGGAACCAAAGAACGTTAGCCAAATGTTTAACCTATATTAATTTAGCTTCGCACAGGTGTAATTAGTGGAAGGTTCTTTAACATGCCATAAATCTGTGACATGGGACCGCCGGCTTTACTTCCCCTCCAAAGGAAGGCACACTGATGGATTTTTAAGGTTCTTAAAAAATCCGACGACTTCGGCCGGTTTTGAACCCCCGATCTTGGGCATAGAAGCTCAGAATGCTACCAACTACGCCACCGAAGCCGCTTTAATAAGGTCAACAGATCCTGAGTTTAATAACGTAATTCGTATTTATATCGTACTGATTATTGCACGTATCATATCGATTTACACTAATTGGCTAAATTGTAATTTCAACGTCATTGACCCTTATAGCCTGGATGAAAACCGGTCGAATTACTGCAATCCCCAGCGATGTCATTCGATCCCTCGTCGGGCAGTTTTAGGTCACAGAAGGGACAATCCATGCAATCTGATACTCTAGTCCACTGGATGAGGTTAAACGATATAGAAGTAACGTGAGCGTGCTTTATTCGTGAGCTGATTTGGGTCGTAATCACAGATTAGAATGTTAATAAACACAAATCACCTTTTAGAATTATTTCTAATGTTCCCTCACTAATTACGCGTATTTCTTAAACCTCCTGGACTGCAACACGGCCACTGTTTTAAGGCATCTGATTGGTGGATATTTAACTGTATGAGAATATTGATAGTTCAAAGTCGTCATCGCTGCAACGCCTCGGTTGTAATCCAGGAGCATTAATCCGCTTTGCGCTCAGTTCGCACCATCGCGCTGTTTAAATTCTGCAGGCCAAGAGGTTGGTGTTAGGAAATGCAATGTAGGGAGGAATTCAGGTGTAAAACTTCATTCAAAAAGTTGAAAAAATTGTTAATTAAAACTGTAGTTCTTGGAATGGCTGTGTATGTTTTAAGATCATTTTGAGAGTTGTTTAGTGAGAGCAACTTAACACTAATCCCCACGTTCTGTGAAAACTACACATTCAATGCACAGTGTGAGAAATACTATTACAGTATTATTATAGGTTACAATTGACCACAAGGGACTTTGTTAAATTGTTCTCACTAAAGAAATAATCTTAAATCATGCACTGTCATTTCAAGAAGTACAGTTTTAATTAACACATTCTTCAACCTTTTTAAATTATTTATCACACCAGAATTCTTCCATACATTGCGTAACACTCCTGTGTGCTGTGTAGTAAACAACAATCCTCCTGATCCTCCTGAATACAACCAGGGTGCTATCCTGCGTGATTAACGATTGTAGTTTTGAATGATCATATTTTTCATACAGTTCATTTGGTCATAATATCCACCATTCTGATGCCTTAAAATACGAGCCGTGTTGCAGTCCGTGAGGTGTAATAATTACGCACTAATTACTCATTTTAGTGATATACCGGTAGTTCTAATACCATGTCTGCTGTCTTAGGAGGATTCGAAAGTATAGCCTATACTCGACCTGTTTCAATCCTGGACATAGATAATTTGAACAGTAATTCTCATTGTGTCTGATTTCGAGGATTTCTTGGTTTTATTTCTGGTAAAGACTGGAATAGTTCCTTTTCAAATTCCCAGGACTCGTTTTCAATCTTTAGGTCAAATAATTACTGGTGATCACATTGGTACAACAATAACATAGGCTGCTGTACTTCCGTTAACATAGGCATATTCGATTAGGATACGGAGATGATCTCGTTGCCCTTAGCGACGGCACGATTTCAGTTGAAAGACTTGTGGGTACAGTTCATTGTTAGATCAAACCTGCGTTGTAAAACAAAAACATTAATTTCTCGGTTTGTTGTTGTTTCATATGAGGGGCTTGGACATCGTGGTCTTTTAGCACCGCGTATTTTTGTGAGTGTAGTTTTGTCAGATAACTTGTGTTATTGCGTGAAATTAAGGTGAGGATTACGAGAGAGCAGGCCGTGGCCTTGCTTTGGGAACGATACCGGCATTTGCCTGGAGCAGAAGTGGAAAACCACGGAAGCCCACTTTCAAGATGGCTGAGGTGAGAATCGATCTCACCTATTCTCAGGTTTACTTAACGAGGCTGAGTGTATCCAGTTCCAGCCCTCAGACAAGATTTTGTTTGACAGAGCCAAGAATCAAACCCGAACCTCCAAAACAATACCAAAAAATGCTAGCCGTTACACCAAGAGGTATTCTTCTAGGTTTGAAGGAAGTCAGAAATGGAATTCAAATGGACACCGTGCTCTTTGAAGTATAAATTATTAATAATAATAAAAAAAAAAAAATACTAAACTTAACAATATTTTGTTTAGTGTAGTATAGTGTTTATGTTGTGATGAATCAACAACGTGTTATTTGATAAAAAATAATAATAATAACAACAAGGAAGAAGACAGGTGCCCTCTGGACAAAGGAGAGAAAGGAACAACAGAGCCAGAGGATGCGTGACTACTGGGCAAACATCAAGACCACTCCAAACACAATAGTTGAATGTCATGGTCTGTAGTTGGCCTATACGGAACAAGAAGAAAGATAACAATAATAAGGTTCGACTATCCTTTTAAATACAGTGATTTTATAGACAACGGGTTGTCGCAATTTTGTAAAGGAGGGATCTTTAACGCACCAGTAATTAATGTACCGACACAAAAGTGTCGCATAAAAATAAAGAAACATAATGCCATCGAACCCACTATCGTTGGTCTCGATGGCCAGCGACTACGCAACTCGGTCCATTTGGACGTGGGGGAGGGAAGGTGTGTGTATAGGCGTGCTTTCAACTACACTAACCATTAGCTTATATTGTTAAGTAAAGTGTTTGAAGACAAAAAATTATGTTTTCGTTTCTTGTCTCTCCAGCCTCTCGTATATTCAAATCATCTAATAATAATTATTTGCATGAATTACTACATTCGTCTTGGCTAAACCGTGAATGATTACTTTAATTGTAAGTGTGTGGCAGGTAAAAGAAAAGAAACCAAATTAATCATATTTCAGTAGGCCACTATATTCACCGGTGTAGCATTCTCGTAAGAGGCTATTGTTATCCAAGGTTCCCTTATTGCGATTCAAGTTGTTTGAAAAGTGTTTTATTGGCATCATGTCCACCTCTTGTTTTACTGTATTGGAGACCATTCTTAGCTCTCACCACGGAAGCCCAGGTTTCATTCCCGATTCAGCCATGAAATTCAATTTAGGCCTAAGTTTGGAACGGGGCACAGACAGCCTCGTTAGGCAAACCTGAGAATAGGCGGATTCAATTTTCATCTCAGTCATCATTGAAGTGATTTTTCGTGATATCCCACTTCTACTCTATGCAAATGCCGGGATGGTACCCAATTTAGGTCATGACCCAGTTACAAATATTCACCCTAGTACAGTCGTCTGAATGACAGAAGTTGTCAGACAAATTCCACACACACCCAAGTACAAGGAGCCACGTGACCACGATGTCGCAAATCCCCTAAATGCATCAACAAGGTTAGTTTCCTATTTAGGTTATCAACACTGTTAGTGCTCCTAAATGAAAAAGAGTGAAATACGTTACTTCGATGCATTGTATTTTAACTAATAAGTATATTACAATGTTTGTGAATCTTTATATGCCTATATCCTGTTGTAATCTGCTCTACTCAACAACTGACGCATATAATATTGCTGGTAAAACTCAAAATCAGTGTAGATAATAAATTTGTTAATTGTGGTTGAGGTGGTTTGAGAAAATTGTCCCTTTGATCATGGATTTCTAACTATGTTCATGGTTCTACATCTTCTTCTCTAGTCCTTGACACTAAGACTAGAAATGTACCCTCGTAACACAGCACTAACTTGTTGTCATATTGTGTGTGTTACGTTCATTTCCCATTGACTCATTGCAGTCCCATCTCCCATCCAATGGCATCTTCTCCGCACCTGATGATTAAATAACAAGTAGCCATCCAAGGTTCGCGTTCGGACAGCATGTTTGATGTGAATATAGTGTGTCTGGACATTAAGCTTCTACCAGACTGAATACTGAGCATCATAACAGAGTTCATTACTGTACCGTACTGAAGAGAGTTTCGCTTTTGCTCCGACGGTCAATATTGTTCCGACCTTTTTGGCGGCACTCTGTATTCTTAACTGCTTGGCAGTAATGAGCAGTAATGGTATTTCAACCTCATTGGTAGCTCCCTGTATTCTTTACTTAGATTCTTTACGTCCAGGAAGATCCTTGTATTGCTTACTCCTTGGCAGTATGAGTATTCCTACCTCTTCGGCATCTACCTGTAATTTTTACGTGGAGGAAGATCCTTGTATTCTTAACTCCTTGGTAGTAATAGAATGCCAGCCATTTTGGCATCTCCCTGTATTCTTTACGTCCAGAGAGATCATTGTATTTACTAGTTCGCAGTATGCCTGATCCAACCTATTTGGCAGCTCCCTGTGCGCTTAGGTCTGTGTTTGTAGAGATATCGGTATGAAGACCACGATATTATTTTGTGAACTTCTTAAGTTGTAGCTCAAGATGTTGTGAGCTCGTATTGTCACTCTGCGCAGTGATATATATTTGTATGGAGTGTTTTACTCAATTAACCAGTGAGAATAATAAATATTTACATTATATTGACTAGTGGAACTACTGATAGACAATAAACATCTAGTTCAATGTAGCCTATGCTTGACCGTATAAAAGTAATTATATTCGGTTTATTATTGTTATTATTACTACCACTCACTTTTTAACGACCGTTTGAATACTAAATGCGGTTGGGAAGATATCGAAGGAGAATTAGTCAGGGAATCCGGAGGTCACAAGTTCGTGTCCTAGTCACACCATATATTTCAATTATCTGGTTAACATATTAATGGCGTGTACATCGAGTGCACAAAAGAACCTAACATCATTTGGTATGATGATTATTATTATTAGGGTCTATCTTCTTCCTCTTCATTATGCCCATTCAAAAAGCCCCTTAGACTTTGTTAGGTGGCCTGATGGTTTTCGATTTCTTAAAACCACATAAGTTATATATTCTCCAAATCAATTCTAAAAACACTTAACTGTCTATATTTTATAGACTATGTGTACGGTACATGTTTCAAAACTCGTTGGTTTCTTCATCAGCACATTAATATACCTAACCTATCCGAAGTAGACTTAAACTAAGAAAATGGATATCCTTACATTAAGTTTAAAGAAATAATTGAAAAAACATTAATAATCCTTTGAAAATATCTATGAAAATTTCTATTATTAAATAATCCTTTGAAAATATCTATGAAAATTTGTATTATAAGCAATTACAGGTGTTATCCAACAGTAATAATAGTCCTAGTTTGCCATATATCTTCTTCATAATAACTACAGTAGTAAAAGTCTTAATCCTATGAAAAATATCTCTGAAAATTTGTAATGTGCCTCATCTGGTAAACTTCCTCTTCAAAATAACTAGTAAAAGTTTTCTTCATTTTTTATTGGTTATTATGTGTGCCACTGAATATTAATAATAGTTTCCGTTTGGTAAATAGTATCTTCAAAATAACTAGCAAAGTTTTTAAAAGTAGTTGCACAAATTTATTTCTTTATAACGGAGAGGAATATTATTACTGTTGGATATCACCTGTAATTGCCTATAATACAAATTTTCATAGATATTTTCAAAGGATTATTTAAAAATACAAATAATAATAATAATAATGTTATTGGTTTTACGTCCCTTTTAACTACACTGGCTTTTAGAGACGCCGGGGTACCGGAATTTTGCCCCGAAGGGGATCTTTAACGTGCCAGTAAATCTACTGACACGGCTCCCTCGCATTTGCGCACCCTCAAATGCCAGCTGACTGCGCCAGGTTTCGAACCTGCAACCTTGGGCTCAGCAAGCGAGAACGTTACCCCTGAGCCACGCAGCCAGACAAAAAAAAATACAAATTTTCATAGATATTTTCAAAGGATTATTAAGAGGGGGCGAAACTTGGGTCGGAAATCGCCTTTTATTTCCAGAAATGGCCACCTGAGAGGTGAGCGCTAATGTCGCGTAATCTGCATTACCGACCATGCTACAGAGGAGAGCGCGTATGGTGGCAGGTGAGAGAGAGAGCGTTTTGGACATAAAGAGACAGAGACACTCACTGCGATGTCGCCAGACTGCTCGTCCCGCAGTGTTGCTAATTGCTATGAAGCAAGTTAGTAAGCATTCAACCTCCACTCAGCCGACTTCTCAGTTTTCTTCCCTCAGTCTTTCGGCAGGACTTACGCAACCTGCCCAAGCGGATGTTGCGATGCTGTCAATCGTCACTTCGTCCGTAATCGTCACTGAAGCTATACACATATCGGAAAAAGGCTTTTTCGACATTTATCCAAACGTAGGAATTGCGCTTCGAATGCTGTTGTGTACACCATCGTCAAACTGCTCAGTAGAACGGTCGATTTCAGCGCTAAAGAGAGTGAAGGATTGCTTAAGATCTAACATAGGAGAGACCAGGCTCAATTCACTCTCTGTAATGTACATAGAGTCAGAAATAATGCAGTCAATTGACTATGATGACGTCATTCATTCTTTTGCACAGAAGAATGTTTGTCGTTTGATTCTATACATTTTATAGAATAACGTAACAATAGTAACATAGACTGTATTATTCTGATGTTTATTAGAGTCATTAAAGTCGATTAAAAATTATATGTTCTGTACTAGTGCATTAATTTGCTAAATTTCCAAAATAGCTTCGAGATGGTGGGGGGCCCAAATGTCAAGTGCCTAGGGGCCCTGGATCTCTAAGTCCGGGCCTGCTTTTGCGGGGACATAATCTCATTTTATATTCATTCGTGAATTTTGTACTTTCATATTTCGTAGCGTGCTTACATTATCTAAGTTGCCTTTAGCACTGTAACGCTTGAAATTTTACCTGCTGCCAATAGACTACAGTATATACCTAGGTAAATAACAGTTCTTTAGAAATAACTGAAATTGGACCCAACGTTTTCGCTCTACAACGGCCCAAGAATCACCATTGTTTTAAAGTTTACTCACTTTACCTTTCAAGAGTTTGCTTGGACTTATTTAAAAGACTGATGTAGCAATTAAGAAGCCGTAGTTTTCTCTTTCGGGCCCTTCAGTACGCTCGGGCCCCAGGGCTGTAGCCCCAGTTACCCCTCCTTCTCGTCGGACCTGTGTCCGCGTTGTCTTGCTATTTCATCAATTTCGTACGTACAATGAGCGGATTTGTGAAGTAACAATTCCACTCTGCTTTGTGATGGGTTGTGGGGAATATCATTAGAAGACAACCACTCGATAATGTAAGCCTCTCTGTTATTCGAGGTCGGAGCTTTGTTAATTTGCACTGAGAAAATGCTCACATTGTCCATAATAACTGAATGTGGACGGAGGTCTCGCAGTAATTATTCAGTAAACCTTAGTTTAAAACGAGCGTGTCTCTCCTGTACGGCAATGGTCAGATTTCTCCGAGTTTGATACTAACCCTCCCTTGGTCGCGTAGATTACTATTGTAATCAAGGTTCATTTGTTTTATATCTACGAACATAATACACTAGATTTTCGTAGATTCTGTTCAATACCTTTCCAAGAAGTTCTTCCCATTACAATCACCGTGAAATAATACATCAATTGCCACTATATAGCGTGCCAGTGGTGTACCAAATAGTCAATTGTATTCCACTCGACTATTTGCGGAACTACGCTTGAAGTCACGGGTAGAGCCATCCGCGGATAAACAAAGCGTTATCCGCATCCGTCCCGCATCCGCACGACTGCTATCCGCATCCGCACGTTTGTTATCCGAATCTACTGGCATTACTATAATATTTTAATTAGATAAAGCATAACGTATTAAAGCAACACATTTACACATTTGAGAAGAAAGTCGTTCCTTTAGGCTTTGTATGTCAAGTTCTATGTTTAAAATGAATGTTTCACAGCCAGAATTGCAACCCTTTTCAGTTCGGAGTGTTAATTATGCTTAATGACTTAATTTGAATGATATTAGCTTAAGTAATCATCTTACATTTCTCATGAAAATAACATAACGGAAAAAATGTCATCTCATAGACATCCGGGTCTTAGTAATGAAATTCAACAAGTTCGGATCGTATTCTAAAAGCTATCCGCAAATTTATTCAAAACATTATCCGCAGCTTATCCGCTATCCGCACAGCCATGTAAACTATATATGCATGGCGAAACATGTTGCCGGTTTTAGAGCAGTCAAATAATGAATAACACGAAGCAAGTAAGAAATGAAACTAAATTGCGGGGCGGAGGTACGTATTATCATCAGCTAGTGACAGGTAGGTAAAGAAATGAAAAATACAACTTGCCTCCCTCCCCCCGGAAAGAAATCCTGCGGGTGCCCATGCTTGTATAGCAATGTATAGAATTGGGCAACTGAATATATTAAGGAACACTTAATTGTAGAAAAATACTCATCTGTTCGCAAATATTTCATGTTTTTACTCAATACGGGAAACTGCCAAATTTCTTTCAAATTTAGAATTAGATAAGTTTTCATGTTGTGTCAAAATATTTGGTATTTCATGTATTTGTCATGGAGGAAAGAAAGAGAGGATTTGCCCAGAGCTCGTGCCAGTGAAGCAAAGCGCTGAGTCCAAAGTGGGCGTAACCTAGTGTTCTGTGACTTGTATGCGGTAGAGCATTGTGCATGGTTATTTCGGAGTTTTTTTCTTCCTAATAATGGCGTGGAGTGCCTATGGTGGTACGAATCGACAGAACAGAACAGACCAGGAAGCATAAAAATATAGTAGGCCTATTATTTACCATATTTGAAAGTTACAATATCAATTGAATCTGAACCGTTGTAAGTTGTATCCATGCAATTCTGTTGCAGGTTGAGTTTATTAATATTATATCTCAGGACTGGAAAGCATGGAGAGCTGCGTCAAACCAGTCGAAAGACTGAAGACTCAAACAACAAAACATTATATTGCACTAGCCAGCGCAGCGAAGGCATCTCCTTCCGGTTCTTTCCTCTATGGTATTTGTCTATGATTAGTATATTCATCACACTCCATCCTTCTTATAAAATCGAAAATCAAAATTTTAAACCAAAAAAAGAACAAATGAAATACCCATTACAATTGGCCTACGATTGTAATCCACGCGACTACTGACGTTGCATTTCGAGTCGACCGTCCTAACCAAAACTTCCAGTCCTCCGGAAACGTCGCTCATTTTCCAGCACATTGACCTTGTATAGTTTTGACTTACATTGCGCTTCATCAAGGTAATAAATGCAGTAACTTATGTCCCTGATTCACCGTTCCCGTACATTACGGTACTGGTACCCTGAAAAATACAGTTCTCGCCGCTATGATGTCACTCCTTTCCATGAGTAGCTTTTCCTCGTCATGAGTTTCCTCATATTTTTAGTGCTACGCTTATCTTATACTGTACTGTAGGTTCATAATTAGTTAAAATATAAGAAACTACCAGAGTATTAGTGTAGGACAATACTGTGAAAACACAATAGATATGATTTTTATACAGGGTATTTTTTTCGGTCTAGCGACATAGCAGCGCAGCGGCAAAATGCATGCGTAGCCGGGTTACTCATTGCGAGAGATATAGCGCTGCTATGTTGCTACATGGACAGGGGTAGATGACCACGCAGTTCCGCCCCTTAAAAAAACAACAATAACGAACTTGCTAGATGGATAAAAAAGGACCCTGTACTTTTAATTAATAAGTGTATGATAAAAATGTTTCACAATAAATTATACTTAAACTCGTTGAATTAATAACACTGTATACAGAAGATTAACCTACTAACAGTTCGTTTAAAAACGAAAGTAAACACAGTAGAATCTTATTCAATGAACACAATACATCAGCTGTAAGTCTTGCTCTCAGCGCTAAAAATAACTCGTCACTCTGCCTTACCGACTCATTACGCCTGCGCTCTTGCGGCTAAGTAGCGAACTTCTACGGCAGCGGCATTACGACTGGAAGTGTAGGGCATTAAAAACTGCTTGTTTTATAGAAACACGCAGGAGAAAAGCAAGATTCATCTCTATAGAAGCATTCTTAAACAAATACCCTTTACAACCATGTAACTTTTCATCACTTTTGACAGTCACATTGATTTTTAATTTCTGAAGTAAAATCGGTGAAAAAAAGGCCTTGCCTTATGGGAAAACTGCTTCTCAGTTTCAATGATACAAAATGTTATTATCAATGAAATCTCATTTGAAAAGTTTAATACGTGCTATTGAAGGTATTTACGTGATTTGAAAGTGAAGTTTAGTTTAATTTCGGCCATTGACCTATTTAAAACGTAGATTTTAACTCTCTCTCAATGCTATAAGCAGAGCCTGCCACGAGCGGCCGGCCGGCTGACTTTAGCGCCCTCTTAATGACTGTTTTTTTAATTATTTCTTAAATCTTAATGTAAGGATATCCATTTTCTTAGTTTAAGTCCACCAAGGTTAAGTTCTATCAATGTGCTGATAAAGAAACCAACGAGTATCGAAACATGTACACATAGTCTATAAAATATAGACAATTAAGTGTTTTTAGTATTGTGTTGGCGAATATACAAATTAAGTGTTTTTAATTATTTTATCAATACGCATTTACACAATTTGCTATTATGGCAAATATTTCTGCTTATTTCGATTTCATATAGTTATAAAATATTTTTATGAATGCACTGTGTTTTATCTTGCGTTCTGTGGACCACTTACCAGTTTACTTTTGATGTTTCTCCACAAATGTATGCTTGCCGTACTATGGTACTAATGGCTCCACGATTTTCTATGATCTCGTCTGTGATATTCATCATTTGGAGGGCCAGTTTATTTTGAACCTTGTTGACTTCATTACTTTAAATAATCTTTTGATTAGTTTGTTACTGTTCATTCTATAGACATGGCCATACAATTTCATCCGTATCCACATTTCTACAAAACTGTAGGCTACACATGAATAATAATTACGCAGAGCAGAGTCACGTAGGCTATGCTTTGTAATGACTTGAATGGAAAGTTTCTCCTGGGAACGTAAATTTTCCGGAGAACTTTGTGTTCTTGCTTTTCTTTCTATAGTTTCAGAGTGACCATCAATGGATATGGTTTCTGTTGCGTATAAATCTTCCGGCAATACAACTGTCTTGTAGTATCGTAATTATAATCATTATTATTATTATCATTCAAATAAGATGCGAATTCCTAATCATGTTAAAGAACAAATATTGTATTGATATCCCTGAAGGGAATTTTGAATCGTTTCATGCGCCCTTATGTAAATCATGATCAAATTCATAAAATGAGTGCATTAGCGTTTCATTGACTGTCCGCTATAAATGATGTCATAGTGTTCCTTGTTCTCAATCATCTCCAAAAAGGTCAGCTTTCATTTCATGAGTGGAATGGACTGATGCCATACTCATGGCACGCATTGTGCACATACTTGTGGGGACTGTTCGGAATCCAAATCGATAGGTTATGTGCAATGTCAATCAGTGATACATTTAGCGATGGACATAACAAGTAGGGATATTTAACTGATAGCTTCTTCTCAATTCTTGACCAAGATCATAACAACCACACTTGCGTAACCCGTAGAGTTGTACATTAAGACGCATCAGTTTCTAGTATCGAACCACAACTAATTTCAAAATTAAATTTCTATAGTCCGCCGAAATCCCTATAAAATGAGTACATGTTGCTGACGAGCATGTTTTCTCTATCCTAATAAAGGAATGATTGATAACAATTATTTTGGTGAATAGGACAGTGATTTAATTTATATTCCTGCTTATAGTTGCATTACAGCGATGAACTAGTTAGTTCACTACAAGGTTATAATAATGACAACTATAATAATATCGGCCTTCATTTTAATATATTGCGCCCGTCAGACGAGACTTTCGGGGAACTGCTGGTCTTAAACAGCCCTTCCGAGACCCTCTTCTGACCAACACACCGTACTCGGGAATAATTCATTCATAGACTGTCCTAGCACAAAAAACTGCACTCAGGGGTGTCGGGAATAGGAGAGTTCTATTCTTACGACTAGCCTAGCGGAAACCATTCACAAGAAAAACACAAAGAAACCATGAAAGAATGAGGCAAGACTTTAGTTAAAATCACAGTAAATTTATTGATAAAATCATAGATCCCTAGCCTACTTCTGAGATGTAAAATCGGCTAATAGGAATAGAAACTGTCCTGAAAAAGAATGTGAAATGTCTCCTAGCTAATATCTGTCTTAAGACTCTCGAAGTCCTATCCACAAAATCGAAGAAATAAATCATTCGCTAAGATAGTAATATATAACGATTCCCAACAAAATTACATCGGAGGTTTAATAAATAACAATAATGACAAGCATGCATTTACTAGCAGGAAAGATATTTACTTGTTTACAATGCAAAGTAGTAGTTACGTTAATCAGCAGCACAATAATAATAGCTAAGCTGCGATGGTATTCTCTCCAACATTTAATTTGACGTCACATCTCAGCTACCCCTATGTGACGTTAAAATAAATAATGATAAACGAGACGCATTTATCCAAAGGAAAATAAAACACAAAGCTATGCACATTCTTATCCTATCTGGATAATTAAAACAATTACAAAGCAGTACAACACAAATATATGACATTAAGAGTTACCCTCCTAAAATGTAGCGCAAATGGTGGTCCTGCCTACCCTCATTCTTGCTGTTTGCAATGAAGAGGTCAAGAGTGTGAGGAGGAAAAAGTTATGTTGGCAACTGCAGTGACGGCCGCCACGTCTAACGTTGCATATCATCTTAATGACCGGGTTTTCAAATTATTCCGTCATTAAATGATCGTCGTCTCAAAATCGGGAATAGTCAAGAATGTTTTAAGTAAGCTTCGGAGAACGCAAACTCTAAGAAATTGGTCAGAAAGACAATTTAAGTTTAGCAATCATTAGGTTAGAATTCTTAAATATTTAGTTCTGAGTTTAGTTCCAAAATCCTGTCACACGATTATTAGTTTCAATTTAGTTTATACTTAATCCTCAAAGTATCGTTGCATTTTAGTGACCATTAAACGTGTCTAGTGTAGCTATAAGTGTGGGAGAAAATATCTAAGAACACCTCAAAATACCTGTGAATCACTGTTCACTAAGTTCATGGACACCCTGTGTTCCATGACAATAACACGGACTCATCAGCCTCTAATCATCAGTCGTCATGCCAAAAACGCACAATGCTCTTGGAATAATACCTTAAACACACACTTGCTGAAATACACGAGCGAAAACGTCTCCCTAAAAACCTCCACTTCTCTAGACAACACAATAACATGATCCTAAACTATACAAAATGTCACATTCACGGACTGAAATTCGCAATAAATGCTTAAATGTCCGTTCTTTCAGAACCTGAAATCTCATACAAGAGTCGGAAGTATTAATGACTGGAATAATTACTCAGTGTCTAATACACAATGAAATGCTGTACTCAAACATGCTAGGAGCAGTTCCGAGTCAAGACATCCCTCGAACCAGCGATATCTCGCAAACAAAACACTCAATTTCATTCTGTCTCATATAGTCGTCGAAGTCGTAACAAAAATAACAAACGAAAGCCTCATATTCTCTGCCGTGTGGGTTAAAAACAGGTTTCGCAGCTGACACAAAAAATCAAGTTTATCGGCTCACAGCCTTCACAATTCATATACGAAAATCTTGCTACAAACCAGCGAGCTGAGTCTCAAATTCTATAATGCTGGCCTTCACTTATCCTTCAAAAACATCTGTTAGCATTCCACTTGCTCAGTCTATTATATCATAGCCTCCTAAAGCTTTAAACTGTACAATGAGACGTAGCCATGCATTCGGCTCATAAGAGAAATTATACACAATGCTATTCACAAAATAGTCTTTCTCCAGGGTTGCTATGAAATGATACGATGACCAACAATAAGTCATAAACAAAGTAAGTTGCCTTCCTAAAAGAATGTGCTTTAAGTAAGACCATCTAAAACTAACCTACTCCTGTATCCAACCCTTACAGTAAGGTATTTGAAGCGTTGTTTCACTTACATTCTGCCATTGTTCGTTCGAGCATCGCCTGGGCCTAGATGGCGAGTAATGGTCTTCCTCCAAGCCATTATTTTTGGGCTCCAATACATCCAAAATCCGTCGCGCGCCCAAGCTACGGTGTCTTACTCCATCTTAGCCCCACGTACAATAAAATGATACCATTTTAGGTGGGCATGGTTTTGATTCCAACGTGCAGTCATGTTGATAGTAGCGCATATCACAGAATTTAGTTCTGACGTGTAATAGAATACTAGTTACACTGACGTTACATTTGTGCGGTATAACAAATTGACTCATCACTCCACCATAAAAACTACAATCTTTACACGCGATGTCACACCATATGATCGTACAATAACGTGATAATCCAGTACTATTAAATTAGGATTTTGACAGTTTTCACTTTCCACGTTACCAAACAGTATTAATAATCAATACTTTCACGTAGATGTCAATTTATGCTTTCAATAAAAATGTTTTACAGGCGGCCATGAGGTCGCATAGTGTCCTCGGCTAATGCACCATGTGTAAATATTGCCTAAAATGCACGTAAATTACAAGAACAACTTCTTCCAGCACTGTACTTGCAGTGATGCACTGTTTTATCAATTTCTCACATAAATAAAGTATAGATTTACAAGTCCACGTTTTTCCATTTCACAGATAGTTAAACACGTTTCCCTTCCACGAGGGTTGACAAATCAAGTGTTGTCGTCGTATATGGTGGAACTAAGCTGTAACCACTTGAGTCAAGTACTCATGTAATTCTTCCATTTCGCATATCCGCCACGTTATAGCTTTTTCCAAACATGTTAAATAATTCCAAAATTGCAAAATATAGCTTATAAATTATTCCAAATATTTTCAAAAATAGTAAAAATACGGGGTGATCAAAAATAAATTAGCAGGGCAATCAAGTCAAATTATAGTGCTCAATGACATGACATCGCACTCAGGCACGCTCAGTGCTGTTTCAGTGTGACTTCTTAACAATTAATCTCAAGCTGCCATCGATCTCCAAATCGAAAATGCGCAATCTGGCTCAATTTATATACAGGGTCATCGAAAAGTAATGCCTAGATAAAAAAAATAATATAATATCCAAACATTTTATGTTAAATGAGTGATTCTTTCACTGTGTGATAACTGGTTAGCGCCCGTTTTGTTTAGCGCATTAGCGTGACCTTGGTATGCGCGGACTAGTTGCGCAGTCGACCAGTGACTGCCACCGCCCAGTACGATTCTGTAAAAATAATTACAGGCCTAATTTACCTCGACATGCTTCAACAGTTTGTGTTCCCTCATATAGAAGACATCGAACAAGAGACTAGACAGCGTGTCATTTTTATGTAAAACTAGCAGTAGTACCCGGCTTCGCCCGGTGGAATGATGATAATATATCAGACTTCTTAACACTCAACATCATAAATTATATTTATTTATGTATTCATTTCTTACATTATCAAACCCAGTGACAATGTTTATACTTAAGTCACTATGGGAAGGCTCTGTAAAATAATGATCATTCTCGTGATATTTGTCTTCAGTCCGAGTCGAATCGTTAGCGGTCCCAGAATTCGTGACATCTCAGTTGTAGAAGACTTTATGTGTTGGTGATTAGTGGTATAATGGGCGTAACATCTAGGTCATTTGCCCTTCTGATAATAATAAGGTAATGAAAAATGACTACTAAACGAACATGGTGTAATTTTAAATCTGATATAGGTAATTCAGATTTCTACCTTCGATGTCTTCCAAAGTCTGAACGTTATTTTCTGGCTTAGGCCTATACTCAATGCATGTAGTGAAAGAGCTTATCGAGTACTGCTCGGGTCCAAGCTGCACGAACCTGAGAATATCGCAGATGATGACGATATATGATGACAAACGTTCGGGGGGGGGTCCGGTCCTATTCACATTGACCGGTGAATCACTCGTTCTTTCGTAACACTACAGTGGTTTGAGCAAAGACCCTGTATGAACATCAGCATAGTCAGCAATACCAGGTAACATGGCAGGGTCTGGACATTCCTCTCATGTCACCTCGCGATGAATCAGCAAGCTGTTCTCACACCTGCCCCCTCCTCCCCCCTCCACCCACCAGGGTCTCACAACTTGTGGCCATGGGTTTGCGACCACGGGACCCCAGCAGAGTCCGGCATTGCTTCTACTTACTGGTGCCGGGCTCCTTTCAGTTCTCTTTCCTGTCAGCCTCCCTTGGTCAAACTATTGTTCTCTTCCGACCCCGATGGTATCAGGGTATCAGAGGCCTAGCGACTCTTTCACTTTCCCGCCTTAATTGGCCCTTAACTAATCATTCCTGATAGCCTCATTCTTCGAGGTGTCAGCCTTCTTTATCCTTGCTTAATATCTCATGTTTTCTGCCCAAGACCCTCAAGGAGGCAGGGTGTGTGTAGCCCCACCACTTCTGGTGCACCCTGGATAGTGCTACATCCTCAAGGGCTCATGGCTGGTGAGTTCGGGAGCTGGCAACCCTGAGGGTTTCCTGAGCTGGGTCCGGTTTTACCCCTTTTTCCATTGCCTTTCTGACGGACCCTGCCTTCTTTCCGGGAATGGAGTGGTCTGTCCGCAATTTCAAGCAGACAGTGTTACTCGCAGGGTGCCAAAGGGTTAGTATACAAATTTTGGTTCTGATCGGTGAAACGGTGTAGATTTGTGCCAAAGGGCCTAAAGGCAGGGAATGGGGTGATCTGTCCGCAATTTCAAGTGGACAGGGTTACCCGCAGGGTTCGAAAGGGTAAGTATAAAAATTTTGGTCCGGATCGGTGAAACGATATAGATTTTTGCCAAAGGGCCTAAATGCAGGAAATGGGGTGGTCTGTCCGAAATTTTAGGTGGACAGTGATATTCACAGGGTTACAAAGGGTAAGTATACACATTTTGGTTCAGATCGGTGAAACGGTGTAGATTTGAGCCAAGAAGCCTAAATGCAGGGAATGGAGTGGTCTGTCCGCAATTTCAAGCAAACAGTGTTACTCGCATGGTACCAAAGGGTAAGTATACAAATTTTGGTTCTGATCGGTGAAACGGTGTAGATTTGTGCCAGAGGACCTAAATGCAGGGAATGGAGTGGTCTGTCCTAAATTTCAAGCAGACAGTGTTACTCGCAGGGTTCCAGACGGTAAATAACACATTTTGGTTGAGATCTGTGAAACGGTGTAGATTTGGGCCAAAGGGCCTAAATGCAGGGAATGGAGTGGTCTGTCCGCAATTTCAAGCAGACAGTGTTACTCGCAGGGTACCAAAGGGTAAGTATACAAATTTTGGTTCTGATCGGTGAAACGGAGTGGATTTGGACCAAAGGGCCTAAATGCAGAGAATGGGGTGGTCTGTCCGAAATTTCAAGTGGACAGGGTTACCCGCAGGGTTGCAAAGGGTAAGTATACACATTTTGGTTAGGATCGGTGAAACGGTGTAGATGTTTGCCAAAGGGCCTAAATGCAGCAAATGGGGTGGTATGTCCGAAATTTTAAGTGGACAGTGTTATTCACAGGGTTACATAGGGTAAGTATACACATTTTGGTTGAGATCGGTGAAACAGTGTAGGTTTGGGACAAAGGGCCTAAATGCAGGGAATGGGGTGGTCTGTCGGAAATTTCAAGTGGACAGGGTTACCCGCAGGGTTCCGAATGGTAAGTTATCAAATTTTGGTTCAGATCGGTGAATCGGTGTGGATTTGTATACATAACAGACAAACAGACAGACAAACATTGAGCTTTATATATAGATAGATAGATAGATAGATGGGCTCCGCCTCACTACCTTCGCGCGGTACGCGGTACACTCGACGCACGCTTTCCAAGCGGTTGGATTGGCAAAGAAGCCCCCATTTCATGGCCTCCCAGAAGTCCTGACCTAACCCCTTTGTATTTGTTTTCTGGGGGTACAAACGTTGTTAACGCCGAAAAGATTCGTGATTTGGTGCATCTTCGGAAGTAAATTGCTGCCGCCATCTCTATTGTTACTCCAGATACGATTCAACGCACGTGGCACGAAGTGGACTAGGGATTAGACGTCTGCAGAGCAACACACGTAGCGCACATTGAATTTTACTAAGTTATGAAAAAGTAATATTGTCTTTTCCGTGCATTTTAAGGCTAAAACCATTGCATTACCTTTAATAATTTTTATAGCATCTGTTAAAATTAGGCATTATTTCTCTATGAACCTGTAAATTCAATCTACGTAAATCATTTATATTTCCCACCAGCCATAGTGGGAATCCATAATTCGAATTATCGATAGGTCGAATTTATTTTGACATCCTCTATAGATTTTAGATATCGAGGTTTGAATGTAATTATAACAGACGAATAAAAACAAATCCATGATTGTAATTTAGTAATGCATGGAGGACTTAGGAGAAATGCCACGCCTGGTGGTTTGAATCTCGCGTTAAACGTTCACGTGGCTTATTATCACGAGATTAACGCTCACATGAAACCATTAGCTTCCTTACTTCCATTTATTAGATTTGAATGAAATAGGACTATTTTTGACAGAAAGATAGCAGCACGATTCAAGGCTATTTACTAGAACAATAGTTACACATAACCCATTCCTTGTCTCATTTGTCAAAACGAAACACCTCGCTTCTATTATTCCTGTCTGTCTTGCAGCTATGACTATGAATTACCCTCATCCTGATGGAGGTATGAAGAATATGCAGACTCAAATTTTATTATACTGTCCAGTAAATGAATTCTCACAACTGCCATTAACAGAAATGAGGGCAGCTAGAAAATTAAATAAGAGCAGCCATTAAACAAAATGAGTGCAGGTAGACCAACATTACACATGATGTGGTCGCTAGTAGGTCACACAAATACTACATATCCGCTTTAAAGCCACATACCAGAGCATCATAAACAGATTTTGTTTTTGGTTATTCAATATAAGAGCTTGGGACTTTGTGATCTTCAGCCCAATGTGCTTGATTTTTATCTAATAACCCGTATTTCTGTGAGACAATAATACTGTCTATAACTACAATATTGTTATGGTCGTGAAAAGGCTAGATCCGCTATATTGTTTCTGAATCACCGTGGTAGTTTCCTGGAGGAAGTGTGGAATAATTTTTGGTGAAATATTTAATTACGATGGCTAATATCTGTGCCGTGGTGCACGGTTTATCACATAAACCTACTCCAGGAGGTTACTAAATATCGCCTGTAATGCCAAAAGTCTGAGCATCGTAATCATACTGTGCGTCTGTTGCGTACATATTTCAGATTAAGGGGCTCCAAAATGCTGAAAATCTCCCATTTCAAAATGTCATTTTAACGTCTTATTAACCTACGGTCCCTTAGCTTTCTAGCGGTACATTCATTTTCTTCGTGTGTCAATTTTAACTCTACTTTCCCTCAGCCGTGCATTCTGTTAGTAAACCTACAATGTAGATTTTAATTTTCCACTGTATTATCACTAGATTTCTCTCTATATGCTTAGTTTTCTCTTTAGACAATAGACATAAAACATTATTAAGAGGAGGTATGACTGAAATTTTCAACTTTCACAGTTTTCATCAAACCATTAACAATGTTAAACACTTGCATCTATTTTTATAATTACTAATTAAGTAGCTTCATTCGTTTTTGAGTTATTGAACATTTTTGTATTAAAAAGTGGTCCAATAAAAACTCCCTCGATAAAAGTTTTTGTTTGACAAAGCTGATTTTTGTCTACATGTACAGTAGTTACGATATATAGAAA
This sequence comes from Meconema thalassinum, assembly GCA_946902985.2. Taxonomy (NCBI): domain Eukaryota; kingdom Metazoa; phylum Arthropoda; class Insecta; order Orthoptera; family Tettigoniidae; genus Meconema; species Meconema thalassinum. The sequence continues at coordinate 1,536,694,011 of OX336388.2, forward strand.
CAATAATTGCTCTGGGGTTAGGTGTCAGATGGATTCTGATTTTTCAAAAATGTTTAAAATCTCGTTTTAAATATTTTTGAAAATTCAGTGTAATTGATTTAAATCTGCCTATAACAATTTATATTAAAATTCAAATAAGTTCAAAACCCAAGCCAAATTTATATTATTGTACAATTAGCAACTAGCCTCCCAAGTTACAACAATATCTGATAATAATTACACCTCAAGGGGCATTTTGTACACAGCAAAACATTGAAAAAGAGCTATTCGAGAAAGAGGCAAGTTAATATTTACTTACTCAGAACTGCCCTTCTCCATATGTTTCCCCTTCACATCTAATATTGTATGGCCTCGGGTGCTGGGTGCAAGCTTTGTTATATAACGCCCAGAGGGCAGCTTTCATGTCAGGAATGTGTTCAATTGCTCGTCTTTGTATAGTTCGCGTTCCTGAGGACCCTCGAAAATCCCCTAATATATTTTCGCCTCACTAAGACGTGGAAATTTATCGTGCTAATAGGGAAATGATTCCCTAGTTTTGTCCATGGCCTTAACGAGGTTTTTCATCAGGGCCAATTTAATATGAAGAGCAGGGATAATTATGTTCTTGGATTCGACCAGTTGATCGTGCATAACATTGTGAGATCCTGGTTCAAGTGATTGACGCTTAGGTCAATCTTTCTTTTTATAATTAAGTGCTCTGACGCGGCTATCCCAGAGACAAAGGAGGCAACATAATTTGGTGTAGCCGTGTTGTAGCCCAAGTAATATGGCAATGATTTTCAGATCCCCGCAAATATGGCATTTAAACCTGTCATAGTTCAATCGCAATAAGAAATGTTTCACATTATCATACGTTTCTTTCATGTAAGGTGCATACCCAATCGGAATTGATGGTAACACGTTGCCATTATGCAGCAGCACACACTTGAGACTTACTTTGGAGGAGTCAATGAACAACCATCACTCATCACATTTATAGTCAATGGCCATAACTGCCATTAGTTCCTGTACAACACTACAAAATATCAAGTTCTTTTCGCATTAGAAAAATTGAAGGAATGCCATATGGCGGTTATGGATCGCAGTCACATTTACATAAATACACACGGCTATTATTACCTGAACCTTAATCAGTATGCCTACCATCAGCGGGACTTCGAAGCCTATATATGAAGAGATTGACAACATGCTAAAATACTAACTTTACCATCCTGACAGGTGATGAAAAGTCAGCTTGGGATTCCTGTGTTCAAGTGTCAACAAACTATCTAGGAAATAAGAGGGCAGAAAACTTTAAAGATCTTGAGGCAAATCATCTTCACTGCTACAATAGATTGGGTTGCTACATGTCCATAAAGATTCATTTCTTTCATTCCCATTCAATTATTAAAGTTTAGGTAATATAAATTTGTTTGTAATAGAATTTCTTTGGTGAGTAGAATTTTTACAATTATAAAAAAGGTACCAATTTTTTTACTACTTCCCTGACAACTGTGGTGCTGTAAGCGACGAGCACAAGGAATCCTTCCACCAGAAAATTTTGGACGTGGAAATGAGATACCAGGGTAAGTGGAAAGTATCAATGTTAGCCGATTACTGCTGGACACTAATCAGGGAATCACCAGCAGAAACCTACAAACGCCAGGCAAAGCTGTTGCGCCTTAGGTGACCTTCCCCCATGGGATAATACCAAGCTTATATAGACAATAACGTATAGTACAACTCAAAACGAGAGCTAATATTGCATTTTCACTATCATTTTCGTTACCAAATGTTACATCTCTTATATGTGGACCATTAAATGACATGTCAGTCTTATATTATTTTCGTTCCAAAGCTCTTACAAAACAAGCAGTTTATAAAAAGTAGACCCATATAGATAGCGCTGTGTACAGTCGTGGATTCCATACAGGGAGAAAAGTAAATGATATCGTTAATCCTCCACATCCACCCCACCCTGTTCGATCTCCAATGGTACGACCAGCTGTACTGGTCGGGTGATCTCCGTTCCATCGCCGAGTTGGAGGACGAGAGTCTTTGCCTTCCTGTCGTGGCCAGGTTTAGGCTACTCCAGACATGCGAGCTCGTCACCATATAGCCTATGGCGCTTCCGGCATTTCGTCGCTCTTCCGTCTATTTGCCGCACCTCGTGGAACCTTATTAGGACAAGAAGGTACTCCTTCTTCCACCTCTTCCACAGCACACCCGAAAGCATAAAGATTAGCTGTTTTCATACCAGTTACACAGAAAAAGTAAAATTTTGTTGGCTGTGTTTTTGTGTGTATATACAACAATGTGCTTTTTAGATTAAAGGTAGGATTAGGAAGGAGTTGGTCGTGTTCTTGATTTAGGGACGAACCTGGTATTTGCCTGGAGTAGAAATGTGAAGCCACAAAAACCTAATCCTGGGATGGCTTTTCTCAATTTTACGTCACAAGCCTGTGATACTGAGTTTATCTCGTTTCAATCCTCAGTTCAGAATTATATTTCTTTATCGGGACTGGAAAAGAATCCAAGTCATTTGAGTACGTAGAGACCACAAATTGTGGCTTCCGGTACAAAAATAATTGCTGAGTGTAGGCCTAACATTATGATACTTTGAGCAAGGAGTAAACCTGTCAGTACGGTACGCAAACTCACTTGAACAATACGCACTGTTCATTCATTTTCAGTCAAGCGATAGATTGAATATTTCTCAAATTGTTATTTAAATGTATTAATATTCTTTATCACGAGTATGGATGAACAATGGAACATTGTTAACAATGCATTGCGGCTTCGGTGGCGTAGTCGGTAGCATGCTGAATTGCTATGCCCAAGATAGTGGGTTCGAACCCGGCCGAGGTCGTCGGATTTTTAAGAGCGTTAAAAATCCTTCAGTATGCCTTCCTTCGGAGGGGGAAGTAAAGCCGGTGGTCCCATATCATAGATTTATGGCATGTAAAAGATCCTTCCACAGACTAAACTTGTGTGAAGCTAAATTGTTAGGTTAGATTTCGTCGGAACGCCCTATCGAAGTTCCAAGCTTCACCACTAGGTATCATTGATATCTGGTAGCGAAAGTTGGAACTGCATGAAATTGAACGGAACTTGTAGCTCACCCTAAGGGTGTCCGCTGGAAGCAGCTACAGACTCAGGCGAGCCGAACACGTCCTCGGACACTCCTGGCACTTAAAGCCATACGATAAATAATTAAAATAAATAAATTGGTTTACAAGCATTCTCCAAGACAAACCCTGCCTTAAGTTAAGTATAGCGGCGTGGTCAAGTTGGTTGCCTCTCATTCCTGTCAATGTATGTGGGACTTTTGAAGTGGAATATTACGCTCTGAGGTTCGGATTACACGTAAAATGGAGGTCCCGTGGCTCATAATCGCGATATAAACGGTCACATAAATCAGAATTGTAAATTAGGTTTATCTGTTCCACTATGGCTTGAACCATTTTGTATTAAAACTGGTGCGCAATTAATAATCGGAAGGACAGAAGGGTGAAATATGAAGTCTCCTGTTACATTTTATTTTCTAGTTTTGATAATATTCTACAATGGTGACTCCATAAGATTTTCTTATGCTAGCTGAAATTGCCGTTATGAGGTTCCCAAAGGTCCTACTATCTTTCTAATTACGAACTATCATGCAGCTAGGCCTAATCCTGTCAAGATTCTTTGAGAGATTGTAACAGAAGAATAGGAACGGCAATATGTCAACCAATGACTTCTATTTATTTATGTATTTATTGATGTGTTACATCTTTCCATTCGGTTGCTGGATATTTTTGTGGGAGTGCTTTTGAAAAATGGGACGGAATTGAATCGGAACGATCCAGCTGGCAGTGGTGGATGTAACGGAAGTTTGTAACACGCACTGCCAGTTGGAGAATGTAAATCACATATGGATTACTTCAAGGTTTCGAGGCGCAATTACAAATCTGTCTGTTAGGTAGTCAGCCCGAAGGCTGGTTGGATCCTCAAACAGTACCGCCATTAGGTTATGTGAGTAGATACCCACAAAAACCCAAGGCAGCGCTATATTGAGGCGTACTATGCAAAAAGAGGGGTGAGGTAGTTTGCCATTGCTTTCCACACTGAGTCAGAACAGTAGTACTAACCCTATGAGTAGAACCTTTCACAACATCCACAGGCACTGACTGTGCCCTGAATGTCATTACTAAGCACCACCCATACCTCAGTAGCTTCCATATAATCACAGCCATGAGTGAGACTGAGACATCGGTGAAAAGCCACCTTTTACTCTAGCCTGTGCCAACAGACAAATGCAAATGTACTGCATTCATCAAGGGATGGCAAACAGGCCTCCAATTACAAATATGTCTACAATAAAACATCTTCAAGTTATCATCCTTTGGTGTGAATATATTCACCGTATCATATTTACTGAAAACAATTATGATTTATTAAGAGTCTGTTTTTCAATCTCTGGATAAAAGTGATGGGCATCCACTCGCCGACTAACTTTCCTCAACCCTTTCGAACTGAACGGTAAACACTCATGCGAACTCTAGTGTCAAATCATTGAAACACAAACCACATGTTTTCGTATCAGTATTTAAATGATGAAATGCTTTTATATGAATCATTGTAACTAGTCGGCAAAGCCGGAAATATGATTTTGCACAATGGCTTTTGATATATTATCCCACATTGCTGTAATGCAATGGTCAATGTAATACATTTCTATGATTTTATACGGGAACTGCGCTAGCCTTTCATCGACCACTAGAGGAATTCTCGTTACTGTCAAGTAGGCGTATTCATAACTAATTTAAAACTCAACTAGATGAAACCCGTCAAAACATGACGGACAATGGAAAACAAAAAACTGAAGAAGCTTCTTATATAAGTTACATTCTTTGTACGATTACTTTTTAGCACTATTGCAACTTTAAGGGCGTCAAAAGATAGCACTCTCAGCATTGCAATATATTGCTGGTCATGACTGAAAACGTGATTAGGTCATCATCATCATCTTGCACAGTTTCCAGCCACTGGCCGGGTCTGTTTGGAACACAAGTCTCTCCAACGTCTTCTGTCTTCCCACCATCTCTCAGCCTCCACCCTTGTCCAGTCTTCTCCTCTCTTCTTCACGATTTCTTCCTCCCCCTTCAGCCACCTGTCTCTCGGTCTCCCTCTTGGTCTCTTTCCTTCCCACTTCGTCTCGTGTATCCTGCTGGGTATCCTCTTCTCCTCCATTCGTTTTACATGTCCATACCATCTAAGTCTAGATTTCTCTATACCAGTCTGTAATGGTTCATCCTTCATTAATTCTCCGGTCCTCTCATTTCTTATTCTGTCCATCTTTGTAGCTCCAATACTGCTTCTCAAGAACCTCATCTCACTGGCCTGTATTTTGCTCTTCTCCCTTCCTTTCATAACCCAGGTCTCCGAGGCATACGTCAGGATAGGGACATTGTACGTCCGATATATGATCTTTTTGCTGTTCTGAGGGACATTCTTGCTCCATAACATGCTTCTCACACTCCTCCGGAATGCTTCTGCCTGTCTCCCCCGCTCATTTATTTCTCTATCGTTTCTTCCATTCTCTTGTATCAGGCTTCCCAGATACTTGAAACTCTCCAATTCCTTCGGCTGTTCCCCACCAATTGTTATTTCCGTTGTGGTTCTTTCCTTCTTCCTTGTGTGATCACCATCTCACTCTTATTTATGCTAAATTTCATCCCATAACCTTGTATTATTCCTTCCCACACGTCCAACTGTTCCTGTACCTCCTCCTCCTTGTTTCCCCAAATCATCAAATCATCTGCAAGCACCATTGCTTTCATCTTTCCTTCCCCAATTACTTGTGCCACTCGGGTCATTATGTCATCCATCACCACAATGAAAAGTAACGGTGACAGTGCACTTCCTTGTTTCAGGCCGTTTCTCTGTTCCAACCAGTCCGATCTCTCTCCTCCCACTTTCACACAGCTCACGCTTCCCTTGTACATCTCCTTTATCTTCCTTATAGTCCATTTTTATATTCCTCTATCCTCCAGGGACTTCCATACTTTGTTTCTGCATACACTGTCATATGCTTTCTCAATGTCCAGAAAGGCCATCAGTAGATCTGTTCCATACTCATAGTGCTGTTCTTGTAACTGCCTTACAGCAAAAATCAAATCCACTGTGGACCTTCCTGATCTGAAGCCATGTTGTTCTTCCCTCATCCCTCCTTCTATCCTTGTCCTAATTCTCCTTTCCAAAACTTTCTCAAACAACTTTGCACAATGACTCATCAGTGTTATTCCCCGATAGTTTCTGCATTCTGTTCTACTACCTTTCTTGAAGATCGGGACAATTATTCCCTTTTTCCAGTCCTCTGGGGTCTTCCTTTCCTTCCATGCTGTCTTCATCACTCGGTACAACCATTGTATCCCCACCTCTCCTGCTGCTCTCACCATCTCCACACTCAACTCATCCACACCCGGTGCCTTCCCTCCTTTCATCTTCCTCACTGCATCTTCCACTTCTTTCCATGTTAAGTCCTTTTCTATTTGCAGTTCATCTACTGTACCTCTTCCCCGATTTCTTCCTCCTCGCCGTGGTTTCCATTTGGGTTCAGGAGTTCTTCAAAATATTATTTCCACATTTTCTTCAGTTCTTCCCTATTTTCTATCTCTTGTCCCCTTTTGTTCACAATTCTAACATAATCCGTAGGATCCTTCCGCCTCTTATTCTTTACCATCCCAAACAGGACCTTTTTTGCACCTTCACTATCCTGCTGGTCATGACTGAAAACGTGATGAGGTAAATAGCCCAATACGTTCAAGAGTTTCTCCTTGAGCTTGATTGATTTTGATAAAGTAGGCCGAGCGAATAGGAAATTGTTGCCTATTAAAAGAAAATGTACTGTAGGCTACCTGTAAGTGTTTTATCGTAAGGTGTTAAATCAAGTCGTAGGATTTGAGCTCTCTGCCTATTATTACTGCACCTATTATATCCGAATCCAAGCGATTTCTTACAATTAATATATTACCATATATGAGTCAATGGGAAACGTTCAGATTTCTAAGAAGCATATCTACGGCTTAAACGTTCGAAGTATGTGGAGGCGAATCTCTTAATTCCAAGGAATTGAAAAATTCAATAATAGGGAAATGAAGTAGCTGGCTTTCATCTTCAGTATCCAATCTGTTAACGCTGATGTATGTGTTTGAACTGCTGGATATAAGTTCAATGACTTTTAAATTAATATCATTACATTGTTGCAGCTTGGCAAATATTTTATATTCCAGTAGATCAATTTTACCCTCACAACAGTAAAGACCAAAGTAACCACGCATAGATTTTACGCAAGAGAAATACAATGTAGAAAAATGTTTACATTTGATCGTCAAGGACCTTACAGTACACTGTATTGCATAATATCTGGAATTGTTTCTGAAATGGCCTATTTATATTGGATTTTAAATGTGGCTTCGTATTATTCGATAACACTATAGTGTCCTGCAATAACGGAGCCGCTAAATATTAAATGGCAAATAATACTTCCATTGCCGAAATCAACTACGTAGTTAGACTCCGTACTCTAAACAAATAATCATTAAACAATTGTCTTATACAATGAAGTTCAACATGACCGTCCAGAGACTTTCATACTCAAGTTGGTTGGTGAGGAGAATGCGATGAGACTGATCGCTTAAAATAAATTCCTTATAATTGTTCCTGCCAGCGAAATTTTTTGCGATAGCTTGAAAACGCAGCTCAGAATGACGTTCTTCATTTTGTTATAAACAGTACGAAACTGCTCTAAATAAGCAATTTCCATCACCTGTTATAGGTTATGGCAGTACATTTTGCAGGGGAACATAGAATCACTTCACCAACTACTGGAATGACCATAGGCCTATACTCAATACTCACTTCGATAGTCACCCTAATGGAGGCAGTTTTTGAATTCTATGTCCCGTGCATGTCAAAAATCGTATTAACACATGGAGGCCCACCTATTCTTGTCTATCGCCCCGGAGACCCGGGTTACATTTCCTGCTCTGCCAAGAAATTTAATTCTGGTCTCAGGGCAAAATCGGGGTACATTCAGTCTCTTGAGGTATAACTAAGAAGAGGAAGGTTTAATTCCCACCTCGACAATCTTGGATGTGGTTTTCCGTGGTTTCCCACTTCCACTTAAGGCAAATACCGGGATGGTTCCTAACTTAAGGCCTTGGCCGTCTCCTTGCCATTTACCACCTTAATTACAAATACACACAGTAATGCAGCCATCACAATAACACAGGTTATCAGAAGAAAATTTCACACATACACACCCAAGTACACGGGGCTGAGTGACCAAGATGTCGGAGTCCTTCAAACGAATTATATTTGCCAAGTGTCTCTCATGGCGAAAGCAATTGTGGAGACGCGCGTGTACCTGGAAAACTACTTTTTTCTTTAATATCGACGATGCATAATTATAACTTTTAGTCTAGGACGCTAATAACTTGACCACCGAAGCATTGGGAAGAAATTGCAATATTAAGGTACATAAACAACCTAGCCTACACATTCAACTGTCAGTTAATGTTCCTCAACATTTCCCTTCTTAAATATTCCCCTCCTTTATAATTTTCCATCACGTGAAAACATGCCATGTCTTGTGTTATAAATATATCGATGCAATGGTGTTGCCATCTGCTGTCAGTTAATGGAACTATATGGGCGAATTACTGCCATCTGTTGTCAGTTATAGGAACTGATTGCAGATATTTAAACGGCGTACTGCGGACAACAGTTTGCTCTTTTGATTACATGCTGCAATGCAATGGTAAAACGAAAATAAAACGTATTTAGAGGGAATGTAGAAATAAGTATCTTTAACAGACATAAAACCTTACTGTTACTCCTTGATTAAGCAATATTTCAGTGGTAAAAAAAAAAAACTGGCGAGGGCTAGGATCGAACCGGCGCTTCATGGAACCACAGTCAGTCGCCTTAACCACATGGCTACTCACGCACTCATGTATAGTAGCAGACGCAGCCATTCATTATATTCAAAAGCCGCTGTTTGAAGGAAATAATCAATTTCATTATCCAAATAAATCAATGTTGCACATTCGTATACGTTCATACTGTTATTATACTTTATTGTCAGAACTTGGTTAATGTATGTTTTCAATTACATGGAAGCTTATTAAATAACTTACATTTTAATGGAATTCTCACCGCCATTTTGTCATGACCTCAGGCGGATTGTGCGCATGCGTGAGGGCCGAGAATTCTGCTATTTTCTATATTAATTCAAAAATATACCGAGAGGGAATGTAGAAATATGTATCTTTAACAGACATAAAACCTTACTAATACTCCTTGATTAAACAATATTTCAGTGGTAAAAAAAATATATATATATCGCCGAGGGCTGGGATGGAACCGGTGAACCTTGGAACCACAGTCTGTCGCCTTAACCATATAGCTACACGCGCACTCTTGGTCAACAGCAGACGCAGCCGTTCTTTATCATTAAAAGCCGCTGTTTGAAGGAAATAATCAATTTCATTATCCAAATAAATCAATGTTGCACATTCGTATACGTTCATACTGTTATTATACTTTATTGTCAGAACTTGGTTAATGTATGTTTTCAATTACATGCAAGCTTATTAAATAACATACATTTTAATGGACTTCTCACCGCCATTTTGTCATGACCCCCAGGCGGATTGTGCGCATGCGTGAGGGCCTAGAATTCTGCTATTTTCTATATTAATTTAAAAATATACCGTAATATATTTGTTTATTTTAGAGACACTCTGCAAATCTGCATGCCAAGAGCTTTCGTTAGAATGTCTTACGAAGCCAATCGGTGAAGTCGTTTTCACAATCTCGTGTGTACAAAAAACAGCTTAGTGTTTTAAATATATAGATTCCAAGCAGGAACATTGTCGAAAAAAGCAAACTATTAATGGAGCATAAAAAATACTTCCATATCATTACCGGCACGTGAAAATGAGTACCTGTCCTGTGCTCCTAATTCCTGTGGTTATAGTGGCTGCGCGGATAAGATCTTGGACTGCGAATCGCGAGGTCTGTGGTTCGATCCTCAGTCCCGGCGATCATTTTTGCTACCGGATTATCGGTTTAAACTATATGTATCATAACATGAAATGAAATCCACGGAGGTTTGGATATGTATCATAACATAATGTGTCATTTTAACAGAATCAACATGAAATTACGATTTATCTAATTTTTATTACAAAACTTTGAACCAAGCAGGAGTTGGGAAATTTGATTGTATTGAACATTATTTAGATAGGCTAGAGACTATGGTTTCATTCCTCCTCTTAATTTACAATATAATATGTGTTGTTTGTTTAAACAAGTGTGTCAGTACTCAGTAGTATATCTCAAATTCAATCTATACAACTCCAGTATGCAAACGGAGCGTAAATTAACATTTTAAGAATGTCCAAGCTGTGTAGTATACGACTAGGATAACATGTCAGATGTTACACATCATATGCGACTACTGTAAGGCTCGTATCTTTTTTTATTTATTGAAATGAAAAATGAAAATCCACAGCCTGCTTCCAGTCTCCGACCGGGTCAGGAATGGAATGAATGAAGCCCCCATCTAGCGGCGAGGATATGAACTGTGCCGGCTGCCGAGGCCTGACGCACTCCTCTGGGGCAATGATTAAATGAATGACTGATGAAATGAAATGATAGTGGATAGTGTTGCGGGAATGAAATTTTGACAGGGAAAACCGGAGTGCCCGGAGAAAAACCTGTCTGCCTCCGTTTTGTCCAGTACAGATCTCACATGGAGTGACCGGGATTTGAACCACAGACCCAGCGGTGAGAGGCCGGCGTGCTGCTGCCTAAGCCACGGAGGCTTGCTTTTTATTTATTATTATTTTTTATTTTTTTATTTCTCTGCCACGAGATATTGTGGGATTTTAAAATACATATTTAAAGAAGATACACAATTTGTTTTAATAGAGTTATTCATGAGTGGTTGATTAATTTGTAGTTTATTACTTGTTACTACACGGCTTGCAGGCTTGATGCGAACGGTGCATGAGATGCCTCAGGGTGTATGAAAAGCGTGCTCTAGTCACCTAGGGCGAACAATAAATGGAGGCGTTCTCCTTCTAGCTCGTTCTTTCCTCAGCCTTCTGTGTCAACATTGCTCGCACCCATGCTCCGCTGGATGCAACATTCAAGAGCAAATGTTTAGATGCGAAATTGGATTTTGAAAAGGTTGATTATTCTCTCTTTTTTATTGAATTGCGAAAAGTCAAAAGAAGAATGCGTGTATGTATATGTACATAAAGTGGAGGAGGGGAGGTGCTTTACAATGGAAACAGATTTCTACTGAGACGAAAGCACACTGGTTTTTTATTGTACTCTTTAAAGACGAGGCAAGCTCTTGTGAACAAGACTCCTCCAACTTCAAGAAAGAGGAGTTAATCGCTCGAACACAATGTAGTTACGAACACAGCTTGTTGTTGCTTCTGGGCTGCTATTCGCACGTGATTCATACAACAAGATTTAAATGGCTACTATTCTCATGCATAAATATACGGTATGTTACTTAGCCAGATTATTATGATCGATCTTCGATTTCATGTACTTTGGCTTTGTTTGATCTACGGTATATACGAATTTTCCGCTGAGGAATGTTTATTATCTCTGTTCTACGTTTGTTGGCATTTTGGCTTAGACTTACTCAGCTGGTTTCGGTCAGTCTCGAAGAGATTTAGTGTGGTTTAAGAAAAGTTTTTATTTTGTTTATAGCTATTTTTCAGATATTACTGAATTTGTGGCGTTCCGTGTTACAATTTGTTTCATTTGTATTGTTCCAAGCTACGTTTGCATTCTGTATAATCTACATTTTGATGGGGGAAATTAAGAAATGATTAGCCTTGGAAAAGGGCATCTGTTTTGGGCAACTTGCAAAAGTTACAGAGGGAAATATGAAGTGTCTAGGGAATGATCCGCGGGACAAAAGGGTCCGGCAGCACATATAAGAATGTTCCCAATTAAAGGGGATTTGGAAAGCGATGTGCATTAAACGAGAATGGTGCAAATTTATACATGCAATGACTATCAGCTGTTGAATTAAAATATCATTAGAATTATTATTATTAGAATATGATACATAAACGTTCATAACAATTGTTTAAAAGTGGCAAAGAAACATTGTGGGCTGGGAGCAGGGATTCTTGATTATATTGTTGATTAGAAACAAATAAAGCAGTGATTTGAGGTTAGCTCTGAGCAAGAAATTAACTCCTAGAATTCCTAAGGATGTCATAGAAATACGTGCAAAAAGGTGAAACTAAAGGAAACATTGAGGTTAAAAAAATTCCAATCTCGTTTTTAAACAAAATTGTTGTTTCAATATACATTTGTAATTGAGATTTTTTATATTATGTTGGGTACACTTTATAAAAAGTTATTTTGATTTATTAAATAATTTGTAATTAAGTTGTAGGCTTCTGTACCGAACATTAAATAATTGTTGTAATAAATAATGTTCTGAATCTGTTTTACTTAATCGCCTTAATTTTGTTAATACGTGCAACATTCATTTTAACAGCTATGACTGATCATTAGGTTATCCTTTACCATACTTGTCAATCTACTTTCACGAGGTTGTCACATTTAAATACACCTTGGTTGGTTTGATCCTCAGTTTAGGGGCTGCGACAATGCGGTCATGTAGCCCCCTGTATTTTGGGTGTGTGTAGAATCCGATAACCGCTGTTAATTGTGGTGGCTGTATTAGTGTGTGTTATCTGTAATTCAGTTAACGACTGCAGACGATCAATTTCAATTAGTTCGTAATTTTGCTACCAAATACCGCCATCAACGACATCTGGATGTGAACTTGGCTACTAGATGCCACCACAACTGGCAACTGGCGACGAAAGTTGGAACTTATAGAGCGTTAATCAAATCTAACCTACACATTTAGCTTCACACAATTTTAGTTAGTGGATGGTTATTTTACATGCCATAAATCTATGACATGGGCCCGGCTGCTTTACTTCCCCTACGAAGGAAAGCACACTGTGGGATTTTTAACGCTCTTAAAACATCCGAAGACTTCGGCCGGGTTTGAACCTGCCATCTTGGGCATAGAAGCTCAGCATGCTACCAACTACGCAACCGATGCCGCATTGAAACACCTTAACGGCATCTTACTGAGCCAGAACAGAGTGCGCACATTTGGATTTTGTTCCCCAAAAATCCTAAACCCCGACTGGTTTGCAGTATTTCTAGCTGCCCAAAAATAGAAAGAGTATATATTATAGAATGAGGTTTATTTGGAAGCTGCAGAGAAATATAAGTGGTAGGGGTAAAGGAAAGTATGGAAAATGGAGAGTACACGCTTAGTACATTGTCCAACTGAGTTTTATACCCTAGTGTGACGCTTGAAGACTGTTCCTAAACGCCTAGACTTGCACAGAATGGGTCTAATAGACATTGATTATAGTAACACATACATAGGATGGTTACCCACAATATATTTCCCCCGTGTGGGGATATTGCCCCGATGAAGCACGTCACCCTACGCCCATAACGTGGTCTGTCGCCAGGCTCTCTGGAGGGACTAAGCTTGTTCACCAAGCCACAAATCTAACCAACATATACTCTAGCATGGTTGTAACCCAGTCCACTGTGCTATTCAAAAACCTCGTGCATTCCCCTACACTAAGTGCTAGATGTAAGTCATCAACGTAGTTCCAAAATATGGTGAGTCCGTTAAAAACAATATTTTGCCCTGTGTCTTCATTTCTGCCACTTGCTACCTTCCCGTACACACACCAATTCGGAGATATGAATTCCTCGTCACCGAGTGATCCAATATCATAGACATTTGATATAGTGGACTACTTCTACAATCTAAACTTACAGGTTTAATATCTACATCTTGGTTTTCATAAATTTGAATTGGCGCACAAGTCAATTCCTTACACTGTACATAGCCTACATTCTCTTGACACGTCACTGAATCATTCGATCTCTTGAAACATATTGTTTTGTTGTTACGTATATTAAGGACTGCGACATCGTGGTCATATACCTCTTTGTATTTGGGTGTGTATGGAATTTGTGTCATAACCTGTGTTATTGTGATGGCTGTAGTAGTATGTGTGTGTGTGCAAATTGGGAATAGGATTGGGAAGGAGGCGGAGTTAGGAACCAGCCCAGAATTTTCCTGGAGTAGATGTAGGGAATACAAGAAAAAAAACTTCCAGGATGGCTGAGGGGGAAATTGAACCCTCCTCTTCTCAGTTTTGTCTCTCGAGGCTGAGCGTAGCCCGTTTCAGCCCACAAACCAGAATTAAAATTTCTTGGAAGGGCCAAGAACGTGCTAGCCGCTACTCCACGAGGTGGGCTTGCTCAGTTCTCTGAAACTTAGCATAAAGGACCTCTTACATATCCTAAACCTACAGGTAGTTAAGTACTAAAGTAATTATACCTTTTAACCCCAGGACGACCAATTTGTTACATGTAACACCGATACTCATCGATCTTACTACTTCAAACTATTATATTGATGTTAATGTTATACATAGGCGCTTGGGACATCGCGTACTCAAGTGTGTATCTAATATATCTTTTAACCTGCCTTTTGGTATCTGTACAACTATTGAAAGAAAAATAAACAACCATGACATTAAGTTGGTACTAACCTAAACCATTAATGTTCATGTTAAAACTGTGATCAGTCACATTATTTACGAATTGTTAAGAAATTACTGAACATGGTCTCATGAACTGGCATGTTCTGCTCGTTTTATATTTCTCAATCAAAAAGAATTTCGTTGAAAAACTAATTATTTATTGCTTATTCCGAGGGAAGTTCCGAAAGTAAGTCTCGTCATTTTCTTGCACGAGCAGATGGCACACCAGGTGACACAAACTATCGCCATAAGAATTCACACCCGTTGCCGGTTCAACGACGGAAGTAGCGTCAGCGGAGGGGGAGTGATAAATGCGCAGAGCGCCGACGAAGAGAGGAGCAGCAGATCGTTGTGACCGATATCATTCGAGTACAACTCTCGATGACCAGGGGCGGTTCGACCTTGCACATTTAGGGGGGAGGGTGATAATTTAAAAAATGCCGACTGGCTCTTTAACTTTGCCGACTATACGCTTAAAAACTGAGCAACGGTAGGGAAATGAGGGGGGGGGGGGCGGAGGCGGCAGTGGCGGCGAACGATCCACAAGATAAATATACTTAATTAACGGCTTTCATTTAAAATGTATTTTATTAGTTCCAGAAGTTTGAATCGCAGGAAAATTTGATAAATGAACAAAATAAGTGTTTACATTCTACAAGAATAAAAAAAATCTACTTATTCTTTCTAAATCCCTACTCTACGGTGTTTTAACAAGGACCACTTCTCCACTAACGTATCTCCGTAATTTCAATGTCGTCGACCTTATCTCTCGTTGCAAACAACATCATGAGGGAGTCTACGTGTTCTTCACCCATCGATGTCCGCAAATGATTGAAAATGAGCTTCAACTTGCTGAAGGACCGTTCCGAAGAAGCAGAAGACACTGGGGATGTTAAAATCACTCGAACTACTTGATAACCACACGGGATAATCCTCTTTCATTTAACAGCAACTTTTGCGATTTCTTTAAGAGACGAGCACTGTTTACTGGCATCAAGCAGGATTTCAAGCTCAGCCAACACAATACAGATCGAACGCGCTCGATGGTGCAGTTTCTTCTGTCAGCGGGCATCTTGTAAATTATGTGGAATGGCTCTAGCAAAGAAATTAGGCTTGCGACATTGTCTTGCACGTTTGTAGTAAATACATCCACAAGTATTCGGAACTCCTTTCTGTAGAATGTAAGGAATGAAATTTCTGCTGTCGTTTCAGCGTGCGCGTCATACTTCTTTGCAAGTCACCGGGTCCTGTGGTGTTTTAAGAAGTATTCCTCCGCATTTACTTGCATACTTTTCGCAAATGACGATGCACTCTTTATTAAAGCGTTCATCTTGCCGTCGTCGTTGATATCTCTAAAAGACTTCAAAGCACTCTGAATCAGCTGCTTCGCGTCTACTACATTCAGCTCCTCCGCTTCTAAAAGCTCGGTTACGTTTTTAATTTTAAATATGATGTTTTTGGTAAAGTACATGCCGCAGATCAAATCAAAGTCTAGAAGCTTTTTGTGCAAGCCTGGCGCAAAAGTTCAGGTTTTACAGTCAAATTCAAAATCGAATGAGGTTTTCATAGTTTCCAATGCTGTGACTATCTCTTCATAAGACGTAGAAACAGCTCTCACCGATTCGGCACGTGCAGTCCACCTTGTTTTTGATAAATTCTCTTGAAGTGAATTTTCAATTGTATCCTGCTCTTCCTGTAAGTTTAAATGTCGTTTCATTCTACCCGAAAAAAACCATACAATGCTTCAAGAGTGTCAAAATCTCTCGGATAAGCGCGCTAGCATTACAAACTGTCTCTACGAAAATGTTTAACTTGTGAGCTTGGCATGGGACGTACGGAATATCTATTTTGCACTTCTCTGATAGCTTTTTGAGTGCCGTTTTATATGCCAGACATGTTACTAGCAAAGTCGTACGATTGAAACGCTAGTTTATCGAGTGGTAGTAAAAGTTCTTCGGAATTTAAAACTAAAAATATTTTTTCAGCCAACTCCTCTCCAGTCTTTTTTGTTGTCCTTAAAACATCGTCTATTTAAAAAAAAGACACTCCACAGGAACGAGCTCTTCATCTTTTTCGACGACGTATCGGATATTCAACGCGATGCGATCTTAATGTGACATCGGGAGTAGTATCTGCTATCACGGAGAACATACCAGCGTTCTCGATCTCTTCTGCAATTATTTCATGAGTTTTCTCTCCAAGTAGATGGATGAATTCATTTTGAGAGTCCTTGCTCATATATGTAACGTTGTGCTTCCACGCATTGACTTCTTCCAACCACCTATTCATGACCGGACTATGCCCTGAAAGTAACTTCACAATTTGCGTGAAGTTTCCATTATCTTGAATGATTCCATCCTCGTGACCTCGGAAAGCCAAACCTTGCCCACAAAGGGTTCTTGCTATGTCAATAAGTAGATCTATCTGGATAACTCTTTTGTGGAACTCCTTTTCTTGTTTTTCCGGAATTCTGATCTTTCGTAAAAGTTTATCAAGGAGAACGTCTTCGTGGCCGTTTCCATTGACAAAGTGGCACAAATCTGCCATTGCTGCTTGACGAGCTTCTGAAGTGAAGTGTTCTCGTAATTTGCCCTTTTTCTTCTTTCCGCGACTTT
This sequence comes from Meconema thalassinum, assembly GCA_946902985.2. NCBI lineage: Eukaryota > Metazoa > Arthropoda > Insecta > Orthoptera > Tettigoniidae > Meconema > Meconema thalassinum. Next base: position 1,536,711,283 of record OX336388.2, read on the forward strand.
TCAATTTGTGCCACTGACGTAGGCTTCTCCAGCGTGCAATCATTCTTCACTTTTTTCTTGTTAACACCATTAAACATAAACATGGCTGAAAATACGCATGTATTCATTGTATTATTATTACTTACGTTTGAAGGGTACGCGATGCTCTGTGAAAATGCTCTGTGTCGGCAAAAACTCACGTCCCACTGCCACTGTATTTGCACCTAGTTATCACTGTAAAAGTTGCTGGTTCAGCAGGAACGACTGATTTCTCTCATTCTCGGTGACCACTGCACTGACCTTAGTGAGCATCACACCCCTTGAGGAACTTTGGAACCATAAACCTGTCAATTTTGTCACAATAACACGGATATCTGAGGACGCACCGAGACAAGCGGTAGCAGGTCATAAGTCATGATTCATAACATTCCTCCGACATCTCAATGAGTTGGCTTGACCTGAAGTTATCAACGCGCTCACCTACACCTTTTGTTTAACCACGTAGCACAGATGCTAGGCTCGCTTCGCTGTGAAGCTGAGTCGCTCTGCATAATGAACGCGGGATATTACAACCACCCAGGAACGTGCCGATGAGTTCATCCCTTGTCCTTGGTCTCATATTGCTTATCTGTCATTCTTTCTTCAGTTTCCATACGAAGAAACGAAATGGCAAGTGGCAGCCGGTACACGGAGAACTGGAAGTGAAACTTTTAAAATGGTTAATTTGCCGACTCTCCACCGTGCCGCACTGGACTATTGCCTGGCTGTACGAAATTATTGCAGCGTCCGGGTGTGCCGACTGTCGGTAAAAATGCCGACTGTCAGTATATTTTTATTTTATTTTTATCTGACCGAATCGTATATGCCTTGCCTCGTTTTGCTTTTTTAAATGCTGTTTTCGGAAATGTTACGACTTCTTCAGGATTTGTCGACTGCCGACTGCCGACTGATGTCTTATTTGCCGACTGAGAAAATTCCTGAGGGGGTGAGACACCGCCCCACTCAAACCGCCCCTGACGATGACAGACAGACGAATACTGACAACGTGGTCACTAATGGAAGTGTGTGCTGTTATCCGGTAAGAATGGGCACGTGGGACTAGTGTGTCAGTCATCCATGAACGCCTACAGACCGTCATGTCTCGTCAAATGGTCGGTCACTGGTGTTGCATGTTCAGTGAAGGACGGCAGAGTGTGGAGGATGAAGATCGAAATTGGCGTCGCTCCACATCCACGAATGAACACAACATTGCTCGAGTAGAGGACATGGTTTTAGCGTACAGGTGAATAACGGTAGCACACTGTGTATTGGTCGTGCCCGGGCCCATCACATCCTCCATGATCTTTTGAGTTATCGAAAAGTATCCGCAAGATTGGAATCAATGCTGAGGTGGGCCAGGCTGTGCGATAATTCCTTGCGCCGAGTTTTACCAGAGTGGTTTCTTGAAACTGAACGCACCCTACGACAAGTGTCTTTATGTCGAAATTAACAAGGTGTATAGTTCATGGTGCCATGGTGTATGTCAGTTTGGCAATAAAGGGTCCCTGAGAAAAAATGACAAAACTTATTTTCAAAACTTCCCTCGTACTAGTTTGTTGAATACACAACAACTTGCCCTCTGTTTATTTTAACCATAATTTCCTGTCTTTCAAAGTCTGCTGCGCTATGCAGAACATATTGAATTCTGCGTAATGCTTTTGTAAATTGTATTGTATGTATGTCTACCCCTTATTATTCCCGTTTTCCAACGGGGTCGGGGATGAGATGCGATGGAAGTCTTTGTGGCGATGGTTTTTACGGCCGGATGCCCTTCCTGACGCCAACTTCATGAGAGGAGTTAATGAGAGATGACATGAATGATGGTGAATGAAACTGGGCAAGGATATGGAAGGAAGCGGCCGTGGCCTGTCAGAAGGTACCATCCCAGCATTTGCCTGGTGTTGAAAATGGGAAACCACGGAAAACCATTTCAAGGACGGCCGACGGTAGAGCTCGAACCCACGTGTCTACCGAGTCAGCAGAGAGCTTGGCCCCATGACCTAATGCTGCGCGTTAGCCAGCGTAGTCACTACTGACGGTAATACTTTTGTAAATTAAGACTTAATTATACAGGGAATGTATTAAGCACCAATATAACTCATTAGCCTATCAAATCTCTACTTACAAAACAAAGTCCCCGATTCTTGGATGTTGCCCCAGATACAGCCAGCAGCAAACCTTTGAGTCGTGTTGAGTTAAGACGTTTGAGAAGGGTGGTTGTGTTTGGAGTTTCCCTGGAAGTGCAACTCGGGTTTTCTTCACTTCGCCTGTGAAACACAGTCAAGTTAAGATTGGACGAAAGGAGGTTTTGAGTTTCATTCACTTCGCCATTCCGTGGAAGTGCAATTCGCCATTCTTAAATTACGTGTGACAAGAATTTGTTGCACATGCATCTCCAAGATAATATAATTAATAATCCAGTCAGTGATTTTAACCCATCATGCCGAAACGTAAAACGAATATTGGTCGTTGTTTATTGACATTGAAAAAAAAAAGCGCTTATCACGTAATGCATTTATAACTGTTCCCGGGCGAAGCCGGGTCAGGTTGCTAGTTTCAAATATTTCGAAAAATTGATCCGGTTAGCTCAATTCAGTATTAGGCATACCAGTGTTTAGTCCCAGTGTACCATTGCGATTGGTCTTGTCAGTTGGTATGGCGAAATATAACGAGCTGAAAATGCCAGTTCATGATACAATATTCAGCTATTTCTTAACAATTCGTAAATAATGAAACTGATCACAGTTTTAACATGAACAATAATGGTTTAGGTTGGTACCCAACTTAATGTCATGGTTGTTTATTTTTCTTTCAATAGTTGTGCAGATGCCAAATGGCAGGTTAAAAGTTATATTTGATACACCACGACGCTTGGCCAGCGCATACTGGGAAGTATCAAACGGGAAGGCGCCATCAAAATTGATGACGTATCGTACAAGGGAGTGGTATTCCTTTTACTCTTTAATTTAGAGATATTTAGAACTTTTGATATGTTTGGCGTACAGGTAGAAGTTCTACTATTCTCAGGTAGTGACTGATTGTTAAGAACAATCGGAGATAGAGGCAGGTGCTCATGAACTGGACCCCTTTTACTCTATTAGGGGGGGTGGGGGGGGGGGGGAGGTTCAGTTTCTGAAAGGTAACTTTTGATTATTTAATATAGTTTGGCTTTGACAGATTGAAGCGTCTTCAGCCAAATCGTTGCTTTGTTGAATTTATATTTTTGAATTGTACATTGGGGGGCCGATAAGAATAGCAGTATGATTTTAGCGTATTATTCGATGTGTTGCCACTGCAATGCTACTATGATTCCACGAGCAGTGCCAATATCCAAGGAGAGCTATGCTCTCTCTATTCAAAAATTAGCCCACTAAGGCTATCCATATTGGTATAACTGTTTCGTGATGGATCCAGGATTTCTTTTACTCCGAATGAATGTAATAACAAAATTCAAATATTTCTAAAAATGTTATAGCATATTGGCACTGCTTGTGGCATTATAGTAACCTTGCAGCGACCTTCACAGTTTTGGTATTTTTGTTTTGTTTTTTTTTGTTTTTTGTTTTTACTGTGAAAGCGTCAGTCAATGAACACAGTTGTTGTTGTTATTGTTGTTTTAAGGGGCGGAAATGAACACAGTGTTGTGCCGTGTGTTTTAATATTCCTTTCTGAGGCTGAACGTTACAAGTTTCACGTAAAACAAACACTTTTTTTTTCTAAAATTTCCATGACATATTAGCCTAACAGTTTCATAACTTCATTACGTGTTTGTGTTTTGTATTTACTCACTGTCTTTATGTTTTCTTGCATTCTGGTTGTTAGTTTTGCTCAATAAATGGGGCTAGTGGGGTTAGGCTCCGGCGGGTAGTGTGGGGGTCTCGTCTGGAGGTGTCGGTTTGTGGGTTGCGGTGTGCTTCTGCGTCATTCCTTATTCGTATGCCTAGCATATTTCTATCATTCTCTCTCGTCAACATCAATACTCTCCCGTACTCTATGGCACAAGAGCTCCTCGTTTAGCTAGGTGCCCGTCCTTTCTAGCTAGCGCGGGAAGGGGAATGAAACAGCTTCCCAGTATATACTGGTCAAGTGACTTAATGAGTTGACCATATAAACTGACAAGCCCAATGGCACACTGGGGCGAAACGTTGGCAATACTCAATGGAGCTAACTGGATCATCTTAATCGAAATTTATAATAATACTTTAACGCTCATTCAGAGTAAGAAATATCCTGGATCAGTCAGGAAACAGATATTCCAAAACCAATTGTAGTTTAAAAAATTAACACAGCTACACACACTACTAGTTACCACATAAATACAGGTTATCAGACACATTCAACACACATCCTACTACTGTACATGGGGCTAATGATCAATATCTCCAAAGCCCCAAAATTGAATGTATGGTTCCTAATGTTATGCGGGCTGCCTCCTTTAAATCCTAACCTCAATTACCAATACACACACTACTTCAGCCATCACAATAACATAGGTTATCAGACTTATTAATCATACAGCTCACTACGTGGGGTTGAAATAACCACAGATGTCCAAGGCTCAAATATAACAGTGTGCGTTAAATCAATCACTGCGATGGGTAACAGGAAAAGTTTGGAATTCGTAGGTTCAAATCCGGCGCTGACAGTGGCTACCCTGAGAGTAGTATTTTTAGCCTACTTTTCACATTTTGCAAAAATGAGGAAAAAGTAGACTTATGAGATCGGGCAAATGTGTGTCTGTCTGTCTGTCCTTCTATTTGTCTGTCTGTCTGGCGGTGTGTGTGTGTCCCCCTATCAACTCCTAAACGGCTGGAGCAATCGTAACAATATTTGGTAGGAGTAAAGATCTATACCTGAATATCACACGGCCATATTTGAAAATTATATCAGTGCTACCAACTGCTGAAAAATCGCGATTGAAATTTGAGCTCCATGTTGGATATCTTGGAAGGTATAAATGGGAGCTATTTCAAAATTGGCACACGTATAGATCATAATATTGCAGTTTAATTTCCAGTAGGTCATACATGGCAGTGTTGCCAAAATGATTATAATTTGCTGATAAGTCCAATTTTTAAATGCATATAACTTCTACACTATCAATTGGAATTCAACCAAATTTCGTATGTACTATGTGTACATACACTCATATGAATGAGCATATTCTTAAGAGCCACCAGGGCTGCCAACTGTTAATAAATGCACTCCCTATTGTTTTTATCCAAATACCAATATATCAGAAAGTATGCAAGCAGACAGCTTTAAACTATCCACACGCATAGTACCTGACATTCTATATTAATTTGGAGTAACTTATATACGTCAGTGCTACCAACATGATTCTAAGCCTGCTGAGAGGTCCAACTTTAAATACACGTAACTTCTATACTATCATTTGGATTTCAACCAAATTTCGTGTGTGTTATGTGTACCATAACAGATATGACTATGCATATATTTAGGAGCAACCAGGGCTGCCGACTGTTAATAAATACTGTCTCTATTTTTGTTACCCTAATATCAATATATCAGAAAGTATGCAAGCCAATAGCTCTAAACTTTGCGCACGTATAGTACCTGGCATTCTAGATTAATTTGGAGTAGCTAATATAGGCCTACGCCAGTGCTGCCAACATGATTCTAAGCCTGCTGATAGGTCCAATTTTAAAATGCATGTAACTTCTCTACTAACTAATGGATTTCATTCTAAATTGACACAACAATAGATCATATTATTTCAGATTATTTCTGACCAATACATGTATGTCATTGATGCCAACATGATTTTACGCGTGCTGTTGGATGCAATGTTTAACTGCATGGAACGTCCATGCTATCCATTGGACTTCAACCTAATTTTGTATTCTGTACCTTAATAGATGGAACTAAGAAATACTCAGTCACCAGGGCTGCCAACTGTAGTTCTCTATTAGGCTACATTATGCCAGGTATACAGTATTTCGAACTAATTAGAAATTTCGATATTACCAACTTAATTTCATCATTATTCTAGATAGATCCATTTAGATTAATCACTGGCATGAATCTTAAATTTTAAGAAAAGTAGGCTCTTTAGTTCGTCACGGAACTCCTTGTTCCGTTTATTTTCACACTCCTTCCAGAAATATGCTGCGAAAGTACCTTATTTCAACTCCCCACCTCTTCTAAGTTTTGCCTAAAGATGCTGAGTGTACCCCGTACCCACCCTTAGACCAGAATTAAGTTTCCTGGCAGAGTCGGGAATCGAGCTCGTACCTTCGGGCCGACAGCCAAGAATGATAGTCGCTATAGGCTACCAGAATATTGACAAAAAGGAAACTTAAATACCATCAGACTGAGCTGACACTAGGTGATGAGGGCAACTAATTGACTATTGAATGCTAGCATTCGCCCACCCTAGAAGTGGTTTTCCGTGGTTTCCCACTTCCACACCAGGCAAATGACGGGATGATTCCTAACGTATGGTCACGGCTGCATCCTCACCTGAATTACAAATACACACACTACTAAAGTAATCGCAATAAATACAGTTTATCAAATAAGATATTTACACACATACAAGTACACGACATGTAAGTTCCTGAAATGAAACAAAAAAGAAAGGGCTTTTAAATGTGACCTCGAGGTAGGTGGTTTACTGACATCTTCAATATCAGTCCCGCGACATAACCGTGCTCGTTAAATCGTGCAGCTGCGGCAAGTCCAAAGATCGTAGGTTCGAATCCAGGCTCTGACAGCAGCTATCCTGAGTATAGTTTTCCTCACTACCTCCAGGAAGATGTTGGATAGTACGTTATTTCAAGTCCCGGAGCACCTTCCTCCTCCCTGTTATTAATACAGCTACACACACTACTACAGTCACAACATAAATACAGGTTATCAGACACATTCAACACACATCCAACTACTGTGCATGGGGCTAATGATCAAGATCTCCAAAGCCCCAAAATTGAATTAACAACAACTAACAACTCTTCAATATCATCATCCAGGTCCAGGTTTTTTGGCACCCAGACGTCTCTAGAGCTACAACATAAAACACATAATATTATTTATGAATAATTTTACATTATTTTAGAGAAATTCTAGATTTTAGAGAAAGATTATCTCGTTATCTCATAAATGGTGACTTGAGATGGGTTGGATGAGAAAATACCCTGTTCATAAGCCGCAGTGAGAGGCTTTTGTACAGTCGTGTGTAATGCGCTCAGAAGAAGCTGTGATCAGCACACACATACGGCGCCTTTCAACAAGAAAGTTCCCGCGTCGGACAAGAGTTTTATGAGGAACAAAGCTCCTGCCTTACAATGCTCATGCCGTCTATCTGTCTCTCTGTTACAATGTCACTAAACAGAAAATCATTTCTATTCTTTAGACGTCTAAATTTTGTTACTCGAACGAAATCTTGCGTCGAGTAGAGAAACATATTTCCTACCAATAACTGGAAATCTATATATTTAAACACTAAGTTGAATTTTGTTACCGCGAGATTGAGAAAACGGCTAAACCGATCGACTTCGTAAAGCGTTCTGACGAAAGCTCTTGGCCTGTAGTTTTGCAGAGGAAAATATATATTAGGGTATATTTTTGGAGACCATGAACAGTTTACAATCCACAATTTATAACATACACCCTTTTTTCAAGCCATTCCAGCCAGAGTTAGTTACAACTTCCTTTAACAGATGACACGCGTAACGGTATGCAGAATGAGGCGTTCCGGTATCATGCATCATCAGTCGGGAGTAAGCAGGCGTTATGGTAACCACTGTACGACCAATGGCTCCGAGGAGATAAGTAAAAATATACCGTTCATAATAGAATTCAAGTGCATGCTGTAATTTCATTTTATTTCATTTATACATTTGTGTTGTTCTAGCTTGTATACACGTGCATACCCATTCCCGAAATACCTAGGTGTCACCCTGGACCGAACTTTGAGCTACAAAGAACACCTCACCAAGCTCTCTCACAAAATTTCCACCAGAAATAACATCCTGCACAAGCTTTGCGGTAGTTCATGGGGAGCCATGGCGGACTGCTTAAGATTAACGGGTATCAGTCTAGTCTATTTTGCAGCGGAATACTGTGCTCCAGTATGGTTGGAAAGTGCACATGTGCATAAAGTGGATACCAAGCTGAATGATACTATGCGTTGCATAACCGGCACCATAAAGTCAACCCCTCGCCACTGGCTACCAGTACTCAGCCACATTCCACCACCTCACCTGAGGAGGAAGGAAGCTCTGGTCAGAGAAGCAAAGAAGATCTATGCTTCTCCCTCATTACCAATACACCAGGAGTTCTGCCACCCACCACCGAAGCGACTTCATTCGAGGAGACCAACCAGTTTATTGGCCGACCAACTTCTGGCAAATCGATTCAACCTAAACCAATGCTGGCAGGACGAGTGGTCAAACTCAACGTCTGGAACTAGTGCCCAGGAGATCAACCCAACGGTAAAAATACAAGGATTTGACCTTCCTAGAAAATTATGGTGTCGCCTCAATAGACTGAGAACCAGGCACGGCCGTTGCAATTACCTATGCCATAAGTGGGGTTGGATAGATTCCCCATTGTGTCAATGCAATGAGGAGGAACAGACCATGGACCATATCATCCAGCGCTGCCCTCTACACGCCTACTCCGGGAGCCCTAGTGATCTGTTTCATCTTCGAGAATGTACTGTGGAATGGCTCCAAAACTTGAACTTGGATTTGTGATTTGTTTTTATGTAATTCACCATACGATTAAATAATAATAATACACGTGCATAATTTACACACAATTAATATTGTCGGTCAACACAAAAATCATTCAATTATCGGAATATGTGTAAAATAACCTGAAATAAATTGCATGTGATAAACATTTGTATATATTTTAACAGACTATTGAAGAAGAAGAAAAATAAGGGATGACATATTTCGCTCGTCAGACGAGCATCATCAGATCCAAATATGCAAGACAATATTTGCGCTAACCTATTTAGCTTCCACAGCCAGTAAGGCCTATGACGACCTCCTCTTCAGGTAGTACCTCATGACATTCCGGATTCAAATCTCAACTCTGTTAAAAATGTTATTCTGGTCTGAGGGCAGGAATGGGATTCACTCAAACTACTACTGAGGAGAAGTGGGTTTGATTCCAACCACAGCAATCGCAGAAGTGGCTTTCCGAATTTTCTCACTTCTACTCCAGGAAAATACCGAGACGGCAGCTAACTAAAGGCCACGGTCTCCTCCTTCCAAAGCCTAGGCCTCAAAAATGAAATGTACACACAAGTAATGGCATCATAATAATGCAGGTTATCAGATGAATCAACTCACACACAATTACTTGGGGATGATGATGACGATGTCCAAGTCCTAAAAATGAGGGACGTCATAGTTGTCCAACTGCTTGGTTCTCACCAAAGTGAACCGGTTTCGATTCCTGGTGAATGCATGTGGCATTATTGGGCTGGAAGGTCACGTCTAATGGTTCGAATTCCACATATAGTATAAAGGAGATCCTGTGACTTCTGATCACGTAAAATTAGAAGCTTGCCATAGCTACCAAAATGATAGAACTGCAACAATATGCACCGAGTTTTTGTTTAATGTGAGTAAAATACCACCTCAGTGAGTCACCCTGTAGGAACGAGTGGGAAGTTGAACTCGGAAACAAGCTAATAGCGTGGAGCGCTAATTTCGAGACCTACCACATGGTGCATGTTTAAATTGCTCTTGGCTTCAAGTACGTTTGGAAAGTCGGGAGTAAAGAGAGAAAAAGGTGTGCGAGGGAACGGAGGGAGGAGAATATACGCACGCTAGACGAAATGTGCAAAGAGAAAACTGGAGCCTCAATGACGAGCTAAGAATGTGTGAGAATAGAGTGAAAATGGAGAAAAGGAAGACAAGGGATGCGCTTTCAACCCACACAGTTACATTGCCCGAGTGTGGTGATGTTCAAGAGAGGGATTAAATTTGTTCCTGGCTGTAATTCCACAGCAGTGGTCACGTGCTTGTACCTCATTCTCATAGCACTGTTTGTTGTTTCGCTTTGCGTACTTTCGTATAGTGATTAGTACGGTCAGAATTTATAGGCTCTAAAAACGTTTAAAATAGGCAGACAGAAACTAAAAGTAGCATATATAGACACCATAATTAAAAACACGCAACAAAATATGCATAAATAAACACGCATCTGATTGTGCAATATCACAAATAACATAAAACACCAATCTAAAATTCGGCAGAACGCCATGAGCAAATTTATTAATTTACAGTACTTAACTCATATAGTTTCGTCAATTTAACATCACACTCAATAAATATAGAACATTTTACAAATATCAATTTTTCAATATATCAGGTAAAAATAAACAACGAAAATTATCGGTAATGTGGAACCTTGTAAGTGTCTTCCTATGACCTAGTAAAACGAATAGCAACGAATAGCAATATATCCATGACGGTGGCTTCAAAATCAACAGCTCAGGATCCAATCGCGCAATTAACACGAAACTCACTAAGAAGGGAGAAACAGATAAGGTACATCACTTGCATTAGTCATAAGACTATCATACTGCATACAACACGCAGCCGCCATCTTGAATATGTAAAACATTGATAACGAAAATCCATTGATTATTAGTTACAATAATGAAACGCCGCAAATATGTACTCTCGCATCAAAGGTTTTCTCTTAAGAAGGCGCAAGATAAGCGATTTTATACATGGGAGTAGGCATACTTTTAGATATTTCAATCAGTTCCTCTGGATGAAAAAGGGAAATCTATATATTTAAAACAGTAAGGTGATTTTTGTTACCACGAGATTGAGAAAACGACAGAACCGATTTACTTCGTAGAGCACTCTAACGAAAGCTCTTGGCCTCTAGATTTGCAGAGTGTCTCTAAAATAAACAAATATATTACGGTATATTTTTAAATTAATATAGAAAATAGCAGAATTCCTACCCCTCACGCATGCGCACAATCCGCCTGGGGTCATGACAAAATGGCGGTGAGAAGTCCATTAAAATGTAAGTTATTTAATAAGCTTCCATGTAATTGAAAACATACATTAACCAAGTTCTGACAATAAAATATAATAACGGTATGAACGTATACGAATGTGCAATATTGATTTATTTGGATAATGAAATTGATTATTTCCTTCAAACAGCGGCTTTTGAATATAATGAATGGCTGCGTCTGCTGCTAAGCGTGAGTGCGAGAGTAGCCATGTGGTTAAGGCGGCCGACTGTGGTTGTAAGACGCGCCGGTTCGATCCTAGCTCTCGCCAGTATTTTTTTTTTTTTTTTACCACTGAAATATTTTTAACCAAGGAGTATTAGTAAGGTTTTATGTCTGTTAAAGATACTTATTTCTACATTCCCTCTAAATACGTTTTATTTTCGTTTTACCATTGCATTGCAGCATGTGATCACAAGAGCAAACTGTTGTCCGCAGTACGCACACAGAGGAGTACGCCGTTTAAATATCTCAGTCGGCCGTGAAATATCTGCAATCAGTTCCTATAACTGACAACAGATGGCAGTACATCGCCCATATAGTTCCATTAACTGACAGCAGATGGCAACACCATTGCATCGATATATTTAAAACACAAGACATGGCATGTTTTCACGTGATGGAAAATTATAAAGGAGGGGAATATTTAAGAAGGGAAATGTTGAGGAACATTAACCGACAGTTGAATGTGTAGGCTAGGTTGTTTATTGCAATTTCTTCCCAATGCTTCGGTGGTCAAGTTATTAGCGTCCTAGACTAAAAGTTATAATTATGCATCGTCGATATACTCTTAAATTATTAAAGAAAAAAGTAGTTTTCCAGGCACTAGCGCGTGTCCACAATTGCTTTCGCCATGAGAGACACTTGGCAAATATAATTCGTTTGAAGGGCTCCGACATCTTGGTCACTCAGCCCCGTGTACTTGGGTGTGCATGTGTGAAATTTTCTCTGATAACCTGTGTTATTGTGATGGCTGCATTACTGTGTGTATTTGTAATTAAGGTGGTAAATGGCAAGGAGACGGCCAAGGCCTTAAGTTAGGAACCATCCCGGTATTTGCCTTAAGTGGAAGTGGGAAACCACGGAAAACCACATCCAAGATTGTCGAGGTGGGAATTAAACCTTCCTCTTCTTAATTATACCTCAAGAGACTGAATGTACCCCGATTTTGCCCTGAGACCAGAATTAAATTTCTTGGCAGAGCAGGAAATGTAACTCGGGTCTCCGGGGCGATAGACAAGAATAGGTGGGCCTCCATGTGTTAATACGATTTTTGACATGCACGGGACATAGAATTCAAAAACTGCCTCCATTAGGGTGACTATCGAAGTGAGTATTGAGTATAGGCCTATGGTCTTTCCAGTAGTTGGCGAAGTGATTCTATGTTCCCCTGCAAAATGTACTGCCATAACCTATAACAGGTGATGGAAATTGCTTATTTAGAGCAGTTTCGTACTGTTTATAACAAAATGAAGAACGTCATTCTGAGCTGCGTTTTCAAGCTATTGCAAAAAAATTCGCTGGCAGGAACAATTATAAGGAATTTATTTTAAGCGATCAGTCTCATCGCATTCTCCTCACCAGCCAACTTGAGTATGAAAGTCTCTGGACGGTCATGTTGAACTTCATTGTATAAGACAATTGTTTAATGATTATTTGTTTAGAGTACTGAGTCTAACTACGGAGTTGATTTCGGCAATGGAAGTATTATTTGCCATTTAATATTTAGCGGCTCCGTTATTGCAGGACACTATAGTGTTATCGAATAATACGAAGCCACATTTAAAATCCAATATAAATAGGCCATTTCAGAAACAATTCCAGATATTATGCAGTACAGTGTACTGTAAGGTCCTTGAAGATCAAATGTAAACATTGTTCTACATTGTATTTCTCTTGCGTAAAATCTATGCGTGGTTACTTTGGTCTTTACTGTTGTGAGGGTAAAATTGATCTGCTGGAATATAAAATATTTGCCAAGCTGCAACAATGTAATGATATTAATTTAAAAGTCATTGAACTTATATCCAGTAGTTCAAACACATACATCAGCGTTAACTGATTGGATACTGAAGATGAAAGCCAGCTACTTCATTTCCCCATTATTGAATTTTTCAATTCCTTGGAATTAAGAGATTCGCCTCCACATACTTCGAACGTTTGAGCCGTAGATATGCTTCTTAGAAATCTGAACGTTTCCCAAGGACTCATATATGGTAATATATTAATTTAAGAAATCGCTTGGATTCGGATATAATAGGTGCAGTAATATTAGGCAGAGAGCTCAAATCCTACGACTTGATTTAACACCTTCCGATAAAACACTTACAGGTACAGTACATTTTCTTTTAATAGGCGACAATGTCCTATTCGCTCGGCCTACTTTATTAAAATCAATCAAGCTCAAGGAGAAACTCTTGAACGTATTGGGCTATTTACCTCATCACGTTTTCAGTCATGACCAACAGGATAGTGAAGGTGCAAAAAAGGTCCTGTTTGGGATGGTAAAGAATAAGAGGCGGAAGGATCCTACGGATTATGTTAGAATGGTGAACAAAAGGGGACAAGAGATAGAAAATAGGGAAGAACTGAAGAAAATGTGGAAAGAATATTTTGAAGAACTCCTGAACCCAAATGGAAACCACGGCGAGGAGGAAGAAATCGGGGAAGAGGTACAGTAGATGAACTGCAAACAGAAAAGGACTTAACATGGAAAGAAGTGGAAGATGCAGTGAGGAAGATGAAAGGAGGGAAGGCACCGGGTGTGGATGAGTTGAGTGTGGAGATGGTGAGAGCAGCAGGAGAGGTGGGGATACAATGGTTGTACCGAGTGATGAAGACAGCATGGAAGGAAAGGAAGACCCCAGAGGACTGGAAAAAGGGAATAATTGTCCCGATCTTCAAGAAAGGTAGTAGAACAGAATGCAGAAACTATCGGGGAATAACACTGATGAGTCATTGTGCAAAGTTGTTTGAGAAAGTTTTGGAAAGGAGAATTAGGACAAGGATAGAAGGAGGGATGAGGGAAGAACAACATGGCTTCAGATCAGGAAGGTCCACAGTGTATTTGATTTTTACTTTAAGGCAGTTACAAGAACAGCAATATGAGTATGGAACAGATCTACTGATGGCCTTCCTGGACATTGAGAAAGCATATGACAGTGTATGCAGAAACAAAGTATGGAAGTCCCTGGAGGATAGAGGAATATAAAAATGGACTATAAGGAAGATAAAGGAGATGTACAAGGGAAGCGTGAGCTGTGTGAAAGTGGGAGGAGAGAGATCGGACTGGTTGGAACAGAGAAACGGCCTGAAACAAGGAAGTGCACTGTCACAGTTACTTTTCATTGTGGTGATGGATGACATAATGACCCGAGTGGCACAAGTAATTGGGGAAGGAAAGATGAAAGCAATGGTGCTTGCAGATGATTTGATGATTTGGGGAAACAAGGAGGAGGAGGAGGTACAGGAACAGTTGGACGTGTGGGAAGGAATAATACAAGGTTATGGGATGAAATTTAGCATAAATAAGAGTGAGATGGTGATCACAACAAGGAAGAAGGAAAGAACCACAACAGGAATAACAATTGGTGGGGAACAGCTGAAGGAAGTGGAGAGTTTCAAGTATCTGGGAAGCCTGATACAAGAGAATGGAAGAAACGATAGAGAAATAAATGAGCGGGGGAGACAGGCAGAAGCATTCCGGAGGAGTGTGAGAAGCATGTTATGGAGCATGAATGTCCCTCAGAACAGCAAAAAGATCATATATCGGACGTACTATGTCCCTATCCTGACGTATGCCTCGGAGACCTGGGTTATGAAAGGAAGGGAGAAGAGCAAAATACAGGCCAGTGAGATGAGGTTCTTGAGAAGCAGTATTGGAGCTACAAAGATGGACAGAATAAGAAATGAGAGGACCGGAAAATTAATGAAGGATGAACCATTACAGACTGGTATAGAGAAATCTAGACTTAGATGGTATGGACATGTAAAACGAATGGAGGAGAAGAGGATACCCAGGAGGATACACGAGACGAAGTGGGAAGGAAAGAGACCAAGAGGGAGACCGAGAGACAGGTGGCTGAAGGGGGAGGAAGAAATCGTGAAGAAGAGAGAAGACTGGACAAGGGTGGAGGCTGAGAGATGGTGGGAAGACAGAAGACGTTGGAGAGACTTGTGTTCCAAACAGACCCGGCCAGTGGCTGGAAACTGTGCAAGATGATGATGACCTCATCACGTTTTCAGTCATGACCAGCAATATATTGCAATGATGAGAGTGCTATCTTTTGACGCCCTTAAAGTTGCAATAGTGCTAAAAAGTAATCGTACAAAGAATGTAACTTATATAATTAAATTTAGTCAGCGAGGATATAGGCTTATTGTGCGACACATCACTTAACAGTCATCACAAGAACATTCAATATACTCCTAGGAAAGGGCAAAGCGTTATAACTATACCCATTCTTTTAGGAGAAAGTAGGCTATATGTTCTATACTGAACATCTTGTTTTCTCTAGGACGTTGATTATAGCAAGAAACCCTGCGTCAGGGAAAATCTGTGAATGTCAATAGTTGGTGAAAATTTGAAGTACTTTTTGAAACATTATTATGTTTAGTGCCCATGTACACTGTGCATTGCGGGGTAACACGTGACCTGACTTCTCGGCGGTAGATTTGGATTTCTTGAGCCAGTTCGCTATTCCTCGGATCAGACAGTTACTCAGTTGTCCTATGGAGGCTCAGTGCAACCCGTTCCAATCTTCACGTCAGTTCTAAAATCCCTAATGGATCCGAGAATTGAACTCATGACTCCTAGGTTAGAAGAAAGCGTGCAACCCCCACAAAATGGGGCCGGCTTTTCCTTAACTCGCATTCAGCAAATCTATGCGTTTCATGATCATAGGGACAACACAGAATTCTCTTAGGGAAGCAACATTCATTATGAATTATTAGGGGCAGATGACCTCGCTGTTCCACCTTTTTAAACAATAACTAACAAACAAACTACGAAATATTAGAAGCCATTTTTCAGTGTTGCCTGAGTAATCTGTCATTGGTAGCTTCTACTAATAGACTCTTTACGCCCAAGAGCATAGACCCAAAAAAATGTAGATGACATATCAGAATGGATACGCTGATAAACCTAAACAGTACAAGCAATCCTATGTTGATAGTGTGTTTTCTTGTGAAATATTACGTAAGGGAAGGACGAGACTTAGCGACCGTACGAAGAAATTCTGGGAGGAGAAAAAGAGATTGGCAAGTCAGCCGATTACTCTATTTACCACGGTCCACAGTATCAAAGATCAACAAAATAATAATAATTCATAATTCATAAAGATAGTCAGCACCCAAGAGGAAATTAGTGAATAGAATGGTCCAAATTCAAACAGATGGGGTGAAAAAACATCCCTACTCCCAACCTCATGCTAATGAATGAACTATTTATAGTTAATCCCCGGTTACCTCAGAGAATTGTAATTTATTTCTAATTGACCCTTGGGCATATTTGATTAAGATGAGGGTTCCTAAACTCATAGTTCTTAATCTCGATGGGTTACATAAGTTCATTTCAGTTTATACCGACAGTAGTGGCTACGCGGGCTAAAGCGCTGCGTTAGGCCATGGGGCCAAGCTCTCTGCTGACTCGGTAGACGCGTGGGTTCGAGCCCCACCGTCGGCTGTCCTTTAAATGGTTTTCCGTGGTTTCCCATTTTCAACACCAAGCAAATGCTGGGACAGTACCTTCTGACAGGCCACGGCCGCTTCCTTCCACATCCTTGCCCAGTTTCATTCATCTTCATCCATTCCATCTCTCATCCCGACGCGCAGGTCGCCCACGGGCGTCGAATAGAAAGACCTGCACTCGGCCTCTCAGGAGGCCACACGACAAAAAAAAAATCAGTTTATGAAACACCGTTCATTGGTTCAAAGAGTTATTCAAATCAGAAATATTTTGCAGTATTTTCAGTTAATGTTGATGCTCATTCTTTTATGTGCGTGACACATCTTGGTCATGAGCTTCGTGCACTTGAGTGTGTGTTCAATTTGTCTGATAGCCTATATTTTTGTGTTGACTGTAGTGGTGTGTAATCTATAACTGTAATTATTGGGACTGGGAATGGGGTAAATGCACCGAGAGTTCAAATAAGGTACTATCCCGGCATTTGCCTGCAAGGGGTGTGGAAATACCCAGGGTGGAAGCTCATTCATGATAGTCGCAGTCAGCGCCGAGTTCGAACAGCTGATCACCGAAATTGCTACCCATTTCGGTTGTGGTGAGCGATTTAACGCGCATGACTACGCTGTGGAGTGCAATATTTTCTCTACGTTTTTTTTCAGTCATAGATGAAGGCAACTATGTGTTGAGTTCCATTTCTGAGATCTAGCAAGCCTACTGGAAGAATATAGAACGAAGCCTTCAACTTCGCACAAAGAGCAAAGCGAGAAGAGCTCCTATAAACTAACACGCAAAGTGACTACTGGTAAGAGCTTTCAGGCCGCACGAACAACTTCTCCATAGCGAAAAAAAAGTACATGACATAGCAGTAAATTATAAGTGTGAAAGTAAGAAAGTCAAGTGTGCAGGGAGGACTCATAATGTACTCGTCTTGTTGTTACTCTCAGCATGATCCGAGCTACAAATATAAAGTTCAGCTGTGAAAACTATTGTCAGCCCGTCAGGAGAAGTCCATTGGTTTTGAACATTAGGTGTCTTCCTGCGTACTGCATACCGCACATTCCAAAACCATCATGTCGGTCACTGCCCGCTTCACTCACTCAACGCATTCTTTCATCATCATAATCGATTTTGGACAACTAAGGACCACGTAAATAACTCTTCATGATTTCAGTTTTCTTTGGCACCAGTGTTCCTTCATTCTCTTGCTCACAGCTTCTTTATTTCCAGCTGTCCAATGTTTTTTCTTCTTGGTCGCTGTTTCTGGGTCTAGGAACCCCTCAAATGTGTGAATCTTATTTCTGTAAGTGGTTCTGTTGTGGATGTCTTGATCAGTGATGTTCATTTCCTGTTGATCCTTCTTGGTGTTAGCAAATCATTTTTCATAACAGTTGCCTTTTCTATTGGGCTTGTTGAAGTGGTTAAACATTTTCTTTGTGAGACTGTCGTTAGGCATTCTTGAAACATGTCCAACGAATTTAACCCTTCGTTTTCGTATGGTGTCTGAGATTCCCCAGCATGTTTTATGTACTTCTTTGTTACTGCGTAATCGATATGTGACAGCACATTTTTTTGGTCCGAGAAATTTTCTAAAAAAATTTCGTTCCTTATTTTTTTCTTTTTCAAGTTCTTCAGTTTCTTTTTAGTTGTTAGTCCTAGGCATTTCGAAACATACATGCACTCAACGCATTCTTTATTTATTTACATATTCATTTATTTATTTGTGTCTGTGCTCTGTTAAAATAAACGCAAAACCATGTGAAAATGACATGTCGACAGTAGAATGGGAACAATTCACATTTTAAACCAGATAAACAACAAGAAACATGTTCCAGATATCAGCGACTGACTGCCGATATATTTGTGAGGAATGTTTGCGCATGCGCACAACAGAAACCGCCGCTCCCCGTCGCAGTGTATTGAACGATTTCTTACGGTGCGCAGACAATACAGGGTCTTTATAATATTTGCTTGGCTAGGACACTCTCGCTCACGCGCTCCGCCAGTGACAGCTCAATTACCGGCTGCCGCGCGCGCGTATGTACGACAGAATACGGTGCTTAAAATCAGTATCATGCATTTTTACTCACCATGCTTATAGTTTGTAATGGTTTCTCTCGCCCTCACTGTTGTGTGACAAATGTAACTGTGTACTCTGACTAAGATATGTTGTATTAATGGGCGCCAAGACCTCAACGCTATGTTGAAATCTAAATTTATATTTAACAACACCTAGCTCTGGTAGAACATCTTCAAGAATCTTTACACTCAGATCGTGGTATGATTTGATCATTAACCCAACTAACAATTGTATCAGGAGAAGGAATTTGGTCTATATCTAATGCTACCTACTGAAAGCAAAGATTGCATGGTCAAAAGAAATGAATTTATTATATAAAACAAGTATGGCAAAATTAATAATAATAATAATATATTTTAAATTTAAATTGGAGCGTTGCGATTTGAATATTACCGCTAGAGAATTACGTGAAAACGGAGTCGGATGAATTACTGATTTTACTCTTATTCCCAAGCTATGAAGTTACTGAAATACTGAATATGAAACAAAGAAACGAGAGATTATGTAGTTCTGAGTCATTCGCGCTTACCATTGGAAATTGCCGTAGCATTTCCCTCGTACTTGATGCTGAAGAGCTTCCCATAGTCTTCTGGACGTCGTCATCTTCTTCGTCAGTTGTAGAAATATTTATAGAAATGTTAACTTATGGTCCGGTCACACCGGACCCAACCACACGAGCAACCACAACGGTCAAGTTTTACAAAGATAATCGCCCTGCCTCCTCGGCGCGCAAACCATATATGCACTCCTCGCCTCCCCTCTCTGGTACCGTCTTCTTCTCGCCCGCTCTCCTCTGATTGGCTGAGCCACCACGCGATATTCCCCACCTCCGGGTCAATGCACTCGGCTCGACGAAGATGTCGATTACCGGTCCAGGCCTTTTCACCTTTTCTTGAAGCAGCAACCCTGCTTGTGTCATGCTTCTTGACAAGAATAAGCCTGTAGCCGAATTCCCAGTGACTCATCTCTCTCAACAAACTCTAACTGACAAAAATCCGTAAAATTCCGTAATCATATAATTTACCGCGATAATGTTGTTCGTAATAATTCGCTTGATAGTGTTTTCTATAACATCGGAAACCTATCTGTATACTTTATACTCTTATAAAAATGCTCCAAAAAATACCTTAATAATAATAATAAGTTACATGAAAACTTCTCTTGGCTGAACAATTTGCTGCGTAAATAGATATTGAATGGCTTCCTACTGACTTATGTCAGTGGCGTAAATTACCCTCGAAAAACACGTTACATATTCGCCTCGGATCATCGGATGATTTACCGTGACGACGGTCCATCATGCGATTATCCCAGACACGTTAATAAAACCCCATCCAAAATACATATTACATAAATTAAATCACCCTAAATTACATATAGATACACTCATAATTTTCTTTACGCACTTTGCGTCAAAGTCCGTTGTCATTTCCGATTGCCCTGTGCAATCAGTCCAATGTTTTTCATTTAGATTAATGTTCCACGGATATTTCCGCCTCTCAAATATCTCTATGTTGGGAAAGATATACATAAATAATGTGTGAGCACTGTGTATATATGATGTCACATCACACGCATCAAAGGTGTTCTGATATATTTATATCACCACAGAACTTCCTAATTTCACTGGAGGTCGTTTCCATCTGGTGAAACTTAGTCTCACTGATCTCACGGAGCACACGATCACACTATTGTGGCAGCGCCTCGTGACCATACTACTTAATCTCTCTGTATATTATACAAAATTAATATTGACTTCTGAAAAAAGAACAGTAAGTGCGCATTATATATAACACCAAATATTTCTGTGCCGTAATCGCCCTGTCTTCTTAAGTTCCCGTAGACCAAATTCTACTTAGTACTAGTTCACAACTCAGACCAGTTCTCTTCACTCAAATAATACCTTTGTACTAATTACTTTAAATTACACACTTACAATTCTTACATGGCGAGGCCGTAAACAGAAATCACGTGTGCTGTTATGTATGAGTTTCATGAAGGACTGTCTCGCCTTCTGGTGGTCCATCTTTTGTCTCGTGGACGCCTTAAGCAAAAATACCCTGTTCAAGCGCTCACCCATCTCTAGGAGACAAATGGGAATTCACCAGCGCTACCAAATTCTGGCCTTGGTGTATCGAGACATTTTAGTGCTCAAGAGCATCCGACAATCCCGTCATATTTCCCTGTACCTTAAAAACTCTCAATTACTTACATACTACCCCCCCTTGTGTGACTTCTGATACGCCTGCCTGGAAGACCAGATCTTCCACGCACCAAATACCACACTTACTCATTTGATAGGCTGGCTCGCTAGCTATACACACTCACTTTATGACACATCCTTAATGTCATCACGTTGCTCCACTAGCATATTTCTCAGTGTCTGTAACGATGCTCTGTTGCTACTGTCCACACATGCTAACCCTACTTTCTTCTGGTGTCACACCTCTACTTGACACTCTATGACCTAAAAATGTAACTTCTGCCTGACAGAATGACGACTTAGACAGCTTCAAAGTGAACCCTGCCTGATCTAACTTCTGCAAAGCTATATCTAAATGACGTAGATGCTCCTCAAAACTGCGTAAACTAATTACCATATCATCAATGTAAAAGGTTACAAACTCTCCTGTGCCATCCCCTAATGCGATGTTTAAAGCCCTAATTATAGCTGCTGAACTACTCTTTAACCCATAAGGTGTTCTACAAAATTTATAAAGATTATATTTATGATTAAAGCTGTAAAGGGTCTATCTTCGTACATAAGTGGCACTTGCCAAAAACTGGAACTCAAATCTACACAAGTGAAATACTTCTTCCCCTCAAATGTTTGCATTAATTCCTCTATTGACATAGATTTCAGCTGATCTGAACTAATTCTACTGTTAACCAAACGAGCGTCTAAACAAATACGAACTGTGCCGTCGGCCTTGGGTACCGTGATCAAAGAATTAACATATGGACTGTTAGAGTGCTCAATAATCCCATCTTCAAGCATCTGGTTAATTTGTGCCTCAACTGCACTCTGATAAGCGAAAGGTACAGGATATCTATGTCCTGTGATTACTGACCTATCAATAACGTTCAATGAATGTGTATAGCAATTGGCCATACCAATGCGATCCTCAAAAACTCTCCTATTACACAATAACACATCATAGAGCCGAACACACTGGTCCACCTCTAAATTTCCCTGAAATGCAGCATCACGTAACGAGTCCTCTAGACTACCGTTCGTAATCACACTGCCCACAAAACATGGAGAACCCCACTCTACGGCTGGCGATATCTCATTTAAAGTACAAATCACACCTACAACACTACTTCTCTGAATATGTTCATTGAACGCTACTTCTACTTCAGAATCCCCCCATTTAAATTTCAAACTCCCTACATCATAACATAAGTTACCAGACACTCTACTTAGCCACTCTGAACCCAAGATAACACTGAATACTAAATTTGGAATTACAAGACAAATCTGCTTTTCTACATGATTATTAATTTTAATGTCTACTAAAACTTGCTTAGAAATTACTTTAGACCTCTTCCCAACAGCTGTGATAACAAAAGTACTTTTAATTGGCATCTCCTCAAAATTTACTTCAGTTCCTTCCATTTTATCATAAAATGCACTACTTATGCAACTCTTCATACAACCACTATCAATTAAAACATCTGTGTACGCCTCGGACACGTTAAATTTAACTATGGGGCTCTTACTGACCACCTCCTGAATAATACCTTCATCATTTAGTTCACGTAATAATTCATTTCTTACATTTAGGTCATAGGGTTCTTGTATAAGTGTATGGACAGGGCATGTTACAGACTGAGATTCTGACCTTACATCGCAGCCTGGTTCGTGTTTAAAGTATGGCTACCACTTGGTGTAGTACTACTCACTACTGCACTGGTCTGGTTGTTCTGGTTTGTATTAACGGTATCTCTCTGTCCGTTATTACCATTGGGCTGATTCCATCCTTGACCCCTGTTCTGGTTATAATTATTATTGTTATTATACCTCCCTTGGTTACCCCTAAAATCATTATTTCGCCCTTGATTTCCCCTGAAATCGTTATTTCTACCTTGGTAGTTCGTACCATACCCATTTCCTCTGTACTGGTTTTGCTGATTATTATTATTATTATTATTATTATTTTGGTTCCCCCTATTTTGAACGCTGGCCCCTTCGCCACTGTTCCCTTGAACTTCCTGATTCCTATTCTCATTAGGCCTGTTATTATGGTTACCCTGGTTCCTACCGAAATTCTCCTCGTAACCCCCTCTTCCCAGAGCATCGAATGTACTTAATAAATTTTCCACTTGTGAAATAGATTTAACATTTTGGATACAGGCAGCTTCTTTGATTCTATATGGAAAATGTCTTAGTAATAGCCTGACTACATCACTTTCCTCCTTCAAACCATCCAGATATTTACACGTCAATACCTGTCCTAAAAAGTACTCCGTCATAGTGTAGTTTCCTCTCGGGTTATATTTCCCACACACAATTCCCTCACGATGCTGAGACTGAATTACCTCATTCCAAAATTTCTCACAAAATTTAACTTTAAAATCTGAAAAATTCTCGAAATTGTCTCTGTAGACAGCAAACCAGTTTCTTGTCTCCCCTACAAACGCTTGCTCTAAAATCTCAACTACCTGGCACCACTCAATACTACCATCTTCCAACCTCTCCCCGAATTTATTTTCTATTGTATTCATGAACTCCATTGGACAACCCTGCCGATTACTGAATTTGCCTAGTTATATATCCCTGTGTGTGCTATTCACATAAACTGGCCTACTCTGACTATTTTCCTGCCTAATTCTAGCTTTCAACTTCTGTTCTAATTCAGCAATTTTCTCCTCAGCTTTTCTTTCAATATTAGTTACAGTTAACCTAATGCTCCCTTCCGATGCTTCAACTTTACCACTTAACTGAGCTTGTTTCTCATTAATCTCATTAATGTTTCCTTATTCCTCTCCCTTAAATCATTAACTTCAGTGATTATTTCTGCATGTACTTTATCAATTCTTCCCCCCAGCTGTTCTTTAACCTCTTTAGTTGATACCTGATTCTTATGAATTTCTCCCCCCAATTGCTTTTTGACCTGCTGTGTTTCAAGTTGCACTAGTTCTTTTAAATTTTCAGCCTGTGTACTGATTCTAATTTCTAACTCCTCCTGTACTTTTCCTAATTTTCTGTCTACATCTGCTACAATTTCTTTAGCCTTCTCTTCCATCACCCCTCTGATTTTTCCTCTAATCTGCTCAAATTTCTTATCTAATCTTAGATTGTTCTCCTCAAATTTCTCATTTAATTTGTTGCTCATTTGTTTACTGTTTTGTTCTAATTTAGCATTTAAACTATCACTCAGTTCCCTATTACTCTCTTTATTTTCCCTACTATTTTGTTCGAGTTTAGCATTATTTTGTTCAAGTTAAGCGTTTAAAGCATCTGTACTTATTTTATTTTGTTGCATAAACTGAAGAAGCAAACTCTCTAACCCTGCTTGACTGTTTTGATTACCCCCCTCAGTATCGGGATTTACCTCCGACATCCCTGTACTGCTTTCATTTCCAAGACTAGCCATACTACTCGTATCTTCACTGTTGGTAGCGACAAATGTAATGGTTTCTCTCGCCCTCACTGTTGTGTGACAAATGTAACTGTTTACTCCGACAAAGATATGTTGTATTAATGGGCGCCAAGACCTCAACGCTATGTTGAAATCTAAATTTATATTTAACAACACCTAGCTCTGGTAGAACATCTTCAAGAATCTTTACACTCAGATCGTGGTATGATTTGATCATTAACCCAACTAACAATTATATCAGGAGAAGGAATTTGGTCTATATCTAATGCTACCTACTGAAAACAATGATTGCATGGTCAAAAGAAATGAATTTATTATATAAAACAAGTATGGCAAAATTAATAATAATAATAATATATTTTAAATTTAAATAGGAGCGTTGCGATTTGAATATTACCGCTAGAGAATTACGTGAAAACGGAGTCGGATGAATTACTGATCTTACCCTTATTCCCAAGCTATAAAGTTACTGAAATACTGAATATGAAACAAAGAAACGAGAGATTATGTAGTTCTGAGTCATTCGCGCTTACCATTGGAAATTGCCGTAGCATTTCCCTCGTACTTGATGCTGAAGAGCTTCCCATAGCCTTCTGGACGTCGTCATCTTCTTCGTCAGTTGTAGAAATATTTATAGAAATGTTAACTTATGGTCCGGTCACACCGGAACCAACCACACGAGCAACCACAACGGTCAAGTTTTACAACGATAATCGCCCTGCCTCCTCAGTGCGCAAACCATATATACACTCCTCGCCTCCCCTCTCTGGTGCCGTCTTCTTCTCGCCCGCTCTCCTCTGATTGGCTGAGCCACCACGCGATAGTCCTCACCTCCGAGTCAATGCACTCGGCTCGACGAAGATGTCGATTACCGGTCCAGGCCATTTCGCCTTTTCTTGAAGCAGCAACCCCGCTTGCGTCATGCTTCTTGACAAGAATAAGCCTGTAGCCGAATTCCCAGTGACTCATCTCTCTCAACAAACTCTAACTGACAAAAATCCGTAAAATTCCGTAATCATATAATTTACCGCGATAATGTTGTTCGTAATAATTCGCTTGATAGTGTTTCCTATAACATCGAAAACCTATCTGTATACTTTATACTCTTATAAAAAACGCTCAAAAATACCTTAATAATAATAATAATAAGTTACATGAAAACTTCTCTTGGCTGAACAATTTGCCGCGTAAATAAATATTGAATGGCTTCCTACTGACTTATGTCAGTGGCGTAAATTACCCTCGAAAAACACGTTACAAGTTGATGCTGAAAATGTTCCCCATCCGCTGCCAAACATAACCGGCATCTCCTTATGAAGTTTCCGGTTACTCCGGTTAATTAAGCTTCAATAAGGAAATAACGACCTTAACGTCTAATTTTTTCGTTTAGTGAACCTGTACGTTTGAATCTCCTAACCAGTTATTTTATTGCGATTGTGAATAGTGCTGTAATGCCTTATGTGAAATATTCGTTACTTGAACGTGTAGGCCTATATCTGCAAAATAGGTACATAAAGTGCAGGAAATCGTGCGCTAGAACAAGACAAAAGTTTCGAGTGAAATTTCCAGGGAGACCCATTCCTATAAATTGGACAATACAACATCCGGCTAATTTGAGATTCAAACGTACAGGTTCAATAAACAATAAAAATAGACGTTAAGGTCGTTATTTCCTTGCTGAAGCTAAATTAACCGGATTAACCAGAAACTTCATAAGGAAATGGCGGTTATGTTTGGCAGCGGATGGGGAACATTTTCGGGATCTACTGTAAACATGGTGAGTAAAAATGCATGATACTGATTTTTAAGCACCGTATTCTGCCATACACACGCGTACGCGGCAGACGGCAACTGAGCCGTCACTGGGGGAGCGCAGAGCAAGAATGTGCTAGCCAAGCAAATATTAAGACCTTGTAGTTCAGTGTGGACAATGATGTTATTCCTGTTAGCTAGAGTGTTTCAGGCCGGCCGTTTCGCTACGTCTGGAGATGCTGTGTTGGCAACGTAACTCCATCATCATGGCAGAAGGCTTGTAGACATATCATAACGATAGCAACAAGGCGACTCCAAGCGCGGCTAAGCAGCCCAAGGCTCTACAGCAAACGCCATCAGCTCCGGCCGTGAAAGTTAATGAAGTACATGTTATTATTGTTGTGCTTGGTATATCGATAATAATTGCTGTTCCATTTAGGGGCGTTAACATCGTGGTCATCGGCTCAACACACACATGTGTGTTTGCAGTATTTTTCTGAGAACCTTATTGTGTTGTCTGTAGTAGTGTGTGTGCTTATAGCCTAATTGAGGCAATAATTCGGAAGAAGGCCATCGTGGCCTTAAGCGAGGAACCACCCCGACAATTGACAGGCGTAGAGGTGGAAAATCACGAGGAACTACGTCTAGAATGTTTGAGGTGTTAATTTTACACACGCTCTTATCAGTCAGTTATCCTCATGAGGTTGAGTGAACCCCTTTCTAGCCATTAACCCCTATACTGCCAGGGCCTGATATATAGGCCCAGGGAGCTTCTGCTAAAAATATCAAGGGCCGATCTACCAACCCGGTTTTTTATAACAATTTTATTTTTAAGTACAGCCACGCAGTGCTATTAATGTTTTAAACAAGTCTACCCGGGATTCATTCTTTCTCTGGATATATCAATGCTTATAAGTTATGTTCCGTTAATAACTGGCTTCATAGTAAGTGTTCTTTGATAATGTAGCAGGTAGCTGACTTCTCACACGTGTTATGTTCGAAGCCGTGATTGTTTGTAGAAATTGATTGTACGCGAAACCTATTTGATCGAATTTCTCTAAACTCGGGATATTTATACAAAATTTAGAAGTATTAACATGCATAAACAAAATACGTATATTATTAGCGTGTTTAGACTGCCAAAATTATATACAAATTGTGTATTTAAATTTAAGAAAATTACAATATCTCTACATAGTAACTTATAAAATAAAGTCTCCAATTCTTGGATTAACAGGTTATCTCGAGAACCAATGGATGGATTTTGATGTGGTTTTCCTCATTCTGAAAAGGATTTCTCGTGGAAGGTTTCTGTACAAAAACATTCAGTTATGACCGAAGGAAGCTGGGCAGTACCGATTTCAGTAAATCGAGTCGAAGGAAAACCTGCCGTCCATGCGCCTTTTACGCTTACGCTGGGTAAACCGTTAAATTTATCTGTAAACGGGTACTATGAGTGTAAGAATTGTTCAGCATGAAACGTTTTACAGAAAAGTCCGCGACTGCATATCTCCATCTATAATAAATCGCCCACTATAAGTATATTTACGTTTCCATTTCTTCCAACAATCTCCATTGAGTGGAAATTTACATTAATACCTTCATAGTGAGTTTGCGAGCTAGCGAGCGAGCCTATCACACTGACTTAAGCCAGAATAAAACTGTCGAGTCGTGTCGAGTTAAGACTTCAGAGACAAAGTGTTTGTAGTTTCGCTGTTCACCTCAACTTTTCTGAATTGCATCTGGGACTTGCCGTCCATGCGCCTAGCTTACGCTGGGTAATCCTTTCAAGATCCCGGGTTGATAGTTCTTATTAAAACTATTACTTATTTGGCATGTAGTACGATTAAGATACGAGTATATTTACTCGCTATGGAAAACATATCAACATTATATTTTTAAAATATAGGTAGGAGAAAATATTTATAAAAACCTTGTTCTTTCACTAAACTTGCCTTGGCATTTTTAACATAACCACTCATAATAACTTGGCATCAAAAGTGTTGAAACCACAATTAAACGTCTTGCCATATCCGGAAGTGTAATCCACACCTTCAGGAATAGCATCTTGCAACACAAGATGGTAAATATCAAGTTTTAATTAGCTGTGAAGACTAGTGCACTATCCGCCTCGTTTCATAGTGACTAGCATGGTTGGCTGTCACCACGGCGGCCTAGGTACAATTCTCACCTCTGCCAAGAAATTTAATTCTGGTCTGAGGGCTGGAAACGGGCACACTCAGCCCTGTAAGGTAGAAATGAGAAGACGCGGGTTCGATTCCTACCACAGACACCCTGAAAATACACTGGCGGAAGAAAATATCCCAACACCATGAATTAAGGAATGCAGAGTACGGAAAGTTTGCCAATATATTTGGCGTGGTAACATATTTAACCTTTCAAAGGTACAAGACAACAGGTTAATGTCCGCGCGAGAAAAGCCATCGCAAATGTGCCATGATGGTCGATTTATAACCAGCATAATCGCCAGACTGTTGAATGCTGGCAGGCAAACATGCATGCATTGTGTATTGCAGGTGCCAGATGTCATCATGTGGGATGGAGTTCCATGCCTGTTGCACTTGGTCGGTCAATACAGGGATGGATAATGCCGGTTGTGGATGACGCTGGAGTTGTCGTCCAATGATGTCCCATACGTGCTCGATTAGTTACAGATCAGGGCATCGAGCAGGCCAAGGCAGCATGTCGACACTCTGTAGAGCACGTTGGGTAACAACAGCGGCATGGAGGCGTAAGTTGTACTGTTGGAAAACACTCCCGGGAATGCTGTTCATGAATGTTAGAACATCTGGTCGAATCACCAAACAAACGTACACGTCTGCAGTTAGGGTGCGTGTGATAACCACGAGAGTGCTCCTGCTGTCATAGGGAATTGCTCCCCAGACCGGAACGCCCGGTGTAGGCGCAGTGTGCCGACACCGCAGACCAGGTGGAATCCAGACGCTCACCTGGCCTCCTACTAACCAGCACACGGCCATCACTGGCACCAAGGCAGAACCGGCTTTCTTCGGAAAACTCAACGGACCTCCTCACCATCCTCCAATGAGCTCTCGCTTGACAGCACTGAAGTAGCAGGCGGCGGTGGTTTGGGGTAAGTGGAATGCACGCCGCAGGGCGTCTGGCTCGGAGCAGTCCTTCAAGAAACCGATTTCGAACAGTACGTTTCGTGACTGTGATGCCAACTGTCGCTCGAATTGCTGCTGCAGACGCCTTCCGATGCGCCAAAACCATACGCCGAATACGATGGTCCTCCTTCTGCTGTTGGCAGCACGCATGCACTGTGGAGACATTCCTTCCAAGTCGTTCTGCAATAGCGCTGGAGGAAAATCTACCTTCACGTAGCCTTGTTACACGGCCTTGTTGAAACGCAGTGAGCTGTTGATACTGGTCTCTTCGTCGTCGTAAAGGCATTCTTAACCCACTCACACCCATTCTGTCTAATCTCACAGGTAACTAACGCTCTCACACGGTACACTCCGTTTTTAAGCAAACCTGATGTGCAACGTCATGGAGCTACTACTAGCGCTACGCTAATGTGATTTGCGGGAAATACGAATCAACCTCATCTTTCAGATGTATAAACACGCCTACCTACGATCGTTAATGTAGCACAACCACTTCTTGGTGTTGGGGTATTTTTCTCTGCCAGTGTAATTTTTATGGTTTCCCTATTTTTTAACGACCAGGCTAATGCTGTGACAGGTCCTCGGCCGACTTCCTTCTCAAATCCCTTCCCTGACCCTAAACCCAAGTTAGCGGTCGCGTGGGCGATTGACCCGTCACCATTCTCAGTTGTATCTTCTCACAAAGTCTGCTCAGCTCCTAGACACGGTCCTTGTGACGGAAGAGGAATGATCCCTCACTAAGGCCGTTGGAGAAGCCGAAATGGGATGATTACCGATGAAGAAAATAATGTATTTTTTTACATTTTTAAATAATCGTTTCGGTCTTCTATGGACCACGTTATTTCAACTGCCTTTTCCCTCGTTCTTTCACATTGGCCCAGTATTCGCGCATTCTTCTTCGGTGAGCTTCCTTTCGTTGTTAGGTCCATTTCTTGCCGGTTTTCAATATAGGTTTTGGCTGAAAACTCCGTATTTCCCCAAGTTTCTTCTTCAAAGAGTCACGTTCCAAGATGTCCTCATGTGATATCCCCAGTTCTTGTAGGTCTTTTTCCACCTCTGTACACAAGATCCCTTTGGTTTAAATTACCACTATGTAGGCACAGATTCGATTGGACAATCTTTCGGAGTTCATTCGTATTAAATTGCCATAAAAGGAGAGTCTTCTTTTGCGAATGGTGTCCGTTATTTTCTCCACATATAGATAAAGTTCATCGTTGTGTCGTATTCTATACTCTCCTCGTTCCTTGACCGGGCCCAAGATCTTTCTCAGAATCTTCCTCTCTTTGGTTTCGAGTTGTTCTGCCAGGCCTTTCTTATTCATCGCCAGGCATTCTGATGCATATAACGCCTCCGGGCGAATAACGGTAACGTAGTGCCTCAGTTTGGCCCTGATGTACATTGATCGTGTTCTGTAAATGTCTGGTTAAATGGTAAGCCATTTCCATTTTGTTAATTCGTGATACGAAAGCTTAATTTCACGAATGTTGGGCTCAATCCATTCACCCAGGTATTGGAATTTCTCTACCTGTGTTATTTGTCCTCCATTCACCGTAAGTTCTCTGGGTTCTAACTTGATTTTCGTTATAAACTGCGTTTTCTCAAACGAAATCTGAAGACCTGCCATTATGCTTGCACCTGTAATACAGTAGATTGATTTGTTGTGTGGCCGTGTCTTGAGAATTAGAGAAAATTGCAACATCATCTGCGAATTCTAAACAGTCGATTGTCAGGTTTTTGTTCTTACAACCTAGTCTGACCCCATTCTCTACACCATCCTTACACAATTCTTTACGCCATTCTCGAATAACTTTCTCAAGAAGACAGTTGAATAACAGAGGCGAGAGCCCATCTCCCTGTCTCACCCCTGTCCGCATTGCGAAGGATTCAGACATCTCTCCCCTGAATTTCACTTTGGAAGCTGTATCCAACAGGGAGGGATTGGTGAATGATTGCTCTTGTCTTATTATCTAAACCAAATTCTCTTAAAACCTGGATCAGGGTACTTCGATCCAGCGAGTCATAAGCCTTCTTGATATCAACAAAGGTCACAACAAATGTCTTACTTCTCAGATTCATGTACGATAGAATTGATTTTAGATTCATGATTTGCTCTATTATTATTAATATTATGTTACTTCACTATCAGAACATTATCTATCAAATTATGGTAACTATACAGATTATAAGAAAACAGGGCATAATCACCATCTTAACCCAGCAGTGGTGTGGACAGAAATTCATACGCCAGTGGTGTGTGGGGTGTGGTACACCCCATGTTGTTTTTGATATATGAAAAATACATAACGTTTGAAATTTGTATTTTAACGGATTCTATGTTATTAATACAACATAAACTGATGATATATTGATATAAAATGGCAACAATGCAGTTCTGTACTCTCCAACAATGCAGTTCAATACTTAATCAGAATCAACTGGCTCATCCAGTACAGCATCAATTAGTGCTCGCATACCGTCTCCTTGAGGCCCATGAGGATCCATCTATAACAATATTTATTGTTAAGAACTAAATATTACATATTAGGAAGCATAGAAACAAAAATAAAATTTTAATAAGTATATTTACCTTTTCCGTTTATGAAACGGGAGTGGTGTGTGGGGGGCTACTAAACCCCAGCAAGCTGCCGCTGCAGCTCACGAAGTCAAATGCACAACTAAGGTTACGAAACCACACTCACCGCCCTCTATTGACACCAACTGGCAGCTACCTGGAACTATAAAGCAGTGCGAGGGGCATTCTAGCGAATATTTATATAATTATGTGCTAAGGGGTGTGCAGCACCCCAACACACCACTGCCGGTTTAAAAAAGTATACTTTCACTAGTCCATTAATTTTCGAACTAATCTGGTTGTTTCAATGATGGCTGCTTTTTGCATTGACTTGTACAAATTTGTGTGTACATCAAGTTCCTTCAAGCCATAAAATTGGTATGATCTTCACCTTTCTAATCTTCCATTGCTTCCTGTGTATTATTATTATTCTATTATTATTATTATCAACCACTTTATGCATTCTCTATTTTCCTGAGGCTCATACCTGTCTTTGAAAAGCTACCAACCTGAAATATAAATCTTAAGACAACACGCTACGCAACCTGGAGTGAAGGAGAATTCGGTATAAGACAAGCGCACTTGTTTATATTCCTTCTGTGCAAATAATTACAAATGTCAGCCCCTTGATTAATGAACACGTAAATCCAGGTCTCTTAACCTACAAGTGAATCTCTAGGGGGCTCCGAATGAAACAGTAGTCACATCTCTTCAGTACTCGTTCACATCGCCCTTGACTGACGTCACGCACGGAGAAGGAACTCAAATTGTCAGCCTTAACGACACAACCTATTAGCGCTAACTTAAATATAATTACGTTCTTGTACTAAAGAACTTCATTTCACGTCCCGGCGCATCTTGATTTACACATCAAAATTCTCGTCGTTCGAGGTTATGTGTCTTACAATGAGGGAGCGCGGATGTTCAAGTGATTGTTTGAATTAAATTGACAGACCACTGTCCATGTCTAGTAGATGTCCCTTATTGACAAAACTTGATGGACAAAGACAATGTACAGAGGTGTGCAAATTATTAGCATCAAATAAAGGATCCAAATCAGTCAAAATTGTGTATTCAAAATAATTTTATTGTATTTGTATTACCCTACTTACGTTAGTAATGTTTCCTCCCCGGTGGACTTACAATTTGTCCATGAGGAATTGCATCCGGAAATTTTCGAAATTGGACAATCTGGGTGAGACCTGAGCAGGGTCCGTTTTTCTCTTATTAATTCATTGTCTTTGGAATGTATCCTCTAAATCGGAAGATTTTAATCCACTGTACACAAATCATTGAATACCGGTAGTTCAAGAGTGAACAATCAGTAAGACTTCTGATCTCTCTGGTCTAATTTCACATGTAAATCAGAATAAAGTAATAAAAAAGACGTGTCAATCTGCATTAACAAGGCTTCTCTTTTAGTGGAAACTGTAAAAAATAGTTAACTGTCACATTCTTTAAATAAATGTTACGAAGACTATGGATTAAACATTTGATATAATTTCAGCGCCTTGCAAAACATTTCTACTGTATTAATCACAAAAGGTACAAAGTAAATGTTGGAAAACTGCCATCGAGTCTAATAATTTGTGCTCCTCTGTTCGGTTAGTTGGTTGGTTCCTAAGTTTAGGGGCTGCGACAACGCGGTCATGTAGCCCCGTGCTTTGCGTGTGTGAAGAATCTGTCTGATAACCGGTGTTAATTGTGATGACTGTATTAGTGTGTGTATCTGTTTTAATTCAAGTAAGGACTGCAGACGATCAATTTTCAAGTAGTTCCTACTTTAGCCGCCAAACGCCAACGTCAACGACTACTAGTTCAGAACTTAGCTACCAGACGTCACCGCAGTCAGCTCTTGGCAACGAACGTAGGAACCTGAGAGAGCGTTGTTTACATTCTTAACCTATAGGCTACAATTTAGCTTCACACAGGTGTAATTAGTGGAAGGATCTTTAACATGACGTAAATCTATGACATGGGACCACAGGCTTTACTTCCCCTCCGAAGGAAGGCATACTGAGAGATTTTTTAACGCACTTAAAATATACGACGACTTCGGCCGGATTTGAACCCGCGATCTTGGACATAAAAGCTCAGCATGCTACCGACTACGCCACAGAAGCCGCCACTCCTCTGTCCCTTCGGTCAATAAAATTATTATTAGTGTTTTCTTATGTACCGGTTTTGGTCAAATCATGACCTTCATCAGCAATGTATAATATAATGAATATTTATATATAGAAACAATTATGAAGTCGAAAATTTGTGAAATTATATATGAGAGTAGAATAATATTTTTGTTGTTGTTGAACTATTTCTTTCGACAACACTTATAAAATTCTTGTTTAACTTCTATCATGCTATTTCATGAACTTGCGACTTCATACTTGTTTCAGTTTATAAATGTTCATTATATATTATTGATGAAGTTCATAATGTGACCGAACCGCTACTTTAGAAAACATTTATAATAACCTTATTGAGTAAAGGTATATTTTCGTATTCTCTATGACCAGTAGACAGTTATAATGAATGGCTGACAGGCACATGACTGAACCGAATAATATACATTCAATTGTCCACTTTTCAATACAATTTCCAGTATGACCCTATGTACATGTTTCGGCACGTGTGCCTTCTTCAGGCTAATACAATATTATCATACAACTAATACAGCCTTAGAAACAATTTTATCATACATTCCTTTAAAAAATAATCACTAATTTTGACTCATATGCCTTTGTTTTATCTACATAGATGAAATATTCTTAAAATGTCACTTGAAATTAAATTTATTCCGGAAGTCCTTCATTTGTCAACCTTTAATATTTATTATCTTGAATAAATTCTTCTATTCATTTAAAATTACAGCACTTCAATATACTTATGTTACTGTTGCTGTTTCATTCAATCAGTGTTATTGTGTTGACTGTAGGAGTGTAATATTGTTATTATTAGGTAGGTACTGCGGTACATGAAACAACGCACCCTTCTGAGATCTACCTGGGGATTGTGTGGAAAAACCACAGTCAGGATGGCCACTATTAGTGCCAAGATTCGATCCTCAGATCTGTTAACTGTGGCTCCCAATTGCAATAGTCGTGCCTGACCTACAGGGCTTATCGCAATTTAATGGTTTTCAGTCGGTTGGCATGATTGTACCCAATTGTAATGGGCGGTTTCCTAATTCTGAAAAAAACAAGATATGAGATTAATAAATAAACTTGGATGACCAGTTTCGATCGTCAAGCGATCATCATCAGATCCTTTACACTTGCGGTATTAAATCCTTGTCTAAAAGTATAGGTGATGGTATTTACAATATTTACACTTACTTATTTGCAGTAGTAGTTAAACTTACACAACTAGTTGGAATTTGTTAGTTCTATGTGACTTTTTGTTGAATTACTGCTAGTGATGAATGACCTTCAAGTTTGCTTGCATAGTGTTATTATGTGATTGATATTGAAAGGTCAGGTAGGTGTGGATTGCGAACTTATCTGTTAGAGAGATGAGTGGTCGGTTCCCTTGCTGCTGCCGACACTGCTGCCTGCACTGAACTGTCTTGTCTCAATATCTCTTATCTGACCTTTTCCCCGCAATCCTAACTGCCTGCGTTCGAGGAGCAATGTAACATACTGTATGTTTTCTGCCAAGTCTAAAACATCCTAATATGGTGTATGTTACTGTATTCTTGACATATTCAAATATTAAAGGTCAGTTTTCATTCTAGCCACGCATGAGCTAATCAGCCCTCTTTAAGCGCAAACGGTCTAATTAGAATATGCTGGAAAACTTTGATACTGCCGTTAATGCCGGCCTTGGTTTATTAGAGATTTAGTACAAAGTACACTCTGGTCTAGCAACATGTTTCCCGTGTTGCTCCCTTATCTTGCTTGACTGGAACGTTATGGTTTTTCATGGAAAACTCACCCCTCTTTACACTTCTACGAAACACCCCCTGTTGGAAGATTGATATTCTTATGTTGTGTTACGTAGTGCTGTACAACCTCTCAGGAGCGCTTGAATAATACTTATATTATAACGAATTCGAGAATTATCATCAACATATTGAGATGACAGGAGTCCCCTTTTTTCACTTCAGTGACCTCGATATCCAGTTTGGGATAAAGGAAAAGAGAATATTTCACAGGTTTTCACAAATAATTATAATTGTTAAGACTTGTTATCGTACAACACGCACCAAGTACGTACTTGGCGGCGATAATATGGAGCGGCTCAAACTTTTATCGCTCTTATTTAATGAGGATGTTAGCCGTTCGAGTGGAAAACATAACCTTTCAGTTTGCTTGTGAATTTGGAACGAAACTCGCACTCTTTGTATGATATATAGATATTTTGTAACTTTCTAAAGCAATGTAATTAGTTGATTCATTACTCCACAAGGCCGAGCTTATCCGAAACAGAGTTACACAAGGTGTATCGTAAAATGAGGACCCATGTCATTAGAGGATAGAATACACTACAACAATTACGAAACATAATGAACATATGCCCAATTGTTATCGTTCCAACTCTGTTGCAGTAGGGACGCTTTACATTGCAGGAGATATTCAAAATTACCACCTTTGACAATATTGCAACCATGCATTGTATCTATGTCATAGAAGTCTAAACTCTTTGGTATGAATCAAGTATACTGTATATTGGATTCATCGGCAGTCATGTTGTATTGACAATAATGCAGTATCACAATGAGGGGAATGGGTTCTGAAAAAAAGTTCCTTCAAGTAGCCCTACATAAAAACTATTAGATTTAAGTCTGGGAAATGCGTGGGCTATGGAGAAGATCCTTAGTTAACTATAATTTAAGGAGGAAATCGTTCACACAATATATGTCCAGCAACGTGAATAAAATGGGCCAGCACGCCGTCATGCGTAAACACGTACTGCGTCGAATATACAATGGAACGTCTTTTAATATCTCCCGAAGCGTTTTCCGTAATAAATTTCAATATATTTTTCCTACTTTTTCCATCGCTTACTAACATTCAGCTGTACTTGCCCCTAGGATTCCTCGGAAACGAGCTATAACGAAACATATGTTCATTTTGAGCTTTTAATGGCTCCAATCCCCAAGCTGCGTGGACTTCACATACGACACTAATACCTAATATACTTTTGTATCAATCCTCAAGGTACGAAGGTAAACTGACTCGAATCCTTGGCCATGACAATCTTTCTCCATTGTATTGTAGAATGCTTAGAGAAGGAGCAACTCTGATATATTCAACGTATTGTTACGGGCATGAGATGAAGCCTTTGACGTGAATAAAGACCAAGATAATATGTTTGGAAATAAAATATACAGGGCTTTGAAATAAATTAGATTTCTTTATCTACGGCATTCAAGTCTATATGATTAAATCCAGAGTTTCAAAAATACAAAACAAGAAAGTGGCACCAGAACGTAGATAAAGGTGAAGTATAAGGTGCGTTCAAAAAGTAACGAGCTGGAGGCTGGAATGCGCAAACCGGTGACGACATCGACTAATTGTGGCGTGTTTAACGAGGTGTGGTTTCGACCAGAGCGTGGAAGGTCACAGCCCGTCGTTAGAGGGCACGCGTTCACGCCACGTGACGAAACAGAGCGAGCAGCAGCATGCATCAATAGTCCAACGCTGCCAGTCGCATTGCAAACAGTGACATGGGGGCGTCAAACGAAGAACAAAGAGGTGTTGTTCGGTTTCTGACAGCGGAAGGAGTAGGGGGAATGGACATTCATTGTCGAATTTGCCAGGAACCCATTCCCTTCCTTCGCATAGCGCTGCAGATGACCAAGACAGTGGGCCATTCGACATGCTTCCTGGTGTGGTTGAAAACTGTGGGGCACACATTGGGCACACACTTTGAGCAAGTGCAGTCGTTCCTTCATGATGGTGTGCACACTTCCGACGCTCAATCCGACCACGGCCGCTATGGCGTTCACTGTCACTCGGCGGTCCTGGGTAATGAGTGCATCAAACAGCTGGACGTTGTCATTGGTAATGCAGAGGGGTGCCACAGACCAGGAATCATCGGCCAACGACACCCGTCCTTCCCTGAAGCGATTGTGCCACGCCTTGACCCTTCCAAGGGACATGCAGTGTTCGCCGTACACTTGTGACATTCGGCGATGAATGTCCGTTCCCCCTACTCCTTCCGCTGTCAGAAATCGAACAACACCTCTTTGCTCTTCGTTTGACGCCTCCATGTCACTGTTTGCACTGCGACTGGCGGCGTTGGACGATTGATGCATGCTAATGCTCGCTTTGTTTCGTCACATGACGTGCACGCGTGCCCTCTAGCGATGGGCTGTGACCTTCCACGCTCTGGTCGGACTCACACCTCGTTACACACGCCACGATTAGCCGATGAAGTCACCGGTTTGTGCATTCCAGCCTCCGGCTCGTTACTTTTTGAACGCACCTTATAGCTAACGGTCAATTGCATGTCCAACATATTGACTTCGAATACTAAACCCCCAATTTATGTAATATTTTGGAATCATGGAGAATATATCGACCGACCTCGTTAGCTATGCTCGCTATGTTGCAGCGCAAGACTATGGGCAAGCCCATCTTGGATTTCGATAGGCGAGTGAATTCGAACCCAAAAGCTAGACGTTCTTGAAATAGATTTTCCGTGGCTTCCCCCATTTTAAAATCCAAAGGAATGCTGGGATGGTACATTTCCAATTCCTTTCCCAGTTTCATTCATATTCATTAATTTCATCGCGAAGTTTCAGCATCAATATGATTTTAAAAAAATATCCACATGCTATTTTCTGAAAAGGGAATCCTCCTACTGTTATTTTCAAAAAGTTGTTTTGGATATTTGATGTATTAGTACCATGCTCTAAGTGTTCTGGTGCGGAATTTCTTAGTGTAGTATTGATTTAATGTAGTCAGCACCTCATTGTATCAATTTGGTTACATGTTTTCCATTGCAAAAAATGTGACTATGTGAGTTATCTACAGTGACGATAGAAGCTATTATTTAACCCTGGATGAGTACGTTGGGGGTGCAGGCTCACCCCACAGTATTTTTATTCTGGGATATTTTGAAGTTGGTAGCATTGATTTCTTTTATCTCCCCTGACTTTGTTTGTGTCGCTAGCAGGTAGTCAGTACCACTGTGACCTTTGGTCTGCGTATTCGTCAGTTGCCTGGACACAGACCTGTCGTATCCCACCTTACTCAATGCATTACTTTTATTGTTGTGTAATTCTATGCCTGTTCGAGAAGTAAAGACCGCGAAATCAAAGTTTTTTTTCTCTGGTGTTTGTAATATACCTGAATGTCAGGAACACAAAGTGATCACCTGCAATAGCTGCATTGGCTGAAAAGTGTGAAAATAACCTCTTTTCTGAAAAGCATATTTAAGAACATCGTTTTGAAACATTTTTTTTGTAAGATCTATACTGACTCGAATTATTAAAAGCTATCATCCTCGTTGCATTAAATTGATAATACAATGCTAGGTTAGTATCTTCATTGCATTAAAGGAAAGTTCTGAATGTTTCCACCCATTAAATTTAAACTTTAATATCCAGCACCATACTCATAATGCTGTAACAACTACACCTTACTCATCCAGGGTTATCACAGTTTCCACTAGAACCATATTAATGCAATTTTTCTACCTAGCATTATTATTTTATGTTTGCTGTCTTCAATTACTGGGATGTTTGAATATTGAGTCCATATACAAGGGAAATCTATTTAATTCTTTGACCGGTAAATTAACCAACATGATATAACCACATCTAAGTGCTCTCGAACGCCGAAGGATTTAACCACGATGTGCGTAAGAGGACTAATGATCACCGTGAAACAGGCGATCAGAGAAATTATATACACACCCAAGTACAAGAGGCTACAAGACTACAATGTCGCAAAGTTCCTAATTAATTAACAACAAAAATCTTATAAGTTGACTCTCCCATTGTTACACCGACAAGGACTCTTCCTTGTTCATTAATGAGACCCATGGATTGGATATCGTCTTCATATACCGCAACATAATCACTCACAATTTATTTTGGCAAAGCTTGGTTAGGAAATTTGCGTTGAAGTGAATCATTAGCGGTAATACCTCTGCAATAGTTATGTTCACTCACACGACATGACGTTATGATGATGATGATGATGGTGATAGTTGTTATTTTAAGGGGCCTAACATCTAGGTTATTGACATCACTTCTTATTGTACTATACTGAGTATTTATGCATAGACTACTCCGGTTGTGTTGTGTTTGGGTCACTGAAATTAAGAAAGTCAAACTAAAACCTTAGTATGAAGTACAAAATGGAAGTAAAGATAAACGTGAGTGATTTTAAAACGTATTGAGTAAAAAAGTATCAGGGTAAAAGAAAGCAGGACATTTCGGGAGGCAAGGACAAGGTATGAATCGAGCTCACATCTTCTCGGTTCTCCTCACGAGGCTGAGTGGATCCAGTTCCAGCCTTCACACAAGAATAATTATTAAGTTTCTTGGCAGAGCCTGGAATTGAACTTCAGAAGTGATTGCCAAGAATGTTAGCCACAACACAATGAGGTGGTTAGGCGGAGAAGGAACAATAAATCCCCCATAAATCCACACCATGGCTTCGAGAATAATTTTGATTATTCTTCTTATTAATTAATATTGGCTGACCCGCTCTGCGTTCACACGGGTAGCCTTACATTATAAATATTTCCGTGTATACTACGTTTCCTGACTCCATCTCGGATCAACACAAATATTTTTTTTTCTTTTGGAAGTAACACGCAACAAGGCCGCGTGGAGTTCACCATGAGAAAACCTTTCAACGTTCAGGTTGAACCTGTAACGTTCAGAGTTTGGACCTGTGTTTTATTAACGGTCATACTGAAACATACTTTATGTTCGACCCTGTCGAAATGTAAATATAATGAGGCTCATTGTAGTACTAGTTTTCATTATGATACAGTTTCTCCCACCAATCAGAGCTCAAGAAACAGTTGTGTGACCAATTAGGTGAGGATAGCATCACACCTGCGCTCACTTCCATGGCCCCCTATTTTAAATTTCACTGCGTGGCGAGTGTCATAGTGAGGTATTCACGGAGGCCATGGTCAAATACAAGTTATTTTCTGCGTCCCATGCGCTCTGTTCAGTACATAAAACTGGTGAAATCTCGGCAGATATGTATGAATATTTATGTTCGAACATAAAATAGTTATAATTATCGTCGAACATAAACAGTCGTATGCAACTCGCCTATAATGGTAATTAAGACACTCATATGGAAATTATAAACATACTTGTGTCTTAATTATTGCCATTATAGGTTCGTTGCATAATGTAATATTTACTGTAAATTAGAACCTGACAGGCAAGGTGTAGGAGGTGGTAGACTTCATGGAGAGGGAGAATGTTGGATTGATGGGACTGAGTGAAGTGAAATGGAAAGGTAAAGGAAGGAAGAAATTGAGGAAAGGATATACATTATACTGGAGTGGTGGCCAAGAGGCAAAATGGCGTGGGACTGATAACCTCGAAACAACTGGAGGAGTATGTTGAAGTGGTCGAGTTTGTGAGTGACAGAATAATGAAAATTAGAATGTTGATGAAAAATGACGTGATGGACTTCATACAAATGTATGCACCACAGACTGGAAACAGAGAAGAAGATATTGAAGTATTCCTGGAGGATGTAGAAAGAGTAATTTCAGATGTAGAAGTGATGATCATGAGAGATATGAATGCACAAGTCGGAAACGAGAGACAAGTAAAAGGAAGAAGTCATTGGACCATATGGATATGGTAAAAAGAACCGGGAAGGCGAGGAACTTGTAAACTTTTGTGAAAGGAATGTACTGATAGTGGGTAATTCATGGTTTCGGAAGAAAAACAGCAGGAAAATTACGAGATATGGTTGGGGCGATAGAAGAACAAAATCAGTAAATGGAAAGGACTAATCGCAGAAAGCTGATAGATGTGACAGCTTTAGCAGGAGAAGCATTTGAAGGGGACCATAGAGCTGTGGTGTCAAAATTTAGATGGAAAAAATTGGAAAACCTAAAGGAGATCAGAGAAAGTAAAATA
The DNA here is from genome assembly GCA_946902985.2 of Meconema thalassinum. Lineage (NCBI taxonomy): Eukaryota > Metazoa > Arthropoda > Insecta > Orthoptera > Tettigoniidae > Meconema > Meconema thalassinum. Next base: position 1,536,753,226 of record OX336388.2, read on the forward strand.
AAAGTATGGAAATTGAAAGACAAAACTGTACGGGAAGATTTTCAGGAGAGATTGAAGCAACAAATCCCAGTTACTGAAGTGGAAAACATAGAAGAGGAATGGTCCCACTTTAAAAAGGCATTTGTTGGTGCAGCAGAGAGTGCTTGTGGTAGGACGTCAACAAGAGTGAAAGAGAAGGAGACACCATGGTGGATTGAGGAAGTGAGGAAAGCAGTGAAAGAAAAGAAGTCTGCATGGAAAGAATGGAACGGAGATCAAACAGAAGAAAGCAAAAGGAAGTATCACGACAGCAAACGGAGGTGTAAGAAAGTGGTAGGAGAAGAAAAGAAGAAAAGTTGGGAAGAATTTACACGAAGAATGGAAACAGATATAAGTGGCAGTAAATGGATGCTTTATGGGCTTCTAAGAAGTAAGAGAAAGAAAGAGTTACCACAAAGCTAGTGAAAAAGGAAGATGGAGAGTTGTTAACACACCCAGAAGAGATAAAGGGACGAAGGAAGGAGTATTTCGATAAGCTATTGAATGTGAGCAATTGTACTGGTGAGATAGAAGTGACACAACCTGACGACTCTATAACAGAAGATGATATAACAATGCTGGAGGTGGAATTAGCAGTACAGAAAATGAAGATGGGAAAAGCAATAGGGGTGGATGAAATCAGTGTAGAAATGATAAAGGCTGCTGGACCTGTTGGTATGCAATGGTTGTATCGACTGCTAAAGTGTGTGTGGAAACGGAAATGTGTACCAGAAGACTGGGAGAAAGGGCTAATAATACCAGTGTTTAAGAAGGGGGACAAGAAGGTGTGTGATAACTATAGAGGGATCACCCTCATATCACAGATAGTAAAAATACTGGAAAGGATATTAGAAAGAAGAATGAGAAGAAAGGTGGAAGGAGAGTTGCAAGAAGAACAGTATGGCTTCAGGAGTGGAAGATCCACAGTGGACCCAATCTTTAGCTTGAGGCACGTGATGGAAAAGAACTGCGAATATGGAGAGGATTTGATCATGACTTTCATAGATCTAGAAAAGGCATATGATAGTGTCCCCAGAGAGAAGGTATGGGAAACCATGGTTAAGAAGAGACTGGGAAGAGAAATGTTGGAAATGGTGCAAGCAATGTACAACTGTGTTAGCAGGGTACTGACCCCAGTTGGAAAGACAGATTGGTTTAGGAACAAGACTGGACTAAGACAGGGGAGTGTGCTGTCACCTCTCTTGTTCATAACGGTGATGGATGAAATTGTAAAGGAAACAAAGGAAGCATATTGAACCCTTGCAAAGAAGCTTATGAGACTCAGTTTCGGGGGGTGTAACAGTCCATATCGTAAGTTGTTGTTAAAGCGCTTCATTAACATGCAGGGTAACATATAACAAAATAACATGCAGGAAAAAGTGAAGCCAGGGTTATAACAAATGAATTTAATGACAGATCAGCTATTTACAAAAATGAATTAACAAACAAAACTCCCATAATGACTCCCACTGAATAAATTAAATTTGCCAAAACTAGGCCAAATCTCAGGAGAGATTATTACTCGGACCAAGTGTCCCAAAAAAAATCAACAATAATGACAATATATGCGCGAGTGCTGTTCTACATGCTTCACGATGAGTACAATTGAATGCATGATTCGTCATCATCCGGAATAAACTTTCAGAAGAAGAATCCGCATTACTTAGAGCTAGACAGACGCGGGGAACAACTATACAACACTTAAAACTAAACCGACACTTCCTATACTTAAAATAAACAACACAAAAATTTCCGCATGAAATTGGAATCAAGACTGCCGTAGCAAAACATTACTGCCTAAAAATTAGGACTTCTCACAAATCAACACAAGTAAGCTAACACGTGACCAACAAAAGAAAATACACATATGACCGCCGTCATTTTTACAAGTACACTACCACTACACCACACGGGCGTCACATACCAAAATTACATGAACTGAGTCATAGAACAAATCACTAGGCTCAAAGCCAACATTTACATTATTAACACAACATTCCATCCATACGACATGCAATAATCCGTCACAAACATGGCGAACTCCCCAATTAATTGTGGTTCAAAATAACCATCACAAAGAACAGGTTTGCTAAATGAAAGCTTAAAGGGGCCAGTCGGACAACAGGACTGCCTAACAAAATAAGTCACCAGGCTAGACGGGCGATGCGTGGAACTCTGCATATCTGTCAACCCACGTGTCAAAATAACCTCGACCTCCCAAGGCATGGGATCCAGTCTCGAAGAAGCGTGCCCCAAAGCACAATAATACGTGTGTGTGTGTCAGAACAAATATATCTCAGCATTTCCCCTAGGAAATCCAAGAATCAGCATATGGACAAGGAACAGCGGTCTCCTCGGAGCACCCTGCCTTTCCATCAAAAATACAACAACAACAAAATATGAGGGCGGTAGGACCTCTACCCCTCTTCACGTAGAATCAAAACACACACCTGACACGATAACACACAAAGAATCACACGTATGGGTTTGACAGACCCTGAAATAAAATGACAAATATTTTCCACCAGCTGGCGCCTCCGTTCTATGCCTGTGACTATCGAACCTGAAAAGGACTCAAAAAAAAATCTAAAAAAATTAGAACTAAGGTGTTCTACAATTACATCTTAATTTGTTGCGCTCGGCAACCCTAATATGAATAATAACCTGTTCAGCAAACATCTTACAGTAATTACCTCCCTTTCCTATCAAAAATATGAACTTTAATAAAGCACCACTTATCGAATGTAACGGGTTTCGCATTCGCATGGATAAATCTGGTACACGCGCCGTGTGCACTAAATATGACTCCAAAGAAAAATAATACACAACTAACAACTTTGGCCACGCGCCAACGTACATTTAAAACATTTAGTGTCGGTGAAAGAAAAACAATCTAAAACAAGAAAAAGAAGAAAATGAACTATTTACAAAGTTCCCCCGCCGTATCTAACTACATATTGAATAATCAATTTTTGTACATCACCGTATCAGCTTGTAGAACATATAACTTCCATCTCGGCTCATTTCCCTACGGGAAATTAGCCCTCCATCGTTGTCTTCGTAGAAGCGTTCGACATCACTCCGGATCCTGACCACACGTCGGACATCTTGGTGTAGTCTCCTCGACAGAAAAGTTCAATGTTATTATAAATTGACCTGGCTATAATCGCTTGTGAGTTACTAATTTCGCCCACGATTGTCCTATGCGATTAATCAACGAAGACTTTCCCTAGCTCTCGCTTACACACGCACAATACAACACTTGAAAAATACAATAAAAATTTACATGAACTATACACTTCAAACCCATCGTCACTGGCTTGACAATACAAGTTTTAAATCTGTCTGTCTCACAGTCGTTATCTCGCTCGGTAATCTCTACTGCTCTTGTGAACCTTCGCTCGCGTTGAGCGCTAATTGGAATGTTACTCAAGTCTTGCCCCTAAGAGCTGAATATACTTGTCTTCAAATAATATTAGAGTACTTAAAATCACCACGCAAACTGGCGTGAAATTAGCTCACCAGAGCTCAAAACGAATGACTTCAAATAATATTAGCGCTTTAAAAATCACTACGCAAACTGGCGTGAAGTTAGCTCACCAGAGCTCAATACAGTTGTCTTCGAATAATATTAAAGCTTAAAATCGCCGCACAAACTGGCGTGAAGTTAGCTCACCAGAGCTCAAAACGTATTACCTCGAAACAGCGTCTCGTCGATCAATTTATTGGAAACTGACAGAGTGAGGAGGAGTGGGGTGAATTAAGCAAAATTTTCTAGAGTTTTCATCGCACACACATGGGACTAGTGTCAATCTTCATCATTTAATTCAAACGTCTCATCGCACTCATGCGGAGATGTTTCGGATCGGTGGTTCTTTAGATAATCAATTCCGCGCGCTTTTTACCAGTGACGCCACCCCTCGCGTGGTTTTGGCTTGGTCTCTCCTGATTGGGTGATTCAATCGTAGGTCGGTTGCAAGTAACTCGTGACCCTCCTCTCATGACTTCAAATCTGGTGCATGTTGTTACCCAATTTGGCCTTGAGCTCAGCTTACCCGGCCGTTTTCAAGAATAGCTACCAAGCTCTGTTTCTGTGGCAATCATTGCAACACACTAACTTGCCTTCCTCTTTGTCAACTTCCACAAGTACTGCCTGGGCCGCAGTAATAATAATAATAATAATTCATGAATACTTATTTATCGCAGATTAATAAGGGTTCAATATGGACATAAAGAAATGAAGTTACTGTTATTTGCAGATGATATTGTGGTCTGGGGAAGGAACACCGAAGATGTGCAAAAACAACTAGATGCACTGAACGAAAATATTCAGAAGTACGGCCTGAAAATCAGTATAGAGAAAAGCAAGACCATGGTGATGACAAGAGGGGAAAGACAAGGAAAGGGCACTGTGAAAATTGGAAGTCAGAGTTTGGAAATTGTAGACACGTTCAAATACCTAGGAAGTGAATTGATGCAAACTGGTAGGTTGGACATGGAGATTGGCAGGAGGGTACAGCTGAGCAATGCATTCTATCAAAGTGTAAGAAATCTTGTTTGGGATAAGGAAGTACCAAGGAAAAGCAAGGAGGCAATGTATAAAGTGTACTATGTTCCCATATTAACTTATGCAGCTGAGACTTGGACCCTGACAAGCAGGCAAGAGAGTAGAATCCAAGCCAGTGAAATGAAATTCCTAAGAAGTATGATAGGAAAGACAAGGAAAGACAGAGTGAGGAATGAAGATGTTAGGAAGGAGGTTGGGATGGAAAAACTAAATGAGAGAATTGAGAAGAATAAACTAAGGTGGTTTGGACATGTAAAGAGGATGGAGGAAAATAGAATACCAAGACAGATGCTGGAGGCGAAGTGCAAGGGTAAGAGAGCAAGAGGAAGACCTAGAACAAGGTGGATTGATTCAGTGAAGAACAGCGTAAGAAAGAGAAATTTGGACTGGGACAAGATCGTGGAAGAAGAATGGTGGAAGGAAAGAGGAAAGTGGAGAAGTGCCATAAATACCCCGACCCGGCAGGAGCTGGATAAGGGGAAATGATGATGATGATGATGATAGAACCGTTTAAACTGAAATGGAAAGTCGGTGGGTATCTTTGATATTCAGGGGACCAAACCAGTTTCACCGGCTCCAGAGCCAGTAAAGATCGTGAACTAAAATAGGAAATTTTTAACGATTTTATTAGCAATCTTGTGCCATTGCACAATTTTGGTGCGTTTACAGTAGGTTGGGGATTAATCACCTTTAACATCAGTTTGTGTAGAGGAGTTCCAGGAGAAGTCGAAGAATTTTAAAATGCAGTGGGATAATGTACCGCCTCTTCTATATCCAGAACAGTATCAACTGAATGCTAAGTTCTAGACGGCGCATCAAACCTAGACATTATCAAGTCATTTACTCTACTGACTTGCTCGTTGATTGGAGACAGAGTAGCTCTCTTCTCAAACCAGCTCTGCGTCTTAATAGAAATATCTGATACATCCGCGTAAACATGTTCTATCAAGTCCTGCAGATTTGAGGATAAAACACTTAGGCATCTCAAACTATTTTTTCAGTTTCTGGTAGGTAATTCACCATTAACTATTTCAAGAAAAACATCTGCAAATATACTACCATTTTGTCCAGATTATTGATGTGTAACATTTTTCCACTCGGTTGTTGGACATTTTTGTGGGAGTGATTTTGAAAAATGGGACGGTAGTGGATCAGACTGAAGTGTGTAATACTTCCAGCTGAATCGTTTCCCTCCTGGCTGCTGTGGAATGTATATCTCATACGGATTACTTCAAGGTTTAGAGGCGCCATTACAAATATTCCTACAATAAATCATCTTCAAGTTATCGTCCTTTGGTGTAAAAATATTCATTATATCATATTTGCTGAAAACAATTATGATTTATTAAGAGTCTGTTTTCAATCACTGGATAAAAGTGATCAACACTGTCATTCTGACATGGAGGAATTTTCCTCATACGAACTCTGGTGTCAACTGTTTGAAACACAAAGTACATGGTACATGGTCGAAGTCTTCGTATCAGTATTTAAATGGTTAAATGCTTTAATATGAAACATTGTAAGCAGTCGGCAATTTCGGTATTATGTTTCTGCACAATGGCTATACAAATATTAACCCCCATAACGGTAATGCAGTCATCAATGTAATATATATCGTTGTGTTTATACGGGACCTAGGCAAGCCTTCATGAACTATTGCTGAACACAGCCTCTTTACTCACAAGAGGGCCTATACATAAAGCATTTTAAACTCAATTTCAAGCAGGAACATTATCAAAACAAGAAAAATATAAATGAAACTTAATTCCCTAATGCAGTATTATTGGAACGTGAAAATAAGTCACCATCGTGTGCACTATATTCGCGTGGTCGAAATAACCATGCTGTTAGAGCCTTTGACTGTGAATCTAGAGATCTTGAGTTCGAATCCCGGACGGATAGATATTTTTGCTACCAGATTATCATTTTAAACGATATTTATCATATCAATATGACTCATTTTAAAAGAATCCATATGGTGTTGGTCTGTGAATCAAGAGGTCCGGGAGCTGGGCAAGCCTTTCATGATCTACTGCTGTGCACATTGCATTTACTCGCAAGTTGGCCTATTTATAAGGAATTTGTTATGAGAGGTGTCGCGTCTGTCAATCTAGTTGATCCAAATCATATTCATTATTTAGGCTAGTGCTGGTGGAAGCTACAAAAGTCTAATAAAATGAGTTGCGTATTATAAACTACAATATCTGTAAAACACTCCCATTTACAATAGATTTTCTCACCGAGGTAGACCGGGTTCGATTCCCGGTCAATGCATGTGGGATTTTCGAAGTGAAATGCCATGTCCTGTGGTTCGGATTCGAAGTAAAAGGAGGTCCCGTGGCTCATGATCGTATGATTAATGGTCACGTGAAACTAAAAGCTTCCTTCCTTCTTACAATCTATAATCATACTAATATATAAAAATGAGATGGTGTGTGTCTGTCTGTCTGTTACACAATAACTCAAGAACCACTGGTCCGATTTAAATGAAATTTTGCATGGATGTAGCTGATTTACCAGGTTTACACATAGGATACTTTTGATTCCGAAATTTTGCACTATTAAAAATGGCGACCATTTTAGTGACGTCATTAGACCTATTGGTTTCAAAATTTCATATTTCCATATCAAATAAAAAGAGAACGGTAGGAAATAGCAAACTTTTGATGGCACATACTGTACCCGTTCGTCCTGGGGATGCGATGACCCATCTGCTATAACATCACATCCCTGGAGTTCCAGGACAGAGCGGAGTTAAATGAACCTCTAGTCAAATAAGGAATGTGTCGGAAATTCAGCTGAGTTCGTGAAAAAGCAGTGGGTTTCACGAGACAAAGTATATCTAGGGTCGTTACGGGCTTAAGTTAATAAAAAATAATTCAAATATAAATGGGCGCCATCAACTGAATTCCTAGCAAAACCACTTCCTTTCCGGATAAGCCTTACTCAAGACAAGGAAAGAAAAAGGAACATCACACCATCATCAGATCACAACTAAGATAAAAACAAATTTATTTTACTTTGATAGTCAGACAGACATTTTAAATATAAATCCTACCTAAGAGTATGGTCGAATGCAAAGTTAAATTGTCATTGTCCAAAAATCGAACCATCTCCTTTCTAATGCAAATTATTTCAATCCACATAACAAGAAAAATGTATAAAGTTCTCTTGGGTTCTCAGGATCACTGTATCACTATGTCTTTCGTCACTGACATTTGTGAAACCTGAGACCTAATTCTCTTTAATTTAACATCAATGTGGATTTAATTAAGTTATTAAGCTGTCTAAACATACACATATAATAATCACTCATGTTAAATATCACATAAATTATGGTTTGCATGGTATAATTTGAACGTAGAACATGTTAATCTAATGTTCCTAAACATTTACTAATTAATTTACATTATTTACATCGTCATTAATCTCTTATCTGTGAATTACAGAAAATTCAAATTCTCATTGGTCATCCTCATCATTATTATCAAATTAAATATTTCTCACATTAATTCTCACTTCAAAATTCCAAATATTCCTGTCAGAATCATTAATTCATCACCATAACATCATTCAAATTCACATTTCAAGTTGCAATTCCTTCGAATTATCTCTCAATTAAATTTATTTAATTGCATATAAATTCATTAATCATCAGCTTCTTTAATTAATCATCACCTTCTAATTCAGTTATTCATCATCATTACAATCGTCTAATAATTTATTTCAATCAGTTTAATTAATTCAATCTTTAATTCATCCACTTATTTAATTCATCGATTTATTTCAAAATTTAATTTATCAACTTATTTAAATTTCAATCATCTGGTTATTTAGATTATTATTTCATCTAGTCATTCTGATTTTTATTTCATTAGGTCAGATCGTTAATATGCTTAAATCTCAGATTATTATTTCATTAATTATTATTTTCAGAAAATCTTGTATTATCAACTTTATTTATTTGTTTAATTTCCTAACAAATTGTTTAATATGGTTTATAGAACGTTGTCTTACAGTTTTATTACTTCCAAGTTATATCTCGTATTTAATTATCATGCCAAAAATATTATTGTCTCCACGACATCACGTTGGATCTAACTATCCACAACGACATTATATTTCTTCAATATTCCAAATATCACATTTGAATATAAGAATTACTACAAAAACTCCATAAATATTCAGCACATACAGCATGAATCTCAACAATAACGCTAGACTGGGTACGACGACCTCATGTCCGCTTCAAAATACATTATCAACGTTGCAACTATCAAATGGCAAATTCCACAAAATGCCTATCACAAACTTCATTTAACCACGTTGCATGATCTACAAAAATATATAAATGGCTTCAAATTATTAACGCACATAATCTCCAATGACTGTAATTACTCTGATCACTTCTAGACAACTTCTTAAACAATTGGAAAAACATTACTTCAGTAATTTAATATTTGCTTTCAAATAACATAAATTCTCTTTCACAAGTTTCATAATTCACATCGTAGGAAAAACACCAATGTGCTATAATCTCACATCAAAATCTGCAATACTGATCTGCCTTCAAATAATTATGACCATTAATGATTAATCTTATAAGATTCAATTACTTTAAATCCTTCTCAAAGGTATCAAACACAATTATAAAAATCATCAAAGCATCAGCTGTAATAGCTGTTAAACTGAAATTACTCTCAAAAGAGTATAGCAACAAAATATTGGATTGGCAAACAAGAATTACTAAATGCAATCCTGTTGACATTTATCGTTACTTTATTTAACAAAATTTCGACTGATATGTGACTAGTAGTTCCTTGTTTAATTCACTTACATCTCGTGTACATTCGGATGATAAAATGAGTTCCTCAATGGCGAGTAAGATGTGTAACCACCGTACAATCGTATAAATACGAAGGACCTCGCCCCGTCGACTTGGATGATAGTTCCCTGAACGGTGGGTAAGGTGAGTAGCCACCATACAATCGTATAAATACGAAGGACCCCACCTCGTAGGCTATATGAGTGAATGTACTAGAAAGGAATCAACAAGTTTCTAGTTGTCATATAAAAGCGACGTTCATTCACTAAAGTGAATAACTTCTTAATATCTCCAAACAATCCAATGGAAAAATCCCTACTGATGAATAATACACACTCGCTAGTATGCAATGAACTGACGAAGTAGTTTCTGATAATCAATTGCAGATCACGAGTTCGAAATACTCGCTACTCAAAAAAAACTATCCATGAAAAATATCCTAGCTGGAAAAATGTCTATAAGACCAAACATCTTCTTAATAAAGTCAAACAACGGTGAGAATATCGAATAATGATGCCTGCCATATCATATGGTCACTCCATATTCTAGCAAATTCGAAGTATATAAATTCAAACCATGTCTTAATAATCAAATCACTCCTATTAGAAAAATATACATGTGTGCCCAGTATTCATGAAAATAATCGTATCAGGTAGATAGAACTCTTACAATACCTTTCATTATCAGTTGTAATATAATTTCCAAGATCGTCGTTTTTCCCTACCTAAAGATTTCTCGTAAGATCGGCGTGAATATCATTTCATCCATGAAATGACGATTTCCTTCGAAATCCCAAGCGAATCAGCTGTTGGACTCCTCTCGTCAGGAACCGAATCCATCGCTCTGTGGTGCCATCTTGTCTCTATTCACGTTTACTCGATCATGTTGGACCTCGGATTACCCATAGCGGATATCGTCCAACTCCTTCTCGAAAAGTTCATGGTAACAGCGGACCCCCTACTCTTCTTCTAATATACGCCACTGTTCCGATAAATGTTCCGTTTGAGAATTGTAAGTCCTCTCTCAACTTACTGCAAAGTTCTACTTGAGTAAAATAAAAATTTTACTAGATAGTGTTCATGATTACGATACACCCTGTATCTGTCTATAATATGTAATCCATGAAATTTGTATAAGATAAAAATCTTATAAATGCACGCTGTAATGTTCATCAGAGCCTATGCTAAACATTCAGTTTACTTGAAATAGTAAAAAGTCGTTTGAATGTATTATATAACAGCATGGTTACAAGGTTAATTGTGAAAGCCTGTGTTCGAACAACGTCGAAATGAAGCTTGAAACAAAGTCTTCATATGCGATCAGTGTGGTTTTGAAATACCCCGGCTATCTACAATTGTCTTCTCGGCTAGGTCGCCTGTATCAACGACCCGCTCGGCCTCTGCTGCTCGGTGATACGAGAAATGTCGCCTACACTTGCCGTGACGGTTTACGTGTGTTGCGTGACCTTCAATGCCCGTCTCGCTGTGCTATAGAGCTGCTCTGTACTGCTCCTCTCATTGAGCTCAACTGAACTGCTCAGCGCTGTGTTCCAGCTTATGAGCTCCGTGCGGCACGTGGCTAATTCTCCCCACCACGGTGCTCCTACGTCACGAAGATAGTCTCGAACCCGACTCCTCTCGGCTGTTCTGTTATACAATAACTTATTTCCATAAAATTATTTCCACATATAATGCATGTCATATATACTCTTCTAAGTTGTTTTAACTTATTATAATCCCATATATATTTCAATAAAGCTTCACATCTTTATTAATAATTCTATCTTCTCACAGATTTCAATGCCTCCTTGATTCTTGGCTTTCTTCTTGACGCGATCGATGCGCTATCTTGTCTGCTTGCTTTCCAAAACCTCAACTATAGCTTAATGTCAGCTGGCGTAGCCGATAGCCTAAAATAGGTATCGGGTACAATACGAGCTTTGAAATTTAATTTCCTATCCGAAAGGTCCTTATCACTTTTCGTGTATCTCCAACAGTTAGCGAGTAAAACCGACATTTGTCACGTCACTACACCCTTTGGTTTCAAAATTTCATATTTCCTTTTCAAATAAAAAGAGAATGCTAAGAAATAGAAAACTTTTGATGGTATACATGAGATTTAACATTTAATTTTCTATCCGAAAGGTCCTTATCACTTTTCGTATATTTCCAACGGTTAGCGAGTAAAACCAAAATCTGTGCAATAAAACACGGTCAACACCGAGCGGTGCAGTATATCTCTCTACATATAAAAATGAAAGTTTGTATGTTTTTCTCTGAATTTCTACGGAAATTTGAGTTGTTTACGCGTTTCAGACTGTTTTATGATGGATGCGCGCGAAAATAATTATTTTTATCTGTCTGTCTGTTTGTTTGTTTGTCTGTGGACAACTTTGTTCCCTTATAAATCGAGAACGGCTGGGTGTATCAACGTAAAATTTGGTACAGATATCCATCAGAGGAACGACACTAATCATTGATGTAACTCTTCTCCGTACCTCTCATAAAAGGGGGCCTACCCCTTTAAAATACATGCTGAAATAGGCGTAGAAGGACGACACAAAACTCATTTTCAGCCCCTATATGTGAGAGACAAAACTCGGGTCCCCGAAAACCACATTTCAGGACCGAAGACCAACCGTTTTTGAGATATTCCCAGAAAACTAATTTAATTTAATAAACTAATGAACGAATGCAAGCCAGTAACCATGCCAACGGATTCTCAGAGGTCCATCTATTGCTGTAAGACGCAATGCAATTCCATTAATTACATTAGTGTGAAAGTTTGCAAACGGCTAGAAGGTTATCACGGAACCAAATTAAGCCGTAAAATTCATCAATACGTATAATGCGCTTAAGGGGATCAAGGGGTACTCTAGATTTTTTTTCACGCGATTTACACCTGCGGGTTTGGTACGGCTGGTCTATTATATTCCTAACCCCATATTATTCATTCATTCATTTCGTATGGGCCATCTATGGACCGCGTCATTCCAACCGTCTCCTACTGGCTTTGATGTTTGCCCTGTACGCCCGCATTCGTTCTCGGTGGACTTCCTTCCGTTCCTGGGTCAAAATCTTTCCCGTTTTCAGCTTCGGTTTTTCTTGGAAACCTTTACAAGCTTGAAGTTTCCCTTTGAGTGGGACGCACTCCTGAATGTCTGTTGGTGTAATCCCCACTTCTTTCAGATCTTTATCCAGTTCAATGAACCAGGCCCATTTTGTTTTCCTCTCCTGAAAGTAAGTTATGTTGCGGTTGGTCAGTCTCGCTGGGCTCATTCGTTTCACATGCCCAACAAATGGTAACCTTCTCTTCCGGATGACGTTGCTTATCTTCTCCACATGAGTATATAGGTCATGGTTATGCCGTCTTCTGTATTCCCCATTGTCTTTGATGGAACCCAATATCTTTCTCAAAATTTTTCTTTCTTTTGCCTCCAGTTTCTCGACCAAGCCTTTTTTGTTCATCGTGAGGCATTCAGAAGCATGCAAGACCTCCGGACGGATGACACTGCAGTAATGTTTTAGTTTTGCGTTGAAGGATATTGACCTTTTATTATAGATGTCCTTAGTTAAATGGTAGGCCATTTCCATTTTGCTCAAGCGCAATGTGAATGCTTCTTTCTCTGATAATATCCCTTCCCTGACCCGTCCTGAAAAGAAAAGTACATGGCCATTGGCTGAATAAAAAAAAATAAAAAAATAGGTGTTATAATTTCTCCCTATATTATATTATTAGTATTATATTATGGCGTACAACGACGAGACAAAGCCCCTCGGTGCCAGCAACAAAACTCGGGGGCCCTAAAGGGTCCTCGAAAACTACATTATAAGGCTCTAAATCCAACAGTTTCTGAAATATTCCCAGAAAACTAATTTAATTTAATTTAACAAACTAATGAAGGAATGCAAATCGGTAACCATGAGAACATTATCTCAAGGGGTGGCATACAACTTTCCATCTATCTCTGTAAGAAGCAATGACACTCCATTTATTACATTTCTGTGAAAATTTGCAAATGGCTATAAGGTTATCACGGAACTAACGTAGACCGTATAATTCGTCAATGCAATTAAGTGGGTGAAGGGGTAACCTAGAATTTTTTCATGCAATTTTCACGTTCGACATATAGTACAGAAGGTCTATTATATCTCCAAACAGCAACATTATTTTCAAACATTCCTGAATTGAACTAGCATTTTTGCGGCTTTTAGGAATTTGGGCAATTTGAGTCTAGAGAACCTGAATTTTCATGCACCACAAGCCTTTATAATTTATGAAAGGGGTCTTCCTGTGTATGGGCACCTATCACAACGTAGAGGGTCAGTTTTTAAGTGACGTGTATTGCGTTTCGTCTACAAGACTTTCAATTGTATTTCACGTCAGGAAGTACACGTTAGGTGAATTTAGTCTGAGAGCACATTTTAACTAATTTATTTTTTGTCGACATGCGGGTTCATCATAAGGATGATTTTATTTGATACTGTGTGGTAGATATACCCATATTTGGATATCTGGGTAATATGTTGTAGACAATAGAATTGCCTGTCTGTCTTTCTGTGTATCTTTATGTACGCCTATAGCTCGAGTTCGGATGCTTGGTTCATCTTAAAATTAGGTATGGTAACCATGAGAGTCAATACACCAATCATTTATAAAACTCTTCACCGTGTTTTTCATACAGTAGAAGGGTGGATATAGAGAAAAACTTCTCAATATATGCTAAAATATGCGAAATATAAAAATTATCCTACAAGGACGACCAAAGCATATGTTGCGCTTCTCCATGTGAGACAGAAAATTCGGGAATCTATAAAGGGTCTCCGAAAACTTTATTTTAAGGGCCTTAAATTAACAGTGTGTGTGATATTCCCAGTAAACTAACTTCGTTCTGATAAACTTGATGGAATGACAAACCGATAACCATTGCACAATAGCTCAATTGATAATGTATGGTGTTAATTACGAACACCGTTCGAAGAACGGGTAGGCCTACTCCTGCTAGTAATATAATAAAGCTGAAGAGTTTGTGTGTTTGTGTGTTTAAACGCGCTAATCTCTGGAACTCCCAGTCCGATTCGCAAAATTCTTTTTTTTATATGATAGCCAGATTCAAGCGGAATAGTTTAGGCTATGTAGCATTAGGCTACACCTCTCAGGTAACTTTAAAGATTGATTTTTGTGCAGTAAGTCGGCCCACAAGCGCCCCCGAATAGCTCTATCGCATGCGCTGGCGTTATGGTTAGTGATACAAACACCGTTTCACCGATCTGAACCAACATTTGTATACTTACCCTTTGGAATCCTGCGAGTAACACTGTCTACGTGAAATTTATGACAGACCTGTCCATTCCCTGCATTTAGGCCCTTTGGACAAACTCTATGCCATTTCACCGATCTGAACCAATATTTGTATACTTATCCTTTGGAACCCTGCGAGTAACACTGTTTACATGAAATTTCGGAGAGACCACTCCATTCCCTGCATTTAGGTCCTTCGGAACAAATCTACACCGTCTCACCGATCTGAACCAATATTTGTATACTTACCCTTTGGAACCCTGCGAGTAACACAGTCCGCATGGAATTACGGACAGACCACTCCATTCCCTGCATTTAGGCCCTTTGGCACAAATCCACACCGTTCCACCGATCTGAACCAAAATGTGTATACTTACTCTTTGGAACCCTGTGAGTAACATTGCATACATGACATTT
Source organism: Meconema thalassinum (assembly GCA_946902985.2). Classification (NCBI taxonomy): domain Eukaryota; kingdom Metazoa; phylum Arthropoda; class Insecta; order Orthoptera; family Tettigoniidae; genus Meconema; species Meconema thalassinum. The sequence goes on from OX336388.2 coordinate 1,536,768,354, forward strand.
ATGACAGACCAGTCCATTCCCTGCATTTTGGCCCTTTGGCAAAAATCTACACCTTTTCACCAATCTGAACCAAAAGTTGTATACTTACTCTATGGAACCATGCACGTAACACTGTCTGCATGAAATTTTGGACAGACCACTCCGTTCCCAGCATTCCTTGGGCACAAAAATCTACACCTTTTCACCGATCTGAACCAAATTTTACATACTTACCCTTTGGAAACCGACGAGTAACACTGTCTGCTTGAAATTTCGGACAGACCACTCCATTCCCTGCATTTAGGTCCTTTGGCACAAATCTACACCGCTTCTCCCAATTCCACCAAATTTTACATACACTTTGAAACCCTGCTGGTAACACTGTCCACTGGACAACGCTCTCCATTCCCTACATTTAGAATAACAGACAAAATGAACTTGAAAACTACGTATTAAGGCCTTAGAACCATTCATGTCCGTAGTAGTGTAACTGTAAGAGTATTTTAATAAGTCTATTGTTGACGGGTTGTTCGGGCTGCATCATGGCACCCCCACCAGTGTCCTGGTGCAGAATTGCGAAAATAGTTGCATCTTGCGCTGTCTATAAATTGCACTCACGGGGAGTAATTAGTGCAAAAAATGTCTTAGGCCCCTTAAAACAGTTATCGTCATGAAAATATTATGCCTCTGTATAAGTGCAATGGTGTTGGAGCAGTACATTGAGGTTACCAGCCGCAATAAGCGTTGGTGCTTTCAAATTCACCTTCGTTTATTCCGAACCTTATCGTAAAGCGCTATGTGGCGATAAATGATATTATTGCTACCTCACAATCAGTAGCTCGGGACAGCCATCGTTTTCCAAAGTGGTCTGATTATTTTCCTACGGCGCTATGGGTCAAAAGACGACACTATTGGTCTCCACATTTCTAACAGCCAATGAGATATAGGCCCTAGGCAGTGTCTTTTATTTCACTTGCTCCTCTTTCTAATCATTTTTTAAAATTTGTTTGTAAATTACATGTGTCAGTGCTGTTTTAGTAAATAGCCGTTTCCCTATTCATTATTATCATTATTATCATTACGGGAAAATGAACTGAATGTTACATCCAATATACTGTACTACTTCTCACCCCCCACTACAACCACCACCACCATCACCACCACCAAAATAAGTTATATTTTTAAAATATTTTTTCTGTTAGTTTAAGTATCATGTGCCAGTTCTGTAGTAGTATTCATTATCATCCATAAAACAAATAAATCCACCGGGCGAAGCCGGGCACTACTGCTAGTAGATTAATATTTGTGCCAATAATAGTATAAAATACCAGTGTATCAAAAATTCCACGTGAGGTTTCTTCTATGTCAGATGTTACACATCTTATGCGACTACTGTAAGGATCGTAATTAGCCTATTTTCAATTTTGAAAAAATAGGCTTATGAGATCACCTTCTGTCCGTGTGTGTGTGCGCGTGTGTGTGTGTGTGTGAGGTGTGTGTGTGTGTCCCCCTAATAAAATCTAAACGGCTGGAGCGATTTCAATGAAACTCGGTAAGTTCATAGCACTATTCCCGGCGACCTCGACCGAGCCCTTCAAATTCTGTTACGTCCCACCAATCCAACATGGCGGCTGTGCGAAATATTTCACTAGCATTCAATATCTCCGAAACTATTACCGATATCGCCCTGAAATTGTGTACGGTGATAAAGGGCACTACTAGAAGTTTGCCTATGAGACTTTCAAATACCTGGTGACTACGGAACCAACATGGCGGTCAAGCGAATTTGAGACTTTTAAATAGACATTTCTCGCGATTTAACTATCCAAGTGTAATGAAACTTGGTACAGCAAATGTTTATACACATTGTAATGCACTGGAATCTAATTTAGTTCAATTGTTTACATGACCTCAAAATGGCGGCTGTGCGAAATATTTCACTGACATTCTATATCTCCGAAACTATTACAGATATCATCATGCAATTTTGTACGGTGATAAAGGGTACTGATACAAGTTTACCTATGTATATTTCATAAACCTGTAAAGTACAAAACGAACATGGCGACCAAGCGAATTTGAAATATTTTAATAGATTTTTCTCGTGATTTAGCTCTCTGAGCGCAGTGAAATGTGGTACAGTAAATTATTTTGCAGATTGTAATGCACTGCCATCTAATTTAATTCAATTGTTTACATAACCTCAAGATGGCGGCTGTGCGAAATTTTAAAATTACGTTTTTATTCTTGTGTCGTAATCATGCGATCGAAGTGAAAGTTTGAATAATGAAGCTAGGCAATAATTGTCCTTGAATGGTACGTAACTCTATGGCCTATACATATAACAATCCTAAATGGCGAGCTTCCGAAATATTTAGACGGATCTCAATATCTATGAATCTTTTACAGCGACCAAACTGATTTTTTTATGTTCATAGAGACTGTGAACATATGTTCACCTGTAGGACTTTGAGTAACCTGGTGAGCACGAATCCAACATGGCGGCGACGTGAAGTATACATATTTAAATGGACGTTTCTCGCGAATTAACTATCCGAGTGCCGTGAAACGTTGCACGTTAAATGCTTATACAAATGTTGATCCACTGGCATGTAATTTATTTCAATTGTTTGCATAATCACAAGATGGCTGGTGTGCGTACTTTTAAAATCTCGTTTTTACTTCTTGTGTTCTAATCATGCGATTGAAGTTTGAATACCACACGTACACAATAATCTTAATGCAATAGTACAAAAATAAAAATCCATCCTGGCGACCATATGAAATATTTAGACGGTTCTCAATACCTACGAATCTGTTACAGCAATTAAACTGAAATTTTGTATGTTGATAGAGACAATTAACATGAGCAGGATATATGAAAATAGGCTGTATAGTTCTTCACGGAACTACTTGTTTTTATTTTATATTTGTCTTATGAGGTCTAAGACCTAGCTTTCTGGCTCCTAATGACACTGATGATTATCATATTGATTGCTATTCTTATAACTACTATTGTGACTACTCACTAACATAGGCTATTTAAGATGGAGAGGGATAAATATAAAATAAAGGAACTCAAATAGAGTAGAAAGATGTGCCCTCAACATTCGATGAATGAGAACTACAGGTGTTGGAAGTTAAGTGCCTATTTTGGCAATGATTGTGACAGGTACCTGCAGTTAGCTCTGCACTCTTCCATCCCTATCCTGTATACTACTGCAGCGTAAAACATTTGCCACGCTAAGCTGCACTGCTTATACCAGCAATGTCCGAGGGAACATGTTAATGTCGCGTGTGTCAATGTTCGTGGACGGGAATTTATTCGGCATGATCCCCACCCCACCCCACGCCCCTCTCCTGCAGCTGAGCTCTCAAGGTTAAGTGCAGAGCTAGACGCGGGGACTGTACCAGTATCCGGAGTATCGTGCCACTTCTGGCACATTTGTGATATTTGTGTAAATCCTGTTCTAAGTAAGAAAGATAATTCTTCTCTCTCTTGTCTTTCATCTAGCACGCATCATTTAAAAGTAATGGTGGAGTCCTCTTCCCGCGTCATGTACAGTCTCCGCTTTAATTCTCGCGGTACAGCGCACAAAAATGGTGTATTTACCTTCAAGGCACACTTCATTCTCCTTTCAACACATTTAATTACTGCTCTTCTTCTTCCTTTTTTTTTTGTCTTTGTAACTTAATTTGTTCTTTTAATGTATTTCCCTCAGCTAGTCTGTTTCTCAAAAGATATACAGCAAGCAAGTGCAAAGAGAGTTACAATGTCTAGATCATTCGCAAGTTATGATATGCGTGTTTCGGTGATGGGAGCCAGTGTTATCAACTTTTGCTAACAATTACTAGGAGGTTATCAATAGAGGGGATTGTGGTTTTGTCACTAGAGTTTAAAAAGTAAATGAATCTTCAATAACACGACGCCAAATTCCACATAGGTTTCCACCAACAATGTAACAGTATTTAAACTCAGCAATTTTTCTAGGTTTATGCTGTGTCTTGTGTGGGGTTTCGCCTAGGACACTATGCTGGCTCATCAGCGGGCTCTAGGTGTCCCCGCATGGACCCCACAGGAGTAGCGAACTGGGCGCTACCTCCCTTTATATGGAGTGCAACTGCACCTCTTACCTGCGAGAACTAAAAACTCAAGCAGCAATAACCTCCGTATGAAGGCTTCCAAAAATATGGTTTATTGGCTTTCACAGCCAGTGAATTAAAACTCAGCAATCTTTCTAGCACTGTGCCGTGTCTTGTGTGGATTATTTGCATATTCTGAACATTACAGCATATTTTAGCATATACAGTTGAAATTAGGTATGCCGTAATAATTCAAAACATATTGAACAAAATAGGTTTCACTTGCGTGTTGGACATCCCTTGTTAGCAACTTTCTGAGGAACAGATAACGAGATGACAGTACTCGTACTTTACGCAATGCTTCCTGGCTATTTGAAGATGGGAATGGAGTGGGACATTCCTTTCACCATCTCGACAGCCAGTAGCCCGGGGTTAGTTTTGTAAGTTAATGTGTTACTTTATTCTTAGTCTGCATATCCTTAACACAAAATGCCTAAAGAGAAGAGCAGCAGAAAGTATTTATTAAAACAGTAGGTGTCAGGTAATTATTCAACTGATGGGTAGGAACCGGAAATTTATGCACTGAAAACGAATAAAATAGACGTAATTTGACTCCTGAAAACATTGAAAAACTATTATCTAATTGTGATGCTTCTTTCAGCAGTGAATGATACAAGTATAAAGTGCGTGAATAACATAGGCTTATTGTTAAGTACATACTTTTCAATTTTTAATGCATTTTTATACATTTTAGTGCATAATTGCATGCATATTTTCATCGTTTTCAGTGCATAAATGTCCGGTCCCTAGTCATAACGTTGTACTGCAGTTCCCATTACTTACGAACGTATCGGGACCACCTAAAATACCACCTCCTATTGCTGGGACGTTCCTAGTTCTTCAATGTCCAGTGTTACCAATAATTACTTCAAGTTGGTAGCACTAGATAAACATTTCTGGCTGGCTCCGTGGCTCAGCGTTAACGTTCTAGCTTGCTGTGCTCAAGGTTGCAAGATCGAATCCTGGCATTTGAGGGTGAGGAAATGCGATGGAGCTGTGTCAGTAGATTTACTGGCAGGTAAAAGATACCCTTCGGGGCAAAATTCCGGCACCTCGGCGTCTCTAAAAGCCACAGTAGTTAAAAGGGACGTAAAACAAATAACATTATTATTAAAAACATTTCTAAAATAAAAATACAAGCGTGTTACTGTATGCTTCTATGAATGAAAATCCACAGCCTGCTTCCAGTCTCCGACCGGGTCAGGAATGGAATGAATGAAGCCCCCATCTAGCGGTGAGGATATGGACTGTGCCGGCTGCCGAGGCCTGACGCACTCCTCTGGGGCAATGATTAAATTATTGACAAATGAAATGAAATGATAGTGGAGAGTGTTGCTGGAATGAAATTTTGACAGGGAAAACCGGAGTACCCGGAGAAAAACCTGTCTGCCTCCGTTTTGTCCAGCACAGATCTCACATGGAGTGACCGGGATTTGAACCACGGATCCAGCGGTGAGAGGCCGGCGTGCTGCCGCCTAAGCCACGGAGGCTTACTGTATGCTTCTATACTGGTCAAAAAAGTTTTGGATATTGCATGATGTTGTATTTTTTATTAATGTATGACATTTCATTTTTGCACATTGGCTCATGTGTTAACTCTAAGTAAGATAACATGTTTGTACCATACACTGTTATCGGACATGGACAAATGAGGGAAGTGGCCAAACCCCAGCTGTGATTGCGGTACATCGAACCACACCATCAGGCACATTGTCGAAGATTGCAAACTAAGAGTGTACTTAGGAGATCCCAACTACTTTTTCAGTGCTACATCGAGCCTGGACTGGAGAAATAGACTGGACATAAGGCTCATATCTGTGATTATATGTACTTATTATTATTATTATTATTATTATTGTGTTTCATGTGTAATGCCATACCCTACATAAATAAATAAAACAGTTATTGGATAAAGCACGTGTATTATTTTTGGTCCACAAATACATAATCTTGCAATATGGAAAACTTTTTGACCAGTTAAGAAACGAATAACACTATTTATTTGTTAACTCTCAATTTTTTTAGTACTGGTCTGGTAATACTGGAGCAACATAAAGTTAGGCCTATATACATCACTTATTATTTAGGATTACCTCTATCGTGCAAAGTTTAGACAAAAGTGAGTCTGTCTTTAATGAGTATAGAACCAACCACCTGTACCTCTATTAATCACATGTTATTGGTGAATACTTTAAACTGTTTGTTAGTTTAAACGCCTAGTCAATATCTATCTAATCCATGTTTATTAGTTCAACTATGTTGGAATCGTGCATGTATCGACGTGAACAACAATGCCTTCATCAGCGAGAAATAACTGAAAGCTGCCTGTTACAAGATTAAAATCATGCATGTAGTAGACTAATGATAATATTCTTCCAAACCAATTGAAAGGTCCTTTAAACATTATTTATTAAAAGAAATTAATTTAATAAAAACATGAAACGGCTTCGGTGGCGTAGTCGGTAGCATGCTGACCTGCTATTCCCAAGATCACGGGTTCAAGCCTCTCCGAAGTCGTCGGATTTTTAGGAGCGTTAAAATGCTTCAGTATGCCTTCCTTTGGAGGCGATGTAAACCCGGCGGACCCATGTCAAAGAAGTATGGCTTGTAAAAGAACATACCACTACAATTGGTAGTGTGTAGCTAAATTTGTAGGTTATTTGGTTAGAATCGCTCTATCAAGTTCCAACATTCGCCTCTAGGTGTCAGTGACATTGGCATCTCTGATAGCCAAATATGTAACTGCATACAATTTAACTTGATGGGGAGCCTACGGGCGTTCAATTTAAACACCAAGCTATGGCTATTGGCTGCAATTCTAATAAGTTATAATAAAAAGAGAAACACGGTGCAATCAAAAATTAAAAACTATATAAATTGAAATTATGCAATTAATTAATTAAGAAATATCGTGCCTACAAGACAGTTATAATCAAACTGTTAAGAGTATTCTCCAAAAATCTCAATTATTATGGATGAGTGGTTTCGAATTTCCAATATGGTCATTCTTTGTTATTGAGCCTTGCTTCTAAAATATCTAAGCAGAGATAAATGCCGAAATACGTATGGTTTTTCCATAATTAAATTAATAAACATGAATTAGATAGATATTGATTAGGCGGTGTAACTAACAAACATTTATAAGAAGTCAATACCAAGAAAAGACATTAAACTTCCCTGTTGGATGTCTTTGCTTATTTATCACGTGTTGTAGGTGAATCTTTCGTTTATGCGAAGTAGGCTATGGCAAAAACTGTGTAAGTATATTACGAGTTTGTTGTTGTTGTTGTTGTTGTTGTTGTTGTTTTAAGAGGCGGAACAGCGAGGTCATCTGCCAAAATATTACGAGTTTCCTAAGAGTTAAGTAGGTAGCACCAGAAAATCATTTCTAAAACATAAAATAAAAACTGAAATGCCCATGAAACCCCCCAACAACAACAAAAACAACAGCACTAACAAAGTGTTCCTGTGGCATAATGTTTCTACCCACCCAAGAGATCAGCGTGTGGATATGTCGAATTTATTCTCTTATAGGCTGTGAAATAACTACCCGGTACACAAGCCGCTGATGTAACCAAGTACGCTATGTTCATTCCGGGACTCCATGCAAAGTTTTATAGCCCTAAACTCATCATCGAGTGGAACTTCTAGGATGCTTTAAAAACATCAAAAAGGACCTCTCCTCTATACAATTTGTGCGATATGTTGCTGTATTTCAGTGCTTGATTGAAATAATTATTTGAAATATCTTCTTTCTTATAGGATAACCCTGCGTTTTAATTTGAATCAGAAAGCAGTTTAGCTCACTCACAGCTCAAGTACTCCGAGCCAGTCAACGAACAGTTGATCTGAAGAGCCTTGTCATATGTCAAGTCCCAGGGTTTCAACCCCAATTTTTGAGCAATACTCAAATTATCACTGCTACACACATGCCAATAATACTGATTATCACACTAATTCCACGTACACCTAAGCACATGGGGCTGAAAGCCTTGATGTGCCAAATCCCTAAATACAATAACGTAATACTGAACAATATCTTGAAATGGTTTAACTATTCCTATAATTTATAGGTGCATAAGTAGCTCCAGTTCTGCTTTATTCAATTAAGGCTACCGTAAACTATTAATCACAATACTGGTCGTCGGATCGTGCGAGCTTTGAAATTGAGTTTGTTCCGCCTGGTTTAACTGAACGCACCTCAGCTCCAAGTTGTGTGTCATCACTTCACACATACAGCATAGCGCGGAAGTTCCCGGGGAGCCGAGATGGACGGAGATAGAGAGAAACTCAACTCCGACCAAGTTTATTGAAGATCGTATTGAGAGCAATTTGTTTGCGGCAGGGTCAAGTGTATATCATTAAAACTTGGTGGGACTTTTGGCTTGGAAGCCCTTCACAAGATAGGATTCTATATTTACTGCTATACAGCTTGATTACTCAACAGTATTTCACGTCTGTCAAATCACAAGCACGTGAAGGGAAAATATGAATTTAAGATAGCATCTATTGTTATTTTCTACTTCAATTAGCACTACGTCACAAATAATAATGAACAATTTTTGAGTCCGATTTGAAGTGTTTATGGAAAGAAGAATATTTTTCGATTCATTGAAGATTCAAAATACACTTTTTTAAACTTTTGCTGGCAACGAAAAATCATTTTGAAGACCTTCTGCGCGCCTAGTAGTGTAACGGGTAACATTCGTGGCTGTCACTGCGGAGGCCCAGGTTCATCTCCTTGCTCTGTCAAGAAATGTAATTCTGGTCTGAGGAATGGAGCGGGGTACACTGAGCCTTGTGAGGCAAACCTGAGAAGAGGTGGGTTTCAGTTCCTACCTCAGTCATCCTGGAAGTGGATTTCCGTTATTTCCCACCTCAACTCCAGGCAAATACCGGGAAGGTAATTAACTTATACGTGGGTCAAACCCCACATTTTTAAAACTTGTAGGGTATCGCAATCTTTATTCATATTATATAAATGTATATTGCTGGTGAAGAACGAATTTATCAGAAATGGTAAATCTGGGGCCGTCCTGAAAATGGTTTTCGTGGTTCCCCATTTTCACAACCAGGCAAATGCCAGGACGGTTCCTTTCAATAGGTCCACGGCCTATTTCCTTCCAAAATTCCTTCCCTGGCCCGTCCTGAAAAGAAAATACATGGCCATTGGCTGCATTAATAAAATAATAAATAAAATAATTTAAAATAATTAACTTATGGCCATGGCGGTTTCCAATCCAAATCCTGCCTTGATAAAAAAAATGCACACACCAGTAAAGACATCACAGAAAAACAGGTTATCAGACAGCTTCTACACACACCCAAGTACACGGGGATTCATGACGACGATGTCGCAAAGCCCCTAATTATTCAACAATAACTGTGGACCTTGTGTGTCATTGACTCATTCAGGCCCTTGGAACTTCATGGTCATCATCACCATTTACTTAGGTGTGTGGGGAAGGTCATCTGTCTGACAACTTGTGATATTGTTGTGACTTCTAGTGTGTGTGTTAAAACTGTGAATATGATTTTAAAGGAGGCGACCATGGTCCTGAATTAGGTACTGTTCCACTATAACTTACCCTCTTCTGGTTAGATGCACGAGATCTTTACCTGTTGAACAACCAATCTTCTAATAACGTTACTAAATTAACTCTCCATTATTTGCTTTCTTTATACATTTCAATTTGTCATTCCACCAAGAATATTTGATATTCTTGTTCATCTGCAAGTGTTGCTCAATGTTCGATAGTTTTAGAAACTTCTGACATGAACTGACCATTGAAAATGCTCATAACTCACCGCTCCGTTTTCCAGGAAACTAGTCAACTATGAATAGTTTATCCAGAATGTTCTACTCCACTTCGTTCAACAAGGCTAAAGTGCTGCAGTGTTCTATGCAGACGTTGCGCCCAATTGATCTTCTCAACTTTGAAATCCAATCGAATAGAGAATATATATTCTGGCTTAGGTTTGGGCCAGTTTTCTACTGAACCTCCCTTACATTTTTATTTGCAGTTCAATTTTTTTTAGCATTGGGAGGAATATGTTGCGTTTCAGTTTACGAGCTCAGAACTACTCAATAATCAATGATGGCACTTATAACATGCTTGATAGGTGTGACAAGAACGCGAACTAAGGGACTGCTATTGGTTTGTGGTATTGAGCTTACAGTTACCTTTGATTCACGTGAATACCAAATGGTACGTATGAATTTATTCCACCTTACATCAATGGTAATTGAATTATTGAGAATTTTTAATGACACTTAATGACTGAATGTTAGTTCTCCTTCTCCCATTGGTGTTGTGATAAAACCACCTAATTAAGAGCATGAAGTGCGGTCTCAAGTGTATGACTTCTGTGCTGTGAGTACACACCAATTTCAGAGAAACTAGGGATCCATGTCCGAAAGCGGTTTGGTCCACACATTCATCACAAGGTCTAGGAATTTTAAGTAAATAATTTTTTTTTTTATGTAAATATATATTTTAAGCATTTTTTCTATAAATATATAAATTCCTGCTTTTCACTTACTAGCACATAAAAAGACATAATATTTACATTTTAAAAATCAGTATGCTAGATCCTTCAGTGTATTGCATTTTTGTTCTGTGTTACTTCAACGGGGAAGAACCTGTGAGCTATCTAATCTTCATACAACTGTGTTATTCTTAACTTGCCACTCACTGTGGAAGCCGGGGATTTCCTTGTCCATAGCCATATTGCACCACTTGCTAGACCTTCCCTCCCCCCCCCCCCCCTCACCAGCCCACAACTCCCCCAGCTACCTGGAACCAGTGTCACTCAGATGCAGTTAATTTCTAGCACTATGAAGTGTAAGGCAGTTCTACGATGCCTAAAGTAAAAACTACAAGTTAAGGTCTGTTGCAGAATTTAAAGATAATTTTGCTTCTTATAGGGGCGTTCTGCAAGCCTCCGTGGCTTAGGCGGCAGCACGTCGGCCTCTCACCACTGGGTCCGTGGTTCAAATCCCGGTCACTCCATGTGAGATCTGTGCTGGACAAAACGGAGGCCGCCAGGTTTTTCTCCGGGTACTCCGGTTTTCCCTGTCATCATTTCATTCCAGCAACACTCTCCATTATCATTTCATTTCATCTGTCATTCATTTAATCATTGCCCCAGAGGAGTGCGTCAGGCCTCGGCAGCCGGCACAGTTCATATCGTCGCCGCTAGATGGGGGCTTCATTCATTCCATTCCTGACCCGGTCGGAGACTGAAAGCAGGTAGTGGATTTTTCATAGGGGCGTTCTGTTCTGCCAAACATGTGGGAAAGCAATCAAGGCTGAACAGCGATCTCAAGTTACACAACACCTCAAGGGCAAGAAACATACTGCCGCAGTTTTGCGCCTTCGAAGGAAGTGTTTCGCAATAATTGTCGGTAATTTGTGATGGACAACGTGAAGATGTATCTCGTTGTGTACTGTAATTCTTCAGTAGCCAGTGAGGTATAATGGAAATTGCATTCGTGAGTACTGGACTGCATATTGTTTATATTCACATTATTAAACTAAATTGTAATTAAATATTTTTACTTTTTTGTCACATATTTCAGGTATTTTTAATGCATAAAAAATAAATATTTTCCAGATTTTTAGCACCTAAAAATCCGAGACCTATTCATCACTGTTTAAAATTAACCTTAGTATAGTTCTATCACATTCCTCATTAACCACCGGCTCGCTTTTGAAACCCAGCTGGGTGGCCATGTTTACATTCCATGTCTTCGTGGAGCCAGGGCGTTCCCAGCTCGAGGCTCAGTGTTGTCAACACTCCACAGTAGCCACTGAGCAAGACTTGACAGAGCTGTGAATAACTGTGCAACACTGGAGACCTAACAAGCAAGCCGGCAGCTAAAAGTGAACTTTTCACTTCACTTGGAGTCACAGAGCAAGTATGCAATTGGTCAAGAACCATCAGCTATTGGTCAGCAGCGATCAGTAGTTATTGTTAGCACGTGCTATTGCCTACCGTTTAGTTGCCGCTCGTTAACGAGGAAATTGTAATCATAGTATTTTAACTGTAATTAATAATTACATTGTGGGTTTTGAAGCCATTTTTCAGTGTTGGCTTAGAAAACAAAGGTTCAGTGCTTTTCAGTCGGTCAACACGAAACTTTTGATTTAATTACTAATTACTAATACCTCAGAGTGAAGTAGGGGCTCTACATCGACAAGTATGGGATCTTCCTGACATTAGCTTCGATGGAGTACTAAAATATCTGGGAAAACGAATGGGGGTACTCACAAGTAACCGATCGTAACACAAGACCATTCAAAAGAAAGAGAATTACCCACAGTAGTGACGAATTACAGTGTGATTTAAAAAAAAATGGACAATTTGTTTAAAATGTTCGTTTAAACATATAAACAAGAAGATAGCCCCTGCCAGAACTGTGTCGCGCTGACCCCGCCTAGCAGTAAGGTCGGGCGGATGGTTTAACACAGGTTAGAGTTCTAGCACAGGCCCTCTAGTAGAAATACTGTAAATTGTTAATATCTATTTAGTAAAGCTACTGTTAGACAATCTGTATACACGATAGATATAGAGGAACACTTCGGATATATTTGGTGTCTGGCAAATGGTGTATGGGCTGGCTGCGTGGCTCAGCGGTAACGTTCGCGCTTGTTGTGCCCAAGGTTGCTAGATCCGAATCCTGGCCTTGTCAGCTGGCATTTGGGGGTACGCAAATGCGAGGAGGCCGAGGTAGTAGATTTACTGCCACGATAAAGATTCCGGCGTCTCTAAAAGCCGCAGTAGTTAAGAGGGACGTAACACCAAGAATATTATTATTAAATGCTTTATGGAGGCCACCTTGACGTACAGTATTGTACATTTCACTATAGTGCTCTAACTATAAAAACATGCAATATGAAATAATTTTACGTTCATTCATTTAATAGAATTTATGAAGATAATTATGATTTAAGTTGCAGGGACTGATGCAATAAGGCAGAGAACGGCAACCGGTAGTCGGAGTCATCGGTCTCCTCTCCGTGGTGACGTATCCTCCTGTGACGCTGAGCAGTGCTGAGGTTATGTGAACACTTTTCGCCGCAAGACTGCAAATTTATGATTAGTATCACAGAATGAGGTAGGCGCTCCACAACGAGAAGTGAGGGATGGTCCTGGCATTAGCTTGGATAGAGTACTAAAGCAACACGGGGAATCGAACACAAAATGATCACTGTCGGTGTGGGGATTTGAACCTCCAATCTGCGAACCAGCAGCTTTAAATTCTGGTCTTGGGAATGTGATGTAGAGATTTGAAGCCATTGCTTTTCAGTGTTGTCTATACAAATTATCATTTGTAGCTTGTTCAGTTGGTCAAATTGGCAGGTGAAAAGCTGAAGGAAGTAGGAGACTTCTGTTACTTAGGAAGTAAAATAACCAGTGATGGACGAAGCAAAGAGGATATAAAAAGTAGGTTGGCTCAGGCAAGGAAAGCATTTCTACAAAAAAGGAATCTGTTGACATCGAATATAGATCTAGGTATTAGGAAGTCATTTTTGAAGGTCTTTGTCTGGAGCGTGGCACTCTATGGAAGTGAAACTTGGACTATTGGAGCAGCAGAAAAATAGGAGAATTGAAGCGTTTGAAATGTGGTGTTACAGGAGAATGATGAAGATCAGATGGGTAGATAGGGTTACAAACGAAGATGTATTAAGACGAGTGGGAGAGGAGAGATGTATCTGGCGACTGCTAATGAAGGGAAGAGATAGATTGGTAGGACACATTCTATGACACCCAGGATTAGCAAGCTTAGTTATGGAAGGAAGGGTCGAGGACAAGACCTGTAGGGGTAGACCAAGGTTAGAATATGTTAAACAGATTATCTCGGATGTAGGGTGTGGTAGCTATGTAGAGACGAAACGATTAGCTCAGGACAGGGAGGCGTGGACGGCTGCATCAAACCAGTCAAAAGACTGAAGACTCAAACAACAACAACAGTTGACCTCGTAGTTCCGCCCCTTAAAACAACAATAACTAACTAACTAACAACAACAGTTGGTCAAAACGATTGTTCCCAATGAATGGGTAGGTGCAATATACTGTATAATTGTGTGGTGCATGCTAACAATGTTTAATTGATTTATTATTATTACAGTGTGTTATTCTTGTATACACGTGCATATACACCTTTACTCACGTAATTTACAAAACCTTGAACATAAAACAAACCTAAGGTATAACGAGATTCAAGTTGCGAATCGTATTATAATTACCTAACGAGCCTCCGTGGCTTAGGCGGCAGCACGCCGGCCTCTCATCGCTGGATCCGTGGTTCAAATCCCGGTCACTCCATGTGAGATCTGTGCTGGACAAATCGGAGGCAGACAGGTTTTTCTCCGGGTACTCCGGTTTTCCCTGTCTAAATTTCATTCCAGCAACACTCTCCACTATCATTTCATTTCATCTGTCATTCATTTAATCATTGCCCCAGAGGAGTGCGTCAGGCCTCGGCAGCCGGCACAGTTCATATCCTCGCCGCTAGATGGGGGCTTCATTCATTCCATTCCTGACCCGGTCGGAGACTGGAAGCAGGCTGTGGATTTTCATTTTTCATTATAATTACCTAACGAGTGGATTTGAAAGACAGACCATCCAACATATTGTGGAGGACTGCAGCCCTCGAGCCTATAATGGGAACCTAAAAGACTTTCATGATGCAACGCAGTCTGCTCTTGATTGGATTTCAAATTTAAATATTACCTTGTAAATCTGAACGTTTTATCCGTTGAATATGTGTCTCCTCAACAAAATTGCTTTCAATATTATTGTTCTTTTAAATGCTAATATATAATATGTTTAATGTGTTCCTTAGCTTGTAATTATGTAGATGCACAATGCCATACGATAAATAAATCACCTAACGACTTACTATTGTTCTACAGTGATCAAGATCTGATGATGAACACTTGAGGGTCGAAACGCGTAATCCTAAATTGCCCCAGTTAATTGTAATAATTAACTAATACATGTATTTTTTCCAGGATTGTATTTACATATTTGCATCTTGAACCCCGCCCATTCATTGGGCACAATAGCTTGCCACGGTGTGTGAGTGGTTATCGTGTCGGTCTACCAAACCCAAGCTTGCAGGTTCACTCCTGGCCGTGGTAAGTGATTTTTGAAAGGCGACAAAAATCACGACATGCACGTCATACGTTGTTGGCATGTTAAAAAAACCATTTGAATTCAGTAGGCCGTGTTCATAATGGCAAAATTAATCTCGGTATTTTCCACCAACACAAAAGTTCCTCCTTTCTCTACTAGAAAGCGCTATAGTGTCAAGGAGCTTAGTTATCTAACCACCTTTACTTTCATCGCGCTCCAAAGAACAACAAAATTCGACATACAAGCTGCCCTCTGGGTGTCAAATAACAAAGCTTTCACCCGGCACCAGAGGCCATACGATATTATTATTATTATTATTCTCAGGATAAGCGAGAGAGTATCAGTCGTAAGATTAATTTTGCATCTCTCTGCTATGAATTCATCTTCCGTGTACGTAGGCTAAGGTTAGAAAGTAAATTCTGCACAGCTGACACACCACAAGCTAGCGATATATTAGTGCGGTAGTGCAGATACCCTAGTCAGCAGGATCGCCATGTAGTGGTATCAGTGGACGTGACTTGGAACGCCTCGACTGGAAATGCAATTTAACCGTGACCTATGATGTGCCCAGAAACCAGCATGCGAGTATCAATAGCCGTGACAGGAATAGAATCCAGGGAGTGTTCCTCATATCATCATTTATTAAAACGGCATTTCTCGGGAATCAGCCGCGGTCAACATTTATCGTTCTGCAGCTCCGGCCAGACACAAGTTCAAACAGAGCAAGATTTAGAACATGCAGATGTCAGAAAGTAAAATGCTTTATATGCCTTTAATAACATTAGCTTTTGTTGTGTATCCTCGCAATCATGGAACCTTCCCAGTTACAAGGCAGTAGTCCCTTAATTTTCAATGGATCACCTGTTCTGCCTACTTATTAATGGAACGTGCTCTAGTCTATATTTTCCCTCAGGGGCTCACAATTGTGGGACGTGGGTTGGCGACCACGGGACCCCAGATGAGTCCAGCATTGCTTCCTCCGGGCTACTCTCCGTCATCTATCGTGTCGACCTATCTTGGTCAACTCTTGTTCTCTTCCGACCCCGACGGTATTAGGGTATCCGAGGCCTAGGGAGTCTCTTCCATTCCCGCCTTAATTGGCCCTTGTCTCATCTTTCCCGATCCCTCATTCTTCGAGGGATCAGCCTTCTTTTTCTTTTCATTATATTTCATTTTCTCTTTAAGTTTACCCCGCAGGGGTCACATCTCGTGGGACGTGGGTTGGCGACCACGGGACCCCTGCTGAGTCCGGCATTGCTTCCACTTACTTGTGCCGGCTCCACTCTGTCTTCTTTCCTGTCGACCTCTACTGGTCAACTCTTGTTCTCTTCCGACCCCGACGTTATTATGGTAACCGAGGCCTAGGTAGTCTCTTCCTTTCCCGCCTTAATTGACCCTTCTCTCATTTTTCCATCATTCTTCTGGGGAGCAGCCTTCTTCATCTTTTCATTATAGTTCCTTTTCTCTTTAAGATTACCGCCCTGTTTTTATGAATTGGCTCCCAGAGTATCTAAATTACATTTTGTGAGTAACTTGAATCTCAACCACATTTTGTATTTATTTTCATTCTACATTGCATTTAGTAAGTATTTTCGATCTTAACTCCATTTTATAAGTATTTTCAATCTAAATTGCATTGCATTTTGTAAGTGTTTTGAATCGCGGGCTGACATATTGTGAGTATTTTGAATCTAAATTAATTTTTTGTAAGTTTTTCAAAAAGAATATACGTATTACAAAGTATTATTTTGTCCAAACTATCGATTGCTGTGCCTTGGCTCGTCTATTGGAGAAACGAATACAT
Source organism: Meconema thalassinum (assembly GCA_946902985.2). NCBI lineage: Eukaryota > Metazoa > Arthropoda > Insecta > Orthoptera > Tettigoniidae > Meconema > Meconema thalassinum. The sequence continues at coordinate 1,536,785,425 of OX336388.2, forward strand.
AGTCTAGTTTTCATTAATAGCTGCTAGATGCCAGTTGTTTCTGTTTTGCTTGGTAACCGTCATATGTTTAAAATGGCTACTCAGCAGCAGAAATCATTTTGTGTTCTCGAGTTTGCGAAGTGCAATTCCGTGATTACAGTGCAAAGACATTTCAGGTTGAGGTACCAAATTGATCCTCCGAATGGGTGGAACATTCGCAGATGGTATCGACAGTTTGTAGATACATGATGTGTATGTAAAGGGAAGATTCCTGGCCACCCTCGTGTTTCTGAAGAAAATGTTGCACAAATTCAAACTGCTTTCCAACATAGTCCTTGAAAATAAACTCGTCGTGCCAGTCGGGAGTTACAACTGCTTACAACAACAATTTGGCGTGTTTTGAGACGACAGTTGGTTATGAAGCCATGCAAGTTACAGCTGTTACAAGTCTTGATGACAAACACAAATGTGTGGCATTTTGTAACGAGATTCATGATGTTATTGACAATGATAACACTTTCGCAAAACGCATCGTGTTCAGTGATGTAACGACTTTCCATGCTAGTGGTCAGGTAAACAAACACAATGTTCGAATTTGGGGCCTACAGAACCCACATGCAGACATTGAACGTGTACAAGATTCGCCCAAAGTCAATGTGTTTTGTGCGATATCCCGATCAGCTGTTTACGGCCCATTCTTCTTTGATGGAAACACGGTTAGCAGTATCTCGCTATGTTACAAAACTGGTTGTTTCCGAGGCTGCACGAAGACAACTTCATTTTTCAACAAGACAGGGCACCCCCTCACTGGAGTCGCCAAGTACGTGAATATCTGAATGAATGGATTTTTTTGTCAAGGAGCTGACGACTTAGCATGTCTCAGCTGGGCTCCACGGTCACCGGATTTGACACCCTTGTAACTTCCTCCTGTGGGGTTTCGTTAAAGACAACGTTTATATACCACCACTCTCCCAGAACCTGTAAGAGTTGAAGAACCGGATCCGTACTGCCATAACCTCAGTGACGAAGGACATACTTGCCCGAGTATGGGAGATATTTCAATATCGGAGTGATATTGTTTGTGTCGCTGATGGAAGACATATTGGACATCTGTAATCTAAACTTGAGAAGTTCGTAAATATGTGTTTCATAGTCGTATGTGTTAAAGTTTATTAAATATATGCATACGAAATACGTATATTCTTTTTGAAACACCCTGTATTTTCAAATTCAATTGCATTTTGTAAGTATTTGGAATTTCAATCGTATTTTGTGAGTATTTGGAATCTACATTACCTTTTGTAAGTATTTCCACTCCACATATTGTGAGTCGTTCCATCTGAGTTCCATGTTGTAAGTATTTTCAGTCTAACTTATGGTATATTGGTTTTCATGGCCGGTGAATTAAAACTCAGCAATTCTTCTAGGTTTGTGCCGTGTCTTGTGTGGTGTTTCGCCTAGGACACCAAGCTGGCTCATCGGCGGGCTCTTGGTGTCCCCGCCCGGATCCCCACATGAGAAACGAACTGCGCGCTACCTCCCTTTATATAGAGTGCAACGGCACTACTTTACTGCGAGAACTAAAAGCTCAAGCAGCCGTAACCTCCTTATGAAGGCTTCCGAAAAGATGGTATGTTGGCTTTCACGGCCGGTGAATAAAACCTCAGCAATTCTTCTAGAAGAACTGCTGAGTATCATCATATTCAGTCAATATTTTGAAACAAAGATGTAGTTGTTGATTCACTTAGGGGCTTTGCTACATCGTGGCCATGTAGCCCCATGCACTTGGGTGTGTATAGAATATGTCTGATAACCTGTGTCACTGTGATGTCAGTACTAGTGTGTGTATTTGTAATTGACTGGCTGCGTGACTTAGCGGTAACGTTCTCACCTGCTGGTCCGAAGGTTGCAGGATTGAATCCTGGTGCTGCCAGTTAGCATTTGAGGATGATTATATGCGAGTGAGCCGTGTCAGTAGATTTACTGGCACTTTAAAGTTCCCTTTTGGGACAAAATTCCGGCCCCCCGGCTTCTCTAAAAGCCGTAGCATTTAAAACGGACAAATAACCATTCTTTCTTTCTTTCTTTCTTACTTTCTTCGTCATGCCCGACTAAGGAGCGCGATTGAACTTACTTAGCTGATGGCATTGCCTTTCTCTTCTCCCAAAATCTCTTCATCTTCTCGCTGTGGCTTATCTTGCGATCTTCTGACCAGGTTTTGTTGGCGATAGTGCTTGGATGGTCTGTAAAGCGGTGATTATCGACTAATTCTTTGAACTTAGCTCTGTCTAGTGCAATGCCACCTGTGATGCCTATTTCCTGAAAATGTTTTCCAACTTCATGCAGCCAGGTGTCTTTAATTTCATTGACAGGGCAAGGTTAAGAATCCTTTTTGTCAGTCTCTAATTGCCCATCCTGAGGATATGCCCGTAAAATTTCAATCGTCAAATAACCATTATTATTATTATTATTATTATTATTATTATTATTATTATTATTATTATTATTATTATTATTGTATTTGTAATTGAGGTAGGATTTGGATACGAAGCGGCCATGGCCATAAGTTAGGCACTGTCCCAGGATTTGACAGGAATAGGAGTGGGAACCACGGAAAACCACTTCTAGGATGGCTGAGGTAGGAATCGAAACAGCATCTTCTCAGTTTTACCTCACGAAGTTAAGTGTACCCCGTTCCAGCCCTCAAATCAGGATTAAATCTTCGTGGCAGAGCCGGGGATTGGACGGGGTTTTCGCGATGACCACCACGCATGCTAGCCACTACGGAACAAGGCGGACTATACTGCATGATAAGAACAAGAGATGTAACTATACCCTTTTGTTAAAGAGAATGTGCCGGAATTGTGATTGGTGACTCGGATGAGTGAAATTGTTCTCAGCCAAACTCCCCGGGTTTCACTCAGGTTAAATGTAAATGTCCATTTCCGCAGTGGCATATAACTTGTGAAACTGGTATCTCCAGGATTGTAGGGGCTAGCACGGTTGACGCATCCCTGATATCTGGGTTAGTTTTCCGACTCTGCCAACAAATAATTAGTGATATGAGGGCTGTAACTACTGTAGGTTAATTCAGCCTTCTGAGGCAAGAGTCGAGAAGGGATGGGTTATTTACTTTCCTTAGCTATCATTGAAGTGTTTCATACAGGGTTTCGCACTCTTACTACAGGCAAAAACTGGGAATTTCCTAAACCTAACGCCACCCAACCATCTTCCTTCATTATACTAACCTCATTAGCAAGTACGCATGCTACTACTGACAATACAAGAAGCTTATCAGATAATTTCAACAATGAGATGGTATATTGGCTTTCACGGCCTGTGAATAAAAACTCAGCAATTCTTCTAGGTTTGTGCCGTGTCTTGTGTGGGGTTTCGCCTAGGGACACCTAGCTGGCTCATCAGCGGGCTCTAGGTGTCCCCGCCCGGACCCCCACAGGAGTAGCGAACTGCGCGCTACCTCACTTTTTATGAAGCGCCCCTGCGCCTCATTACTGCGAGAACTAAAAGCTCACGGCACGGCACAAACCTAAATGAATTGCTGAGTATTAAGTTCAACAATAACACACCCAAGTGCATGAAACTGATTACCACGATGTCCAATCCACAGACAGAAACGATGACCTATTTTGCTGAGTATGAAAACAAAATAACTTCACCTCACCGAAATATCATTTAGTCTCATGATGTGAGCAGATATTCCTGCTAAACGTCTACATCAGGCTGCGTTGTAGCAACCACGGTAATGAAACTGGCAGTGTTCGTAAACCTTACAAATACTCTTCTTAGCGTTATGACTTTTTTAGGCTACATACGCCAACAAAGGAGTGTAATCTTCCAAACTTCGTAACGCCAGCTTCAAATAGAGCCATGAAAATAGCAAACATAAATGTTGCTCATATGTCCCAACAGAAAATAAAATATTGAACCTTTATTTTGTACGCTATTTTCTCTCAGTTTTGTAGTGAAGTATGAGCCTTGTGTTGGGGACGTTACTTATGATATAGTTATAATGTGCGTTGGAAAGATAACAAAAGAGATCTTGTAGTTTTACGTGACAACATAACTGATGCTAATGTATAGAGAGCTTCGAAGCCACATTTCAGTGTTGCCTTAAATCCCAATTACTGGGACATGCCAAAATAACCTAAACATTATTTACATATGATTAGGTATACCGGGTGAATCAACTGCCCCTAATAATATTGTTTTATGTAGCCCAACTAACGCGTGATTTCCCTCGTATTAGTCTGCAGCCAGATCCAGGGAAAAGTAATAGAGTTTAGTATTGTTTTCAGGACATGCTTGCAGTGCATTAATACAATACGGGATGCAAGCAGAAGAATATCGACCTTCCTGATAACACTGATAGTTGGACTGCATAAAACAATAGTATTAGAGGCAGCTGATTTACCTGGTATACCAGGTATACGATACAATGGAATTATACTTTCCAACTCTTCTCATTACCATAGCAGTGGATGTTCACATGGGATCCACTTCGGCTGCTCTTAGCTGACTAAATGAGCCTATCTTTAGTTTATTTTCTCAGTTATTCTAAGGAAAGCATAAAAAGTACATAAAAGTTGTAGCGCTTAATCAACCCCAGATACGATAGGCGATTTTGGTGGCAGAGTGAATCCTCCGTGTGCCACAAACAACATGTGCGTGTTCTCCGAGGCTTGAAACAAGAAAGTGGTTGCAGCTCCCAATTTAGCACTCGTCACGCGAATAGTTTTATATTTCCTGTGACCATTGGTATTGAAATAGTTTCTTGGAAATTAAGACAGCCTTGGTTCGATTACTCAATTGCATTTCTACTGTAAACATTTAAGTTTAGCACAAGAGACACATTTTACAAATAACTTTCTGTAGCTGGCTATGGAAATTATTCATGAAGTGCTCTAGCATCCCATAATACACGTATCTTCAGTAGAGGGATAGTATTTTACGTTAATTCCATGTTTTTACTTATCTATATTTAATTATATTAACAAGTAATTATTATAATGATAATATTAATAACACGAAACATGGTAGCTACGAGCACTAGTACTTAATACCATAAGACCAGGCTCCATTTCGGATCAACCGGTCGCGGTGGCCGTGAACGCTGACGCGCTACATTGTGCCTCACTGGCATCAGTAGAGCGTGGGTTTGAATCCGACCTCGGCCGTCCTAAATATGGTTTTCGTGGTTTTTCATTTTCATCACCAGGCAAAAATGCCGGGACGGTCACTTCCAATAGGTTCACGGTCGATTTCCTTCCAAAATCCCTTCCCTGACCCGTCCTGAATATAAAATAAATGACTATTGGCTGCATTAATATATCAAATCAATCTACACCTAGAATGTTGAAAAGATAAGTGCCAGATAAAAGGATTACAGTGATAGAGTTAATTATTGTGGGGTTTGAAGCCATTTTTCAGTGTTGCCTAATATACAAAAGTTTGGTGCTTTTCAGTCGGTCAACACGAATGTACCCAAAAAGAGCTGGGTTATGCCCTAATCCTGAAATAAATTACATGAGATTAATAAAACACTAGGATGACCAGTTTCGATCGTCAAGCGATCATCATCAGATCCATTACACTTAGGCTATAACATCTATGTTTGAGAATACAGGTCAAAAATATCTACAATATGTACAATTATTTAGTTGCAGTATTGGTAATGTAAATGACGGTGTATGCTAAATGTAGTGTATCTGATGTTAGGTGAAATGCTAAAATGGTGATAGAAATCCGGAGTTTTTCTCTTTGGGGTGACTATATGGTTGTAAAAAGTCAACCATGGTTATACTGTAATATTACAGGCTACTACTTATCTGGTTGTTTTCTTGGCTGGAGCTTCGAGCAGTTTCGTGTTCACTCTTGCGCCAGTTGAGCTCGACTGAACCGGGGTGTCAACTGGACGAAACTGGTTTTTCCTTTCCCCCCCCTCCCCCCCCCCCCCCTTGTTCCTATGTGCTGTCTGAGGTCTGTGCAATGTGTATTTGTGTGACGTTGCCAAATCTAGATAAGCTCTTTTTGGGTACATTCGTGTTGACCGACTGAAAAGCACCAAACTGTTGTTAGAGTAAATTATGTAAAACTTCATTACATTTGGTAGATTTAAACTACTCCTTAAATTATCAAAAACTCTTGTACCTCACACACCTAAATAAAAATTTAAAGAAAGGAAAACTAAATAGGGTTTCGCCAAGGACTCCAAGCTGGCTCATCAGCGGGATCTAATGAGTTCATGCCCCGTAAATTGGATATAGGCCCACCTCCTCTTTAGTCTCTTTTCATTTATGAAAAAAAAAATAGGCTTAAGGGATCACCTTTTGACCGTGTGTGTATGTGTGTGTGCGTCGGTGTGTGCGCCCCCCTTCCCCCGCCCTTCCTCACCACCCCTTAATATTCCTAATATTATCTAAACGTCTGGAGCGATTTCAATGAAACTCTTTAAGAGCATAATACTATTTTGTCCAACACCGACCGTGCCCTTCATATTTTAATTCGTCTCACCAATCCAACATGGCGGCAGTGCGATATATTTCACCAGCATTCTATATCTACGAAACTACTACAGATATCACCCTGAAATTTTGTACGGTGATAAAGGGCACTACTTGAAGTTCCCCTATGTGATTTTCGGAAACCTGTTAAATACAAAACGAACAATACAGCCAAGCGAAGTTGAAACATTTATTTAGACGTTTCACGCGATATAACCATTCGAGAGCAGTGAAACTTGGTACAGAAAATGTTTATACACATTGTATTGCACTGAATTATAATTTAGTTCAATGGCAGCTGTGCATAATTTTCAAATTGAGTTTTCATTTCTTGTCTCCTAATCATGCGATCGAAGTCAACGTTTGAATAATCAACCAACACAACAATCTTCATCTAGAAGCACATCATTCTATGGCCTACCTATATAAAAATCCAACATAGCGACCTTTCGAAATATATACGAATCTATGACAGCAATCAAACAGAATTTTCGCATGTTGCTAAAAGGTATTATAATAAGTTCACCTATGGAAATTTCAATAAGCGCAAATACAGCATGGCGGCGACGCGAAATTCAAATATTTAAATAGACATTTCGCGTGATTTAACCATCCGTTCGCCGTGAAACTTGGTACGGTAAATGCTTATACAAATTTTAATCCACTGACATCTAATTTATTTCAATTGTTTTCATAACCTTAAATAGCGGTTGTGCGAAATTTTAAAATCTCGTTTTTCTATTTTTAGCCTACTTTCGATTTTTGCAAAAAATGAAAGTAGACTTATGAGATCAACACAGGGCGAAAAAAGTGTGTCTGTCTGTGTGTGTGTATGTGTGTGTGTGAGTCTGTGTGTGTGTATGTGTGTGTGTGAGTCTGTGTGTGTGTGTGTGTGTGTGTGTGTCTGTGTGTGTGTGAGTGTGTGTACTCTGAATGTCTGTCCCCCCCTATCAATTCGAACACGGTGAATGCGAATTGAACGAAATTTGGTACAAAGGTAGCACTAGCAAAGGACACCTCAGTGTCATGTTTTATATCGCCGCCATCTTTACTAAAACTGAATGGCGGCCACTCAAACGTTCAAAACGTAAAATCAAATAACGACTAACCAAATCATCCGATCTCTACCAAATTTGGTAACAACATACCTTCGTATAGGATGCGTCTTGTGACCAAACTACAAGGTCGTCCGCCATACCATTTCAGGATGGCGGCCGTGCGAATTATGCAAACTTTATAATCCATATCATGGGACCCACCAGTTCCGATTATCGAGCCGAGAATCGTTTTAACTGTTCTAAAGGAAGAGGCACGTTCGAAATTAAAAGTTTATTTTGTAATACTATAGTGCAGACGTGATTTTAAAAAGCTGAACTGATTCAGTAATAAGACAAGATGGCAGCGGATATCTTGTGCCTGACTTATATTTCACTAATTTGAGTATTGAATGCAATATAGCGTACTGATAAAAAATAAATAAACTTTGTATGAAATGCTTTATATATAAATAATATACTCCAGTGATGAAATCGTTTAGTATAAATCATTATTTGCTAACAAGTTCTATGTAAGTCATTTTAAATAGAACGATATTCGTTGACACAATTAGCTCAGTGGTAGAGCGATAGCCTGCCGCTCAGATGCCTATGGTTCGAACCCGATCAGAGCTAGGTTTTTTGCTTGAAATGTTATATGTTTATTGTTTTGTAATGACTCAGATGTTTTAAAATTAAGCGTTATATTGTGCAAATTATGGTGTAAAATATATATTTAATTAAAACATAATTCGCCAGCAGATTTACTGGAGACATCTAGCTGCCAAAAAGGTAACTTCCAGATTTTATTGAAAAGTTTCTTCTTCTGGCCGCTAGAATGCACTCGCTCTGTTAGGATTATATTGTTCGATATTTCACCACTAGATGTCCCGACTAGTCTACGTGGGGATTCATTGATTACTATACCATTATCATTCTATGCGCATCGAATTTGAAGAATGACAAGTTGATACTACGATACATTTTAACTTTTTATTTTAAAGGGTTTGTAACAGCCTATTTTGCGTTACTTGAAAATGTTATTAAGCGTTATATTGTCCACATTATGGTGTAAAATATATATTTAATTAAAACATAATTCGCCAGCAGATTTACTCGAGACATCTAGCTGCCAAAAAGGTAACTTCCAGATTTTATTGAAAAGTTTCTTATTCTGGCCGCTAGAATGCACTCGCTCTGTTAGGATTATATTATCGAAAATATCCACATAGTTTGTATACACACGTCTCTGTAGGGTCATGGAAAGATTTGTTAATTCAATTAGGGTTGTGAAAGCCATGCACAACCAGACGTGTAAAGACATGCCTCAACTCAAAGTTGGATGTTGCCCACGGCAGGTCGTAATAATAATAATGTTATTGGTTTTACATCCCTTTTAACTACTGCTGCTTTTAGAGACACCGGGGTGCCGGAATTTTGGCCCGAAGTGGATCTTTAACGTGCCAGTAAATGTACTGACACGGCTCCCTCGCATTTGTGCACCCTCAAATGCCAGCTGACTGCGCCAGGATACGAACCTGCAACCTAGGGCCCAGCAAGCGAGAACGTTACCGCTGAGCCACGCCGCCAGTCCGGTCGATTATGTCTCCAGATCCATAACATTCTTGATATACTTCTTATCTATCTTTCTTTCTTCAATGATGGTAGCAGTTTTTATCTAGGTCGTGGCGTTTGGTAGAGGTAAATCGTTTCTAAGGTCTTCAACAAAGAATAGTTCTATTATACTCTTTGATAATAACAACGAGTTATAACTATACTCATACATTTAGGAGAAAGTAGGCTATATGTTCTTTACTGAACATCTTGTTTCTTGTGTCCTAATTATGCGATTGGAGTTTGAATACGATACCTACGCAAAAATCTTCATGTAATAGTACATAACTCTATGGCCAACATATATAACAATCCAACATGGCAACCATCCGAAATATTTAGACGTTTCTCAATATCCAAGAAGAACCGTCTTTGAAAAGGTTTTCAGTTCTTCTGCATTTTTAACTCAAGATAAGTACCGAATCCATATCGTCCACTTCCTTCGTCAATTGTCTAACTCCTATGATATGGTTGACGTTACTATGGACATTCAATCGTATAAAACCAACCGTGCAATTGAAAAATCATAGCAACTCATAACCGATTATGTAAAACTACGAGAGATATAACAGGTAAAATACATGCAGAGTAAATTATACAATCATCTGTCCAATAAAACCCTCATAATTCATGGAACGTTCTGAAGCATTTCAAATAATAATTAAAAACAAACGATAAATAGGAATGGCCGGATGTATGAGTATCTACAATATTCTCTGGGGCATTACACCTTTAAGCTACTGCGTTCTCATGCCAGCACACTGATGATTGATATCCTGAGGCAGATTAATTAAATCTATTTTGATGCTACTCCCACCCACGCTTTATTCAACCTCCCTGTTAGGACGGAGCCGCCTTCACTGTCTGCTCGCCCGTAACAATAAAAGCAAAGTTCAAATTTGCAGTAGAATCATTGGATTCATGCAACATTGGGCACAAATTTAATAAAAACTAAATTTTTTGTTTGTAATGTTATTAACTTGAAGGTCCGTAAGGGCTTATGTAATCATACGATAAGTGTTGGGTTTAAATGACAAACGAACAAGAATATATTTTCTATTAGCATCCACACGAATAGACCATAATTTTTCAGATTCTTTTTGGGCAACCCATATGTGACAGTGTTGACATCGCGATTCGATGCTTGGTAATCCGTTCATTACTGGGAATACTAATTGCCATTTCTGGTCCGTATTGACGTATATAAATAGTTTAATCAGTTGAAACTTTCCGTCAAATCAATACAAAATATTTTGCGCTATTATTGCGCTAAGTTAGGTACATGTTTCGAACCTTGCAAAGGTGGTCCTTCATCAGCCTCTCACACAAATGGCAACACATCGAAAAAACACTGAACAATATCCAAAAAATGCATGCACACTAATAAAACACTTATTAAAAACATTCCATTAAAATTTGTACGAAACATATTAAAAAACACATGTTAAAAGTTCTGAGAGTCCGTTTGACTTGTTCATTGCCAACGTTTAAACACGTGTCGTTCTGATAGGAGATCTTGTCCTGTTCTGTTATCTGATTCTTGTCATTGTTCATTGTTTGACTGCATGTATCTTCCTTGATAAATAACAAATTTTATATATACAATGTATGCCGTAAGGGAATTAATTTTGCGCATTTTCAGAGGTAGCAGACCTACGAACTACTTTATAACTATCTCTGAGCATTCGAGCCGTAGATTCTCAGTATTGCAGATTCAATGGAAGGAAACTATTTGAAACAAATTGTGGTGCTGTATTGGGCTACAATATTTCAGGTACATTTGGAGTAAATCATAAATAGGCCTACCAGAATTATTTTATTATCTAGTGACATTTATTAATCCAGGCAGTTCTGTGTATGCGTTGAGCAACCATTGATATAAATCATACATTTTAAGAAAATTAGGCTCTTTAGTTCGTCACGGGGTACGTATTGAGGCTCATATAGAGGAGGTCGCCAGTTAGAAAAGAATTTCTGAGTGTTGAAACTGGGTTCATTCATCCAAGAAAGGACAACTTTGAAGAGGTGAGTCCTATTCCTACCTCAGCTAACCTCGAAGTTATTTCGTTGGTTTCCCACCCTTACTCCAGTGCAAAGGACACGGCTGTCTCCTTATCAAATCTAGACTCACTTACTGGTAGCCTACTCACATTAGTACAAACACCATGACATCAGAAGTTATCATACAGATTCAACACAAATCTAAATACACCAAACTGATGCCCAAGATGTAAGAACCCTTAAATGAAGCGACAAAACTTATTATAATTTGCTTTTATGGAACACCATTTTTTTCACTTGCGTGATAATAGCTCGTTATCAAACGGCTGATGAATGTACACTTGAATATGACAGTGGTATGGATGAAAGATCACAGACAGGATAATCGAAGCGTGACATCTCTCAGGGTCATAGCTTGGACGTTGTCGCTATTGGAGGAATGTCAATCAAATCCCTATTCCGGGTGGATCGGCTGCCCCTTTAATATTGTTTTATGCAGCCCAACTAGCGTTGCTATCAGGAAGGTTGATATTTATCTGCGTGCATCCCGTATGGTACTAATGCACTTCAAGCATATCCTGAAAACGATACTGAACCCTATTCATTTTCCATCGATGTGACTACAGACTAATACGAGGGAAAATTAATAGTGCTCAGTATTGTTTGCGGGATATGCTTGAAGTGCCATAGGGATGCAAGCAGAGAAATATCGACCTTCTTGATAACAAGCGTTAGCTGGGCTGCATAAAACAATATTATTGGAGGAAGCTGACTCACCTGGTATACTGTATAATCTAAACCTCATAATAGCTGAAGTTGAAATATTACAGTGTTATCTAGCCAATATCAACTGGGATAGCGGGTAATATTTATGTGACATATTTTGACTACGTAGACCAAGAAGACGTAATTAAAATTTTGGTGCAACTCGCAGCGTAATTCAGTACACCGACAGAGGACGTCTTTGGGAGTGAACCTCGACGAGACAGTAACGCTGAGCAAAACCATGATGTAACGTCCACCGTTAGAAGAAGACAGCACTTCATGGCACTCGGAAGTAATTGATCACTTGACATAGGTGAGATGCGGAACCGAGACTAGTTGTGATGATTTCCGTAAATGAAGCAATATGACGTAGAGGACCGAATGTTATTGTGTTCTAGAAATTAATTCCCAGGAATGAAGAAAGCCTTGAAGCCATCTTTCTTTATTGTTATATTAACAATTGATTGGCAACGTCCAGTCCATTCCACCATCAGCTGTCTTCTACATGCTTTTCCACATCTATTCTAGTCACAGCCAACACAATGACACATGTTATCAGACATATATCAATACCAATACTACACTCACACACTCAAGTACATGGGGTTACATGATCACGATGTCACAAAACCCCTGCATACAACAACAAATGTCTGAACTCGCACTTTCATCTCTTCTCACTGTCTCATCATCGTGATGCATATAAAATGTGTGTGAAAAATCCACAGCCTGCTTCCAGTCTCCGACCGGGTCAGGAATGGAATGAATGAAGCCCCCATCTAGCGGCGAGGATATGAACTGTGCCGGCTACCGAGGCCTGACGCACTCCTCTGGGGCAATGATTAAATGAATGACAGATGAAATGAAATGATAGTGGAGAGTGTTGCTGGAATGAAATTTTGACAGGGAAAACCGGAGTACCCGGAGAAAAACCTGTCTGCCTCCGTTTTGTCCAGCACAGATCTCACATGGAGTGACCGGGATTTGAACCACGGACCCAGCGGTGAGAGGCCGGCGTGCTGCCGCCTAAGCCACGGAGGCTTATAAAATGTGTGTATCAGGACAAATTTGCGAATACAATTATAAAGGACGAACAAAGAAGTAATTCATTACAAATTGGAGCTTGATTAACAGTTAAAAAACACGAAGGGGAAAAAAACACCCAGCTGGTTCAGCCCGTCAGTCATGCGTGCGTGTCATAGGTAAACAGGAGCGATCCTGAGATAATTACGGGCGGGACAGATGTCGTAATAAGTAGACTACTCCTAGACCACGCATGTGGCAGAGAGATGACATCCCTGGATTGATTAGGATAATAAATTGGTATGAAGCAAAATCAATGAGGAAAAAATGTGTTTAATGATGTAATAACATTTGTATTTATAAAGTTTGTAATGAGACATCTGTAAATACATTAATATTTGATTAGTAGTTATTTATTTATTTATTTATTTAGCGTAGCCTATGGCTTTTAGTGCCGGGAGTGTCCGAGGACATATTTGGCTCGCCAGAGGCTGTAGCTGCTTCAAGCGGCCACCCTTAGGGTGAGCTACAAGTTCCGTTCAATTTCAAGTAGTTCCAACTTTCGCCACCAGACGTCACTGACATCTAGTGGTGAACGTCGGAACTTTGATAGAACGTTTCAACGAAATCTAACCTCGAAATTTAGCATCACACAAGTTTAGTTAGCGGAATGATCTTTTACATGCCACAAATCTATGACATGGGACCGCCGGCTTTACTTCCCCTCCGAAGGAAGGCATGTTTGATGAAACATGTTTTATTGGTGCCTTTATTGTGGTGAAGTTAGGGCTCTAGGCCCTCTCTTACACTTAACCACCCTTCATTTGAGTCAACGTCAGCATGGATTATATTAAGATAACATACTTATATGCTGAAATGGTTATTGTCTATGAAAAATAATATACTAAAATTCAACTCTAAAATTTCCAATTTAAAATATGCATATCTAGGAAAATTTGACGTCATCACAAAATTATTTACGAAAAAAGTTGCACGTATGTTTGAGTTCAAATTAAGGCTATTAATTGGAAAATGTCGTCAAAATACTGTAATATAAATGTGTATCATTTGCTTAATGGATCTTCTTTTTTAAGTGAAGGTGGAGGTAACTTTTAGTAGGCTAATTTTAGTTCGTGAAATATTCTTGTTTTCGTGTCAGTCAAATCCATTATTGTATGAAGGCTGTAGAGGAATAATCAAAGTTTAATATTGCTTAAGTAAGAAGTACTAGGTTAAGTTCTATTCTATTCTGTATAAATTTTGTGTCATACATACCTAACTTATTATTTAAAATTAGAGGAGTTAATTACAACTTAGTATTGCATTTGTGGGGATAACCTTATGTGTCTATAGTGTTTGTAACTCGTATTACAGTTCAAAATGTTATCTAGTAGTGCTGTCTTCTAAATTTGATTATGTATAGAAGTTACTATATTATAGATGTTGGTTACTGTTGATGCTTGCAAGGATATGCTATTGTGTATACTATTCATTCTGTAGAAAATTACATATTGTATCTATAAAGCCATGCGCTAAATAAATAAACTGATGATAATGTGGGTCCAAATTATTCATGTAGAAATTCTTTGTATGAATGTTCAAAATATGAGTTCATTTGAGACTGCATAATAGAGATGAATTCTATTATATTAATTTTTATAGAAAATAATCATAGAAATATACGTATGTTATCGTAATACAACCCATGCTGACGATGGCCCCAATGAAGGTTTGAAAACATGTTTAATTAAAAATTAAAGTATTAATATGTGTCTCTTAATTAACTTCATTACTTAATTGGTTGTGGAGTGGAAAGAGGTTTGGTGTAGGTTTTATGAATTAACGCAAGTTTCATAGGCGTTGTGGTGAGGATAAAATGAACGATAAAGGCACCACAAACACTCATTCCGTTAGCCATGAAAAATAATCATGCTTTTAGTTAGTAAAAATCCCACGACCAGTCTAGGTATCGAACCAGACGCATTTCTAACCACAAGCTGGCATTTAAATGACCTATCCACGATACCGGACAAAGTAAACTCGTGCAGTCCTTATCCTCTAAATTGACACTATTGAGTGGCTTTCATATTAACGAAACCTCAAGCCAGAATTAATTTTCGGAATACGAGTAAAGAGAAAGGAAACAAAGGTTACTTACTAGGCGAGAATCTTTGGGACAAACTAACAGGGTAAGACGAAAATTTGACATGACGAAGGAAGTTTAGTCCAGAAGTTGAAAGAAAGTCCCAATACATACAAACAACACACCACACCCACGAAAGATCGTTATACAGGTTATGAGTAGACTAGGGGGTCGATTTTCATGACGTGAAGTCTATAAATGTGTACTTTTCTCTCGGTCAACACTCATTTTGCCCAATTTGATTAGGCGAGGAAAATAGGTTTTATATGCAACTAGCTGAAGTACCCGTGCTTCGCTACTGGTCATAAATAAATTGAAATGTGATGGTGACAGTTTAAACAAGGGATAGGCGAGGTGCTGCGCGGAGGGAGAGTTAGGATGGAACATTTTGTCCAGCTACAACCATCTCGTTTTTAGCCTATTTTCAATTTTGAAAAAATAGGCTTATGAGATCACCTTTTGTCCGTGTGTGTGTGCGTGTGTGTGTGTGTGTGAGAGGTGTGTGTGTGTGTCCCCTAATAACTTTTGAAAGGATGGAGCGATTTCAATGAAACTCGGTAAGTTCATAGCACCATTCCGGACGACCCCGACCGTGCCCTTCAAATTTTGTTACGTCTCACCAATCCAATATGGCGGCTGTGCGAAATATCTCACCAACATTCAAAATCTCCGAAACCATTCCCGAAATCACCCTGGAAATTTTTATGGTGATAAAAGGAACTACTAGAATTTCACCTATGTGACTTTTGAAAAACTGGTAACTACAAAACCAACATGGCGGCCACGCGAATTTGCGACTTTTAAATAGACATTTCTCGCGATTTAACCAACCAAACGCAATAAAACTTGGTACAGTATATGTTTATACACATTGTAATGCACTGACATCTAATTTCGTTCAATTGTTTACATAACCACAAATGGCGGATGTGCGAAATATTTCACTGGCATTCTATATCTTTGGAACTATTAGCGGTATCACCCTCACATTTTGTACGGTGATAATGGGTACTACTGGAAGTTCATCTATAAGACTTCCGAAAACCGGTTAACTACAAAACGAACATGGCGGCCAAGCGAATTTGAAAATTTTAAATAGACCTTTCTCGCGATTTAATGCTCCAAACACAATGAAATCTGGTACAGGGAATGTTTATACACATTGTAATGCACTGGCATCTAATTTAGTTCAATTGTTTACATAACCTCAAGATGGCGGCTTTGCGAATTTTAAAATTAAGTTTTTATTTCTTGTGTCGTAATCATGCGATCGATGTGAAAGTTTGAATAATGAACCTACGCAGTAATTTTCCTTTAATGGTACATGACTCTATGGCCTATACATATAACAATCCAACATGGCGACCATCCGAAATATTTAGACGGCCCTGAATATCTACGAATCTATTATAGCAATCAAACTGAATTCTGTTATGTTCATAGGAGCTATGAATTTAAGTTCATCTATAGGACTTTAAATAACCTGGTGATCACAAATCCAACATGGCGGCGACGCGAAGTATAAATATTCACATGAACGTTTCTCGTAATTTAACCTTCCGAGTGCAGTGAAACTTGGTACAGTAAATCCCTATACGAATGTTAATCCACTGGCATCTATTTTTTTCAATTGTTTCCATAACCACAAGATGGCAGCTGTGCAAAATTTTAAAATCTCCTTGTTACTTCTTGTGTCCTAATGATGCGATTGAAGTTTGAATGCTACACGTGCACAATAATCTTCATGTAACAGTACATAACCCAAGGACCTACATATATAAAATCCAACATGGCTTCCATCCGAAATACTTAGTCGGTTCTCAATATTTATGAATCTATTACAGCAATCAAACATAAATTTTGTATGTAGATAGAGGCAATTAACATAAGTAGGATATATGAAAATAGGCTGTATAGTTCTTCACGGAACTACTTGTTATATATTAGTATAGATGTAGTTTTATGATGTACTAAAAACGTACGAAATTGTTTACATAGTAATTTGAAAGTACCCATATTTAAGTTCAGAAGGAGCCTGCCATGGCTTCTAATGATTACTATGTGAATTATTGGCGACTTCAGTTACCTGTAGGTTTGCTACGGTACTGTATCTGTTGAGGGCAGTGAAGGAGGTAATGTTCGGTACAAATCATTTACCCTTATAGTCATCTTTTTTGACGTATTGAGTGTATAGGGTGCTGCCGTTGTATCTCTAAATTGAACCCAACGTCTTAAGTGGAAAAGAGGACGTGGTTAATCATTTAAGGTTACTGTTTCAGTTTGGTTGCTACACATTATTCTGGTTCGGTTAGTCTTAGTCAAGTATTATCACAGTTACTGTAATCCTGATTTGTAATACAAAAGATAGCCGGTACAGGTTAACACTGTCAACAATTAAAACAATGCAGCATAAAAACATTATGATTAATAAAACATAAACATCAACATATTAGTAGTGGAACACACCTTAACGGAGAGTATATAACACTACAATACAATATATTGCGCGTGATACCTTCCGTCGTAAGGTAAAGATTCAAAATCTCCCGTAACAGCAGAGGCATCAAGAGTATGAAATTAGACCCAAAATATCACATATAGACGACCACGTGGATTAGCGGCTAACATTATCGGCTGTCGCCTTGGAGGTCTGAGTTTGAATCCCGCTCTGCCAAGAAATTTTAATTCTGGTCTGAGAGCTGGAAGGAGGTACACTGCCCCTCCCGTGGCAAAACTTGGAAGATGTTTTCCGTGGTTTCCCACTTCTACTCGAAGCAAATACCGGGATAGTTTCTAACTGAAGGCAACAGCAACCTCCTTTTTAATTCTCACCTGAATTACAAATACACTCACTACTACAGCCATCACAGTAACACAGGTTATCAGAAAAAACACACTTACGTTCATGGGGCTACATGGCCATGATGTCGCCAAGCCTTCAAATCAATCAATAACAGAATCATTTAATCTTAATACTAAGTTTCGTGATGATATCTATAGCCGTTGTTACGTTAGGTCGCGTGCAGGGTGAGCCGATGTATTTGTTTTTATTAAATTTTAATTCCCTACATCGACCCCCGTTAATAATTGTTTTTAAAACTACGTATTCAGATTTTTTATGGTGTTCAGATTCCTAATGTTCTTATCGTGGTTTGGATAGAAAATGGAGGACCGTGGCCTCGTGTTTAAGTCTTGACTGTAGTCATGGAGGAAATGGAGTAGCATGGCCCCTTACAGAGACAGGTGGAAACCTGGTGATCACTTCTTGAGGTAGTGTTGCCGTTGAGAAAATTGAGTGGCATGGCCTCTTACCGAGATAGATGAAAACTTGGTGCACCCGTCTTGTGCTACTGTTGCCATAGAGATGGCCGGCCCTGCCGTTCCTTCGTAAGTTAATTTTCTGACTTGATTAGCCATTGCTCGAGTGCAAATAGGCCGATATCAGAAGAATGAGAATGACAATCGAACATTCATGTAGCCAGCGGTTTCTTCTGGGTCCTAAACTATGTTTATGCAATATTTGGTTGAGATTGGTGAAACGGTGTAGATTTGTATACGGAAGATACATACATACAAACATACATACATACATACATACAGACAGACTTTTACTTTTATATATTAGATACAATGCACTATTCCTGAAAATAAGATTTACATGTATTAATATTATTCATAGATAAAGGGGGAAAATGATCAATACATGTTACTCATACATGTTTCTTTTTTTTTCAGGAATAGTGTGTTATGCATAAAACGTATTTACCTCACCAAACACATTATAAGAAAGCGGGTGTTAACCAAATGAAAAGTATAAATTTGTAGTTTTTACGGGCAACACTGACAAAATGGATTCAAAAACTATATTCAAGTATTTGAACCCCTTTTTCGGAGTTGCCTAGTTTTATTAGGCTATAAACATTTTCCAGATAAACCTGCATGTAAATACAAAACAAAATAAGTATTTAAATACAACTCTCCCACCTAATATAATTGGGCATACAGTCATCACAATTAACACCGGTTATCAGACTGATTCTACACACACCCAAAGTACACGGGGCTACATGACCGCGTTGTCGCAGCCCCTAAACAAAGGAACCAACCAACCAACCGATGTAATTGGGCACAATTTTTGAAAAGCTTTCTATATTTCAAAAACATCACATGATGCAACAAGTAGTTCCGTGAAGAACTAAATAGCCTATTTTCATATATCCTACTAATATTAATTGCCTCTATCAACATACAAATTGTCAGTTTGATTGCAGTAATAGATTCGTAGATATTGAGAACCGTCTAAATATTTTGGATGGTCACCATGTTGGATTTTTGTATTATAGGCCTTAGATTTATATACTACTAGCAGAAGTACCCGTTCTTCAAACGGCGTTCGGAGTTAACTCCAGACATTATCAACTGAGCTACTGTTGCAATGGTTAGCGGTTTGCCATGCCTTCATACGTTTATCAGAACGAAGTTAGTTTTCTGGGAATATCACACACACTGTTAATTTAAAGGCCTTAAAATGTGGTTTTCGGAGACCCTTCATTGACTCCCGAATGTTGTGTCTGACATTGAGAACCGCAACATATGATTTGGTCGTCCTTCTAGGATAATGTTTATATTTCGCCTATTTTGGAATGTATTTTGAGAAGTTTTTCCCTATATCCACCTTCCTACTGTATGACAAGTACGGTGAAGAGTTTTATAAATTATTGGTGTATTGACTCTCATGGTTACCATACCTAATTTTACGATGCACCAAGCATCCGAACACGAGTTATAGGCGTACATAAATATACACAGAAAGACAGGCAGACAATTCTATTGTCTACAACATATCACCCAGATATCCAAATATGGGTATATCTACCACACAGTATCAAACAAAATCATCCTTACGATGAACCCGTATGTGGACAAAAAAAAAAAAGATTAGTTAAAATGTGCTCTCAAACTAAATTCACCTAACGTGTACTTCCTGGCGTGAAATAGAACTGAAAGCCTTGTAGACGAAACGCAATACATGTCACATAAAAACTGACCCTCTACGTTGTGTTAGGTCCCCATACACAGGAAGACCCCTTTTATAAATTATAAGGGCTTGTGGTGCATGAAAATTCAGGTTGTTTAGCCTCAAATGGCCCTCATTCCTAGAAGCCACAAAAAATGCTGATTCAATTCAGGAATTTTTGAAAACAATGTTGCTGTTTGGAGATATAATAGACGTTCTGTACTATATGTCGCACGTGAAAATTGCATGAAAAAATTCAAGGTTACCCCTTGACCACCTTAATTGCATTTATGAATTATACAGTCTACGTTGGTTCCGTGATAACCTTATAGCCATTTGCAAACTTTCACAGAAATGTAATAAATGGAGTGACATTGCTTCTTAAGGTGCCTGTCCACTGGAGAGTGATTTCCATAGAGCAAGTCTAGCTAGGCCACTCTAGCTAAACTGAGTGCGTGTACACTGTAGAGTAATTTCCCCTAGGTAGTGCATTCGTAGAGCGGAGATAGACAAATCTACCTAGAGCACTCTCTGATCCCGTGTACACTGTCAAACGTAAATGCGCTAGGTAGAGCAGCGGTAAAACAATCTGAGGGCAGTGTGAGTCTAGGTTTTTAGCGCTTTGTTGTGAGTTAAAATGTCATTCAAGAGAGCTTTTAGCGTCTGTGGTGGTTGTGTGTGCCTTGTTAAAAAAGAAGACTATGAAGAGGAAAAGAAGGTTCTGGGTGAGGAATTAGGTATCAAACAGAGAATACGAGGGAAAGCACGCTAAATTATTGCAAGAGTTATGTTCAGAAGATTCTGAAGCGTACAAGAACTTTTTAAGAATGAACAAAAATGACTATGATTATATTTTGGCCAAAATTACCTCCAGGATCAGCAAAAGTTATCACCCTAAACGACTGTGCCTTCAAATTTCTGTCTCTGTATTCTTTCCGAGTACAATTCAAAGTTTCTGGATGGGCCTCGATATTTTCAATTAATGTTATTGTTTTTTCGCGACTCCAGACAAATTCAGCCATATTCATACACTATAGTTAGCAACAAACAAATAACCCCAGCAATCCACCACTGACTCTACATAGAGCACTTTCCAATATCCAACCGACGAATAGAGCTAGACTGGTCTAGCTAGGGCACCCAAATACTGTTTACACCGTAGAGTCAGCCAGCCCTAGCTAGAGCTTAGAGCAGTCTCCGCTAGGGCTCTCTACCACCTGTGTACACTGGAGAGGAGCTTCGAGTGCCCTAGCCAGAGCTACTCTACGCTCTAGCTAGGGCAAAAGCTCTCCAGTGTACAGGCACCTTTACAGAAATAGATGGAAAGTTGGATGCTATCCCTTGAGATAATGTTGTCATGGTTACCGATTTGCATTCCTTCATTAGTTTGTTAAATTAAATTAAATTAGTGTTCTGGGAATATTTCAGAAACTGTTGATTTTAGAGCCTTATAATGTAGTTTTCGAGGAACCTTTAGGGCCCCCAAGTTTTGTTTATGGCACCGAGGGGCTTTGTCTCGTTGTTGTACGCCATAATATAATACTAATAATAATAATAATATAATATAGGGATAGGAATATAATAGACCTGACGTACCACACCCGCAGGTGTAAATTGCGTGAAAAAAATTCTTAAGTACCCCTTGACCCCCTTAAGCGCATTATACGTATTGATGAATTTTACAGCCTTCTACCCTTTTCCAAATTTCACAGTAATGTAATTAATGGAATTGCAATGGGTCTTACAGCAATAGATGGACCTCTGAGAATCTGTTGCCATGGTTACCGGCTTGCATTCGTTCATTAGTTTATTAAATTAAATTAGTTTTCTGGGAATATCTCAAAAAACGGTTGGTTTTAGGGCCTTAAAATGTGGTTTTCGGGGACCCTTTAGCTGGAACGATTTCAATGAAACTCGGTAAGTTCATAGCACTATTTTGGACGACCCCGACCGTGCCCTTCAATTTTGTTACGTCTCACCATTCTAACATGGCGGCTGTGCGAAATATTTACCAGTATTCAATATCTCCGAAACTATTACCGATATCACACTGGAATTTTGTACTGTGATAAAGGAAACTACTAGAAGTTCACCTATGTGACTTTTAAAAATCTGGTAACTACAAAACCAACATGGAGGCCAAGCAAATTTGCGACACTTAAATAGACGTTTATCGCGATTTAACCAACCAAATGCAATGAAACTTGGTACAGCATATGTTGATACACATTGTAATGCACCGACATCTAATTTCGTTCAATTGTTTACATAACCTCAAGATGGCGGCTGTGTGAAATATTTCACCGGCATTCTATATCTCTGAAACTATTACCGGTATCATCCTGAAATGTTGTAGGGAGATAAAGGACACTACTGGAAGTTCATCTGTGAGACTTTCAAAAACTGGTTAACTACAAAACGAACATGGCGGACAAGTGAATTTGAAAGTTATAAATAGACTTTTCTCGCGATTTAATAATCCAAACTCAATGAAACTTGGTACAGCAAATGTTTATACACATTGTAATGCACTCGTATCAAATTTAGTTTAATTGTTTACATAACCTCAAGATAGCGGCTGTGCGAATTTTAAAATTAAGTTTTTATTTCTTGTGTCGTAATCATTAGATGGAAGTGAAGGTTTGAATAAAGAGCCTATGCAATAATTTCCCTTTAATGGTACATAACTCTATGGCCTATACATATAACAATCCAACATGGCGACCATACGAATTATTTAGACGGTTCTCAATATCTACGAATCTATTACAGTAATCAAACTGAATTCCTTTATGTTGATAGGGACTATACACGTAAGTTTAGTTAAAGGACTTTCAATAACCTGGTTATCACAAATCCAACTTGGCGGCGACGCGAATTATAAATATTCACATGGACGTTTCTCGCAATTTAATCATCCGAGTGCAGTGAAACGTGGCACAGTAAATCCTTATACAAATCTCAATCCACTGGAATAGAATTTATTTCAATTGTTTTCATAACCACAAGATGGCAGCTGTGCGAAATATTAAAATCTCGTTTTTAAGTCTTGTATTCTAGTCATGCAATTGAAGTTTGAGTACTACACGTCAATTATCTTCATGTAACAGTACATATCGTAACTCTAAGACCTCCATATATAAAAATCCAACATGGCGACCATCCGAAATGTTTAGTCGGTTCTCAATATCTCTGAATCTATTACAGCAATCATACTGAAATTTTGTATGTTGATTGTGGCAATTAACATAAGTAGGATATATGAAAATAGGCTTTATTTCTTCACAGAACTAGTACCTTTCAGACGTGAATTAATATTTAATGCAACTTCATCATAAAATTTCCCAAATTGACATGTTTAGAAAGTACGACTACCTGGCACTTGACTATTAATGAAGTCATAAATGTATTAATTTGATTATTGTTACATAATATTTTTTAAAAATAGTAATTGCAAGTTAATACTTGTAAAGAAAATATTTCTGCCCACTCACAAACTAACCAATATAAACACCGTTTTTTCAACTTTGAAATTTGTTGAGTCTCTGAAAGTGGCCTTATACAAGACCCTGGCCTTGAGCTAAATATGATCCACAGTAATTGCATTAGGTGGACTGAGCTGGGCCCGGAGGGACAGCTACGCAAGGAATGAGGCGGAAGGTGATCGCTGAGCAGAGCGGAGATTAAGGTAGGTAGGTAGGGAAAGAGCAATAAAGCGTTCAAAAGTAATTTTCGAACTCTCGCGTGACACACTGGCTGGTTGGCTGAAGATCGGTTCAGCAGTGAACATCGACCGCAGGGAAGATTCTCAGTGGAGGCGTTGCATTCGAATGGTCTTCTTACTTTTTGCCGAATTATATTCTGTACTAGCTAACCTCAACCGTCGTTGACGGGTAAATAGGGTGAAGGATGTGATGAAAATTGCTAGGTCATATTCCTGTCACCGAAGAAAAGAAACAAAATGGTGCACCGCCTTGTCCTCTAAATCACTAATAGTGAAGTAAATTACACTCACCCGATATTCCTTGAAGATTTAAGTACTTAGTGACATTGGAAACTAGTATTTAAGAAAATATTCTAGAAAATCCACTTAACCCATACATATAATATTTCTTAGTGACAAATTGTGTCAAGTCATTTTTTGACTCATCTTCAGCACGTGTGACATTAATATAAACATCTCTAAAACATGCTGGTTTATAAAAATATCCACATTTTTTAAAGAAATTTAAAACGAATAAAATGTTAAAATATTGTTTTATTGGGACAATATTCACTGTGCTTCGTCAATTATGATTATTGACATGTCTAAAGAAATAGTTGTTGTGGCTTCTTTCGTATGTAGTGATATGGTAATGATGCATTCAATTCATAGTTAGAGAGAAGAGTCTTGTCAATAAGGGACAGTAAAATCCTGTTGAATGTGGCAGCTTAATGATTTGAAAAATGTTTGTTGTATATAATTGGGGTCAAACTGCG
Organism: Meconema thalassinum; assembly: GCA_946902985.2. Taxonomy (NCBI): domain Eukaryota; kingdom Metazoa; phylum Arthropoda; class Insecta; order Orthoptera; family Tettigoniidae; genus Meconema; species Meconema thalassinum. The sequence continues at coordinate 1,536,810,001 of OX336388.2, forward strand.
TGTCGTTTCTTGTCCACTTATGTCACATTATACTATATTATGAAATTATATTATGGAAATTTTTATTGCTACTTCAAACGTTTTAAAATTAACATATCAGGCAATTACGTGTGCTTTTGTGGATCTTCTCAAACTGTGGGGCATTTACTGTTCGACTGTGCCATGTTTAGGAGGACAAGATTCGAACATGAGTGTCACGATAAGTGCAAATTTTTCAATTTTTATTTTTTTACAGCAATCAGTGCATTTTTGTGTGATCTTCAATGTAAAAGTGGAAAAATTGCAAAATTTATATAATTGGGCCCTTGAAGTAAAATTAATTGGTTTTGCATTGGAGTATTTTTTAAAGATGCTCCGTGCAAAACAGAGTCATCTGCAGATGCATCGGTTTTACACTGGAAATTGAAGGAGAATTCATTTACCTTCAGTGCAAGACCACGATATCTGCAATTGTCGCGGTCTTGCACGGGATTGTTTAGAATCTGGCATGCATTCTTGAGTTGTCTCTATTGACACGAGTAAAGATTTTCTTCTTTTCCCGCTCATTCACTTCACTGTTGTTCCAAGCCTCATTCAGAGTGGTAGTGAGTGTATTATAGTGAAGGGATTGAAACTGGATTATATAAATATGAAGAGGATATAGCGCAGTCGTGGTGAAATGTTGTTAGCTTTGGTTAAAAAGGTATGTAGGCCTACTCTTTAGTTTCTGATAAAGCAATTAATTGTTTCCAAATGCGAATTCCATTAGTAGTGGTTTCAATGATTATTTTAGTTTCCTTGTATAGTACTAGGATTATATTCAGCCTGCGTAGTGTTATGTTAAATATAGAAGAAATGTTCATAATGAAGGATTGCATATGTTTCCATTAGGCCAGACTTTCAGGAAACCCACCGCCCATTATGGGAAGGGTTAAAGAGAAGGTACTCGCACCTGATGACACAGGCTCAAATATAGTTGAACTTTCTCCCGTTACGGAAGAAATAGAATACGAACCTTTGATGTACCATGCAACGTTTTCTTACCACACCGACGTACCTCAGCCTTCAAGGTATTCTGCAGAGATGCTGACTTCATCACAACAAACCCATGGGTTTATTGATACCGTGAGTAGGCTAACAAATTAGATTGGTTACCATTATTTTTTCTGAAATAGAAGTAAACCACTGTAGGACCACGTGTAATTTTAATGACTTGTGTTTTAATTTGTAATGTTTAAGGATGGTTTCTATTTGTTTCCATTAGGTCAGACTTTCAGAAAACGCACCATCTTTACGACAAGGGTTGAAAAGTAGGTACTTCTCCCACCGGATGCACCAGGCTCAAATAAAGTTGAACTGTCTCCTGCTCCGGAACAAATAGAACATGAAAGTTCGATATACCAAGCAACATGTTCTGACAACACCTTCGTACCTCAGCTGTCAGGTTATTCTGCAGAGATGCTGTCTTCATCACAACATACGCTTGAGTTTAATGATACCGTGAGTAGGCCAACAAATTGGATTGGTTTCCATTTTTTATAAAATTGAAATAAACCACGATTTTAATGATGTGTGTTTTTAATGCTCGTAATAATTCATGTATAACTCTTGCATTTTTCAGACGAATATCCTGGGAACGGAAGACTGCTCCACTGATAAAGCACATAATTCAAGTCACTACAATAATGATATTCCAATGCACATGAACTACATTTGTAAAACAAGTTCAGAAGGAGGAGGAAGAGAAGAAGAAGAAGAAGAAGAAGAAGAAGAAGAATAGGATGAAGCACAAGATGATGGGGATGATAATGACTATATTCCTGATACCAGTAGTTCAGAAGAGGAAGATAACTATGATGATAACAAACCAGACAAGATGAGTATACAAGACAAAGAACTACCATCAACTAGCAAAGAACTCAAAAGCTCTAAAACTTCAGCATTTCCTTTGAAGGAAACTTTCGTTAATGAAACATCAGACATCTGTGTTCCTTCGGAAAGTGCCAACTTTGTGAGCAACTTTGAAGGATCAGGCTCAAGAACAACAGCAGGAGCAGCAGCAGCAGCAACATCACCTCAGAAAGACAGACGCCCGAAGAAGCGTCGTCGTCAAAAACATAAATGGGTTCGAAACATAAGAAAACTTAAAGTAAATACAGGACAGTTAGTAAACAACAAAAATGGTACCTGTAGGAAGGATAAAACATTAAAGAAAGGATGCCAAGGAAACTGCAATTTTAAATGTTCACTTTCAGAGGAGGACAGGATTTCAATCTTTAAGAGCTTCTGGGATCTTGGAGATATGAACAGGCAGAGGCAATTTATTAGTCATAATATGACTCAAGTGAAGCCGAAATATCGAAGAATCACTCCTGGAGGTGGAAGGTCTTGCAACATGAATTACAGTTTAACCATAAGAGGAGATAGAATAAAGGTTTGCAAGAAGATGTTCATGGTTACCCTTGGCGTGGGAAACACCATGATTTCTACAGTTATTTCCAAGAACAAGGATGGTTTCCTTGAAGAAGAAAGAAGGGGAAGCATGGAAAGCAAAAGAAGTTACCCCCAATGATAAGGGAAGGAGTGAGGCCACACATCAATTCAATTCCAAGAATGGAGTCCCATTACATTCGAGCTGATACAACACGAGATTATTTTGAAGTTTCTTTGGATATATCCACATTATACCGGATGTATATTGAGAAATGTAAGTTAGAAAATGAATCGATTGCAAAGAAGCACGTATACGAAACAATATTTAATACGTAATTCAACATCGGGTTTCATAGACCTAAGAAGGATCAGTGTATGATATTTAAAGAATATAAGAATTCTACTGAAGAAGAAAAGCAAAAACTTAAAGACAAAACTGAAAGACATCATGCAGAGAAAGAAACAATGAGACGAGAGAAAGGAAATGATATTCATCAGGCCACAGAGGAAAACCGTGGAGTGGTGGCTGTGTTTGATTTTCAAGCCGTTACACCTCTGCCAAGTGGTGAAATATCAAGCTTTTATTATAAAAGAAAACTTAATTTATTTAATTTCACTATTTACGAAGCTGTCTCTAAAATTGGAAGATGCTACATGTGGCACGAAGGTCAAGCTGGAAGAGGGGCAAATGAAGTTGGTAGCTGCATAATAGAGTTTCTGAAAGAATACCCAAATCAAGAAGGGATTTTCTACTCCGACAATTGTGTTGGACAAAATAAGAACAAATTCGTGTTATCTGCATACTTATACGCTGTTCTAAAGTTAGAAATTTCGACTATTCAACATATGTTTCTAGTAGTAGGACATACACAAAATGAGGGAGACGCTCTGCACTCTCGCATAGAATATGAGAAGAAAAGAGCTCTGAAATCCGGTCCTATTTACGTTCCCTCTCAGGTTGCTACTATCGCAAGTCTTGCAAAACGGACAGGGAAGCCTTACCTTGTAAGACAAATGGAAACAACTGACTTCATAGATTGCAAGTCATTATGCAATGACCTCGGCAACAATTTTTCCATCAATGAGGATGGGGAGAAAGTTTCGTGGAATGCTGTCACTGAGATAATGTTGAAGAAGAATTCCCCTGGGGTGTTCTTTTATAAAACTTCCTACCACGAAAAGCAATATAAACTAGTGCATATTAACAGAAAGACAAAGAGGAGCAGTCCACATCATCATCCCGAAACTCTCAAACTCAAACCAGCTTATAGAAAGTCTCCAAAAATATCAGCTAACAAGAAGAAAGACCTTATTTCACTCTGTGCTCAAAATCTAATACCGAAGACACATCACCCATTCTTCGTTACTTTGGAAGCGGAAAAGGACTGACGTTCTGATCATTGAAGCAAATGACGTGCTCATGCTGAACGTGTGAACTATTTTCCAACATTCATTCCATCTTTGGCCTCAGTGTGCCTATTTTCAATAACAAGTGATTTTTTTCCAAATTATAATTGTATATAGAATGTATATAGAATTGTGTATAGAATGTTCAAATATAGCAGTAAACTAGGGAAAAAATGAAACTGAAGTGTTGGAATTCATTAATTGTCTAACAATTTTCACAGAACAGTCAGTGCAAGACAACGACATCTGCATTTTAGCCCTTTTTGTGGGCCTTATTTACAAAATTTATAATTTTAATTAAAAGGACATTGTACACTATGCAATCTACCGAAACATATCCAAAATTCAAAATTCTCTATAGATTTCCACACTGTCGAAAGGCTAATACTAAGTTACAGAAAACTTCAAACCCGTTTTTCTCAATAAAATGACTTTTGCAGATATCGTAGTCTTGCACTGGCATGGCGATGTGTACTTGTGTAACTTATGAACTAATTGGAATGGACATAATGCCTACATATATCATTTTACAGCTCGCGAGCACCAGGTTGAGAACGCCTGCTTCAGTAATTCGTTTGAGTCACGGTTCTGGTCTCTGATCTAAACAAGAAACTGCGTAGGTACCAAGAGTATCCTCACCGTTTTGCCCCTTAAAACACCAATAATTAATTAACATGAAGTATAACATAAATTTCTCGCCAAATCGATACTTTTTACTTACATAAAAATTCTATAGGTACATGTTTCGAAAACACACAATGTTTTCTTCCTCAGCCCACTTATTGGTGTTAAACATCGATATAGATGTTATATGATGTTTAACACCAATAAGTGGGCTGAGGAAGAAAACATTGTGTGTTTTCGAAACATGTACCTAAGTAAAAAGTATTGATTTGGCGAGAAATTTATGTTATACTTCATGTTAACATGGTCAACGCGGAACCTGGAATGAGTGCAATTAAATAATTAATTAACTTTATTTGGAAAGAGCACCTCGTGGCGCTGTGGGTAGCATTCTTGGTTATCGTCCCAGAGGTCTAAGTTCACTTCCGAACTCTGCTAAGAAATGTAACCCTGGTCTGAGGGATGAGCCGGAATACAGTCAGCTTAGTGAAGCGGAACTGAGAAGAGAAGATCTTGATGCCCACTCAACTAACCTGGAAGTGATTCTACTTCTTCTGTGGGGATGTGTCAGGATGGAACCTAACGTAAGGCCACGGGCATTCAATCCAAGTCCAGATTACATTTAAACACGAATGTAGGGATCAGAATAACACATGTTACAAGAATGATTTCATACACACACACCACAGCACACAAGGCAATAAGATAACAACGTCGCAATTCCCCCATAATGAAGGAACGACAACAAAACATGTTACGCGACTGTACAGTGTCAAACAGTATATTATCGACTGAGTTCCCCAATCTCAGTGGGAACAGGTGCCACCACTGACGCCCCTATCAGGGAGCTACTGAATGACTGCCATTGTGGGGTGCCATTGCGATCATTGGTGAAAGGGTAGATTGGGAAGCCATGGAATTTCGTGACGGTTAGTTAATTTAAACTCTGAAATGGAAGTAGAAAAAAAGCATTGCATTGCATGCAATGGGAAGAAGAATAAACTTAATAGTACAATGTAACCAGAAATAACGTCAAATAATTAGCATGTTTCAACAATGTAAAAATAGCAGTTGAGCGAAGGTATTTCGTATTGCGTTTTTATGAGCTACAGTACATTATTTCGATAATGGCTGATGGTGCGGTGCTGGAAAAAATCTGAACGTTTGTCATCTGCAGTTAAAATCGAGGTAGCCTGCAGTATATACCAACACAAAGGCTGACTGGCGTCATACTCATCAAAGTTTTTTATTCGTCGCAGCACGAATGGCAGAGGTAATAGTTTTATTTGATGTTGGCACTCAAAGCGCAGAGTGTGTGTTAGGTTTGTCGCGAATAAATGGTTATGCCTTTATTCCAATGTTTGAAAGCTGTGGAAACCTTAGATAAGATTTCATAGAAACGTAAATGCCCTACAAAGGCGAATACCAGCTTTTTATAGTTAATTTCAAACATATTCTCGTGTGAAGTAACGATTGCGTGTTTATTGTACAGGTCATCACGTATTATCGTCACACATGAAGTAGGCCTATATAACACATGTTTCGTAATTATGTCAATGCAGAACGTAATAAAACATTATGTTCAGTAAAGAACATAATATTGCCTACTTTCTTCTAAATGCATCGGTATAGTTATAACTCTTTGTCCTTTTCAAGGAGTACAATTGCATATTGGTTGTAGTAGCTGGCTGAGATATAAAGTGCTATAGTATACTTCGATTGAATGAATCCTCGCCTAAATTATAAATACGCACACTAATACAGCCTTCACAATAACACAGGTTATCAGACAAAATTCAACACTCACCCAAGTACACGGGGCTAAATGACCATGATGTTCAAGCCTCTCAAATGAAACAACAAAACTGCTTCCTACTGAAATCCTTCTTCGAATGAAAGTACACACACTAGTACAGACATCACAGTGTTACAGTTTATCAGTACACGTCTACACACACCCAAGTACACGGGGCTACATGGCCACGATGCCGCATAGCGTTTAAAGAATCAACAACAACAACAGACTCTACCATGCATGAAGGACAGCTTCCTACACAAATACTACCTCATTTACAAGTACACACACTAGTACAGACATAACAGTGACAAAGGTTATCAGACAACTTCTACAGACACCCAAGTACACGGGGCTACATTATTATGATGCTGCAAAGCCCCTAAAACCCAAAACACCAACAACAACAGTCTGTGCCGCGGATTAAGGAGAACAAATTTTAATCGCTCTAGTCGAGTGTTAAAATGCACTGAAGAAAATGAAAATTTGCAACACCGAGGAGTGGTGCTACATTGCTGCAATTGAACATGCAGGACGAGTGTTCGGTTGTGATTCGATGATAACACTTTCAGGTCCCTCTGACCGCAAGTTTGGACAACAATCAATACAGGATGTGCCCATCACGAGCTGCAATACATTGATGAATTCTGCAAGGCATGGAGTCAAGAAGGCCCTGGATCGCTTCCTGAGGAATTGTGGCCCATGCTTGCTGCACTGCACGGGTCAGTTGTTCCTGAGTTGTGGGTGGCTGAGGACGGTTAGTCAGTTGTCGACCCATCCTGTCCCACATATGCTCAATAGGACTGAGGTCCGGGGATCTGACGGGCCATTCTAAGGTTGTGATGTCGTGGAGAGATTCTCTGGAGATGCGTGCAGTGTGAACCCGGGCATTGTCCTGCTGAAACATCCCATTAGCAATGCTCGCCATCATAGGGACAACCACTGGATTGAGTACCCTATCAACGTACTGTCGAGCAGTCATAGTGCCCTCAACAAGCACTAATTGTGATTTCACATTAAAGCCAATAGCTCCCCAGACCATAATGCTTGGTGTTGGCCCTGTGTGCCTCTCGACAACAAGGTCTGGGCGGCCCCTCTCCCCGGTACGTCGGCGCACACGATTCCGGCGATTACTGCGGGCAAGACAGAAGCGCGATTCATCACTAAAGACGACCCTATGCCATTCGTCGACCCACGTCGATCGTTCTCGACACCAGGCCAGCCTTACACGTCGCTGTTGTGGGATCAATGGACAACCTTCTGCAGGGACACGGGATCGTAAGCCAGCTGCACGCAGGCGATTACCAACTGTTTGTTGTGTAACGTGGGGTGCCACAGCTGCTCGAATTTGCGCTGCTGTTGCATGGGGTTCCATCCGGGCCATCCGAATGATGCTGCGATCCTCTCTAACAGTTGTCTGTCGCGCTGGGCCTGTGCCAGGTCTACGAGTGTGGGTACGTTCATTTGACCAGTGCTGCTATACACGTTGGACCGTAGATGCCTGTCTGCCAACACGTGCAGCGATAGTCCTTAGCGATAATCCAGCCTCACACAGCCCAATTATCCGAGCCCTCTCAAACGGCGACAGTTGTTGTTAGCGTGCTCTTCTCTGTCGTCGAGGCATGTTTGACGGGGAACACTTCACTGCACAGACTGCAAGTCAACTACGCTACACCCGAGTCCGTATACTGGAGTTGATTCCTCCGCGACCAATCACGTGGGGAGACCTGTAGCAACAATCCAATGGGTCTGAAACTTTAATCGTTTACATACCTACATGGCATCGTTCCATAGGTATCTTGAAAATCAACACAAACGACCAATGCCTTCATGGTGTTGCAATTTCCATCTTCTTCAGTGTATGTGTGTTATTAGTATATATAATATTTTCGAATGCAAATACACACTATGAATGAATGCTTAACATTATAACGTGTGAGTAGTTATAAATAAATTCAAAAAGAATCAAGTGATGAATTTTGAATCCGCTTGGATTTGGAGACCTCACGGAAAGAACGGGGTAAGTCCATTTTTTTCGGAAATGAGTTTATGACGCATTCTGGTGGCCAGCTATCGTAACTACAGATCAGTTGGAATTATTTTCAAATAAAGCGGAAAGTCATCGAGATACAGAGGTTTATATTTTCAGTGGAAACGGAAAGAGCGTCCCATATCCCGCCACTTTTTTCATAACTTAACTTCAGTTGTTATTTGTTTTACAAGTACTTCCTTTATAAGAAATAAATTTGGCAAAAATACTATATAGCTTACCCACAATTGGGGTGTTTTAAGTATTTCTTTTTAGTCTTGAAAGTTTAAATTCACTCTCCTGAAAAATTTACACGATGTGACTTACCCCGTTTTTCCCGAGGATTCATCATTTGATCCACGATCATCTTGGTTAAGGGTTAAAGATGCAACCACTACGATACACACTAGGTTAACAACTGGTTTAGTTTAACTGTATAGCATATTTTATCTTGGAAAGAACGATTTCATTAGCTTTTGCTGCCGTTTTTATAAACCACTAGCTATACCCGGCATGCGTTGCAATACCAATCAAAGACAGAAAAAAATATTATAATAAAGTTATTGTTTTTACGTCCCATTTAACAACTGCGGCTTTTAGAGACGCCGGGGTGACGGAATTTTGGCCCGAAGGGGATCTTTAACGTGACAGTAAATCTACTGACACGGTCCCCTCGTATTTGCGCACCCTAAAATGCCAACTGTCTGCGCCAGGATTCAATCCTGCAACCTTGGTCACAGAAGGTGAGAACGTTACCGCTGAGCCACGCAGCCAGCCCAAGAAAGAAAGAAAGAAAGAAAGAAGGAAAGAAGAAAGAAAGAAAGAAAGAAAGAAAGAAAGAATAAAAAGAAGTGTTTAAATTGTAATTTCGTTTATTGAAGTGCCTTTGGATAAACAATATTCTTTGGTTTTCTGTCTGGTTCGTATATAAATAAATCCGAACGTTTCCTGACTCGTGAGCACGGCACATACAGCTCACCATGTGAGCATTTGTTGAAACTACTCGTGCGCTATCTAATGAGTTGACGACTCCCATATGTATATTAACATATTACCATGTAGAAATATAGAAATGAATGAATGAATGTAAAATAGATTTACTTATTCAGAAACAATAGTGGAAGTGTGCACAACAACTCACCAAAGTTTCCTCACAATTGGCGGAATTATATATGAACGCTTACGGGTCTCTCCTGAAACGATTCTCTGGCCAACACTCATTTGTTGAAACTACTCTTGTGCTACCTACTAACAAATGGTTCTTCTAATTCAAAAACATTTGCGGTAGTGTGCACAACAACTCACCTAAATTTCATCACATTCGCAGGAATGTCATATTAACGCATACAGGACTTTGTTGATACGATTCTCGTGCCGTCACTCATTTGTTGAATCTACTCGTGCGCTACCTAATGTAAAATTGATTTACTGAACCATAAACCGTCCCTGGAGTGCACACAACAACTCACTGATGTTTCATCGCAATCGGATGAATGGCAAATGAACGCACGGGGGACATATATACATACACACAGACAGACGAACTATCACGTAACATAGATATATATATACAAGCTGTACCCGGCATGCGTTGCAATGCCAATCAAAAAAAAAGTGTTGGCATTGTAATTTTGTTTCTTGAAGTGCTTTTGGATACTCAATATTTCCTTCAATTTCCGTTAACTTCCTCTAAGCTAACCTAAAATGGATTTACTAATTTAGAAACAGTTTTGGGAGCGTGCACAACAACTCACCAAAGTTTCATCGCAATCGGATGAATGGTATATGAACGCAGATGGAACTTTGTGAAACGCATCGCGCGTCGTCACTCATTTGTTGCATCTACTCGTGCGCTACCAATTGTAAAATGGATTTACTAAGTCGAAAACCTTCCCTGGCGTATACACAACAAATCATCAATGTTTCATCGCAATCGGATGAATGGCATTTGAACGCATACGGGCTTTTCTTTAAACGATTCGCGAGCCCTCACTCATTTGTTGAATCAACTCGTGCACTACCTATTGTACAATGGATTTACTATGTCAGAAACCTTTCCAGCAGTCTGCACAACTCACCAAAGTATCATCGCAATCAGATGATTGGTATATGAACGTAGATGGAACTTTGTTGAAACTATTCGCCCGGCATCACTCATTTGCTGAAACTACTCGCGCGCTACGGTACCTATTATACATTTAACTTACTAATTTAGAAACGTTCTCATGTTTCATCGCAATCGGATGAACGGTGTATGAACGCATTAGGGATTTTATTTATACGATTCGCGCGCCGTCACACATTTGTTGAATCTACCCGTGCGCTAACTATTGTACAATGGATTTACTAAGTCAAAAACCTTCCCTGCAGTGTGCACAACAACTCACCCAAGTTTCATCGCAATTGGATGAATAGTATATGAACTCATACGGGACTTTGTTGAAGCGATTCGCGTGCCTTCACTCATTAGTTGAATCCAGTCGTGCGCTACCTATTGTAGTATGGATTTACTAAGACAGAAACCTTCCCTGGACTGTACACAACATCTGAGCCTATTTTCATCGCTATCGGACGAATGGTATATAAACGCGTACGGGACTTTGTTGAAACGATTGGCGTGCCGTCACTCACTTGTTGAATCTACTCGTGCACTGCCTATTGTAAAATGGATTTACTAAGCCTGAAACCTCCCCTGGAGTATACTCAACGTCTCACCCAATTTTCATCGCTATCGGACGACTGGTATATGAACGCATACGGGACTTTGTTGAAACGCTTCGCGCGTCGTCGCTTATTTGTTGAATCTACTCGTGCACTACCTCTTGTAAAGTGGATTTACTAAGCCAGAATCCTTCCTTAGAGTGTACTCAATATCTCACCCAAGTGTCATCGCTATCGGACGAATGGTATATGAACGCATATGTGACTTTGTTGAAACGCTTCGCGCGTCGTCGCTCATTTGTTGAATCTACTCGTGCGCTACCAATTGTAAAATGGATTTACTAAGCCAGAAACCTTCCCTGGTGTGTACACAACATCTTACCCAAGTTTCATCGCTATCGGATGAATGGTATATGACCTTATACGGGACTTTGTTGAAACGCTCCGCGCGTCGTAGCTCATTTGTTGAATCTAATCGTGCGCTGCCTAAAGTAAAGTAGATTTACTAAGCCAGAAACCTCCCCTTAAGTGTACACAAAATCTTACCCAAGTTTCATAGCTAACGGACGAATGGTATGTGAATGCATACGGGACTTTGTTGAAACGCTTTGCGTGTCGTTACTCATTTGTCGAATCTACTCGTGCGCTATCTACTGTGAAATGTATTTACTAAATTAGAAACCTTCACGTAAGTGTACGCAATATCTCTCCCAAGGTTCATCGCTATCGGACGAATGGTATATGAACACATACGGGACTTTGTTGAAACGCTTCGCGCGTCGTCGCTCATTTGTTGAATCTACTCATGCACTACCTATTGTAAAATGGATTTACTAAGCCAGAAACCTTCCATGGAGTGTACTCAACATTTCACCCAAGTTTCATCGCAATCGGATGAATGGTGTATGAACGCATAGGGGACATACCCACAGATCCACAGACACACAAACTATCACGTAACATTGATTTATATATATAGGGATAGATTTGATACTAAATTTGAATCATATTGTTCAGTTCATTCCTAAAAGGATATCAATGTACTGCTATATGGACTACCTGGCAGAATTAGCCTCCATTTTGACCCAACGGGGCAGCACGGCCCAATACGATACGGTACGGTCAGCCTGAACTATTAGTCACCACTACGGAATATTATTCTACAGTGAGTCCGGGAATGTTCTCAGCAGCGCCTACATGCGTCTGCGAGAGCTAGCTACAGCAGTTACGTTGGTAGCACGGCTGCCGCTTGCATCATAACAAATAAACAGTAAACTTTGTACTCACCACAGCCTTTCATAACAGATGCTGGAACCATTCACAGTACATCACTCTTTTTCCTTAATCAATTTGTATTAATTCATGAACCACGATAACTTTATAAGGGAACAACTGAAGCTTGTCTCTTACAGCTTTATGTGCTGTCGACTTAGAGATTCCTGTTTGTTGAGCTAATTTTCGTGTTGATTTACTTTGACTACGCAGCATTGTATCGGAGATTTCATCAAGTTTTTCGTCTGTTAAAAGCGTAGGCCTGCCTGGCGAACAAATTATGGTAAATATTCTTTTGTAAACCGTGCCATTGATAACTGGAACTCTCTACCTGCCGCAGTCTTAGAGCCTTTTCCCAAACATATAGGTGTGTTTAAGAAAAGACTGACTATTTGTGTAAATACTCCAGTATAATTGTTGTATAATTGTTATTGAATTGTTATGTATAATTATTTATTTGTTATGTATATACAATTTGCCACCGGGGGACACACCCCCCATTGCAAATAAATGAATGAATATGAATATGAATATGTTTCCGGTACATCGTGAACTGAGCCAGTCACACGAAATGTACTTTCCAAATCGCGAACGGTATCACGGTTTGGACACTTAAGGAAACCGCGCCTGAAATCTTAATTTTACATTTTCTGTAAATCGATCGCCTCCGCGAAAAACGTATTCCACCAAAAAAAAAAAAACTCTCTCTTCAGTAGTAAACATTACCGCCTGTATACTGTTGCACTCTTCCAATAATCTATCTGAACGCTCGCTTACTGCACTACACACTGAAGACGTACAGGCTCGCTCGCTTATCGCAATACAAACTGATAGCCCACACGCGGGAGTTCCCCTTTCAAGGAAACAGTGCAGCCAACTAAACTTATGACTCAACCTCTCGCAGCTGCACGTACCCATTGCGGAGAACATTCTCGGGCGCCCTGTATTATAAGATGTTAATATCCTGCAGGTCACCTCCTTGAGGACAGTTTTAAACCATCCTTTGTACGATAAGCGGATTTATTGAGGCAGGACCTTGTTGAATCGTAAGTTACGCTTAGGCTATAATGATTGCATGATTCATACATCCGACATCTTGAAACTATTTGGCTGATGATCTTAAAGTTTAGCCAAAAGACGCCTCCCACATTACGGTATCATGTTGAAAAATTTGGTACACAATGGATGGTTACATTAGTCGTAATTTGATTTAAGCTCAGAACATTTGTGTGGTCGCCATTTCTTTTTCGTTATGATGGCAACGATATACAACATGACACTGAGTTATCCTTTACTAGTGCTGCCATTGTACCAAAGTTGGTCCGATTTGGTTTCGTCGTGTTTGAATTGACAAGGGGGATGGATTTGCATACATAAACGGCCGCCATCTTTAAACTATTTTGATGATGACTTTTTTAGTTTGGGAGAAAGACGCTTCCCACATGAAGGTATAATGTTGCAATACTTGGTCGAGATCAGATGATTAGGTTAGTCGTATTTTGATTTAAGCTTTGAACATTTGGGTGGACGCCATTCCGTTTCCGCCATGATGGCGGCGATATACTGTAAAACTTGCCACTGAGGTGTCCTTTGCTAGTGCTACCTCTGTACCAAATTTGGTTGAATTTGGTTTCGTCATGTTTGAATTGATAGGGAGGGAAACAGACAAACCCAATCACACACACTCACACACACACACACGGCCCATGTAGATCTCATGTCTACTTTCATTTTGTGCAAAAATCGAAAGTACGCTAATAAAAATAACAATAATAATACTAAAATTGAAACTGACCCAATTAGTCACCAAAGTGAGCAGGTAGTGAACTACTCTTCCTACTCCAGTTATTTGAGCTCGTGACTGGATTACAACAGAAAAGCCTACGGCCCTCACATCAATCATGTGAGGCTGGCTGCGTGGCTGAGTGGTAACATACGCGCTTGCTGTACTCAAGGTTGCAGGATCGAATCCAGGTGCAGCCAATTGGCATTTGAGGGTGCGCAAATGTGAAGGAGCCATGTCAGTAGCTTTACTGGCACGTTAAAGATCCCCTCCGTGGCAAAATTCCGGCAACCCTGCGTCTCCAAAAACCGGCGTTGTTAAAAGGGACGTAAAGTCAATAACACTTTTATCAATCTCATGGATTTTACTTCAGACCAGCTCGTGGTGTAGTGGCTAGCGTTCTTGGCTATCGCTACGGAGGTCCGGGTTTGATTCTCGGCACTGCCTAGAAATTTTTATTCTGGTGTGAGGGTTGGAACGGGGTACACTCAGCCTCCTGAGGCAAAACTGAGCTATTCTGCAAGTGGTTTTCCCACCTCTACTCCAGGCAAATGCTGGGATGATTCCTAACATAAGGCCACGGCCACCTTCTTCCCAATCCTATCCTCAATTTTGCAAATACACACACTTGTACAGCCATTAGAATAACACAGGTTATCATACAAATTTTACACACACATACACAAAATACACAGGGTTATATGACTACGGTGCCACAGGCCCTAAAATAAGCAACAACAACCATTTAATTTTAAATTAGTTTTGGGTGCTCGACAAAACTACGTTAACAAGGCATCTCTAAAACAGCAGCAGTTAAAAGTGACGTTACACGAACTTCACATTTCTATTGCTGTTTGAAATAAATATCTAAATACATATCCCATTCTCTGTTCGTGTAAATCTACTGTAGCCTTTGTTACCATGATTATAAACACGACAGGTAAAGATCAGTTCCAGAATACCTTGGTTGAAATTTGAAATTAGGTCGGAAATTCCGAGTTTGAATAGAAGGTCTTGCATTTGGTAAGCTGTGAATTCGTTGTGACAATATCCAGGCAAGGCTCAAGTACTACTAGTTAGAGGGCAGTGCTCCGCACGCTCGTTTGTCTGCAGTTATGTAAATGTGAGCACTGCAATTCTAATGGCGCCCAAACCCTGGCGACACGGTATTATCAAATATCAAAGAGACCAATCAGACGCCTGCTTGCTTGCTCTACCTGACCAAATAGACCACACCGTAATGACTGCATTGTTGACATTAACACTTCTACTGATTACAAACTTGACTTGCTTCACCCTGAAGTACATGTTTGTTCCACTTCCACGAAACGGGGAAATATATCGAATGTTCGAAGACAGGGACGTACTGGGACAAAAATTCGGCTCATGAATTGCACTGTGACAAATTATACTAAGCAAAGCCTAATAATAATAATAATAATAATAATAATAATACAATCAGCGCCGAGGGAACTGGAGGTCGGACTAGGAAAAGTTCAGAAGGCAGAGAAGTTTAAATACCTCGGTGAATGCATAGAGCCTAACATATCAGAGAAGGAAGCCTTTATGTCACGAATTAATAAAATGGAAATGGCATACAACCTGAATAAAGACATCTATATCGATATCCTTAAACGCCAAAATTAGACATTACTGCACTGTTATTCGATCAGAGGCTCTGTATGTGGCAGAGACTCTAATAATGAACAGGAAAGGTCTAATGGAAAAACTAGAGGCTAAAGAAAGGAAGATTTTGAGGAAAATCCTGGGTCCCATCAAAGAAAACAGCAAGTACAGAAGGCGTCACAACCACGAATTATACAAGCACGTGGGGAAGATCAGTGATACGATTCGAAAAAGAAGGATTGCCTTTTATAGCCACGTGACACGAATGAGCCCAGGCAGGATATCAAAACGGATATTGACGTACTTTCAAGATAAGAAAACCAAAGGGGGTTCACGGAAGTTGAGAAAGATCTACTTGAAAAGGAAATTATCCCAAAAGGTATCCAGAAGTGTGTTCCACTTCAGGAAAAACTACGTACGCACAAAGGTTTCCAGGAAAAGCCAATGATGAAGACAGGGAAGGCATGGTCCCAAGAGAGAAAAGAACAACACCGGTGACGAATGCGGGTACACTGGGCGGTAGTTAGAGCTCGGAAGAAGAGACAGTTGAACTGACATGGTCCCTAGTTGGCCGAATCGAAGAAAGAAAGAAAGAAGAAGAAGTAATAATAGTAATAATAATGAAAAGAAAATCCACTGCCTGCTTCCAGTCTCCAACCGGGTCAAAAATGGAATGAATGAAGCCCCCATCTAGCGGCGAGGAACTGTGCCGGCTGCCGAAGCCTGTCGCACTCCTCTGGGGCAATGATTAAATGAATGACAGATGAAATTAAATGATAGTGGAGAGTGTTGCTGGAATGAAATTTTGACAGGGAAAACCGGAGTACCCGGAGAAAAACCTGTCTGCCTCCGTTTTGTCCAGCACAGATCTCACTTGGAGTGACCGGGATTTGAACCACGGACCCAGCGGTGCGAGGCCGGCGTGCTGCCGCCTAAGCATTGGAGGCTCTACTCTACCGAGTGAGTAAACATTGAAAAAGTATTTTCTAATGCAAGCTAACCTTTTGTTATTTTATTGATTTAGTACTACGATGGGTTTTCTAAATTGTACACACGTGCATATACACTTTTACTACGTAATTCATAAAACATTTAAGACAAAACAAACTTCACGAGATTCAATAATTGCGAATTATTGCGAATCGTAAGAAATACACCCATGCAAAGATACTACAATAGTATCGAAATTATTTTAGTGAACATTTTGAAACCTCAACACAGTGATCACGATTTGATAATGGCCACTTGAGGGTTGAAACTCGTGAGCCTAAATCGCCCATTTTGTGATAATTAACTAATACATGTAATTTTTCCAGGAGTGTATTTACATATGTATATATTGTACCCACCCATTCATTTGGCATAATCGTGATGACTGACCGAAGAGCTACAAATGACAACAAAATGTATTGAACACTATTGTGTGTCGCAGTATTTTTGTGACATAATGCGGTACTGAACTTCAAATTACGTCGCAACATTGTAGGGACGGAATATGGATGTGAACTGAAATCTAGGTTGATTACTAGACTGCTCAACAAAAGTTTTATTATCGTCATATATTGATTCGCCAAAGAGGAGTGGGACCTCTTACCCCAAGATAAACTTGATGGTCTCATTCAGAGCATGCCTCCTCCGTGTGCGGTTTGGACTACTAAGGACAGATACTGATCATCATGAGATACTCTACAGATATCTTCAATAGTTTTGTTTTCAAAAGGAACACTTAGAAGCGAGTTTGCTTTGTTTTTGTACGTTTCATTGTTATCTAACAACGATTGTTATTGTTTTCAGAAGGACTGATGTTTAGTTTGTTAATAAGTTATTGAATAAATTTCAATGGGTTTACTATAAGAAGTCATTGTAGTAAATCTATGATATTCCAAAGTTTTGTTCAGTGGTATATCTAGTCACAACCAAAACGTTCCTTACTGTTCCAAGTTGCCTTCACAAGGGAAGTATCAGGTAAGACAGGTCGAAACCTATCTTGAAATTTTGTGGACTCAATCGTAGTGCTCTAAGAGGACAACGTGCGGATAATCAGCTTCCAGATTGAACTGCAAAGCTCCGAAATCGTACCTGACATCCTGGTACGCAGGCATGATGGCTGGAGGAGCTGGACATCCCTGTGGCACTCGGAGTAGTAACGAGGCGGGGCGTATATGCTGACTGGTGCGTGCGGCTCCTTCCCACCGGCCTTAAATGCTTGGTCTGTCAGGGCTGTCCATTTCAACATGTATATGAGAGATTCGCCACATGATTTCGGAGCCTTGCAGTTCAATCGGGCAGCTGATCTTCCGCACATTGCCCTCTTATAGTACAATGATTGCGTCCACAAAGTTTCAAGATAGGTTTCGACCTGTGTTACCCTTGTCAGTATTTTACCGCAGAAACATTGTAAACTTCCAACCTTGTCATTTGCTAACTTTTGAAAACTAGTGATGTGGGATGGTTGTAATTAGTTGGAGCAAATTGGCTGCCTAGAAATACAGTGGGCAATATTCTCAAGGCTCGTGTAAAAGCAAACTCTAAATATAGTGTCAGTCAGCTCTGTACCAGCTTCTGACCTGCGTGCAGTAATGAACTTGGAGCGGGGAGCGCAGTAACCTTATCAATCAATTAATCTGCTTCGAGGAGTTTACTCTGCTGTGCTGTGCGGTAGACTACTTGTGCAATTAATTTTGTTCAATCCTGGGAATAAAAAATACTCGCCTTAATGAAAGCTGTTTTTTTACTTCCAACAGTAGAGTTTTGAACGGTCTGGCCACTTGAAGAAAAGTTGAGTGGCAACAGAACCTATTTCAGATCCCCAATCTTTCGCGTCATAAAGTCTTTGCTAATTATCATAATTAGCAGTCAACTTTTCAGGAATAATAAACTTTTGGCCTTGCATGTGTATTTCTGTCCACTCCTATTCCCATTTCTGCCGGGTTGAGGTGGATTGAGTTTTCTATTCGGAATGGTTTTACTGGCGGACACCCTTCCTGGCACCAAACGTATCAGAGGATGTAATACGAGATGACATTAATGAAGGTGAATTAAACTGGGAAATAAGTTTTAATGAAGCACCCGTGTACGTTTAGAAGTTACCATTCCAACATTTTCATAAATTTGAAAATGGGTAAAGACAGAAACCAATTCCAAGACAGCCGATGGGGCTTCGAACCCATTCGTCTTCGCATTCTGGAAGATAGTCTGGCTCCATGGTCTTTCACCTTAATAAGCACATCTAACGTTGTTGGTCTAATAAATTTCAGGCTACATCACCTAAGGAGCACGAAACGGAATATTACAATATTATCGACCATAGAGGCGTTGTTTCCACTTACGTTAAAAAATATGTTCTTCTTTTTTGCAAGATCTCGTTCCTTCGACTCTCGAATATTACACCAGTCTATCGACGAGCCCTCCAAAACCCAAGTATTTTCCACTAAAACAAATGAAAAGCCACCATTTTAAGAGAAAATATCAAGGAATTTATACCGATTTTCCTACCTCCTATTGATTACAGTCGTGTTATAATTATGATGATTATTAACAATATTATCAATCAAACGAAAGAGGATTTTTAAGAGAACTAAACCTGCAGTAACGTATTGCTGGTAAATTCTAGTTAGGAGTGGAATTATAGATCTAAAAGTGCATTTGATATAGACTAATTATAATAACGAAACATGTGAGGCAAAACATAAACCAAGTTTTATAGAGACAACTTTAAGAAGGATAGACGACTTCAAATTGAAACAGACCTCCACAATACCCATTTTACTTGAGAATTATAGAAATCAAGACAAAAAGTTTTGTATGTATTGAAATATAACTTTAGACTTTTGGTTATTGTTTTAATAGGATTAATTTTTTCAAAATTAATGAATATTGTAAGGACGTTCATTTCGTAACAGTGTTAATCTCTCTATGTATAAAAATGAAAGTTGGTCTGTTTTTTCTGAATTTCCATGGAAGTTTGAGTTATTAACGCGTTTCATACAGGTTTATGACGGTTGCGCGCAAAAACTAAATTTTTGTCTGTCAGTCTGTCTGTCTGTCTGTCTGTATGTTTGCCTGTGTACAACTTTGCACGCGCATCACTCGAGAACGACTGAGTGGATCTACG
The DNA here is from genome assembly GCA_946902985.2 of Meconema thalassinum. NCBI lineage: Eukaryota > Metazoa > Arthropoda > Insecta > Orthoptera > Tettigoniidae > Meconema > Meconema thalassinum. The sequence continues at coordinate 1,536,829,724 of OX336388.2, forward strand.
TAAAATTTGGTACAGAAGTCCATCAGAGGCACGAAAGTAATCATTGATGTAACTCTTCTCCATACCTCTTATAAAAGAGGGCCTACCCCATAAAATGCATGCTGAAATGGGCGTAGAAAAACGAGACAAAGCTTATTTTCAGCGTCTCAATGTGAGAAACAAACCTCGGGAGCCATACGGGCCCCGAAAACCATATTTTAAGGTCCTAAAACCAACAGTTTTTGAGATATACCCAGAAAACTATTTTCATTTATTAAGCTATTGAAAGAATGCAAGCCGGTAACTATGGCAACACAATCTCAGAAGTCCATCTATTTCTGTAAGACGCAATGCCATTCCATTTATTTCATTACTGTGAACGTTCGCAAATGGCTATAAGGTTATCATGGAACCAACTTAAGCTGTAAAATTCATCAATACGTATATAATGCGCTTAAGGGGGTCAAGGGGTACTAAAGGTCTATTATATCCCTAACCCTATATTATTAAATTATTATTATTATATTATGGCGTACAAGGACGAGCAAAACTCATTTTCAGCCCCTCAGTGGCTCGGAGGCTACTACGTTTTAAAGCCCTAAAACCACGTTTCTAAGATATTCCCAGGAAACTAATTTCATTTAATAAACTAATAAAGACCACCTCGTGGCGCAGTGGCTAGCATTGTTGGCTGTCACCCCCGAGGTACCGGGTTCGATCCCCGGCTCTGCCAATAATTTAATAGTCATGGTATGGTCTGGTACGTGGTCTCCCAGCCTCGTGATGCAAAATGGGAACCTGCCAGTTGCTATGGTAGGAGGAGGAGTGGAAAGGAACGGGCCACCCTACCACACGCAAACTCCGGCTCGGGATCTCTGGTTAGTGATCCCTCGACTTAGTCAAGGGCTCTTATTCAGGTCGCCTACGTCCCTGGAGGGGATATGGCACACTTTTATTTTATAAACTAATAAATAGATGACGAGTACTGTAGAAGACCAAATCAGGAGCTATATAGATATACTAAGAAAATCACAGATGTGGCCAGAAAGAGACGTCTTGCTTTCTATGGACATATCTCATGGATGAACCCAACAAGACTAACAAACCGGCTTCTCAACTACTGGAGGAAGAGAAAGAGCGTGACACCGTCACTAACAGTAGTTAACAAGGATATCCAAGAACTGAAGATAATGAAAAGTGATATTAGAAGCCGATCACATCTCAGAAAGATATTTAAACAGAAGAGTTTTCAGGACAGACCACCCTGTAAGAAAACCGGCATCATCTGAACAAAAGAGAGGAAGGAGAAACATACCCAGAGAATGCGCGAATATTGGGCAAACATCAAGTCTCTCGCCAAGCTGAAAAGTTGAACGTCGTGGTCCTTAGCTGGCCCATCCGAAATTAGAAGAACAAGAAGAAACTAATGAAGTAATGCAAGCTGGTAACCATGACAACAGTAGGCTTATCACAAGAGGTGTCATCCAACTTTCCATCTATTTCGGCAAGAAGCAATGCCACTCAATATATTACATTTCTGTGAAAGTTTGCAAATGGCTATAAGGTTATCGTGGAATCCAACATAGACTGTAAAATTCAACAATGCGATTAAGGGGGTCAAGGGGTACCCTAGAATTTTTGCACGTGATTTACAGGTGCGATATGCGATATGTTGTACAGAAGGTCTATTATATCTCCAAACAGCAACATTATTTTCAAAAATTCCTGGATTGGAATAGTGTTTTTTGCAGCTTTTGGGAATTTGGGCCATTGGAGGCTAAAAATCCCGAATTTTCATGCACTACAAGCCTCTATAATTTATTAAGGGGGTCTTCCTGGGGATGGGGACTTTCCATAATGGTGAGGGTCAGTTTTAATTTGACATATATTGTGTTTCGTCTACGAGGTTTTCAATATTATTTTCACGTCAGGAAGTACACGTTAGGTGAATTTACTTTGAGAGCACATTTTAAGTAATCATATTTTTGTCGACAAACGGGTTCATCGTAAATATGATTTTGTTTGATACTGTGTGGTTGATAATATATTTATATTTATGTACGCCTATAATTCATGTTCGGGTGCTTGGAGTATCGTAAAATTAGATATTGTAACCATGAGTCAATACGCCAATCATTTAGAATATTCTTCAACGTATTTCTCATAGAAGGGTGTGTATAAGGAACAACTTTTCAAAATACATGCTAAAATAGGCGAAGAATAAAAATTGTCCTAGATGGATGACCAAAGCTTATGTTGCGCTTCTCAATGTGTGGCACAAAACTAGGGAGTCTATAAAGGGTCTCCGAATACGACATTTTATGGCCCTTAAATTAACAGTGTCTGCGATATAAACAGAAATCTAACTTCGTTCTGATAAACTTATGAAGGAATGACAAGTCCCTAACCATTGCAACAGTAGCCCATACGATAACGTCTGGTTATTAATACCGAAGACCGTTCGAAGAGCGGGTACTTCTGCTAGTTTGATTATATGGTTGTTAATGTCACCCTTCGAAAATAATACATAAGCTGAAGAAATTCCCATTGAAGGACCCAAAACATGTTCCAATAAAGATTTAGAACATATTGAGTATTAGCACTTGTAAAACATTTGTAATAAGATAACGAAACATGTTGAATGAAACACAAAATGTGCAAAGCGAGGAAGATTGATCGACAACAAGCAATAGTACGTGGTGCATATAAAACCATTTATGATATCGTCTCAAGAGTGATGCGATTCTCAACGTATTTGTCTCAGAGACTGAACCCTAAGCGTAATCTATATAAACTTATTCAGATGGCAGTCGTACTTGCTACGCACCAAGTTATTCGGCTGATCGTGGGGAATCATAATATGAAAATGTTCGAAACTCCATGAACTTACGGGGTGAGGAGACGTGGGAGGAGGAAAGAGAAGGGTCTGTCAACAGCCCACCGTGTTATCTGGATTTCCTGTCTATTCCAATACTGCTAACATAGGGCCGTTGTCTATACCAGTGTGGTGTCGCAAATGAGTGAGTGACCGACCAATGTATTTGGTTCTGTTACTACGCGCGGACCTGGAACCCCGCACATCTCTCCTCATCGACCACGATCCGCATTCCTTTCAGGTTCACAGAGCTTGGACTCGAGCGGTAGAGGTGTAAGGAGTATCCATTGTTTTTAAAGAAAATGAATTTCTTCCCTCACTGAACCTTATCCTTGTGATGTACTGAATACAATATACTAGATTATGTTTATGTATTTCCATCAAACATGCTGAGGAAGAGTACTATCAAGTCAATGATAAATGAATAATTAAATAATAGTACATTATGCAACGAGCCTATAATGGCAATACTGTAATGCAGCCGGTAACTATGGCAACACAATCTAAGAAGTCCATCTATTTCTGTAAGACGCTATGCCATTCCATTTATTTCATTACTGTGAACGTTCGCAAATGTCTATAAGGTTATCACGGAACCAACTTAAGCTGTAAAATTTATCAATATGTATATAATGCGCTTAAGGAGGTCAAGGGGTACTAAAGGTCTATTATATCCCTAACCCTCGCTTACGCTCGTTTTATAATTTCCATACGAGTGACTTAATTACCATTATAGGCGAGTTGCACACGACTGTTTATGTTCGACGATAATTATAACTTTATTATATGTTTTAACATAAATATTCATAAATATCTGTTGAGATTCAGTCACTCGAATTTTGTGATCGGAGTGCAGCGCTGGGTAAGATATCTCTGTTTTCCAAGCTCTCGGACCGACCGACGTATGCGCTCTGTGTGCTTCAATGCCATATGCGTAGATTGTGCACCAGTATTCAGTAAAACTGTCACCGAAGTCGTTTGAAAGCAATGTGCTGTGTAGAAATTGGATTTGGGGATATTACGGTACAGTGCTATTTCTTGTCTCATATTTGCCAGTTTATTTACGCGAACATATGGACGGTGCGCTTTCAGTAATTTATATACACATGTTGGATTTTGAGCGCATGCGCGAAGGTATCCTTACCTAATTGCTCACACAACTGTTTCTTGAGCTCTGATTGGTGGGAGAAACTGATTCATAATGAAAAATAGTGTTATAATGAGCCTCATTATGATACAGTTTTCTGACATATAATGTTTACATTTCGACATCGTCGAACATAAAAAATAAATTAACTAATTATTACCAGTGTGAAAGTCCCGGGAATTTTTGCTGTGGACGAAGCTATAGACATTTGACTCCAACGTGAAGTACCCTCTTCTACGGGCGTGAGACGTGGAAGGTGACAAAGGAGATTACATGGAAGGTTCAAACTTTCATCAATAAATGTTTGAGAACTATACTGGGAATATGGTTATCTCCAATGAAGAACTCTGGCAGAAAGGAGAGCAAACGGAGATGGTCTGGCCATACGCTCAGAAGAGGTCCACAGCACTTCCCAAAGAAGGCGCTCCACTGGACCCACAAGGAAAAAGGCGAAGGGGGAGACCAAGAACAACCTGGAGAAGAACTATTGAATCTGAGGTGAGAGCCGTGGGGAGGTCCTGGGGAATCATCAAGGGAACAGCAGCGAACTGGGTCAGATGGGAACTCTAGTGTGTGTCCTATGCTCTACATCGGAGTAACAGGGATTAAGTCATGTAAGTCAATAAGTTTATAAATGTATGGTGTCTATGAATGATTGAATGAATCAATAAATATGTGAATACAGCATTTTACAAGATAGCTTTAATTGAAGTGATAGAAGACATTTTTTCAGTGTTGCCTTGTTCTATTCTAGAAAGCTCTCCAGTCGGTCAACACAAATTGTGCCCAATTATAATTAGGCGGGGAAGCAAGCATTTACATACCCTAACCTGAATGAAACGAAATGTCATTACAAACTAACAGGCCTTTATATAGGAAACGGGGTACTTAATTGACTGCAAATAAGTTTGACGCGTTACACAAGTTCTTACAAACTTATGTAATCTAAACAATGTACATATATATTTGTGATTAAGTGTAATTCATAAGCATCGTATACTAATTAAGCCTACAAGAGTTTAGTGCTTTTCAGTCGGTCAACACGAATGTCAACATTCGTGTTGACCGACTGAAAAGCACTAAACTCTTGTTTACTAAGGCAACACTGAAAATATGGCTTCAAACACCACAATAATTAAGCCTAAGTAATAAAGATCTGAGGATGAACGCTTGACGTTCGAAACATGTCATCCAATTAGGTACCCCATTTTGTACATAAAAGCGTGTTTGTTTGTAATAATATTTCGTTTCTTTCAGGTTAGGATACGGTATATAAATACAGTACTTGTATCCCACCAAATGTAATTTGCCGCAATTTGTGTTGACCGACTGGAAGGCATTCTTTAATAAGATAGTCTAACATGCAATTTAGGATTCTTATCGTGACAATTTCAAATAACCTGAAAAATTGGTGACATGGAAAACAGGGTAATTTGAATAATATACAGTTTGTAAATCCCAAATTTGACTTAATGACAATTAGGTATAGGCCTAAGAAATGTCGCTGTACTCTACTCACCAAAACAACAGCATATCTCGATGACTTACCTGAAAACAAATGGATACATTCATATTAGTACAAAAGATTTAATGCACAATCCAATTAAATAGCTCCATATTTCTGTATCAAGCACTAAACCAAATGACATGTGTTGGTGTGGTTGTTTTATTTGAGGGGCTTAAACAGCACGTCATATAGGCGTGTATGCTTGGGTGTGTGTAGAATTTATCTGATTGTCTGTGTTATTGTGGTGTTTGTAGTAGTGTGTGCGTTTTTTAATATTAAGGTTAGGAATAGGAAGGAAGCGGACGTGGCTTTAAGTTAAGAACTATCCTGGTTTAAATACGGAAAACAACGAAAAACCCACTTTCAAAATGGCTGAGTTGGGAATCGAACCCATCACTTCTGAGTTTTACCTCACGTGGCTAAGTGTACCGTTCCAGTCCACAGGACAGATTCTTCTTGGTAGAGCCGGGATATGAACCCGGGCCTCCAGAAATTACATGGGAGATGAGTATTATTGACATGACCAGAATCATCATACAACAGATGTATGCCTTCATTAGGGTAGTCAGTTAATAATAATGTTATGAAGCAACAATGTAATGAAAATGAAGGGAAACAAACTGTAAAACTTTGGAAACCATTACCTCCCGACGTGTGAAAAACTCTCGCACCTTTCTATACTACACACATCAAAAAAAGTTTTGCATCACCTCGGTTCCAAGAGTTCCGGAACCGTTAAATACAAAGGGAATAGAGATCAACACAAACAACATTTCAGCTCGTTTTATTGCTCATGAGACCCACACATTGCATGTTGTACCATCATACAGCTAGACTTTCAGCATTTGTGGTCCAGATTGCAGTACACACCACTACCTCTAATACCCAGTAGCACGTCCTCTTGCATTGATGCATGCCTGTATTCGCCGTGGCATACTATCCACAAGTTCATCAAGACACTGTTGGTCCAAATTGTCCCACTCCTCAACGACAATTCGGCGTAAATCTCTCAGAGTGGTTGGTGGGTCAAGACGTCCATAAACAGCCCTTTTCAACATATCCCAGGCATGTTCGATAGGGTTCATGTCTGGCGAACATGCTGGCCACTGTAGTCGAGCGATGTCGTTATCTTGAAGGAACGCATTCACAAGATGTGCACGATGAGGTCGAGAATTGTCGTCCATGAAGACAAATGCCTCTCCAATATTCTGCCGATATGGTTGCACTATGGGTCGGAGGATGTCATTCAGGTATCGTAAAGCCGTTTCGGAGCCTTCCATGACCACCAGTGGCGTACGTCGGCCCCACATAATGCCACCCCAAAACATCAGGGAACCACCACCTTGCTGCACTCGCTGGACAGTGTGTCTAAGACGTTCAGCCTGACCAGGGTGCCTCCAAACACGTCTCCGACGATTGTCTGGTTGAAGGCATATGCGACACTCATCGGTGAAGAGAACGTGATGCCAATTCCGTGGGGTCCATTCAGCATGTTGTTGGGCCCATCTGTACCGCGCTGCATGGTGTCGGGGTTGCAAAGCTGGACCTCGCCATGGACGTCGGGAGTGAAGTTGCGCATCATGCAGCCTATTGCGCACAGTTTGAGTTGAAACACGACGTCCTGTGGCTGAACGAAACGCATTATTCAACATGGTGGCATTGCTGTCAGGGTTCCTCCGAGCGGCAATCCGTAAGTAGCGGTCATCCACTACAGTAGTAGCCCTTGGGCGGCCTGAGCCATGCCTGTCATCGACAGTTCCTTTATCTCTGTACCTCCTCCATGTCCGAACAACATCGCTTTGGTTCACTCTGAGACGCCTGGAAACTTCCCTTGTTGAGAGCCCTTCTTGACACAAAGTAACAATGCGGACGCGATCGAACTGCGGTATTGACCTTCTAGGCATGGTAGAACTACAGACAACATGAGCAGCGTACCTTCGTCCTGGTGGAATGACTGGAACTGATCGGCTGTCGTACCCCCTCCGTCTAATAGGCCCTGCTCATGCATGGTTGTTTACATCTTTGAGCAGTTTTAGTGACATCTATGAACAGTCAAAGGGACTGTATCTTGGATACAATATACACAGTCAACGTCTATATGCCGGAGATCTGGGAACCGAGGTGATGCAAAACTTTTTTTGATGTGTGTACTTGGACAATATGGTTTACTGACGAATAGCTTTCAAACTTTCAAATACAGTATCAGATTTAGTGTCAAAGCTGTCTGTTGAGAATGGAACATGGCCGTAATGTAACTTTGGCGTAACATTTTAACAACAGGCCCCATTTCAACGACTTTTAATAATATAAGCAAGTTATAGTTTTGGTACGATATGTAAGGCAATTCCATTTTTTTTGTGCATTCAAGCTTACCAAATAAACACATGACGTAATTTGGAAATTACCTGACTAATGTGGTCGTAAACCGAGGGCTGTTCACTGATCATTTTTAAAACTTTACCCAATATGATTCAAATTGTATATCATAACATGGCACATGCAGATGGTAACTACTGTGATTCATTGGTATTATGACGCCGGTCATCCCTTAAAGGGTACCGTACAAGATCGAAAATTCTTTGTTCATTTTATGCATTCTTTGAGTGCTTCATACCATGCACGAGGGTCCAACTGTTGTTTTGTTGTTGTTGTTGATGATTAATTAAGGGCTTTACGACATCGTGGTCATGTAGCCTCATGAACATGGGTGTATGTAGAATTTGTCTCAAAACAGCGAAGCCAGTACTAGTGTGTGTATTTGTAATTGAAATAGGATTCAGGTAGGAAGCGGGCTTGGCCTTAAATTAGGTACCATCCCAGCATTTGCCAGGAGCAGAAGTTGGGAAACCACAGAAAAACACTTCCAGGATGGCTGAGGTAGGATTCAAACCCGCCTCTTCTCAGTATTGCCTCACGAGTGTGAGTGTACCACGTTCAAGCTGCAATCACACCTGGAACTAAAAGATCAGGGAACAGCTAGGACAAATCGAGGAGCGGAGGCTAAAGACTGAGGAAAGTGTTGAAATTATAATACACCCTTCCCCTACCGCCACTCCCCCGTGTTTTAAATGCCCTGGATACGAGCGACTGTAAGGCTCTCTAAACGCTTGCCTTTAGAAAACTAAGAACTAGTTTAGAATATTTTTCACATTCTTCAGCTAACCCATGATGGTAAGAAGAACGGCATAGACGTCCACGCTTTGTGGGTAAAAGGTCATGCCAGCATTGAGCACAACGAGACAGTGGACCTCCGTGCAAACAATTTATTACGGACGAGCAATTTGAGGTTATTCCTTTACAATATTTCGATTTTCTTCCGTCGTTTCGTCGACGTGCTCATCAAGCCTTGACACAAGATTGGACCATGTATCAGAGGGATAAAGGCCGTTTTTATGCCACACATTAACCATCCATACCAAATATACCATAGTTTCAAGACATAGACAATTCATGAGCAGACTTCAACTCACCTCTATAATTTGTATGCGATTAGACCATGGATGTTATCCAACAAGCCATTTTACCCGAATTGGGGTTCTCATCCAACCGCGTTGTGATGCCGATCAAAATGAAATCGCTGGCCTTAACCATATTCTGCCTGCAGTAAATATGAAAAAGTAATTGCCACCTTGTACAAAAATCTTCAAGACTTACGACTACCCTTTCCCACCAACATACTTGTACATAGCCTACCTCAGAACCTGAACGGACGCTTACGCCTTGCTCTCGCAGAGTACTTAAAGACGTCTGACATCATCATTTGAGAGTGCACCAGTGTGTGTGTTATTATTATTTATTAGTGATCTCAGCCACATGTTATTCTTAACAGTGACAAATAATGAGTCCGTGTCAAACTTTCCGACGTTATTTCTCTTTATGTATTCTTCCTTGTAGCTCTTCCAGATTTTTACATAAGTTTCTTTGTTCTCCAATGTCCCTGTCTATTTCAGGTACTTGACTCCTCCACCATATTTGAATTTTGCTGGCTGCATGGCCAATCAATGTAAAGAAAGAACAAAAAGCTAAAAACTTTTCTATAGCAGTCAAACAATTTGCAGTATGTATGTGTGTATGTATGAGTGTATGTATGTGTGTATGTATGTGTGTATGTATGTGTGTATGTATGTGTGTATGTATGTGTGTATGTATGTATGTATGTATGTGTGTATGTATGTGTGTATAAGTGGTTCTTCTTCTTTCAGTGCCTATCCAGTTTGGATGTTGGCGATCATGATGGCCAATTTTGTCTTGTTGGTGGCAACGCGGAATAATTCAGTTGAAGACGTATTGAACCAGCATCTAATATTGTCGAACCAAGATATTCTTCTTCGTTCAGGACCTCTTTTGCTGTTGATCTATCCTTGGAGGATTTTTTGTACTACGTCATATCCATTTGTATTACGTATGTATTGAAAATTTAGACATTTCACTATCTTGATCAATTTTGGTGTTGTGTTCATTCTTCTCATTACTTCTACATTTTGTGTACAAGATATTCTTAGGATCCATCTATATAGCCACAATTCAAAGACGACCAGCCTCTTCTCCATGTTGCTATTTAAGGTCCATGTCTCTACACCATAATAAGAGAACAGAATATACATAACTGAGCAAAAGTCTGATTTCTGTTCTTAAATTTAAGTTATGGTTTTTGAAGACAGCACTCATTTTCTGAAGCACACTTCTTGCTTTCCCAATGCGGATCTTGATTTCTTGTGAAATATGCAAACTTTCATTTATTTTAGTTCCAAGGTATGCATATTTTTTGACCCTTTCTATAGTTCTAACATTAAGGTCTAATGACTAAATTTACTCCTGTGATATTTTCCTTGCTTATGACCATGCATTTTGTTCTTTTGGTGTTTATTTCAAGCCCATACTGACTCCTGACTCTTACACTTCTATCTGTTAATAATTGTAACGATTGAAAAGTGTCTGCAAATACAATAGTATCATCAGCATATCGAATGTTGTTTAATCTTATTCCATTTATCAAAATTTCTTCTTTTACTTCAATGAATTCTGAATATATAGGGTGTCAGAAAATAAGAGGTAGAAAATAAAATCACGCATGGGTCTGGGGAGCAATATGAGTTAAGATACATGTGGGCGCAAACCAACCGTTAAGCCCCTGTGAGCATTTGTAATTACGAGGGATATTGGCAACGTCGCACAATGAGCTGCATCGAGTGCGGCGTCTACACTCTTGTGTGTTTCGAGCTGAGCAGTTGACCTGTGGTTCTCGTACCTCTGTGGGCAAGGCGCTGTCGCCGTTCAGAGTGCTCCGATCTGTTACGGTAATGACAGCTTCTTTTAATGATGCAATTAGTTAGAAATGAAATAATTTGATAAGACACGAGCCACTTGAAAACCGATTTAATTAAAATTACTTCATAATAAGGGCAAAATGAATACAAGACAAAGTAGAATTTATCGCGGCGAGCGAATAAACAATGAATAAAGAGCTTATTTAATTATTAAAATTGAAAATGAGACCCAGAATTAACCAGGTTAATGTCGTGATTTATGCGCAATAAGATCTTTTATGCAAAGGAAAACAATTAAAAAACAAATCGTGGAAACGAAAGTTTTTCCCGGATTCGAACCCGAAGCAGATGGGTGGTTTGATTTTCTACCTCTTATTTTCCGACACCCTGTATATTATATAGTATAGGTGACAAGATACATCCATGTTATTCCAGTTTTCAACGGGGTTGGAGAAGGCGAGTGATTTTGTATAATGCCCGGATTTACCTCCTGGTGCAAATTCTATGTGAGGGGTTAATGAGACATGAAATGTAAGAATGTAAATGAGAGTTGGTAAGGACTTGGAAGAAAGCAGCCGTCGCCTATTAGGAGTCTTTGGATTTGAAATGGGAAAGAACGGAGAATCATATCAAGGGCAGATAACGGTGAGACATGAACCCATTCGTCACCTAGTCCCAATGGACCATTGTCCTAGCGCAGCGTTTTAGCGAGCGAGCTACGGTTTGTTTTCAAACAATTTTCAGTGAGAGGCTGATTCTATGAATGGTTGAGATATTTTAAATCGCTACCTTCTTTGTACAGGGCTGGCAATATTTGTGCAAAACACAACTTAATACTGTAGCTGAAAGTCTTCATTTCAGAGGCTGGTAAATGCATTGCTTTATCAGAAATAGTCACCAATGATCTGAACTGTCATATAACTATTTATTATAAGAAAACTAAATGAGTGAATATTATTTCACATAATGATTAAAAAAATGCATTTGAGATTATGGTAAAATATCTGGAAAATATTGTCGGAAGGATTTATCTTGAAATGAAATCTTTTAAAAGAAACATTAAGACGAAATCTCTTCCTCCAACTTCAATCTTCCTGGGAGAGATAGCCATTAGAGCAGTAAGGGAAGGAGGGAGGATCGTTAGTTAATATGGCAGGTCAGGGGGAGAACAATAATGTAATGAAATGAAGACAGAGAAGCGCGAAGAAACTCAGCGAGAGATAGCCCTCGCATTCATATTGACTTACTGCTGAATGGGAAACTCGTGTCTCGTTCTGAGGTGGAGGGTTGGGTAATAATAATAATATCATAACACATCCTAAATTTTGTTGGCATAAGATAATCCAGAGAGCCAGGAATTTATCCTGGATTTCGTCACTTATGATTTATTATTTACTAGCAACCCGACCCGGCTTAGCCCGGGAACAGTTATGAATGCATTACGTGATAAGCGCTTTTTTTTCAGTGACAATGAACAACGACCAATGTCCGTTTTACGTCTCGGCATGATGGGTTAAAATCACTCACTGGTCTATTAATTATATTATCATGAAGATGCATGTGCAACAAATTATTGTCAGACATAGTCTAATTTAAGAACGGCGAGATGCATGAAACACAAATCCCCCTTCCGTCCAATCTTAATTTGACTGTGAATTTTGCGGAACGAAAAGTTCACAGGCGAAATGAAGAAAAACCGAGTTGCACTTCCAGGGAAACTCCAAACACAACCACTCTTCTCTAAAGTTTTTAACTCAACACAACTCGACAGTTTGCTGATGGCTGTATCTGGGGCAACAGGTTCGCCTGCTAGCTAGGCTGTAACAGGGATGATAGACTTGCCCTTAGCTAGCTCGTAAACTGTCGCCTCAGTAGTTGAATGGACATGGTTGGAAGAAATTAAAACGTAAATACACTTATAGTGGGCGATGTATTGAAGATATACATATGCTCTCGCGGAATTTTTTGTAGAACTTTTCATGCTGAACAATTCTTACACTCACAGTACTTAGATATTTTTAACGGTTTGCCCAGCGTAAGCTTACAAAGCGCTCGGACGTCAGGGTTTTTTCGACTTTTCCACTGAAATCGTTACTGCTCGACTTCCTTTGAACATAAATACATTATTTTCTACAGAAATCATCCTCGAGAGATCCTTTACAGAATGGTGAAAACCGCATCAACTCCATCCAGTGGTTCTCAAGTTTACCCGTACCATCCAAGAATCGTGGACTTTGTTTTATACTAAGTAGAGATTTATCGTATGGCTTTTAGTGCCGGGAGTGTCCAAGGACAAGTTCGGCTCGCCTGAGTCTGTAGCTGCTTCCAGTGGACACCCTTAGGGTGAGCTACAAGTTACGTTCAATTTCAAGTAGTTCCAACTTTCACTACCGGATATCAATGATATCTAGTTTTGAACGTTGGAACTTTGATAGAGCGTTTCGATGAAATATAACCTAGCAATTTAGCTTCACACAAGTTTAGTATGTGGAAGGATCTACTTGCCATAAATCTATGACATGGGACCGCCGGCTTTACTTCCCCTCCGAAGGAAGGCATACTGAAGGATTTTAACGCTCTTAAAAAATCCGACGACCTCGGCCGGGTTTGAACACGCTATCTTGGGACAGCAGTTCAGTATGTCACCAACTACGCCACCGAAGCCGCGATTTCGTCACTAAGTAGCTGTGATGATCACCATTGTAGTTAGAAGCAGCGGAACAGCGAGGAGTTAGCTATGAATTGTTTGGGAATTGTTGCCGCATAGAACCTAAATTGACTGACTAAATTCATCCATAAATAAACATCAATTAAAAATTGTGCTCTCGTCTCTTTTTGCATTATCTAAGCTGATTAATACCATCAGTTTGTGTATTCCTCCTTGTAAACATCCACCACAGTAAAGGGCAAACGTCGGTTGACCAATTACTAGACCAACACGTGGTGTAGTGTCTAACGTTTTTGGCTGTCACCCCTGAGGTCGGTGTTTGATTTCCAGCTCTGCCAAGAAATTTAATTCTAGTCTGAGGGATAGGCACCCAGCCTCGAGAGTCAGGAATTACGAGTAAAACACGCCGGTTTGAATTCCACTTCAGCCACCTTAGAAGTGGATTTCCGTGGTTTCCATTTCTACTCCATGTGAATGTCCGGTTGGTTCCTATGTGGAGATCATGGTCACCTCCTTCTAATCCTAATGTCAATTACAAATACACACATTCAATGCCCAAGATCGCGGGTTCAAACCCGGCCGAAGTTGTCGGATTTTTAAGTGTGTTAAAAATCCCTTAGTATGCCTTCCTTCGGAGGGGAAGTAAAGCCATCCGGCCCATGTCATAGATTTATGGCATGTAAAAGAACCTTCCACTAACTACAATAATTATGTGAAGCTAAATTTTTGGGTTCGATTTGATTATCGCTCAATTATTTCCAACGTTTGCCTTAGGTGCCAGTTGCGGTGGCATCAAGTAGCCAAGTCGTTGACGGTATCATTTGGTAGCAAAAGTTGGAACTTCTTGAAATTGATCATCTGAAGTCCTTACCTGAATTACATATAACCCACACTAATACAGCCATCACAATTAACACCGGTTATTAGACAAATTCTACACACACCCAAAGTACACGAGGCTACATGTCCGCGTTGTCACAGCCCCTAAACTGAGGAACCAACCTGTCAGCAATCACACACACTACTGCGGGAATCACAAATTAACAGGTTATCAGACTAGTCCACACACAGCCAAATTCTTGGGGATAAATCACACCGTTGTCAGAAGCCCCTAAATGATTCAATAACAACAACAACAACGATTAATTAACATATCCACGGCTCGTAGTGATAGATTTAGTGAACTACATACGATAAAGGGTGTGGTCTAACGCTTGGTGTCCATGTATTGTTTGAACGAAATCTTACAAGTATCGTCTGTGTTATAAACATGTGCTGTAACTATGTGGAACAACCATTAATAACTGAAATTGGTTTGTATTAAACATAAATGATATTTTTTTCAGTTAGGCAGAATCATAACCTAGGTATATCTGCAATAACAATATTATTCGAGACCATCCCGTCACAAATGAGTAGCCTACGGGAGCAATCAAAGTACAATTCTCCCTCTGTAATCCGGCATCTCAGCTCTCCGGCACTCCCAGTAATCCGACGTTTTGTATTCCAGTGCGAGCTCAGCACCTGATTTGATAATGCGTCCCCAATACTGTACAATGTTTCCCACGCAGCGACAAGACTAGTGTCTCAGTAAACAATGCATTGGCGCCAATAGCGATGATTCACGCACGCCCCCCTCAGGTGCTTAGTGTAGGACAGTTGTACTGTAGTAGTGTTGAGTTAAAGATGGCATCCGTGCAGAAAAAAACGTAAACATAAAACTCTATCTTTGTTAGATAAACGTGAAATCCTAAAGCGGCTTGAAAAGGGCGAAACATTAACTAGTGTTGCTAACGAATACGGTGTTGGTCGAAGTTCATGACATAAGAAAAAACTGATAAAATAAAGTCGTTTTTTAAGACGAATGAAAATTTAAAAAGTAACCTACAGACATTGAAAACTGGTGAAAATCCTGAAGTTAACGATAGCCTCTATGATTGGTTTTTACAAGAACGTGGTAGGCATAGCCTACACCAATTTCTGGTGAAATCCTTAAAGGAAAGGCTAGGGAATTTTACCGAAAAATTACAAAAAATGATGATTTCCAAGTCAGCGAGGGATGGTTGCAGAAATTCAAACAACGTTATGGAATTAGACAGCTAAGTACTGAACCCATGTACCATAGGCTCCAAGAGGGGTCGAATCCATGTATTTTGTGAAAGGAATGAAAGAATCATACAGTCTCTAAGGGAACGGAGAGAGATTTCAAGCCAGGATTCTAGCCTAACATTGTGCAAGCGCTGGGACCAGGTGTTCAGGAAATGAGCTCATGCCTCTTGACATTTATAAGGAGCCAGTCATGGATATTAATAGAACTAGTGGAAAGTTTGGACTGTAAGACGAAGAAGCTCGACTCGGAAATTGTTCTTACGTTGCAGGAAAACGGCAACCTCGCTGCTGAGTCAGAGCAAGAATAATTAAATTTAACCCGTTTACGAGTATAAAAGTAAGTAAACAAATACAGTACAGTGAATCATTTCGGATTAAAGATTTTTGTGTAAAGAAAAACCCTTTAATAATTGCACCAGAGGAAAGTGCAAATGCAGCAGACGTCATCGGGAATTCACCGGGACCCAAGGAGTGGGAGAATTAAAAATTAACAGCAACACCCACACAGTTGAAGACTAAAAATTAATTAATATCTCGGAAATGCACGATCGATTTCCATGCACTGGAAGATCATTTTACGTTTGGAAGACGAGCTTTCTGGAGATATAATTTTTATAATTGTGCGACAATTAGTTCAAAAGTTGGTCACGAAAAGGACTAGGATTTTATCTTTTTTTGACTAAAAGGTATAAAACTCCTGGCCTCACCAAGCCAATCATGCAGTATTCAAGAGCCCGTGAGGGGGACGTTACGCTGTACCAGACACCGAATGCAGTCTACAAGCACACCGTGAGCGGAGGTGCTGCATCACATCGTACATGCAGTTTCAAACGGCCTGAGGGCACGTTACTGTGATATATCAGACATCGAAGGCAGTTTACCAGTACTCCTTGAGGGAGAAACGCCGTATTACACCGCAGAATTAATATCCGATAGCCACGGGCGTCGCAGTATTAATAACTTGCGTGCCTCCATAAGGAGTTGCAAAGAAGAAATATTAAAGTATCGCCGTGTTGAAAAATTAGGAAAATCCTAGTTACAGGATTTAGGTCCGACAGTACAAAGTTTACCGTAAAAGTTCCTAAAATACAGTCAATGCAGGCTGCAAACTTAGGATTCAGGCGATTGGTCTTTCAGTAAACGACCAAAAGTATCATAACGTACGGAAGTACCGGAACAGCGAGATAAACAGTTTATAAATTTTAAAGAACCCGAACAGGGAAAAACAGAGTAAGGTTCGCAACGTATTCCAGAAAATTAGAAGTGCGAGAACCGAATAAACAAAGAAGAACGGAAACTATAGACATTGTCTCAAGAAAGCAGACGAACTATTCTAAAGCACTAAGACTCGAGAAGTATTAGTGGCTAAAAAATCCATAGGTCACCGATAGGTTATCGAGGGGACCTCGATCAGAACAGAATTTCGCTAGGATAGATAAACCAGATCTAAAAGGGGAGCCGTTCAAGCTAGAGAAATAGCCGATCATCAGGAACAGGATTCGAAGAATTGTTATTCCAGGGAAAAAGTAGATGATTCGAGACTTTCGTATTCTGCAGGATAGGAAGCCGACATTGAATAAATTTCACCCTTGGAGACGGGAGATTAAGAGGTCACGTGTGATAGGCTAGAAAAAAAGACGGCCTAGTGATCAAAAGTTGTGAAGTGTAAATATATCCAGATCGTGTGTTAAAAGTAATATATTTTTTAGTGTTTTATTGTGTGTTCTGAACGGATACACCAGTGTATTAAAAATGTTGTCAGTGTTAAATGTATTGAATATGTGTCAAGAAATGTTTGTACATGAGATGAATTTATACAATATGGAGTAAGTCAAGAAGGTGGGCCAAAATGACACATCGAACGAGAATAAAGGTCAGAAAACGGCCTTAGACATGTGAGTAAAGATTTTCATTATGTTTTGGTGTCGGGGAAATTTTTGTGTACAATTCCACCGGAGTTTTGAGTAAAAGGGATGTTTTTAAATAAATAATAACTAAATAAGAACGCGATCTGAACAAAAATATAGTTTGAGAAATAATAAATAATTATGTGAAAGAATAAATCCTGTAGAGGAAATGCATGGAATAAAATGTCAGTGAATTTGACGAATGTTATAAAAGCAAGCGTAATAATAATGATTATAACAAAGATATTTAAATAAAGGTAAATTTGAATTATATGAGAGAAAAAGCTTTTGAGCTTTTGTAAGGAATGAAGACATGATGTGAATAATAATACTAATAACAAGGTAAATAAATCTAAATAAAGATTAAATTGAATGATATAAAAATATAGAGCGTTGGAGCCTTAACAAATGTATAAGACATGATGTGAATGCATGTTCATAAAAATGGAGCGATTTATTGTCAACGGAAAAGATAAATATAAAAATAGAGATATGTATCAATTGTTACTATGAAATTTATCAGTTCTTTGGAAGACATTCGGCCGTAAAGTAATGTGTAGCGCAATGGAACGCAATTAAATAAAAAGTCACGCTAGGAATGCGTAGAATTTAAATGTACTTGGTAAATTACTTATGAGGGGTAGTTGATCGTATTGAATTGAGATATGTTGTAAGTCCTCTAATTGTGACGTAGATCACGAGGCCATGTGTGTGTTATTATATAAAAGGGAGCAAATGTATGGTATTATTGAGCGTATGTCATGTAGGCCACGGCCGACTTTAAATCGCGTCTTGTATAAGTCCTCCAATGTGGAAATGGTTCCCGAGGCATGTTAAGAGATTCGAACCTAGAATCCTCTTGTTGTTAAAGCCCCTTATTATTCGTCGTAGAATGTGTATTACTCTTCCCAATCAACGAGGACCCTTCATAATTAATAAATGCCAAGGTTACGAGAGTGGTTTATGAGCCAAAGAATATTGTTGAAAGTGAAAAGAGAAGTTAAAATGCCAGGTCTCTCCATAGAACTGAAAATAAAATGAAGGTTTGTTTTAAAAGCATTGAAGAGAGCTCCAACCGTAGGCTATACAGGGAGCCGCTCTCCCTGTCATAAATCACGCTCGAGTATATTGGCCTGACCCTCATAGTACGAGGGTGGGTAAAGACCGTCTTGTAAGAAGTGCTAAATACACCGTGAGTGTTTAAAGTTGTTAATGACCCGGGCGTTGAACCGAGGTCCTTTTAGATTGATATTATCGCTGCCAGTTCAGATCGTAGTTTTCTTATGTGATAATGGTCTTATAAGACAAATGAGTTAAATAGAAATCCCTATTGTAATATTGTATGGAAATAAGGAATCCACGAGTTTTGTGAAGATAACTAGATTTCGGGAGTAATCATAGTTTTTGACTTTGTCAAGTAATCTTTATGACTCTGGAGTACACAAGTAGTTTCCCGATCACCGTAGTGAATTTGCAAAACTTGAGAGAGGTGGTAAATGCGGAGAACATGTGAAATGCCCAAATATTGAAGTAGATAATTAACATGTAATTTTAAATGTAATTATATATTGTTTTGATGATAAGAAAAGATAAAAATAGTTCTTGAGGTGTACAAAAGTATGACACCATTATTATGGGAATGTATCGAGCCAAAGGAGCTCGTAGTTATATGGAACTTTAAGATAGGTACTTTATGGAAGTGAAAATAATCATGAATTGTTGGTTTTAAAGAAAACCATGTGTTTAAAGAGAATATTTGTTTTATTCTTATGCTATTCCTTGTTCACTTTGAACAAGTAGAAAGATATTGGTCAGTAGTTTATTTGTTTTATTGTTTGTAGCGCCATAATTTTGATAAATTAAATGTGTTAAAATAGGAGTTGATTTTGTTGTTATTTTTGCAAGTGTATCCTCTATTTAATCCAAAATGTGTAAGTCACAGAGTGGGAGAACTTACCGCAGCCCCGAAAATCCCGAATTGAGCAATGCTGGCATACTGTGATTTGCATATTTCTTGCTGAAAGGGCACAGGGGGGTGAATAGAAGTACTGTGCTTGGATTAATAGTTAGAGGAACACTAAAGACGGTCGATTCATGTAAAAGTAAAGTAATGATAGGAGTAGCTACAACGTATAATGTTAACTGACCGCATGGGTCCCTGGAAACTCACACCGAGCAGCCCTGGATTAAACAATCCCCTACCAGACATTTCATGGCGCCCAGTACGCAGTTCTGACTTTTCCTAGGGAAAACCCGAGTTTTCTCGAAAAATGAAAATTTTCATTTTCTTTTGGAAAAAATGGTTTTTCGAAATTTTGAATTTTAAATACTTCCATAAAGGTCTTTGAGTTTGAAGAAGAATATCAAAAGGGTACGGTGTAGTAAAAACCCGTACCAAAGTAAATTTTTAAAAAAATTGGGACACAAAGGTTCAGATTACCATCTCTCATACATGTTCTAGCGATGTGGCATGAGTAGCCCACTATATTCTAATAATATGGCATTGAGTGAAGAGATGCAACGGCTCTTGGAGGCCATAAACAATAAATTGGGAACGATAGACAATACATTGGGCCTCCAAAAATATGAAAATAAAAAGGAGTTCGAATCCATAAATGAGAGTTTGAATCAGTTGGATAGCCAACAGAGTGAAAATAAAAGGGATTTAGAATCCATCAATGAGAGTTTGAATAAGTTGGACAGCCAACAGGAGGAAAATAACCAAAAGTTAGGATCCATGAATCAAAGTTTAGAGTCACTAAAACAAATAGTGATAACATGGGAACTAAATTAGAAACTATCGAGGCCGACGGTATAAAAATGAATAAGGAACTGAAGGCTGAGATAGAAAAGATGAAAACAGAAAATGAGGATAACATTAAACAACAGTTGGAAGTGATAAAAAATAAGACGTTAGAGTCTATGAAAGCCGACAGTAAAGCAAACAATGGAGCACTGAAGGCTGAAATAGAAGGGACAATAGATAACAAATTTCAAGGTTTTGACACTGAGTTTGGGAAGAAATTAAATGAGTTAAAAGAGGAAAATAAAGGATTTCATTCAGGATTGCAAGTCCAAATAAATACTTTGAACGAATGTATGGGAAGGTCCCAAATTAAGTGTCAAGAAAATTTTGAAAATTTGGAAACTAAATTAAATAGCATGGAAAAAGCATGTAAAGAAAATGTAGAGGCATGTGAAAAGAAACTTGTAACCCAGATCCAAGGGGTGTACAACGAATTAAAAACTCAGATAGAATCTAACAGTGATATCTGTAAAAAATCCCGGGATGAGATAAAAGAAAGTGTGAATGAGCTAGGAACTCGATTTGGAAAGGTTGAGGAGAAAGTAGGGATCCTCGAGAATAAAATCGGTGTAGTTCAGACCGAAGTAACTCAGATGAAAAATCAAAATCAAAAGGATGCGCGGGACATGAAAGGTCAATTTGAGCTGTTTACCGGGCAGGTAGATGATAACTTAAAGAAGTACGAGGTTGGAATAAATCAAAGATTAGGTCTATATGAGGAGCATCTCCAGAATGAAAGAAAACAACGAGAGAAAGAAAATAAGGAAAATACCCATAAGATAGATGAAATAAGTCAGGGTATTAATGATGTTCAGGGAACCATGGGAACATTAAAGATCCAAGTAGGAAAAACCAGTACCGAAGTAAATCAGGTCAAAAATGAATTGACGATAGTGTCTAAGAGTCAAGGGAAAACTGAGGAAAAGCTTGAAGGAATTAAAGTAGATATGGTCAAAGGACAAAGAGAGATGGAGAAGAAAATAAAAGAAATACGAGAAGACCTAGATACCAGAGGTGACGTGAAACCAGAAATTATAACAGAACAGGTCATGGTCATCAAGAAAGAGGTAGAAGAACACCTAAATGAAATCAAGGATAGCTTCAGGGAAGAGAAATTCCAACTCAAAAAGGTAGAGGAAGATAGTAAAAGGAATCAAGAAAGAATTCAAAATGAATTAAGATCACGGTTGGAAAGGACTGAACACAAAAATAGTCAAATGGAAATCCAACTCATGGCAAATGAAGAAAGTGCCCGAAGGGAAAGGAAATTAGACTTTGAAAGTCAGGATGAGTTTCCAAAGACAGGATGGACAGATCCTCGTGAACAAGGCACAGATACAGATAGGGACTTAGGAGGGGAGAGCCCTTATAAGAACCCAGGATATCCGATGGCGATGTCAACCCCATAAATGAACCAGACAAATGGTCAGATAATAAACATTATTAAGTCGAATGAGGACAGACCGGTAAAGTTTACGGGTAATAACATGTCAATTACTCCAAAATACTGGCTAAAGGAAGTCGCAGAGTACTTAAACGAAATGAAGGTTCCTCAGGATCGGAGACTGAGAGCTATTGAGAAGTTGTTGGCAGGTGATTGTCTCACCTGGTTCAGAAGCTTCAGGTACACCTTTGATACGGTGGAAGGCTTTAGAGAAGCCTTTTTAAATCGATATTGGGCAGCAGACGTCCAGGAAAATTTGAGGTTAGATCTGTACTCTAGGAAGTACAGCACAAATGCACCAACTAAGTACTCGGAATTTTTTACCGCTCAGCTGTGTAAATTCCGCGAACTTGACATTGCTCCAGCTGAAAACGACTTGTGTGCCGCCATTGCAAGACAACTTCCATATGAGATTCAGAGGCTGTTAATCTCATCCAAAGCCAGAAGTGCTGTGGAAGTGGAGAGTGTATTACGTCAATTAGACATGACGACGTCACACGTAACTCCTAGGCATCAAAGTCAGACTGAACAGGTACACATGGCCAGCAGTCAGGAAACCAGAGAAAAACCATCGACCAGGAATCAGTCCACCAGCACTGATAATCAAGGACTAGGTCGAGAGTATGGGCACCAAGAGCCTAGAGGAATACAGCCATACTACAGAGGAGGATATCGAGGAAGAAATCCTAGGAATACGGGTTATAGGCAACAAGAGAGCCGACCCTATAACAATAACCATCAGAGGCAAGAAAACAGAAAGAAATGGGAGAATTATCCCAGAAGGAACGTAAGGCCAGAGGATAGGGATGATGAATATCGGGCCGAAATAGAGGAAAGATATCAGGAAAGTCTTCGTTATATGAACGAACGACCAGACGAACCTGAAAGGTAAAAAGTCCGTTGGAGTGAGGCAATAAAAAACCGGAAATCACCCGACCGACTAGATGGAGCTCAAAGCTTGGAACTACAAGCTCAAATAAAGAATGAGGGGAAAGGAAGCCCTCAGGATAAAAAACTCCAAATTTAAATCGTCAAAAGTGGAAACATACCAGGAGCTGGGAGGAGGTAGAAATTGTGAATTGGATAGCAAGACCAGATGAGCTAATTAATGAGGAGGTGGAAGGAATCCCACCTATCAAAAGAGAATTACCCATAATTATGCTAAGGATAGAAGGATTACTGGTCAGGGCATTGATTGATACCGGATCAACAATAAGTTTAATTACGCAAACCCTTCTGAATGAATTGGAAACAAGAGGCCGCGTATTAAAAATCCCCACATCAAGTGTAAAGATTAAGGGAATTATCCCTGAAAAATCTTTAACATGCAAATTTCAGGTATACATTGATCTAATCATGGGTAACGCTGAAATTTCGCAATGCTTTTTGCTGGTAAATCAATTACCGTATAATGTCATATTAGGTATTGATTTTATCCGTGAGAACAAGGTCATCATAGACCTAGCGCAAAACTGCATTAGAATTCAAAGAGAAGATGTGGATGAACAAAACATTAACCTACAGGAACAGGAGGCGAAAATAGGAGAACAGGTATGGCACGTGGAAGAAGTAACGGAAGAAGGTTGTAAGGACATAGAAAAGATATTTGAAGTCCTCAACATAGAACTCGAAGATAATTTGGAAACTGAGTTCGAGACCAACCTGTCAGGAAAAGTAGAGGAGGCTAAAGTTAACCTCGAAAACAAGGAACAATTAAAGGAATTATTATTAAATTTAGGGACGTATTTGATTCCAAGCCAGGGAAGATTGAAAATTTTAAATACGCGTTCCAAGTCAATGATTGGGCACCGTTCAGACAAAAACCATACCCGGTTGCGGAAAAACATTACCCACAAACTAAGAAAACACTGCAGGAGATGATGAATGCAGGTGTTATAGAAAAGATGGCGACACCATATGTTAGTCCATTAGTGATTGTGAGTAAACCGGATGGCTCAGTAAGGGTGTGTCTAGATACCAGAAATTTAAATGCAAAAATCATACCAGAAAATTATTCGGCACCACCCATAAAAGAAATACTGAGGAAGTTCAAAGGCAAGAAGATTTTCACAAATATTGACATGACTTCTTCGTATCATCATCTCGAACTGGAAGAGAAAACCAGCTTGTTGACTGGATTTCAGTTCGACCAACAAACCTATTGTTTTAGGAGATGTCCGTTTGGATTGAAGACCGCGGGATCTGCCTTAATAAGAGCGCTTGATCGAAACTTGTCAGAGGAAGTGAAAGATTGCACTATCCGTTATGTGGATGAAATTTTGCTTACCTCGGAGAATATTGAGGAACATTTAGAAAAGTTGAAGAAATTATTGGAAGACTTAAGAAGGACAAATTTTAAAATCAATTTAAAGAAGTCAAATTTTTGTCAAAGGCAAGTAACATTTTTAGGGCATGTGATTGATAAGGATGGTGTTAAACCAAATCCATGCAAATTAGAATCGATAAGGGATTCTCCAAGGCCTTTGAAGGTGAAGAACGTTCGCCAGTTTTTGGGATTGATTGGTTTCTTCTCAGGACATTGTCCATCATACACAAAAACTGTTGCACCACTACAGGACCTTCTGAAGAAGGGCGGCAAGTGGAAATGGACGGAGGAAACAGAAAAAGCATTCGTGGAGGCCAAGGAAATGCTCTTAATCTATGTGAAGTTAGGATATCCTGATTTTAATCAGCGATTTATAATTCAAACAGATGCATCCCAGATTGGAATAGGGGCAATGCTATATCAGGAAAACCCGAATAACCCTGATAAGAAAAATTATCTAGCTTTCACAAGTCAGAGACTGAAACCACACGAGAAAAATTATACGATCAGCGAAATCGAGCTGTTAGCGATATTGCACGCGCTGCAATATTGGCGAAAAATCGTATATGGGTTTCAGGTCATTCTAAGGACGGATCATAAAGCCTTAACCTTTTTGATGAAGACTGATTTATCCAGTCAAAGGTTGATGCGTTGGGCTTCATATATTCAACAGTTTGATGTAAAGATAGAATACTGCCCAGGAAAAGAAAATATAGTTCCAGACTATTTAAGTAGACAGCCAGAGTCCACAGAAGAGGAAGTAATGGCTATTGATTTGGAAGACAGGGATCAGCGTACTCTAAATGAGTTAAGGAGCATTAGTCAACGGCAACGTGAGGATTCATGGATGAACATGCTCATATCTTTCCTTGAAGGAAGTTTGATAAGGGGAACACCAGCGTACACGGAAGCTAATAATATAGCTCAAGATTACACATTTTATAATGGATTATTATATAAGTTTGTGGACTCTGACCATACACGATTAAGGATTGTTGTACCTGCAATTTTGCAGAGGAAAATAGTATGGTTAGCCCATAGATCGTTCGGACATATGGGAGTCGACAAAACAGTCTCGATGCTGAAAGAAGCATTTGTATGGCCGAGACTGAGAGAAACTGTAAGGGACACGCTAAAGACATGTGATCTATGTCAAAGGATCAAACCAAATGCATTTCTGATGAGACAAAAGCCTATACCACTGTTGCCCGAAAGGCCAGGTCAAATCATATCTATTGATAACTTCGGACCTTTGCCGAAGGCAAGAAGAGGAAATCGACACATAATGGTGGCTATGGATGTCTTCACTAAAATGGTTGTCCTTGCTCCCACACAGAAGACTAGTACCAAACAGGTGTTAAAACGACTCAAAGAAAAAGTGATACCGATTCTGGGAAAACCTGAGAATTTGTTGTCGGATCACGGTAGTTGTTTCACCAGTGTAGAGTTCAGACAAGAATTAGAAAGACTTGGGATACGTCAGATTTTGTCAAGTATTCGCCATCCTGAGGCAAATCCTGTAGAAAGAGTGATGAGGGAGACGGCCAAGTATTGTAGAATATACTGTGCCGAAGAAAATTGGAAGTGGATAGATATCTTGGATATTATCGAATTTTGTATAAACAACACAATCCATGAATCTACGGGAGAGATACCAATAACGTTACATCGGAATGAGCAACCAGACAGACCTTGGAGTCTGGTAATTCCTAGGCCAGCAGACGCTCAGCCTGGAAGAGATGTACGTATAAGAAGAGCCTTTGAGCATCTAAAAGCTCAAGCCGACAGGAGACAAAGAAGAAATAGGCACAAGAGGTATCAACGGCCACTATTAGCAGGGGAAATGGTGTTAGTAAAAAGACCAGCCATTTCGGATCCAGGGAACCGCGTGTACAAAAAGTTCCAGAAAATGTACCACGGACCGTATCAAATAATAAGGGATTTGAGAAATAATGCCTATAGAATTCGGCACTGTGAAACGAATCACGAAGTGACCATGAATTCAGCAAATTTGAAAGTGTATTACCCTCCCGAAGACTTCGATGAAGCCAATGAACAAGCCCTGGTTATGGAACAATTTAGAGATGAGGAATCCACTTTTGATAGAAACGAGAATGAGATAGAAAAAGGAAACCTAGCTCAAACATTCGAGTGCGAATGCGAATTGGAGAAATTATATTGGGAAATAAAAGAAATAATTGATTTTATTGAAGAAGAAAATTTCAATTTGAGAAAGGAGAATGATGAAATAAAGGAACGGGTAGGGATAGACCACACCCGTAAAGAAGAATGAGGTTCTGGAAACCTGAAGTCCAGACAAATAAAAAGGGGAAAGAAAGGGTAGGGACAGAGCGTACCCAACCGACACAATTACCGGATATGACTTAAAAAGATGAAAGAAATCAAATTATCGTGGGATTTTTAAGGAATAAAAATCAGAAGGTACGGATAACCATATGAGGACTTCGACAGTTAAAAAGAAAAATAATATTTTTTTGGATAATTGAAATAAATTTCCTCAAAATTTGTCGAAAATTTATTTACCTAAAAGGGGAGAGATGAACCCATGTACCATAGGCTCCAAGAGGGGTCGAATCCATGTATTTTGTGAAAGGAATGAAAGAATCATACAGTCTCTAAGGGAACGGAGAGAGATTTCAAGCCAGGATTCTAGCCTAACATTGTGCAAGCGCTGGGACCAGGTGTTCAGGAAATGAGCTCATGCCTCTTGACATTTATAAGGAGCCAGTCATGGATATTAATAGAACTAGTGGAAAGTTTGGACTGTAAGACGAAGAAGCTCGACTCGGAAATTGCTCTTACGTTGCAGGAAAACGGCAACCTCGCTGCTGAGTCAGAGCAAGAATAATTAAATTTAACCCGTTTACGAGTATAAAAATAAGTAAACAAATACAGTACAGTGAATCATTTCGGATTAAAGATTTTTGTGTAAAGAAAACCCCTTTAATAATTGCACCAGAGGAAAGTGCAAATGCAGCAGACGTCATCGGGAATTCACCGGGACCCAAGGAGTGGGAGAATTAAAAATTAACAGCAACACCCACACAGTTGAAGACTAAAAATTAATTAATATCTCGGAAATGCACGATCGATTTCCATGCACTGGAAGATCATTTTACGTTTGGAAGACGAGCTTTCTGGAGATATAATTTTTATAATTGTGCGACAATTAGTTCAAAAGTTGGTCACGAAAAGGACTAGGATTTTATCTTTTTTTGACTAAAAGGTATAAAACTCCTGGCCTCACCAAGCCAATCATGCAGTATTCAAGAGCCCGTGAGGGGGACGTTACGCTGTACCAGACACCGAATGCAGTCTACAAGCACACCGTGAGCGGAGGTGCTGCATCACATCGTACATGCAGTTTCAAACGGCCTGAGGGCACGTTACTGTGATATATCAGACATTGAAGGCAGTTTACCAGTACTCCTTGAGGGAGAAACGCCGTATTACACCGCAGAATTAATATCCGATAGCCACGGGCGTCGCAGTATTAATAACTTGCGTGCCTCCATAAGGAGTTGCAAAGAAGAAATATTAAAGTATCGCCGTGTTGAAAAATTAGGAAAATCCTAGTTACAGGATTTAGGTCCGACAGTACAAAGTTTACCGCAAAAGTTCCTAAAATACAGTCAATGCAGGCTGCGAACTTAGGATTCAGGCGATAGGTCTTTCAGTAAACGACCAAAAGTATCATAACGTACGGAAGTACCGGAACAGCGAGATAAACAGTTTATAAATTTTAAAGAACCCGAACTGGGAAAAACAGAGTAAGGTTCGCAACGTATTCCAGAAAATTAGAAGTGCGAGAACCGAATAAACAAAGAAGAACGGAAACTATAGACATTGTCTCAAGAAAGCAGACGAACTATTCTAAAGCACTAAGACTCGAGAAGTATTAGTGGCTAAAAAATCCATAGGTCACCGATAGGTTATCGAGGGGACCTCGATCAGAACAGACTTTCGCTAGGATCGATAAACCAGATCTAAAAGGGGAGCCGTTCAAGCTAGAGAAATAGCCGATCATCAGGAACAGGATTCGAAGAATTGTTATTCCAGGGAAAAAGTAGATGATTCGAGACTTTCGTATTCTGCAGGATAGGAAGCCGACATTGAATAAATTTCACCCTTGGAGACGGGAGATTAAGAGGTCACGTGTGATAGGCTAGAAAAAAAGACGGCCTAGTGATCAAAAGTTGTGAAGTGTAAATATATCCAGATCGTGTGTTAAAAGTAATATATTTTTTAGTGTTTTATTGTGTGTTCTGAACGGATACACCAGTGTATTAAAAATGTTGTCAGTGTTAAATGTATTGAATATGTGTCAAGAAATGTTTGTACATGAGATGAATTTATACAATATGGAGTAAGTCAAGAAGGTGGGCCAAAATGACACATCGAACGAGAATAAAGGTCAGAAAACGGCCTAAGACATGTGAGTAAAGATTTTCATTATGTTTTGGTGTCGGGGAAATTTTTTTGTACAATTCCACCGGAGTTTTGAGTAAAAGGGATGTTTTTAAATAAATAATAACTAAATAAGAACGCGATCTGAACAAAAATATAGTTTGAGAAATAATAAATAATTATGTGAAAGAATAAATCCTGTAGAGGAAATGCATGGAATAAAATGTCAGTGAATTTGACGAATGTTATAAAAGCAAGCGTAATAATAATGATTATAACAAAGATATTTAAATAAAGGTAAATTTGAATTATATGAAAGAAATAGCTTTTGAGCTTTTGTAAGGAATGAAGACATGATGTGAATAATAATACTAATAACAAGGTAAATAAATCTAAATAAAGATTAAATTGAATGATATAAAAATATAGAGCGTTGGAGCCTTAACAAATGTATAAGACATGATGTGAATGCATGTTCATAAAAATGGAGCGATTTATTGTCAACGGAAAAGATAAATATAAAAATAGAGATATGTATCAATTGTTACTATGAAATTTATCAGTTCTTTGGAAGACATTCGGCCGTAAAGTAATGTGTAGCGCAATGGAACGCAATTAAATAAAAAGTCACGCTAGGAATGCGTAGAATTTAAATGTACTTGGTAAATTACTTATGAGGGGTAGTTGATCGTATTGAATTGAGATATGTTTTAAGTCCTCTAATTGTGACGTAGATCACGAGGCCATGTGTGTGTTATTATATAAAAGGGAGCAAATGTATGGTATTATTGAGCGTATGTCATGTAGGCCACGGCCGACTTTAAATCGCGTCTTGTATAAGTCCCCCAATGTGGAAATGGTTCCCGAGGCATGTTAAGAGATTCGAACCTAGAATCCTCTTGTTGTTAAAGCCCCTTATTATTCGTCGTAGAATGTGTATTACTCTTCCCAATCAACGAGGACCCTTCATAATTAATAAATGCCAAGGTTACGAGAGTGGTTTATGAGCCAAAGAATATTGTTGAAAGTGAAAAGAGAAGTTAAAATGCCAGGTCTCTCCATAGAACTGAAAATAAAATGAAGGTTTGTTTTAAAAGCATTGAAGAGAGCTCCAACCGTAGGCTATACAGGGAGCCGCTCTCCCTGTCATAAATCACGCTCGAGTATAATGGCCTGACCCTCATAGTACTAGGGTGGGTAAAGACCGTCTTGTAAGAAGTGCTAAATACACCGTGAGTGTTTAAAGTTGTTAATGACCCGGGCGTTGAACCGAGGTCCTTGTAGATTGATATTGTCGCTTGCCAGTTCAGATCGTAGTTTTCTTATGTGATAATGGTCTTATAAGACAAATGAGTTAAATAGAAATCCCTATTGTAATATTGTATGGAAATAAGGAATCCATGCGTTTTGTGAAGATAACTAGATTTCGGGAGTAATCATAGTTTTTGACTTTGTCAAGTAATCTTTATGACTCTGGAGTACACAAGTAGTTTCCCGATCACCGTAGTGAATTTGCAAAACTTGAGAGAGGTGGTAAATGCGGAGAACATGTTAAATGCCCAAATATTGAAGTAGATAATTAACATGTAATTTTAAATGTAATTATATATTGTTTTGATGATAAGAAAAGATAAAAATAGTTCTTGAGGTGTACAAAAGTATGACACCATTATTATGGGAATGTATCGAGCCAAAGGAGCTCGTAGTTATATGGAACTTTAAGATAGGTACTTGATGGAAGTGAAAATATTCATGAATTGTTGGTTTTAAAGAAAACCATGTGTTTAAAGAGAATATTTGTTTTATTCTTATGCTATTCCTTGTTCACTTTGAACAAGTAGAAAGATATTGATCAGTAGTTTATTTGTTTTATTGTTTGTAGCGCCATAATTTTGATAAATTAAATGTGTTAAAATAGGAGTTGATTTTGTTGTTATTTTTGCAAGTGTATCCTCTATTTAATCCAAAATGTGTAAGTCACAGAGTGGGAGAACTTACCGCAGCCCCGAAAATCCCGAATTGAGCAATGCTGGCATACTGTGATTTGCATATTTCTTGCTGAAAGGGCACAGTACAACGGGTGAGAAACTTTCATGTGACGAAAGCGCTGTTGAAGGTTCGAACTGGTTATCCAAGAAATGGATTTAACTCCTGACCAAGTTTACAATGTGGACGAGAGCGGTTTATTTAGGCGGTTGTTACCAAATAACTGATTTTCAAATGATATCTGAGTTATTCTCGATATTTTCCAGTAATCCGGCGTTTTCGGTAATCCGGCAGTGCTCCTGTCCTATATCTGCCGGATTTCCGAGAGAGCACAGTATTGCGTAACAAAAGTCTACCGCTTTTTCAAGACAAGAAATATCAAATTATGCCCCCATGGACCTAGCACTTGAGTTGGGCCAACGCAGCCTACAATATATCGACAAACGTATGGTGAAGCTAACTGACGAGTGCGCAGCTGCTTGCGAGTGACCAGCCCGCAAAGCTTTAAATAACCTATGTCTCCAGAGACCTTAATACATGCATGTAGTGGTGCTAAGAACCTCCCTGGGCTTTCAGGGCGAGCAGCCTATCTCTTTACCTTTATTGAGGCATCATGTCAAACGCGACCTTCATTAATAACAATTAGATACACAGACTCCTGCGTCCTTTGTGTCAAGGACAACGAAATAACACGAACGAAAGAATAAGTCAATGGAGTTGTTGTTTGAGTCTTCACTCTTTCGACTGGTTTGATGCAGCTCTTCATGCTTCCCTGTCCTGAGCTAATCGTTTCATCTTTTCATAGCTACCACCCCCTACATCCGAGGCAATCTGTTGAACATTTTCTAATCTTGGTATAACCGTACAGTTCCGATCCTCGATCCTTCCTTCTATAACTATCTCTTCTCTCCATTATCAGTCGTCAGAGACATCTCTTCTCTCCCACTCGTCTTAATACCTCCGTAACCCTATCTATCCATCTGATCTTCATTATTCTCCTGTAACACCACATTTCAAACGCTTAAATTCTCCTCTTTTCTGTTGCTCCAACAGTCCAAGTTTCACTTCCATAGAGTGCCACGCTCCAGACAAAGGCCGTCAAAATGATTTCCTAATACCTAAATCTATATTCGATGTCAACAGATTCCTTTTCTCTAGAAATGCTTTCTTGCCTGTGCTAACCTACTTTTTATATCCTCAGTGGAGAGATGGATCAATCACGGAGTAATACAATATAAAAGTAGGTGATAAGGTGTTCTAACAACATTTCCATATTAGCTGAGCCACCATAGAATTTGCATTTCACAACGCTATGGACATGACCTTAAATAATTCATGGTGGAAATCAATGTAAACAAACAACAACGGAAAGTAGTCAAAATAAATCAAATACCCCTACTGACATTGAATTGGTAGGTGGAAAGCAAAAGAACTAGTGATGAGCAAAACAAAGTAGGTAATCACGCGCAAGGAAAGTTATCATGAAGGAACGAAATGTGTAGACATCAAATGTAGATTCAGCTATTTGGAAGTCGTCTTTGGAATCAAATGCTTGGATAACAGCGGTCTGTGGAAATGAAATGTACACTGTTGCTGCAGCTGAAACGTTGTTATGAAATCAATTTTGGGGTTTGGGGTATCTTGGTCATCAGCCGAAAAACAGAAAAGAGGAGGATGGAGGCATTTAAAATGTGCTGTTCCAGGAAAATTATAAATATTGGACAAGTAAAAACAGCAACAAATGAACAGGTACGGTATGAAGGAGGAGATGTGTCCAGATTTAATAAAGTTGATGGAGTAAATACTAAAGCACCCAGGTAGAGCTACCTTAGTTATCGAGGGTTCATGGAGAAGAAATATGGGAGAGAGATAAGAATAGATTATGTTCAACAGATTGCCCCAAATATGGGGAGCTGTAGCTACGTAGATATTAAACATTAGTTCAGATTAATGGGGCATGGAAGGGTACATCAAACCAATCTATGAACTGAAGACACAAGGTGTCCAACCTCCAAAACGTCATTGTCCCAGCGAACGATAAAAGTGAGACAATTGGCTCTACAGGAAATAAATTTCAATTCTTGCACATGGTGTGCAGATACATAATACAAATTAACTATCTTTGAACGATTGGGAGAGCAACAACGAAGTCCAGAAGTTGTTAAAGAAACTAAAATATGCATTTCAATCCATCTCCTGGCTTGGCACTACATGTAGATACGGCAATTGCGCCACTGCAGTGAATGGCCGTGGGTGTGTACTTAGTTACCATACGCATTCTAATGAACTAAGGGACGAAAAATGAGTTCAATTTCGGTGGAATGTACATTGTCAGCACGTAGAAATAGATAATTCTACTTAAGCATTATTTTATGAAACTAATGCTAAATACTTATTGAAAATCCGATCAACTCTCTAAACTGTTTCATGAAACCGAGTGTGCACTTTCCTGTATGTTAAATCCTATGGTTTCACGAAACCAAAGTTTCACGCTCAACAAGATGGCAAAACCGTCCCAGGGGTCCTGCCACTAGACGGGTATCACCCTGTGATGGAATGAAACAACGTTGTATATACATAGCTACATCCACCAGATGTTCTCAAAACGCCATATTTTAACTGCAGATTTCCCTGCTGCACGACGGTGTAACAGGTGTTGTCTCTGCACGGGAAAGCAAACGTAAGTTACCACACATTTCAGTGTAAGTAATTGACTTCAAATGTAGCACATACGGTAATCTACTAGGATTAGCGATAGATATTCAAACAACACTTCATAATTCCCACTTTATTTTCGAAGAGTTCACTAAGGTACACTAAGCCTCGTGAAACTAAACTGAGAAGAGGTGGGTTCGTTTCCACCTTAGTAATCTTGGAAGTGGATTTCCGTGGTTTCCCACTTATACTCCAGGCAAATGTCGAGGTTCTTCCCAACTTATGGCCATGGCAACCTCCTTTCCAATCCTCAACTGTATTACAAATACACACACTATTAGAGCCATAAAAATAACACAGGTTATCAGACAAATCCCACACACAAACACACGGGTATACATGACTAAAATATCGTTGAACCCCTAAATAAGTCAAAAACAAGAAAAGTTGTAATATCGATTAGTGAGGATGATTATAGGTACTAATAGCTGACACCAAGTACAGACGGGTACTCTGGTAAAGTTAGGATTATTTCAACCAGTGTTGTGCGACCTTTGAAGATACCAGTGAAACTGTACTCCCCTTGCTCTCCATACACATTTCCTTCCTGCCCTTGACCTCCCCTGTAGCTTTCATGCAGATCAAGGTAAACTAGTAGTTGTAGAGGTTGTGCTTAGGAAGGGTGCACACCTAAGAAACGAGTTTTGTTTAAACGTGAAACATTGGTTTCGCGAAACCATTTAATTTAACATACAGGAAAGTGCACACTAGGTTTCTTGAAACTGTAGTTTCATTTGGTTTCATTAAATATGTTTGACGCAACCAAAACGATAGGTTTCATCGAAACACGTCATGTTGTTGTGTTTATAAGTTAGGTTGTTGTCTTATCATTGCTCGAAAGTTCAGTTATGGTTATTTGTGTTTTGTTTGCGTTTATAGTCGTGTGTCAAAGAGCCAATCTCCAGTTTATGTCCTATTTCCTTATAGTTAGGCCAACTAACAAGCGCATTTGAACAAAAAGACGTTTGGACGTCCTACAATAACTTGGAAATTTCTTATCATCCGCACTGATTTCACGAGCTACAATATAGCAAGTGGTTTTAATCGAGATTTAATGAGTGAACCCAATATTTCCTTCGCTTTTCTTTTCTTTCTAATTCACCATCATAACATAAATACACCTTATTCGTCAGAAGACATGATGAAATAGGTTTCTCTTGGTGCATTGAACATTGCAACGAGTTTCATGGAACACCACCTTTCACGAAACTCATTATTCTCAGTAACTTGTTAATAAATTGCGTTGAGCCCGGGAGGTATCTTCAGCCGGAACGCAGCGTATTGTTTCATCTATTCACTAGACGTATATGAGTATTTTATATTTCAGGGGATAAAGACATGATCATAGTTTCAAAATCATTTCAATTTTTAAACTTTCAAAACAAAGCAGTAGTGTGTTTGTACGGGTTCTAGCGCCACCTCCACCTCACCCACCTCACAAGATGGCGGCGGTGCGATATCTCTCGAACGCATGGTCGGATTTTGACGAATGAGGTGTCGTTGAACTCGGGCTGACACCCCTTTCCAATGGACAACTTATATCCACCCCAAAATAAAACCTACCCCTACTAGGGGGTGAAATTGTAATTTTTTAGAAAATCTCGCTTTCCAAGTGCGACATGTGGGAGTTTGAATGGCAATATGAAATTAAACGTTGTTCCACACAGGAGACACATGCACGGTGGAAAGCCACTATGAATTAACATGCTTGTTTTTTGTTTTTACGCATGCCCACTCATAGCTTTTTGTAAGAGGGTGGGCTTTTTAAACATGACGGCTGTAGTGTAACCTAACATAACCCAACCCACGAGGAGTGATCAAAAAGTATTCCAAGTGACGCTTGTCGATAGGCAATCCAATAATCAAAGAGGGGCATGTCAGGCCTTGAGGTGATAGCCCCTTTTGATTGATCGCTGTTGATTTGTCCCTTTGGACTGTTGACTAGCCCCCCCCCCCTTTTTCACAGGTCATTGTTGACAGGTCCTTGTTGACAGGTCATTTCTGACAGGTCCCTGCGGACGGGACCGGTTGACGGGTTATTGTTGACAGGTCCTTGTTGATGGGTTCCTGTTGACGAGCCCCTGTGGACGGGTTCTTGTTGACGGGCCCTTTTTGACTAATCCCTTTAGACAGGTCCCTTTGGACTGGTCCCTATGGACTGGCCCATGGTCCCTAATGCTATGATGAAATTAAACGTTGTTCCACATGAAACGTATGTGAAGAGCCGATTGCTACTATGAATTAACATGTTTGTTTTTTGTTTTTACGCATGCGCCCTTGGTTTTTTTGTAAGTGGGTGGGCTTTTTGAATAATGATTTATAGATGAGTTTTTTTTAAATTACCGAAAGATCCAAAACTAATAGGTCATTAGCTTTTTAATATCTCATGAATCAATAAGGCTAGGAACCTGTATTAGAGGTCGTTGGACTTGAGGTGACATTCTGTTTTTGAATATATTATTTATTTATGTCAAAAGGGCCTAACTGCACTTTTGTTAATATCTCGCTAACTAATAATCGGAGAGGGTCAAGTGAGGTGTCATAGGACTCAGGATGGTCAACCCTTTTCCATGACCAACGAATTTACCCAAAAGATCTTAAACAGCAAGGTCATTGACCTAATATTTTATAAACTAATAATTGAATATCAACATGTGAGGTGTCATAGGACTTAGAATGGTCAACCCTTTCCCATGGCCAATGAATTTACCCAATTACCCAATACATCAAGGTCATCGACCTCAGATGTTATAAACTAATAATCGGATACAAAATGTGAGTTGTTTACCATGTGTGATGAAACATAGCTAGGTAGAGAAAGAATGATTGTAGGCTACATGTATGGTGACTGACAAGTCTTTTACCATTGAAACTTGTTTTTCATATCAAACTGCAGTATAGAGAGAGTATAAGTTGCAGGTATGGGTTAATAAATGACAAACGGTGTACACAAACTCTGATTTATCGATTCAAGAATTAAGAGTAGACTATCTTTAATTTATTGGTTAAAGAGGATAGCTGAAACACAAAAATGCTCAGTGATTACCGGGACAAGATGGTCGCTACACACAACAAGCTTTAAATACTTGAGGCTCATAATCTATACACACACACTCGCTTGTTCTAAACTAAACTGTGTTGCTGTCAGTGCTCAGACAGTAGGCTGATGACAAAATGCTTTGCTAACAGAAATATAATCATTTCCGGTTGTATAATGTTACCAGCTATCCCTTTTGTGTTGCAGTGTTAAGCACTTTTAGCTATTGTACTGGTGGTCTTAACTCGATTTCCAGGTCTGAGGCCTAGAACGAGTCAAACTAAGAAACAAGGGCATGGTGGTGTAGTGGTTAAGCTGTTAGCCTTTTCACAAGGGTTCGATTTCAGGTTAATATGCATGTCATTAACATATTAAACAAAACAAAACAGAGATAACGTTTAAAACTGATTACATTTGTGTCTTTTCAAATTATTACTTGGATTACAAATACAAAGGTGAACTGGGTTTGATATACAGTTAATGCTGTCTATCACACACTAGACTGTAAGAAAGCCAAAAGAGCAAAAGGCGTAGGTAGAGCAGTGGTAAAATTGCTATATGTAGAGAACTATCTAGCGGTTTTATAAACTGGCAAAGCTATATCGCATAAACAGTGCAGGATACAATCCAGCAATCAAATTTGTCTTGTGAAACAGAGAAAATGCACTTTTACCTTGATGGATAGCAAATAAGTACAGATGAATGACCTATGCATTAGCCTACCATAGGGTTATAACCACGAGGTGGAGGTGTGACTTCTATATTTTATTGTTTAGAGACATGACTTTTTTGTAACCAGTAGATTTAGTATTTTGTAAAAATTCATTTTTGTAATTGTAAATAGTGGAAACATTTTTTTGAAATAGTAAATGTTAAATGTATAACTAAAAGTTATTTGGGATAAGTGTGCATGTCAAGGATAAATAGCGTGGTTGTATTTGTTTTTTAAAGACAGGTATGGTTGTGTGAATGTATGACTATAGATAGAATGATAGAGAGAGAGAGAAAGCTTGTGTGTGTGTGTGTGTGTGGGTAGCATTGATTGTTCAACCAAAGCAAACACGGCATGGTAGGATGGTGGGGTAATTAATGTATATAGCAAATGGTAAATAGTAAACTGTAGTTTTTTACACTTGTGTTTTTTTTCATGCAGCGGTAGATAGGTGTTATTTTGTAAAACAGTCTTACCTACAGTAGTAGTAGTAGGCCTATATGTTTTTGGAAACAAGCAGAAAGAGAATGCACTATTGCCATGGCCATGCACTTCCATTAAGGTGATTTCAAGAAAATTTAAATCAGCAAATGTGTGTTTTACAAATCTAAACTTTCAGCATCATAAACGTGTCGTCTGTGATATGGAAAAAATAGGAAACCCATGTTTCCATATCAACACAATTTAAAAACTTAAAACTGACATTTAAAAGATGTAAATGGGAAATTGACAAATGTGTAAACAACAAAATGGAAAATTCTTGTTTCCATAACATGAAATCCAAAAATTTTAGAACTGACATTTTTAAATCGTGTACATGGAAAATTGACAAATGGCAATGTGTGAAATGTGAAAATGAAGAAAATGAACAACTGGCTATCAATATTTAAAAAAATAAAAACCGTCGTGTTCTATCGTTAAAGTGTGAATCAAACCACATCTACTTATTTGGATCACCCGAGACTGAGTAGACCTGTTTTAGTCCTAATATACTTTTAAAATTTTATGTTAAAGCTCGAATTGAACTCAAGAGCTTTAGAGTGCCAGCTAACTATTATAACCGTTACGTCACAAAGACAACTTTACACTACCCTTTATGAACAATAATAAGAAAAAGAATTATAAATGTATATTTTTTTTTTTAAGGAAGAACATGGTGACACTGTTTCTGTTGCACAGTCTGCTAGCTACTAGCCAGCAGCTGGGGTCTTAGAAAACGATACAGTTGACATTTTGTAATGAGATGTGACATGTTTCAAAGTACAGTATCATGGGTTGCTGTTGAGTAAAAACTAATCCTGTACAAGGAAGCAATTGTTCGAACCCTTTACCTAACATTACTATTGCCTGAACATGGCTTGACGACACTGTATTTTTATGATACTCGGTACACCAACCATAGATAAAGTGTATTGTTTAAGATCACTTTCTTTCTGAACATCATAGGTGGAGACTGTTGATGGATAACAATGGCATTAATATCGTAGGACGTGGGTATAGCAATTAAGAAAAAACAGACAATACCCGTACAATATTTTTATTTATTTAATATAAGTACTTGTACAATAGTTACATTCAAAATACATTTCTTTTTTCTCTATTACTATTTAGTCCTTTTGGATTCTCTTGCATATGAAGGGTAGATAACCTTGTAGTTCAGCCCCTTAAAACAACAACAACACAACCTTTTGCATAGTCTGGGATGTTGATG
Source organism: Meconema thalassinum (assembly GCA_946902985.2). Classification (NCBI taxonomy): domain Eukaryota; kingdom Metazoa; phylum Arthropoda; class Insecta; order Orthoptera; family Tettigoniidae; genus Meconema; species Meconema thalassinum. The sequence continues at coordinate 1,536,868,348 of OX336388.2, forward strand.
ACTCTTGAGATGTGGAAGATGGATTAAACATAACTTTTACAGAAACACTGCACTATTTTGAGTAGCAATATTTTTTTCTTGTACTAGCTTTTTAGCAGTGTCATGATTATTTGTTGACACCAACAGTGTTTCATCTGGTACACCACACTGATGATCACTCACACTTAAAACCTTACCATTTCTACTTTTTAGATTGCCTCGACATCTTTTTGACCTCTCTTTTGAGCATCGCCAAAATATTATTCCTTTTACATTTTGACGATTATAGTTATAAGAGTAGCCTTTATAGAGTACACGTTGTTTACCTTTGTTAGTTGTAGTAAGTTCCATAGTAGCAATTAACCTGTTAGTATGATTTGCTCATTACAAAGGTTATAACTGTTCTGATAATAACATTATTTAGCGTTGGCTTTTATATTTAATATGTACAGTTTGAAGTGATAGCAAAAGTGAGAGCAAAATGGTAGCAGAGTGGTAGAAAATATTACATGTATTGTTAATAAATAGTTTAAGCGGTTATGTGGATCCATTACATAATAATTTTGGCTCGACGAAGCTCATTTTCTATTTCCAATAGTTCTTCGTCATATTCAGTATAACCAGCCTGTTTATAGACATGTAGTTGCTGAAGCCGCCGGATCAGCTTACTTGGATTGTTCCAGTACACAAATTCAACAAATGATTTTTTGGTGAAAACAAAGCATTATCATCATCATCATCATCACAACCATTATCATTACCATTATCATCATCATTATAATCCTCATCACTATTACTATATAGTCCTTTTTGATCCTTTTGCAATACCACATTTTGCACAGTCTGTGTTGCCTTTGATAATGTTGGGAGTTTTTCAGACATTGACAACTGTCCTAACACGACTTTCTGAGGAGATGATACATGCTTCTTAACAAACAATGCACTATCTTGAGCTGCAATATCTTTTTCTGGGACAAGTGTTTTAGCATTTTGAAGAGTTTTTTTTAAACAGCAACGAAGTTTTATCTGTTACACTACATTGATGATCACTCACACTTAAGACATCACTATTTTTACTTTTCAGCTCACCTCGACACTGTTTTGAACGATGTTTTGAACAACGCCAAATAACAGTTCCATTTTATTGGTTCTTTTTACAATATATGTATATCCTTTATAGAATGCATATGGCATACCATTGCTATTTGTTGATACTTCCATGTCAATTGTCAAGCATGAACTAATCTCTAGCAAAGTTCACTCGATAATATAAATAATAGTTTAAAGTGGGAGGAAAAATGGGTGCAAGAGTGGGTGCAAAAGTGGGTGCAAGAGTGGGTGCAAAAGTGGGTGCAAAAGTGGGTGCAAGCGTGGGTGCAAAAGTGGGTGCAAAGGTGGGTGCAAAAGTGAGTGCAAAAGTGAGTGAAAAAGTGGGTGCAAAAGTGGATGTAAAAGGGAGTGCAAAAGTGGGTGTAAAAGTGAATGCAAAAATTGGTGCAAAAGTGGGTGCAAAAGAGGGTGCAAAGGTCAGTGTAAAAGGGAGTGTAAATGTGAGTGCAAAAGTTGGTGCAAAAGTGGGTGCAAAAGTGAGTGCAAAATTGGATGTAAATGTGGGTGCAAAAGTGGGTGCCGCTTATAGTAGGCATGAATTTTACTAGAATGTGATTTGAGTAAATGTAATTTCTAAACCCAAGTAGTGAATAGTCTGTTGGTTTTGATCTATGCAAGCGTAAACATGTCACATACACTGGTGATGGATACTCAAGGCTTTAAGGTCAAAGAAAACAAGTACAGTATATATTTAAAGAGGTGGCTATCATTGATTGCACAACACTCGGGTTACCATATCTTTTTTTCGGACTAGTGTTTTAACATTTGAAGAGTTTTTTAAACAGCAACGATGTCTTATCTGTCACACTACATTGATGATCACTCACACTTAAGACCTCACTATTTTTAGCCTATTTTCAATTTTGAAAAAATAGGCTTATGAGATCACCTTTTGTCCGTGTGTGTGTGCGTGTGTGCGTGTGTGATTCGTGTGTGTGTCCCCCCCTAATAAAATCTAAACGACTGGAGCGATTTCAATGAAACTCAGTAAGTTCATAGCACTATTCCGGGCGACCTCGACCGTGCCCTTCAAATTTTGTTACGACTCACCAATCCAACATGGCGGCTGTGCGAATTGTTTCACCAGCATTCAATATCTCCGAAACGATTACCGATATTACCCTGGCATCATGTATGGTGATAAAGGGAACTACTATAAGTTCACTTATGTGATCTTTGAAAACCTGGTAACTACAAAACCAACATGGCTGCCACTCGAAATTGCGACTTTCTCGCGATTTATCCAACCAAACGCAATGCAACTTGGTACAGTATATGTTTAAATACATTGTAATGCACCGACAACTAACTTTGTTCATTTATTTACATAACTACAATATGGCGGATGTGCGAAATATTTCACCGGCATTCTGTATCTCTGAAACTATTAGCGGTATCTCCCTGAAGTTTTGTACGGAGATAAAGGGCACTACTGGAAGTCCATTTAAACGACTTTAAAAAACCGGTTATATACAAAACAAACATGGCGACCAAGCGAATTAGAAAATTTGAAATAAACCTTTCTCGCGATTTAATGTTACAAACGCACTGAAATCTGGTACAGGAAATATTTATACACATTGTAATGCACTGGTATCTAATTTAGTTCAATTGTTTACATAACCTCAAGATGGCGGCTGTGCGAATTTTAAAATTAAGTTTTTATTTCTTGTGATGTAGTAATGCGATCGAAGTGAAAGTTTGAATAATGAACTTACCCAATAATTATCCTACAGTGGTACATGACTCTATGGCCTATACATTTAACAATCCAACATGGCGACCATCCGAAATATTTAGACGGCTCTCAATATCTACGAGTCTATTGTAGCAATCAAACTGAATTTTTTATTGTTCATAGGGGCTATGAACTCAAGTTCACTTATAGGACTTTAAATAACCTGGTGATCACAAATCCAACATGGCGGCGACGCGAAGTATAAATAATCACATGGAGGTTTATCGCAATTTAACCATCCGAGAGCAGTGAAACTTGGTACAGTAAATCCTTATACGAATGGTAATCCACTAGCATCTAATTTATTTCAATTGTTTCCATAACCTAAAGATGGCAGCTGTGCGAAATTTTAAAATCTCCTTGTAATTTCTAGTGTCCTAATTATGCGATTGAAGATTGTATACTACACGTACACAATAACCTGCATGTAACAGTACATAACTCTAGGACCTACATATATAAAATCCAACATGGCGACCATCCGAATTATTTAGTCGGTTCTCAATATCTACGAATCTATTACAGCAATCAAACTGAAATTGTGTATGTTGATAGTTGCAATAAGTGGGCTATATGAAAATAGGCTGTATAGTTCTTCACGGAACTACTTGTTACTTCTTAGCTCACTTTGACACTGTTTTTGAACGATGTTTTGAACAACGTCAAATAACAGTTCCATTTTATTGGTTCGTTTTACAATATACGTATAACCTTTATAGTATGCATATGGCTTACCATAACTATTCGTTGATACTTCCATATCAATTTTCAAGCAGGAAATAATCTCCAATAAATTTCGCTCGATAATAGAAATAATATTTTGAAGTGGGTGCAAAGGAGGGTGCATAAGTGGGTGCAAAAGTGAGTGTAAAAGTGGGCGCAAAAGTGGGTGCAAATGTGAGTGCAAAAGTGAATGTAAAAGTGGGTGAAAAAGTGGGTGTAGTTTATAGTAGAAACGATTTTTACTAGAATGTGATTTGAGTAACTGTAATTTCTAAACCCAAGTAGTGAGTAGTCAGTTGGTTTTGATTTATGCAAGCGTAAACATGTCTCATACACTGATGATGGGTAGTCAAGGCTTTATGGTCAACAAAAACAAGTATATAGTTAAAGAGGTAGCTATTATTGATTGCACAACACTGAATCTATTTTTGAAATTTTGACAAAGGGCCTAAGTGCACTTTTGTTAATATCTCTCGAACCAATAAGACTAGGGCATTGTATGAGGTATTGTTAGACTTTTTGCCGAAGACTGCTGGTAAACACCTATGTTCCCACGACCTTTTAACGATGGCGGCTGACCCACAAGGGGTGATTAAAAAGTATTCCAAGCGGCGCTTGTCGATAAGCAAACCAATAATCAAAGGAGGGTATGACAGAGCTTGAGGCGATAACCTCTTGTGATTGATCCCTGTTGATTTGCCCCCTTGGACTGGTCCCCGTTGACTAGCCCCTCTGGACGGGTCCTTTTTGAAAGGAGTCATTTTTGACAGGCCCCTGCTAACGGGTCACTGTGGACGGATCCCTGTGGACGGGTCCCTGTTGACAGGTCCTTTTGACTAATCCCTTTGGACCCGTCCCTTTGACATAATTTGGATAAATGCATGGGCCAACCCATAGGGATCAGTCCAAAGGGACCGGTCCAAAGGGATTAGTCAAAAGGACCTGTCAACAGGGACCCGTCCACAGTGATCCGTCCACAGTGACCCGTCAGCAGGGGCCCGTCAAAAATGACCCCCTTAAAAGGACCCGTCCAGAGGGGCTAGTCAACGGGGACCAGTCCAAAGGGGCAAATCAACAGGGATCAATCAAAAGGGGTTATCTCCGAAAGCTCTGTCATACCCCCCTTTGATTATTGGTTTGCTTATCGACAAGCGCCGCTTGGAATACTTTTTAATCACCCCTTGTGGGTCAGCCGCCATGTTTAAAAAGGTCGTGGGAACATAGGTTTTTACCAGCAGTCTTCGGCGAAAAGTCTAACAATACCTCATACAATGCCCTAGTCTTATTGGTTCGAGAGATATTAACAAAAGTGCACTTAGGCCCTTTGTCAAAATTTCAAAAATAGATTCAGTGTTGCGCAATCAATAATAGCTACCTCTTTAACTATATACTTGTTTTGTTGACCATAAAGCCTCGACTATCCATCATCAGTGTATGAGGCATGTTTACGCTTGCATAAATCAAAACCAACTGACTACTCACTACTTGGGTTTAGAAATTACATTTACTCAAATCACATTCTAGTAAAAACCGTGCCTACTATAAGCTACACCCACTTTTGCACCCACTTTTACATTCACTTTTGCACTCACTTTTGCACCCAATTTTGCACCCACTTTTACACTCACCTTTGCACCGACTTTTGCACCCACCTCTGCACCCACCTTTGCACCCACTTTAAAATATTATTTCTATTATCGAGCGAAATTTATTGGAGATTATTTCATGCTTGAAAATTAATATGGAAGTATCAACGAATAGTTATGGCAAGCCATATGCATACTATAAAGGTTATACGTATATTGTAAAACGAACCAATAAAATGGAACTGTTATTTGACGTTGTCAAAACAACGTTCAAAAACAGTGTCAAAGTGAGCTAAAAAGGAAAAATAGTGACGTCTTAAGTGTGAATGATCATCAATGTATTGTGACAGATAAGACATCGATGCTGTTTAAAAAAAACTCTTCAAATGTTAAAACACTAGTTCGAAAAAAAGGTATGGTAACCTGTGTGTTGTGCAATCAATGATAGCCACCTCTTTAAATAAATCCTGTACTTGTTTTCGTTGACCTTAAAGCCTTGAGTATCCATCACCAGTGTATGTGACATGTTTACGCTTGCATAGATCAAAACCAACTGACTATTCACTACTTGGGTTTAGAAATTACATTTACTCAAATCACATTCAAGTAAAATTCATGCCTACTATAAGCGGCACCCACTTTTGCACCCACATTTACATCCAATTTTGCACTCACTTTTGCACCCACTTTTGCACGCACTTTTACACTCCCTTTCACACTGACTTTTGCACCCTCTTTTGCACCCACTTTTGCATTCACTTTAACACCCACTTTTGCACTGCCTTTTACACCCACTTTTGCACCCACTTTTGCACCCACTCTTGCGCCCACTTTTCCTCTCACTTTAAACTATTATTTATATTATCGAGTGAACTTTGCTAGAAATTAGTTCATGCTTGACAATTGACATGGAAGTATCAACAAATAGCAATGGTATGCCATATGCATTCTATAAAGGATATACATATATTGCAAAAAGAACCAATAAAATGGAACTGTTATTTGGCGTTGTTCAAAACATCGTTCACAACAGTGTCGAGGTGAGCTGAAAAGTAAAAATAGTGATGTCTTAAGAGTGAGCGATCATCAATGTAGTGTACCAGATAAAACATTGTTGCTGTTTTAAAAAAATCTTCAAAATGCTAAAACACTTGTCCCAGAAAAAGATATTGCAGCTCAAGATAGTGCATTGTTTGTTAAGAAGCATGTATCATCTCCTCAGAAAGTCGTGTTAGGACAGTTGTCAATGTCTGAAAAACTCCCAACATTATCAAAGGCAACACAGACTGTGCAAAATGTGGTATTGCAAAAGGATCAAAAAGGACTATATAGTAATAGTGATGAGGATTATAATGATGATGATAATGATAATGATAATGTTTATGATGATGATGATGATGATGATGATGATGATTATGATGATGATAATGATTTGTTTACACCAAAAAAATCATTTGTTGAATTTGTGTACTGGAACAATCCAAGTAAGCTAATCCGGCGGCTTCAGCAACTACATGTCTATAAACAAGCTGGTTATACTGAATATGCGGAAGAACTATTGGAAATAGAAAATGAGCTTCGTCGAGCCAAAATTATTATGTAATGGATCCACATAACCGCTTAAACTATTTATTAACAATACATGTAATATTTTCTACCACTCTGCTACCATTTTGCTCTCACTTTTGCTATCACTTCAAACTGTACATATTAAATATAAAAGCCAACGCTAAATAATGTCATTATCAGAACAGTTATAACCTTTGTAGTGAGCAAATCATACTAACAGGTTAGTTGCTGCTATGGAACTTACTACAACTAACAAAGGTAAACAACGTGTACTCTATAAAGGCTACTCTTATAACTATAATCGTCAAAATGTAAAAGGAATAATATTTTGGCGATGCTCAAAAGAGAGGTCAAAAATATGTCGAGACAATCTAAAAAGTAGAAATGGTAAGGTTTTAAGTGTGAGTGATCATCAATGTGGTGTACGAGATGAAACACTGTTGGTGTCAACAAATAATCTTGACAATGCTAAAAAGCTACTCAAAATAGTGCAGTGTTTATTGAGCAACATTTAACCCCTGCTGTAAAAGTTATGTTTAATCCATCTTCCACATCTCAAGAGTAATCAACATCACAGACTATGCAAAAGGTTGTGTTGTTGTTGTTTTAAGGGTCTGAACTACAAGGTTATCTACCCTTCATATGCAAGAGAATCAAAAAGGACTAGATAGTAATAGAGAAAAAAGAAATGTATTTTGAATGTAACTATTGTACTGTACCCTTTTACCTACCAATACCTGTTGAATCCCTGGATAGCAGCTGGATCGTAGAACCTGAAAATTCCCCGGCTCTAAAGACCCCCAAGTTCTACCAACAGACACAGGGATAATAGGGCCACTCGAATACCTAACAGGATGTATTAAGACTGACCAAAGCTCAGAAAAAGAAAAGACTAGCTCAAAACACAAGAATTCTTCAAGAGGAAGAAAGAATCTCAAAGGTGTGGTAAACACTAAAATACCTAGCGATGGCCCCCTTAATACACCCTTCCATCACCTCTATAAAGCATCACGCAATAATTAAAACCAAGTAATAAATAGTTTATTGTAAGAATAAACAAGACAGAAAGAACAATCAATTTTGTCGATACCACGACCAATCAAAAAAAAATCTCATTGATTATACTGGATTGTCTTTCAAAAAAAAATGTTACCCATTATCTCAACTAACTTTTAGTTGATTAAAATATAAGGCATATTAATCATAATAATAATCAATCCCATAGGATAAGCATTTACAAAAGAAAAATATTATAAGACTTGAATACATTAAATTCATTTCGGTTCCTTAACTGAAATAACATCTTATACAAAAATATCCTGATTATAATTGATAATCCTACACGACATCTTCAGTAACATTATATGTTCTTGTTATTAATTGAAGAAATTCATATGGCCTATTTACAGAATATAATTTACACAAAATTCCAGAATAATTTCAATTATTCTTTTCCCACTGACTTAATATCACGACATTCATTTCTGCTTAATATTGTTTCATTTCTAGTTTTAGGGTAATTCTGCCGAACAGTTAAGCTAAGCAAAAATTAATCATAAATTCAGCATTAAATAGTTATCAGTTTCCTTGTTAAACATACATCCTATGGCAAAATCGTTATATTAATTTTACTGGAAATATTGAACCGGATATCCACTCAAGATTCTCAATAATACTGCTCAGAAAAATATTAATCTTCACACAGGCATTTTCACGATAACAGCGATAAAGTCAACTATGACCAAATATTAACCATACTAGGTTAAAAACAACACCTCTCTAGGTTAAAACCCCAATCAATCTATTCCTGATTGGCACACCTGGCTCAATCCTCAACAAGAAAAATATGCTTTACAAAGCACTGCATCAATATACTTAAACACAAAGACAATATTCAAAATACATGCCTCTCTAAAGTCGAACATGCACCTATAATAGGAGCCTTACTGTTATAAATCCACAATTATGAAAATCAGCTGTTTATAGAAAAATCCTGAACTCGAGTGCGAAAGAATAATATGATTCTGTAACAGATTACCAACAAAGCCCAGTGGATTTCAGAAATATTCCACCTATCTTTAAAAACTTGCCTTACATTGATGTATTACATGATCCATAATTCTTAAACGTATGACTTATAGTAATTCGTCCCTGGGATTATCCTCGCAAATTTGGATGTCGCTCAAATACCCTCTTAATAGAGAAAAACTATTGCACCAAAGGCAATGATATCAATTTAATCCAATGTTAACTTCACAAGAAAGAAAAGTATAACACTCCCCTACCACACAAACTGAGGTTGTAAAAGCGATTTATAAAGATAAATTCAATCACAAAATAAGATCTTCCCTGAATTTCCCGAACGCGAAAATGTCGATGGATTAGTCCTACAGCATGAATCTAGGTTAGCAACAAAGGCTAAGCGACTAATGACCCATTAGGCAATCCATTTCGAAAATCACGCTCAGAAAATACAAGTTAAATCTGTTAATAAACTGCAGAAAAAATAGTCAAAGGACTCGAAGTAACATTCAGAATAACAGGATCCGAAAACTTCCTAATATCGTAATAAGAATACGAAAAGGAAAATCCCCTTCAAAGAATACGATGATCCAAGAGAAAGTGCTTAAAGAACAATACACTAGAATATCAAAAACTCAACCAAAGTTCTCAAAAGAAAATTGTGTTACTAAAATGTTCTTATACAAGAAAAACTGTAGATCTTCTTCCTACATTTATTTCTCGACAAATAAGAATGAGCATATTAGTTTAAATACTGTAAAATACTACTGAAATTTTTAATTTATTCATTAAATTACACAAAGGATGCACTCATTTTTATGAGTCAAAATCCTGGCATCATAGAAGGTCAGTTTCGAAATAAACATCGAACCTGCACTTTCTACTCAACCATTTAATCCACAAAATCAAATATGGCAAAGTGTGGTAGTTCAAAATGTCCACGCTACGCTACTGTAACAAGTTGAAGTGATCTGTACCTTTGGCGAATCTAGATGAGGAAAAAAGGATATCGTTGGCCATACTAAGCTCCAGACCAACAGAACACACGCCGAACTCCAACTGGGTTTCCATAGAACGAACAAAAGTCCTCCTAGGCTCGAACAAACCCGGTCGGTCGAAATAGTTCCAACATATCCTGGCGATATCTTCCCATACATATTCGAATACCGACGGACGGACCGCACACAGTTTATCAACTCGTCACGAAGCGAGGGTGAACTCGAACAGTCGCTAAATAGTTCCAATATATGAACGCGAATGCGAGCAAGTTCACAAGGGTCGACGCGGCCCCTTGCATCACGAGAGTCGCTTGCACACTTCATGCTAAATGAAAGTTGCTGCCAACATGTCCCCGCTACACCCTGCTAATGCAGTATTCTTATATCAATCTAGCCTACCATGGTAATGGATATAAGCTTCATAGTGTTCCTTCCCTCTGACACCTTGCTTGAGAATGTGCTCTTTTCAAAAAGTATAAGCACTGTGAAGAGTGAATCAAGTCTAGGCTGCATTTCCACGACGGTTTATATGCGGAGTTATGTGACACATTACAGCCGAGCTGGCGGTCGGGATTATAAAAGTATTCATCCGCATGGCCCGTTAGTTGCTGTAGATACACGGTCGCAAAGATAAACTATTACATGTTTAAGACCATGTCTGAACCGTATTAAACACGTGTCTACTTCACGTAGAATGCTGAACGAACTAGCGTATACACTCCAGCGCGGTCACACGTTTTTAAAACTACCGTTAGCTGGCGACTTCACTTTCACTGTTTTCAGGCTCAAACCTCTACGCTGTCGGTTTCTCTACTCATTGCTCTCTGCAGGAGGTCGTCTTGGTCTCACATCCGCTCCCCCACTCCTTCACACGTCACGACTCGATACGAAATATATCGCAGTCGAAACGTAATCAGCAGTGAGTTAACAGATCATCTTCTGTTCTTCATACTTTCTTAATAATAGCTTTCTGCCATGGAAATATACATACAGACGTATGTAGCTGCTTACATATAGCGCTAAATATACATTAATTTGTATTAATCACTCTCAGGTGAATCGATCGATATAGTGTTAGACACAGTCAACATGGTTATTATCGATGACCTTCGGGTTTCTCGTCGGAAACACGAGCTCTGCCGATCTCTTTCTTGATAGCATGACTTTTGCTCGCTGTAGACCAGCTGTAATTATAGACTTCAGAGGTTAGTTAGTAAGTTACAGGGCGTTCCCAAAATACTGTAACCATGTCTGTACTTAAGACCTTTATGAATAATGGTGCAGTACAAGTACTTATATTAAATAAATAAAAATATTTTATGGGTATTGTCTGTTTTTTCTTAATTGGTATACCCACGTCCTACTATATTAATGCCATTGTTAACCATCAACAGTCTCCACCTACGTTCAGAAAGAAAGTGATCTTAAACAATACACTCTATCTATGGTTGGTGTACCGAGTATCATAATAATACAGTGCCGTCAAGCCATGTTCAGGCAATAGTAATGTTAGGTAAGGGGTTCGAACCCTTGCTTCCTTGTACAGGATTAGTTTTTACTCAACAGCAACCCATAATACTGTACTTTGAAACATGTCACATCTCATTACAAAATGTCAACTGTATCGTTTTCTAAGACCCCAGGTGCTGGCTAGTAGCTAGCAGACTGTGCGACAGAAACAGTGTCACCATGTTCTTCCTTAAAAAAAAATTATACATTTATAATTCTTTTTCTTATTATTGTTCATAAAGAGTAGTGTAAAGTTGTCTTTGTGACGTAACGGTTATAATAGTTAGCTGGCACTCTAAAGCTCTTGAGTTCAATTCGAGCTTTAACATAAAATTTTAAAAGTATATTAGGACTAAAACAGGTCTACTCAGTCTCGGGTGATCCAAATAAGTAGATGTGGTTTGATTCACACTTTAACGATAGAACACGACGGTTCTTTTATTTTTTAAGTAATGATAGCCATTTGTTCATTTTTTTCATTTTCACATTTCACACATTGCCATTTGTCAATTTTCCATGTACACGATTTAAAAATGTCAGTTTAACATTTTTGGATTTCATGATATGGAAACAAGAATTTTCCATTTTATTGTTTACACATTTGTCAATTTCCCATTTACATTTTTTAAATGTCAGTTTTAAGTTTTTAAATTGTGTTGATATGGAAACATGGATTTCCTATTTTTTTCCATATCACAGACGACACGTTTAGTTTTGTAAAACACACATTTGCTGATTTAAATTTTCTTGAAATCACCTTAATGGAAGTGCATGGCCATGGCAATAGTGCATTCTCTTTCTGTTTGTTTCCAAAAACATATAGGCCTACTACTCCTACTACTACTACTACTGTAGGTAAGACTGTTTTACAAAATAACACCTATCTACCGCTGCATTAAAAAAACACAAGTGTTAAAAAAAACTACAGTATACTATTTAACATTTGCTATATACATTAATTACCCCACCGTCCTACCTTGCCGTGTTTGCTCTGGTTGAACAATCAATGCTACCTACACACACACACACACACACACACACACACACACACACTCACACACAAGCTTTCTCTCTCTCTCTCTCTCTCTCTCTCTAGCATTCTATCTATAGTCATACATTCACACAACCATACCTGTCTTTAAAAACAAATACAACCACACTATTTATCCTTGACATGCACACTTATCCTAAATAACTTTTAGTTATACATTTAACATTTACTATTACAAAAAAATGTTTCCACTCTTTACAATTACAAAAATGAATATTTACAAAATACTAAATCTACTGGTTACAAAAAAGCCATGTCTCTAAACAATAAAATATAGAAGTCACACCTCCACCTCGTGGTTATAACCCTATGGTAGGCTAATGCATAGGTCATTCATCTGCACTCATTTGCTATCCATCTGGGAAAAAGTGCATTTTCTCTGTTCCACAAGATACAAATTTGATTGCTGGATTGTATCCTGCACTGTTTATGCGATATAGCTTTGCCAGTTCATAAAACCGCTAGGTAGTATCTACATATAGCAATTTTACCACTGCTCTACCTACGCCTTTTGCCATTTTGGCTTTCATTCATTCTAGTGTGTAATAGACAGCATTAACTGTATATCAAACCCAGTTCACCTTTGTATTTGTAATCCAAGTAATAATTTAAAAAGACACAAATATAATCAGTTTTAAACGTTATCTCTGTTTTGTTTTGTTTAATATGTTTATGACATGCATATTAACCTGAAATCGAACCCTGGTGAAAAGGCTAACAGCTTAACCACTACACCACCATGCTCTTGTTTCTTAGTTTGACTCGTTCTAGGCCTCAGACCTGGAAATCGAGTTAAGACCACCAGTACAAGAGCTAAAAGTGCTTAACACTGCAACACAAAATGGATAGCTGGTAACATTATACAACCGGAAATGATTATATTTCTGTTAGCAATGCATTTTGTCATCAGCCTACTGTCTGAGCACTGACAGCAACACAGTTTAGTTTAGAACAAGCGAGTGTGTGTGTATAGATTATGAGCCTCAAGTATTTAAAGCTTGTTGTGTGTAGCGACCATCTTTTCTCGGTAACCACTGAGCATTTTTGTGTTTTAGCTATCCTCTTTAACCAATAAATTAAAGATAGTCTACTCTTAATTCTTGAATCGATAAATCAGAGTTTGTGTACACCGTTTGTCATTTATTAACCCATACCTGCAACCTATACTCTCTCTATACTGCAGTTTGATCTGAAAAAAAGGTTCAATGGTAAAAGACTTGTCAGTCACCATACATGTAGCCTACACTAATTCTTTCTCTACCTAGCTATGTTTCATCACACGTGGTAAACATCTCACATGTTCGTATCCGATTAATAGTTTATTAAATCTCAGGTCGATGACCTTGATGTATTGGGTAATTTGGGTAAATTCATTGGCCATGGGAAAGGGTTGACCATTCTAAGTCCTATCGCACCTCACATGTTGATATTCAGTTATTAGTTTATAAAATATTAGGTCAATGACCTTGCTGTTTTGAATCTTTTGGGTAAATTCGTTGGTCATGGAAAAGGGTTGACCATCCTGTGTCCCATGACACCTCACTTGAGCCTCTCTGATTATTAGTTTATAAAATCATAGGTCATTGACCTTGCTGTTTAAGATCTTTTGGGTAAATTCGTTGGTCTTGGAAAAGGGTTGACCATCCTGAGTCCTATGACACCTCACTTGACCCTCTCTGATTATTAGTTAGCGAGATATTAACAAAAGTGCAGTTAGGCCTTTTGACATAAATAAATAATATATTCAAAAACAGAATGTCACCTCAAGTCCAACGACCTCTCATACAGGCCCCTAGCCTTATTGATTCATGAGATATTAAAAAGCTAATGACCTTAGATCTTTTGGGTAAATTCGTTGGTTTGGAAAAGGGTTGATCATCCTGAGTCCTATGACACCTCACTTGACCCTCTCTGATTATTAGTTAGCGAGATATTAACAAAAGTGCAGTTAGGCCCTTTTGACATAAATAAATAATATATTCAAAAACAGAATGTCACCTCAAGTCCAACGACCTCTCATTCAGGCCCCTAGCCTTATTGATTCATGAGATATTAAAAAGCTAATGACCTTAGATCTTTTGGGTAAATTCGTTGGTCATGGAAAAGGGTTGACCATCCTGAGTCCTATGTCACCTCACTTGACCCTCTCTGATTATTAGTTAGCGAGATATTAACAAAGGTGCAGTTAGGCCCTTTTGACATAAATAAATAATATATTCAAAAACAGAATGTCACCTCAAGTCCAACGACCTCTCATACAGGTCCCTAGCATTATTGATTCATGAGATATTAAAAAGCTAATGACCTATTAGTTTTGGATCTTTCGGTAATTTAAAAAAATAACTCATCTATAAATCATTATTCAGAAAGCCCGCCCGCTTACAAAAACCCCAAGTGCGCTTGCGTAAAAACAAAAAACAAACATTGTAATTCATAGTAGCAATCGGATCTTCACATGCGTTTCATGTGGAACAACGTTTAATTTCATCATAGCATTAGGGACCATGGGCCAGTCCATTGGGACCAGTCCAAAGGGACCGGTCTAAAGGGATTAGTCAGAAAGGGCCCGTCAACAAGAACCCGTCCACAGGGGCTCGTCAACAGGGACCCATCAACAAGGACCTGTCAACAATAACCCGTCTACAGGGACCCGACCACAGGGACCTGTCAACAATGACCTGTCAACAAGGACCTGTCAACAATGACCTTTCAAAAATGGGGGGGGGGCTAGTCATCAGGGGCTAGTCCAAAGGGACAAATCAACAGCGATCAATCAAAAGGGGCTATCACCTCAAGGCCTGACATGCCCCTCTTTGATTATTGAATTGCCTATCGACAAGCGTCACTAGGACTACTTTTTGATCACCCCTCGTGGGTTGGGTTAGGTTAGGTTACACTACAGCCGTCACGTTTTAAAAGCCCACCCTCTTACAAAAAGCTATGAGTGGGCATGCGTAAAAACGAAAAACAGGCATGTTAATTCATAGTGGCTTTCCACCGTACACATGTCTCCTGTGTGGAATAAAGTTTAATTTCATATTGCCATTCAAACTCCCACATGTCGCACTTGGAAAGCGAGATTTTCTAAAAAATTACAATTTCACCCCCTAGTAGGGGTAGGTTTTATTTTGGGGTGGAAATATGTTGTCCATTGGAAAGGGGGTGTCAGCCCGAGTTCAACGACACCTCATTCGTCAAAATCCGACCATGCGTTCGAGAGATATCGCACCGCCGCCATCTTGTGAGGTGGGTGAGGTGGAGGTGGCGCTAGAACCCGTACAAACACACTACTCAAAGCGTTCCTCCAGCATGTCCTCTGACAGTTCCTAGAGGAAAAGCCGCTGAGAATACATCAGATTAGATGGTTCAAACATGATGGAGCGCCGGTATACATTGCACTCGTTGTTAGGATCCACCTTGCTGTACAGTTTGGACAGCAATGGATTGGTCGCAGTGGTTTTCATCGATGGCCAGCTTGATCACGGGACATGACACCAATAGACTTCTTCTTCTTCTACTTCTGGGGACATGTGAAGAGCCTCGTTTACGAGACTCCCGTCAATACTTGCATGGACCTGGATGTTACGATTGTCGCAACCGCGGAAGTAGTACGCCAAACTCCTAGGATTCTTAAGCGTGTAAGACAATTGATGGTGCGTTGCTGTTCACTCTGCCATGATCATGGTGGCCAAAATTTTGAACAAACTTCTAAGCCAATATACCATCTTTCTAAGGGAACAGTTATGCATTTGTTACGTACTGTACAGTACAGTACTCTGACAGAACGGATTAGGTTAAACACGCTGTGGTGAAAGTAGGCTAGGCTATATGAGCTTCGTCGGAAGGTTGTTCTATTAGTCTGTGTATTGTATTGTACATTTTTATTATTGCTTATTACAGGCTTCTTCACTATTGGGAAGGTATTTTCACAGAAATCAGGACGAGTGTCGCAACTAACTACCCTGTTACGAGCCAACAGAGAACACGGGTCTCCCTCAACAATACACTCGGAGGGTGTCCCGGAGCAGCCTCCTCGGGTTTGTCGATGAAATTTGGGTTTCCCCTTGTTAGTGTAATTAATAAAATTGAAATAATATCCATTAATATTCTTGTTGTCTATGTTTCGACCCCAGGACACCAACCAGGGTTCAAAATCATCACAGTGTTTTAGATCCCTTATTTGGGGGTGGATCTAAAAGGAAGAGTTATTGTACTAATTTGTAAGGTTGTGCCTAAAAAGGGTAGCTGCCCTTGGCAGGGTAAGCTGACCAGTGTAGAGTGTTGTAGTGTGCTAGGAACTAGGGGGCGTTCCTGTAAATAATGTAGTAGTGTTTGAAGGGATGGGACCCAATGCAAGGGTCACTGTGCTGGTCGCTCAGCTGACTGCTTATTATGTAACTGACTCTGCTCGTATCAGCTAAGTGGCACGCGCTGCTCTCTGGCAGCCGGGCCGCCGCGAGGAACACAATGATATCTGAGCTAGCGCTATTAGACTACCGTCTGTCACGTCTTACCGTGACGGGAATAAGGAAGGGCGTTGGGATGTAAAGAGGCGTATAAACAGTAAGGCTAGTGTGATGTGTTGACCAAGTGTTTATTGGTCTGTAATTCTGAGTATGAATCCCTTGTAGGGAATGTAATTATGTTCACAATGTAGTACAAGTGGTGGGTTACAGGTTACAAAAGTAGGATGTCTGAACACGACTGACTGACTCACCTCTGATGACACCGGCGTAGCCTTCGGCCGTATCGTTGAAGCACTGATAATGGAGAGATCCTTTGACCTCATTAAGATGACTTCTTATACTCTCCGGCGCTATGCTGTCAGCAATGTGTTGGCATTGCTGGCCCAGTTAATAGTATGTCGCTATGTGTAACCATTGTGCAAGGACTGAGCTGCTTTCTAGAGTGGCAAGCTGTCCCTGCTACGTTTTATGGATATTGGCCCGGCTTTCCAAGGGTTGTCCGTTAGGAGATTTAGGCAGATGATGGGGGGATGGTCTCCAAGGGGTGCATACCCCTGGGAGGCTGTACAAGCGTCTTCCTTCATTTGTTCGCGTCCTCGCGAACGGGAACGGAACTGGAGGTTGGGATGTTGACGTAGTGGTTCTTGGAACCCCCTCGTATCTCCTGGCGGTGTCGTATCGAAGTGTGGGTGTGAGGTGAGCCCGTGTTCAGAGGGGAGGGTTATGGGATGTACAGATATATGTATACACTGATATTGGCATTGTGAAAATGGAAATTAACAAAACAAAAAAATTTGACACTGCGAAAAATTTGACATCGAGAAAAAATTGACATTTGAAAAAAAAATTGACATTTGGGAAAAATTTGACATTAAAAGAAATTTGACATGTAAATAAAAATTGCCCTTGCTATTGCTGGCATATTGCTAGTTTCAAAAAAAACATGGTTTTTGATGGTGATTCGTTACATAGTTGTGCAGGGAGGAAAAAACCCAGCTAGGCGAGGAATTGTGTCGTCTGGCTTTACTTTGGGGAAAAAAGTGCTCCCTGCAAAGAGAAAGATAGGACAGAATAGAAAAAAAATGGGTGTTCCAGGGTATAATTTAAGGGATATAATCAAAGTGTATTTATTGGTTCGGGATGAAACGGAACACCCTGACAAATGGGGAAGTTAGAAGAAGGAAAAATGAAAGAAAACAAATCATAGACATTATGTACATTGGTGGTCTTGATAATGGTAACAGATATGACCCGATAATAATAGTAATCCTTACATTTGTAAAATCCCTGACAAGTTATAATTGAACATAGTAAACATGTAATGAAGATGAACATAAAAAAAAAATAATGGTTGCCATGTGGGTACCCTGTACGTATAAGTATTCTTGCCACTCTTGTGGACCCTTGCAATTGTATGACATGGCGAGAAAATACAAAATAATTTACACTTTATAATTATCACTATCATATATATATATAGAAACCTTATAGAGCTCTGTTACCTGGCCAGTTACTGCATACCTCTTATACTTGGCGCGCACCGTACTATTATGCCTCGCCGACCGTTCTCTAATCGGCCGTCCCTGGTGCGGTTTAGTGGCTAGTCCACTATCCTCTCCCTGTATTTGTCACCTAACCTCGTGGTTTTCCGTCGTGGGTCGGAATCCCACCTTAGGGTCGAAGGTCCGGCACTTACAAACTCTGTGTCGCCCTTTGAGCCTGAAGTAACGCTTCATTTGCGTATTCTGAAATGTGCTTGCGTTCAGCGATGGTCATCATCCCACGTATGCTGTCCACCGCTGACCGCTGGCGTTGTCACCTTTAAGGGTGCAACCAAAATTGATAAGGAGTGTATTTGTGTATGACATGTATGTGTATTTTGGTAATATATTTACCACGAACATATACACGTTCTGGGTTACCTGTAATTCAAAACAAAACAAAAATGCATCCATATAAAGATGTTTATCTCTCGTGGCTCCGTGGTCTTCCTGTGTGGGTAAAAGTGGGTTAATTATGAATAGTACAGTACAATACATTATAATTCATTACAGGTATATATATAACCTTGTGGTGTTTGAAGCCATATTTTCAGTGTTGCCTTAGTAAACAAGAGTTTAGTGCTTTTCAGTCGGTCAACACGAATGTACCCAAAAGAGATGGGTTATGCCCTAATCCTGAAATAAATTACATGAGATTAATAAAACACTAGGATGACCAGTTTCGATCGTCAAGCGATCATCATCAGATCCAATACACTTAGGCTATAAAATCTATGTTTGAAATACTGGTGAAAATATTTTACAATATGTACAATTATTTAGTTGCAGTATTGGTACTGCAACTGTCAGTGTATGCTAAATGCAGTATATATGTTAGGTGAAATGCTAAATGGTGATGGCTATCCGGAGATTGTACTTGAGAGAGATTATATGGTTGTAAACTATGGTTAAACTATAAAATTTTAGGCTAACTACTTATCTGAATGTCTTCCGTACTACAGCTATTCGCAGTTTCCGTGTTCCGTGTTCACTTGAACTCGCTGTGCGGTCGACTGCGGTGGTTTCAATTCGACAATAAAATATACACACAGAGAGAAGGCCTAGCAATGGGATCGGCACTGAGTGGGTTAATCGCTGACATCTTCATCAATGCACTAGAAAATGCGTTCTTAGAAAAGACTTCAACAAAGGGAATAGTAATATGGAAAAGATACGTAGATGATGTAATTTGCATCTACGATACTGAACTAACAAGCGAAGAAACAATTCTCCAATCCATTAATAGCCTTCACCATTCTATCAAATTCACTAAGGAATCCGAAATAGACCGGAAAATAAATTATCTCGATATAACTATTGAACGTAAAGACAACGGACCTTTCATATTCCATATTCCGGAAAGCAACACAAACCTCGCATGCAATCGACAATCAGTCTAATCACCCCAGTACGCACAAACTAGCGGGTTTCAATTCAATGGTGCACAGGGCTTTAAACATACCCATGTCAAAAGACAACTATAATAAGGAAATAAGAACTATTATGCAAATAGCAAAGGAAAACAACTTCTCGCCAAGCAAAATAAATCAAATTATAGCCAAACATAAAAATAAAGATAAAACGATTCCCAAACCGGACAGTAATGAGAAACAATTTGCGCGTTTCAACTATGTGAATGCGAATACATATAAAATCACTAACCTATTCAAAAAGCAAGGCATAAAGATAGCTTTCACGACGAAAAACACAACCGCTAGGCACCTCCTAAATAGTAATCTAA
Organism: Meconema thalassinum; assembly: GCA_946902985.2. Classification (NCBI taxonomy): domain Eukaryota; kingdom Metazoa; phylum Arthropoda; class Insecta; order Orthoptera; family Tettigoniidae; genus Meconema; species Meconema thalassinum. The sequence goes on from OX336388.2 coordinate 1,536,888,381, forward strand.
ATAAACGTGACCCGTATTCAAGGTCAGGGGTATATTCTATAACGTGCCAAGACACCGATTGTCAAGCTAATTACATCGGGCAGAGTGGAAGGCGAGTAGACACACGTTATAATGAACATAGAAATGCGATAAGATACGGAACACATTCAGCCGTGTGCGAACATATGTGTGACATAGGGCATAGCTTTACCAACATAGAGTCGGACCTTAAAATAATCCATCACGAATCGAAAGGCAGAGCTCTTGACATAAAGGAAGCAATCGAGATACACCTAGCCAAACGAAACAATCCCAACAATCTAAATGAACACACGTTCATGGAGAGCTCACCCCTCTTCACGCTACTAAAAAACACACCCTGTCGGAAACAAAACACAATTTAGCGACACAGCCAAGCTAGATAAAAAAAAGGGGGGAAATTAGGGGGTTTTTAATAGGTAAATGTTATCTGGATCAGGTGTACGATGTACTTTTCATCTGCAATAAACCAAGGCCCATATTAGAGGCAGTATTAAAGGTGCCGGGACGTCCTCATAAGACCGTCAACGCTTAGTTCGAATGGGTTATGCTCCACGCGTGGCGAGGACTAATCCACGGTCTTTAATAGTTGTAGATCCACCTCATTCAATAACATACATCTTATCTAGGTTGGCAACACCTCACATAAACACATCGCGATCACTCCCCACAGCACGTAGGGACAGGGGGGGGGGGGAAGGCAGGGAAAAACCAGTCGTTAAGATAACCACCGCAGTCGACCGCACAGCGAGTTCAAGTGAACACGGAAACTGCGAATAGCTGTAGTACGGAAGACAATCAGATAAGTAGTTAGCCTAAAATTTTATAGTTTAACCATAGTTTACAACCATATAATCTCTCTCAAGTACAATCTCCGGATAGCCATCACCATTTAGCATTTCACCTAACATATATACTGCATTTAGCATACACTGACAGTTGCAGTACCAATACTGCAACTAAATAATTGTACATATTGTAAAATATTTTCACCAGTATTTCAAACATAGATTTTATAGCCTAAGTGTATTGGATCTGATGATGATCGCTTGACGATCGAAACTGGTCATCCTAGTGTTTTATTAATCTCATGTAATTTATTTCAGGATTAGGGCATAACCCATCTCTTTTGGGTACATTCGTGTTGACCGACTGAAAAGCACTAAACTCTTGTATATATATAACCTTCCTTGGTAGCGCTTAGTTTGGAAACTAAGTGTAGCGCCACCGAAGTCTAACTTAACCTAGGTTAGCCTATTTTAACCTAGTTTATCCTAAGTATGGTCGGGCTTACCTCGGTAACGGATTTTTAGTCACCGAGTGCCGAGATATTCTATTGTGATCTATATATATAAAAAAATTGCCTTAAATGTAGGTTTATGTTACCTTACAACGAATTATCATGCCTTATCATGAGTTGTCGGACTTACCCCGATGCCGGGTTTCTGGGCTATCAGGCGCCGACCGGCGTTACTTAATGCTATTTCTAAGCCGAAAGGATTGCCTTAATCTATTGCCGAAATGTGCTGCGCCATACCTGGCAACAGCGGTGAATAAATTTGCTTAATCCTAGGTTGCGTGTCAAATGCAACCGTCTTATAGCTAAATTTGGCCTAGAACGATCGCCTGGGGCAATTTACTTCCCCAGGACACCACCCGCACGAGTCCCAGAAACACCGGTTGTCTCTAGGATCGCTGGATTCCGTTCCCTTAATTCTAGGTGTCGACGTCTATTACTAGTACTAATCTAATCACAGGCGGCTTACGGTGCCACTAAGCAAACCGTTTCGCCTGCTGTACCTTCCATTTCCTTGATCGTTGCCATTGCGTGTGTAGTCGTAGGTGGGCCGCCCACGTAACCCTTATGAGGCGCTCGCAATGCCCCTCTCTTAATGCCCTTTGGCTGCCCGATGCGTCGCCATTTATGTGGGCATTGGACATTGTGGTCCAATGGCATAATATTTTCTTCGCCTTTGTCGGCAATCGTGGTTTGCTTTTCGCAATAATCTTCGCCTGTATCGGCAATCGTGGTTTGCTTTTCGCAGTAATCTTCGCCTGTATCGGCAATCGTGGTTTGCTTTTCGCAGTAATCTTCGCCTGTATCGGCAATCGTGGTATGCTTTTCGCATTAGTATTCTTCTCCAACGCACAGGAGTTTTGCTTCCCGCTATGGAAGCCGTGCCTACTTAAATTTAAACTTAACTAGAAGTCTAGTCATTATGGGGTCGTCTCTAGGGATAGTTCCCGAGGCCGGCGCTGAGTGAGCTATTTCTCCCGCCATCCTCAGAAAGTCACCCTGCAGATCTCGGCTTCGATGACCGTGACACATAGAGGGTGTAACCTTCTCCGACAAGGGGGATGGGCAAATATGCACCCCTAGATCTCGATGTTTGCCCGTGTCCGGTCCCGAATGCTTTGACCTTACGTAGTTCGTCTGTTCGGTCTAGTCGTCAGTTAAGTGAGGTCGCTGCGCTGTCGAGCCAACTGGGGTAAGGGTCCACATCGCCTTCCCCAGCTCTCAAAGTGTTGTTCTCCTGACCTTCGGCTTACACCGTTGTCATCAATCAGATCGTATCAGATTCCTTTGTAAAAAAGAAATGTAGCGTAACCTGTGTAAATGGTTTAATCTCTGTGTAAAATGTAAAATATTTCCAGTGTTGTGGGGTTGTAGATCTTCTAAGTACATAGGCTACTTCTCGTCTACCATCGCTACGTCAGCTTTCCAGCAATAATGCTTTCTTTACCTTAATGGAGGTGTTAGTAGGGTCTGTAATGTCAGGTACCCTGTTATTAGGATCTGGGGGTAGTTATTTGTTGAGTGGGCTTAAAGTATGGTAGGAAGGGGTTGCGCACCTTTGGGTTCCACGTTAGTGGTGGCCTGGTACCGCTGATGCCGCTGGGATGTTCCTATAGTGAGTGGACTGGGGAGGTAATTCCGGGGATTGCAAAGATACGAAAATTTCATGCAGGTTTGATATCAAAATCCCTGGTAAATGGATGGGATACTCATGCATGTGTCTGGATATGAAGTGTCTGCCTTCATGTACGGATAGGTGTAGGGTGGGGCATAATACCAATATATTCCTGTCATGCGGGAGTGTTTAAGTACTAAAGAATGGTTAATATATATCTATGGCCTCCTCTCTCATTTGGAGAGGCGCATTATGCTTCTTTAATGTTTGCTGACCCACCCCTAATACTCAGGTGGTAGCATCGTGGCGCAAGGCGTAGCATGCCTGCTCCTTAGACGCATGAAGTCCATCAACCCCTTGAGTGTACCTTGTAATGTAGTGTAGCTGTTTTTGGTCGTATACATGTGTCTGCGTTGGTTTATGTTGGGCGTGAGAGGGTTATTGGAAGGGAATTGGGTATTAACCATGGTAGCCTGCTGTAGTATGTCGGTAATCCCTCTGGGATTATCCACCTATGGTTTGTCATCCTCCCTTGGTCCATGTTGGCTTTCTATCCGCGCCTTGGGATAGTAGAGCTTCATGACCTAATCTGGTCTGCCATTTGTAAATGTGGCCAGTGGTCGTAGTGCGACTGGTCATGTGCTAGTCATCTGTAATGCCTCCTATGCCTTACGATCGATAAAAGAAGTTATTAGGGGGGGATCTTGTCTGTGTTTGCTCCTAATCGTTGAGTGCATGTGCGTGTGTGTGACTATGTTCCGCTACACCACGCGGACGGTTGGTCTGTTGCAGGCTAAGTCGTAATATGTATCGCCTGTGTGGGCAGAAGGCGCCCGTGGCTTGCCAACGTCCTTGCGAACGTGCCCTTATAGGCCCAAGATAAGTTCCGCTGTGTCACGTCTTGTCCATTGCCAAATGTTTTTGCAGTGTGGAAAAAAAATGTATGGTGTTATAATTGTTATGTGTTTGTAATTTCACGGTCACTGGCGGTACGCAATAGTGTCTTGTCACCGCAGTATTGCAGTGTGAATAGTCTGCAAGTCAGCAGTTGGTATATGTTTTTCTGCACGTATGCAAGTGTGGTCATTGTTTTAGATTCCTAGCGGACTTATGTAGCAATTCATCCTAGTTAGGTAATGACGTTGTGTGGCCATTGTTCCCTAAGACTTGTGTCTTGCGAAATTTTCCTACCTGTGTCTGGGAAATGTATTCTCTATGTCTGGTGTAATTCGAGATTTTATGTCTGGCTTTTGGTGGGAGGAAATGTAGTATTCCCTGTTCATGCATTTGTATGGGCCAATTTCGGTGTGGTTGGGAGCCTGGATAACTGCTTTCCCTTGTGTCTAATTTTTACTGGGACTCAGACCCGTGACCTTATGTCATTCTCTGTGTTCTATGTCTGCGTTGTGTTTCAGGGCTTGGGGCTTCCCCCTTGTGGTGTTTGCTTGTGTTTCGTGTACCAAAAATACCATTGGATAGTTAGTTTTTGGTACGAGTGTGGTGTGTGGTCATGGGTTCGAATCCGGTTGTCTGTAAAGACTTGGTGTGACCCTCTCTGTGCCGGATATATTATGGCACATGTACTGTGTATCTGTTATGCGCAAACGAAAGTACTCAATGCTGTGAGGAGTTTGCGTATTTTTGAACTCTCCTCGTAGTGTAATTTTGGGAGTTATAGGGTCCTTAGATCGGCCGTGAATGATGTGTTGGTTTCTGTCCAGTAGGATTTGGCTCGGCTTGTCTGTGTCGAGCAGTCTTGCTCATTGAGGAGTATGTTACTGCTGATACGACGGTGTTGAATTACGATGTTGTGTGCTTTCATTTGTTTCATGTTCTGCCCACGTCCTTGTTTCCTGCACGTGTGTGTGTGTGAACTTGATTGCTGTCTGTAGTGATGGCGAGCAGTGCCTCTCTCATTGTAAAAAAAAACTTGTGGTTTAACATGACCGTTGATCTGTAGATCAAGCGCCACGGGACTCCCGTTTTACGTGGAATCCAAACCACAGGCCGTGGCCTTTCACTTCGAAAGTCCCACATGCATTGGCCGCATAGGAAAAGAACCTCTTACTAACTACATCTGTGTCCCCAATTGTGTGTTACTGTAACGTGGTTCAAGTATGTTCCTTTCTGTTGTACCAAATGTCGTTATACACTAGTGTGTCTGGTCCGCTAGTCGCGTGTTTGGTGACCAGATGCCAGAGGCGACTTTGTTGTTTTTCGTTTATGACCCGCTGTTAGTGGGACTGTCCCAATCTGTCTTAGCTTTCCCATGTTTCTATTCTAGAACCGGATGGCTACCCAACCTTATATTCTTGGTATTCAGAAGGTTGCGGGTTTGGAGACCGTCTTTTACCCAGAGTAATTGTTTCTGGCACTATTCAGGTTGTGTCTCCGGGACAGTTCTGGTGAGTGTTTTACTGTCATGTGGCTATGTAAATTGATTGTGTGATTTTCCAAAAATATGCAGGGTTTCCCAAAGTTTGGGGTTTTCATCCTACGGTGTGTTAGCGTTTTAGCTTACGTGTTGTTGTGGAAATGATAAAAAAAATTATACTACAGGCAATGTAACGTGTCACGTATGCCTATGGGTTAAATACATACAGTTCAACTTGGCCACCCTTTTTTTTTTCTTTTTTGGGCCTAATGAGTGGGGCAGAGAAAGAGAAGAAAAAAAATGAGCTATGCCCCGCTCCGTATTAAGAGAGCATTTTGAAAAGGTATAGAATATATGTTTGTATGTTGCCTGTCCACTACTGTATGCTTTGCTAAAGTGGGTTGCCGGACGGCGATGAAAAAAAAAATGTTTAAAAAAAAATGGTAAGTAGGTCCTGATCGTACTATGCACCTAGTAGGTGACGTTAGCACTATAGCAATCTGGTTACATCTCAGGGGACTCTAACGACCTTGTCTAGTACGCATTGGGAAGGCCTTTGCCAGACGTATTTGATACATGTGTATCCACGTCACGAGCAAAGCCAGGGCATTATGGGAGTCGAAACTCCACTCCCAAGCAATTATAACCTTACCTTGGCATTGAATATATATTTTTCAAAAGAGAAATATGTATTGTCCGTTGAGCCATTATATATTTATACCCAAATTGTGCTAAATGTTCCGGCATAACTCAACAAAATGACAGTGGTTCGCCCCGGTGTGCAATTTGGCTTCCAACTGTTGAACCGGAACGTAGAACATTTAGTCATTTCTGCTTAGAAAGACTCGCTTAAGCTCTATGCTGTGATTTGATGTTTAAGCTATGTTCAAAATATCTCTTTCCGGCTTTAAGCCGCGTAGCTCATCTGATGGGCTTCTACTGGGCTTTGAATATTAGAAACTTTACGTTATCCAATTTATGGTGATGACCACTCCGACCAATAATCATTGCCGGCCTGGGAGAAAAAATGTCAGGGGCAAACAAAAAGAAAACAAGGATTTTGAATCATGCTCCTCTGATCTAGCCAAGTTGCACTGCCTATACATGAAAGAAGGCAGATAGAGAAAGAGAAAAAAAAATGTGCAGTTTACGTTAGTGAGTCTGTGTGTATTTATTGGCGTATTTCCCCCGTGTAGAGGAACTTATGTGTGTCCCTGGTCAAAATGTGCGTGCGTGTATCGTGCATCCTGAGGGACTAATACCGGTGTTCGCCTTCGTTCTGGCAAATTTGCCCTTTGAACTGGCGGTAAAGGTTGCTTAATGGCTTGTGTCTGGCCTAGCAATGTGGTGGCGTGTAGTCTGACCGCTTTTCGGCCTGTGGCCACGGCAGACTCCTGCCATTGTGCTAGTCTATCTGTGTGGGTGTATGTAGGCTTTATGTGTAGTGGGACGGGTTCTATGTCGTCTGCCCATGACGTCGTTACGTCCCGTTGTCCCTCTGTTATGCTATGTGTATTTGAGAGTCCTGGCTTCAACTCCCTCTCGTCCCTTTGTTCCGAGGGGGTTGTTCTAGGCTCTGCCCCTCGGTTTGGCAAAATTGCCTTCCGATCCGGAGCTGAAGGACATGTGTTTATGTAACCTTGTATTTGTAGCTTATTGGAGCCTAACCTGGCCGTCTCCTGGACTGTGGCCATGGTGACCTCCTTCCCATGTGTGGCAGTACATGGCGAGAGGGACATCCTCGCAAATTGTCGAGTCAGCGTATCCACGCTTATGTCCTCTCTCGGGTGGGCTGGTGGCCCTACCATGAACTCAAAAATGGCCTTGTTGGCTTGGAGCTCACGGTATTCGTCCCAAATTTGGGTGTACTGCCTACTGAGGCTTATGGTCTGTTTGCAAATTACTGTATTAATGTTTCTGTTGTCTGTATAGTTTTGTGGCCGCTAGTTGGAGAAGCGCTTGGACGCGAATTAGCTCCCTGTATTGGGCGTGTAAACCCGTGTAGTGCACCCTCATTCTCTCGAGGGTTGCATTATCTATTACGGGACCATGTGTGGTGATTAATTGTTGGTATATTTTGTTTCTTTGGACATGGATTCTATTGAGGTGTTCATGTATGTTCCTCAAGTGCTTGTGTGCGCATCTTAATTGCGTTGTCCTGCCCTCTGACGGAGTGTATGGCTGTTTGCCCTGTATTGCTCCGACTTTTGTTTGGAGTGCCCGTATTTGTGTCTGTCGCCTCTGTATATGTCTTTGGCATCTTATTAATAATGTTAATAATGTTGGCGTAACCCTATTGCCTCTATGGTTTGCAATCTCTGCATGAGGCGTCATTCTGACTGAAGTGTATGTGAATAAAATAAAATAAAATATCTGTGCGTGTTTGACAGTGTATTTACGCATCTGTTTGATTCTTTCTGGGGCTGGGGGGTTGGTTTAGTAAGAATTTCCCCTGTTTAGCTAGTTTTGGAGCAAAAATGGTGTTTTTGTCTGGGATTTTTTTTTTCACTATTTGCTTGGCTTTTTGCGGTACGGAAGGGGTCGTTTTAACTACGAGGGCTCGTTGGTTGAGTCCCGTTCTCTATGCGTAGTACCGCGCCTCCACCAGTGTTTTAGATCCCTTATTTGGGGGTGGATCTAAAAGGAAGAGTTATTGTACTAATTTGTAAGGTTGTGCCTAAAAAGGGTAGCTGCCCTTGGCAGGGTAAGCTGACCAGTGTAGAGTGTTGTAGTGTGCTAGGAACTAGGGGGCGTTCCTGTAAATAATGTAGTAGTGTTTGAAGGGATGGGACCCAATGCAAGGGTCACTGTGCTGGTCGCTCAGCTGACTGCTTATTATGTAACTGACTCTGCTCGTATCAGCTAAGTGGCACGCGCTGCTCTCTGGCAGCCGGGCCGCCGCGAGGAACACAATGATATCTGAGCTAGCGCTATTAGACTACCGTCTGTCACGTCTTACCGTGACGGGAATAAGGAAGGGCGTTGGGATGTAAAGAGGCGTATAAACAGTAAGGCTAGTGTGATGTGTTGACCAAGTGTTTATTGGTCTGTAATTCTGAGTATGAATCCCTTGTAGGGAATGTAATTATGTTCACAATGTAGTACAAGTGGTGGGTTACAGGTTACAAAAGTAGGATGTCTGAACACGACTGACTGACTCACCTCTGATGACACCGGCGTAGCCTTCGGCCGTATCGTTGAAGCACTGATAATGGAGAGATCCTTTGACCTCATTAAGATGACTTCTTATACTCTCCGGCGCTATGCTGTCAGCAATGTGTTGGCATTGCTGGCCCAGTTAATAGTATGTCGCTATGTGTAACCATTGTGCAAGGACTGAGCTGCTTTCTAGAGTGGCAAGCTGTCCCTGCTACGTTTTATGGATATTGGCCCGGCTTTCCAAGGGTTGTCCGTTAGGAGATTTAGGCAGATGATGGGGGGATGGTCTCCAAGGGGTGCATACCCCTGGGAGGCTGTACAACAGTATTAGTTAATTGTTAATACACTGGATGAGGCTGGGAGTGTTAGTCGACTTGTGTTGTGGGACATTATGGTAGGAAGGAATGGAGAGAGATAATATCTAGGCTGATGAACTTTGGTATGAAAATAAAGAAAGTGAGGATAAAGCATTGATATTGGCAAAAGGGGAAGTGTAGGAGGTTTATCCCCTTAAAGAAAGTATTGTTTGGACCACAAAATTCAATGAAGGGGAGAATACCATAATAAACACAATATGAATAAGCCCATGCTAGAAATTAAAGCGTCAAGTATATAGAAAATGAAGTTCTAGCTGGTGTTGTGTTGGTAAATATTCGGTTATAATCAGAGTGAAGCGAGCCCATTCTGGGTCGGTAAAATGAACTGAGTCAACCACGTGAACGCCCAGCGTTGTCAACCTCATAGGTTAACTCGACGATGCAATTGACTCATAAAAATCGTATTTAATTAAAATTTAATTAATTTAATTCACAATTTAAATTTTACTACTTGTATACTCCAGACAACTTACATTCTTACATGTCCCCCGCCCACCCCTCTCCCCATCTATTCAGTGTGAATAAGTTTAAGACTCCATAACCCTTTATATATCAAGTTCCATGTGTATTTACATTTGTTACGTGGTAGATTGTATTGGTGGGTGCACGGTATTTATACGTTCTTTCGTAAGTGATCAGACTGGTAAATGAGAAAAGGAGGACTACATTTCCTCCCGAACCTCCTCCCTCAGAAATGCAAATTTTACGCCACTGGGTAACATAAGTTGTATTCATATTTTCAGCATATTTTAATTTATGAAAAAAAACAAGTAATTCCGTGACGAATTAAAGAGCCTACTTTTCTTAAAATTTCAGATTGATGCCACTCTTTATAGACCCATCTAGAATAAAGACGAAATCAAGTAAGAGTAACTTACTACAGTTGGCAGCCCTGGTTACTCTGAATATATTCTTAGTTCCATCTCTGGTATAGAATGCACATACAAAATTTGGTTGAAGTCTAATGGATAGTATGGACGTTACATGCTGTTTGATATTGGATTTATCAGTGCGTGTAAAATCATGTTGGGAACAATATTGTCATGTATGTGATGCTCAGAATTAATCTGAAATATTACGATCTATTACAGTGCCAGTTTTGGATAAACTTCATCTGTTAGTATAGAAGTTACATGTAATTAAAAATTGAAACCATCAGAAAGCTTAGAATCATGTTGGCAACACTGATGTATATTAGTTACTCCAAATTATTCTATAATGTCAGGTACTATACGTGTGCAAAGTTTAGAGATGATGACTTGCATACTTTATGATATATTGATATTAGGATTAAATAAATAGAGCAAGCATTTATTAACATTTGGCAGCCCTTTTTGTTCTTACGAATACGCATAGTCATAACTGTTATGGTACACAAAGCACGTACGAAATTAAGTTGAAATCCATTTGTTAGTATAGAAGTTATATGCATTTAATAACTGGACCTATCAGCAGGCAACACTGATGTATATACTGTAAGTTACTCCAAACTAAGGTAGAATGTCAGGTACTATATGTGTGCAAAGTTTATAGCTGTTGGCTTGTATACTTTTTGATATATTGATATTAGGGTTAAAATATAGAGAGAGCATTTATTAACAATTGGCAGCACTACTGGCTCATTAGAATACGCACAGTCATATCTGCTGTAGTACACATAGTACATACGAAATCTGGTTGAAATCCAATCCATAGTATATAAGTTACATGCATTTAGAAATTGGATCTATCGGCAGGCTTAGAATCATGTTGGCAATCCTGGCATGTATGGTTTTCTGAAAATTAATCTGGAATGCTATTGTCTATATGTGTGCCAATTTTGGAATAGTTCTCATACATAACTTCTGAGATATCCAACTTAGAGCTCAAATTACAATTGCGATTTTTCAGCAGTTGGTAGCACTGACGTCAATTTAAAATATGGCCGTGAGATATTCAGTTATAGATCTTTCCTCTTACCAAATTTGGTTTCGATAGCTGCAGCCGTATAGGAATTGATAGCGGGGGACACACACAGAGCCAGACAGACGGACAGACAGAAGGACAGACAGACAAACAGACAGACGGACAGACAGACAGACAGACACACACACACACACACACATTTTTCCGGATCGATCTCATAAGTCTACTTTTCCCTCATTTTTGCAAAATGTGTGTGCGTGCGTATGTATGTGTAAGTGCCCCCCCTCCTTATAAAATCTAAACAGCTGGAGCGATTTTAATGAAATTCAGTGAGGTCATAGCACCATTCTGGCCGACCCCGACCGTTTCCTTCAAATTTTACTACGCCTCACCATTCTAACATGGCGTCTGTGCTAATTATTTCACCGGCATTTTGTATCTCCGAAACTAGTCTATTACTATCACCCAGAAATTTAGTACGGTGATATTGTGCAATTACAATATGGATGTGGTTGCCTTACAGGAGATCAGATGGAAAGAGGAAGGCATACAGAAGGGAGAGAACTACACTATATTTCACAGTGGGACTGGAGGAACAAAAGGGCAGCTTGGAACAAGAATAGCAGTCAACAATAAAATACTGCATGCTGTGGTTAAATATGAAGCAATCAGCGAAAGGCTCTACTACGTGAGAATAAAGGGAAGGTTTCAGAGCATGTCCATCCTCGCAGTACATGCCCCTACAGAATAAAAGGACGACGAGGAAAAGGACTAATTTTATGAAATGATTGAACAAGTATACGACGGGATGCCGCAATACGACATGACAATTGTGATAGGGGACGCAAACGCAAAAGTTGGTGTTGATACTGCAAATAGAGGTGTGAGTGGGCCGCACACCCTACACAAAGAGTCTAATGATAATGGGTTAAAGCTGGTAACATTTTCAACTGCAAAGGACATGAAGATCGCCAGCACAATGTTCCCACACAAGAAGATTCACCTGGGAACGTGGAACGCTCCAGGAGGGCGATATACCAACCAGATTGACCACGTTTTGGTGGATTCAAGACATGCAAGTGGAATCGAGGATGTCAGAGCAGTACGAGGAGCAGAATTGGGAAGTGATCACAATCTGGTATTAATTTAAGTGAATCAAAGAATATCACGAGAGAAGATGACGAAGGCAGGCACACTAAAAGGCAAAATAGATGTAAGCCTACTGGAAAATGAGGAAATACGAAGTGAGTACCAGCTAAATCTACAAAATCGTTTTCAAGTTCTGGAAGAGCTAGAAGAAGGAGAAAGGAGAGAGGAAGGGGAAGATAACAGCTGGGAAACATTCAAATCCATTGTGATTGAGACTGCAAAGGAACACCTAAAGAAAAGAGAAAAAAAGGACAGGACAAGATAAGGTTCAGTGAGGAGTGCAAAGAGGCGATTAAAAAGAGAAAGAAGTACAAACAGAGGATGCTAGATAACGACACCCTACAATCCAGAGAAGAATACGTGGAGGCAGCGAGAGAAACAAGAAAAGTAATACGTAAAGAAAAGAGGCAGTTCATCAACAAGCAACTGGAAAAAGCTGAAGAAGACAGAAACAAGCACAATGTAAGAGAATTCTATAGGTATGCAAGGTATTTCAAGACGGGGTACAGACCAAGAATCGTGGCGATGGAAAACAATGAAGGTGATTTGGTGGCTGGTCAAGAAGAGGGCATGAAGTTATGGAAGGACTATTTTGAAGAATTGTTGAATGTTGCTGACGGAAAAGAAGTGACCGAGGAAACAAAGGCATATGAAGGACCCCAACCAAATGTGGAGGAGCCAACAATGAAGGAAATGGATGAAACTCTAAACCAAATGAAGAACAGCAAAGCTCCAGGAACCGACGGCACGGCAATAAGGTGGAGAAGCATGCAGAAAAGCACTGTATCGATTGATACTGCAAGTATGGAGCAATGAAGAGATGCCCAATGAATGGCAACAAGCAATATATAAGAAAGGAATAAGAACCAAGTGTGAGAATTACAGGGGCATATCATTATTATGTAGCGCATACAAGATTCTTGCGCGCATTCTCTTACATAGGCTACTACCATACATAGAGGAAAACCTTGAAGAATACCAGGCCAGTTTCCGGAAAGGCATGTCAACAACAGACCAAATATTCATACTTAGAAAGATAATTAAAAAACGTGGGAATTTGATAAGAAGGTATACTGCCTATTTATAGACTTCAAAAAGGCCTATGATAGTGTCAACAGAGAAAGCATCTGGAGGATAATGGAAGAATCGGGAATACTTTCGAAACTGAGAGGGCTGACAAGAATGTGCATTGAGAAAATGGAATGAAGTGAGAGTTGAAGGCAGAGAATCTGAATGTTTTACTGCGGAGACGGGTGTCAAACAGGGAGATTGCATATCCCAGCCAGTTTAACTTGGTTTTGGAAAAAAGCACTAAAAAGAGCATCATCATTTGGAAGAGGTACGATTATAGGTGGTGAAGTGAAACTCTTAGCGTTTCCCGATGACATTGTGGTTTTAACGGAGGAGGAAAAGTAACTAAAAATAACAGCTAAAGTTCTAATAGAAGAAGCACAAAGAGTGGGTCTGAGGATCAATCAAGGTAAGACAGAGTATATGATTGTAACCAGCAATAATGAAGAGGAAACAGAGGGAGTACTGGCAATAGAAGATATGGAATTTAGGAAGACTAGGTCTTTCAAATACCTAGGGAGTACAGTCACTGCCAACAACAACATGGAGGCGGAAGTAATGAACCGGCTAAAATCTGCAGAGAGGTATCTCTTTTCAATGAATAAACTATTTACCAGCAGGCTATTAACGAAAACAACAAAACTCCGCATTTACAAGGCAATCGTGCGACCAGTATTAATGTATGGGGCGGAAACATGGACACTGAGTAAGAAAATCGAGAGAAAAATTATAACTTTTGTAAACAAGGTGTTAAGAAAAGTGTTTGGGCCAGTGTCTGAAAATGGAATCCTTAGAAGAAGAAAAAATATTAAAATCCACACGCTGTTTAATGAACCTGATGTGACAGCTGTAATAAAGAGCAGAAGAATTGTATGGCTGGGACATGTCCTGAGAAGAGAAGAGAAAATGGTGAAGACAGTGCTAGAAGGGAAGCCACAAGGTACTAGACCCGTGGGTAGACCAAAACTGAGGTGGATGGATGGAGTCAAGAAAGACCTGGAGACACTGGGAGCCAACGAGAACATGGCTAGCAACAGAGACCCATGGAAGAAGCTAAAGAGTGAGGCAATGAACCGACTTCGGTTCGTGTGGCCAACGAAGTATGTAAGTAAGTAAGTAAGATATAGGGCACACTAAAAGTTCACCTATGAGACTTTGATATACCTGTTAACTACAAAACGAACATGGCGGGCAAGCGAATTTGAAACTTTTAAATTGACTTTTCTCGCGATTTAACCATCAAAACGCAATGAATCTTGGTACTGCAAATGTTTATACAGTGCAATGTACTGGCAGCTAACTTATTTCAATTGTTTGCATAACCTCAAGATGGCGGCTGTGCAAAATATTTCACCGGCATTATATATCTCCAAACCAATTACTGATAACGCCCTGAAATTTGATACAGTCATATAGGGCACTACTACAAGTTCATCTATCTAACTTTCAAAAACCTGTAAGGTACAAAACGAACATGGCGGCCAAGCGAAGTTGAAACATTTTAATAGACTTTTCTCGGGATGTAACAATCTAAGCGCAGAGAAATATAGAATAGTAAATGTTTATACATATTGTAATGCACTGGCATCTAAATTTTGTTCAATTCTTTACATAACCTTAAAAAGGCGGCTGTGCGAAATTTTAAAATTAAGTTTTTATTTCTTGTGTATTAATCATGCAATCGAAGTGAACGTTTGAATAATAAACCCACGCAATAATTGTCATCTATTAGTACATAACTCTAGGGCCTACATATATAAAGATCCAACATGGTGACTATCCGAAATATTTAGACGGTTCTCAATATCTATTAATGTATGACAGCAATCAAACTGAATTTTTGTGTGCTGATAGAGGCTATGAACATAAGTTTACCTATGGGATTTTCAATAACCTCGTGAGTACAAATCCAACATGGCGGTGACGCGAAATATAAGTATTTAAAAAGTTGTTTCTCGCGAATTAACCATCCGAGCACAGTGAATCTTGGTACAGTTAATGCTTATACAAATTTTAATCCACTGGCATCTAATTTGTTTCATTGTTTTCATAACCTCAAGATGGCAGCTGTGCAAAATTTTAAAATCTCGCTTTTATTTGTGTCCTAATCATGTGATGGATGTTTGAGTACTACACATACATAATAATCTTCATGTAACAGTGCATAACTCTAAGACCTACATAGGCTACATAAAAATCCAACATGGCGACTATCCGAAATAATTAGATGATTCTCAATATCTACGAATCTGAGATTATGTATGCTGATAGAGGCAATTAACGTAAGTAGGATATATGAAAATAGGCTGTATAGTTCTTCACGGCACTACTTGTTAATAATTAGAGTTAAATGGTAGATTGCGAAGTGGTAACAATACTACAGGAATTTCTAGTAAGGTATCGTAAGAGACACTTAATTCCTTGTCAGGGACTTGCACACTGAACGTTGAAATGTGCAATGGTATATTAATGACATAGGATAATGTATGACAAACATTCATACATAAGATCATATTTCACTCTTTTATATAAATAGCAATTCCAAAAAAGGCTTACAAAATACACTGTATATTCACAGGTACAATGATTATGGGGTATTACTAGCGTTTATCACGCCTACACAAGTATAGTGCAATGCCATTAATACCATTATGATTGCTATTATACAGCGTATCTGCAATTGAAATCACAAGCTATTTTATCTCGCTAAATGAAGGTATTTTGTTGCAATTGAAGCTATTCGGTAACAATTCAGGTGATCGTTAGTAGGAAGTGCCGGTCTTGTTTATCAGATATATTATTCTGTGTGTGTGTGTGAATCATTGCAGTTTTACGATAAAATATTTCAAATTTGACGTGCAGTTTTAATTTATACACGATGTGCGACAAAATGACTGAATAGGACATTTCCCCGGTTACTCTAGATAGTATAAAACCAAATCCCTTATTCTAGGATGTAACGGGTAATCTCGAGAACCACTGGATGGTGTTTGATGGGGTTTTCACCATTCTGTAAAGGATTTTTCGAGGAAGGTCTTTGTTGTAATAGGCTACATTAATTTATGACCAAAGGAAGCCGAGCAGCAACGATTTCAGTGAATCCAGTCGAAGAAAAACCTGCCGTCCGTGTGCCTTTTAAGCTTACGCTGGGTACACTGTTAAAATATCTGTATATTATGTATTTAAGAAATGTTCAGTATGAAAAGTTGTAATTAAACGTCCAGGACAGCATATCTCTATCAACAAAACATCGCCCACTATAGGCCTAAGTGTTTTTATGTTTACATTTCTTCCAACAATCTCCATTCATTTACTGAAATCGTTATTGCTCGGATTTCTTTGTTCATAAAAGAAGGTTTATACTATGTAGAGAGGAATAGGTAGGAAATCTATATATTTAAAACACTAAGCTGTTTTTTGTACACACGAGATTGTGAAAACGACTTAACCGATTGGCTTCGTAAGACATTCTAACGAAAGCTCTTGGCATGCAGATTTGCAGAGTTTCTTTAAAAGGAAAATATATGTTACGGTATATTTTTAAATGATTAAAGAAATATGTAATATTTGTCACTCCCGCGCATGCGCACAATGGCCTTTCTCAACAAGGAAAATGGCGATTCCGGTCGCGTCTAACTGAGATCTTTGTTCATGAGAATTAAAAAGGATCTCCAATAATGTTAGTTATGTTATTACAATGTGCATTGAAATAGAATTATATTAAATAAACCACGAATTGAAAGACATAAACTGCAGGTTGAGTGTGTATACTGGTTAGATAGCTTAATACTGGAGTGAAACATAGTTGTCTGGATGGCTAAGGGGATAAGGTTACTGGCCTGAAATTTGTATTATGCATGATCGAGAGGGTTCGATTCCCACCTCGGATATGTTTTTTTATTTTCATTTTCTTCCTTCCTACGATTGGTATTGCATTGTAGAAAGCTCTTGGCATGCAGATTTGCAGAGTTTCTTTAAAAGGAAAATATATGTTACGGTATATTTTTAAATGATTAAAGAAATATGTAATATTTGACACTCTCGCGCATGCGCACAATGGCCTTTCTCAACAAGGAAAATGGCGATTCCGGTCGCGTCTAACTGAGATCTTTGTTTATGAGAATTAAAAAGGGTCTCCAATAATGTTAGTTATGTTTTTACAATATGCATTGAAATAGAATTATATTAAATAAACCACGAATTGAAGGACATAAAGTGCAGGTTGAGTGTGTATACTGGTTAGATAACTTAATACTGCAGTGTCACATAGTTGTCTGGTTGGCCGAGGGGATAAGGTTACTGGCCAGAAATTTGTATTATGCATGATCGAGAGGGTTCGATCCCACTTCGGATATGTTTTTTTATTTTCGTTTTCTTCCTTCCTACGATTGGTATTGCATTGTAGAAACATATTTCACTTTTATCATTCCCGTCAAGTAACGAATTCTCTGTTCCCATCGAGAGGGTTCGATTCCCACCTCGGTTATGTTTTTTTATTTTCGTTTTCTTCCTTCCTACGATTGGTATTACATTGTAGAAACATATTTCACTTTTATCATTCCCGTAAAGTAACGAATTCTCTGTTGCCATCCTTTGCATGGTCGAGAGGGTTCGATTCCCACCTCGGATACGTTTATTTATTTTCATTTTCTTCCTTCCTACGATTGGTATTACATTGTAGAGATATATTTCACTTTTTCATTCCCGTAAAGTAACGAATTCTCTGTTGCCATCCTTTGCATGGTCGAGAGGGTTCGATTCCCACCTCGGATATGTTTTTTTTTTGTTTTCTTCCTTCCTACGATTGGTATTAGAGTGTAGAAACATATTTCACTTTTATCATTCCTGTAAAGTAACGAATTCTCTGTTGCCATCTATATATTTAAAACACTAATGTATTTTTTGTACACACGAGATTTTGAAAACGACTTAACCGATTGGCTTCGTATGGCATTCTAACGAAAGCTCTTGGCATGCAGATTTGCAGTGTGTCTTTAAAAGGAAAATATATGTTACGGTATATTTTTATATGTTTAAGGAAAAAGGTATTATATGTGGCAATTGCGCGTTGCCACAATTGCGTTTCTTCCTGAGAGAAATGGCGGATAAAAGATCCACCGTATCGTAGTGTGATCTTTGTTTATGAGAATTGAAAAGGGAAATATCGCTTATGTTGTATCCCGATATATACTGGAATAGAATCATGAAATAAGGGAAATATTGATGAACTGTAACTGGCAGTTGAGTGCGTTTGTTGTTTACGTCACTTAATATTGCACTCTAATTTCGTTGTCTGGGTGGCTCAGCGGCTAACATTGTGGACAACGAAATTGATTATGCATCGTCGAAGGAGTTTGATTCCCACCTCAGACATGTAATTCTATTTCCCAATTATTCTATCTTGCAATTGGTATTACATTGTCTAAACATATGTTACGTTTATTATTCCCGTAAGGTAAGAAATTCTCCATGATTTACGTTGCCAGATACTTTTAAATTGAAAATGAAAATCGGCACAATCGCTTCGCCTTGAGAGAAAATTGTCGAACATAATTCATTTGATGGACTCAGACATCGTGGTCACTCAGCCCTGTCTACTTTGGTGTGTGAGTGTAAACCTTTCTCTGATAACCTGTGTTAATGTGATGGCTGTATTGATGTGTGCATTTGTAATTAGTATGGGGAATAGGGAGTTGAGAATCATGAAATAAGGGAAATATTGATGAACTGTAACTGGCAGTTAAGTGCGTTTGTTGTTTACGTCTCTTAATATTGCACTCGAATTTCGTTGTCTGGGTGGCTCAGCGGCTAACATTGTGGACAACGAAATTGATTATGCATCGTCGAAGGAGTTTGATTCCCACCTCAGACATGTAATTCTATTTCCCAATTATTCTATCTTGCAATTGGTATTACATTGTCTAAACATATGTTAGGCTACGTTTATTATTCCCGTAAGGTAAGGAATTCTCCATGATTTACGTTCCCAGATACTTTTAAATTATTAAATAAATATCGGCACAATCGCTTCGCCTTGAGAGAAAATTGTCGAACATAATTCATTTGATGGACTCAGACATCGTGGTCACTCAGCCCCGTCTACTTTGGTGTGTGAGTGTAAACCTTTCTCTGATAACCTGCGTTAATGTGATGGCTCTATTGATGTGTGCATTTGTAATTAGTATGGGGAATGGAGAGTTGACGACTGAGGCTTTAAGTTAGGAACTATCCCGGTATTTGCCTGGAGTGGAAGTGGGAAACTACGGAAAACCACATCCAAGGTTGTTGAGATGGGAATCAAATTTTGCTCTTCTTAGGTTTGCCTCAAGAGTGCGCCCCGTTCCAGCCCTCAGACCAGAATTAAATTTCTTGGCAGAGCAGGGATCGAACCTGGAATCTGGGGCGATAGCTCAGAATGTAGCCTTAAGACTGGGCTTCCCTGTGTTAATACGATCTTTGAAAAACACTGAACATATAATTCTAAAACTCCCTCCATTACGGTGGCTGGCGAAGTGAGTCCATGCTCATTCCAGTAGTGGCGAAGTGATTCTATGCTCCCTTGCATAATTTACTGTCATGGAAATGCAAAGTATTGTACCTTCAACAGGTGATGGAAATTGATTATTTAGAGCAGTTTCATTCTGTTTATTTCAAAATGAAGTTCGTCATCCTGAGTTGCGTTTGCAAGCAAATTGCAAAAATTGCAAGGATTTTATTATTGGCGATCAGTCTCATCGCATTCTCATCAGCAACCAACTTGAGAATGGAAGTCTCTGAACTTAGTTGTATAAGTGAATATTGTTGTTTATTGATTTTTTTTTTAGAGTACATAACAATGAGTCTAACCACGCAGTTGATTTTGGCAATGGAAGTAAGTTATTATTTGCTATTTAATATTTGGCAGCTGCGTTGATGCAGGCCACTATAGTGTTATTTAATAAGCTATGACGTTAATTTGGGGAGAAATGCTGCTATAAATAAACCCATTTTACGAAATAGAACATTAGCCGCAAACAAGTGGGAAATCGGAGAAAAATACGAAGCCACTTTTAAACTCCAATATGAATACGGCATTTCAGATACAATTCCAGATACTATACCGTTACAGTGTAGGGTCCTTGACGAACAAATTTAAACATTGTTCTGCACTGTATTTCTCTTGAGAGAAATCTTCACTTGGTTACTTTGAGCTTTGCTGTTGTAATGTAAAATTAATCTGACTAAATATAAAACATTTGACATGCTGCAACAATTATTTTTCACTGGAGATGATATCTCAAGGAATTTCAGAGAGACTAATCGGCAGTACAATGCTATGTCCTTCGTTTCATTTGGTGCCAATGTTACTGTGCCACACCCATACGGTCCACATTGTTTTAAGATGTATGGAGGTGCACATCATCGCATTTCTTCGTTATATTCCAAAATTATATGTGACGGTTTGCGGCCAGTTTTATTAGACTCCTCAGAGTTCTTGAATTCCTTGGAACTAAATGACTTGCCTCCACATATTCCAAACGCTTGAACCGTTATGCTGCTTAGAAATCTGAACGTTTCCCAAGGGCTCCTAAATGCAACCATATTGCTTGGATTTGGAAATAATAAGTGCAGTTAAAATTAGGCAGAGAGGTTGAATCCTTCTACTTGATTTAACAGCATCCGATAAAACACTATCATTTTGTTTTAAGAGGCAATATTTTCCAATTTATTTGGCATACTCTGTCACAATCAATGAAGCTCAAGGGAAAACTCTGGAACGTATAGGTCTCAATTTTGCCTCATCAATTTTTCAGTCATGGCCAGCAGTATTTTGCAATGTTGAGAGTGCAATCTTTTGACGCCCTTATAGTTTCAATAGAGCCAAAAAATCATCGTACAAAGAATATACAGTAGGCCTACATAAGAAAATGCTTCAGTAAATATTTTTCTATTGACCGTCATTTTTGACGGGTTTCAGCTAGTATATTATTAAATCTAAAACTTGTCATTCAAGTAATCTTGGCTTGGCCACATAAGGGTTAAAGATATGTGCCTTCTATGTTCGGATGTTGTCATCCCATTCACGTTAATGCACTGAACTACTGATACGATAGTGTATCATTCAACAAACATGAACATTTCTTAAATGTTCTAAAAATTCCCGATGCTACTGCACTTGGATTTCTAGTTGCGCATTTTCTATCTTCATGCTCCAAGTTGTATTTCATTTGGGAATGTCAATTTAAAAAGCGTGGTATCAATATTTCATTGTATTTTGTATGGCAGGATTATTTTGTGGTTATATACCATAGCTTACAATCCTCAATGCTTTAATAATCGGTCAGGAGCGGTTAGAGAAACAAGAGATACGCGAATCAATGCAGTAATGAATTGCTTTGTGTTGGAGTGTGCGGGTAGGTACACGGCTGAGAGATTAAAAAGCACTCTCTCTGTCTGTAAATGTCCCATTGTTTGAGCCAAATAAGCTCAACTACTAACACATTCATTGCGCTACTTGTTATCGGGGTCAGGATTCCTTGGCAATTTATAATTCAATACACACTAAACTTTAGTGGGGCCTGAATGAACAGTGTATAAGCTGCTTGCCACTCACAAAGACGGACCGGGTTCGATTCCCAGTCAATGAAAGGGTGATTTTTAGAGTGAAATATCACGCTTTGTGGTTCGTGTCCCACGAAGAATGGAGCTCCCGTGGTTCATGATTGCGAGATTAATGGTATCGTAAAACAACAAGTTTTCTTCCTGTAGAATAAACTTTAGGTGCCGGTATAGTGCCGTACGGTTAGCATGGTTCATGGTTTCCTCTCACTTGGGACACGCCGGGTTCTATTCCTGACCTCATCAGGGATTTCAGAATTTTCGCGAGGGCTGGAAGGGGTGCACTCAGCCTCATGAGTAGCTGTCTGAACTGAGAGTCAGCGAACCCTATCAAGAAAGCTAAGATTCATGGCCAGGAGGCAGGTCACGCTGACCACGCGATATGCGGGTGATATGGCTAAGCAGCAGTCGCTTGGTAAGCCGAGTCTGTCAAAGGGTGGTTGAGCCAAAGGACTGCTGTTTTATTGCTATAGAGATCCAGCTAAAGGTATGAAAACAGGTCTAAGCGAGTGAAATATGCGCGAAAATAATTATATTAACACACCAATAATAGAATTATAGTAAAAGAAGACAAGAATAAGAACAACAACAACACATACAACAAAAGAGAAATAAAACCCTGACAGATGTCAATTTACAGAAATGATTAACAACTAATTAGTATTTTAAATTAAAGCTGAACCCAAAGGGTCCACCTCTTGGTGTAGCGGTTAGCATTCTTGCTCTCGTCTCGGAGTTCCGTGTTCTATTCCCGACTGTACTAAGAAGTTAAATTCTACTCTGTGGGCTAGAACGGGATACACTTAGTCTTGTGAGAAAAAATTTAGAAGAAGTGAGTACGATTCTTACCTCATCTATCATTGAAGTGGTATTCCATGGTTACCACTTCTGCTCCAGTTAAATGCCGGGATAGTTACTAACTCAAGGTCTCGGCTGCCTCCTTCCCAATCCACGCTTCAATTACATATACTCACACTAATACAGAAGCTGCAGTACCACAGGTTATGAGACGAATTATATACACACACCAAATAGATCAGGTTACAGAATTCTGTTTTCTGGGTAGTGTCATTACCAGTGACAATCAGTGACTTACAGAAGTCAAAGGAACAATTGGTATGGCAAAGCACGTATTTCAGAGCAGGAAAAATCCATTGTTAAATAACCACATTTGAACTCAAACCAGGGAGAAGTTTGTTAAAACCTTCGTTTGGAGTGTGCTAACTTACGGATGAGAGACCCGGACATTGGAGAAACAACCACAATCAAGACTAGAAGCTGCTGAAATGTGGTTCTGGAGAAGACTGACAAGGATGAATTGGATGGAATAGAAGTCTAATGAACAAATCCTGGACGACGTTAACGATAAACGGACATTAGTTTATTCATTTAAATCTCTACTTAGTATAAAACCAAGTCCCCGATTTTTGGATGTTACGGGTAAACTCGAGAAGCACTGGATGGATTTTGATGCGGTTTTAACCATTCTGTAAAGGATATTCCGAGGATGATTTCTGTAGAAAATAATTTATTTATGATCAAAGGAAGCCGAGCAGTAACGATTTTAGTGGAAAAGTCGAAAAACAAACCTGGCGTCTGAGCGCTTTGTAAGCTTACGCTGGGCAAACCGCTAAAAATATCTAAATACTATGAGTGTAAGAATTGTTCAGCATGAAAATTCTACAAAAAAGTCCGCGAGAGCATATGTCTATCTTCAATACATCGCTCACTATAAGTGTTCTTACGTTTTGATTTCTTCCAACCATGATCATTCAACTACTGAGGCGACACTTTACGAGCTAGCTAAGGGCGAGTCTATCGTCCCTGTTACAGCCTAGCTAGCGGGCGAACCTATTGCCCCAGATACAGCCAGCAGCAAACCGTTGAGTCGTGTTGAGTTAAGACTTCTGAGAAGGGTGGTTGTGTTTGGAGTTTCCCTGGAAGTGCAACTCGGGTTTTCTTCATTTCGCCTGTGAAACACAGTCAAGTTAAGATTGGACGGAAGGGGGATTTGTGTTTCATTTACCTCGCCATTCCCTATAAGTGCAACTCTCATTTCGCCTCTGAACTTTTCGTTCCGCAAAAGTCACAGTCAATTTAAGATTGGACGGAAGAGGGATTATATTCCATTAAATTATACTGATTGGCGTATAATCTCTACTTGGTATAAAACAAATTCCCCGATTCTTGGATGTCACGGGTAATCTCGTGAACCACTGATTGGATTTTAATGCGGTTTTCACCATTCTGTAAAGGATATCTCGAGGAAGGTTTCTGTAGAAAATAATTTATTTATGACCAAACGAAATCAAGCACTAACGATTTCAGTGAAAAGGTCGAAAAAAACTGGCGTCCGTGCGCTTTTTAAGCATACACTGGGCAAACCGTTTAAAATATCTATATACTATGAGTGTAAGAATTGTTCAGCATGAAAAGTTCTACAAAAAATCCCGGGAGAGCATATGTCTATCTTCAATAAATCGCCTACTATAAGTGTTTTTACGTTTTGATTTCTTCCAACAATCTCCATTCAGTTACTGAGGCGACAGTTTACGAGCTAGCTAGGGGAGAGTCTATCACCCCAGTTACAACTTAGCTAGCGTACGAGCTTATTGTCCCAGATACAGCCAGCAGCAAACTGTCGAGTCGTGTTGAGTTAAAAACTTTAGAGAAGAGTGGTTGTGTATGGAGTTTCCCTTGAAGTGCAACTCAGCTTTTCTTCATTTCGCCTGTGAACTTTACGTTCCGCAAAATTCACAGTCAAGTTAAGATTGGACGGAAGGGAGATTTGTATCAAGCACCTTGCCATTCTTAAATAACGTCTGACAAGAATTTGTTGCACATGCATCTCCATGATAATATAATTAATAGTCCAGTCAGTGATTTTAACCCATCATGCCGAGACGTAAAACGGATATTGGTCGTTGTTCATTGACATTGCAAAAAAAAGCGCTTATCACG
The DNA here is from genome assembly GCA_946902985.2 of Meconema thalassinum. Classification (NCBI taxonomy): domain Eukaryota; kingdom Metazoa; phylum Arthropoda; class Insecta; order Orthoptera; family Tettigoniidae; genus Meconema; species Meconema thalassinum. Next base: position 1,536,912,905 of record OX336388.2, read on the forward strand.
TAATGTATTCATAACTATTCCCGGGCGAAGCCGGGTCGGGTTGCTAGTATAATAATAATATAATAACCGCTGGCACTACAGCCCGTGAAAGGACTACCAAGCGCCCGCTACCCAGCCATTTGGCCTGCAGATATTGGGGTGACGCGTGGCCAGAGCATCGGGTCCCCTCGGCAGTTGATCTTGGTTTTCGTGAGTGGGGCGCTCCCTCACTGTCAGGCAGCTACTCAATTGTCCTCACGAGGCTGAGTGCACCCTGTTCCAGCCCTCACGTCAGTTTCTAAAACCCCTGACGGAGTCCTGAATCGAACCGGGGCCTCCGGGTGAGAGATAGGCGCCCTACCCCAACACCACGGATCCGGTTTATTCATTAAAGCAGAGGAAAACTAAATTTCTTCGACACGTCTTACGGCATGCCACCTTTCTCCTGATTGTCTTCGACGGCAAGGAGTTAAGGAAGAAATCGAGAGAAAACCGCGTCTCTCATACCTTAGAAACAAAATCACTCAGCTGGGTTTTGCTTCCTACGTCATGATGAAGTGAACTGCTGAAGATCGTGGGCTGTGGCACCATCCCGGAATTTTACTGGAGACATGGGAAACCATGGAAAACCTACTTCTAGGATGGCTGTGTGAGAAACAGAACCTACCTCTTGACAGAGCCGTTAATCGACGCTAGAACTTGGGAGTGAGTGCCAAGAATACTTCACGAAGTTTTCTAGCAAAATTTTCAATGTTGAAATAATGATAATAATTACTCTTAACATTTCTTGATACGTCAAGCATACGCTAGAACAACAAACAAAGAAAAACCCCGAGAGGTGTAATTTTAAAGAAATGATAAGCAATTATCTATCTATCTTATAAGTTAAAGCTGAACCCAAAGGGTCCACCTCCTGGTGTAGCGGTTAGAATTCTTTGCTCTTGTCCCGGGGGTCCGTTTTCGATTCCCGGGTCTGCCTAAAAGTTACGATATAGTCTCTATTTCCAGAAGCAAAAGAAAACACTGTTCAATGAACTCAAGAGATACCGGGAGGATGTCAAAGTCGACAGACCAACAAGATCTACGCACTGAAAATGATATGGGGTGTTTGCATACAGTCTAAATTGGTTCTATTTTGTTCTAAACATAAAATGCTAAATTAATAAAAAGTTAACAGCAACAACAACAAGAATAACAACAAGAACAAGAACAAGAACAAGAACAAGAACAAGAACAAGAACAAGAACAAGAACAAGAACAAGAACAAGAACAAGAACAAGAACAAGAACAAGGACAAGGACAAGCACAAGAGCAAGAACAAGGACAAGGACAAGGCAGAGGACAAGGACAAGGACAAGAAATAGAACAAGAACAAGAATAACAACAAGAACAAGAACAAGGACAAAGACAAGGTAAATGACAAGAACAAGAACAAGAACACGAACACGAACAAGGACAAGGACAAGGACAAGGAATAGGACAAGGACAAGGACAAGGACAAGGACAAGGACAAAGACAATGCCAACAACAAGAACAAGAACTAGAACAAGAACAAGAACAAGGACAAGGACAAGGAATAGGACAAGGACAAGGACAAGGACAAGGACAAGAACTAGAACAAGAACATGAACATGAACAAGGAAAAGGACAAGGACAAGGACAAGGACAAGGAATAGGACAAGGACAAGGACAAGGACAAGGCCAAGAACAAGAACAAGAACAAGAACAAGAACTAGAACAAGGACAAGGACAAGGAATAAGACAAGGACAAGGACAAGGACAAGGACAAGGTCAAGGACAAGGACAAGGACAAGAACTAGAACAAGAACAAGAACAAGAACAAGAATAACAACAAGAACAAGAACAAAAACAAGGACAAGGACAAGAACAAGGACAAGAACTAGGACAAGGACAAGGACAAAGACAGGGCCAAGAACAAGAACAAGAACAAGAACTAGAACAAGAACAAGAACAAGAACAAGAACAAGAACAAGGACAAGGACAAGGAATAGGACAAGGGCAAGGACAAGAACAAGAACAAGAACAAGAACAAGAACAAGGACAAGGGCAAGGACAAGGGCAAGAACAAGAACAAGAACAAGAACAAGGACAAGGACGAGGACGAGGACGAGAACGAGAACGAGAACGAGAACGAGGACAAGGACAAGGACAAGGACAAGGACAAGAACAAGAACAAGAACTAGAACAAGAACAAGAACAAGGACAAGGACAAGGACAAGGACAAGAACTAGAACAAGAACAAGAACAAGACCATGAACGAGAACAAGAATAACAACAAGAACAAGAACAAGAACAAGGACAAGAACAAGAACTAGAAGAAGAACAAGAACATGAACAAGAACAAGGACAAGGACAAGGACAAGAATAACAAAAAGAACAAGAACAAGAACAAGGACAAGGACAAGAACAAGAACAAGAACAAAAACAAGAACAAGAACAAAGACAAGGACAATGACAAGGGCAAGGACAAGGGCAAGAACAAGAACAAGGACGAGGACGAGGTCGAGGACGAGAACGAGAACGAGAACGAGAACAAGAACAAGGACAAGGACAAGGACAAGAACAAGAACAAGAACAAGAACAAGAACTAGAACAAGGACAAGAACAAGGACAAGGACAAGGACAAGGACAAGAACTAGAACAAGGACAAGAACAAGGACAAGGACAAGGACAAGGACAAGGACAATGACAATGACAAGGACAAGGACAAGGGCAAGGACAAGGGCAAGGACAAAGACAAAGACAAGGACAGGACAAGGACAAGAACAAGAACAAGAACAAGGACAAGGACAAGGACAAGAACTAGAACAAGGACAAGAACAAGGACAAGGACAAGGACAAGGACAATGACAAGGATAAGAACAAGAACAAGAACAAGAACAAGGGCAAGGGCAAGGACAAGGGCAAGGGCAAGAACAAGAACAAGAACAAGGACAAGGACAAGGACAAGGACAAGGACAAGAACTAGAACAAGGACAAGAACAAGGACAAGGAAAAGGACAAGAACAAGAACTAGAACAAGGACAAGGACAAGGACAAGGACAAGGACAAGCACAAGAACTAGAACAAGGACAAGAACAAGAACAAGAACAAGAACAAGAACAAGAACAAGAACAAGAACTAGAACAAGGACAAGAACAAGGACAAGGACAAGGACAAGGACAAGGACAAGAACTAGAACAAGGACAAGAACAAGAACAAGGACAAGGACGAGGACGAGAACAAGAACAAGAACAAGGACAAGGACAAGGACAAGAACAAGGACAAGAACAAGGACAAGGACGAGGTCGAGAACAAGAACAAGAACAAGGACACGAACAAGAACAAGAACAAGAACAAGGACAAGGACGAGAACAAGAACAAGAACAAGGACAAGGACAAGAACAAGGACAAGAACAAGGACAAGGACAAGGACAAGAACAAGGACAAGGACAAGGACGAGGACGAGGACGAGGACGAGAACAAGAACGAGAACAAGAACAAGAACAAGGACAAGGACAAGAACAAGGACAAGGACAAGGACAAGGACAAGGACAAGGACAAGAACAAGGACAAGGACGAGGACGAGAACGAGAACGAGAACGAGAATGAGATCGACGACAACGACAACAACGACAACAACGACGACGACGACGACGACGACGACGATGACAATGACAATGACAATATCAATAACAGATTAATAGTCTAACAAAGATAATAACGTCAATGAAATCCACCAAAAAGTCGAATTTTATAAATTGTCACATTACGTTGCTTAGTCTTTAGAGATTATGTTCCCAATGTAGCCTACTTTCAAAGTTTTTGCAAGAAACCCTCTCGCTTTAAAATCCTCTCAATATTCCTTTAACTTTGGCAGAATGTTAAAGGATCATCCGTAAGCTGTTGAGGCCTACAAAGGTTAAAGGAAGTAATTATCCTCAAGTGTAATATATGTTACTACCTTTACATACTTTTCAATGATGAAATACAATTATAACTTGTGGAATAGGCAAGAAACTTCAAAGAGCGAGTGCTAGCCGCAAGCTGTTGCCGCTTGGGGCGCTGTGAGCCACCCAAGTGACGGGGACTAATTAATTAAAGATTGCTATCACTTTAACTACCTTGTTTCCGATATTGCACGAGAAGCCTAAAATAGCTGTTTAATTTCTTTTTCAGAAATTTGAGAGAGAACAAACACTCATCAAATGTAGCATGCTAATGGAGCATATTGTAGGAACTGCCTCCGGCTTCATTCTACATCAAGTCTCTTTAATCGCAAAAGGTACGCTCACAATCCGATGCCTTTATTAAATCATCAAGGAATTCCTTGATTTTTATTGTCTCTCTCTCTTTTTTTTTGTCGTTTAACTCATGCGTCTCGTAATTCATGACCTCACAAGCAAACCTTCTTATTGGGGCAGATGAAACAAAGTTTAACATTTCTACCATGTTCCTTATGTCAATATAAGTGCTGACAAATACATTAACCATTATTGGAAGATGCTTAATACTACGTATTAACCTCAATAACTAATTAAATTTGTTTGAATATAGATTGTAATCGTAAATGAACTGTGTCATTTAACAGGACCACTACATGACACAGTTCATTTAGGATTACGAGGAAACTGAGATACAAAATGTATATATTGAAAAATACTTCTATTTTTTGCTTTTTGGATTTGAGTACTTGAATATATTTCTTAATTTAAATTATAAGAACGTCCATTTCAAAAAGTATGTTAATAATTTATATTGAATTATTTATATGGTACTGTTCACATACACCTAATGTATTATTAGTCTTTTCAACAAGCTGAAGAAGGCCGTACTGGAGGGCCGAAACTTGTTTCTATAAAGGAGTGAACAAATGAGTATTAACAGGCGTTCAAAGTTAAAATAAGTTCTGACAAAAAAAATGATTATGATGATGGTGATTGTTGTTTAAAGGGACCTAACATCTAGGTTATCGACCCATGGTGGTTTGCGTGATCGTGAAATTGAAAATGAACCCATAAATAAATCTAACTACAAAATTACAACTAAGAATTAGAAGGAAAAAGGAAAGCTAATGAAGAATAAGGGAAATATAAAGAGAAATTAAATGCCCTCAACCCACGAAGAATGAGAATGAGGTAAGTGGAAGTAAATAGAACCATGACAGGCAGACAGGAAATGTATAGAGGAGAGGGTCCGTCCCAAAAGACTGTGGATGTAGGGGTGAAGAAACGGAGCCAGCTCAGGATTCTCTCGGGGTCACCAACTCCCAAGCTTAGCAGTCATGAGCTCTTTGAGAGCTCGCGAATCAAAATTGAAAAGGAGTTTAGAAACATCCTGTGGAAATCAATAACAGGCTACTTACTCCCATTGCTAGGATTAGAACCACCGATGGATGTGTTGTTTTCCCCAAAATCTTTAATTCATCTAAGCAATTGTATTTCTTCACACTTACTGTAATCTCTCCCTGCCTCCTTTAGGGCCTTAGGCAGAAGGCAGGAGATACCATGACAAGAAAATCTAGAGGTATGACCGCTCGAAGAATGAGGGATCAAGAAAGATGAGACAAGGAACAATTTTGGCAGGAAAGTGAAAGACTCCCTAGGCCTCAGATACTCGATTACCGTCGGTGTCGGAAAAGAACAAGAGTTGATGAAGGGAGGTCGATAGGTAACAGTACAGAGTGGAGGCAATGCCGGAGTCAGCTGGAAGCCCCAAGGTAGTCATGCCCCATCCCAATAATTGTGAGCCCCTGTGGAGGACAACTGTTTGCAACGTAACTTATGTGTGATTACATCGCGAGTTAAATGAACATACAGTAATAAAAGTGGGGAAGTTTTTTACAGTAACTGTAAAGAAATACGATTCCTTACAAAAATTGAAGTTTTTGTGGAAACCAACACATCCGTCGCTGGTTGTAATCCCAGCAATGGCAGTAAGTAGCCTGTTTGTGGGTTTTCCGAGGTTGTTTCTAAACTCCTTCGAGCAAATATCCCAATAGTTACACACAACTGCAATCGCCTCGTGGTACAGTGGCTAGCACTCTTGGCTGTCGACCCGGATGCTTGGCATCGATTCCCGGCTCTGTCAAGAAATTGAATTTAGGTCTGAGGGCTAAAACGGAGTACACCTAGACTCACGAAGCAAAACTGAGTTGGGTTCGATTCCTACCTCAGTCATCCTGGAAGAGGTGTTCCAATTATACTCAAGCAATAATAATCGTATTGGTTTTACGTCCCTTTTAATTAATGCGGCTTTTAGTGACACCGTGGTATCGAAATTTTGCCCCGAAGGGGATCTTTAACGTGTCATTTAATCTCCCTCGCATTTGCGTACCCTCAAATACCAACAGCCTACACCAGGATTCAATCCTGCAACAGCAGGCGAGAACGTTACCGCTGCTCCCCGCAGTTAGTCTCTACTCAAGCAAATGCCGGGATGGTTCTTAATTTCAATTTATTGTGGCCTTCTTCCTATTCCTCACCTGAATTTCACACATACACCAATACAGCCATAACAATAACACATGTTATCAGACAAATTCCAAATACATCCAAACACACGGGACTAAATGACCACGATGTCCATGCCCTTAAAATTCAACAGCAACCGCAAACAACTAAAATCACCACAGAGATTCTTGTTTCCAGACAATTTCTAAACACACCAAAATGAAAAGGCCTGATTATAAAGATATCCCTGGTCTCTAAAGTGAATCAACAAAGGCAATAAAAGCAATCGTTTTAGTGTACAAGTTGGGGATCTGTGTCTGAATAACTAGTACAAGTGGCAGAGTATTCTTTCAATGAGTGGCCGTAAAACAGCCTGCGGCCCGTATTTGATTACCACGGGTCAATTAACGAGCTCACCATAATTTATCGATTCTCTTCATTTCTACTCTATTTGTATTCATTGGAATGGTCCACAAAGTAAATTCGTGCCTGATGATGTTGGGAGTAAAAACACACTGTTCATGATTTAAAGCAATTCAGTTTGTGTGGCTCATTCGCTCGACACCTGTCCTTCATTATTCCAGGTAGATTCGATCTTGAGTGTTCTTATTTAACATTCTCATGTGTTTATATTTACTGGCACACCATTGAAGCTTCTATACCTAATATGGGTCCAACATTTTTGGGGATCAGAAAATGCCATTTCTAGCCGATATTCCACATTCAAAAACAAATGATAAAAAATATACTTTTGGGGTCAACCCAGGGCAATGGCTGTAGGTTTGTCTGTCCGTCAGTTTAGTTAGTTAGTTACTGTTGTTTTAAGGGGCGAGAATACGAAGTCACCTGCCCCTGTCCTTCTGTTTGTTTGTATATTTACCCTATCAAATCCTGAACGCCTCAAACAATCGAAGCCAAATTAGAATATGCTGGAACATCTCAATACCACATTTTTAAAAGGTGCCATTGCTGCCAACTGTTAGAAAACACACAATAGTAATTTGAACCCGAGTTCAGATATCTTATAACGTATGAAGTGAAACCGTTCCAATCGTGGCTCACATATAACCCATGATATAAAAGATTCATTTTGAGAATCTCATATACCAGTATGACATTGCTGCCAACATAATTTTAAGTCGTGCTAATAGGTTCAATGTTAAACTTCATGTAACGTCCACTGAAACGTCCGCAAAATTTCGTAACATTTAAAAAAAAATATTTGCATATTTCTAGAGTAGCCAGGTATGTTTAGGCCTATTTATTTATTTGTTAATTAATTAACTATTTAATTTATTTATTTTTAATATTTCTTTATATAGGCCCATTTGTAATTAATTAACTATTTTATTTATTTGATTATTAATTAATTAATTAATTAGTGTATTTATTTAATTAATTAATTATTATTTATGGTACACAACAGTGATCAGTGTGTGCCCCAAAAATAGTGCACCTACACAGTAGGATACAGTTAAGTTCAAATTGATTAAATTAACTACGTGTAAATCATATCGCTAGGAAGTCAACACAGATGTTGATGTCATCCTGTGTTGTTACGATACAGGTCTAACCAATGCAGAAACACCTCTACAAGATAATAATGAATGGCACATATTTTAAAATATCGCAATAGAAATTGAAACCGATAGGTGCACAAAATATTTTGTTATAACAATTCTGCCATCGCATCACAAACTTCCATACTCACTTTACTGTAAACCTTCTCAAAAATCTCATGTAATCGGTCCTACCACCCATAGCCTCACAATTTACTGGGTTTCAGAAGTATGACAAACAGGGCTATCAGAATTCCTTTAATAACAGGTACCTTTAATAAAGAAATACATTTATCAAACAAATAGCCATAGAATATAAGTATGACCCCAAACTAGTAGATGCTATTACGTTAAAACAATGAGAGAAACAAGGGATTAATCGTTTAACCGATTAATCGAATAATTTGAAGCTAATCGAAAACGATTAATCGATTAATCTACTGGCCCTTATATTGCTTAATCGGCTAACCGAATAATAGGTTAATCGGCTAACCAAAGAATATACGAGGGCACATTAAAAAATAAGTTGCACTTCCCAGTTATGGCCATTTATTACACCACCTATACAACAGTAACACGCCTATAACGACGTACAATGTAACGTCACTTTTCCACATAGTTTCCAAGAGACTCCAAACATTTCTGCGAACGACCAACTTGTCGATGACGGATGCATAGAAAATTCCTCCAGCGTTCTGCAACCACACGGAGACAGCGGCCTTCACCTCCTCATCGGTCTGGAAACGTCGACCACCGTTCTGTCTAATGATCGCATTCACACTGTTGACATTTACACGGGGCCTGGACGTTGCGGGCCTGCCCTTGCGATATTCGTCCGTGATATCCATGCGTCCGGCTTCGAATTGCTGACACCACTTTACGATCCCTTGCCAGGAAATGGCCCGCTCCCCATACACAGTACTTATTTCACGATGGATGTCGGTGCAATTCTTCCCTTTGGCCCATAGGAATCGGATTGTCGCACGCACCCCATATTTGGAGTGAACGTCCAGTCGATGTGTCATTGCTTTTGGCCGCTATTCACACCATACAAGACGAGACACCACAGAGACCTGCCTAACAGATGTGTGGGCAGTGTATGTTCCTTTCTCCGCTGTGCCCACGCTTGCGACACACAGCGCGCTGCTGCAGCGCATTAGTGCAACTATCTTTTTGATCCACCTTCGTACTAATTGATTAGTACACACGAGATAAGAAAAGAAGTTTAAATGAGAGGTCTTCGCTTAATTTTAGTTTCTCTTATTTCCGGAATGATGTGCAGGAATCTATAAAAGTTACTTTTTGCCTAAATATACAAATATTAACCAAATAAGATACAGCTATTAGTTATTGTCATTTTAAGGGGCGAAACTACAAGGTCATCTGCTCCAAAAAATAATATACAGCGACAGTGGAAGGAAGAACATCAATCAAATTGGGAAGGGATTCGAAAGAAGAAAACGAAGAGATCTTAGCGAAGATTTTGAACTCTTGTTCAATGTTTACAATTTAGGAAAAAACATGTTTATTTTAATTTGTTTTAGCCTTGTTTTTACAACGAAGGTACATCATTTTCTAAAAATATAAAATACAATATATCATTTAATAAATGTGAGGGTGTAGTGAAAAGAGCGAAATACATAGATTTGTCGAAAGTACAATTATCAATTATTCAGCCATCCGATTACTCGATTAAACCCTCAATTTATTAATCATTATTTGTAGCAGTTATCGGTTTTTCTACTTCGATTGATCAATTATTTGATAACGGAAATTAATTCGTTAAAAGTCCCAGCACTATTTTCTTTCCTTCAGGCTTAGCTTATAATTTTCGGGGATTCTAGCAGTAACACGGAAACTCATGGATTAGTTGGAGGAGTGTGCCCGTCGTATTAATGGCTTTGTGGGATTATACAGTGTTAACCGACTGAATAGGTACAAGATTAATTATTTAAAAGACAACACTGAAAAATGACTTCAAAAGCTTTGAATGCTCACACGAGAATATTGTCGTGTAGGAAGCCATGTTTCGTTTTAAAACTATCCACTCTTTATCAGCTAGACGGACCAACAAGTAAATTACCGTACTATTCTAACCTGTAGAACAAATTGCATACATATATTTTAATTTCAGACTGGTTTGCCTTTCAGCGTCAGTATAGTTTGCAAGTCTCTATTTGCGAACAACTTGCCTCCAAGATGCCCTATTAGCAGTTAGCACTGCGGCTTCCTCTGCTCCTATACCTTTCACTTTGAGATCGTTCAACACTGAATCTGACCATCGCCTCCTAGGAGTACCTCTGGTTCTCTTAGCTTCTACAGCCGAACTCATTAAACTCTCATCACATTACCTCACCATCGGAGTCAGCTCATACGAACACCTTCATTGGAAGGTTCATTTCTAACTTGGCCTTTATCTCATCATTACAAGTACATTCGTGGCATTTCTCCCATTTATTTGTCCCAGCAATCATTCGTGCTACCCTCATATCAGTTACCTCTGGCTTATGTATCACATAACCTGACTATACCCAGCTCTCACTTCCATAAATCATGGCCTGTCTACAATGAACAGATAGATCTACACAATGAAATAGTACTACTTGTCATAAGGCAAGTTAACAATTGTATTTCTACTGGGTTCTTTCTAAGGCGTACAATTTTTGCTAACTTTTAGTAGACGAGAAGAATGTATTTCCCTATACCTTTGGATATGGTGTCTCTAAACTTATCCCGAGATCACACATTGTGGCACAATAGAAGTCTAAGTGATGTTACGATATGGATTGAAACTTGAAAGAAAAGAGTTCTCCGATTCTTAAAGGAAGGGACAACAATCTCTAAGGATATAAATTCTGAACGATGTAAAATCCTGTTGACAAGCGTTCCGATATAAATTGTTAGCATACGAGTAGCACTATCGATACTTAACATGGTTATGGAAGTGGAGAATGTGTCTGCTGTCAGATTAAACATTATTAATGTGAGAACATTCTTCAGCGGACAAAGCTTTGCGGGTATAATCACACTTGCCGGCGAGACTGTTGACAGAATGCCGAGATATCATAACATGATCGATGAAGCCTCGCTTGCACCTTCACAAGACGAAGGTAAATGTAGCAATGGCACAACACGATTGTTGATATGTAAATACGTACAGCATAGCCGTACATCACCCAATTTCCTGTGTAGTGTTGCACTCGGTGAACACGGAAATCCCGGTGAGTAGGAATAATTTACACGGCAATTCTTCACTTTTATATACCTTCTTTATACCTTTTATAACTGGATTACAATCCTCGTTTCAATCATAATAGCATACACTTTTATCTAGATTTGGCAAAGTCACACAAATATACTTGGCACTGACCTCTGGAAGAACATAGCAACTAAAGGGGGAGGCAGGGGAAAACCAGTTCCACCCAGCGAACACTCGGGGTTAGTCGACTACAACTGGTGTCTATGGAAACACGCAACTGCTTCAAGTTCCAGTTAAAGAGACAACTCGATAAGTATAAGCTTGCATTATTTCAGTATAACCATAGTTGATTTTGTAAAACCATATAATCACCCCTAACAGACAAATTCCGGATTTTCATCACTATTTTAGAAGTTTACCTAACATTAGATATACCACATTTAACATACACCGACTGTTGCATTACCAACACTGCAACTAAATAATTGTACATATTGTATATATTTTTCACCTATATTCTCAAACATAGATGTTATAGCCTAAGTGTAATGGATCTGATGATGATCGCTTGACGATCGAAACTGGTCATCCTAGTGTATTTATTAATCTTATGTAATTTATTTCAGGATCAGGGCATAATCCAGCTCTATTTGGGTATATTCGTGTTGACCGACTGAAAAGCACCAAACTTTTGTCTCAAGACTCCGTAGTAAAGTCGCTTAAGGTTCTGTACTTCTGTACAGCAGTTAAAAGGGACGAAAATCCATTAACATTATATATTCCGTTGTAAATGTAATCTCTGAGTAAGTCAACAGGGAACAAAATGTATGTCAACCTCTAGTCGATCCTGTTTTCTACGGAGTCGGGGATGAGATGCGATGTAAGTCTGTTTGGCGGGTGGTTTTTACTGGTGCCTTCCTCATGTGAGGAGATAACGAGAGGTGAAATGAATTAAGACCACCTCGTGGTGTAGGGGCTAGCATTCTTGGCCGTAGTCCCGACTCTGGAAATAATTAAATTCTGGTCTGAGGGCTGGAACGGGGTGACTCAGCCACGTAAGGAAAAATTTCGATTCCTACCTCAGCTATTTTGGAAGTGATTTTCCACGGTTCCTCACCTCAAATCCAGTTAAATGACGGGATGGTTCCTAAATTAAGGCCACGGCCGCCTCCATCGCAATCCTCACCATAATTATAAATACACACACTAATACAGCCAACACAATAACTCAGGTTATTACACAAACAAATTCCACACAAACATAAAAGTACGCGAGGCTAAATGATCACAATATCAAAGTCCCTCAAATGAAGCAACAACAAATACAACAACGAAATGATTTAACTGGGCAAGGATATGGAAGTAAGTAGCCGTGACCTATTAGAAGGTGTGGTTCCAAGCCATGTCTATAGCTTGCCCTATGGCCTAGCGCTGAGCGTTAGTGAGCTTAGCTATTGCAACAAGAAATACATTATCTTGTTTAGTTTTTTTTTTTATCGTGTAGCTTCCTGAGAGGCCGAGTGCAGGTCTTTCTAGTCGACGCCCGTGGGCGACCTGCGCGTCGGGATGAGAGATGGAATGGATGAAGGTGAATGAAACTGGGCAAGGATGTGGAAGGAAGCGGCCGTGGCCTGTCAGAGGGTACTGTCCCAGCATTTGCCTGGTGTTGAAAATGGGAAACCACGGAAAACCATTTCAAGGACAGCCGACGGTGGGGCTCGAACCCACGCGTCCACCGAGTCAGCAGAGAGCTTGGCCCCTTGACCTAACGCTGCGCTTTAGCCCGCGTAGCCACTACTGTCGGTATCTTGTTTAGTCCTATATAACGACAAGTGGATGGCCTCAGTGGCGTAGTTGGTAGCATGCTGAGCTTCTATGCCCAATGTCGCGTGTTCAAACCCAGCCGAAGTCGTCGGTTTTTTTAAGAACGTTAAAAATTCCTCAGTATGCTTTCCTTCGGAAGGAAAGTAAAGCCGGCGGTCACATGTCATAGGTTTGTGGCATGAAAAAGAACCTTCCACTAACTACAGTTGTGTGAAGCAAAAGTTTGTGGGTTAGGTTTGATTAATGCTCTTAAGTTCCGACGTTCGTCACCAGGTGGTGGTTGCGATGGCAACTAGTAGTAGCGAAGTTCAGTGCTAGGTATCGTGGACGGTAGCATTTGATAGCGAAAGTAGGAATTACTTAAAATTATCGTCGCAGTCCTTACTTGAATTAAAAACAGATAACACACACTAATACAGTCATCACAATTAACACCAGTTATCAGACAGATTCGACAAACACCCAAAGTACACGGAGCTACGTGACCGCGATGTCACAGCCCCTAAACTAAGGAACCAACCAACGACGAGTGGCAGGTGACTTCGTAAATGTAGTCATATAAACAATATTCGACATGTGCAGTTTAACTGTAGTGACCCCAAATCTATATTCAGTGCAATGAATTTACAGGTAATTATGTCAGCAAGAAAATAGGACAGTTATCGTCGGTGCACATCACACGACTAAGAACAAGAAGTTCCGTGCCGAACTAAAGAGCCTACTTTTCTTAAAATTTCAGATTCATGCCAATGATTAATCTATTTGGATCTATCTAGAATAATGACGAAATTAAGTTGGTAATATCGAAATTTCTTATTAGTTCAAAATACTGTATACCTGGCATAATGTAGCCTAATAGAGAACTACAGTTGGCAGCCCTGGTGACTGAATATATTCTTAGTTCCATCTCTTAAGGTACAGAATACAAAAATTGGGTAATTCCAATGGATAGCGTGGACGTTACATGCAGTTAAACATTGGATCTAACAGCGCGCGTAAAATCATGTTGGCAACAATGTCATCCATGTATTGGTCAGAAATAATCTGAAATAATACGATCTATTGTTGTGCCAATTTTGAATGAAATCCATTAGTTAGTATAGAAGTTACATGCATTTTAATATTGGACCTATCAGCAGGCTTAGAATCATGTTGGCAGCACTGACGTTATTAGTTACTCCAAATTAATCTAGAAAGTTTAGAGCTATTGCCTAGCATACATTCTGATATATTGATATTAGGGAAACAAAAATAGAGACAGCATTTATTAACAGTTGGCAGTCCTGGTTGCTCTTAAGAATACGCTTAGTCATACCTCTTGTGGTACACATAGCACACACGAAATTTGCTTGAAATCCAAATTATAGTACAGAAGTTACATGTATTTAAAGTTGGACCTTTCAGCAGGCTTAGAATCATGTTGGTAGCACTGACGTATATAAGTTACTCCAAATTAATATAAAATGTCAGGTACTATACGTGTGCATAGTTTAAAGCTGTCGGCTTGCATACTTTCTGATATATGGGTATTTGGATAAAACAATTGAGAGCATTTATGAACAGTTGGCAGCCCTGGTGGCTCTTAAGAATACGCTCAGTTATATGTGTTTATGTACACATAGCACATACGAAATTTAGTTGAAATCCAATTGATAGTGTAGAAGTTATATGCATTTAAAATGTGGACCTATCTGCAGGCTTATAATCATTTTGGCAACACTGCCATGTATGGCCTCCTGGAAATTAAACTACAATATTATTATCGATACGTGTGCCAATTTTGAAATAGCTCCCTTTCATACCTTCCAAGATATCCAACATGGAGCTCAAATTTCAATACCGATTTTTCAGCAGTTGGTAGCACTGACATCATTTTCAAATATGGGCGTGAGATATTCAGGTATAGATCTTTACTCCTACCAAATTTTGTTTTGATTGCTACAGCCGTTTAGGAGTTGATAGGGGGGGGGACACACCCACACACACACACACACAGCCAGACAGACAGACAGACAAAAGGACAGACAGACAGACAGACACACATTTGCCCGATCTCATAAGTCTACTTTTTCCTCATTTTTGCAAAATGTGAAAAGTAGCCTAATACATTGATGAATATACACTAGTTAATACAGTTAAGTTATCCACGGCCATTTAGGTAGATTTCTTTAGAAAGCTAACTATTGCAATGGGTCCCATGTTTCGACTTCCGGAAAATTTCGACATATCTTCGCGTTTCACATCCCCCAGACCCCAAAACCACCGTCAGTTCAAAAGTGTATATATAATTTATGTAATATATGTATATATATGTATATCAGTTTCTTGTGGACACGATAACTGCCGTAATTTTGCACCAATCACTTTGAATTTTTTACCGAATATGTATACCCATAAAATCTCGGACGAGTTCGTTACTGGGCTAAATCGGTCGAAGGGGATGAAAATGGGGGACTTTTTTTTTTTTCGAAAAAATGAAATATTGCTATAACTCTCTTAATATGTGAAATATCGAATCCGTTCAAAGTTCATACTATGTGTCGGATAAAGCTCAGAAATTTATGTTTGAAACGTTTTTTTGATAGCACCAACCATTGACCAAAGGGGTGGGAAAAAGTGTTTTTTTCGGGAAACATTAATCATATCTCTGTTAATAGGCACAATATCAAAACCGTACAAAATGGACAATATTCCCCTAATAATTACCTAAAACGTTTGTCTGAAAGAATTTTTGATATGAGCCACCATTGCGCCAAGGGATGAGAAAAATGATTTCGGAATTATAAGAAAATGCCAAGAGCTATCAGTGGTTGACATGGCAACACTACTAAATTGATGAGGGATGAGCCATCAGACGTTGCCATGACAACGCACTTGCGCGAGATCAGATTCAGATTTCCATCTGACTAAGTGTGAAGCGGCTTCGGTGACGTAACTGGTAGCTTGCTGAACTTCTATGCCCAAGGTCGCGGGTTCAAAGCCGGCCAAAGTCGTCGGATTTTCTAAGAGCGCTAAAAATCCCTCAGTAAGCTTTCCTTTGGATGAGAAGTTCCAACGTTCGTTGCGAGTTGCTGATTGAGGTGGCATCTAGTAGCCAAGTTCACAGCTGGGTGGCGTTGACGTTAGTATCTGGTAGCAACATTAGGAACTACTGCTTGAAATTTAGCGTCTGCATTCCTTACCTGAATTACAGACTAATACAGCCATCACAATTCTCACCGTTTATCAGACAGATTCTACACTCATCCAAAGTACACGGGGTTATATGACCGCGTTGTCGCAGCCCCTAAACTGAGGAACCAACCAACATCTCTGCGGGAGATATAATTTTGCGTGAAGAAGTAACAGACCGTTACATAGTTACACATCAGTGTCGAAACCTTGCATAAGGACAGTGTGACCACAAGTATAACAAGTAGTTCCGTGAAGAACTGTACAGCCTATTTTCATATATCCTGCTCATGTTAATTGCCTCTATCAACATACAAAATTTCAGTTTAATTGCTGTATCAGATTCGTAGATATTGAGAACCGTCTAAATATTTCAGATGGTCGCCAGGTTGGATTTTTATTTTTGTACTATTATATTAAGATTATTGTGTAAGTGTGGTATTCAAACTTCAATCGCATGATTAGAACACAAGAAGTAAAAACGAGATTTTAAAATTACGCACAGCAGCCATCTTGTGATTATGCAAACAATTGAAATAAATTAGATGCCAGTGGATCAACATTTGTGTAAGCATTTACAACGTGCAACGTTTCACGGCACTCGGATAGTTAATTCGCGAGAAACGTCCATTTAAATATTTATACTTCGCGTCGCCGCCATGTTGGATTCGTGCTCACCAGGTTACTGAAAGTCCTATAGGTGAACATATGTTCATAGTCTCTATGAACATAAAAATTTCAGTTTGGTTGCTGTAAAAGATTCATATATATTGAGAACCGTCTAAATATTACGGAAGCTTGCCATTTAGGATTGTTATATGTATAGGCCATAGAGTTATGTACCATTCAAGGTCACTTATTGCCTAGGTTCATTATTCAAACTTTCACTTCGATCGCATGATTACGACACAAGAAATAAAAACTTAATTTTAAAATTTCGCACAGCCGCCATCTTGAGGTTATGTAAACAATTGAATTAAATTAGATGGCAGTACATTACAATCTGCAAAATCATTTACTGTACCACATTTCACTGCGCTCAGAGAGTTAACTCACGAGAAAAGTCTATTAAAATATTTCAAATTCGCTTGGTCGCCATGTTCGTTTTGTACTTTACAGGTTTATGAATTATACATATGTAAACTTGTATCAGTACCCTTTATCACCGTACAAAATTGCAGGGTGATATCTGTAATAGTTTCGGGGATATAGAATGTCAGTGAAATATTTCGCACAGCCGCCATTTTGAGGTTATGTAAACAATTGAACTAAATTAGACTCCAGTGCATTGCAATGTGTATAAATATTTGCTGTACCAAGTTTCATTACGTTTGGATAGTTAAATCGCAAGAAATGTCTATTTAAAAGTCTCCACTTCGCTTGGCCGCCATGTTGGTTATGTAGTAACCAGGTTTTTGAAAGTTTCATAGGTGAACTTCTAGTAGTACCCTTTATCACCGTACACAATTTCAGGGCGATATCCGTTATAGTTTCGGAGATACTGAATGCTAGTGAAATATTTCGCACAGCCGCCATGTTGGATTGGTGAGACGTAACAAAATTCGATGGGCACGGTCGACGTCGCCGGAAATAGTGCTATGAACTTACCGAGTTTCACTGAAATCGCTCCAGCCGTTTAGATTTAATTAGGGGAGGACACACACACACCTCACACACACACACACACACACACGGACAAAAGGTGATCTCATAAGCCTATTTTTTCAAAATTGAAAATAGGCTAAAAATGGACTCCAAATGACAAGAAGGTTACCGTCCCCGTAAGACAATAAAATGTTTAAAATATGTTTAAAATGAAGAAAAACAAAGTTAATTAATCTCCAATTATAAAATACTTTCACGCGATAAATGAGGTCTGATCCTTCTACGAAAACCGGCATATTCTGCCTATTTTCGCCTATCTCCAAGTTTGTCCGGTGAAATCTACCTCCGCCTTCCGGCGTGCCGAGAGGACTTTTTTTTATCTGTAAACATGCAGTTACCTAATTCCCCGCCCATCTTAGCTGGACTCGGGAGAGTATATACTGTATGTACGAGAGGTAATAAATCGTCCACCAGTCCTCTGGGTCCATTCAAATTGTTATATTGCTCTCAATGACGGCTCCACAGTGAGATATACAGCATCCAGGCAGGGAGATGGATTGTAACGGTAGGGGACTATGTGGTATATTTTAACTTGGAGTGGACACGTGTCACAAATCAAAATATAGTATTCAGGAGGAAAAATCTCAACACTTCACGATCTTTTGCAAGTCGTAAGCTTAAACCAACTTAAATTGTTGATCATAGATAGATAATTGATTCATCTCTCGGTAATGCCTAAGTAAGTTATCTTAGCTAAGGCCAATACAGCCCTTGCAAAATTTTTAGAAGCAAAGGGAAAACCAAAACTCATGAACTAACTCATGTACTGTGATCAGTTTCTTATTCACCCTATGTGTAATTCAATTGGCACTTTGGGTACGTGACTCCTGTTCCAAAGATCATCTGTTCGTTTGCCGGCTCTGTCTAGAAATTTAATTTTTGTATGAGTGCTGGAATAGGATTTACTCAGCCTCGAGAGAACAACTGATAAGAGTATAAGGAGTGGGTTCCATTCCCATCTCAAATACCATTGAATTGGATTTACGTAATTAATCAATTTATCTCCAGATGGCGCCTATCTGATGGCCACGGCTACCCTATTCTTCCCAGGTACACACACCACAATACATTTCTAAATCAATAAGTTGATCAAATTGACAAGCTGTCATAACAGAATTGCAGCCATAGCAGGGCATTTCAATTGAACGCCCGTAGCCTCCATTACAAGTTAAATTTCAAGTAGTTCCAACTTCGGCTACCAGACGCCACTGTCACTGACACCCAGCTGCGAACGTTAGAAATGTATCGAGTGTTTCTAACCAAATAACCTACACACTTTGGTTACGCACTACCAATTGTAGTAGGTTCTTTTACACGCCATAAATCTATTGTGCCCGTTTAGACCGGAGTCCGCACGACCACATATGCATTTTACCAATAATCAGTCAGCACGAGAGTCAAAATATCCCGGAGCGCCAGATGGGTTAAAGCAAATCGCAAAAACGACATCAAATTAAAGAAATGCTTTGCTGATTTTTGGCTCAATGCAACAATAAGGATAGAAGGAGATTTAATTGGGAGAAACACATCTGGTAAAAATTATCTCAGTTTATTTTAAAGTTAAAAATCTGACTGCAAAGATGCTCAAAGCAGCATCATCCACGTGTGGCGATCCACACTCTTATTTACACACAATATACAGAAATCTTCCAAACACATTTGACAATCTTTTTGGAAACACAAGTCCGATTAATAGTCCTGTGGACTGTGTTCCAAAATTATTAATATTTAATTCCAGTTCAAAATTAATTGTCCATACTGGAAATAACGTTGATCACTGTTTGACTATTTACATCATATTAACACTCGTAGAATAAATGTTTATAGAATTTCTTAGACTTTCATTTGTTTTCCAGTTTTCAAAAATATATCGTTGAAAATATTATCATCATCGAAGCAACACAAATTATTAACACATATTAATAACATCTGAAAAGTATTTGACCATTGAGCATAGCATCGAAGAACTGTGCGAAGCACAACAACAATTAATTGTTCTTCTGACATTAAACATTCGAGAAGTGACTCGATTATGAACTTTAAGTTCCAAACAAAATATATGATTTCTGAATCATCAACTAGATCAATAAATGGTTGAACCATTCAACTATTCAATTATCCACTTGGAAACATTATTATAAAAAAAATATTTATATTCATGGCCATTTGTAGTAACTTTCACAACTTGCAATTCTTCGACAGAATGCGGAAATAAGAATTGTAGTTTTATAATGAATTCATTTAGTTCAGGGCACTAGGATTGAAAATATCCTTCAAATTATTCGTGGTTAAAGAATTATTTTTAATTGGCAGCGGCCCATTCTATTATTTGTGTAAGAACACAATATTATAACAACAACAACAACGGCAAAGGTCTTCCTCTGGAGAAGAATAAACTACTATCATGACAAATCCGGGTTCTAGCAAAATCAAAGTCTAAATGGAATTCGTAAACAAGGTTGAAATAAGAACTGATGGTTTTAAAGAAATAACCTTCGGGTTATTCATACGACGAAATGTGTGGCTCCAATACTCCTACTATAAACCTGAGCCATCGAACCTGCTATTTGATTGATGCTCGAAAAAACCTTCATTCCTGCGACTTAACATGCGCACCTGGGAATGGCATTCAACTACTCCACACACATAAATTATCTTCCCAAAATTTATACAATAAATCAAGCCTCTGCTTGTTATCAACACTGGAAGATTAATAAACTGACAAGTTTATTTTATTTTACCATTCAGTTTAACCCGTGAATTTACCATACATATGAAAAGCTTCATTTCACTTTCGAGTGTATTTACGTCATGATTTTATATAAATACAAAAATATCCTATTTGATACAAATATCAATTGTTTCCCGTTTCATGCCTCTCCGTGTTATCTGAAACATATACTTTGCTCATTGCAAATATCAACTGTTCAACCAGAACTGACATGTTGGTTGAATGCGGGCTTGCGCTAACCACTCTCCTTCGGAAAATCTCCTGTTCCAGACTAGAAATGTTTAAACTACTTCATAGGCTCTTTCTCAATACATATGATTATTAGAAAATATAATATCCAAGAATTATTTAGAAAAATTATAAAAATTATTATTATTATTATTAGTGGATTATTATTATTATTATTCGTTCTATTATTTAATTATCATCTCATTATGTGAGAATCCACATGTTCGAACCTTCGAATATGGAAAAAATATCCATTCCTCAACAAAAATAAATTTAACTTTTACAGTTACATCGGCTGATTACCGTGATTTCCTTAAAATATGAAAAATTCAAACAAATGCTCGAAATGCTCGGTCATCGATCCTAAACTGTTCTGAGTGTTGAAAATGCTCAGAATAACTCTAATAAGTCTTGCGTAAATCATTACAAGCTTTAAAATACGACGAAAAAAATGTGTTGGTCATCTGCAGAAAAATAGTTTGTTCCAATTAGCTAAGCATAATATAATTCAAATGTGGCTTACATTTCTTGATGGTCTTGAAGTGTAGTAAACCTGGTTTGTACCAGATTTATCCGTAGACATGCCCTATCGGACAAGCACGTATAATCCTTGTATCGGCCGCCATTGTAGACCCACAATTCGTCTAGTCAGACATAGTGGTAGTATCTTTCGACGTTTGAATAAACTGTGGTTCCATTTTAATATGGGCTTCTATCAAAGCCATAACAGTTTGTTGAAATAGGGTCAGATCTAAGTGATCTCTTCTTAAATATGTCAGTTGTAACATAACTCACTGTAATCTCATCAGTACAAGAAAAACATTGACAGTCTAAGCAGTTAACGGCTGTTCTGAAGATCGTTCCCTGGGCATGGTTTATTAATATCACCATCTGCCATGTGCTAGACAACTTGCAGTTTCCCTTGCGTAGACTAATGAACGCTACCGTTATAGACTAGTCTTCAATGTACTGACAGATCGAAGTGGTTGACTAGTTACAAAAATGAAAACTGACTTGAAATGGATTTAAACATCCAAGTATTAAGTTACTACTGGACTGTGACAAAATACTATTTTCTAGACAAAGTCTAGCATATGTCATTTTGGAAATATAAATATTTCCACCAATGTCTGTAGAAAAACAATCACCTCAGTGATTCTCCTCACCAGAAACTTACTAAGTTCCAACTCGTTTGCGCAGCACTTCTCGTGACTATCACGACTTGAAAAGAACTTCTGCGTAGATACGGCAACCATGTGCCTTGGCTCAGCGTAGACGCAACTTGCTTGCCAAGTGCTTGTGTTGGAGTGAGCTACCCATGCCTGCTCCAGCTGGCTTTTATTCAAAACGCTCAGGGTCACGCGTCATCGCCTGATATCTGGAAATCCTCATATCTCTTGAATCCCTGGTCCGATTTACTTGATACTAATTGCATTCTCTTTCATTTGGCCGTGCCAGTAATCTGATCCCAGTCTCAAGTCTCTACTCCGTAGTTAACTATTTAATCAATAAATAGCCTCCACCTCTGCTGTTACTCGCTACGTCACTTGCCATCCAACTATCGGTAAAATCCTTCGAAATGCTTCGAGAAGCAATGTAGCGCGATATTCAAATATCTGAACTTTCAAAAGCGGCTACAGCCTTTCCCTTGATATCTAGGTGTCTGAAACTTGGAATACCCATTCCTAGAGTTGGGCACACTATGACATGGGCTCGTCGGGTTTACTTCCCCTCCGAAGGAAGGCATATTGAAGGATTTTAACGCTCTTGAAAAATCTTATGACTTCGGCCAGGTTTGAACCCGCGATCTTGGGCATAGCAGTTCAGCATCCTAACGACTACTCCACCATATCAAAACGGATAAGAGATTCATTGATGACCATATCTCAAGTATTTCAGTTCAACTCGTCCCTCCCAGAAAAATAAAACATTTCTCCAGATACTCTCAAGTTTTGAAGTGATTGGGAAATAGAAAATTTGTGAGTCAACCCCATTACTTTTGATTGTCTGTTAACATTTCGATAAAACTTTGTATGCTTCAAGCCTGCCAGAGTTGGGCTATGTCTGAGTTTTGAGGGTTTGATGAAATAAATACTACCAACTCAAAATGATGAACGATTGATTTTCAGTGCCCCTATCGACACTTCATTGAAGTGTGGTGACCTGAGACCTAGCTGTACTGTAGCTCTAATGAGCTGACGCTTCCCTGAGAGTGTTTGTATGACACTGGCAAACTTGTGCTCACACTCACAGAGGTCCACCTGTGACTCGGTGCGTTAATCGCTCGCAATGAACTCGGGAGAAACGTGCGCTTAAATCCTACCATCAACAATGATGAAAATTGTTTTCATTTGTTCTCCATTTCATCTCCAGACAAAAAATTGTCATGGCAAATTATTTTGTTAATCTCTAACCAGCAGCGTATCTGAGCTGGTTCATTCACGCACCATGACTACTATGGGCTGTTGCAATTTGGGAGATCAGAGGTTGAAGTCGAGGATAGACAGCTTTGAAGCCATTTATCAGTGTTGCCTTATTGATAATTGATATTGCCACTTTTCAGTCGGTCAACGCAATGTAGTCCCAATTAATGCAGCATGCGAATAATAACCTGAAAAAATTACATGCGATTCAAAAAGAAGTTTGTATTTGTTGTGGACTACAGAAGTGGGAGAAATATATACATTGACAAGTTTCGCTCGTAAAGCGAGCTTCATCAGATCCAAAATTACATGTTAAAATAGCTATACAAGACACTACCAAACCCACAATGACACCAACAAACGGTCTCCGCCTTCCAAAAACAAAAGGCAGGACAAAAACTCAGAAACTGTGGTAACTATTATTGAAAAATACTAAAATATTAAGCACAAGAAGAGAAAGAACTAATCAATTTAATATCTACAATATTGAAAGACGTAGAAATGACGATCACATCAATAAACTTTCTCCCTCCACCAACTAATCTCTAAGGGTGTAGCTACTATTGCTGCGATGGAGCGATGTGTCCGAAACTAGAATTATAAAATTATGTGAATAAATGACCTACGAATACTTAACTGAGATGATGGTAAAATTCTAGAACTGCAACACACAAACACAGTGTTTGTCTACTAATAATTTGTTGAAAGATCTGATATGGTAACTTTTCTGACATTGTGGAATATCTGCTCCGACTACCATTGTCCTGATGTAAATGCAATCTGTATGTGGAACCACTCGCAGAACACCAATATCAAGTTTATCTTTCGTGATTTGAATAATCTGAACAATTGCAGCAGCAATCTGCTTTTATAAAAGCACCTTAAATTACAAATGATAAACTTGATATTGGTGTTTTGAGAGTGGTTAAACATACAGATTTTATTTACATCAGGACAGTGTTTGTCAGAGCAGTCATTCCACAATTTCAGATAAGTCACAATATAAGATCTTTCAATACATTATTTGTAAACAAACACTGTTTTTGTGTGTTGATTAATATGTCCTAATTACTTGAAACGAGTGAAATCAACACTGGAATCCGAACAGGAGAAGGTTGTGTCAGGAAGTTTAGACAAAACTGGAAAGTACGCAGATCCAACGCTCAACTAAATCAGAACCTCGTGATATCAATCCATATTCAAAATATGTAAGCTTCTGGGGAAGTTGATATTTGCTTACAACTCTGTTAGTTAATAAAAATGTCCACCATTTTATGTAAGAGAATTATTGAGGGATAAAATAAAGTACTGTATACGTTTGAACATTAATTTACATTTTGAGGGTTGTCGTGCCCCGTGGCAATCTCGTGGAACTGACAGAGTGGTGGGATGGAACAGATCTTGTTAATTTCTGTTATGCTACGGTATATCCCAAAGGTAACATTGCTGTAAGCGTACGCTGCCATTTTATAGAGGTTTAGGAGTGGTTACAAAGTCAAAAGGATATTATGTCGCGTTAGCTTGTTGGAAACACGATATTTCAAAAGAGATGATGGTGCAATGGGATTGTGGTTACAATAGGATAGCCAACCCTAGGGCTGTAAGATGATATGTAACAAAAAGTTCAGTCAAGTTACACATACACATACAGAATATTTCTACCTACATGTGGATACATTGGACAATAAGCTTAAGAGCTTTGCAGGATGATGCGGAATAATTCCGACAGTTAAGTGACCCCGGAATGCTGCAAATCTTCAACATTTTGAAAATGACATTTTTACGTCATATTAAGGTTTTGGTGGAGCAAATCAATTTCCTCTATTTTGATGTTTTGGATTGTCAGTAGAATGAAATATCATAGAAAGTTTGTTTGGAGCTGCTGAGTGAATCCCTTGCCAACTCTCAAACCAGAATTACATTTCATTGGAGAGCTGGGAATCGAAAAATGACCTCTGGAGTGACAGCCAGGTGAGCCAGTAATAATGTCAGAAGGTGGTTAGGTTGCTAATATTGCAGGTAATATGCCACCATGACTGGTTGTCTTCTTTATCCCAGATTGTAATTTTGCAATCCTAGGTTGACTTATTCCCGAATGCTACTCAAAACGACACAAATGCCATAAGGCATATCGTATTGCTTTTCTGCTGAGAGACAGAGGATTTAGTTTCTAAATTATGTTACAAGTCTTGAAACTCCGTTGCAAATGACGTCGGAAATCCTGATATCTATACCAGGTGAATCAGTTGCCCCTAATGATGTTGTTTTATGCAGCCCAACTAGCGTTGTTGTCAGGAAGGTCGATATTATTACCCATTTAAGATTTGATTGCCGCTGAGCATGGCTGCGCCACCGTTTGTTTATTATTGTAGCAGGAGCCCCGCGGGGTAAAGAGGAGGATACAGTGATGACACAGTGCAGTCTGCACATAAGTCAAGCAGCATTGCTCGCGCTACTTGTCTTAGAAGCGCAGATAAGCGTCACAGGAGCCAATGTCACCATGGACAGCTACAGGAGCTGAGTCATATCCTACACGCGCAACTGTACCTGTCAACGAAGAAGAGTGACGTGTGTCACAAGTAAACAGAGAATAGTTCCCATCTCGACCGCTGGCAATCAATTGGTGAAAGGGTAATATCTCTGCTTGCATCCAGTATGGTAATAATGCACTGCAAGCATAATCCTGCAAACGATGCTGAACACTATTATTTTCCCCTCGATGTGACTCCAGACTTAAACGAGGGGAAAAAATAGTGTTCAGTGGTGGCAGCTGACTCACCCGGATGTATATATTCTTCATTGCCAGACAGAATCCACGTGTGACAATATAATAATTAGCAATACAATTTACAAGTGTAAACAAAACATAAACTACAAACACGAGCACAAAGAGAAATACACTATTATCCATCAACAACCACGACCATACAGACACGCACTCAAACATGCTGGAAGACAAACTATAGCTCTCATTTATTGAAACAGTCCGAAATATTCCAGAAACATGAAAATAATAGGGGAGCGTGGTGACGCAGTGGTCAAACTATTCGCCTCTCACCGAGGTGGAAAGGGTTCAATTCCCGGTCACTGCATGTGAGATTTTCGAAGTGAAATTCCATGTCCTGTGGTTTGGATTCCACGTAAAATGGAGGCATCATGGCTCATGATCACAAGATTAACGGCCATGTAAAACCTCAACCTTTCTTCCTTTTTAACATTAAAATAATTATTTAAGAACATTTAAACTATCTACAGTAACGGAAAACTGGAGACACAGAAAATATAGACAAACAGACAAACCACAAAGATAAAGATAGGGAAGTAAATTACGAATCTGGAAAACAGCATCACAAAAATCTGGCATCTGAAGAACTAGAAATCAACAAGAAATTATATTACTTCAGTCGCTCGTACAGTACATTCAAACAAAAGAAAATTCCAACCATTCATCCACATCAATATTGATCTAACAATCAGCCAATCGAACACAAATAGAAAGGAACACAATATGCTGTAGGCCTACATTGGAATATTTTACTGCCCACTTGAGATGCTTCTCATCACAGTGGGTACCACTATTTTGAAACACACTGTATACCTGAATTTGCGTTAGTATTTCATTATCAATTTAAATGGTGAAGATAAAGTACAAATACGTCCCGTGATGGTAATGAGTGAGAGCAGAGAAATCAAATCATGAAATCATGATGCCAGGTCCAGCAATGACAAAGTGAAATTAGAGGCTCTGTGCTGCTAGCCATTGAATTAGAGTGAGAAATGAGGAGTAGATTAAAATAATGTTCCAAGTACGACATATGAGTTGAATAAAGAAGTGGGAATAAACCCCATTATAGGAACCTGTGAAACGTAAAATACACAAACGTTTTAATTAAAAATATATGAAAAGCGAAATGTGAGTATGATATAATGAACAAAGACAATTCTTTTCACCGACATATGTGGAAATGAATATGCTGCGTATCTATATTACACGCCCACGGCCATTCTATAGGCTCAAGGACAATTCATTTATTATTATTATTATTATTATTATTATTATTATTATTATTACCGTATTATTATTGTTTCGTTTCGGCGAACTAAGGACTACGTCATTTCAACTCTTTCATTTTAGCTTTAATATTAGTCCAGTATTCATTCATTCGAAGACAGCGTTATCTCTTTCTCGCTTTTGTCCACGTCCTTCCAGTTCTCAGCGGTAGCTAAGCTCGCTAATGGCCATTCGGCGAAGCTATCTGCGGACTTAGTAGGCGTGAGTTCGAACCCCGCTCTCAGCCGTCCTTGGAATGAATTTCTCTAATTTCTCCTTTTCAAATTAAGGAATGTGTTTCGACGGTACCTTGTATTAGAATAATACATTGAACTATAGAATGGAGTTGATAATACTGGCATTTATTATTTGCTCAAAATGTAGGGTACCTGAAACATTGTTTCTTAATTGAGCACTACAGTTTGCTTCAAACAGATTTCTTCCATTGAATCTCAGATTCTGAGAAACTACGGCCCAAATGCACAGAGAGTTATAGGACTGCTAACTATGATGATGATGATAGCAAACACTCGTCTCGAGTAGGTTGGCCTTCCAATACTGAATGACTCTTCATCGATGAGTCCGGAGGTGACTAAAAAGCCCAATGCGGGAGAGACACAGTTTCCCGCAGTGATGACAGGTAGTATCAGGGTCAGGTGAGACATCCGCATTCATTCCCTGTCTTCTAATGAACACTCTGTTCTTTCTGCGTTGCCTCCGATCTTCTATCATACGTCGGCGGTTTTCTTCAAAAAGTATCGCACCACGATGAACAATTGATCTCCAGGATGAGCGATCAAGAGCTAAGGTCTCCCAGTTGTTGATATTAATATGGCACATTTGCATATTAGCCTTTAGTACGTCTTTGAATCGCTTCCTCGGACCTCCCACACAGCGCTTGCCCTCAGTTAGTTCAGAGCAAAACACTTGCTTGGGAATGCGATTATTGGGCATGCGGATTACGTGTCCTGTCCATCGCAGCTGACGTTTTAAAAGCATGGCTTCAACACTGGTAGTCTGTGCTTCTTCGAGAATGCTGGTGTTTGTGCGTTTGTCTTGCCATGTGACACGAAGAATTCTCCTCAAACAACGCTGGTGATATTGCTCCAGCTTTTTAAAATGACGTCTGTAGCATGTCCAGGATTCAGATCCGTAAAGTAAGGTGGGAACTACAACCGAGTTGTACACAAGGATCTTCGTTGCAGCATTGATATCATGGTTGTCAAAAACTCTAGACCTCAATCTTGCAAAGGATGCCCCAGCACGGTTAATCCTGTGTTGGATTTCGGAATCTATATTTGCACTTGATGACAGGGTGCTGCCAAGATAAGAAAAGGCGTTAACTTCTTGAAGCTTCGCTCCGTCGATGGTGACATTGATGTTTCTTTGTCCTTGTCCAGGGGCTGGTTGGTAGAGGACTTGGGTTTTACTGGTGTTAAGTTTCAGCCCAATCTTTTTGTAGGCTGAAGAAAAAGCATTCAGGATTTTCCTAAGTTCGTCCTCTGATTGAGCTACTACTGCATTATCATCAGCGTACTGTAACTCAACCAATGCAGCAGGAGATGTTCGAGTCCTTGCCTTTAGACGGCTCAAATTAAAGATCTTCCCATCCATCCTGTAAGTTATCTGTATGCCTGTAGGAAGATCATCTTTGACTAACTGCATGACAGTGGCAACGTACAGAGAAAACAATGTAGGGGCAATCACACAGCCTTGTTTAACGCCGGTATTAATATGAAATGGTTCTCCAATCGAGTCGTTACCAATGACATTTGCCTTCATATCATTGTGGAGTAGTCTTAAGATGGTAATAAATTTCAGTGGAAAACCATACAATGATAAAATCTTCCACAAGGCTTCACGGTTTACCGAGTCAAATGCCTTACTGAGGTCTATAAAGGCAATATAAAGAGGTCTATTTTGCTCTCTACATTTCTCCTGAAGCTGACGAACAGTGAATATCATATCTGCAGTTCCTCTAGAAGGCCTGAAACCACATTGGCTCTCTGGGAGTATTTTCTCCACCAGGGATAGAATACGATTCGCCAAAATACGAGCAATAAGCTTTCCAAGGCATGATAACAAAGATATACCACGATAGTTGTTGCAGTCTGCACGATCACCTTTCTTAAATATGGGAACTATCAGACTATCTCTGAAATCAGCAGGCATTTTTTCAGTTCTCCAAATTTTAATGATAAGATCATGTATGTGGCTTATGAGTTCCTCACCTCCTTCTTTGAGAGCTTCCGCTGGTATTCCATCACATCCAGTAGCTTTGTGTCGCTTTGCTTGATTAATAGCACACTGAACCTCATCTAGTGTTGGCAGGGTACCGAGTTCTTCTTTGATGGGTGCTTGTTCTAATATATCATACACCTGCTCATCAATAACTGAGTCCTGGTTCAAGAGGTCTTCAAAATGCTCCTTCCACCTATTCATGATGGAGTATTGATCTTTTAGAAGTGTACTTTTGTCACTGGACCAAAGTGGATTTCTACCAAACGTGGAGGGGCCATAAATCGCTTTTGTGGCTTGGAAGAACTGTCGCGAATCTTTGTCTGCTAGATATTGCAGCTCTTTAGCTTTGGATGTCCACCATGCATTTTTGAGAGCACGAGTTCCTCTTTGGACATTTGCCTTCGCAAGACAAAATGCTTCTTTCTTAGTACGGGAGTTCATATCTTTTCTCCAAGTTTGCAAGGCTTTTCTCTTTTCTGAGATTAATGCTTCTATTTCTTCATCATTTTCATCAAACCAGTCTTGATGTTTCCTGGTCTTATATCCCAGCGTTTCCTTGCAAGCATTCTGAATAGCGGTCTTCAGACTCTCCCAGTGCAGTGTTACATCTGGATGGTATTCCTGTGGCAGTGTCTGGCTAAGCAACTCTTTATATTGGGAGATATGCTCTGACTTACCAAACTTCTCGGTATCAAAAACATGCCTACAGCTCTTCTGTTGCTTCCTCCTCTGTGTGGACAATGGTATACGCATAACTGATCTGATAAGCCGGTGATCTGTCCAACAGTCATCGGCTCCTGTCATTGCTTTGGTGATAAGAACATCTCGTAAATCTTTCTTGCGTACAATCACATAGTCAATAAGATGCCAGTGCTTCGATCTAGGGTGCTGCCATGATGTTTTAAAGCGATTCTTTTGGCGAAAGATAGTATTGGTGATTACCAATTCATGTTCAGTGCATTTGGAGAGCAGTCTGACACCATTGGAGTTTTCGCTACCAACTCCCTCCTTACCAATGACACCATTCCAAACATTGTAGTCCCTGCCCACTCTAGCGTTAAAATCTCCGAGTAAGATGATCCTATCTTCACGGTTGATGTTTGATAGGACGGTATCCAGATCTGAATAGAACCTTTCCTTAATGTCATCATCAGCATCTAGTGTGGGGGCGTATGCGCTGATCACCGTGGCATGCTGGTTGTTATATAACCGAAGTCTTAGTGTCATGAGGCGTTCATTATACCCAGTTGGAAGCTCTGACAGATCCTTGAGAAGCTTGCTCTTAATGGCAAAGCCAACTCCATGTATTCTGTGTTCGTCCTCACGTTTACCCTTCCAAAAGAAGCTGTACCCTGCACCTTGCTCATTCAACTGACCTTCCTCAGCAAGACGGGTCTCCTGAAGTGCTGCTATGTCAATGTCATATCTCCGTAGCTCTCTACCCACAATAGCTGTTCTCCTTTCAGGTCTCTCATTTGCGGGGTCATCAGTGAGTGTTCTTACATTCCAGGTTGCAAAATAAAATTTGTTACTTATACATTTTCGACCGCATGGAGGTGACACCTTTGGACGCGGCTATCCAATCGGTAGTATAAGTGGCTGACTATGTTTAGGGCACCTTTTCTAGCCCCTTCCCCATGTGGGGTGAGCAGAGTGGACCCTAAATAGGACTGCTCAGTCGTAGTTGCAGCGGCCGAATTGCTCTACAGCCACAACCCTAAGCAAGACGACCGATCACACATCTACCGCCTACGTGCCAAGTTATCACTAGAGGCTCCCAGACATCACAATCCTGCCCCCGTCGCAACTTCTTGATCGCCGCAGGACTTTGAAGAAAGTCAATGTTGTTGGAAGACTGCTGTGCGTGAAATCTTTTTACGTGAGAATGTTGCTGCACATCAACAAACGCACATTACTTGATGACTTAGGAAAGATGTTCAATGGCAAGCAAATGCAAGACGATTGAATAAATCCTAGTCACTGCAGCCTTCATCCGCCATTCCAGCCAAGGAGGGACTCATTGCCCTTATGCCTGGTCCGCCGTTGAGGACTTTCTATGCCGTTGACCACAGGTGGTTCATCCGTCTTTAGGGAAAGTTTCCTGTCCCAAGGGCAAGAGAGTGCCCTAACCACTACCAGCTCATTCGCCTCCCTGGGGAGCCGGTGGCATGGTAGTGGGGGACTCCTTATCCCGGGAGTCACTCGGTCGTCAGAGCCTCGTTAGTCTAAAGCAGGGTGCACCACGTGCAGGTGAGGTTGACATTTGAGTAGAAAGCCTACCCCCATATAAGATTAATACATTTAATAAATAAATTTAATTTATTTCAGGATTAGGGCATAACCCAGCTCTATTTGGGTACATTCGTGTTGACCGACTGAAAAGCACCAAACTTTTGTTTACTTAGGCAACACTGAAAAATGGCTTCAAACCTCACAATGCATGTGAAATATAAAACTAAATGCGTATTTGAAGTATACTGTTAGCTTGGTTACTTTCTTATATATTGAGACAAAGGTTCAAAATTCAAGAGAGCAGTTGGTAGCCATGAAGACTCAGAAGATGTGCAGAGTCCTTTGTGACATACATTGCACGAGCGAAATTTGGTTGATATATATTAGCCTAATTAGTGTGGAAGTTACAAGCAGTTAAAAAACAAGTAGTTCCGTGAAGAACTAAAGCCTATTTTCATATATCCTACCTATGTTAATTGCCACTATCAACATACAATATTTCAGTTTGATTGCTGTAATAGTTTCGTAGATATTGAGAACCGACTAAATATTCCGGATGGTCGCCATGTTGGATTTTTATATATGTAGGTCTTGGATTTATGTACTTTTATATGAAGATTAATTTGAACGTGTAATATTAAAACTTCAATCGCATGATTAGAACACAAGAAATAAAACTTAATTTTAAAATTCGCACAGCCGCCATCTTGAGCTTATATAAACAATTGAACTAAATTAGATACCAGTGCATTACAATGTGTAGAAACATTTACTGTATCAAGTTTCATTGCGTTTGGATTATTAAATCGGGAGAAAAGTCTGTATAAAACGTTCAAATTCGCTTGGCCGCCATGTTCGTCTTGTAGTTGACCGGGTTTTGAAAGTCTCATAGATGAACATCCAGTAGTGCCCTTTATCTCCGTACAAAATTTCAGGGTGATACAGGTAATAGTTTGAGATATAGAATGCCGGTGAGTAGGGGAGTGATGCCGATTCTAACGAGTGTCATGGCCGCCGCGTGAGTCCAAGCCAATATTTCGCGAACCCATGGTCCGATTTTGACAAATGAGGTGTCGTTGGACTCGGGCTGACGCCCTCTTTCCAATGAACCATTCATTTCAATCCCTAAATAAAACCTACCCCTACTAGGGGGTGAAATTATAATTTTTTTAGTGAAAGTCTGTTTTCAAATGTGACATGTATAAGGTGCGCTGCTAAAATGAACTTAAACGTTGTTGTCCATATAGCGCATGCGTTTTACGGGATGCCGCTATGGATGAACATTTTTGTTTTTGTTTTTTACGCATGCGCACTTGGGATTTTTGTAAGAGGGCGAGCTTTTTTGAAAAAAATGATTGATAAGAAGAGGTTTTGGTGGTGAGGAGAGAACCAGATAGTCGCCTACTTTCCTACGAAGTTTGCCGATATCTCTCGAACGCAAGGTGGGATTTGGACGTGTGACGTGTCAAATCACTTGTCTCGATGCTCTATATATGCTATTAATAGGTTAAAGTTTTGAGAATGAGGGAAACAGGCTTTTTGGGGGTAAAACCATGATTTTAGACTTTTTCCTATATTTCACGAATGCATGGTCGGATTTGGTTCTATGACGTGTCAAATGGCTTGTCTCGAAACTCTCTTTATTTTGGTAATAGGTTAAAGTTTTTGAGAATGAGGGAAACAGAATGTTTTGGGGTAAAAACGTGATTTTAAACTTTTTGCTATATCTCGCGAACCAATCATGCTAGAGGTGTGTTCGACAGGTCCAAAGACTCGAGCTGACGTCCTCTTTGCTATAGACCACTCGTTATAATTTTTAATAAAATTGGAAACTCCATTTTGGGGTAAACACGTGTTTTTTGTGATTTTGCCGATATCTCACGAACCAATAACGCTAGAGGCATGTACGACGGGTCCAAGGACTTGGGGTGACGTCCTCTTTGCTATGGACGACTCGTTGTAATTTTAAAAAATTTGGGAAACGCGATTTTGGGGGTAAACATGTGTTTTTTGTGATTTTTGTCGATATCTCACGAACCTATAACGCTAGAGACGTTTACGAGGTGTCCTAGGACTCAGGCTAACGCCCCCTTTCGAGCGTGGTAGATATTTTTTCCAAAAAATAATTCACAAAGGGCCTAACGCCATACATGTTGAAAAAACGTTTTCTTTTTCTTTACCTGTTTATAATGTTTATAAAGCGTGGTGGTTGAGAGAGACGATACGGCTGGGTGTGTGTGTGTTTCAACGAACCTCTCGCTGACCAAGGTGGCTGTGTTCAATAGATCAATCGCTATTTCGACGGGCCGGTTTATGACAGAGCGAGGGTGCGTTTTTTCACACATTTTACCTTTAACGTGTAAACGGTGATGAGAACTTGGTTCTATGTTGGTCGAAGCGAGTACAGAAAACAAACTTACAAGAGGTGAAGGTCATTTGAGCTTATTGGAAGGCTCCGGTCTGACTTGACAACAGGTGACGCTTGAAGGTGAAATAATCTGACCATCGTGGTGGCAGGGGAGTGTGAAAGGCATGCACACACATTTGTGAAACCACATGTATGCTAAACCAGTGACATCCTGTTTTGCTTCGTACGTGACAAAATGCAAGTTCATGTGAAATTTGATCTTCCACAGGTGTTCGCCTGGGTGTTATCTGTCCACGTGCATGATAACTGTTAACAAGTCACATCCTGTCTTGCTTCGTACGTGACAAAATGCAAGTTCAGGTGAAATTTGATCCGGCACAGGTGTTCGCCTGGGACGTTAGCTGTCCACGTGCACGATAAGAGAATGTTCAAAGCGTGGGAATCGCTGAATCAGTAAAAAGTATGATGCAACTTGTCGGAATGATGTCACAACCAATAGAGAGGCAAGAGCTGCAAACAGCAGTGGTGGGAGGTGAAGGGAGGGAGAGGGGAGGGGGTGATGTATGAGAGAACACAGGAGGAAAGGGAAAGACAAACATGTATGAACATGCATGAAGCGCGGAGCGCTGTATACATAGAGCTATAGGTGGTGTACAACATGGGTGAATAAATAAAAAGTACACAGGTTCACACAACATGTAGTTTATTGATCCAAGAATTAAACGTAGAGTTAAACCCTAACCATTTGACGTAGAGTTTATTTCCTTTTTGTTTCAACACTTTTTCCACAAGATAATGCTGAGGAAATGCTGTTTTCTGAAGTTCATGGAGATAAAATCTACCTTTTATGGGTTGATGGTTGAGGTCCTCGAGTAAATAGGTGACTGGAGTGTCCAAGTAGACTCGACGAATTCGAAATAGTTCAGTCCCCCACTGAGGCGTGTAGCCCTTATTGAAGGCAGACTTAAATTTGCTCACACGAACAAAATCCCCAATGTTCAGTCGATGACGTTTAGGATCGGCTGTTTTTATGGGGTTAAACAGTTTATCCAATCGCTGAATATTTTTAGTTACGAGACGTGGCTTGGTCCCAATCGTTCTATGGTTGGTGTCATTGTAACGTGACACTAGCTCAGGTAACATGTCCAACCAGCGATACGTGCCCTGAGCGGTAAACGCTTTCCACATATGGGTTTTCAATGTTCGGTTGAACCGTTCAACCACACTGGCTTTGAGGTTGCTGTACGTGGTGTAATGGTGAATATCCTTAGATTTGAGAAACCTGGAGAAATCCTTGTTGAAAAATTCTTTCCCCTGGTCGGTTTGTAGCAGCTGAGGTTGACGTTTGGAGTGTTGAATAATATGTTAAAAGACCTTGGTAACTAGTGGACCAGACTTGCGACGCACAGGTTCAACAAAGGCCATTTTGGAATAGACAACTATTTTACAATAGGTAGCGCACGAGTAGTTTCTACAAATGAGTTACGGCGCACGAGTCGATTCAACAAAGTTCCGTTTGCGTTCATATACCATTCATTCTATTGCGATTGAACTTCAATTGTTTGGTTTTCAAATGCAGTGGTAGATAGTCGTTATTTTGTAAAACATTCTTACTTGCAGTAGTAATAAGACTCTATGGTTTCGCTAACACATAGATAGACTGTATTATTGCCATGGTCAAGCACTCACATTAAGATCATTTACAAAATCATAAAATGAAAAATAAAAAATCTTGTTTTGAAAATATCGTTTTTCACTATACACAAAATAAATATATAAAAAATTTGTAAACAGCAAAATGGAAAATCCATGGTCAAGCACTCACATTAAGATCATTTACAAAATCATAAAATGAAAAATAAAAAATCTTGTTTTGGAAATATCGATTTTTTTCAACATACACAAAATAAATATATAAAAAATTTGTAAACAGCAAATTGGAAAATCCATGTTTCCATATAGACAAAATTTAAAAACCTTAAACGGACATTTAAGAAAATATATGCAAATGGGAAATTGACAAATGTGTAAATATGAAAATGGAAAAATCCATGTTTCCATATCATAAAATTGAAAAACATCAAACTGTCATTTTAAAAAATGCAAATGGAAAATTGACAAATTGCAATGTGTGAAATGTGAAATTGAACAAATGGCTATCATTATTTTAAAAAAAAGAACATGGTGCTCTATGGTTGAGGTGTGAATCAAACCCTCTCTACTTATTTGGACCACTCGAGACTGAGTAGACTAGTTTTAGTTGTCATACCACTTTTAAAAGTTTTTGTTAAATCTAGGAATTGAATCCAAGAGCTTGTAGGGGGGATCCAAGGTTGTAATATGTTAAACAGATAGCCTTGAATGTAGGGTGTGGTAGCTATATAGAGATGAGACGTTTCGCTCGGGGCAGGGAGGCATGGAGATCTGCATCAAACCAGTCAAAAGACTGACGACTCAAACAACAACATGTAGAGCTCACCAAAATAATGTTGTGTAACGGTAAATGTTAGTCAACGAACAGTAATGCATTACTAAAACCCATGACACGATACCTAAGAGATTTTCTATAATTTTTTAAAATGCCTTTAACCCTATATTAAACACCCAGTTCACAAGACTCATAACTGCAATGTTATGGTCAAACAAAACAAAATCTATATTTCAAAACAAACAAGTGGTTTAGTCAATGTATACTGGAAAAAGTTTTATAAACACTCAAGTCCACAAAAATAATTAAATTAGTAACTGTCAGGTTGACCGAGTGGTTATGGTGTTTGACTTAAGTTCAAATTTTCTGTACAAGAAAGCAAGGGTTCGAATCCCTTACCTGATATAACTATTGCCTCAACATGGCTTGACCACACTGTATTATTGTGTACTCGGTACACAAACCATAAATAGAGTGTATTGTTTAAGGTCACTCTCTTTGCGAACATAGTCAGAGAATGTTGATGGTTAACAATTGCATTAATAGTGGGACATAGGGATAGCAATTAAGAAAAACAGACAATTCCCATACACTTTTTTTTATTTATTTAATGTAAGTACTTGTACAATAGTTATATACAAACTACAACTCTCTTTTGTCTATTACTATCTAGTCCTTTTCGATCCACTTGCATAACAAGGCAGATGACTTTGTAGTTCAGCCCCTTAAAACAACAACAACACTACCTCTTGCATAGTCTGTGATGTTGATGACTCTTGAGGCGTGGAAGATGGATACAACATAACTTTTACAACAGGGGTTAAACGTTGCTCAACAATCAATGCACTATTTTGAGTAGCAACATCTTTCTCTTGTACTAACTTATTAGCATTCTGATGATTTTTTGCCAACACCATCAGTGTTTTGTCTGGAGCACTACATTGATGATCACTCACACTTAAAACCACACCATTTCTACTTTTCATATTGCCTCGACATCTTGTTGACCTCTGTTTTGAGCATCGCCAGAATATTATTCCTTTTACATTTTGTCGTCTATAGTTATATGAGTAGCCTTTATAGAGTACACGTTGTTTACCTCTGTTAGTTGTAGTAAGTTCCATAGTAGTAACTAACCTGTTAGTATGATTTGCACACTACAAAGGTTATCTCTGTTCTGGTAATAGAATTATTTAGCGTTGGCTTTTATATTTAATATGTACAGTTAAAAGTGATAGAAAAGTGGTAGAAACGTGGTAGCAAAGTGGTAGACAAGTGGTAGACAATTGGTAACATAGTGGTAGAAAAGTGGTAGCAAAGTGGTAGCAAAGTGGTAGAAAAGTGGTAGAAAAGTGGTAGAAAAGTAGTAGAAAAGTGGTAGCAAATTGGTAGAAAAGTGGTAGCAAAGTGGTAGAAAAGTGGTAGCAAACTAGAAAAGTGGTAGAAAAGTGGTAGAAAAGTAGTAGAAAAGTGGTAGCAAAGTGGTAGAAAAGTCGTAGCAAACTAGAAAAGTGGTAGCAAAGTGGTAGAAAATATTACATGTATTGTTAAGAAATAGTTTAAGCGGTTACATGGATTCATTACACTATAATTTTAGCATCACGAAGCTCATTTTCTATATCCAAAAGTTCTTCCTCATATTTAGTATGACCAGCCTGTTTACAGGTATGCAAGTACTGAAGCCGCTGGATTAGCTTATTGGGATTGTTCCAGTAAACAAATTTAACAAATGATTTTTTTGGGTGTAAACCATTATCATCATCATCATTATCATCATAATCATCATCATCATCATGGTTATCATCATCAATATAATTATCATCAATATAATCATCATCACTATTACTATCTAATCCTTTTTGTTCATCTTGCAATGCAGCAACCTTTGGCATAGTTTGTGTTGTCTTTGATAGTGTTAGAGGTTTCTTAGACGTTAACGACTGTCCTAACATGTCTTTTTCAGGAGATAATAAATGCTCTTTAACAAACAAAGCACTATCTTGAGCCACACTATTTTTTTCTTGGTCTTGCTTTTTTACCTTGGTTAGAGTATTTTGTCCATTTAAATGAGTACTATTTTGAGATTTACAATGATGATCGATTGAAATAAGTATGTTGGAGCCTTTTGTCTTAATCATTCCTCGACACTTTTTAGATCGTTGTTTCGAACAGCACCAAATAACAGTTCCATTTTTATTAGTTCGTTTTACAATATATGCATATCCTTTATAGTAAGCACATGGCTTACCATAGCTAGTCGTTGATACTTCCATGTCAACTGTTCAGCATAAACTAATCTCTAGTAAAGTTAACTCGATAATAAAAATGATTGTTTGTAGTATGTGCAGTTTAAAGTAAGAGC
Source organism: Meconema thalassinum (assembly GCA_946902985.2). Taxonomy (NCBI): domain Eukaryota; kingdom Metazoa; phylum Arthropoda; class Insecta; order Orthoptera; family Tettigoniidae; genus Meconema; species Meconema thalassinum. The sequence continues at coordinate 1,536,951,818 of OX336388.2, forward strand.
AAAAGTGAGAATCAAATGGTATAAAAGTGTTAGCAAAGTGGTGGAAGAGTGGTAGCAGTTTATAGTAGTCATGATCTTTTTTACTAGAATGTGATTTGAGTAAATGTAATTTCTAATCCTTAGCAGTGAGTAGTCAGTTAGTCTTGGTTCAGACAAGCGTAAACAGTTCTCCAATGAATCAGAGATCAAGATTTTCATTATGAAACAGTTGTGTAACCAATTAGGTATCGCTACTTGATAGCTTCACACATGAACAAAAATTCCAACATATCTGACTTGAATTACATGATTTGAAAGTTGACAAAGAATATCCAATCAACCATTGTAGTTAAAATGTCAAACACACAAAGACAAAATCAGCATGAAATTTTAAGTTACAGGAAAATTCTATGAAATAGACTATGCAGGAAATTTGGAAATACACATCAAAAGTTTGCAACACCATCCTTCTAGCATATAGAAATTTTCAACATGGAAAGTGTGCACTGCTCCTAACATTAAACCAATTTATCAATAACACAAGTCAACAATCAAAACATTTTGTGTTGAGTCTATCATTTAATGCATATATTCTGTCTACATTGAACAGTAACAAAAAACGCCATTCATAATTAATTAAGTTTGCTTTAATTCTTTATGTAATGATATATACATATTTAAAGTTTTGGCTGACTGTTCAGGGTGAATCGGCTTTGAACACATAAGAGAGGGAATATTTTAAGACTTAACCTCAGCTCACCTAACATAACCTAAATTTACCTAACCTTACCTTGTCATATAGGTAAGAAACGGGTCAAGCTATGCTTTCGACTACCGAGTTTCAGCTACTTTTCAAGGTTACTCTCTCGAACATTGCCGGAGACTGCTGATAAACACTTATATTCTCACGGCAGCGGCGCGCAACGACTTACATGACGCGCTCCCCCCCTTTTCATTGATCCCTGTTGATTTGTCCCTTTGGACTGGTCCCTGTTGACTAGCCCCTTTTGGACGGGCCCTTTTTGAATGGAGTCATTTTTGACGGGTCCCTGTGGACAGGTCCTTTTGGCTGATCCCTATGGACCGGACCCTTTGACATAATTTGGATAATTGGATAACCTATGGACTGGCCCGTACAATTGGATAACCTATGGACTGGCCCGTACAATTATCCAAATTATGTCAAAGGGTCCGGTCCAAAGGGATCAGCCAAAAGGACCTGTCCACAGGGACCCGTCAAAAACGACTCCATTCAAAAAGGGCCCGTCCAAAAGGGGCTAGTCAACAGGGACCAGTCCAAAGGGACAAATCAACAGGGATCAATGAAAAGGGGGGGAGCGCGTCATGTAAGTCGTTGCGCGCCGCTGCCGTGAGAATATAAGTGTTTATCAGCAGTCTCCGGCAATGTTCGAGAGAGTAACCTTGAAAAGTAGCTGAAACTCGGTAGTCGAAAGCATAGCTTGACCCGTTTCTTACCTATATGACAAGGTAAGGTTAGGTAAATTTAGGTTATGTTAGGTGAGCTGAGGTTAAGTCTTAAAATATTCCCTCTCTTATGTGTTCAAAGCCGATTCACCCTGAACAGTCAGCCAAAACTTTAAATATGTATATATCATTACATAAAGAATTAAAGCAAACTTAATTAATTATGAATGGCGTTTTTTGTTACTGTTCAATGTAGACAGAATATATGCATTAAATGATAGACTCAACACAAAATGTTTTGATTGTTGACTTGTGTTATTGATAAATTGGTTTAATGTTAGGAGCAGTGCACACTTTCCATGTTGAAAATTTCTATATGCTAGAAGGATGGTGTTGCAAACTTTTGATGTGTATTTCCAAATTTCCTGCATAGTCTATTTCATAGAATTTTCCTGTAACTTAAAATTTCATGCTGATTTTGTTTTTTGTGTGTTTGACATTTTAACTACAATGGTTGATTGGATATTCTTTGTCAACTTTCAAATCATGTAATTCAAGTCAGATATGTTGGAATTTTTGTTCATGTGTGAAGCTATCAAGTAGCGATACCTAATTGGTTACACAACTGTTTCATAATGAAAATCTTGATCTCTGATTCATTGGAGAACTGTTTACGCTTGTCTGAACCAAGACTAACTGACTACTCACTGCTAAGGATTAGAAATTACATTTACTCAAATCACATTCTAGTAAAAAAGATCATGACTACTATAAACTGCTACCACTCTTCCACCACTTTGCTAACACTTTTATACCATTTGATTCTCACTTTTGCTCTTACTTTAAACTGCACATACTACAAACAATCATTTTTATTATCGAGTTAACTTTACTAGAGATTAGTTTATGCTGAACAGTTGACATGGAAGTATCAACGACTAGCTATGGTAAGCCATGTGCTTACTATAAAGGATATGCATATATTGTAAAACGAACTAATAAAAATGGAACTGTTATTTGGTGCTGTTCGAAACAACGATCTAAAAAGTGTCGAGGAATGATTAAGACAAAAGGCTCCAACATACTTATTTCAATCGATCATCATTGTAAATCTCAAAATAGTACTCATTTAAATGGACAAAATACTCTAACCAAGGTAAAAAAGCAAGACCAAGAAAAAAATAGTGTGGCTCAAGATAGTGCTTTGTTTGTTAAAGAGCATTTATTATCTCCTGAAAAAGACATGTTAGGACAGTCGTTAACGTCTAAGAAACCTCTAACACTATCAAAGACAACACAAACTATGCCAAAGGTTGCTGCATTGCAAGATGAACAAAAAGGATTAGATAGTAATAGTGATGATGATTATATTGATGATAATTATATTGATGATGATAACCATGATGATGATGATGATTATGATGATAATGATGATGATGATAATGGTTTACACCCAAAAAAATCATTTGTTAAATTTGTTTACTGGAACAATCCCAATAAGCTAATCCAGCGGCTTCAGTACTTGCATACCTGTAAACAGGCTGGTCATACTAAATATGAGGAAGAACTTTTGGATATAGAAAATGAGCTTCGTGATGCTAAAATTATAGTGTAATGAATCCATGTAACCGCTTAAACTATTTCTTAACAATACATGTAATATTTTCTACCACTTTGCTACCACTTTTCTAGTTTGCTACGACTTTTCTACCACTTTGCTACCACTTTTCTACTACTTTTCTACCACTTTTCTACCACTTTTCTAGTTTGCTACCACTTTTCTACCACTTTGCTACCACTTTTCTACCAATTTGCTACCACTTTTCTACTACTTTTCTACCACTTTTCTACCACTTTTCTACCACTTTGCTACCACTTTGCTACCACTTTTCTACCACTATGTTACCAATTGTCTACCACTTGTCTACCACTTTGCTACCACGTTTCTACCACTTTTCTATCACTTTTAACTGTACATATTAAATATAAAAGCCAACGCTAAATAATTCTATTACCAGAACAGAGATAACCTTTGTAGTGTGCAAATCATACTAACAGGTTAGTTACTACTATGGAACTTACTACAACTAACAGAGGTAAACAACGTGTACTCTATAAAGGCTACTCATATAACTATAGACGACAAAATGTAAAAGGAATAATATTCTGGCGATGCTCAAAACAGAGGTCAACAAGATGTCGAGGCAATATGAAAAGTAGAAATGGTGTGGTTTTAAGTGTGAGTGATCATCAATGTAGTGCTCCAGACAAAACACTGATGGTGTTGGCAAAAAATCATCAGAATGCTAATAAGTTAGTACAAGAGAAAGATGTTGCTACTCAAAATAGTGCATTGATTGTTGAGCAACGTTTAACCCCTGTTGTAAAAGTTATGTTGTATCCATCTTCCACGCCTCAAGAGTCATCAACATCACAGACTATGCAAGAGGTAGTGTTGTTGTTGTTTTAAGGGGCTGAACTACAAAGTCATCTGCCTTGTTATGCAAGTGGATCGAAAAGGACTAGATAGTAATAGACAAAAGAGAGTTGTAGTTTGTATATAACTATTGTACAAGTACTTACATTAAATAAATAAAAAAAAGTGTATGGGAATTGTCTGTTTTTCTTAATTGCTATCCCTATGTCCCACTATTAATGCAATTGTTAACCATCAACATTCTCTGACTATGTTCGCAAAGAGAGTGACCTTAAACAATACACTCTATTTATGGTTTGTGTACCGAGTACACAATAATACAGTGTGGTCAAGCCATGTTGAGGCAATAGTTATATCAGGTAAGGGATTCGAACCCTTGCTTTCTTGTACAGAAAATTTGAACTTAAGTCAAACACCATAACCACTCGGTCAACCTGACAGTTACTAATTTAATTATTTTTGTGGACTTGAGTGTTTATAAAACTTTTTCCAGTATACATTGACTAAACCACTTGTTTGTTTTGAAATATAGATTTTGTTTTGTTTGACCATAACATTGCAGTTATGAGTCTTGTGAACTGGGTGTTTAATATAGGGTTAAAGGCATTTTAAAAAATTATAGAAAATCTCTTAGGTATCGTGTCATGGGTTTTAGTAATGCATTACTGTTCGTTGACTAACATTTACCGTTACACAACATTATTTTGGTGAGCTCTACATGTTGTTGTTTGAGTCGTCAGTCTTTTGACTGGTTTGATGCAGATCTCCATGCCTCCCTGCCCCGAGCGAAACGTCTCATCTCTATATAGCTACCACACCCTACATTCAAGGCTATCTGTTTAACATATTACAACCTTGGATCCCCCCTACAAGCTCTTGGATTCAATTCCTAGATTTAACAAAAACTTTTAAAAGTGGTATGACAACTAAAACTAGTCTACTCAGTCTCGAGTGGTCCAAATAAGTAGAGAGGGTTTGATTCACACCTCAACCATAGAGCACCATGTTCTTTTTTTTAAATAATGATAGCCATTTGTTCAATTTCACATTTCACACATTGCAATTTGTCAATTTTCCATTTGCATTTTTTAAAATGACAGTTTGATGTTTTTCAATTTTATGATATGGAAACATGGATTTTTCCATTTTCATATTTACACATTTGTCAATTTCCCATTTGCATATATTTTCTTGAATGTCCGTTTAAGGTTTTTAAATTTTGTCTATATGGAAACATGGATTTTCCAATTTGCTGTTTACAAATTTTTTATATATTTATTTTGTGTATGTTGAAAAAAATCGATATTTCCAAAACAAGATTTTTTATTTTTCATTTTATGATTTTGTAAATGATCTTAATGTGAGTGCTTGACCATGGATTTTCCATTTTGCTGTTTACAAATTTTTTATATATTTATTTTGTGTATAGTGAAAAACGATATTTTCAAAACAAGATTTTTTATTTTTCATTTTATGATTTTGTAAATGATCTTAATGTGAGTGCTTGACCATGGCAATAATACAGTCTATCTATGTGTTAGCGAAACCATAGAGTCTTATTACTACTGCAAGTAAGAATGTTTTACAAAATAACGACTATCTACCACTGCATTTGAAAACCAAACAATTGAAGTTCAATCGCAATAGAATGAATGGTATATGAACGCAAACGGAACTTTGTTGAATCGACTCGTGCGCCGTAACTCATTTGTAGAAACTACTCGTGCGCTACCTATTGTAAAATAGTTGTCTATTCCAAAATGGCCTTTGTTGAACCTGTGCGTCGCAAGTCTGGTCCACTAGTTACCAAGGTCTTTTAACATATTATTCAACACTCCAAACGTCAACCTCAGCTGCTACAAACCGACCAGGGGAAAGAATTTTTCAACAAGGATTTCTCCAGGTTTCTCAAATCTAAGGATATTCACCATTACACCACGTACAGCAACCTCAAAGCCAGTGTGGTTGAACGGTTCAACCGAACATTGAAAACCCATATGTGGAAAGCGTTTACCGCTCAGGGCACGTATCGCTGGTTGGACATGTTACCTGAGCTAGTGTCACGTTACAATGACACCAACCATAGAACGATTGGGACCAAGCCACGTCTCGTAACTAAAAATATTCAGCGATTGGATAAACTGTTTAACCCCATAAAAACAGCCGATCCTAAACGTCATCGACTGAACATTGGGGATTTTGTTCGTGTGAGCAAATTTAAGTCTGCCTTCAATAAGGGCTACACGCCTCAGTGGGGGACTGAACTATTTCGAATTCGTCGAGTCTACTTGGACACTCCAGTCACCTATTTACTCGAGGACCTCAACCATCAACCCATAAAAGGTAGATTTTATCTCCATGAACTTCAGAAAACAGCATTTCCTCAGCATTATCTTGTGGAAAAAGTGTTGAAACAAAAAGGAAATAAACTCTACGTCAAATGGTTAGGGTTTAACTCTACGTTTAATTCTTGGATCAATAAACTACATGTTGTGTGAACCTGTGTACTTTTTATTTATTCACCCATGTTGTACACCACCTATAGCTCTATGTATACAGCGCTCCGCGCTTCATGCATGTTCATACATGTTTGTCTTTCCCTTTCCTCCTGTGTTCTCTCATACATCACCCCCTCCCCTCTCCCTCCCTTCACCTCCCACCACTGCTGTTTGCAGCTCTTGCCTCTCTATTGGTTGTGACATCATTCCGACAAGTTGCATCATACTTTTTACTGATTCAGCGATTCCCACGCTTTGAACATTCTCTTATCGTGCACGTGGACAGCTAACGTCCCAGGCGAACACCTGTGCCGGATCAAATTTCACCTGAACTTGCATTTTGTCACGTACGAAGCAAGACAGGATGTGACTTGTTAACAGTTATCATGCACGTGGACAGATAACACCCAGGCGAACACCTGTGGAAGATCAAATTTCACATGAACTTGCATTTTGTCACGTACGAAGCAAAACAGGATGTCACTGGTTTAGCATACATGTGGTTTCACAAATGTGTGTGCATGCCTTTCACACTCCCCTGCCACCACGATGGTCAGATTATTTCACCTTCAAGCGTCACCTGTTGTCAAGTCAGACCGGAGCCTTCCAATAAGCTCAAATGACCTTCACCTCTTGTAAGTTTGTTTTCTGTACTCGCTTCGACCAACATAGAACCAAGTTCTCATCACCGTTTACACGTTAAAGGTAAAATGTGTGAAAAAACGCACCCTCGCTCTGTCATAAACCGGCCCGTCGAAATAGCGATTGATCTATTAAACACAGCCACCTTGGTCAGCGAGAGGTTCGTTGAAACACACACACACCCAGCCGTATCGTCTCTCTCAACCACCACGCTTTATAAACATTATAAACAGGTAAAGAAAAAGAAAACGTTTTTTCAACATGTATGGCGTTAGGCCCTTTGTGAATTATTTTTTGGAAAAAATATCTACCACGCTCGAAAGGGGGCGTTAGCCTGAGTCCTAGGACACCTCGTAAACGTCTCTAGCGTTATAGGTTCGTGAGATATCGACAAAAATCACAAAAAACACATGTTTACCCCCAAAATCGCGTTTCCCAAATTTTTTAAAATTACAACGAGTCGTCCATAGCAAAGAGGACGTCACCCCAAGTCCTTGGACCCGTCGTACATGCCTCTAGCGTTATTGGTTCGTGAGATATCGGCAAAATCACAAAAAACACGTGTTTACCCCAAAATGGAGTTTCCAATTTTATTAAAAATTATAACGAGTGGTCTATAGCAAAGAGGACGTCAGCTCGAGTCTTTGGACCTGTCGAACACACCTCTAGCATGATTGGTTCGCGAGATATAGCAAAAAGTTTAAAATCACGTTTTTACCCCAAAACATTCTGTTTCCCTCATTCTCAAAAACTTTAACCTATTACCAAAATAAAGAGAGTTTCGAGACAAGCCATTTGACACGTCATAGAACCAAATCCGACCATGCATTCGTGAAATATAGGAAAAAGTCTAAAATCATGGTTTTACCCCCAAAAAGCCTGTTTCCCTCATTCTCAAAACTTTAACCTATTAATAGCATATATAGAGCATCGAGACAAGTGATTTGACACGTCACACGTCCAAATCCCACCTTGCGTTCGAGAGATATCGGCAAACTTCGTAGGAAAGTAGGCGACTATCTGGTTCTCTCCTCACCACCAAAACCTCTTCTTATCAATCATTTTTTTCAAAAAAGCTCGCCCTCTTACAAAAATCCCAAGTGCGCATGCGTAAAAAACAAAAACAAAAATGTTCATCCATAGCGGCATCCCGTAAAACGCATGCGCTATATGGACAACAACGTTTAAGTTCATTTTAGCAGCGCACCTTATACATGTCACATTTGAAAACAGACTTTCACTAAAAAAATTATAATTTCACCCCCTAGTAGGGGTAGGTTTTATTTAGGGATTGAAATGAATGGTTCATTGGAAAGAGGGCGTCAGCCCGAGTCCAACGACACCTCATTTGTCAAAATCGGACCATGGGTTCGCGAAATATTGGCTTGGACTCACGCGGCGGCCATGACACTCGTTAGAATCGGCATCACTCCCCTACTCCGGTGAAATATTTCGCACAGCCGCCATCTTGAGGTTATGTAAACAATTGAACGAAGTTAGATGTCGTTGCATTACAATGTGTATAAACATATACTGTACCAAGTTTCATTGCGTTTGGTTGGTTAAATCGCGAGAAATGTCTATTTAAAAGTCGCAAATTTGCTTGGCCCCATGTTGGTTTTGTAGCCGTAAAAAGGTCCAGCGTAATATCGGTAATAGTTTTGGAGATATTGAATGCTGGTGAAATATTTCGCACAGCCGCCATGTTGGTTTGGTGAGACGTAACAAAATTTGAAGGGCACGGTCGGGGTCGTCCGGAATAGTGCTATGACCTTACTAAGTTTCATTGAAATCGCTCATGCCGTTTGCATTTTATTAGGGGGGGGGGGGGGCGGGACACACGAATCACGCACATACGCACACACACACCGGCAGACACACGGACAAAAGGTGATCTCATAAGCCTATTTTTTCATAAATGAAAATAGGCTAATAACAATCAGCACGCGTAAAATCTCTTTCTCAACTCTGTATCTATATTAGCGGCTTCGGTGGCGAAGTTGGTGGCATGCTGAGCTTCTATGTCCAAAGTCGTGGGCTCAAACCCGGCCGAAGTGTTCGGATTTTTTAAGACTTAAAAATCCCTCAGTATGCCGTCCTTCAGGGGAGATGTAAAGCCGGCGGTTCCATGTCACAAATTTACGGCATGTAAAAGAACCTTCCACTAATTACACTTGTGTGAAGCTAAATTATAGGTTAGATTTGACTAACGCTCCTAGCTTCCAACGTTCGTCGCCAGAAGACGACTGCGGTGGCTTCTAGTAACCAAGCTCAGAATTAGTTGTCGTTGACGGTGGCGTTTGGTAGCAAAGCTAGGAACTACTTGAAATTGAATGTCTGCAATCCTTAGGCCTACTTGGATTAAAACAGATAACACACACAAATAATCAATCACAATTTATACAGGTTATCAGACAGATTCTACGCACACCCAAAGTACACAGGGCTACATGACCGCGTTGTCGCAGCCCTTAAACTGAGAAACCAACCAACCTAACTCTGTATTGTCAGGGTTGCGTAAAATTAACATAAAATGTTTTGATTTATACGTGTACCAACTGTAGATAAATGCTCCTTAGAATTTTCAACCCTAGTCTCAATGTATCAGAAAGTGTGCATGTAAACAAATCATATCTTGGCACAAAGCCCGCAAATCAGTCAACAACAACAATTTTTTTCTTCGCTCAAGACTAAATTTTGTTTGTAAATATCCCGGAAATGACCTACTAGTGTGGTCTCCTAATTACATGACAAGAGTACGCATTCGAATGCTGAATGAAATTTCTACCTCCTAGTGTAAAGGATATTGTTCTTGGCTGTCACCCCGGATCTCTGGGTTCGACCCTGGCTCTGCCAAGAAATTTAATTATAGTATGAGGTCTTAAATGGGGTGCACTCAGCCTCGTGAGGCAAAACTGAGAAGAGTTCGGTTCGATTCCCATCTCTGCCATCTTGGAAGTGGTTTTCCATGGTTTCCCACTTCCACTTCAGGAAAATACCGGGATGGTTCCTAAATTAAGGACAGGGCCTCCTCCTTCCCAATGCTCGACTGACTTACAAGATCAACACACTCGGTTAAAATGTGGGCCACGGTGAATACACGGCTCTACAGGTACAATGTAGGAGTGTCTTCCCTTCTAGATACTAGTGCATGGATTTGCATGACCTATGCTTAGACTACACAAATTGATGAACTCCTTCCATGACCGAAAAGAGCTCCGCCACTCGCGAGTAATTCCCTTGATCGCTCTTAGTTAATAGGCCTTGGGTCAGCTAGCCGCTTACTCTCCCAGAATGCTAGTACTTATCGACGTAACTGAGAGCGAATATCATTAGTGGATTCCTCCAATGGCCGAGGTGGTAGTAAAATCAAAGAGGAGAAAGAATGGTGCGATTATAAACCATTTTTATCTTTATAGTGCTTATATGTAATTTATCAGAACGTTTTGTTGAAGAGAAGATTTTAAAAATAAATCATTTCTCCAGCACATGCGTATCGATGAGATTCATGTACTGTACATTAGACTATTTAGTACACTATGTCTAACTGTTTCACCAACAGACTCAGCAGCTTGCACAAATACAGTATTTTAACTTCCTCGTGGTTGCTTCATCAGGCGATACATTACGAATGTATTATAGTTGTAATGCCTGTTAAATCACTAAGAATAAAAACGAATACCTGTATTATACACGTAAGTAATTAGTTCATAACATAATGGTAAAGGACCCTGTAAATTGTAATTTAGAGTATTATTTTAGTACACTATGTCTTACTGTTTCACCAACCGACTAAGCAGGCTTCAGAAATAGTTCATCTTCCTCGTGCGATACATTACGAATGTATTATAGTTGTAATGCCTGTTAAATCTCTAACAATAACAACGAATACCTCTATTATATGCATAAGTAATAAGTTCACAACATAAAGGTAAAGAGCTCTGTCAGTGGTATGGTTCCATACGTTTATACAGATCTCTGCAGAAAGAGGTAATTGTTGGTGCATTCTTGGAATACACGGTACCTGAGATTATAATTTTCAATGCTTTTGCATGTTCTTTCCTTCCTCTTTGTCAAACACCAACAGTGATCTATTTTCTCTCAGGTGTTCCGGTTGCTTATATATTGTATGAGTCTGTTCCAGATATATATTCTATGACCCACCTAGCGTCATATAACAGCGAATCTCTGAAGCTCTTCAACTCTTCCTCGCGCAAGAGGAATTCCATATCCATTTGGCTACCAGATCCTGTTATCATCGCCAGCTATTTTCTCCTTGAGCAAGAGGACTACGTCCACTTCTTTACTCACCATGCTGCGCTGGTATCATCTGTCAACTCTTTGAAGACCGGCTCAGCAAGAGAAGATAATTTTTTTGTTTTAAAGTTTGCAATGCTTATATGTTCTCCTTTTGTCTCCTACCCCCCACTCTTTTCCCCTTCCTCGGTCCCTCCGTGCTCCGCTGAGCTGCTCTCACTTCTCAGTCTGCAGTTGACTCGTTCAGTCAAAGCTCCGCTCGAGCTTGCCTCCTCAAACCAAGAGGCTCACCCTCTTCTACGCCATGTTGGCTAAGTAATCTTCAACAAAAACTTCGACTTCAACATGAAATCAAGATAAGTACCATTTTAAAAGTTTTAACCTCATCTTCATGGTTTTAACTTCCACGTGCTTTTAATTATAATTTATAGACAGTGTGAAATTATTTACTTTGGGGCAATAATCATTCTTCGTGGGATTTGCCATGTTGAGCTTTTGCTTGTATAAGCCAACTTTACAAAAAAAGAGCTTTTCTTAAGCTATTCAAATGAGATATCCTCTCTCTACGTGGGATATTATCTAATACCCGCTGTCTATGATTATAAAGCTATTTCCTCCGTTGGATTTTCTCAACCCGATTTTCTGCTAAGGTTGTTCTGGAAACTTCGAGATTTTGTACCCTATCTGCGAGTCTTGCCGTCAAGTGTTTTTAGCTCACTTGGGACAATGATATTTAAAATGAGGAATCTTCCTTACAAATTTTTGCAATAGCTAACTTTCTTCCACCGCTGGAACCTCTGGAACATTCTATGGCGCATTTAATTGTAAATTACAACTTTTTCAAGAAATAGACTCTCACCTATATAGTGCAATCAGTTATTTCCATAATTGCAATAACTTTCTTTTTCATAAACTTTAGTGTTTCTACAGTGAACTTTGCATCCTTCTTCATAGACTATAGTTATAATCAGTGCTTGCTCCATGTTTCTACCGCGTCGCGATCGTCCGGTTATATTAAATACGGCCATGATCATTGATCCTATATCCCAATGATCTTTCCTCAACCTTCTACTAACAACCATTATTAATAAAATTGAAACTTTTCTATAAGGTGTCACTCACGAGGTGCCCTTCCAACTTTGCTAGTTTAACATTAATTAAATTCTGCATAATTGCTTGTGTGATACAAGTTTTAAATTCACGTTGTTTCTTTCCCATAATCAGGGAAAACAATTCTTTAAACTCTTGAGCGAGTCATGTTCAGGTTTCACGAAATGGAAACTGTCCCATTTGGCGAGTGATTCCTGCTCAAACTTGGGAAGTCTAGAACTTTCCCCTTCACTTTCTTCAGGTTTCACAGTAAGTGACCTGCCCTCTTTGTATAATTCTCATATATTAATTCTGTATAAATATAAGAAGTTGTAGGAACTTCTATCTTATTTTTCATGTTGTTATTATTGTTATTTTCAAAGTTGTCACTTTCTCTAGAACATTCTCTCCAGAATTTCTTAAGGTGCACTCTTTGTTCTCCAATTCAAGTTTAAGCTTTAATTATTTCATTGTTCATTTGTTTAAATCTTATAAAGATTTTAGAAACATGTAAGGTTTGAAACCTTGTAAATGTCAATTGCCTGGAGCAACCTTTTAATGTTGAGAGGTCTGCGACCCTATTTGTTAAAGAGTTCAAATGAACTATGTTTATTAAAATTATATTGCACAATTGTTAATTTCCTCAAACTTTTTCTAATTGTAAAATAAATGAATCTTTTCCCTTCGCTTTTTCATTTACGAATATAAAGTTTAGGCAAAATCCTGTCTTCCTTGACTCTCCTCACTCAATGATATTAAAATCATTAATAGGGCTTTCACCATTTGTTGCATTTGAGCAAGAACTCTTAATTTTCACCTCACTAAAGTTCTTCTTAGCGTTAATAGCTAATTCTAATTGGCCAGTAAGGCAAGTAAAGCTCGCTAAGCCAGCTACCTGTTTGTGGAGACTCTCTCCGAAAACTTATGGTCAGTTTTCTAAAAAATAAGTGTTTCTTTTTGTCTAAACTTTTAGCCGGCTCCTCGCTGAGTAAAAGTTTAGCCATTTTACAATGCAACCATTGGTTCATTTACCAAGATTACCCAATAAGGCATAATCTTTTATCATTTTCCTTTTTAGAGACACTTGGTCGCCCTTACAGGAACTCCATAATTTTGGAAATCGAAAATACCAAACCTGAGTTAAATCATTGGCATTCTTCGAATTACTTTGTAAAACCTAATTTCTTTGAGAAGACATACAGTAAATTTGTTCCTCTCAGTCTTGCCAGACCAGCACTCTTCCCCATAGTAGTTTTATATATGCTTGAGAGGGATTATACGAAAGCCACTCTCTTGCAAACAGCCCAAGTTCTATCTGTGTTTCTCGTAAGCTTAGACCAAGTCCTTACTCATTTTAGGTATCCGAAAGAGGATTTTCGGTGGCAACTGCCTCTAAGTGTATTTAAAGTTAAATTCATAACTTTTGTGGGACTCTCCTCCTCTTTTTCTATCCTTCTTTTCCAATCCCAAATCTACTTCCTTCTCTTAATCATCTTCCCTTGGTGGGTGGGTTATTCCTCAACCAATAAACTACCCAAAATTTGGTCCCAGAAACCCGGGAGAGTCCATTTTTTATTTCTATTGTTTGTCAAGTGTCATTTGACAATACTTGGCAAATTATTAATATCTGCTTTGGATTTTTCAGCTATATCTACGTCATGCAAAGCCTGTGAATGGGAAAGAGGCCGCTCCCGTCTCCTTTGGTGTGTCCTGTTATTGCTACCCATTCGCTGCTGCAAACTTGACAGCATTTCCAAGGTTCTACAGTTCCGTGAGTTGTATTTCAATTTATTCTTTTTGTCATGGCCCCTACTGAAAAAGATGAAACTCTCATTGCCAGACGTTCTTCCTATAAAGGGCAACTCACTAGATTCAGAAATTTCATCAGCAAATTAAATCCCGCCGAGTGTGATTTAGACATCTTGACACATCGCCTTAAGTTGTACGAACGGTCTTATGATTATTATGACCAAATTCAAACCGAGATTGAATCCGCTTGCCCAGACCTTCAATCGGATCGGGACGAGGTCGAACCCTTGTACTTTGAAGGGATTGCAAAGGCCCACCAACTGATCCGCAATATCTCAGAACCGGACACTAAGGTCATCAATCCGGCCCAGTTCGCACCCGCTTCAGTTTACAAGAACAAACCGAAACCGTTACTTCCTAAGATAAGCCTACCGCACTTCTCAGGCAAGGAAGGTGAATGGTATTCTTTTTACGAACTTTACTGCTCCCTAATTCATGAAAATATCGAGATCCCTGACATACATAAGTTCTACTTCCTCCGCACTTCTTTGGAATGTGAGGCCTTAGCCTTAGTGGAGTCACTGCCTTTAAGCGCAGACAACTACCACATCGCCTTTAATCTCCTTAAAGAGAGATATGGCAATTTACGTTTGAGTGTAGCTCGCCACATACGTTGTCTTTTCAACTTGCCAGCCGTCAAACCTAATGACGTCACCTCTTTAAGAGACCTCTTAGATTCTATACAGTTGAATGTCAGAGCATTATACCAACTCAAGGAGCCTGTCCAAACATGGGACACCATACTCATTCATTTGGCTACATCAAGATTCGATTTTTCAACTTTAAATGCTTGGGAGATCGAACTCGCTCGCAAGGAAGAATTTTCCTTCGAACATTTAATCTCGTTTCTTAACAGCCGATGCCCAGTCCTTACAGCACTCGCATTTCAGTGCGAAAAGGTCGAAACGAATGATCAGTGTCAAAATTTAAAAAAAAAACTTGCTTTTTCAAAGGGAAATCAGCCCCAATCTGTCGAGAACAAGCAAACCCGTTCTTCTTTCAATCATGTAAGAGAAGATATCAGGCCGCTTAACAAATCGTTAAAATGCACGCTCTGTAAAAAGCCTTGTATTCGTGCAAATCCTTTAAAGAATTGTCTGTCGAAGATCGAAGGAAGTTTGTGTTGAATAGCAAACATTGTTTCAATTGCTTGTCACCTAAGCATTCTTCTTCGAACTGTACGTCATCAAATCTCTGTTTCCATTGTAAAAAACCGCATCATTCTTTATTGCACGTTCACGATAAATCGAGGTCATCAGTACCTGCCTCTTCAAGCTCCATGCAGAGCAGCTCCGAACAAACTAATGCTTCTTCCTGCATTTCTAATGCCGAAATTTCTCACAGTGCGCAAACCCTTTTGACCACTGTACAATTCGAAATCCAAGATAAATTTGGAAATTGGTTTAGAACCCGTGGTCTTCTCGATTCCGCTTCAACGCACAACTTTGTTTCGCAATCGTTGATTAAAAAACTAGGTCTTTCGTCATCGCCTACTTCTATCAGTGTGACCGGCATTGACAATTTGAAAACTCAAGTTTTGCAGTCTTCAAAATTGAAAATCAGAGACGTTTGCCAAAGAAACACCAATCTTAATTTAAACTGTCTCATTCTTACCAGTATTGGCAAGGACACTCCAAGTCACTCTATTAATACCTCCGGATTAAAGATTCCTTCGCACTTAAGGTTAGCTGATCCTCAGTTTAATGCTCAAGGTCCCATTGATGTACTTTTCAGTGCCAATGTTTTTTGGAATTGCATTCGCAAACAAACACGCAAGTTATCTTCAACCGTGGTCGCCAGAGACACCGATTTTGGTTGGGTTATTACTGGTGAAATCAAACAACCCAGTCTTCAAACTAAAGCGCAATGTCATTTCGTTACAGCTGACATAAATCTCATTTCTGAAAAAGAGAACGCTCATGTTTCAGATCTCAATATTTTTGAAAAACACTTGTCGAAACGATGTCTTATCGTGAACAACTACGCTACCTCTGTAAGTTGTTTAAATGGTTTTTCCTTCTTCCCGCACAAAATGGCAATTCAAGTTCGCCTTGCTTTGTGTTATTTCGTTTACCTTCTCATGTCATTTTTTATAGCAGGTAATTGCTTAAACTCTTTCTCGAAAACTATTTTCCCCTTGTGTAAAACCATGGCTATCAGTCACCATCACTTTGCTGTAAGCCATGTTTCACTTCTTTCGTTATTTAGAAGGATGGCCACGGTCGGCTCCTCCCTCCTTCCTCCCAATTGGAAGTCGCTCATGAAACCGTTTGAAAATCTGAATTCTATAGCATCTAGAATAACTATTCTTATACATAACCTTCTTCTCAATGTCCCAGCTTGTCTTCTTTGCTCGGAAGAATTAAGCTTCTTTTTGTTGAAAATTGTCGGATTCCGTGATCCTCTCAATTATGCGAAATTGATTTCTTACTCTATTTCATATATCTTTAAATCGCTTGTTCACGTCCAAGTTACGATTGACTGCATGCTGTTCAACCTGAATATCTGCTTTAAGTTACAGCTGATTCAACAAATGCTGTTTGTGTACTCCGAACTGCTTGTTTTTCAAACTTGTTTGTATACACGCCGGAGGAAGGTCAAGTTGTTGTTTATTTCCTGTACGCTTGACACAGTTCAAAGCAAGTTTCTCTTATCTCAACTTTGGCTGATTGCCAACCATTGTCTGGCGAGCCGCTACCGTAATCTCGGAAGCCGCTCACCTAATTCCCAAAATAAACTTGTTCTAGTCAAGGACTCTCTCAGCTATTTATATGTCTTATCTCGTTGTACTATGTGTGTCAAGGCCGCGCTTGCCTGTGTCTTTCATTTACTCATGCTCGTATTCTATAACTGCTTCGTTCCTTGTTTCAAAACTTCGTTGCGTATTTCTCACGCGCTCATGTATTGCAATTTGCTTACATCTTTTGCGATCTTAATGTTCATTGATGAACAAACTTGCTTTTTCTCGTCGTCACATTCGATGTGTTTTTGCATTTATACTTGTTATGTCACGTTTCTCGCTGACTTAAGTATTTTTCTGAGTAACCCCTTTGATGCTTATTGTAACTTAAGGTCATTGTTTATTGCTACTAGGTCGTTACCTATGGCGTTCTTGCTTTCTACTCGTATAGTTTCTTTGTTTACTTGGTATATTCTTGTCCTGAATAGATGTACTTGTTTCTATACGCTTTGTTTAAACTTGTCAATTCTTCTTTCGCATCGTATCGTAATCTTTACTAGTGCTTTATTTCTCTCAGCTTCTAGTTATTTTGTGATGGAAGATTTCGTTAATTCTCGCCTTTTAACTCCACTTTCCAATGACCCTGATGACCTCCTTCCACTTACACCTGGTCGCTTCCTTACACGCACTTTTCTCTCTGCCCCTCCTCCCCTTCCTAATTCTTACAGGGATTCTAATCTACCTTTCACTTGGTGTAAACTTGAAGCCCTCCGTAATTCTTTTTGGAAGAGGTGGGACTTGGAATATTTAACTTCCTTGCAACGGAGGCAGAAGTGGTTTCTTTCCAGTCCCGACATTAAAGTGGGAGACTTGGTCTTAGTTAGGGATGTTTCACCCCCCCTAGTCTGGACTTCCGGTAGAGTGACTAAGTGTTACCCTGGAAGAGATGGGAGAGTCAGGGTGGTCAGAGTCTTGACCATTAACGGTTCGATTACAAGACCTCTGTCTTTGATCGCTCCTCTTCCTTTAAATGTGTACTTGTTTTTCTTGTTCGCTGTTGGTGTCTGCCCCTCCCAGTATGGTGCATTCTTGGAATACACGGTACCTGAGATTATAATTTTCAATGCTTTTGCATGTTCTTTCCTTCCTCTTTGTCAAACACCAACAGTGATCTATTTTCTCTCAGGTGTTCCGGTTGCTTATATTTTGTATGAGTCTGTTCCAGATATATATTCTATGACCCACCTAGCGTCATATAACAGCGAATCTCTGAAGCTCTTCAACTCTTCCTCGCGCAAGAGGAATTCCATAGCCATTTGGCTACCAGATCCTGTTATCATCGCCAGCTATTTTCTCCTTGAGCAAGAGGACTACGTCCACTTCTTTACTCACCATGCTGCGCTGGTATCATCTGTCAACTCTTTGAAGACCGGCTCAGCAAGAGAAGATAATTTTTTTGTTTTAAAGTTTGCAATGCTTATATGTTCTCCTTTTGTCTCCTACCCCCCACTCTTTTCCCCTTCCTCGGTCCCTCCGTGCTCCGCTGAGCTGCTCTCACTTCTCAGTCTGCAGTTGACTCGTTCAGTCAAAGCTCCGCTCGAGCTTGCCTCCTCAAACCAAGAGGCTCACCCTCTTCTACGCCATGTTGGCTAAGTAATCTTCAACAAAAACTTCGACTTCAACATGAAATCAAGATAAGTACCATTTTAAAAGTTTTAACCTCATCTTCATGGTTTTAACTTCCACGTGCTTTTAATTATAATTTATAGACAGTGTGAAATTATTTACTTTGGGGCAATAATCATTCTTCGTGGGATTTGCCATGTTGAGCTTTTGCTTGTATAAGCCAACTTTACAAAAAAAAGAGCTTTTCTTAAGCTATTCAAATGAGAAATCCTCTCTCTACGTGGGATATTATCTAATACCCGCTGTCTATGATTATAAAGCTATTTCCTCCGTTGGATTTTCTCAACCCGATTTTCTGCTAAGGTTGTTCTGGAAACTTCGAGATTTTGTACCCTATCTGCGAGTCTTGCCGTCAAGTGTTTTTAGCTCACTTGGGACAATGATATTTAAAATGAGGAATCTTCCTTACAAATTTTTGCAATAGCTAACTTTCTTCCACCGCTGGAACCTCTGGAACATTCTATGGCGCATTTAATTGTAAATTACAACTTTTTCAAGAAATAGACTCTCACCTATATAGTGCAATCAGTTATTTCCATAATTGCAATAACTTTCTTTTTCATAAACTTTAGTGTTTCTACAGTGAACTTTGCATCCTTCTTCATAGACTATAGTTATAATCAGTGCTTGCTCCATGTTTCTACCGCGTCGCGATCGTCCAGTTATATTAAATACGGCCATGAACATTGATCCTATATCCCAATGATCTTTCCTCAACCTTCTACTAACAACCATTATTAATAAAATTGAAACTTTTCTATAAGGTGTCACTCACGAGGTGCCCTTCCAACTTTGCTAGTTTAACATTAATTAAATTCTGCATAATTGCTTGTGTGATACAAGTTTTAAATTCACGTTGTTTCTTTCCCATAATCAGGGAACACAATTCTTTAAACTCTTGAGCGAGTCATGTTCAGGTTTCACGAAATGGAAACTGTCCCATTTGGCGAGTGATTCCTGCTCAAACTTGGGAAGTCTAGAACTTTCCCCTTCACTTTCTTCAGGTTTCACAGTAAGTGACCTGTCCTCTTTGTATAATTCTCATATATTAATTCTGTATAAATATAAGAAGTTGTAGGAACTTCTATCTTATTTTTCATGTTGTTATTATTGTTATTTTCAAAGTTGTCACTTTCTCTAGAACATTCTCTCCAGAATTTCTTAAGGTGCACTCTTTGTTCTCCAATTCAAGTTTAAGCTTTAATTATTTCATTGTTCATTTGTTTAAATCTTATAAAGATTTTAGAAACATGTAAGGTTTGAAACCTTGTAAATGTCAATTGCCTGGAGCAACCTTTTAATGTTGAGAGGTCTGCGACCCTATTTGTTAAAGAGTTCAAATGAACTATGTTTATTAAAATTATATTGCACAATTGTTAATTTCCTCAAACTTTTTCTAATTGTAAAATAAATGAATCTTTTCCCTTCGCTTTTTCATTTACGAATATAAAGTTTAGGCAAAATCCTGTCTTCCTTGACTCTCCTCACTCAATGATATTAAAATCATTAATAGGGCTTTCACCATTTGTTGCATTTGAGCAAGAACTCTTAATTTTCACCTCACTAAAGTTCTTCTTAGCGTTAATAGCTAATTCTAATTGGCCAGTAAGGCAAGTAAAGCTCGCTAAGCCAGCTACCTGTTTGTGGAGACTCTCTCCGAAAACTTATGGTCAGTTTTCTAAAAAATAAGTGTTTCTTTTTGTCTAAACTTTTAGCCGGCTCCTCGCTGAGTAAAAGTTTAGCCATTTTACAATGCAACCATTGGTTCATTTACCAAGATTACCCAATAAGGCATAATCTTTTATCATTTTCCTTTTTAGAGACACTTGGTCGCCCTTACAGGAACTCCATAATTTTGGAAATCGAAAATACCAAACCTGAGTTAAATCATTGGCATTCTTCGAATTACTTTGTAAAACCTAATTTCTTTGAGAAGACATACAGTAAATTTGTTCCTCTCAGTCTTGACAGACCAGCACTCTTCCCCATAGTAGTTTTATATATGCTTGAGAGGGATTATACGAAAGCCACTCTCTTGCAAACAGCCCAAGTTCTATCTGTGTTTCTCGTAAGCTTAGACCAAGTCCTTACTCATTTTAGGTATCCGAAAGAGGATTTTCGGTGGCAACTGCCTCTAAGTGTATTTAAAGTTAAATTCATAACTTTTGTGGGACTCTCCTCCTCTTTTTCTATCCTTCTTTTCCAATCCCAAATCTACTTCCTTCTCTTAATCATCTTCCCTTGGTGGGTGGGTTATTCCTCAGCCAATAAACTACCCAATTGTATTATTAATTCCATGTAGTTCTGTCTGAACACGAAAGAGCAGGTTACAGGCTATTAGATGTAAGAGAAATAAGCTGGACTGTAATATTTTAAAATAAAAGCCGGTCTGAAACTAATAGAATATTGACAATCAGTTAGGAAGAGTGATGTGACTTCTGTTTTGTTTGTTTCAGGTGGCTCTTTCTCTGTAGCTACAGGCAGAAAACGCAGGTGGCATTGGACGTCACAAGTACTAGATATTTGACCCCTGCTCGCAGTAAGAGGTTCAGATAGTTGATTGGCTTCTATTAAAACGAGATTTCTATCAAAGCTTGATTTAGTTCTCATTTTCTCCCTTGCTTCCCTCCCTTTAATTTCTTACCCCAATGTGTATAACAGAGCGGATGAGTTTCCTTTGTCCTTTTTTGGATACTCGGGAATTGTTCATCTTTTTTGCAACAATAATACATCGGACAGGATTAACTGCCTCAATCCAGGTTGCATATTAGTAACCGGATAGAATTCCACCAAAACAGAATATGCGTGATCAAAGCAGTAGTCATCTTTGGTTGTCTTCTTTGAGGCCTAACTTACTGTTATAAATCTGCAACGATCAAAAGAACCTGCGCAAAGCTCACTTACTCGCGCATTCACTCCGAGTGGATGTGCGACGTCACAGAGGAGCGGTGGAGGGGGTCACATGCTGTCTGGCCACCGTACCGAGCACACTGCGGAGAGGCGCTGACAAGAGCTTCGTTGCCAATCCATTTTCGCGCTCTTATTGTTTTCTCAGTTGTATATACGTTTTCTTTATTGTAGTCCTATAATTCTTTGTCGTGTAGCGTATAATTTATTGGTAAATGTGTTTATGTATATAGTGTTGTGTACCATGCTATTCTAGTAATAGTATCACTTGAGTTTATTTGTGACTTCCACTTTGAAGTCTAGTAGCAGCATTAATGAAGGAATAACCTCAATCGAACAGCTGGCTGCAGGTACTTACAGTACGGTATGTGACGGCAGCTCAACCAGCCGCGCACTCCTTGATCGCGTATTGTCGGGGAAGATCGGGACGAGCCGAAGTGGGCTGCGCGAACCGAAGTAGCCGAGGGTTCTTTTGTTTGTTGTACCTTGATAGGATGTTAAGCCTACTTTTCACATTTTGCAAAATTAATGAAAAAGTAGTCTTATGAGATCACCCGGGCAAATGTGTGCGTGTCTGTCTGTCTAACAGTCAACCGAATTTCGAATGTGTAATATATGTTTCAAGAGATATAACTCGACATACTTTATGGTGTCATCAGGGCTACCAACTGTTGAAAAATACTCTCCATAATTCCTAACCCTAGTCTCAATGTATGCAGGCAAACAGTTCAAAATTTGGCAAGTTCATTTCGAGCAGTCCGTACGTTACAGTGTTGCCAACTTAAGTCTACGCGTACTGATAGGCTCAATGTTTAACGGCATATAACTTTCATAAAATTTAAGGAATAGCCAACAAATTTTATGTGATGTGTTCATACAGGTTGGAAGACATGAACCAAGCTTTCTAGGAGGTGACATGTTATCATTATTATTATAACTATAGAGCTGGGTAGATTCCAGCTATAGGATAGATAAACTAGAGGTAGCTGATATGAGGCTAGCATGAATGATTTCTGGGACAAATAGATGGAAGCAGTGGAAGGAAGGTACTCGTAATGAAGAGATAAAGGCTAAGATAGGAATAAACATGCTAGATGAAGCTGTTCGTATGAGCCGACTGAGATGGCGGGGTCATGTGAAGAGAATGAGGGAGAAGAGATTACCTAAGAGGTTAATGAGTTCAGCTGTACAGGTTAAGAGAAGTAGAGGTAAACCTAGGAGGCGATGGTTAGATTCAGTGTTTAACAATTTCAAATTGAGAGGAATAGAATCAAAGGAGGCCGCAATGCTACTAATACAGCTTCATGGAGGTGACTTGTTCGCAAACAGAGGCTTGCAGACTAGACTGGGCACTGAAACGCAAAACAGTCTCAAATGAAAAGGTATGCATTATTTAATTATTATTATTATTATTATTAAATGCAGTATACTGGTTGACTGCGGTAGTATAAATGTAAATGCGGTACCAGTTAATATATACGTCTCATTATGTAATTGGTCTGTAAATCTATCCTCACTTCTCTTAGGAATAGAAACCATCAGCCGACACATTTATGTGAAAGTCGGTAATGGTGGTCAGTTTAATTAATTTAAGCGGAAAGACGCAGTCACTGGAGCCTCCAGAAATAGAGTTAGCGCTTGGAATGGCTTTCTTGTTTATTTTCCTCGCTATAGCTTTCCTCTCTACAATATCGATTTACGCCACCTGTCTGTCACGAGCGCATTACGGTCAAATGTTTCCTCTCATGTCGCTATAGGTATTCTGCCATAAAATGCATGTTCCTTGCTCCACAAATAATGCACACTGTATTTCTACGGTCTTTCCTCTTCTGAGCTGAGGGTTGTCCCTTGAACAGCGCTTCCGCCTTCTTCCACCCTCGCGTCCCCTGGGACAAGGGTAAGCTTTTTTATTCCACCCTCAGGGTAGCAAGGCGTTTTAGCCTAACCCTTCACCTCTTGTACGAGCCTCCAAGGGCTTGCAGCAGCAACTTGTTCATATTGTGAGGTGCTGGAGAATGATAGAATGTTGGCTCGACCCTTTCAGCCCGGCGGGACAGATAAAGAATAACGAAGAGCAAACAACTACCAGCACCTGATGAGATCCTAACACTGAGGCCGTTAGCTCGTGACAAGTGCAAGTCCTAGCACGTCCTAAATGAGCTAGAAGTACCATCCACATTAGACGGCTGTCCAGAGATCTCCCAGCTCTCACACTGAGTTCCGTAATAAAAATGTAAATATATTGATGAGCAATTATTCAAATTAGAAACCCCTATTGCCGTCAAATTGGCAGGTGAAAATCTAAAGGATGTCCGAGATTTCTCAATTCTGAAAGTGTCCTCTGATGTTCTGGGAAAGAAAACGGTTGTTGATGATGAGTCTTTTAGAGGTTTTGCAACATCATGGTCATGTAGCTCCGGGTATTTGGTCATTGTGATGGCCGTGGCAGTGTGTGGATTTTGTAATTGAGGCATAGATTTGGAAGGAGGTGGCCGTGGGAATGAGTTGATAATCATACCGATATTCGCCTGGAGAAGAAGTGGGAAACCAGAGAAATCTATTCTAGGCCAGCTAAGGTTATGAATTGAACCCACCTCTGTTCAGTTATTCTTCACGAGGTTGGGTGTACTTCTATCCAACACTTCGACGAGAACTATTTTATTGGCAGAGATAATAATAATACTATCGTATGGCCTCGGGTGCCGGGTGTAAGCGTTGTTATTTGACACCCAAAGGGTAGCTTGCATGTCGAATTTCGTTGTTCCTTGAAGCACTATGAAAGTCAAGGAGGTTAGATATCTAAGTTCCTTGAACACCATAGCGCTTTCTAGTAGAGAAATGAGGAACTTTGTGTTGGCGGTAACTCCCGAGATTAATTTTGCCATTATGAACACGGCCTACTGAATTCAAATCGGTTCTTTGACATGCCAACATCGTATGACATGATGTCGTAATTTTTGTCACCTTTAAAAAATCACTCACCACGGCCAGGAGCGAGCTAGGGGTTAGTAGACCGACACGTTGACCACTCACCCACCGTGGCAAGCATTGGCAGAGATGAGAATGTATTTTAGGGCACGTAAGTTATTAGAAGAATTGGGGGAGCGTGATGGCGCTGTGGCGGACGGCTAGGGTTCGAATCCCGGTGACAGTGGGGTGGAATTTTCACCTGAAAAATCACGTGGCGTCAGGAAGGGCATCCAGTCTTAAATCTTGTTGGCTCCGGCGACCACAATAAATTGGGAAAAGCCGAGGAAAGTTAGTAAGTTATTAGAAGAATTAGACTTCTGTCTGAGACAGATGACCTCGTAGTTCCGCCCCTTAAAACAAGAATACCTAAGACTTCTGTCTTCAAACTCGTATCATGAGTTCACAATATGTATAGTTGCTTTATCTTTGGGGAAGACTTGCTCTGTTTTTCGAATTATGATCATTTGAAATATTATGTACAGGAGACGGTATCCATAAACCAAATATGATGCCCTAAACTAGAATTTGGAATAATTGTCCTCGTGACGTTAGAAATTGTACATCCCTAACAACTTTCAAACGTGCATGTAAAGATTTCCTCCTGAATTCGTTGGCCAACTAGAACAAATTGTGTACGACTGTGTGAGTGAATGACCATAGTATAATTTTGTTAAAAATGTATGTCATTTAAATTGTAAGCTTAGTTAATATCACGCAGTCGCCAATTTAATTTAATTTTATTTTATTTTATTTTATTTTATTTTAGTATTTAAGTTTTCCTAGTATTTAAGTTTGGTAGGTTAAGTATATCATATTTGAGTATTCATGTAAGTTGCACTGTGTGTGGTTAAGTGTAAGAGAGCCCTAACTTCACCACAATAAAGGCACCAATAAATAACTAAATAAATAAATAATAGGTTCTTGTGTCGGCCATGGTTCTTATTAAAAGAAAGAATAACAAAGTAGGGACAGAGCCCCACCAGCCACTACAAGAACTGCTTGCCATCATCACTCTGTGAGAAACTGTGTTGTTGTGCGTTTGGAGCCACAAAGACCACGAGGCATAACTGAGGTCAAACAGAAAAGTTGTAGGCATGTTGCCGACCACACTCAGAAATGTCCAACTTAGCATCTTTGTTTGTTCTATTGATCTCCATCCCCAAGCTACCAGCTGGCTTTAGGATGAGACGGAGGGAACTCTCGCAACTACAGTATGTTCATTGGTTAAAGAAATTGCATGAAGGGTGAGTGGGGCACCTGGTGCAGATGGAGCTCTTAGAACACCTTACTTAACTAACTCTCATTAACTTTAAAGCTCAAGCCTGAGTAGTCTACGCTCAAGGGCTCCCTTTTACTTCATAATTTCGTTATTATTTATACAATCATTTACTCACAAATGCGCGTGTCTAAAAATTGTTTTAGTTCAGGTAATTAAGCTCGTTCGAATTGTCTGTAAATAAGGCCATTTTACCTTCGGCCCTCAACTACGACATTCGTTTACCAAAACGCAGGTCAATTTACGTACTCCTGAACTGTATATTTGATTCCGTTTTAGATACGGGAGAGTCCTATAATACTGGCCAATGCTGGTTCTTATTTTTGGTAGTTGATAGTAGAGATGTCTTGTGAATGATTCTTCATTCCCGTTTGTCATACTTTCATTTTACGTTCAATTTTGTGTGAAGTGTGAGTGTTTTACAATCGGGTGCAAAAATCTTCTCCTCAGAAGGAAAGATTAATACAACTTGTGATGACGATCAGTTAGTCAGTGAATTACACAAAGAGGCTTGATAATAAGATCATGTCCCTGCGTAGGAATTAATTTTCAAAATGTGTTGTTACTCATTTGATGAAGAATGGGTAGTATTAAAATTGCAAAGGCTGTGTGTAGAGCTTGAAAATATTTTGTATTTTATTTTTGATTATTGTAATAATTGCTTTAAGTTACTGGAAGTCAGTTACATAAATTTTGTATTTTGAACTTTCTTGTGTAGATATGTAATGTTAGTGATTTATAAGACAAATATATCTTATAGAACAGTAACTGGCCGGTACTGGTAGAATATATTTTAATTTCTTCAGAATTAAGCTTTGTTTTATCTTTAAATATCACAAACTCCTGATAACATTTTTTTTGAAATCTCGGTCTCTGCAATGTAAAAGCATTTATTGAAATACAAGGTTAGTGCATTATAACAAGATGAGTTAAAGTGGCCGGTACTGTGGACTCTCCTGTAGGTTATTGTACTTTATTCGTCTCCTATTTTTATTCTATAGGGAAACTTCAACGAAATTCCCACCATCCCAGAGTACGATCATGGATAATCACTTCCATGAGAAAATAGAAATGGGAAGTTTATGAGGAGGTGCACTGCATTTTGGAGAATGGCAGTAACCATAGAGCGGACATCATTGGCAATTACAGGAAGAACAGAAGTGGTTTGATCCTGGACCCCACGGTACGAATGGAAGTGGACATTCAGCAAGCGGAACGAGTCAACGAGAAGAAAGAAGCTATTTACCAAACATACATAGACCTACCTCGCATGAGTGAGATATATACTTTAATCTGCCTGAAAATACATGGAAAGTAAAAGGCCTCCATTTTGGATCTCAGGGAACAGCTAACAAGTTCGTCATGACGTCACTTGACGTCACTGTAAAGGAAATGGAAGACATTTTATTTAGCATATTGAGAACGTCAATCCATATGCTACATAATCATTTACGAGGGTGTGTGATAATATATATCATTCTGGATCTTAATGCCGAACAGATATTCTTCTGGAAGTTTCCCAGATTCGTTATGGTGTTATTTCTGTATCTTAAAGTAAACAAGTTTCCTTAATTTTCAGTGCACTGTAGGCAGTTACTAAGAAGAGGGAGTTCAGAGTGTGAATGTTCAGAATATAGTGTGATTATTTGATCACAAATATCCTTATGTGGCTTAACTAGTTGGATGTTGGCGTTTCGTGAATGGTGCATGTGAATTTTATGCTGGACTAAGTGGAAGTGGAGCAGGTATTGTTTGATATATTTAGAATTCGCCTATCACTTTGTTCACCATGGCCAGGTTCAAACCGAGTTCGCAGATCTTGCACGCTTACGATTAAAAATTAATCTGCCAAAATTGCATAGAATTCTTTATATGAACAATATAACTTGATTGAAAATAATTTACATTCGTTGAGTAATATGACTCTTGAGGATTTGGAAACCATGGTCTCTCCTCTAAATATAATGGTGAGATGACGAGACGTCTCGTCATCAAATACTGGAAAAATTAGAGAGTAACATGTATCCTATGGAAAGCGTAGACTTAGAACTTGGCCTACATCATGACGTTTATAATAGTGATTTCTTTGAGTTCATGAGTCTGATACAATTAGCATAAGTCATGATCACCCAAACGGACGAGGGAGAGTTTTTGGTGGGACAGTGAGGACTTGAATGATCTTTTGCCAGGCATATTCAACTTGAAGTTCGCATTTCCGACAGCCTTTAATGGATGAAATCAGTATACCTCAACAAGACTTCATTGTAAGCAGCTTTGAATGTAAATACTGAAAAGTTGAAAGTCGTGAGTAGACACCTGCACATTAAACGTGCTCTGATCAGATAAATAACCTATACGACACAAAATTCCAGTGCATGTTCTAATTTTACTAAATTGTGTTTCTTTTGAACTGTATACACGCTCATAGTACCGTACTCATTCCTAATTCACAAACCTTTATGAAACAAATTAACTTCATATAACGAGATTCAAACTGAGAATAGCAATATAAACTTCAATGAGAAACATATTTATAAATTATGCAGACGAAGTTGCACTTGCTGATGCCTCTAGAAGAGGATTGTAGTGTCAAGTTGAAGATTGGAACATCCGTCTTAGACTTAACAAAAAGAAGGCTGAATACCTGGTAACCATCCCAAGCAACGGCTCCGTCCAAGTTGATGGAGATACTTTAACGAAGACCGTAAGCTTCAGGTATTTAGGATCTTGACTGCAGACTCATGGTGGGATAGCTGAGGAATTGCGAAGTAAGATAAAGGCAGCGTGGTTGAGATGGAGAGAAGTCACAGGCGTACTCTGTGATAAAAGGATGCCACTACATCTCAAGTCCAAAATGTACCGCACAATAGCATTTCATGTTGTTCTATACGGTGTTGAATGTCGACCGGCCGATGAAGCTACGGAGCGCCAATTACACAAGATGGAAATGCGTAGCCTATGCTCCGTTGGTCCATGGGCATCACACTCCTACATCATGTCAAAAATGACACAGTTCGCCAGCAAATGGGCATCACACCCATCACTGAGATGGCATGGCAAAAGCGTCTTCAATTGCATAGTCATGTCCTGCGTGCTGTACCTGGAACAGTTGCCAATTTCACTCACTTTTTTGAAATTAATGGGCAACGTCTACGCGGACGTCCAAAGAAGCACTGGCATGACACAGTAAATGCTGACATGAAGACTCTTAACTTAAGACCACAAGATACCCAAGATCGTACAAAATGGCGGGGCAAGATTAAAGTAGCAGACCCTGCACCAGCAGGAAAACGCTAGGAAGAAGATAATGAGACCACGTTGAATTTATAAATTTGAACCTCAAACCCAGTGATCGGGATCTGATGAAGACCATTTGACGGTCGAAACGCGTAACTGCAAATTGCCCAATACCGATATTGGTGATAACAGATACATGTAATTTTTTCAGGGGTGGTTATTTACTTATTTATTTATTATTATATATTATGTACCTCACCCAGTCATTTGGGCAAACCTGAGTTGACCGACTAAAGAGTTAAAATTAACAACTGAAAAGGTCTGCATCCGCCCAGGCTACGGTTATTTTATATTTATGGAAATGATGGTCTCAATTCCTTTCCGGAGTCACAAGATCAAAATAATTCTTAAAAGGGAATATTCAACACGGAGCAGGTTTAAGATCAACCTCGCCATCTATCCATGTAATGTAGTTATAATATAGGCTCACAGGTGAAAATGTAGCTGTCCATGTTCACCAGAAGTTTATTGTAAACATAATCAAACTCCTGTTTTTTTAGTTTTTTTAGCTATGTGAATTGCTACAACTTTGGCCATCCCTTACCCATGAGGCTGTGCTTTTACTGCCCTATATTCAATGATGGATAGCACATTACGTCCAATATAATGGATTGTTAAAACGTGTATGTTAATTTTCTAGAATTATTTGTTCCATTTGTTAGCAGGACAGAACACAACGCCTCGAATAAAATGATGTGGTGTTGTAGTTGTTGATTCATTTAGGGTCTCTGTGACATCGTAGTCATGTAGCTTCATGTACTTGAGAGTGTGGTGAATATTTGATAACCAATGCTATTGTGAGGGATGTACTTGCAATCAGGGCTATGATTTAGCTTGGAGGCAGCCGTAGCCTTAATTTGCCTGAAGAGATGAGGGAAACAACGGAATATCATATCTAGTATGGCTGAGATGGGAATAGAGCACATATACCTTTCTCAATTCTGCCTCACGACTTTAATTGTACCCCACCCCAGCCATCATACCAGAAATAAATTACCTAGCAAAACCAAGAATCGAACCCAGATTTTCACGATGACAGCCAAGCATGTCAGCCATAGCACCATGGGGCGGGCGTGTACATAGGATATTCTACAAGAAAATCGAACGTAAAAATTCAAGTGTTTAGTATTTGTTGGTGAAAAGTCCACTTCCAACTACTTGGGCCAGAGAAGGATATTTATGGTCAACTACAGAAGATACACTGCATTTTGCATCTCTCCACATTGAACTCGTCTTCATAGAAACTGCCTACAATGCATGGAAAATTGCGGAATATCTCTCACTTTAAGTCAGAGATAATATCATATTGAATCTTATGGAAACATTAATATAATTCAAATAGAAGCATAAAAGAACAAGAACATACCTAAAACCGACTCAGATATTCAGTACAAAAGTACGGGTATATAAGCAACGTGCTGGTTGCGGGTTCGACGTGTGATTGGGTGCTGTAAATCTCTACTTAGTATAAAACAAAATCCCCGATTTGTGTTTGTTACGGGTAAACTCGAGAACCACTGGATGGATTTTGATGCGGTTTCCACCATTCTGTAAAGGATATCTCGAGGATTATTTCTGTAGAAAATAATTTATTTACGATCAAAGGAAGCCGAGCAGTAACGATTTCAGTGGAAAAGTCGAAAAAAAAACTGGTTTCAGAGCGCATTGTAAGCTTACGCTGGACAAACCGTTAAAAATATCTAAATACTAAGAGTGTAAGAATTGTTCAGCATGAAAAGTTCTACAAAAAAGTCCGCGAGAGCATGTCTATCTTCAATACATCGCCCACTAGAAGTATTTTTACATTTACATTTCTTCCAAACATGTCCATTCAACTACTGAGGCGACAGAGTACGAGCTAGCTAAGGGCGAGTCTATCATCTCTGTTACAGCCTAGCTAGCGGGTGAACCTATTGCCCCAGATAGAAGCCAGCAGCAAACCGCCCAGTCGTGTTCAGTTAATACTCCCGAGAAGTTGGTTTTGTTTGGAGTTTCCCTGGAAGTGTAACTCGGGTTTTCTTCATTTCGCCTGTGAAACACAGTTAAGTTAAGATTGAACGGAAGGGGGATTTGAGTTTCATTCACCTCGCCATTCCCTGGAAGTGCAACTCTCATTTTGCCTGTAAACTTTTCGTTCCGCAAAATTCACACTCAATTTTGATTGGACGGAAGGATGATTATATTATACTAGCAGTAGTGCTCGGATTCGCCCGGTGGATTTGTTTGTTTTATGGATGATAATGAATACTACTACAGAACTGGCACATAATACTTAAACTAACAGAAAAAAAAATTAAATATAACTTTTTGTGGTGGTGGTGGTGGTGCTGGGGGTGATAAGTAGTACAATATAATGGACGTAACATTCAGGTCATTTTCCCGTAATGATCAAGACAATAATGAATAGGGAAACGGCTATTTACTAACTACAGTACTGACACATGTAATTTACAAACGGATTGAAATATATGATTAGAAAGACGAGTATATGAAATAAAACACACTGCCTAGGGCCTATATCTCATTGGCTGTTAGAAAAGTAGATATCAATAGTGTCGTCGTTTGTCACATAGTGTCATAGAAAAATAATCAGAGCACTTGGTAAAACTTCGGCTGTCCCGAGCTCCTGAAGTAGCAATAGTGGCATTTATCGCCACATACCGTTCAACGATAAGGATATGAACAAATGAAAGTAAATTTGAAAGCACCAACGCTTATGCAGCTGATTACATATGTGTACTGCACCAACACCATCGCACGTATACAGAGACATAATATATTCATGATAATAACTGTTTTAAGGGGCCTAAGAAATCTTCTTGCAATAATTACTCCCGTGACTTCAATTTATAAGCAGCGCAAGTTGAAACTATTTTCGCAATTCTGGTAGGGGTGACGTGATGCAGCTCGCATTGCCAGCCAACAATTGACTTATTAAAATATTCTTACAGGTGCATTATACCAGGCTGTACCAAATCCACGAGTTTGAGTATGCGTACACGTGAGTACTCAGAAGTAATGCTCGGAGCACAGTTGGGGAGGGTCTGGGGGTCATAGCCAATACGTCACTGGGCGAAGGTCATAACACAAGTCCATGGGCTTCCTGCCAGTGTTGATGTATCCACCGCGCAGTGCCAGCGGCCCCCACAGCAGAGCTGTATTGCATGTTGCAGGTTTACTCACGAAAGGCGGCGAGTACTCATCTGCTCCCTCGCGAGCAGCTCGGCTGGAACAGCCTGCACTATTCGGACATGAATGGTTCTATGACCTTAAAACATAGATTTCAAGTTCATTTTGTCTGTTGTTCTAAATGTATGGAATGGAGAGAGTTGTCCAAAATATCAAGTGGACAGTGTTACCCGCAGGGTTCCAAAGGGTAAGTACATTATATTTAGTTAAGATCGGTGAAACGATGTAGACTTGTGCCAAAGGGCCTAAATGCAGGGAATGGAGTGGTCTGTCCAAAATTTCACGTATACAGTATTTATTACTCGTCGGGTTCCAAAGGGCAAGTATGAAAAATATGGTTCTGATCGGAGGAACGGTGTAGATTTGTGCCAACGGGCCTAAATGTAGGAAATGGAGTTGTCTGTTTGAAATTTCATGGAGACAGTGTTACTCGTAGGTTTCCAAAGGGTAAGAATACAAATTTTGGTTCAGATCGGTGAAACGGTGTAGATTTGTATAAATAACAGACAGACAAATCAACATTGAGCTTTATGCCGTATTTACACATTTTAGTGCAACAATCACACTAACGCAGGTTATCACAAAAATTCTACACACACACACCCATGTACACGGGGCAACATGACCACGATGTCTAAGCCCCGCAAATTAAATATTAACTGTGCATACGAAAGCACAGAGAATACTACCGTCCAATACAATCCTTGATTGTCAATCGGTCAGTTTTCCAATGTGTCCTTTAGCAACTTTTACCGGACTATCATGATACAGAGTAAATCGCCGTTGCCTAGTGACAACCTGTCCATCAATGGTGCGGCGTTGACTATCATGATACAGTGTTAGTCGTTGTTGCCTAGCGACAATATGTCCGTCAAGTTATTAGAACGCTGAAACGGTGTAGATTTGTGCAAAAGGGCCTAAATGCAGCGAATGGAGTGGTCTGTCCGAAATTTAACATAGCCTAAAGTATTCCTCTTGAATCTGGCTATCATATACAAAAAGAATTTTTCGAATCCGACTGGTAGTTCCAGAGATTAGTGCGTTTAAACACATAAACACACAAACACACAAACACGCAAACACTTCAGCTTTATTATATTGGTATAGATTAAATTATACTGATTGGCGTATAATCTCTACTTAGGATAAAACAAAGTCCCCGATTCTTGGATGTTACGGGTAAACTGGAGAACCACTGGATGGATTTTCATGCGGTTTTCACCATTCTGTAAAGGATATCTCGAGGATGATTTCTGTAGAAAATAATTTATTTATGATCGAAGGAAGCCGAGCAGTAGCGATTTCAGTGGAAAAGTTAAAAAAAAAACTGCCGTCCGAGCGCTTTGTAAGCTTACGCTGGGCAAATTGTTAAAAATATCGAAATACTATGATTGTAAGAATTGTTCAGCATGAAAAGTTCTACAAAAAAGTCCCGGAGAGCATATGACTATCTTCAATACATCGCCCACTACGAGTGTTTTTACGTTTTAATTTCTTCCAACCATGTCCATTCAAATACTGAGGCAACAGTTTACGAGCTATCTATGGGCGAATCTATCATCCCTGTTACAGCCTAGCTAGCGGGCGAACCTATTGCCCCAGATACAGCCAGCAGCAAACCGTTGAGTCGTGTTGAGTTAAGACTTCTGAGATGGGTGGTTGTGTTTGGAGTTTCCCTGGAAGTGCAACTGAAGTTTTCTTCATTTCGCCTGTGAACTTGTCGTTCCGCAAACTTCACAGTCAAGTTAAGATTGGATGGAAGGGCGATTTGTGTTTCATGCACGTCGCCATTCTTAAATCTCCATGATAATATAACTAGTAGTCCAGTCAAGCCGAGATGTAAAACGGATATTGGTCGTTGTTCATTGACACTGGAGAAAAAAAAGGGCTTATCACGTAATGCATTCTCCAGGACGAAGTCGGCCGGGTTGCTAGTGTAAAATAAATCCTTATTTAGAAAACTGGTTAAGAGACGTTGTAGTTGAGCGGTTATATGCCATTATCGTACACTTGGTTCTGCAGTTCGAATTGCTAATCAAACATGAACTTAAATTTTTAATTTAAAATTTTTAACTTTTATTTTTTAATTTTAAATTTTTAACTTTTAATTTTTAATTTTTAATTTATAATTTTTAGCCTATTTTCAATTTTGAAAAAATAGGCTTATGAGATCACCTTTTGTCCGTGTGTGTGTGCGTGTGTGTGTGTGTGTGTGTGATTCGTGTGTGTGTCCCCCCCTAATAAAATCGAAACGGCTGGAGCGATTTCAATGAAACTCGGGAAGTTCATAGCACTATTCCCGGCGACCTCGACCGTGCCCTTCAAATTTTGTTACGTCTCTCCAATCCAACATGGCGGCTGTGCGAAATATTTCACTAGCATTCAATATCTCCGAAACTATTACCGATATCGCCCTGAAATTGTGTACGGTGATAAAGGGCACTACTAGAACTTCACCTACGAGACTTTCAAAAACCTGGTGACTACAAAACCAACATGGCGGCCAAGCGAATTTGAGATATTTAAATAGACTTTTCTCGCGACTTAACTATCTAAATGTAATGAAACTTGGTACAGCAAATGTTTATACACATTGTAATGCACTGGACTCTAATTTAGTTCAATTGTTTACATAACCTCAAAATGGCGGCTGTGCGAAATATTTCACTGACATTCTATATCTCCGAAACTATTACAGATATCACCCTGCAATTTTGTACGGTGATCAAGGGTACTGATACAGGTATACCTACGTAAATTTCATAAACCTGTAAAGTACGAAACGAACATGGCGGCCAAGCGAATTTAAAATATTTTAATAGATTTTTCTCGTGATTTAACTCTCTGAGCGCAGTGAAATGTGGTACAGTAATTGATTATGCAGATTGTAATGCACTGCCATCTAATTTAATTCAATTGCTTACATAACCTCAAGATGGCGGCTGTGCGAAATTTTAAAATGAAGTTTTAATTTCTTGTGTCGTAATCATGCGATCGAAGTGAAAGTTTGAATAATGAACCTAGGCAATAATTGTCCTTGAATGGTACATAACTCTATGGCCTATACACATAACACTCCTAAATGGAGAGCTCCCGAAATATTTAAACGGTTCTCAATATCTATGAATCTTTTACAGCAACCAAACTGAATTTTTTAATGTTCATAGAGACTATGAACATATGTTCACCTATAGGACTTTCAGGAACCTGGTGAGCACAAATCCAACATGGCGGCGACGCGAAGTATAAATATTTAAATGGACGTTTCTCGCGAATTAACTATCCGAGTGCCGTGAAACGTTGCACGTTAATTGCTTATACAAATGTTGATCCACTGGCATCTAATTTATTTCAATGGTTTGCATTATGACAAGATGGCTGCTGTGCGTAATTTTAAAATCTCGTTTTTACTTCTTGTTGTCTAATCATGCGATTGAAGTTTGAATACCACACGTACACAATAATCTTAATGTAATAGTACAAAAATAAAAATCCAACCTGGCGACCATCTGAAATATTTAGACGGTTCTCAATATCTACGAATCTGTTACAGCGATTAAACTGAAATTTTGTATGTTGATTGTGGCAGTTAACATAAGTAGGATATATGAAAATAGGCTGTATAGTTCTTCACGGAACTACTTGTTAATTTTTAATTTTTAATTTTTAATTTTTAATTTTTAATTTTTAATTTTTAATTTTTAATTTTTAATTTTTAATTTTTAATTTTTAATTTTTAATTTTTAATTTTAAAATGTTAATTTCTGATTTTGAATTTTGAATTTCTGAATTTTAATTTTTAATTTTTAATTTTTAATTTTTAATTTTTAATTTTTAATTTTTAATTTTTAATTTTTAATTTTTAATTTTTAATTTTTAATTTTTAATTTTTAATTTTTAATTTTTAATTTTTAATTTTTAATTTCTGATTTTGAATTTTGAATTTCTGAATTTTAATTTTTTAACTTTTAATTTTTAATTTTTAATTTTTAATTTTTAATTTTTAATTTTTAATTTTTAATTTTTAATTTTTAATTTTTAATTTTTAATTTTTAATTTTTAATTTTTAATTTTTAATTTTTAATTTTTAATTTTTAATTTTTAATTTTTAATCCATAATTTGTAATTTTTAATTTTAATTTGTTGAATTTTTAGACAATAATCATTACATTTGTAAGAATTTGTTCATTACAACACAATTTGAGCTGTTGTATATGGTTACTAATTGACTTCCTATCACAAGTACACATTATAGACTATGAATGGGCATGAATAATCCCGTATTGAAACCATAAAATCAATCATTATTTCTCTAACTTTCGAAACGTATAATAGATACTGCTGTGCTTTTCAAATACGTTACCAGTTATCAGCTGGTAATCATATTTCACTAAAACAAGCTTGTAGTTTAACGTGACCGTTAATCTTGAGATCATGAGCCTCGGGACCTCCTTTTAACGTGGAATCCAAACCACATGGCATGGCAGTTTACATCGAAAATCTCACATGCATTGACCGGGAATCGAATCCAGTCCACCTTGGTGAGAGGCCAACAGGATTTTTGACTAAAAGTGTAAAAAGAAGAAAAAGGTTTTGTATACATTGCTTACTTCCCCATGTAGGTATCATCCTCTACCGTCGCCAGGACGGTGTTTGAGAGATGAACGTACTTAGTAGAAGATACAACTGAGGATGGTGACAGACCGATCGCCCAGGCATCCGCTAACTTAAGTCTAATTAAGGAAAAGTCAGTGAATGGATTTTGGAAGGATGTGGGCTGTGAACTGTCCCGGAACTTTGTAATTTTGTAAGTTTCAGTTCATGGTTATAGAGTTCTAAGTTAATTTATGTAGTGAATAAATAATTAAAATACCAAACAAGATGTTCAGTAAAGAACATATAGCCTACTTTCTCCTAAATGCATGGGTATTGTTATAACTCTCTGTCCTTTTCAAGGAGTATGATTGAATGTTGGTTGTAGTAGCTTGTTGAAATACAACGTGCTATAGGGATATTAAACATAAATATGAGGTGCCCTTTGCTAGTGCTACCTCTGTACCAAATTTCGTTCAATTCGGTTTCACCGTGTTTGAATTGATAGGGGGAATCGATTTGCACACATACTTGGCCACCATCTGCAAACTATTGGGCTGATGTTCTTGCAGTTTGCTCAGAATATGTTTCCCACATAAAGATATGGTGTTGCAAAATTTGGTAGAGACTAGATTATTAGGTTGGTCGTAATTACATTTTAGCTTTTAACATTTAGGTGGCCGCGATTACGTTTCCGTCAAGATAGCGGTGATATAAAACATGACACTGAGGTGCCCTTTGCTAGTGCTACCTCTGTACCAAATTTCGTTCATTCAGTTCCACCGTGTTCGAATTAATAGGGGGAATCAATTTTGACTTTAAGATGGCCGCCATCCGCAAACTATTAAGCTAATGACCTATTAGATTCGTCAAAGGATGCTCCCTCCATAAAGGTATGTTGTTGCAAAGTTTGGTAGAGATCGGATGGTTATGTTAGTCGTAATTTGATTTAAGCTTTAAACATTTGTGTGGCCACCAGTACGTTTCTGTCAATATGGCGGCGATTTTAATCATGACACTGAGATGCCCTTTGCTAGTGCTATCTCTGTACCAAATTTCGTTCCATTCGGAATCACGGTGTTTGAATTAATAGGGGGAATCTATTCTGACTCAAAGATGGCCGCCATCCGCAAACTATTAGGCGAATGACCTATTAGATTGGTCAAAGGATGCTCCTTCCATAAAGGTATGTAGTTGCAAAATTTGGTACAGATCGGATGATTAGGTTAATCGTAATTTGATTTAAGCTTTGAACATTCGTGTGGCCGCCATTACGTTTCAGTCAAGATGGCGGCGATATAAAACATGACACATAGGTGCCCTTAGCTAGTGCTATCTCTGTACCAAATTTCGTTCCATTCGGTTCCACCGTGTTCGAATTAATAGGGGAATCAATTTTGACATAAAGATGGCCGCCATCCGCAAACTATTAGACTAATAACCTATTAGATTGGTCAGGGGATGCTCCCTCCATAAAGGTATGTTGTTGCAAAGTTTGGTAGAGATCGGATGGTTATGTTAGTCGTAATTTAACTTAAGCTTTGAACATTTGTGTGGCCGCCATTACGTTTCTGTCAATATGGCGGCGATATAAAACATGACACTGAGGTGCCTTTTGTTAGTTCTACCTCTGTACCAAATTTCGTTCCATTCGGTTGCACCGTGTTCGAATTAATAGGGGGAATTGATTTTCACACAAAGATGGCCGTCATCCGCAAACTATTAGGCTAATGACCTATTCATTTAGTCAAAGGATGCTTCCTCTATAAGGGTATGTTGTTCCAAAATTTGGTAGAGATCGGATGATTAGGTTATTTGTAATTTGATTTAAGCTTTGAACATTTGTGTGGCCGCCATTACGTTTCCGTCAAGATGGCGGCGATATAAAACATGACACGGAGGTGCCTTTTGTTAGTACTACCTCTGTACCAAATTTCGTTCCATTCTGTTGCACCGTGTTCGAATTAATAGGGGGAATCGATTTTCACACAAAGATGGCCGCCATCCGCAAACTGTTACGCTGATGACCTATTAGTTTCGTCGAAGGATGCTTCCCCTATAAAGGTATGTTGTTGCAAAATTTGGTAGAGATCAGATGATTAGTTTAGTCGTAATTTGATTTAAGCTTTGAACATTTGTGTGGCCGCCATTATGTTTCCGTCAAGATGGCGGCGATATAAGACATGACACTGAGGTGCCTTTTGTTAGTACTACATCTGTACCAAATTTCGTTCCATTCGGTTGCACTTTGTTCGAATTAATAGGGGGAATCGATTTTCACACAAAGATGGCCGCCATCCGCAAACTGTTCCGCTGATGACCTATTGGTTTGGTCAAAGGATGCTCCCCCCATAAAGGTATGTTGTTGCAAAATTTGGTAGAGATCAGATGATTAGGTTAGTCGTAATTTGATTTAAGCATTGAACATTTGTGTGGCCGCCATTACGTTTCAGTCAAGATGGCGGCGATATAAAAGATGACACTGAGGTGTCCTTTGCTAGTGCTACCTTTGTGCCAAATTTCGTTCAATTCGCATTCCCCGTGTTCGAATTGATAGGGGGGGGACAGACATTCAGAGTACACACACTCACACACACACAGACACACACACACACACACAGACTCACACACACACATACACACACACACAGACTCACACACACACATACACACACACAGACAGACACACTTTTTTCGCCCTGTGTTGATCTCATAAGTCTACTTTCATTTTTTGCAAAAATCGAAAGTAGGCTAATAACTGTTAACTACAGTACATAAATATAGGTGCCTACCGCCTATAAATGGGGCCAAACCATTACCTCACAAGTGGACACAAATGCATGCTCATTGCACACATATCTTCATTTTCTTTCAACTGGTTTCCTTCCCATTGTTTTGTGACTGTAGCGCTGTATTTCCTTTCTGAATTCTTGTCTTCCGATGATACAAACTGCAGGCCTTTGTGGAATAAAACTCGGTGATGAACGATAGGATATGAAGAGAGAGCTGACTTTCGTTCACGCCTGTGTGCACACTCTGTGTAGGAGCCACTTTTGAGAAGTACCAGAGTTCTTGGTAAACTTCTCTGCTTGCATAAACTTTGATAAAACACTTACACGGTAGAAAACCTTCCACTTTGCTAGTAACTTCTGCCTTTTATAGAAAGTAATGAACAACGTTTCGCTTAAATGGCGATTTAACTTTCAAGACCATTTTTACGGCAAGAAGATATTATTTGTTGTTATCAATGCAACAAAGTTTGCGGAGTAATGAGAAGCCCCATGATGACAATGGGGTGTGAGTTGGCGAGGAGCTCAATGCTTCTGCGGTCTCGGGTTACGTACTCCGGATCAAAAGGTTTTTGGTTCAATATCCGGCTACCTACAGAACAAAGCCGTGATAGTACCATACTTCAATAGCTTTGTACGTTGAAAAGTTCCGAAAGAGAATGAAATTTTTGTAATAAGAAGAACATTTTGATGAGATATTGGAAGCAAAATTTTTTACGGTTTTTAAAACATGCCAGTGCCATAGGATTCATCTTCTTCCATTTGAAGCACTAGTAACCTATTTTATGTATATTGTCTAATAGAAAAGAAATGAAAATTATGTTCGTGTGTTTATTAATTACTAACGTTTTTGGGCAAGTACAAGTCAAATAGCCTCAGGAATGACCTATGAAATAATAAATGTTCTCTTAGAAAGTTAGATGTCGTAGATTAATATGGTGCAAAAACCAACATTTTGTAAATGTTGACGATATTTGGCACTCCGGAGCCCCTTAAGTCACTGACGAAAGATATATGAAAAGAATAACCTCCTATTGAATCTATTATATCAATATTTACTTGCGCTATTGTTAAGTGAGGAGCTCGTAAGAAGGAGTAGACGTTCCACTTGAGTGTATTGGACGGTTGATGCTATTAGAGGCGTTGTAACATCCAACTCCCACAGAAGCTTTAAGTGCCTTCTTATACTCGTTCCGGGCAGTGTTTTCAGCAGGACGACTTCTTGCCATGGTGACCAGCTTAACAGCCCGGAAAACTGCCCAGCTAATAATGCGACGACATTCTTTTGTTGCGGCACCAGTAATAGGATTATTTCAATCTTCATCTTACTTGTGTGTGCTTGGAATTCGATCGCTTGGTATAATAGAATTTAATATATATATTGTGTTAAATATTGATCTGACGTGAGTTTGCAAGCGTGTGGTATAGGTCTGTGCCTGCTAATTGCGCCATTCAATGCAGTGTGTAAAGCTGGGAGAATCGCATTTGAAATGTTAACATCTACTTTTTTTACCCTATCTAAAAAGGCCAGTGCATCACATTGTGATGATTATGGCATAAGGCGCCTAGTGCCCCATGTTTTAAGGAGTTCCTACATATTATCCACACTCGTATCCATGCAGACAGTGAATGCCAAATTGCTCATACACAGATTGGTTTTAGAAATGGACTGGGTGATCGAAGGCTCCTTTCTATCTCAATGTTTTGACTCAGAGGTGTCGGGATATGAATGTTGAATGATGACGTGTTTCATCGAGTATCGAAAAGCCTTCGATTGAGTATTTCATGTAAAATATGCTGAGGTTTCCAAAATGTCTGGTGCTGATGCTGGTGATCTGCGTATCATCACTCATCTCTATTGAAACCAAACAGTAGATATCAAAATAGAGAGAGCCACTAGTGAGGACATAGCAATTCGGAGAAGGGTGCATCAGGGCTGTGTTCTGTACCCTCTCCTTTTCAACATTTATTCTGAAGCTGTTTTTAGAGAAGCTGGGCATTGGCATTATTGGCATTAATGATACGATTGTTTCATTGTTTAATTGTAAGGATTAGTGCGTCATTTGGTCTGTTCATGAATAATGGTAAGACCAACTTCATTGCAGTTTCAAAAACACCAAAACAGTTCTATGTACAAATTAGAAACAATTCCTTGGAACTGTTATAGACGAGCATTGCGATTCCAAGAATTAAATCTTATTCAAGATTGGACAAGCGAGAAATAAGCTCAATAGTATCAGAACACAATTCACCAGTAGAGACCTCGACTTTCGGCTTCGAGTTTGGATGCTGCGATGCTAATGTTTTCTCTGTCTTTATGTGTGGTTTCAATGGTCGGATGCGCAACCCTCTGATAGAGAGGTGAATTGAAGTTGTTGGAATGTACTTATACAGAAGAATGCCCCACATATACTGGAAAGAGAGCTAGACTAATGCGGAGGTCCTCAACTTGTTCAATAAGAAAACAGTACTTATAATAATCATCAGGAAGCGAAAACTCAGGCGAATCAAACATATCATGAGAGGTGAACGTTATAAACTTCTCTAACTCATCATGAAGGGGAAGATTGCTGAATTAGGTCTGCGGGGAGACGTGGAACTCTTGGCTTAAATAATTGAAATATTTCGAAACGCCGATTCCCGTGAAATAAATATTTTACTCTACAACCATCCAAGGGAGAAGGAGTTCTCAGAAGAAGGTATATTCTTCCTAAAACACTTGTTGCTAGATTTGTTTGTTCTTCCATAGCGGGTTTACATAGTGATGGAGGGCAGTTTATCAGGACAAATTCTTGGACGAAGGAAAGGAAACACTTCTTTAAGGGAGGACATAGGTAAAAAAGATGACCGTAGATAAATGTCCATAACTTCTACATTTTTAGAGATATTTAGTTCATATTTTGTATGGTTATTGTAAACATGCTTCTTGATGTTGCATTGCATTTTTAACTCAATATTATCATAGAAACTTAATAGAAAAAAATATTGTACCCTTCCTGATTTTTTAAGGTGCATTTTCTGCAGAACTACTAGGTATTTGTTTCTGATATTTTTATCACAGATTTAAAAAGGCTCAACTTAGAATCCTGTGCAACAGAACTTTGATATCTTTTAAATTACTCATATAAAAATAAAAAAATATTATTACAAAAAATCTGCATAAAAATATTCTTATCCATATCATAACTTCTATAATAGGCCAAAAATTAAAATTCTGGTGCACAGCATTGTGCACAGTCCTATTTAGAAGGAGTCTACCAAGTTTAGTTGCTTTATATGCAGTAGTGTCTGAGAAAATGCACCATATAAGTGAAAAAATGTCATTTTCGGGAAACTTAATTTGAAGTTTTATCTTCGTATTACAATGCAATACTTAGAGCTGAAGAGTTCAGTGCAGGCCATATCCATACTTCTCATCATCTTCTGCTTCTACTAGTTCCTTTGCTGCATGTAAGTTTATTTTGGCAATTTCTTCCAAGGAAATTAGCAATCTTGTGTTGAGATTTGTAAACTTATTGACAGTTGGTGGCATATTTATCAAGCCACAAAATAAATCAGCTCCCCTTTCCACACCTAGGCATCATAAACCTATTTGTTTATAAGGGATGCTTTAAACCTACTGTCTGCTTTGCACTTCTCATAAACAACATGTAGTGTACTAATGATGCCAATCCTTTCTGTACCATCATTATGCAATTTCATAGATTTTGAACCACAATTGGCACATGTACAGCTGTTATGAATTGCTTCACAGATGACCTTGTAGTTCAGCCCCTTTAAACCTCAATAACTAAGTAAGTAGTTCGATTCTATTAATTTGAAACAACTAATAGAAGTTTCTTCAGAGCTAATTTCAGGTAAAATACATTCACTGTTTTTTTTTTGGTAGATACACTCCTATTCAAAATTGGCGGGACAATTCCCTTCACTGTACCGGTACCTACACGTTGAATCCGATTCCTTTCCACTCTTTTAAACACTCTACCAC
This sequence comes from Meconema thalassinum, assembly GCA_946902985.2. Classification (NCBI taxonomy): domain Eukaryota; kingdom Metazoa; phylum Arthropoda; class Insecta; order Orthoptera; family Tettigoniidae; genus Meconema; species Meconema thalassinum. The sequence goes on from OX336388.2 coordinate 1,536,995,329, forward strand.
TTATTCTCCCCATATTTACGTTAAAAACTAGTAGCCTATAGAACCTAATCAACAACTGGAAAAAAAACATTCGACAGAAACGCTTATCACAGGTAACACACAGTTATTAACCCCGTGGTATCCCTGGTTGCTCAGCAACAAAGAGCCGGAACAGCCGACATCTTGTCCACAGCCTTCCGAACAATAGCATCAATCATTTCCTCGCAATGACGGTCAGAGTGGCAAGATATATACGGATGCCTGTCCAGCTGTACTGGTGACTGCAAAATATGGGGCATGGCGCCATAACGTTTCGATTTTTTGACGCCCTTAGAATTGAAATACAGCAATGAAACTTTGGGATTATAATCTTGAAACTACATACAGTTTTTACAGAAAATAAAAAAATAACATTTTCAAGAAAATTTCTCCTACATCCTCCTTTAATAGAAAAATGATGTTCAGTAAAGAATATATAGCCTACTTCTTCATAAATGTATGCATATAGTTAAAACTCATTGTCGTTATCAATGAGTATGATATTGAATGTTCTTGGGATAAACGTTAGGTGTTGTATTGTTCTGTCCGGGGATGAGGGGATGGACGAACAAAGGGGTGTAAAATGTTTAATTTAGGGGTGCTGTCCAAAAGGTGCAAGTTTCCACGTATGTGCGGAAACTGCGAGTGTGGTTGTCTGTAAAGGGGTGTGGGGGAAATGGGGGGTAGCTCTAAATGTGTGCGATCGCCCTTCAAGGGTTGCGCGATCGAGGGGGAACTAATAGCTGTGCTGAACAAACAATTGTGTGAGTGCTATGAGCCTACCTGCTGAGCTTGCTGTACTGACTGGCGGCCTGAGCTCTCCAAGGTCAGCACAAAGTAAAACACTTACAGAGCACTTATGTAACTAGCGGTCACGGGCAATTAGGATTGTCAGGTGGGGGAGTTGGGATGTAAAGACAAGTGTAGTGGATTTAGTGATAACAAGCGTGTAAAATTACTGATCAATGGTTTATGAGACCAGTAATGTGATGAAAGATGTCCCTTTGCTTCGGGATTGTGTACCGCAATGTAATGTGTAACAAAGTAACAATTGGGGTGTGAAGTGATGGGATTGCAACTGTAGTGTTTAGGATTCTGAGAACACACTTACATTCAGGTGAGAATCAGGAACCAAACCGGCGTGGCCTCAGGCAGCAACAGACCCAGAGTCCATTTGGGGCCTCTCCTTTATATCCTTCGGCATTGCTGACTCGGTATTTCCTCACTTTTGTCGTCCCAAATACTTCTAGTGTAAACTGTATGTGTGTGTTGCAAGCTCTTAGCCAACCCCCTGTACTAGGCGGTCGCCAGCTTGCTGTGTGAAGAAGGTGTTCTGGATTTGATTGTATCTCCAGCTGGGGTGGTCTTGGGACAGACGAGGGTGTTTGATGATGTGATAGATGCGTCGTCCTTGTAGAGTAGATATAGATGTGTTTGTAGATGTCCAACTTGTGGGTGTATGCGGGTTCAGTGGCGTAAGCCACATTTCCCTTGGGGGAGGGGGGTGTATGTCCTGAGGGTGTAAACACTCTGGGGCATAACAGTATCCTACATAAGACTCCCCGTATACCAAGTTTTACTGTAATTCCGTTTCTGCACCCAGTGGAATTGATTGAAACATTAGAAAAGTACGCTCATCCAGCATCTTGAATGTATGGAATCGTTTATCTTGCACCTTCTGCAGACAAAGCCATTTATGTGTGCTGCGTTGCGTCATTGTAACTAATAAATAGTGAACTGTCAATATTAATGACACTGTGATATAAAATGGCACCTGCGTGCTGTCTTCTTCTTCTTCTCCTTCTCGAGCCTATCTGTTCCGGATGTTGGTAACCATCATAGTTATGTCAGTTTTGGATGTTCTGAACAGCTCTTCAATCGTGTGTGAAGTCCATGTCCTTAAGTTTCCAAGCTGTATGCAGTGTGATAATCTTATGGATAATGCCGGTGTGGTATCATTTATGTTTCCCCCCTTTGTTAACTACAAAATTTGATTTCGACGTTTTAATAGTATGCTGAGCCTCCATCTTGTTTATATGGAGGGTGTGTATTTTGTCATTGGCATACAAAGCCCATATGAGGCGTAAGAGAAGGGTGAGCCTGCCACATGCGCTCTCGGTAGGCTCGCCCTTCTCTCACGAAACGCCTAATAATGAGGTTTTACCTTAATGCTAATATATATTGTTATACCCCGGGGTTCCCACAGGGTACAGCCTCCCCCTATCGTCCCCTTTCGTCACCTTTCACCCCTATTTCATGCCACAAACCCTAAGAGGAACCAACAACAACGAACATCTAGCCATTGCTAGTACACTTGGCTTGTCAGACCCAACCATACACACATGTGGTAATTCTTGCCACACAGATCCAAACACCTAGCTATCTGGTATGTGGGGCAGGAATCTGCTGACTACATTACACAAACAAGGGCAATTCACATAAATACTAACACCACCAGGAACTGATCATCTTTCGTCCACCACCAGCTCTGCAGTTCTGGTAGGTGTACTCAAGGTTATCCTTAGTAATTCCTCTCTGTTCCAAACCAAATATTTGTATTCATCTCATTCATTCTTGTGCACTTTGCATCACACTTATAAGCATTAAAACCATTCTCACTCTCTTAAACTGCTTTCTTGTATTTATTGGGCCCTCTGCTCGAACTCTGGCCCGCTGCCAGCAAGCCTTTACTCAGCTGCGCCACACAGGCTGTATCGCCTGTCAGGTGCCTAAAATTTGTAAACACGAGTCAGCATTCGCTACTCTCTCAGTAAGCAAGGCCAGCCTTCAGCTTGCTTGCCGCATTCATTCATTCATTGCTTCACAAACCAGCTACACTCACGTGCCGCTCTGCATACAAGCTTTCACGTATTTTAATAACCGCCACCCTAACTCGAGCTACCAACCCTCCAGGGCAACGCAACATAAATTTGTGTGCTTGTATATTATAATGTCAAGTTTGCTTATTCACCATCTATTGATGCATGCAGTATTTTTGCATTTGTCTGTTGGCTCAGGCTAGAGTAAAACGTGGCATTTCACCGATGTCTCAGTCTCATTCATGGCTGTGATTATATGGAAGCTACTGGGGTATGAGACATGCTGAATAATTACCATCAGGGCACAGCCAGTGCCTGTGTGTACCGTGACAGTACCAACTCAGTAAGAAAAGCGATGGCAAACTACCTCACTCCTCACTTTGCTTAGTACGCCTCATTACAGAGCTCTCTTCTTTTTTTTGTTGCTTTCAGCCCTCATAAGCTATGGTGGCACATTTTGCGGATCCAAACAGCCTCCAGGATGACTACCTAACAAACAAAACAACAAATAATATCATGATGGCTGGTTAGCGCTGTATTCTGTGTGATATTACATCATTATATACATGTATTAAAATTGGGCTGTTGATGCCAATTGATGGCACTAGGCAAGTAACTTAAATACTCAGCGCGGGAGATCATTTTCAGGGTTCGTTAGCTGTTGGTAAATATCGTAACATATCGGAAGGGCAGGTAAGATCTAAACATGACTGACGAAGTGTTCAACGCATGCGTCTAAAATGAACATGAACTATGGTGTTCGTATTAATGCTCACCGAAGGGCACATCACACTGAAGCTAAGTTCCAGGGCAGCTCTGAGCTTGCCTACCCTACGAAGAGACCTTGTCGAGTGGCATTCAGTGGTTTGGTGCTCATCCACATAAAGCAGGGAATGTACACGAAGTATTCACACCAGATAGTTTGAAACACTATAAGTACAATGATATAATATATTTCATTAATATACATATAATGAGAAAATATTAAATGTAGGCCCAAGTATACCGTAGTTGAAGTTTTCTTTTCTATTTGAAAATGTCCAGATAGGCTTTGTCTACCCTGCCTACTCTGGGCAGCCGTGCCTATTTCGCAGAATGCAGGTGCTGCTTGATTAAGGTCCCATTTCCAAATCTTAGGCAACAAGAACATTTAAAATACTTGTGAGCAATATAAGTGGTGTTCGCAAATATATATATATATCCACTCTGGAAAATTCGATATAATTTATGTGGCAATGCTCACTGTGAGCTCATTAGAACGCATCCATCGACTTTGTTCTGTAAATTACAGCGCTCGGAGCAATGGAAAAAAGAGCTTGTGTCTGTTCGAAGCAGTATTCTCGGAAAATAATGAGAATTCGAATAGTGACCGAGTTCTTATAGAATGCTTTGTACTAAGGCGTGTGAAGCTCCTATCACGCTCAATGAAAATTGCAATAACTCTTACGCCACTGCATGGTGTGTATTTATAGGATAAATGATTCGTACAATGTAACTAAGTCCACTAATCAAAACCAACACCGTAAGGTAGGTCTGATCCTCAGCTCTTCAGTACTGGTATTATGATTCATATATGGGTTTTCTTAAATTATATCTAGGTTTTTTGTTGTTTGAACCTTCAATCCTTTGACTAGTTTGATGCAGCTCTCCATTCCTCCCTGTCCTGAGCTCATCGTTTCATCTCTACAAAACTACCACAGCCTACCTCCGTGGCAATCTGTTTTACATATTCTAACCTTGGTCTATCCCAAGAGTTCTACTCCTCGACCCTTCCTTCCATGCCTAAGTTTACTATTCTTTGGTGTCTTAGTATGTGTCATACGAAGATCTCTCTTAATTAGAAATCACCAGAAACACCTCTCCTCTCCCAGTCATCTCATACTATATCTACGCATCTGATCTTCATCATTTTCCTGTAACACCACTTTTGAAATGCTTTCATTCTCCTCTGCTGCGCCAACAGTATAAGTTTCACTTCCATAGTGTGCCATGCTCCAGACAAAGGCTTTCAAAAATGATTTTCTAATACCTAAACCGTTATATTATGTAAAAAGATATATTTTCTGTAGAAATGCTTTTCTTGCTTGAGGCAACCCATCAGTGGCTATTTTGCTTCCTAAGTATCAGAAATCTCCCAGCTTTTCACTTGACAATTTGACGCCAATAGGGGTTTCTGATTTCTTTTGGCTGCATTCTATCATTCTTCTTCTTATCCTTCTTCTAGCCTTTGTCCCGCAGAGCAGGGTCGGCTCTTCTGAACAATTGCCTCCATCTTGCACGGTCTGCAGCGTCTTTCTTCTCAACATTGGCTGCTCTCATGTCCTCCTTTATTTGGTCAAGCCACCGCTTCTTGGACCTTCCTTAAGGTCGCTTGCCTACTACATCTAGTTGTAGTGCTCATTTTGCCACTGTGTCCTCGCAACTCTGTAATACATGTCCGTACCACCGCAGGCGAGCTTCCAGCATCTTGTCAGGGATCGGTGCGACACTAAGGGTGGCTCTTACATGGACATTGGTGACATGATCCAGTCTTGTTAGGCCAATGGACCAGCGCAGCATTCTCATCTCCATGGAGTGCAGCACTTGCACACATCTGTTGGTTACTGGCCAACACTCAATTCCATACAATGCTACTGGTCTGATCACAGTGCAATATACTTTTGACTTCAGCTGTACAGGAATCTTACGATCACATAAAACTCCTGTCACCTGTCGCCATTTAGCCCATGCTGTATTTGTTCGCATTTGTACTTCTCTCAATGTGTCTCCATCTAATGTTATGTATCAGCCCAAATATCGAAATCCAATGACCTTTTGAGTTGTTTTCCATCAATAGGTATAGAGCCATCAGTTTGCTCTCCACACTCCATGTATTCAGTTTTGGAAATGTTTAATTTCAATCCATAAGCATCAAGTCTATTTAAAAGTCTCAAATTCGCTTGACCGCCATGTTGGTTTTGTAGTCACCAGGTTTTTGAAAGTCTCATACGTGAACTTCTAGTAGTGTCCTTTATAACCGTACACATTTTCAGGGCGATATCGGTAATAGTTTTGGAGATATTGAATGCTAGTGAAATATTTCGCACAGCCACCATGTTGGATTGGTGAGACGTAACAAAATTTGAAGTGCACGGTCGAGGTCGCCGGGAATAGTGCTATGAACTTACCGAGTTTCATTGAAATCGCTCCAGCCGTTTAGATTTTATTAGGGGGACACACACACACACCTCACACACACACACACACACACACACGCACACACACACGGACAAAAGGTGATATCATAAGCCTATTTTTTCAAAATTGAAAATAGGCTAAAAATGGACCCCAAATGACAAGAAGGTTACCGTCCCCCTAAGACAAAAAAAATGTTAAAAATATGTATCGTAAGACGAAAGAAAAGTTAATTGAGCTCCAATTACATTGTAAAATACTTTCTCGCAATAAACATATAAGTTGTGTCGATAGGAGCTACGGTGGACAATCTGGATGAATTGAGTAGTTCAGATGGTAGCATTTAGGAGAATGATAGGATTATCGGCCCGGAATAGCGAGTGCGAGTTACTTTCTTGAATGTCGCATTAAAAAAATGTGTATTTCTGTGTTCTTCGTTACCACGAGGTACCCGAAGCAAGAGGAAGCTGATGCCGAGATTGGAACAATGGGAGGATCTTCAATTGTGGAATTCGTCATGCGTGGAATGATGGCGTAAACCCAAAACCTTGGGGCACGCTGCGATGATGGAGAAAATCTGGGACCCAGGAATAGTGATAAGTACAGCAAATTATCTTGCATAATATAGTTGGGGGTGTACGGGTCAGCATAAGTGCAATGGCTGTGTACATATTCAATTTCTTAATGTTAGTTATGCTTTTGTTGTTTTGTTTGTTGATGCAACGTGCGTGTAAATATGTCATGGTTTTCAATGTAGTTTGGGGAGATTATCATTCAGGGGAAATCTGGCCAACAGCTACTGTCACTGTAGATACATTTTCAGTTGAGAAGGTGGGGGAGAGTTTGTACAGTGGTCGTAAGAAAACCAGAGCATATTGAATATTTTGTGGTAAATCAGGTTCGTGGATCACCTGTGGTAAGTTCTACCAGGTAATGGTTTTTGTTGCAATCTTCGATTGGTGACGGACAAGGCAGGGAAACCCGGCGATTTGAGGTATTTAAATTGGAGTATGGCTGGATGTACTGATGCATATTAGTAAGTCGTGGATGTTGTGCCCACGTGTATTTGGTTGAGTTGGTGGAGGTTGGTACCCACCCATATTGGTAAGTCGTGGATGTTGTTCCCACGTGTATTTGGTTGAGTTGGTGGAGGTTGGTTCCCACCCATATTGGTAAGTCGTGGATGTTCAGAACCACGTAAGTATTTTGGTAATTCCGTGGACGAGGTAATTCCCACGAGGTAAAAATCACGGCTGTGATGCTGGGGTCGGTCTGCGCCCGTAGGCAGCGTGCTAAGTGATGATTCTGCGAGGCTTGTTGAATTGGGCTATAGCGAGCTCATGCTTCAGTCAGTACACGTCAGCTGTGGAGGGAGTGAAAGCAGGTAGCCACTCCTCGCCGCGGGGTGCTTTGCTTGGCCTTGAGTTCTGTCCGAGGTTAATTGGTAAAAGTTAAAATGGCTGGTTTGTTTATATATTTTATTGTTGATTCTGGGATTTTGGTCTGTTGTGTTTTGATTTTATTGTGAATCCACGTTACTAGTGTATCAGATTTTTGTACCCTCTGGGTGGCCGCTAGACGGTTATAATTGATGTCTTGATAAATGTTTCACACGGGAACAGTTGTATGTGAATGAGGTAGGCACGTTGTATCTTAATGTATGTGTTTGTGTGGCCGCACTGCATGCTGACCGTACACGACTCTAACGGAGGTCGTGAAGGGAAGTCTGTTTGCCAAACGGAACGGTCTCGTCTGTATGATTCACTTTTCCAAATAGAGAGCGTTAAAATGAGATTCCAGCTTGTAAAATTCAGTTGATTTGATGCTCCGTTGGAGTGTATAGTGTTCTGATCTGATTAACGTAATGATTCATTTCTTGTGGCATTAATTTAGTCTTTGTTTGTTCCATTTTGAACTCACCTGGGGTGAGAGTGCGCCACTTTGATTTTTTTTATTTTATTTTATTTGGATTTGTTTTATTTGGAGTTCCATGATCTTGCAGTGTTTGATCAGGGGAATCTGAGGCTTTGCCCGAACTAATTAGATTAAGGTACCCTGGTTGTACCATTTCTGTGGACTTTATGGCAGAGAAGGATAGTGATGACGCAGTTTATTTGTTGTGGTTCTACGTTGTTTATTAAGGGATTGTTTTTTTTGTTTTGTAGTTCTTCTAGAATACATTTTGTTTCCTTGTTCCCCTGGCATATGATTTATAGTTTTAAGTTCCCATGATCCAAATTTTCGAATTCCTAGGTTGTAAAGTGTTAATTAGCCACCGAACGAGCAGCGCCCGTGATAAGATTCAGCATCCTAGAAGGCCTTTGGAAGGGTATATAGGGGTTATATGATAGTGCCTTAGCTATCCGTCCCTATTCGATTGCATTGTTGTTTTGATATCTAATTCAATGGATCATGTGGAAAGTCATATGCCTGTTTGAGCTAGTCGGTGCTCATCGTAAAATCTCCCATCCGTGGTGGATGTTGCGTATGATTCGTACGGCTAGGGTTTAGCCTATGATGGTGCGCCAAGAGCGTGTGGCTGATTTATTGTAAATAAAAGGGGTGTAAAATCATGGAGTTTGTATTAGAAATACAGTTGACATTTTCATTGCAAATGTAAAGTAGAGACATGTCAGCTGGGCGCCCGATTTGAATTTTGATAGTAACAAACTCCAGTGAAAATGAAATATGAAGGCTGGTAGCCTATAGATTGTTAATATCTCTATTAGCAAGTCTGGGATAAATTAACGTAAAAACCGCGAGGGTGAGAATGTAAGAATTTATTCAAGGAAACTTTAAGGGAGTGTGCGACACGTAGGAAGCTCAATATGCAGCTTGGAATGCTATTTGCTTATGGGATAGAATAACGTAAATAATTGAGCTGACTAAAGTAATTGGGGGAGGCAGAACATGGAACAAAAAGGAACTCATTTTAGCGCTAACAGATTATCTCCTCATTAAGGCATGCCCCTATTTCTCAGATAAGTGTATTTTGTGTGGTGGAGGAGATGGCTTCTTCAGATGAAGTGCGAGCCATTATGGAGGCGATGTGTGCCCAATTAAAGGCAGACTTGAAAGCTGACACCAGCGAACAACTAGAGCGCATGAAAACAGACAATAGCGAACAGTTAAATCAAATTATAGCCGAGAAAAATGAACACTTAAAAGCAGATTTGAAGGCAGACAATAGCGAACAGTTAAATCAAATTATAGCCGCAAACAATGAACACTTAAAAGCAGATTTAAAGGCAGACAATAGCGAACAGTTAAATCAAATTATAGCCGCAAACAATGAACACTTAAAGGCAGATTTGAAGGCAGACAGTAGCGGACAATTATCGGAACAATTCGCGAAGCTTACGCTAGACATTAAAGCAGACGCGGGCATACAATTAGAGCGCATGGAGGGAACATTGAGAGAGGCGATCGCGCTTAGCGAGGAGAAGACATTCGCTAAACTAAACCAAATAGAGTTAGCATGCAATTTGAGCGCGGAAGGATTAAAACTGACACAGGAGGAGATGAAAGGCAGGCTAGACATATTCGAAGGGGAAATATCATGGCTCAGGGGCAGATAGCAGAGTTAAATAAAGCCGTGCGAGACATGCACAAAGACGTAGAAAGGGGGGAATTGCAAGCAGCAGAGAAATGGAGCGAGTTAGAAGCAGAGCAGGCAGCAATAAGAGAGGACTTGCGGGAGAGTAACGCTTTAATTGGTGAGAGGCTGAATCGGTTGGAAGAAAATAACGGAGCAGGAGGGAAGAAAGACGAAGAGAGATACTTGAGAATGAAAGAGGAAATAAATAAGACGTGCCTGCAGATAGGAGTCGAAGGGAAAGAAGATAGACAGAAAATAATTTAAACAGATGGAAGAGAACCAAGAACGGATCAGAGAGGTCGAGAAACAATTCCTAGCCAGAATGGATGAGCAAGATAGGAAAATTATCAAAGCTGAGATACGAACTCTGAAACATGATGATTTCATGTTGGAAATGAGAACGAATAAAAGCGATGGGGTTACCGCAGCCACAGTACGGAGCGAAAGAGAAGCAAGCCAGGGGGCGACCGAGAAGGCTACGGTAGGTGAGACTACAGAGGGATTCCACCAATTTCGCGGACAAGCATCGACACCAATGGAGAATAAGCTAGCCACGCAATACGTACAGGTTATAAGAATGCAAGAGGACAGACCTCGGAGATACACAAATGATGGATCAGTAACACCCAAATCTATCATTAAGGAGGTGGAATCATTCTTTGCCGATCACGCAGTACCGCCAAATAGACAGCTTAGAGCTTTAGAAAAAATGTTAGGGAATGAAGTATTGACCTGGTACCAGAGCTTCAGGTACACTTTCGAGGACTTTGAAGGGTTTAAATCGGCGTTCCTAAGAAAATATTGGGGGCAGTCAGCACAGCTAAGCCTCAGGATGGAGCTGTACAGTAGAAAGTACCATGCTACGCAGCCCACACGCTACGCGGATTATTTTACAAAACAGATGTTATTGATGAGGGATCTTGAAGTCGCTCCCGGGGAAGCAGACATGATAATGACCATCGGCAAGCAATTACCCGCCAGTGTCCAGCAGGTACTAGTGGCCGCAAACGTCAATAACGCGGTGCAAGCCGAGGAAGTGCTCCGACAGCTTGATGCCACTTCTATGCAACCTCAGATGCGGAACGTGCGAGCCATAGGACAGGTTAACACGGCTGTGTTACAGCAAGACACTGGCACCAGCAAGCGAAGTCAGGGTACGAACACCGGACCGCCAGCATACGAGCGCAGGGATGAAAATAATGCGCGGAACGGATACCAAGGACATGAACGAGGAAAATGGGGACAGCACCGCGGAAGGAACTGGCAGCCGTACCAACAGAGAAGGGATGAATGGCGAAGAAGAAATGGCCCTTACGAACATGAGAGAGATGGGAGGCGGCCGTGGCCCGGAAGGCGAGAAGAAAGGCAGGAGCCCACGCAAGACTATAGACAGGATTGGAATAGTCGGTACGAGGAGACTCAGCGATATTTAAGCGAGTTGCACCAGGAACAGGAAGCACAGAGAGAAAAATGGAAACATAGCATGGAGAACAGGCATAACCCAGATATACAGGGCGCAGAAAGCGAGCTGGTAATGCGAGAGAGTGAGGAGCGCAATGGTACCGAACAGCAGGGTGCCGTGCACAAAAAAAAAAGCTCGGCGGTAGACCAAGAAGACAGTCTCAGAAAGGAGCGAGAGGGAAATAACTGGTTAGTCGCACACATACAGGAATGGGTCGCTATATCAGACGATTTTTTAAATGAGCTCAGTCAACCAAAACAGCAGGGATTACGCAAGTTACCTATTATCATAGCAAGAATCGGTGGAGTCAGGGTCCGGTCTCTCGTGGATACTGGGTCACAACTGTGCCCGGCATCCGAAGCTTTAGTTAAGATGCTAAACAAGCAGAACAAAATACCTACATTACCTGTCCCACAGATAAAAATCAGAGGAGTTATTCCGGAGAAGTCAGCAGTATGCAAATACCAAGTACATCTAGATTTGGATATAATGGGCCATATTCTATCACAGAACTTCATGGTTATGGCCAACATAAATTACAACATAATCCTTGGTGCGGATTTCATATGCGACCACCAGGCAGTGATAGACCTGCATGAGAACACAATTACGTTCAAGAACGTGGAAGGGTTAATCAACGTAAATTTACATATGAACGAGGTGAACTTGGAGCGCAAGGCAGATATGTGGATGCTAGAAACAATACCAGAGGAGGCCGAGAATGAAACGCAGGAGGGACATTCGAACCCGCAACCCATGCACGTTAGGGAACCTACACTGAGAGAGATCTGGAATACGGCCGTGGAAGTTGACGGAGCCGAAGAGACATTTGAGAAGCTATTACAGGAAAAACTGAGCGAGGCCAGGTTGGACGGTGAAGGCAAGGCACGCCTAGAAAATATTTTGAGAGAGCAGGCATCAGCGTTCGACACAATGCCAGGAAAAATTCTACATTTCCGCTACGCCATGCAGGTGGACGACTGGTCACCATTTAAAAGCAAGCTTTACCCCGTTCCAGAGAAGCACTATCCGAAGGTTAAGAAAATTATTGGGGAAATGGCGAAAGCAAATATAATCAGACACCTACACCGTATTTAAATGCGATACTTGCAGTGGCGAAACCCAATGGATCTGTGAGGGTGTGTCTCGACAGTCGCACCTTGAATGCACGCCTTATACCTGAGCATGACAAAGCGCCGATAATTAAGGACGTTTTGAAGCGTTTTCGAGGAAAACAGATTTATTCGTCAGTTGACCTCTCGAGCTCTTATTACCATATCGAACTGGAGGAGAAATCACAGTTGCTGACTGGATTTCTGTTCGACAACCAGAGCTGGGTTTTCGCTAGGCTCCCATTTGGTGTCAAGATGGCCGGGTCTGCACTCATTAGGGCTTTGGACCGGAATTTAACAGAAGAGGTTAAGGAAATGACCGTAAGATACGTGGACGACATCTTTCTTGCGTCTAGCACAGCGGAGGAACATATAGTGAATTTAGAGAAACTGTTAAAGAACCTCAACAGGGCAAATTTTAAGATCAACCTCAGGAAGTCACATTTCTTTCAGCAAGAGATTTTATATCTAGGCCATATCATCGATGGAGAAGGAGTTCGACCCAATCCGGCAAAGATTGAAGCAATTAGAAATTTCCCAAGACCAACCAGAGTGAAGCACATCAGAATGTTTTTAGGCATCACAAACTTTTTCCGCGAGAATTGCCCAGGATATACGGAGATAGTGGCACCACTCCAAGAGCTTCTGAAAAAAATAATCGATGGCAGTGGAGCGAGCAGAGCGAGAAGGCATTTGTCGCAACGAAGGAGCTACTAGCAAATAGTGTAAAGCTAGGATATCCAGACTTTACTCGCAAGTTTATCATACAGGCCGAGGCGTCTATGATAGGTGTCGGAGCCATGTTATACCAGGAAGATGCCAGCAACCCGCAGAGTCGCATATATCGGGCGTTCTCTAGCCGCAGATTGCGCAAGCACGAGACGAATTATACAGTCTCAGAGATTGAATTATTGGCGATAATTCATGCCCTCGAACAATGGAGGAAGATTATCTATGGTTTTCCCATAATAATTTGAACTGACAATAAGGCGTTGACGTTTTTGTTTAAGTCGGCTATGGTTTTTGAGAGGCTAAATAGATGGTCAATTTATGCGCAGCAATTTGACCTACAGGTGGAATTATGCCCTGGAAATTTAGCGTGATCCCGGATATTCTAAGCCGGAACCCGGAAGAAGGCGGAAGCACCGTGGAAGCAAGGGTCCATCAGATTCAGCTCACGCAGCAAGGCCAGGATTTCCTGCGGGAGTTAAGCAACATTCAGGCGGAACAGGAGAAGGAACCGTGGATGGGAATGATTATCAGATATTTCAAGAGGGAATTGGTACCCGGAAGCCCGGAATACCGTGAGGCGGAAGCTCGAGCTAATAGTTACAATTATTTCAATAATCTCTTGCATAGATTTGTGGACCAGGATCATACCATGATGAGGATATTGGTTCCTGCCTCTCTCCAGCGAAAGCTAGTGTGGCATGCGCACTATACTTTAGGGCATGCCGGGACAGACAAAACGGAAGCGACACTAGGCGAGGCATTCACGTGGCCAAAAATGAGGAACACAATATGTGAAGTGTTAAAGACGTGCGATACGTGCCAGAGGGTCAAGCCTAACAATTTCTTGATGAAACAGTACCCGAGACCTTTGTTGCCACAAAAACCATTGGAGCTTGTGGCCATTGACTGTTATGGTACGTTACCTAAGGGGAAAAGAGGATGTCGGCACCTTTTGGCCTGTGTGGACGTCTTTTCCAAGTACGTGGTACTTTGCGCCGGGTACGAGGAAAGCGGTTTCACCGTGCACTGGAACTGGGCGAGTTGGTCCTTGTTAAGCGCCAACCTGTATCTGATCCAGCAGCGAAGGTATTCCATAAATTTATACCACCTTACACGGGCCCGTTCCGCATAATTCGAAATTTGGGAAACAACGCATACAAGTTGGAAGAGATCAGTACTGGAAACACTCCCATCTACAACATTTCTAATTTAAAAAATTATTATCCACTGGAACCATACGACGAGCCCAGGGCCACAGCAGCAAACCATGCCGAGATCATAGAGTTAAATTAATAGCAAAACTCTGGAAGAACAGGACAGGTCATGAGACGGTCCTCAGATGTAAACACGGGCCGATGTTTACAGCAAGCACCTGATTGCTTCAGGCAAGTGGAGGCCATTGCTCGGAGAAGGAGAGAGAGGGGAGAGACATCGTCTAGCGCACGCAGCTAGTCCAAAGGAATCAGAGGCCAGACCTAATCCGGCTGGCATACTAGAGAAGGGAGTGAGACACCCTGTCATTTCAGAGCAACCCAGGAAGGGGGGTCCAAAGTAGAGACGGAGGAATGGAACCTCGTAGCAGCCGTGTGGAGTGATAAAAATCATGTAATGCTTACCCAGATTTTTAACCTTGTGAGGGAGTAATGAGACCTTATGGCATATTGCATATCCATCTAGTCTCAAGTTTGTGTTTCCAACATTAATTCTATACGCAGACCGGCACAGCAGATGCAGAGTACAGAGGCGGCAAATACTTTTATTGGAGATGTGCAGAAACGTGTACGAAGAATAGCAGGAGGGATGAGTGGTCATAAATGCACTTAGCAGGTTTCCAGGGTGTGCCGAGGGTGTACATGTACCGTGAGAAGACGAGCGAGGGTAGGACAGGCAGGTCGTTGAACGCAGGAATTTGTGTGGGAAAATTGCAGTTTGGCAAGGTCACAGCTTCAAGTTTTGGTACCGCCCAAATGTGACCTACTTAAGAATTAATGACCGGAGAGCAATGAGAGTTGCATGTATGGAAGCGGGAGACTCTCAACCTCCCAGAAATGTAATTTGATGAAATTTGGATGTAAGGCTGATTTAATTCAGTATAAAATGCCTCATGTGGGGGCGTTTCAGCTTCAGCCGATGAGTGGATAAGCGTCACCAAGCCGTGTTTGGCGCGTAAATTGGCAGACAATGAAGGATGATTACTGAGTTCATTTGATAAGGAGCCCACGATCGATTCTTGGAAAGGGCACCACCAATGACACATTGAGATTACGATGAGTTCAGTGATATAAGTCAATTCGGGACAGAGCTATTATTTTGGAAATAAATCTCATATTTCCCCCTCCTACGACCAGTTATGCCTCAAAAACTTAAATAGCTCCAACTGGGAGAGTGAGGTCAGTCGATTTTGTGATTCTGTCACGGACGCTCCACGTCAGTCGAGTTCGTGATTTGGACTCTGTTAATTTTCATGTCAAATGGTAAATTGAGACAGCGTGGCGTTTTTTTTTAGATCATGTCTAGATACTATAGCATACGAGTGCGAGTTCTTGTTAGTGGCGAGATAAGACATTGATATGCGCTAGTTCGCGAGTGCAAGTTCGGCTGAGAAATAGGGTAGCCATTGCGCTAGGTGAACATATAAGTTGTGTCGATAGGAGCTACGGTGGACAATCTGGATGAATTGAGTAGTTCAGATGGTAGCATTTAGGAGAATGATAGGATTATCAGCCCGGAACAGCGAGTGCGTGTTACTTTCTTGAATGTCGCATTAAAAAATTTGTGTATTTCTGTGTTCTTCGTTACCACGAGGTACCCGAAGCAAGAGGAAGCTGATGCTGAGATTGGAACAATGGGAGGATCTTCAATTGTGGAATTCGTCATGCGTGGAATGATGGCGTAAACCCAAAACCTTGGGGCACGCTGCGATGATGGAGAAAATCTGGGACCCAGGAATAGTGATAAGTACAGCAAATTATCTTGCATAATTTAGTTGGGGGTGTACGGGTCAGCATAAGTGCAATGGCTGTGTACATATTCAATTTCTTAATGTTAGTTATGCTTTTGTTGTTTTGTTTGTTGATGCAACGTGCGTGTAAATATGTCATGGTTTTCAATGTAGTTTGGGGAGATTATCATTCAGGGGAAATCTGGCCATCAGCTACTGTCACTGTAGATACATTTTCAGTTGAGAAGGTGGGGGAGAGTTTGTACAGTGGTCGTAAGCAAACCAAAGCATATTGAATATTTTGTGGTAAATCATGTTCGTGGATCGCCTGTGGTAAGTTCTACCAGGTAATGGTTTTTGTTGCAATCTTCGATTGGTGACGGACAAGGCAGGCAAACCCGGCGATTTGAGGTATTTAAATTGGAGTATGGCTGGATGTACTGATGCATATTGGTAAGTCGTAGATGTTGTGCACACGTGTATTTGGTTGAGTTGGTGGAGGTTCGTACCCACTCATATTGGTAAGTCGTGGGTGTTGTGCCCACGTGTATTTGGTCGAGTTGGTGGAGTTTGGTACCCACCCATATTGGTAAGTCGTACATGTTCAGAACCACGTAAGTATTTTGGTAATTCCGTGGACGAGGTAATTCCCACGAGGTAAAAATCACGGCCGTGATGCTGGGGTCGGTCTGCGCCCGTAGGCAGCGTGCTAAGTGATGATTCTGCGAGGCTTGTTGAATTGGGCTATAGTGAGCTCATGCTTCAGTCAGTACACGTCAGCTGTGGAGGGAGTGAAAGCAGGTAGCCACTCCTCGCCGCGGGGTGATTTGCTTGGCCTTGAGTTCTGTCCGAGGTTAATTGGTAAAAGTTAAAATGGCTGGTTTGTTTACATATTTTATTGTTGATTCTGGGATTTTGGTCTGTTGTGTTTTGATTTTATTGTGAATCCACGTTACTAGTGTATCAGATTTTTGTACCCTCTGGGTGGCCGCTAGACGGTTATAATTGATGTCTTGATAAATGTTTCACACGGGAACAGTTGTATGTGAATGAGGTAGGCACGTTGTATCTTATTGTATGTGTTTGTGTGGCCGCACTGCATGCTGACCGTACACGACTCTAACGGAGGTCGTGGAGGGTCTGTTTGCCAAACGGAACGGTCTCGTCTGTACGATTCACTTTTCCAAATAGAGAGCGTTAAAATGAGATTCCAGCTTGTAAAATTCAGTTGATTTGATGCTCCGTTGGAGTGTATAGTGTTCTGATATGATTAACGTAATGATTCATTTCTTGTGGCATTAATTTAGTCTTTGTTTGTTCCATTTTGAACTCACCTGGGGTGAGAGTGCGCCACTTTGATTTATTTTATTTTATTTTATTTGGATTTGTTTTATTTTGAGTTCCATGATCCTGCAGTGTTTGATCAGGGGAAGCTGAGGCTTTGCCCGAACTAATTAGATTAAGGTACCCTGGTTGTACCATCTCTGTGGACTTTATGGCAGAGAAGGATAGTGATGACGCAGTTTATTTGTTGTGGTTCTACGTTGTTTATTAAGGGATTGTTTCTTTTTGTTTTGTAGTTCTTCTAGAATACATTTTGTTTCCTTGTTCCCCTGGCATATGATTTATAGTTTTAAGTTCCCATGATCCAAATTTTCGAATTCCTAGGATGTAAAGTGTTAATTAGCCTCCGAACGAGCCGCGCCCGAGATAAGATTCAGCATCCTAGAAAGCCTTTGGAAGGGTATAATCTATATATATATATATATATATTTGTAGACAAAGGACACATTCTTAATGAAATATTAAAATAAATATTAATTCACAGTTGGATACCCTTGAAATGGTTTTCCGTGCTGTATCATTTCAACTCCAAGCGAAACTGGAACGGTTACTCTTTAACAGGCCACGGCTGATTCCTTTGAGACATTACATCCAGTCTCATAAGTAATTATTCATTTCATTTGTAATTGACAACTCCCATGATAAAAATCGCATCTCGCCTCAGCCAAATTTTGTAGAAATGGGAATGTTTAGGGGTAGAATTGACGTAATACCAACTGTCGCTGGAAAAAATATGAAACTGGAGGTCCACGTTTGTTATTGTTATTCTTGTTTCCCACTTCCTCTTCAAATACGTAAGTCAGTACTTAGTTTAGGTTATTTTCGGTGGCGTAGTTGGTAGCATGCTGTGCTTCTATGCCCAAGATCGCGGGTTCAAACCCGGTCGAAGTCGTCGGATTTCTTTTAAGAGCGTTAAAAATCCCTCAGTATGCCTTCCTTTGGAGGGGAAGTGAAGCCAGCGGTCCCATGTAACAGATTTATGGCATGATAAAAATCTTCCACTAATTACACCTGTGTGAAGCTACATTTTAGGGTACATTTGACTAACGCTCTTGGGTTTCAACGTCCGTCGCCAGGAGCCGACTGCGATGGCATCTAGTAACAAATTTCAGAACTATTTCGTCGTTGACGGTGGCATTTGGTAGCAAAAGTTGGAACTAGTTGGAAATCGAATGTTTGCAGTCCTTACTTGAATTTAAAAAAATCCTCTCTGCACGCCGGAAGGCGGAGGTAGATTTCACCGGGCAAACTAGGGGATAGGCTATAATAGGCAAAATATCCAGGTTTTCGTAGGGGGATCAGACCTCATTTATTGCGAGAAAATATTCTACAATTGGAGGTTAGTTAACATTTTTTCGTCTTTCTATGCATACTTTTAACATTTTACTGTCTTATGGGGATGGTAACCTTCTTGTCATTTGGGGTTAATTTTTATACTTGTGATCACACTGTCCTTATGCAAGGTTTGGAACTAATGTGTAACTATCTAACAGTCTGTTACTTCTTCACGCAACATTTTATCTTCCGCAGAGATGTTGGTTTGTTCCTCAGTTTAGTGGCTGCGACAAGGTGGTCATGTAACCCCGTGTACATTGGGTGTGTGTAGAATCTGTCTGATAAACGGTGTTATTTGTGATGACTGTATTAGTCTGTAATTCAGGTAAGGTCTGCAGACGGTCAATTTTAAGTAGTAGTACCTAATTTTGTACCAAATACTAAAGTCAACGACACCTAGCTGTGAACTTGGCTGCTAGATGCCACCGCAACCAGCAACTTGCAACGAACGTTGTAACTTCCCTCCGAAGGAAAGCATGCTGACGGATTTTTAGCGCTCTTAGAAAATCCGGCGACTTTGGCTGGCTTTGAACCAGCACCTTGGGCATAGAAGTTCATCATGCTACCAGTTTGCCGCTTCCCTCATAGTCAGATGGAACAAGAAGTTCCGTGACGAACTAAAGAGCCTACTTTTCTTAAAATTGAGATTCATGCCATAGATTAATCTACAGTATATGAACCTATCTAGAATAATGACGAAATTAAGTGGGTAATATCGAAATGTCTTAATTAGTTCGAAATAAGGTATACTAGCATAATGTAGCCTAATAGAGCAATACAGTTGGCAGCTCTGGTGACTGAATATATTCTTACTTCCATCTCCTAAGGTACAGAATACAAAATGTGGTTGAAGTCCAAAGGACGTTACATGGATTTAGACATTGGATCTATTAATACACGTAAGAGCATGTTGGCAACAATGTCATGCGAGTGCTGGTCAGAAATAATCTGAAATATTATATATTTTTGTGCCAATTTTGGATGAAATCCATTTGTTGGTATAGAAGTTACATGTATTTAAAAATTGGTCCTATCAGCAGGCTTAGAATCATGTTGGTGGAACTGACGTATATAAGTTACTCCACATTAATGTAAAATGTCGGGTAATTTACGTGTGCATAGTTTAAAGCTGTCGGCTTGCATACTTTCTGATATATTTGGATACAAAATAGAGAGCAATTATTAACAGTTGGCAGCCCTGGTGGCTCTTAAGAATACACTCAGTCGTATATGTTTATGTACACATATTACATACAAAATTTGGTTGAAATCCAATTGATAGTGTAGAAGTTATATGCATTTAAAAATTGGATTTATCAGAAGGCTTAAAATTATTTTGGCAACGCTGTCATGTATGGTCACCTGGAAATTAAACTGAAATAATATTATCTCCATGTGTGCCAATTTTAGAATAGCTCCCATGTATACCTTCCAAGATATCCAACATGGAGCTCAAATTTCTAGTGCGTTATTTTAGCAGTTGGTAGCACTGGCATCTTTTTCAAATATGGGCCTGATATATTCCGGTATACATCTTTACTCATACTAAATTTGGTTCGATTGCTGCAGCCGTTTAGGAGTTGATAGGGGGGGGGGGGACACACACACACAGCCAGACAGACAGAAGGACAGACAGACAGACAGAAGGATAGACACATTTTCCCGGATATATCTTATGAGTCTACTTTTTCCTCATTTTTAGCCTATTTTCAATTTTGAAAAAATAGTCTTATGAGATCACCTTTTGTCCGTGTGTGTGTGTGTGTGCGTGTGTGTGTGTGTGTGTGTGAGGTGTGTGTGTGTGTCCCCCTAATAAAATCTAAACGGCTGGAGCGACTTCAATGAAACTCGGTAAGTTCATAGCACTATTCCCGGCGACCTCGACCGTGCACTTCAAATTTTGTTACGTCTCACCAATCCAACATGGCGGCTGTGCGAAATATTTCACTAGCATTCAATATCTCCGAAACTATTACCGATATCGCCCTGAAATTGTGTACGGTGATAAAGGGCGCTACTAGAAGTTCACCTAGGAGACTTTAAAAAACCTGGTGACTACAAAACCAACATGGCGGTCAAGCGAAATAGAGACTTTTAAATAGACATTTGTCGCGATTTAACTATCCAATCGTAATGAAACTTGGTACAGCAAATGTTTATACACATTGTAATGCACTGAAGTCTAATTTAGTTCAATTGTTTACATAACCTCAAAATGGCGGCTGTGCGAAATATTTCACTGACATTCTATATCTCCGAAACTATTACAGATATCACCCTGCAATTTTGTACGGTGATAAAGGGTACTGATACAAGTTAACCTATGTATATTTCATAAACCTGTAAAGTACAAAACGAACATGGCGACCAAACGAATTTGAAATATTATAATAGACTTTTCTCGTGATTTTACTCTCTGAGCGCAGTGAAATGTGGTACAGTAAATGATTTTGCAGATTGTAATGCACTGCCATCTAATTTAAATCAATTGTTTACATAACCTCAAAATGGCGGCTGTGCGAAATTTTAAAATTAAGTTTTTATTCTTGTGTCGTAATCATGCGATCGAAGTGAAAGTTTGAATAATGAAGCTAGGCAATAATTGACCTTGAATGGTACATAACTCTATGGCCTATACATATAACAATCCTAAATGGCGAGCTTCCGAAATATTTAGACGGTTCTCAATATCTATGAATCTTTTACAGCAACCAAACTGAATTTTTTTATGTTCATAGAGACTATGAACATATGTTCACCTATATGACTTTCAGTAACGTGGTGAGCACAAACCAGAATGGCGGCGACGCGAAGTATAAATATTTAAATGGACGTTTCTCGCGAATTAACTATCCGAGTGCCGTGAAACGTTGCACGTTAAATGCTTATACAAATGTTGATCCACTGGCATGTAATTTATTTCAATTGTTTGCTTAATCACAAGATGGCTGATGTGCGTACTTTTAAAATCTCGTTTTTACTTCTTGTGTTCTAATCATGCGATTGAAGTTTGAATAGCACACGTACACAATAATCTTAATGTAATAGTACAAAAATAAAAATCCAACCTCGCGACCATCTGAAATATTTAGACGGCTCTCAATATCTACGAATCTGTTACAGCAATTAAACTGAAATTTTGTATGTTGATAGAGACAATTAACATGAGCAGGATATATGAAAATAGGCTGTATAGTTCTTCACGGAACTACTTGTTGAAAAGTGTGAAAAGTAGGCTAAAAATGAATGTAATCTAGTCAATGGCGTTGTCTTGGCAACCTCTGATAGATCATCCCTTATCAATTTAAAAGCGTTGTTATGGTAACCTCTGATGGCACTTGGCATTTTTAAAAATTCCGAAATCATTTTTCTCATCCCTTGGCGTAATGGTGGGTCATATCAAAAATTCTTTCAGACAAAAGTTTTAGGTAATTATTAGGGGAATATTTTTCATTTTGTACGGTTTTGATATTGTGGCTATTAAGAGAGATATGATTAATGTTTCCCGAAAAACCCAATTTTTCCACCCCTTTGGTCAATGGTTGGTGCTATCAAAAAACGTATTTGACATAAATTTTTGGCACTTATCCGACACATATTATGAACTTTGAATGGATTCGATATTTCACGTATTAAGAGAGTTATAGCGAAATTTCACTTTTTCGAAAAAAGCCCCCCATTTTCACCCCCTTCGACCGATTTTTTCCTTTAACGAACTCGACCGAGATTTTATAGGGATACATATTATATAAAATATGCAAAGTGATTGGTGCAAAATTACGGCAGTTATCGTGTCCACAAGAAACTGATATATATATATATACTGTATAACTCCGCCAGTGCCGGTCCCAAGCCCGGGGCCTTATCACGCAAGTGTTGAGGAAGGAGGAGGGGGAGGAGTAACACCTCGTTAAAAAACCTGGGTCCATCTGGCTCCGGATGGTAGCACCCTGTGAGGGCCCCTGCCTAGGGTTACTAGGTGAAAATTTTAAATCCAGACACGTCTGTGTGGTAACCACCGGTACTCTGGTCGGCGTCTGTTAGCTCTGTGAGCTCGGCTGTGATCCAATCTTCTGGAATTCAAAACTCCAGTCGTAATTCTGTGAGATCCCTTGGGGTTTCACCACCACAACTTGAACATAAATCAATAATCATGACAGAACGACGTGAACGAACACACTACCCTGGGCCCCAGTCAATAAAACTGGGTATTGTACCTGATCATCGGATTCCAGGGGATCAGGTATGTCATGAAGAGGAGAATTGCTTCTCAAAAACCATCAAAACTAAGAGAATATTTTACATGGGAACACTCAACGTAAACACACTCCTGAAACTAGGTAAAGTGAAACAACTAACAAACATCATGGACACATTCAATATCAGAATACTGGCTATACAGGAAACGAGATTCTCAGATGAGAATCACTTCGATTCGGGAAGTTACAGAATATACAAGGGGAAACCAGCCATAACTATTCCAGGAAAAAATCTCAAACTCTTCGGAACAGGTTTTGTAGTCCACAACTCAATATTGGACTCTGTAATAGATTTCACCTCAAAATCTGAAAAAAATTCCACACTTACGATACGTTCTGGTAACAAAGCGTATACAATAATCAATGCTCATGCCCCCACAAATAACTACAATAACAAAAATCCACAGATGATAGAAGAATTCTGGGAAGACTTAGAAGAAATCACCAACAAAATCCCCACTAAGCATGTAAAATTATTGCTTGGTGATTTTAATGCACAATTAGGCCGCGAAAGAAAATTCAGAGACACAACAGGAAAACATACAGCGCACCAGAGGACAAACAAGAATGGAGAGAATTTGATAAACTTCTGTAGGAATTTTGACCTCAAAATCATGTCAACACAATTCCAGAAACCCTACAAGAAACTATGGACTTGGAAATCTCCAAACAGCGCCCTCGGAGAATTTCAGATAGACCACGTTGCGATATCTACAAAAAACACCAGAGAAGTTATGAATATACGAACGAGAAAAGGTTTTTTCGAATCTGATCATCATCTACTACAAATCAAGGCTAAGTTTATACCAAACAGACAAACTAAGAGAACAACCAGAATTTTCAGAACAGACCCAGAGTATTTACAATTAAACAAGAAAGAAATAACACAAGGACTTAAGAAAATTGAGAGTAACAACTGGACGGACATGTCCGAAAACATGAAAGAACTGATAAAATTGGGGCAGCCCCCGAGGAAAAGGAAGCACAGATGGTGGAACGTGACATGTGACAGAGCCATAGAGGATAGAATACAAGCCTGGAAAAAATTTAACAGCCATAGAACATCAGAAAAATGGGAAGAATTCAACAAGATACAAAAAGACTCCTCGAGAATAATCCGCAGAGAAAAAAGAAACTACGATAACAACAGACTCAAGGAGATAGAAGAGGATTTTACCAAAAATAACTCACGAAACTTCTATAGAACATTCAGAGAGAATATGACTGGATATCGACCACCGAGCTTATGCTTCAAAAGACAAGACGGAACACTGGAGACAAACCCGAAAAAGAACTGTACGATACTGGCACAATATTTTGACTCACTGCTTAACTGTGATAAACCAACACACAGATTACAGTTCGAAAAGCCAGAACCTAACATTGATTCCAAACCTCCAACACTTGAAGAAATCGTGGAAATAATAAAATCACTAAAGAACAATAGAGCGCCTGGAGAAGACGGATTGATTTCGGAAATCTGGAAATTAGACCACGAAAATGTTACACCAAAAATACACAAAATCATCGAAAACATCTGGGAAACAGGGAAGGTTCCAGAAGAATGGAAGTCAGCTCTAATACACCCCCTCCACAAGAAGGGAGACAAAACGAACCCTAATAATTATAGAGGGATTTCACTATTACCCGTCGCATACAAAATTTTCTCCAAAGCCCTGTTAAAACGGATAGAGCCTCAGATAGATCCACAGATAGGAGAATACCAAGGAGGGTTCAGGAAGGGAAGATCGTGCAGTGAGCAGATTTGGTGCCTGAGAACAATACTAGCAACGAGAAAAACCAGGAACACAACAATCACATTTGTCGACTACAAAAAAGCGTATGACTCCATAGATAGAGAAACACTTTTTAACACATTAGAAGAAATGAAGGTCGACAATAAGTCCAGAAAACTAATCCAAGAAACATTAACAAATACAATATCCAAAGTTAAATTCATGGGAGAGATCTCGGAACCCTTCAAAATTAATACAGGAGTGCGACAAGGTGATGGTTTATCACCCATTCTATTCAACTCAGTTTTGGATAAAATAATCAAGACATGGGAAAAAGGAGTCAAAGGCATAAAAATGGCAAAACACCAGAAAAGGACAGTGAACATTAAATGTCTGGCTTTTGCAGATGATGTAGCGATTATAACAAATAACAGAAAAGAAGCCAAAGAAGCTCTAGAGACGCTACATGAAATCTCTGCCAAAACAGGGTTACAAATCTCATACGAAAAAACACAGTTCATGGACACAAAATCTACAGACAAGCACCCACTGGAAACCAAGTATGGAAAAATAACACAAGTGGAAAGTTTCAAATATCTAGGAGAGATTATACAGAAAACAGGACTGAACTTGGCATCCAATGAAGACAGGATCGCTAAATTGCAGAAAGCATACCGACTTACATGGAACCACTACAATAAAAAAAGTATTTCCATCAATGCCAAATTACGACACTATCGTACAGTAGTCTTACCAGAGGCCTTATACGCTTCAGAAACGACAGCAATCAAGGGACGAACAAAAATCAAGGAATTAGAAAAACAAGAGAAAAAAATTCTGAGAAAGATCTACGGGCCAGTTCAGAAAGAGGGAATATGGATGAAGAGACCAACAATAGAACTGTACAAACAGACAGAGACGATTACAAACAACATAAGGAAAAGAAGGGCAAAATTTTATGGACATATACATAGGATGACCGAAGACAGACTGACCAAGAAAATTTTTAATATAGTTACGAATAGCACACTAAAAACCAATTGGGTAAAGGAAACTGTGGAAGACCTTAAGAAACTAAACATCTCTACAGAAGACATCGCAGACAGGAGCAAATACAGAGAAAAACTTAGACTACAGAAGTTTGAGCAAACTCCCAAAGAGAGACAACCAGCAAAGAGGTGGACAGAAGAGAGAAAGAGGAAACATAGTGTGTATATGAGAGGTTTTTGGGAAAAAAGAAGAAAGGTCCAGAATGAAACATGAAAATTGATTGTGTTGTAACGCTCTCCTTATGGGGAATTAACGAATAAATAAATAAAAATATATACTGTATATAGATAGATACATATTGAACCCTTTACCCTATGTTGGTTAAATGATTCTACTTTTTATTTCTTCAATTAATAAATATTTCAACCAGCATCATGAAAGTAGCCAGACAGTGATGAGGAAATTTCAAGCATTTGTTGGAGACAGTAGGGACATACCTGCGACGGTTTAACAAAAGGCTAAGTACTTGAGCTATGAAAAGAAATAGCATAGCTATGTATCATAAGGACAGGTGTGGCTACCTCAATTTTAGAAGCGACGCGCGGTGAGGCATGGTTCTGGTATGTTCATTGTGTTATTCGCGCCTAGAAGAAATATGATGCAGTAACGTGAATGGCTGATGAAGAAAATAGACACTCCCAAGACGCCAAGATCTACTAGAAACCGCCAAATTACAGAAAATGGAGAACCAATGAGAAGAGAATGCCGACTTGCGCGCCAACTCCGGCTGGGGTACGCGGCGGCTAGCATTCACGCGGGAAATCGCCCAGACAAAATCTCTACGATCGATTCTAGGATTAATGGGCATATTCTTGACCTGTGCAATATTACGAGTTCAGTGATATTTATTTCATTCCTGTATCACAATTATTTCGAGAAATTTTTACATAAAATCCCCCTCCATCTAGACCCAAGGGCCAGTTCATTTATAAGTGTGTCGAAGAGCCAAGACATTGACTTCTATTCTGTGCGTCTACGGACGTAGACTGATTTTGATTCTGTTCGTCTGAAGAGATAGACTTTTATTCTATGTGTCGAGGACACAAGATATTCATTGTAAAGTGTTAAACTCAGTGATAGTCATTGTACTATAGTTATAGGGAAAGTATCGTCGATAATTCGCTAACGAACAGTGACAGGGAATTTAGTACCTGAACAAGCGAATTTAGTAGACAGACACAAAGTGTATAATAACCTAATTTTTGTATCAGCGCAAGGATGACATCGATGAATGCAGAGGAAGTGTGGAATTCTCAACAGTCCGTCCAGATGGCTGCTATGAGATAAAGAACCATCCAGTTGGGGAATGGCGTCTGATGTTCTTTGACGGGTGACTACAAAAAGAGATGAGTACGAAATAATATTTTATTATTTATTAAATTAACTTATGGTTTATGGGACATATTTTTGTAAATACTTTGCTTGTGTGATTAATGTAGTATATTTAGTTTTGATCTGACACATTTTTGTTTGGAAGCAGCTCGCACAATTGTAGTTGATGGAAGGTTCTTTTCTTTGTGTTGTGTTAACTAACGTATCTATGTGAACGGTCGTGTTCGCCTAGGTTACGAAGTGCGGTTAAAAACGTATCTCGGAGATATGTCGTGTTTCAGAAGTAGGACTGAATTAATATAATTATATAGTAGATTGGAGGGTAATTAAATTTTGTTGAGATTTATTATTGATCAGATTCAGTGTGATTATTGCCTGTTGGAGCAATGTAATTTGTGACGAAGAGTATTCTGCTCTATCGTAGGTTTTAAATATTGTGTTAAATGTTTGCGAGCTCTAATTCAGCAGACCCGTGTGAAAGGCGTTATGTCAGTCCCAGATGTGTGTATTGTGAGTATATTTTTGTTGTGGTATTACAAGCGGCAACTTCAGCAGTGACTGATTTCTGTCAGCTTGGTATCAGATTCATATTGTATCCTTGCGAGGACAATTATGGATATGTGATTATTGTCTGACCATATGTTGAGTTGGAGGAGATATTAGCTGCTGTTGATCCCTTGAGATAACAGTCCAGCGGGTCGGCTATTTATATACACTGGAAGGGGGACATGACTGGTATTTTGGAAAGGGTGAGTTGTGGTCACAAGGGCTGGCTGAGTTTCGCAAGCAAACTCATTAGTGGAGTGCACGTCTGGCTCCCAATTTACTTGAAAATAAATATAAATGTGAGAAACTGATCAATGGTAAAGTTGTTTAAATAAATGGGAGTTGCCTACGAAACACGATAACCTTCGAAGCGTTTCATTAACATGCACATTTTGTTAATATAAAGTAATCTTAACCACTCAGGTTGTTTGTTGTTGTTGGTTTATTCTATGTTTATTTTCCATGTCAGTGACCCGTGAGTCATGTGCGGCGCTGTTTTTCCTTGTTGTTGAGCATCTGGCCATTGTGGAAGCTCATTTGGTTAAGTGTGTCACCACACTAATTAGGGTCTCAGAGAGATGCCTGTAAATAGTAGAGTTGTAATATGTGTGTCAGAGTTAGATTTAAGGATTTTTATTAATGTTATGCCCATATCCATAAACGTTGATTTACAAGATGATTGTTCGTGAGCACCGTGGCTGTTAACCCGTTGTGAACGAATTATCATCCAAGTACTCATTTCTCGTAGATAGTCATCACGCGAACATAAATTCACATGCAAGGTAGTGGAACTTGGATCCACATTTTATTAGAAAAGGGGAGATCCATCTGACTCCTCAAAGTGATAAATATTCATGTCAGGGGAAAATTCAGGGAGGATTTTGTTTATTTTTGTTTGTTTTATTCTTTTATGCACAAATTAGTTATTAAATCTTGTTATTATCTTACGTTTCGTCTCCTTTCTTTCTTAGTTATAGTTTTTATCCTATAACCCTTGCCTCAGAAAAGCACGTAGTTTGGCGGACGTAAACACCACACTATGAACTGAACGCGACCCCTTGTTCTAAGATTCTTGCATAAAACACTGCTATTCTGAAGGGTTCATAGGTGAAAACTGGCGGCCAACGGTGGGGCTATTCACTGTGGTGTAACGGGGAGATTACACATGTCAATAGTGGCGCATTTGAGTAAAACTGGCATGCCGCAAGTGCAGGCAGATATGACAGTATTTAATCACCGGGAAGTGATATTTTATTAAAAGTAGTTGAGGCGAAGTGGATACCGCCAAATGTGTGAAAAATAAATTAAAATCTGGAGTTTGCAATGTAAAATACGGTTCACGTTGTTGTCTTTTAAATTAAAGTAAAATTAAGATGTGATACCGGGCGCCCAATGATAAAGTTAAAACTAGATTTGTGTAGAAAGTCAAACTCATGGAAATATTAGGAGGCTGTAGCCTAAAATGACAATTAATACTTTGTTAATTAGTCAGTGTTAATATCAGATCAGGATAACTGTTTAATGACTAAATATGTGCTTGGGGTTAAAATTATATTGAGTAAAACTAAAACTACTCAGAGATGCAATCAACTAATGGGATTAAAGGTAAAAATAAATGAACTGAGTAGGATAAAGAAATTAAATGTGCATTGGATTTATGTACGTGTCAAAGGGCATTGGTGTAGGCCATCTCCCATATGTCTCATATATATTGTAAAACATGGCAACGGTGGCGCAGATCCAGGAGATCATTGAAAGTGCAGCGAGGAGAACGCAGGAATTGTTGGATACTAAACTAGCTGAACAAAGTGAACAATTACACAATAAACTATCAGAACAGAGTCAATCTATAAACACTAGTATTTCAGAACAAAGTGAGTCCATAAAGAAATTGTCAGAGCAAAGTGAATCGCTAAAAATTAAACTGTCAGAACAAAGTGAATCGCTAAATACGAAAATGTCAGAACAAAGTAAATCGCTAAATACTAAACTGTTAGAACAAAGTGAATCATTGCGGACACAGTTAAATAACAGTAGAATTGAGCAAAATGAATATCAGGCGGAACAAGCTAGGTTATTAAAGAGTGAAATTAATGACACTATAAATTCACAGTTAGAGGCGCAAAATAATAAAAACGCGAACCAATTAGCTTCGTTAACCGCAGAGATGAAAGAGCACACAAACCAACAGATGATATTACTGGCCCTTGATGTAAGCAAAAATAATGAGAAACAATTAGAGCAGATTGCAAAAATGGAGAGAATTTTTGATAAAAAACTTAGAATTCTCGATGAAACGGTGTTAGCTAAATTAGAGCAGATTGAAATAGCATGCACAATGAATACAAGCGAGGTCAAAATAGCTCAAGATAAGTTGGAAGGACGATTTAAGGAGATGGAGAAAAGTGGCAGGGTCATTCAACAACAAATATCAGCAGTAGATGAGAACATATCAGGCATAATTAAAGATATGGACCGGCTCGAGATAAAATCAGCGGAACAGTGGAAAAGCCTAGAAACGGAACAAGAACAATTTAAGAGTACATTAGACGAAAGGCTAAGCCAGATAGAAAATAATCAGGATGAAAATAAGAGCCAAATTGAAGAAAAAATAAGCACGATTAAAGAACAGATCAGGAAAGATTGGAAGAAAATGAATATTGATTCTAGAGAGGAAAGATCCATCATTCTTAAAACAGTAGGCGAAAACCACACGCGTATTCAAGCTTTGGAGCAAGAGGTAAACAAGATGTTCAGTAAAGAACATATAGCCTACTTTCTCCTAAATGTATGAGTATAGTTATAACTCGTTGTTATTATCAAAGAGTATAATAGAACTATTCTTTGTTGAAGACCTTAGAAACGATTTACCTCTACCAAACGCCACAACCTAGATAAAAACTGCTACCATCATTGAAGAAAGAAAGATAAGAAGTATCTAAAGAATGTTATGGATCTGGAGACATAATCGACCGGACTGGCGGCGTGGCTCAGCGGTAACGTTCTCGCTTGCTGGACCGTATGTTTCAGGTTCGTATCCTGGCGCAGTCAGCTGGCATTTGAGGGTGCACAAATGCGAGGGAGCCGTGTTAGTAGATTTACTGGCACGTTAAAGATCCCCTTCGGGACAAAATTCTGGCACCCCGGCGTCTCTAAAAGCAACAGTAGTTAAAAGGGACGTAAAACCAATAACATTATTATTATTTTTATTATTATTATTATTATTATTATTATTATTATTATTATTATTATTATTATTATTATTATTACATAATCGGCCTGACGCGGGCAACATCCAACTTTGAGTTGAGGCATGTCTTTACACGTCTGGCTGCGTATGACTTTCACAACCCTAATTGAATTAACAAATCTTTCCATGACCATACAGAGACGTGTGTGTACCAACTATGTGGATATTTTCGATTGCTATTTGGCTGAAATAGAAGTATTAATTAATATCCTGAACTAACACCAACGGTAGAGTTCAGATACTACGTGAAATCGTTTTGTTCTTTACTTCAATTAACATTTTCAAATAACGCACAATAGGCTGTTACAAACCCTTTAAAATAGAAAGTAAAAATGTATCGTAGTATCATCTTGTCATTCTTCAAATTCGATGCGCATAGAATGCAAATGGTATAGTAATCAATGGAGCCCCACGTAGACTAGTCGTGATATCTAGTGGTGAAATATCTAACAATATAATCCTAACAGAGCGAGTGCATTCTAGCGGCCAGAAGAAGAAACTTTTCAATAAAATCTGGTCGGCGTGCAGTTACCTTTTTGGCAGCTAGATGTCTCGAGTAAATCTGCTGGCGAATTATGTTTTAATTAAATATATATTTTACACAATAATATGCACAATATAACGCTTAATTTTAAAACATCTGAGTCATTACAAAACAATAAACATATAAAATTTCATGCAAAAAAATTAGCTCTGATCGGGTTTGAACCATAGGCATTTGAGCGATAGGCTAACTCTCTAGCACTGAGCTAATTGTGTCAACGAATATCGTTCTATATAAAATGACTTACATAAAACTTGTTAGCAAATAGTGATTTATACTAAACGATTTCATCACTGGAGTATATTATTTATATATAAAGCATTTCATACAAAGTTTATTTATTTTATATCAGTACGCTATATTGCATGCAATACTCAAATTAGTGAAATATAAGTCAGGCACAAGATATCCGCTGCCATCTTGTCTTATTAGTGAATCGGGTCAGCTTTTTAAAATCACGTCTGCACTATAGTATTACAAAATAAACTTTTAATTACGAACGTGCCTCTTCCTTTAGAACAGTTAAAACGATTCTCGGATCGATAATCGGAACTGGTGGGTCCCATGATATGGATTATAAAGTTTGCATAATTCGCACGGCCGCCATCCTGAAATGGTATGGCGGACGACCTTGTAGTTTGGTCACAAGACGCATCCTATACGAAGGTATGTTGTTACCAAATTTGGTAGAGATCGGATGATTTGGTTAGTCGTTATTTGATTTTACGTTTTGAACGTTTGAGTGGCCGCCATTCAGTTTTAGTAAAGATGGCGGCGATATAAAACATGACTCTGAGGTGTCCTTTGCTAGTGCTACCTTTGTACCAAATTTCGTTCAATTCGCATTCACCGTGTTCGAATTGATAGGGGGGGACAGACATTCAGAGTACACACACTCACACACACACACACAGACACACACACACACAGACACACACACAGACTCACACACACACATACACACACACAGACAGACACACTTTTTTCGCCCTGTGTTGATCTCATAAGTCTACTTTCATTTTTTGCAAAAATCGAAAGTAGGCTAAAAATAGACTCAAAGAGCAGACAGACAGAATCATAAAAGCCGAACTCCGCTCATTAGAACAATCATCTATATTTAAAACGGGAGCATTGAAAGACAAGCCGGATGACTCACATAGTTCCCAACCCAGCATAGCAGGAATTCAGACTCAAGCAGAGAGCCCATTAACAACAAACACAGAAGGATTTCGTAAGAACGTAGATAGGAGCTCAACACCACAGGACGGTCATCAGCCCACTCAACTTATTCAAGTAATTCGCTCAAATGACTACAAGCCGCAGAAATACACAGAAAATTCAGGGGTAACACCTAAGGCCTTTATCAAAGAGATTGAAGACCACTTTAATGACACTGGGGTACCTGAAGCACGTAGATTGAGAATGATGGAGAGATTTTTATCAGGGAATGTTCTCACCTGGTTTTTAAGTTTCAAATACACATTTGGAACCATGTCAGACTTTAATTTAGCGTTTCTGCGCAAATACTGGTCTCCCGCCATACAACAGAGTTTAAGAATGGAGCTTTACTCTAGAAAATACCAAACTACCCAGCAGACGAAATACTCAGATTTCTTTAACATGCAAATGCTGAAATTTCGCGACCTAGATTACCCATTAAACGAAGCGGATTTGGTGATGACAATAGCAAGGCAAATGCCAGTTAATGTACAGCAAGTACTAGTCGCAGCAAACGTTAGTACGGCCCTACATGCGGAGCAGATATTACGGCAAATAGATGAGACCACATCTCATAGTCATTTTAGAGGAGGAAGACAGCTGGAATTAGTCAACACTACAGAGGTCGTAAAAACAAAACAAGGAAATACTAAAACGCAGGGTACTAATACAAGCACCTCCACACCTAGGCGAAACCAGGAAGAAGGGGAAAACAGACCATATCAGCGTAACGAAAATCACTACAACAATAGATACCAGGGCAACAATAGATACCAACGAAGAGGATATCAACAATGGCGTGATAATCGAAGGAATGACAGGCCTTATGGAAGATACGGTGATTATAATGCCAATCAACGATGGAAAGGAAGGAGAGAGCAAAATCAAGGAGATCAACGTAACTATCGAGATGACTGGGATGATAGGCACGCCCAATCACAAAATTACTTAGAGGAGTTACACGCTAGTCAAGGTGGAGAACTAGGAAGATGGGAAAAGGCCATTGGGAACAGAAAGAACCCAGATACACATACTGAGGAAGCTGGAAGTCTACTGAGACAAGAAGAATATCAAGGACATGAGCGACAGAAGGATGATGGGAGTCGAAATGGAGCTAAAAAAAATGTTAATTTTGGATCAAGGAGACAGCCTCAAAACACAACAGTCGGAAGTTGAAGATGGATGGATAGTAGCGAACATACAAGAATGGATTGCTTTACCAGAAGACTGCCTGGAGGAGACGGTGAAACCACGGAACGATGAAATTAGGCAATTACCCATTATTTACGCAAGGATTGGTGGAATTAATATAAGATGTTTATTGGATACGGGGTCACAGATCAGTCTAGTATCGGAGGCCTTGGTTCGAGAGTTGGGACGGACTCAGAATATTCCTGTAACTCCGGTACCACAGCTCAAAGTGAGGGGTGTTATTCCTGAACGCACCGTCACTTGTAAACGTCAGGCATACTTAGAGCTGAACATATTGGAACATACTGAACCCTTGCAAAGAAGCATATGAGACTCAAATTCGGGGCGTAACAGGTCATATTCGTAAGTTGCTGTCAGGGCGCTTCATTAACTTGCAGGGTAACATATAACAAAATTAACATGCAGGAAAGAGTGAAGCCAGGGTTAAAAACAACTGAATTTAATAACAAATCACCATATTTACACATAAACAATTAACATCAAAACTCCCAACTGACTCCCGCTTAATAAAAATGCCAAAAACTTAGGCGATATCTCTGGAGAGATTAATTACCTGGACCAAGTGTCCTTAAATAAAACGATACAAAAAGTGACCATATAAGTGCGTATGCCGTTCTACATGCACCACGATGTGTACTTTGAATGCGTGATTCGTTATCATCCAGAATGACCCTTCAAACAACGAATCCGCATTTCCTAGAGCTAGACCGACACAAGGGAACACAACTACACTACTTAAATTAAACCGACACTTCCTAAATCTACTATAAACAAACACAAAATTTCCGTGTGAAATTGGACTTGAATTGCCGTAGCAACATTTACTGCCTAAAATCTTAGGACTTCACACACAAATCAACACAAGTACATTAACACGTGACCAATAGAAAAATACTCAAATGACCGCTGTCAAAATTTACAAATACTCTACCACTACACCACACGGGTGTGACACACAAAATTACATGAATTGAGTCATCAACAAAGCAATAGGCAAACAGCCAACATTTACGTTAATCACAATATTTTATCCATACAAGGTACAACAATCCGTTACAAACATGGCGAACTCCCCAATTAATTATGGCTTAAAAATTAACCATCACAATGAACAGGTTTGCTATATGAAAGCTTACAGGGATCAGTCGGACACAAGGACTGCCTATCAAAATAAGTCACAGGCAAAACGGGCGGTTTGTGGAACTCTGCATGTCTGTCAACCCACGTGTCAATAACCTCGACCTCCCAGAACATGGGGTCGAACCTCGAAGAAATGTGCCCCAAAGCACAATAATACGTGTGTGTCAGAAAAACATATGGACCAGAATCAGCAGTCTCCCAAGAGCACTCTGTCTTTCCATCTAAAATACAACAGCAGCAAAAATATATAAGGGCGGTAGGACAACTACCCCCTCCTCACGTAGAATCAACACACACTAGACACATCAACACACACTTAATCACACGTATGGGTTGTGACAGACCCTGAAATAAAAGACACAAATAATATCCACATGCTGGCGCCATCGTTCTATGCCGTGACTAGTCACCTGAAAAGGACTCAAGAAAACTCTATCAAAATTAGAACGAAGGTGTTCTACAATTACTTTTAAGTTGGTGCACTCGGCTACCCTAACATGAATAATAACCTGTTCAGCAAAATGTTTTACAATCATTTCCTCCCATTCCTATTTCAAAATATTAACGTTAATAAAGCACCATTTATCGAATGTAACGGGTTCCGCAATTGCAAGGATAAAAATCACGCACGCACGCTGCGTACATTACATATGACTCAAGAAAGAAAACAAAATATCAACAAACACTTTGGCCACGCGCCAACGGACATTTAAACATACAGTGTCGGTACAAGAAAAACTCTAAAACAACAAGAAAGAAAAACATGACTATATACAAAGTTCCCCGGCCAAATCTAACTACATAATTGAAATAAATCCAATTTTAGTACATCACCGCTTCTGCATGTAGACCAAGGACATCCTCCTCAACCCATTGCCCTATGGACAATTTAGCTCTCCATAGTAGTCGTCTGTGCTGATTTCTTGAAGCTCATCCCAACTTCACACCACGTGCTGTTCATCTTGGTCTGGACTCCTCGGCAGAAAAGTTCAATATTAAATATTTGCCTATCTATAATCGCTTGCAGGCTACTCAGTTCACCCACAATTGTCCTAGTGCGATTAATAGCGAAGACTGGCCCTACTTATATCAGACACACGCACTATAAAAACATACATAAAATACACACAATTTATACAGAAATATACATGTCGAGTCCGCGCCACTGGCTCGTTAACAAGTTCACAATCCTAGCTGCACTAGCAGTCGCTATCTCGTCCGGTATTTCCGTCTGTACTATGGACTTCGGTCCTGGTAAGCGCTAATTAGGGTGGTACGATACTTCCCTCTTAAAGTTGAACTCGTCGTCTTGAAATGAAAGTTACTGTTTAGTTCACACAACAAAGTTGATTTTATAATAAAATGTATTACAGCTTTTAAAATTTGATACTGCGATCGCTGCGACTTCAGTTCCTCAAAGCTCACAAAATGAATTAGCTTCTCTGATTTAGAGCGTAAAAATCATATTTTACACCAAATAATGACTTAGATAAATTCGAGCGTCAAAATCACAGTCCAAACTGACGTGGAGTATGCCTCTCAAGGCTCCACAAGGTAAGACTTTAAAATTCACACTTCGAACTGACGTGGAGTATGCCTCTGAAGGCTCCACAAGAATAGACTTAGATTGGCGTCAGGCCAAGCTATTTATGAGAAACTGACAAGGGCGGTGGAGTGGGGCAAAGTCGGATAAAAACTTCCAGAGTTTTTGTCTCACAAAGAT
The DNA here is from genome assembly GCA_946902985.2 of Meconema thalassinum. Lineage (NCBI taxonomy): Eukaryota > Metazoa > Arthropoda > Insecta > Orthoptera > Tettigoniidae > Meconema > Meconema thalassinum. The sequence continues at coordinate 1,537,031,874 of OX336388.2, forward strand.
GTAGCTAGTGTCATTCTTCTCCAAATAAATCCAACGTCTCAAATTACTCGAGCGGAAATTAATCCGTTCGGCGGTTCCTTAGATACACACTTCCGCGGGCTTTTTACTACTGACGCCGTCCACCTCGTGGTCACGGCTTGGTCTCTTGCGATTGGCTGATTCAATCGTATGTTCGTTGAGAAGACCTCGTGATTCTTCCTTTATGTCTCCAATTTTGGTACAGTAGTTGCACAATTTAGCCTTGAACTCGACTAATTCTGGCCGTCCCCCAGGAATAGCTACCAACTCAGCTTCTAATGCAATCATTACGAAATGCTGGCCTCCCTAATATCCAAGTCGACTTCCTTATGTGCTGCCTGGGCCGTAGTAATAATAATAATAAATATGAAAACTTATTTATCGAAGATCAATAAGGGTTCATTTATCCTCAGCAAGGTTTTGAAATTCGAAACAATTTATTGGTTTGGATTTCAAAAACAAAATCCACTGTAGTAACAACACATCTCTTTAAATCTCACTCAGCTGCTCGAGTGTATGCCCCTCTGACTCAATTAGTGTGCTCCCTTCTCGCTGGAATGTCATTCATATTTTCACTAGGTCTCCCCCTTCTCCTCACGTAGTTGCCACTCCCGTCGTCTCAGCTGCTCGTTGTTTACAAACAAAGTGCGTACTCACGCGCTCCCCGTGGATTTGAGTGTTTGCTTTCAAAAAAAAAAATTTTTTGGCAATACAGATTCTGCACATATCATCTTTCCTAATCATCAAATGGTTCCCTTCTGTAGTACGGTTTCAAATTGGCGCTATTAAAAACAGATTTTGCACCAGTGCTCACTTCTTCTAATCTGTAGGCATTGTTACCCAGATTCTTAATTACCCGGAACGGGCCAATGAATTTCAGACAGAACTTGGCGAAGACTTTGTTCTTAGGGTCGGAGATCGGTGGTCTACGAACCAGCACTAATTCTTGCTCTTGTAACTCTCGGTGAAACTTCTTTCCTCGGTACCGTCTCAGCCTTCGGTCCGCTTGGTTCCTCATGTGCTCTCTCGTTCGCTGGATTCGCAAATCATGCGCTAATAATGGATCCCTTGGGCAAGGAATGATCTTATCCCAAGTTCTTTCCGGCAATCTGTTGTGGTGTACAATCAGTGGGACTTGACCCGTCGACTCGTGCTTAGTAGTGTTCATGCACATCTCAATTTCTCCTACTTTGTCTACCCATTTATTGTGTTCGTTAGGAATCATTACTCTGTAGTATTTAGCGACACAGCGAATTGTTCTTTCGCTCGGATTTCCACAAGGATGACGAATACTTGAAAATATGTGTTTTATTCCTAGGCTCTCCAAACCTTGCCTAAAAACATTGCTTGTGAAATAGGTACCGTGATCTGAAAGAATGGATTCCGGCTTCCCAAGCATCGGAATGACTTTGTTCTTAATTCTACTGAGGACTTGTCTTGATGTCGTCTTCTGAATAGGACATAGCACGACCATCTTCGAAAATACATCGACACACACCAAGAGGTGTCGGCATCCACGCTTTCCTTTTACTAAAGGACCAAAGCAATCAATTGCGAGCATCTCGCATGGTTTCTGCGGTAATAGTGGTATTGGAGGTTGTTTCAGAATAAAGTTGTTCGGCTTTGTGCGCTGACAAGCGTCACACGTTCTAATTACTTCAACAATGGTGAATCTCATCTTGGGCCAAGTAAAGGTCTCCCCTATCGTAGCTTCAGTCTTATCCGTGCCGATATGTGCTAGGCTCTCGTGAACATGCCAAGTTAATCCCCTCTGCAGTGATGCTGGAACTAAGATCCGCAGTTTAGTATGATGCTCATCCACGTACTTATGTAACAAGTTATTCAAGTAGTGAAATCTCGCTTGTTTAGCACTGGCTTCCCGGTACTCTGGTGAATTTGGTTGTAACTCCTTCCTATAGAATTTTATCATCATCATCATCCATGGGTCAGCTTCTTGCTCCTTCCGAATATCCTTCAATCTTGCCAAAAACTCACGAGCCTTAGGTGTCAAGGTAATATTGTGAACTTCCGCTATTACTTCGTTTCCGTCCTCAGGGTTTCTACTCAAGGCATCTGGAATGACGTTCAATTTCCCAGGACAATGCTCTATTGTGATGTCAAACTGTTGTATGTAGATGGACCAGCGCGTTACTCTCTCACTTGCTATTGTTGTCTTAAATAAAAACGTCAGTGCATGGTGGTCGGTTCTAACAATGATGGAATAACCATAGATCATCTTGCGCCACTGTTGTAGAGAATATAGAATTGCTAGTAGCTCAAGTTCCGTAACTGTGTAGTTTCTCTCATGTTTCCGTAATTTACGACTCGTGAATGCCAAATAGGATTTCTTCTTGGGTTCTTCAGCGTCCTCTTGGTACAGCATAGCACCAATCCCAATTAACGAAGCATCTGCTTGAATGATAAATTGTTTCTCAAAATCCGGATATCCAAGTTTCACACAGTTTTCCAATAAATCCTTCGTTGCTTTAAAAGACCTGTCGCACTCCTCATTCCACGACCATCGATTCGCTTTCTTCAACATCTCCTGCATAGGCGCTACTGTTTCTGTGTAACCAGGGCAATTTTCTTTGAAGAAACCTGTCACTCCCAAAAATGCTCTAACATGTTTGACTTTGGTAGGTGTGGGAAATTTCTTAATAGCATCAATCTTGGCTGGATTAGGCCGCACGCCCTCGACATCAATTATATGTCCCAAATATAAAATTTCGCTCTGGCAAAAATGTGACTTTTTTAAGTTGATCTTAAAGTTCATGGTTCTCAGGTTGTCCAGCAGTTTATTTAAATTTATCAAGTGTTCTTCCATTGTCTCAGAAGCGATTAATATGTCATCAACATATCTCGTGGTGAAGTTCTTGACCTCCTCAGTCAGATTTCTGTCGAGTGCTCTAATGAGTGCACATCCCGCAGTTTTCACGCCAAAGGGCATTCGACACCAGATATAACTTTGATTGTCGAATAAAAATCCCGTCAACAGTTGAGATTTTTCTTCAAGTTCAAGATGGTGGAAACTATTCGTCAAATCAACACTTGAGTATATCTTCTTCCCACGGAAGCCTTTCAAAACATCTTTGATCCTCGGTGCTTGGTCGTGCTCAACTAGCAGTTTACTATTTAAAACTCGCGCGTCTAGGCATAGCCTAATTGATCCGTTTGGCTTGGTCACAGCCAATATTGCGTTCAGATAAGGAGTTGCAGCTTTCCTTATCATGCCAGAATCTAATAAGTTAGTAATAATGTCCTTCACCTGAGAAAAATGCTTCTCTGGGATCGGGTACAATTTACTTTTAAATGGGGTCCAATCTGTCACCTGCATAGCATATTGAAAATTCAAAACTTTCCCAGGTACGGTGTCAAAAGCTTCTTTATGCAATCTTAAGATTTCTTCCAGTCTTCTTCTATCAGATTCCCCTACGATGGCTTCCTTAAGTCGCTCCTGAAGTAAAATTTCGAATTTGGTTCCGCCCATTTCTTCTTCCGCCAAATGCACCCAAAGTTCCTGTGAAATATCTCGGCTGTCAATTTCTAGCACTGCTGTCTGGTTAACTTGCTCTCCCCTCAAGATCTTATCTCCGGCCTCATTAGTGCATTCCTCAACAACCCAAGTGTTGGCCTCTCTCTCCAGCGGATTCTCTTCCATATTTAAACCCACATGATCCAATCCTTCTACTTGTTTGAAGCTTACAGTGTTGTTATGTAAATCAATTACAGCATGAAAATCGCAGATGAAGTTGGCTCCTAAAATTATATTGTAGTTCATCTTTGGAATAACAATGAATGTTTGTGAAAAAGTATGGTTCAATATTTCCAGATCTAGGAATGCTTGCTGTTTACAATTCATAGTTTTGTCAGGAATGACACCTCTGACTTTCATTAGCGGTACCGGCATAATAGGAACAGTCTGTTTTCTTGCTATTTCTTTTATCAAAATTTCAGTGACCAAGCTCACCTGGCTACCTGTATCAATCAAACATCTCACCCTCATACCTCCAATATGCGCGTAAATAATTGGTAGCTGTCTGATAACGTTTTCACGGTTCTTCACCACTTCCTCCAGGCAGTCGTCTGGGAATGCTACCCACTCTTCTATATTGGCCACTATCATCTCTTCTTGCTCCCTGGCGATCTCCGTTTCTAGCCTATCTCCTTTCAATTCATTTGGTTTTTTTTTTATCCCGGGCCCCATTAGATGTGTTTCGCCGGTTATCATTCTGTCGCTCCTGTTGCCTCAGTAAACTCTCTGCCCCCTCTCCTTGATGATTGTCTGGGCTCTGTCTGTTCGCCATGGCACGCCCCCACTTTTCCTTCTCCGCTTCTTCATTACTTAATTGATCCAGGTATTTACGGGATTCAATATATCGCTCGTCCCAGTTATTCCTATATTCTCCTCTGTTTTCTTGGCGATAGTCCCTGCCGTTACTCCATCTACCATCTCCATTTCTTTGGTAGGGTCTACCTTGTCTCTGGTTTCCCCTCCAATTTGTGTACTCCCGCTGGTACGTCCACTGATTATTTTGATTCTGGTTATTCTGATGATATCTCCCGCGGTTATTCTGATAGTTATGATTGTTGTGATGGAACTGGTTTCGGCCGTCAAAATCTTGTCTTCTTGGCGTGAACTGTGTTCCCGTGGACTGTGTCTTACTTTGGTTTCCCTGGCCGTGGTTATTTTGGGGTCCCTGAACTACCTCTGCCGTGTTGACACATTCCAAATTCCTTCTTCCTGTCTGTGGGCTTACCATACTCGTCTCATCTAAGTGTCTGAGTAATTCTTCGGCTTGGACTGCGGTCTGAATATTTCCTGCGACTAATAATTGTTGGATATGCATTGGGAGTTGTTTTCCGATGGTTAGAACCATATTCGGCTCGCTAGGCGGGTCATCAAAATCCCTGAATTTTACCAATTGCTGACTGAAGAATTCTGAAAAACGGGTTGGATGTGTACTGTGGTATTTGCGCGTGTACAGGTCCATTCTTAACCCCTGCTGTAACGAAGGACTCCAAAACTTCTTCAAAAACGCCTCGCGGAATTGAGCCATGTCTGTAAACGTGTACTTGAAACTTAAGAACCAGGTCAGGCTAGGTCCTTCCAAAAATTTCTCCACCAGTCTTAATTGTTTCTCTGGGCCGATGTGTTGGTCATTAAAGTAATCCGTTAATTGCCGTAAGAATGCTTTGGGAGTGGTTCCTGAATTTTCTTTGAACTTATCGGGCTTAAAATCATTACCCCGAATGACTTGGATGACTTGGGCTGGTGCCAAGTTCGGTTGCGGAGTTGAAGTCTCCCCCCTGTACTGCTGGAATGCATTAGTCGTTAGTCTGGGACTTTGACCTCGACTCGTGTCCTCAGCCAACTTCGAACCTGCCGGACTTCCAATACTTGTTTGCTTTTCCTGTATGTTTTCATTTGAAAATAATGTCGCATTCTCTAATGATCTAATCTCGTTCTTTATGATTAATTCTGATTGTTCCTGCAATTTCGACTTCATATTTTCCTCCAGTGCCTGCATTCGCTTCAAAACTGCCAGCCTGTCTTCCTTATTCGCCTGAGCCTGCTGGTCCCAATCTCGCCGGATCCTACTTTTTAAGCTATTTATTTTCTCCTCGTTCCTTTCTTGGTTTTTCTCTAGCTCTTCACGTATCTGTTCCTGCGTTTTCACTAGTTGTTCCCCCACCTCTTCTCTTATGACCTCTTGTGTTTTGATTAGCTGACCTTCCAAATTATCTTGAGTTTTGACGAGCTGCTCCCCTACTTCTTGTCTTATTACCTCTCGTGTGTTTATCAGCTGGCCTTCCATCTCTTTCCTTATGATCTCTTGTGTTCTGCCTAATTGCTCCTCTAAATTTTCCCGCAAGTGTATCCGCTCAGTTTCAGCCTTAATTTCGACTTTATCTATTTCCTTTATTAATTCCAGCACGTTGTTATCTACCGAATTAATCTGCTGTTGTAGTTTCTCTTGGGTCTTCTTCACTCCCGCGGTGTTACTGACACATGCTGCCTCTATCTGCTTAAGTTTATCCGCCACCATCTCGTCAAATTGCATTAATTTATTATCAAATTTTGCCTCCAATTTCTTCATTTCTCCTAACTGTCTGATGTTGTTTTCCGCAACCTCGCCTGACAGTTTCTCTACTTTTTGAACGCTCTGGTTGATATCATTTGTGATTTTCCCTAACTGTTCGGTTTGTGTTACCGCCTGTTGTGACAATTTGTAGTTAAGTTCATTGAGTTGTTTGTCAGTGTCTAATTTCTGGACTTCTAACTGGACCGAAATGTTACCGCTCATATCAAGTAATTGTTTTTCACAGTCTATTAATTGTTTTTCCGTTTTCGCGGACATCTGCTCTAATTGTTTTTCACTGTGCTCACGCTGAGCTTCTAATTGTTCTTTTAATTGTTCTTCCGTCTTTACGGACATTTGGATCGACATCTGTTCTAATTGTTCTTCCGTTTTCGCGGACATTTGGATCGACATCTGTTCTAATTGTTCTTCCGTTTTCGCGGACATTTGGATCGACATCTGTTCTAACAATGCCTTTATCTCATCAACAAGCGCCATATCACACACAAAAATATATTCAGAGAAAAACAGGGTTATGGGCTAAGGTTTCAGTCCTATACGCACATACATGTCACACATTTAAATATTACTGGCTCTACTTTAATGAAAATTTCAGTAACAAAATGTACTGAATACAATGACACTTATTCCCAAACAACAAAATAACCCCTAGTGATCTGCTTTTAAATTCCTAACCAACAGAATTTACGAAACACCAATTAACCGAAGTCAATTAAATGTCAAATATAAGGCAACATCTCCTGCTTTACTGAGTTCATTAATAATGCAAATTTCTAATTTTAATGTGGGCGCCAGAACAAGTTTATAACAAATACAAATCAAATTCTAACCTTGTTCAATATTTCTAACCTTAGGAACTCAGTGATTTTACTAATGCACATGGCGGTACAACATCGCCTCCATTTACTGAATTTACATGTCCGCTTGATCTGGCATCATTTCTCAACGAAATAAATATGAGATCAGCGAAGCAACAACAACAACAATCCCCACTTGGGCAGCCATTTTTGTTTTATGAACCCTTGCAAAGAAGCATATGAGACTCAAATTCGGGGCGTAACAGGTCATATTCGTAAGTTGCTGTCAGGGCGCTTCATTAACTTGCAGGGTAACATATAACAAAATTAACATGCAGGAAAGAGTGAAGCCAGGGTTAAAAACAACTGAATTTAATAACAAATCACCATATTTACACATAAACAATTAACATCAAAACTCCCAACTGACTCCCGCTTAATAAAAATGCCAAAAACTTAGGCGATATCTCTGGAGAGATTAATTACCTGGACCAAGTGTCCTTAAATAAAACGATACAAAAAGTGACCATATAAGTGCGTATGCCGTTCTACATGCACCACGATGTGTACTTTGAATGCGTGATTCGTTATCATCCAGAATGACCCTTCAAACAACGAATCCGCATTTCCTAGAGCTAGACCGACACAAGGGAACACAACTACACTACTTAAATTAAACCGACACTTCCTAAATCTACTATAAACAAACACAAAATTTCCGTGTGAAATTGGACTTGAATTGCCGTAGCAACATTTACTGCCTAAAATCTTAGGACTTCACACACAAATCAACACAAGTACATTAACACGTGACCAATAGAAAAATACTCAAATGACCGCTGTCAAAATTTACAAATACTCTACCACTACACCACACGGGTGTGACACACAAAATTACATGAATTGAGTCATCAACAAAGCAATAGGCAAACAGCCAACATTTACGTTAATCACAATATTTTATCCATACAAGGTACAACAATCCGTTACAAACATGGCGAACTCCCCAATTAATTATGGCTTAAAAATTAACCATCACAATGAACAGGTTTGCTATATGAAAGCTTACAGGGATCAGTCGGACACAAGGACTGCCTATCAAAATAAGTCACAGGCAAAACGGGCGGTTTGTGGAACTCTGCATGTCTGTCAACCCACGTGTCAATAACCTCGACCTCCCAGAACATGGGGTCGAACCTCGAAGAAATGTGCCCCAAAGCACAATAATACGTGTGTGTCAGAAAAACATATGGACCAGAATCAGCAGTCTCCCAAGAGCACTCTGTCTTTCCATCTAAAATACAACAGCAGCAAAAATATATAAGGGCGGTAGGACAACTACCCCCTCCTCACGTAGAATCAACACACACTAGACACATCAACACACACTTAATCACACGTATGGGTTGTGACAGACCCTGAAATAAAAGACACAAATAATATCCACATGCTGGCGCCATCGTTCTATGCCGTGACTAGTCACCTGAAAAGGACTCAAGAAAACTCTATCAAAATTAGAACGAAGGTGTTCTACAATTACTTTTAAGTTGGTGCACTCGGCTACCCTAACATGAATAATAACCTGTTCAGCAAAATGTTTTACAATCATTTCCTCCCATTCCTATTTCAAAATATTAACGTTAATAAAGCACCATTTATCGAATGTAACGGGTTCCGCAATTGCAAGGATAAAAATCACGCACGCACGCTGCGTACATTACATATGACTCAAGAAAGAAAACAAAATATCAACAAACACTTTGGCCACGCGCCAACGGACATTTAAACATACAGTGTCGGTACAAGAAAAACTCTAAAACAACAAGAAAGAAAAACATGACTATATACAAAGTTCCCCGGCCAAATCTAACTACATAATTGAAATAAATCCAATTTTAGTACATCACCGCTTCTGCATGTAGACCAAGGACATCCTCCTCAACCCATTGCCCTATGGACAATTTAGCTCTCCATAGTAGTCGTCTGTGCTGATTTCTTGAAGCTCATCCCAACTTCACACCACGTGCTGTTCATCTTGGTCTGGACTCCTCGGCAGAAAAGTTCAATATTAAATATTTGCCTATCTATAATCGCTTGCAGGCTACTCAGTTCACCCACAATTGTCCTAGTGCGATTAATAGCGAAGACTGGCCCTACTTATATCAGACACACGCACTATAAAAACATACATAAAATACACACAATTTATACAGAAATATACATGTCGAGTCCGCGCCACTGGCTCGTTAACAAGTTCACAATCCTAGCTGCACTAGCAGTCGCTATCTCGTCCGGTATTTCCGTCTGTACTATGGACTTCGGTCCTGGTAAGCGCTAATTAGGGTGGTACGATACTTCCCTCTTAAAGTTGAACTCGTCGTCTTGAAATGAAAGTTACTGTTTAGTTCACACAACAAAGTTGATTTTATAATAAAATGTATTACAGCTTTTAAAATTTGATACTGCGATCGCTGCGACTTCAGTTCCTCAAAGCTCACAAAATGAATTAGCTTCTCTGATTTAGAGCGTAAAAATCATATTTTACACCAAATAATGACTTAGATAAATTCGAGCGTCAAAATCACAGTCCAAACTGACGTGGAGTATGCCTCTCAAGGCTCCACAAGGTAAGACTTTAAAATTCACACTTCGAACTGACGTGGAGTATGCCTCTGAAGGCTCCACAAGAATAGACTTAGATTGGCGTCAGGCCAAGCTATTTATGAGAAACTGACAAGGGCGGTGGAGTGGGGCAAAGTCGGATAAAAACTTCCAGAGTTTTTGTCTCACAAAGATGTAGCTAGTGTCATTCTTCTCCAAATAAATCCAACGTCTCAAATTACTCGAGCGGAAATTAATCCGTTCGGCGGTTCCTTAGATACACACTTCCGCGGGCTTTTTACTACTGACGCCGTCCACCTCGTGGTCACGGCTTGGTCTCTTGCGATTGGCTGATTCAATCGTATGTTCGTTGAGAAGACCTCGTGATTCTTCCTTTATGTCTCCAATTTTGGTACAGTAGTTGCACAATTTAGCCTTGAACTCGACTAATTCTGGCCGTCCCCCAGGAATAGCTACCAACTCAGCTTCTAATGCAATCATTACGAAATGCTGGCCTCCCTAATATCCAAGTCGACTTCCTTATGTGCTGCCTGGGCCGTAGTAATAATAATAATAAATATGAAAACTTATTTATCGAAGATCAATAAGGGTTCAATACTTTTGGGCAAACATTCATTATCATGGCAAAGATGAATTTCAATATAATTCTTGGTGCAAATTTCATTTGTGACTATCAAGCAGTGATAGATTTACACAAGAATACAGTCAGTTTTAGAGAATATGACCAGCTGAAAAACGTGGGATTGCATATGGATGAAATCACTACCGGAAGAGATGTAAATTCTTGGGCATTGGAAGCAATATCAGAAGAGACGGAAGAGGAGATACGAAAGGCGGAAGATAACATCGTAGAAGGGGCTGTTGTGGAACTAGATGAGGAGATAGAATCCCAGGAGATATGGTCTTTATTAACAGAAGGAGATAACAGCGATGCACAATTTGAAGAGTTACTACAGGAGCGGCTCAATGACATTCAACTTGGGGATGAACACAGAAAACAGTTGGAAGAGATTTTAAGGAAGCACAAAACAGTATTTGATACAGTACCTGGGAAAATATTAAATTTCAAGTACTCTATGCAAGTCGAGGACTGGTCACCTTTCAAAAGCAGATTGTACCCAATTCCTGAAAAGTATCGTGGTCAAGTTAAAATCATCATAGATGAGATGTTAGAAGCTGGAGTGATAAGGAAGACACCTACACCTTATCTAAATGCGATTTTGGCAGTCACAAAACCAAATGGATCTATTAGACTTTGTTTAGATGCCAGAAACCTCAACATGAGACTCATTTTTCCTGAGTATGACAGAGCGCCAATTATCAGAGACGTATTAAAAGGCTTTAAAAACAAGAGCATTTATTCATCGGTCGATCTGACGAGCTCGTTCCACCATCTTGAGTTGGATGAGAAGTCACAGCTTCTAACTGGCTTCTTATTCGATAACCAGACATATTGTTTCGTCAGAATGCCTTTTGGAGTCAAAACAGCGGGCTGTGCTTTAATCCGAGCACTGGACCGGAACCTAACCGAGGAAGTAAAGGAGATGACGGTGCGATACATTGACGACATTCTATTGGCATCCGACAACATTGAAACTCACATGGAAAATTTAGATAAAGTATTGGGCAACTTGAATGCATCGAATTTCAAAGTAAACCTGAAGAAATCGCATTTCTTCAAGAGCGAGATCTTATATTTGGGTCACGTCATTGACAAGGAGGGAGTGAAGCCGAATCCAGCCAAGATCGAAACGATTAAGAATTTCCCTACACCAACGAGAGTCAAGCACATTCGGGCTTTCTTAGGCGTAACGGGATTCTTTAAAGAAAACTGTCCAGGTTATACAGAGACTGTAGCTCCAATGCAAGAAATGTTAAAGAAAAATAACAAATGGTCATGGAACGCGGAATGTGAGAAGGCATTCCAAGCAACAAAACAGCTATTAGAAAACTGCATTAAATTAGGATATCCAGATTTCAAGCACAAATTTATAATCCAAGCGGATGCTTCACTAATTGGGATAGGTGCTATGCTCTACCAAGAGGATCCAGCTAACCTGCAGCACAAAACATATTTGGCATTTGTCAGCCGAAAATTGCGTAAGCACGAGCGGAATTATACTGTAACCGAGCTAGAATTGTTGGCCATCCTTCATGCGCTCCAACAATGGAAACGAATAATCTATGGTTACCCTATTGTTGTCAGAACTGACCACAAGGCACTAACATTCTTGTTTAAGACGTCAATGGCAAGCGAACGTGTGACACGTTGGTCTATATACATTCAGCAGTTCAGCATTGAAATTGAACATTGTCCAGGGAAGATGAACGTGATACCGGATGCACTCAGCAGGAACCCAGAGCCTGATAATGAAGAAGCAGCGATGGTACAACACTTGGAGTTAACACCGAAGGACCGGGAATTCTTGGAGGAGTTACGTGAGATACAGCGAGAACAGGAAGCGGAACCATGGATGATGCTATTAATTAAATACTTCAAAAAGCAACTACCTACAGGAACACCTGCATTTCGAGAAGCGAAAGCCAAAGAAGGAAGATATGTTTATGTCAACAATTTGCTGCACAAATGGGTAGATAATGACCACACCAAGTTACGCATATTAGTACCTGCATCGTTACAACGAGGATTGACATGGCATACGCACGAAAGTTACGGTCACGTGGGCTTAGACAAGTGCGAAGCAACAATAGGAGAGACATTTACATGGCCACGTATGAGAACAACAATATGTGACGTCATTACAACTTGTGACCCGTGTCAGATTACAAAGCCAAATAATTATTTACTGAGGCAATATCCTAGACCATTGCTACCTCAGAAACCGTGTGAGCTGCTGGCGATAGACTGTCTTGGTCCAATTCCGAAGGGAAGGAGAGGTTGCCGTCATTTGCTAGTGTGCATTGATGTATTTTCTAAGTTCGTAGTACTATGCCCTATTCAGAAAACAACATCGAAGCAGGTACTCAGTCGCATTCGTAATAGAGTTATTCCAACCCTTGGAAAACCAGAGTTTTTATTATCAGATCACGGCAGTTATTTCACAAGCGCCGAATTCAAGAAAGGAATGGAAGACATGGGTATAAAACATGTTTTAAGCAGTATCCGACATGCCCAAGCAAATCCAAGCGAGAGAGTAATTAAATGTGTAACTGCATATTTGAGGATCTTCATTCCGAACGAACACCACAAATGGGTCGATAAAATTAAGGACGTAGAGACATGCATGAATTCTACCAGGCACGAGTCAACAGGACAAATCCCTACGGTCCTACACAAGAACGAGTATCCAGTAAGAACGTGGAAAAGCATCATTAACTGTCCACAAGATCCCATGATAGCACCAGACCTGCGAATTGAGAGAACGAGAGAATACATGAGAAAGCAAGCAGACCGCAGATTACGGCGAGTAAGAAATAAGAGGTTCCACGGTGATCTTGAAGTTAACCAGCTCGTTTTGGTAAAACGACCTGCTACATCGGACCCAGAAAAGAAAATCTTTAGTAAATTCTGCGAGAAATTCATAGGACCCTATTCTATCGTAAGAAACCTTGGAAATAATGCTTACAGAGTGAAAGAATTGAGCACAGGAACAATGTCAGTTTACAACGCTGCCAACCTAAAGAAATATCGTCGAAGTGAACCATGGTAGCGCCGATATAATGACGCTGTTTGAATATACGGACGTCCTACTATCAACAAAGTCAACGGGGAGCAGTTGAGTACGGCACGTGATGAAGGAGGAAGTAGACTTGTTGTTGACAAACATTCACGAGGCAAGTAAGGTGTTGCCGCAGGCATCCGAGCGTCACGCAAGATTGGAAGGGGAAGAGGCAAGCAGGAAATGAAAACGAGCAAATGCCATTGAAGACAGGAGCGCCTAGACCAAGTAAGAAAAAGGGGTGATTCTGGAAATAAAACAAATTGGCTTACGGAAGTATTGTAAAATTGTCGACTTTATTCCTAAGTTCGAAATTTTGTGAGTGGGAGAGTTGTGAACCCTTTACCCTATGTTGGTTAAATGATTCTACTTTTTATTTCTTCAATTAATAAATATTTCAACCAGCATCATGAAAGTAGCCAGACAGTGATGAGGAAATTTCAAGCATTTGTTGGAGACAGTAGGGACATACCTGCGACGGTTTAACAAAAGGCTAAGTACTTGAGCTATGAAAAGAAATAGCATAGCTATGTATCATAAGGACAGGTGTGGCTACCTCAATTTTAGAAGCGACGCGCGGTGAGACATGGTTCTGGTATGTTCATTGTGTTATTCGCGCCTAGAAGAAATATGATGCAGTAACGTGAATGGCTGATGAAGAAAATAGACACTCCCAAGACGCCAAGATCTACTAGAAACCGCCAAATTACAGAAAATGGAGAACCAATGAGAAGAGAATGCCGACTTGCGCGCCAACTCCGGCTGGGGTACGCGGCGGCTAGCATTCACGCGGGAAATCGCCTAGACAAAATCTCTGCGATCGATTCTAGGATTAATGGGCATATTCTTGACCTGTGCAATATTACGAGTTCAGTGATATTTATTTCATTCCTGTATCACAATTATTTCGAGAAATGTTTACATAAAATTCCCCTCCATCTAGACCCAAGGGCCAGTTCATTTATAAGTGTGTCGAAGAGCCAAGACATTGACTTCTATTCTGTGCGTCTACGGACGTAGACTGATTTTGATTCTGTTCGTCTGAAGAGATAGACTTTTATTCTATGTGTCGAGGACACAAGATATTCAATGTAAAGTGTTAAACTCAGTGATAGTCATTGTACTATAGTTATAGGGAAAGTATCGTCGATAATTCGCCAACGAACAGTGACAGGGAATTTAGTACCTGAACAAGCGAATTTAGTAGACAGACACAAAGTGTATAATAACCTAATTTTTGTATCAGCGCAAGGATGACATCGATGAATGCAGAGGAAGTGTGGAATTCTCAACAGTCCGTCCAGATGGCTGCTATGAGATAAAGAACCATCCAGTTGGGGAATGGCGTCTGATGTTCTTTGACGGGTGACTACAAAAAGAGATGAGTACGAAATAATATTTTATTATTTATTAAATTAACTTATGGTTTATGGGACATATTTTTGTAAATACTTTGCTTGTGTGATTAATGTAGTATATTTAGTTTTGATCTGACACATTTTTGTTTGGAAGCAGCTCGCACAATTTTAGTTGATGGATGGTTCTTTTCTTTGTGTTGTGTTAACTAACGTATCTATGTGAACGGCCGTGTTCGCCTAGGTTACGAAGTGCGGTTAAAAACGTCTCTCGGAGATATGTCGTGTTTCAGAAGTAGGACTGAATTAATATAAATATATAGTAGATTGGAGGGTAATTAAATTTTGTTGAGATTTATTATTGATCAGATTCAGTGTGATTATTGCCTGTTGGAGCAATGTAATTTGTGACGAAGAGTATTCTGCTCTATCGTAGGTTTTAAATATTGTATTAAATGTTTGCGAGCTCTAATTCAGCAGACCCGTGTGAAAGGCGTTATGTCAGTCCCAGATGTGTGTATTGTGAGTATATTTTTGTTGTGGTATTACAAGCGGGAACTTCAGCAGAGACTGATTTCTGTCAGCTTGGTATCAGATTCATATTGTATCCTTGCGAGGACAATTATGGATATGTGATTATTGTCTGACCATATGTTGAGTTGGAGGAGATATTAGCTGCTGTTGATTCCTTGAGATAACAGTCCAGCGGGTCGGCTATTTATATACACTGGAAGGGGGACATGACTGGTATTTTGGAAAGGGTGAGTTGTGGTCACAAGGGCTGGCTGAGTTTCGCAAGCAAACTCATTAGTGGAGTGCACGTCTGGCTCCCAATTTACTTGAAAATAAATATAAATGTGAGAAACTGATCAATGGTAAAGTTGTTTAAATAAATGGGAGTTGCCTACGAAACACGATAACCTTCGAAGCGTTTCATTAACATGCACATTTTGTTAATATAAAGTAATCTTAACCACTCAGGTTGTTTGTTGTTGTTGGTTTATTCTATGTTTATTTTCCATGTCAGTGACCCGTGAGTCATGTGCGGCGCTGTTTTTCCTTGTTGTTGAGCATCTGGCCATTGTGGCAGCTCATTTGGTTAAGTGTGTCACCACACTAATTAGGGTCTCAGAGAGATGCCTGTAAATAGTAGAGTTGTAATATGTGTGTCAGAGTTAGATTTAAGGATTTTTATTAATGTTATGCCCATATCCATAAACGTTGATTTACGAGATTATTGTTCGTGAGCACCGTGGCTGTTAACCCGTTGTGAACGAATGATCATCCAAGTACTCATTTCTCGTAGATAGTCATCACGCGAACATAAATTCACATGCAAGGTAGTGGAACTTGGATCCACATTTTATTAGAAAAGGGGAGATCCATCTGACTCCTCAAAGTGATAAATATTCATGTCAGGGGAAAATTCAGGGAGGATTTTGTTTATTTTTGTTTGTTTTATTCTTTTATGCACAAATTAGTTATTAAATCTTGTTATTATCTTACGTTTCGTCTCCTTTCTTTCTTAGTTATAGTTTTTATCCTATAACCCTTGCTTCAGAAAAGCACGTAGTTTGGCGGACGTAAACACCACACTATGAACTGAACGCGACCCCTTGATCTAAGATTCTTGCATAAAACACTGCTATTCTGAAGGGTTCAATATATACATAAATTATATATAAACCTTTGAACTGACGGTGGTTTTGGGGTCTGGGGGATGTGAAACGCGAAGATATGTCGAAATTTTCCGGAAGTCGAAACATGGTACCCATTGCAATAGTTAGCTCTCTTATGAAATCTACCTAACAGATAACACACACTAATACAGCCATCACAATTAACATCGGTTTTAGACAGATTCTACACACACCCAAAGTACACGGGGCTACATGACCACGTTGTCGAGGCCCATAAACTGATTAACCATGCTTTCATTTTCATTTTCACAATCATCAAACTATCAGGGTCCGATAACCCAGATGTTATGCTCCCTAAAACAATTTTTTTTATCATCATCATCATTATCCTGAACCACCCACTATGCCTCATAACTAAGCGTATTTCTGATGTACTGGACGCGATAATTTCTTTTTTCTGCAGGTATAACGAAACAAAAGTTGGAGAAACGTTTGCTTATTTAAAAGCATGCTTTGAATTAACCTTAAGTAGGCTCCACTGTGGAATGTATTACAAGGGACACGTCCAGGGAGAAGAGATCAAAGTTGTGTCGGTAATGAGGCGAGAAACATTGGAATCGCTCTCAGAGTAAGAGATGTTGAACGCGATAGCTTGTTACACAGATAAAATCGTCATTCCTTAAAGTGGATCCAACAGGACTCGGTGTCACAGTTCAGATGCGCTTTATAGATGTCGCCCGTGAAATGGACTGGACGGGGTTTTTGTTCAGCCTCCAGCATTGATGTCACAGCCAGAGTCGATCATACAATACGTCCATTAGGATATCCGTCATCTGTAATATGTGTAATGTCCAGGAAATATGAAAATTAAAAAAGCAAGGCAGATAATTTGCCATGGGGAGAAGGGGTAGGAGGTAAACACATTGTGGAATTCCACTCTCAGTAAATTCCCATAATAAATCCGAAAATCATGTTTTCAAGCTCTAATTTAATTACGGGGTGACTTTACCATTATCATATATATGTCATACAATTTCAATGTTCGTATTTATTGTAACTAATCAATTTTATTTGTTCAAACATTGACGTGACTTTGAGCACAAAAACATGATCTGCAATGAAAGGGTTATGTATGAAACACCCAACAGGACTCAAACCCGTATCAATTATATTCCGGGCAGGTTACTCTTCACCTGCAAGGTCGATACAAGAAAGCAGCTCATTCTGAAATATTACAAAGATTTTAAGGATGAGTATGTCGATTCAATAATATTTGTTCTATGAACTAATTACTGTATGTTAGTCTCAACGCCCCTTTTTACTGTTGTCTATTTGGTGGGTTGGTTCCTCAGTTTAGGGGCTGCAACAATGCGGTCATGTAGCCCCGTGTACTTTGGGTGTGTGTATAAACTGTCTGATAATCGCTGTTAATTGTGACGGCTGTATTAGTGTGTGTATCTGTTTTAATTCAAATAAGGACTGCAGACATTGAATTTTTTCAAGTAGTTCCTACTTTTGCCGCCAAACGCCACCGTCAACGACTACTAGTTTATAACTTGGTTACCAGATGCCACCGCAGTCGGCTCCTGACGACGAACGCAGGGACCTAAGAGCGTTAGTCAAATGTTTAGCCTACCATAATTTAGCTTCACACAGGTGTAATTAGTGGAAGGTTCTTTAACATGCCATAAATCTATGACATGGGACCGTCGGCTTTACTTCCCCTCCGAAGGAAGGCATACTGAAGGATTTATAACGCTCTTAAAAAATCCGACGACTTCGGCCGGGTTTGAACCCGCGATCTTGGGCATAGAAGCTCAGCATGCTATCAACTACGCTACCGAAGCCGCCAATGTCGTTTTATAGACGCCCAGATGCTAGAGCAGAGGTGTCGATGCAGGCGCGTACGACCTTGCAGCGATAGTGGGGGAACAATATAATTATGTATGTCTCTCTCGAGCACATTCCCGTCTCACTCCGTCCCGTACTGCCTTCACTGTATTGTAGTTGGTCTGTCGGACGTCAAACGGTATTCAGTATATTGAAATGCCATAAATGAGTTTCAATTTCAGTATTTCTGACTGTTTAAATGCGAAGACCGTAATCTGCAGGTACCAGAACGGGAGAAACGCACCTAAAACAATGTAGGTGTGTTGAACAACCAACGCATTGGACGAACAGTTTGTTTGTTTGTTTGTTTGTTTGTTTGTTTACATTGCGTCTGGTGCGCTGGCGATCCCAACTTGACTTCGTCAGACACGGCGGAGAGCAGTCGCAACGCCGGCAGTCAACCCGGCCAAGAGAGGCAGGAACCAGCCTTTCAGCGTGCGGAACAACTTAGCTAGCACGCTGAGCGTGCATAGGCTGGACACCCCTGTGTTAGATCTTTCCCTCGTAGAGGTTGATATATATTAATATAAAAAAATAATATTCTAAATTTTTTCGCTTTTTTTTCGCTATCGGTTTACCCTCCAGTGTTGGCTTTTCCCACGGACTAAGCGAGGGAACCCTCCTCTACCGCCACTGAGGGCAGTGTCCAGGAGCTTGAGACTCTGAAATTAGGGATACAACTGGGGTGTGTGACCAGCACTACACCCAGGCGGCCTCACCTGCAAAGCAAACAGGGGACCTGATGAAGGGATGGGAAGAGTGGAACTTTTAGGCAAGAGAGTGGGAAGGGGGCGGCCGTGGCCTTACAGTAGGAACCATCCCGGCATTTGCTCGAAGACGAAGTGGGAAACCACGGAAAACCACTTCGAGGATGGCTGAGGTGGGAATCGAACCCTCTAAACTCATTTGGGCCACCTGAGGCTGAGTAGACCCCGTTCCAGTCCTCATACCACTTTTCAAATTTTGTGGCAGACCCGGGAATCGAACCCAGGACCTCCGGGGCGGCAGATTCTAAATTATAAATATTATTATTGTAAATCAGAACACAGGTCTTAAGCGTTTCAACACCCTTAAATTTAAATCTATTGTGCGGATATTCAAGCCTGCCACGACTGGATCAGTGTCCTAGGAACTGCGTCTCTCAGGCGGCTTCTAACAGAAACCGATTATATGCATCTGGGGTATTACTAATAAGTGATATATTACTGATTAATTCACGAGCTAAGAACAGCTTGGTCAATCTACTCATGTAGCCTATATGATTTGTCTGATAACCTTGAATTTTAGTGCTCGTAGTGCCTGTATGACAATCCTACCATTACGAAGAAACTGCGACGAGATCGTAGCTGCCTCTGTAATAACTGTGGTCACCTAATCTGATCCCGTGCGACTTCTTCTTATGTGGGTTTGTCGAAGATGATGTTCATGTACCAACCGTGCCAGTTGAACTGAGGAAACGGATCCATGCGGCTGAAGCAAAAACTGACCAGGATATACTTCAGTGTGTGTTTTTGGTGTTGAACTACCCTATATATATTGTCGTGTGGAGCGAAGAGGGCCCATCGAGAATTTATAGCAAGCAGACTCAAAACCCTTAATGATTTTCTCTTTTAATTGGTATAAATGTCAATGCTGTAAGCCATATACTTTCAATAATGCATGTGCTTGACATCGCTTAAATCATTTGTGCTAACCCTGTATTATAAGAACAGACCATTATATTGTACATGACCAATCACGTGTATCGAAATTTAATGTTTTTCAGTCGGTCAACACGATTGTACCAAATTATAATGGGTGTTTCCCTAATCCTAAAAGAAATGAAAATGAAAAAGGAAAATCCACAGCCTGCTTCCAGTCGACCGACCGGATCAGGGAATGGAATGAATAAAGCCCCCATCTAGCGGCGAGGATAGGAACTGTGCCGGCTGCCGAAGCCTATCGCCCCCCCCCCCCCCCCGGGACAATGGTTAAATGACAGATGAAATGAAATGACAGTGGAGAGTGTTGCTGGAATGAAATTTGTGACAGGGAAAACCGGAGCACCCGGAGAAAAAACCTATCTGCCCCCACTTTGTCCAGCACAAATCTCACTTGGAGTGACCGGGATTTGAACCACGGACCCAGCAGTGAGAGGCTGGCGTGCTGCCGCCTAAGCCACGGAGGTTTTCCCTGAAAGAAATACGTGAGATTAATACATACAGTTGGCTGACCAGTATAGATCGTCAAGCAATTATCATCACACCATTTACACATCAGTTTAGTGTAGAAAGTGGTTGGTAGCCACTGCACGAGAACTGACCGTACATCGTTCAAACGATCAGCTAAGTTCACAATCCATTCTAACCGGACCATTTAATAACACTCACAGATATTAAAGTTTATACCTATGAATAAGTAAAATGGATGATCCTCCTAATCCACCTAATAGCCAATAGTCTAATGTATTGGAAAACGTTATATTGCAATATCAGTTTCAGTTAGCTTGTAGCCTTCTTCAGATTCCCTAAATAAACTAAGAGCTTCAAACTAATGTTAATATTCTATTAAACAATATGAGCCTTAAAAATAAAGTGATCACTATTAATGAATAACAGTAAAACGTAGATATTAAACTTCCAACGTTATACATGTTCTTCGTTGAAAATACTGTTAGTTATAAGAAAATACTGTCGAACCAAATCCTTGAAAATACGGAAAATATAAACTAAAATTGCTTTTAAAAATCAGATCTGTTACAAATTGAGTATTAAAAAACAATATGGCAATACATAATACTGCTCATACCCTTATAAAAGAATTCTTTTGAAGTTTCAAAAATATAGAAATCCGCTTCATGGAGCAGGCAAAACGGTAGTTAAAAGGTGTTCAAATTTTATATAATTAAATAAATCGGTCGTTATGACTCTAAAGAGACGCACGCTCCCGGGAAATAATTAAAAGGATGTGGTTGTGGTTGTGCAATAATAATCATAATCAGAGATATCACACAAGGCAAGCTAACTTAAAGGTCAATCATCACTAACAATATCTTAACAACGACAACAATCACTTGTAATTAAGAATTCTCGACAATTTGTGCCAGTTTATAATAACTGAATATTGTAAATATTATCACCCACATACTTGTAGACATAGATTTAATAGGCCAAAGATCTGATGATTATCGCTTGAAGATCAAAACTGGTCATCGAAGTAATTTTATTAATCTCCTGTATTTTTTTCAGGTTTAGGGAAACACCCAATACACTTGGGTACAATCGTGTTTGATACATCACTCTTTTATGATACTAATTTCGACGCTATTTCCATCTAGCGGTAATCGCTTGAATTACTAAGAGATTGTATTTACCGGCTATCTCTCGTAAATATGAAATGCGCCCCAATGAGAATGTTAGCTTGACCAAAGGAACTTGCAACAACAATATAGAGAACGGTGTTTGTCACTACGAGAAGATGACTGAGAATCACGATGACCGGTTTACAATCTAGAAGATATTAATATGTTTTGAAATTAAGTTTGGAATTACCTTGTTACGATCTAATCGTTCTCCTTTTGGATATCCGTGTTCTTCGTGCTCATTTGAAACGACACCAATAATGAGCATCGATATATATATATTTTGAAGCTGTCGCCTAGAACTTCTAGTCATCTCATCAAAGCCAAGTCCTTTACTATTTGAAGTATCATGCATGAAAATATAATTAGAAGTTGCCGACTAAGAAAAATATCCTCCAATCTTTGGTGTTAGCATGACCCTTATAATATAAATAGGTTCGGAGATCTTTCTGGTTTGAGGTTAAGTTGATAACTTGTGTAATTTTTCCCTTGTTATTATATAAACGTACTGGGCGATCGCGTTGGTTTTATTTTAAGGGGTTTGTATCTTACGGGTTCTTGTAATATTGCCTTTTCACTCGCGTGTTCTTGCGTTTTGTTAGCTGGATAATGGAATGTTTAAGAGTGAATGCCTAGTGTTTTATTTAGGCGTTCTACCATGGGGTTAGCTCGCTGTTTACGTGGATCTACCATGGGGTTAGCTCGCTGTTTACGTGGATCTACCATGGGGTTAGTTCCACGTGTTGTTGTCGGTTTTGCTGGATGATAATTGAGGGTTATATTGTGGTTTCATTTATTTGTGTTTGTGTATTTAATTTAAGACTACGTATTCCTCCTTAACATTCCATTATAAGCTCGTGATCTTTCCTTGTGGGTGGGTAGATATTGTTTGCTTAACGTGGGTCTTGACTGGACAGTGGTTCCTTGTATATGTTGCCTTGTGTTTCTTTTGGTACAGTCAAGAAACGACGCGAGAGCTCGTTATATTATTAAATGAGATCTATCGGTTATTATTTCGGGTGGTAGTATGTGTCCTTCTTACATCTGTCCGGGGGTTGTGATTGGTGCTCATATCGCCTCAAGTAATATAACCGAATCTTATACTTCGTTCGAGAAGAAGTTTTATTCTAGAAGTTCATGAAATAATTTTCGTTGGTTAATTATTTTGGGATTTTTATTTATTGTTTCTTTTCGTGGTTAATTTTGAAGTGATCTATGTTTCGTAAAGGGTTGGTATGTCATGTCATGTCATGTTTTAGTGAAGTTTGGGTACGTTTGTTATGTTCTGTGTGTAGTCGTTTGTTCTTGTACCGTTTTGTTTCATGGGTTGTTTGTATATGATGTGACATACGTTATAATATGGGTGGTCGGATAGACAGTTCTTGGGATATGTGATTTCTTAAACCTCTCAGAATTTTCCAGTTAGCCTGTGGTGGAACGAATGTATTATTTAAACTATTGTTAACTTGTTATTCTTTTCCCCCTTTTCTTAAGTTGTGCATTTTAAGAAAGATCTCCAGCCTTCCGGTATCTTGAATCATCTCTCAGTCAAGCACTTATTTTTGATATGTTTTGTTGTTGTATTTGTATTTTTGATAAATCTGTATTTTATTCTAGCCCCGTAAATCATCTTCATATTCCATTTCATGCGCTCCTCACGTTCCCCGTTTTGATATGCCTCTTTTCATTAAGTGCTAATTTGCAGTTTTCAAACGATACTTCAAACGTGTTTTCATTTCATGATTCGCCACCATCTAATGCTAAATGTGAATATAC
Organism: Meconema thalassinum; assembly: GCA_946902985.2. NCBI lineage: Eukaryota > Metazoa > Arthropoda > Insecta > Orthoptera > Tettigoniidae > Meconema > Meconema thalassinum. The sequence goes on from OX336388.2 coordinate 1,537,055,093, forward strand.
TCGACACTGGTTGAGAGGTCCATTTTTCCCTCTGAGTGGCAGTCCCCATCCTGCGCACATGTGGGATCTTTTCGTTCCCACTGTCTCGACACCGACTGTGTGCGTGGGTGGTAACATCCCCGATTGCACAGTGTTGATCGACTGAAAAGCATTACATTGTGATTACTACAGCAACACTGAAAGCTGGCTTCCAACACGAAGATAACAATCAATTGCAATATATGTTGTTGATTTAATTATTTAGTATATACGAGATGGCGGTTGTGTGGAACATATCATTTGACAATACTGTTAAAATGTGATTTATTGTGAGTTTTTATTTACTACGTTCAATGCCAGCTGCTCTGCTTCATCATAATTGATCTATTTGAAAATTTTGAATGTACTTAACGCAGCCATTTTCAATTTGTGTAGTCCACAGACCCTTCCCATCGCCAGAGTGAAGGTCTGGATCGCTATTACAGGGTCTTTCATTCAAAGTGGGAACGGCCGCACGGCCGGCGCTGGGCTGCGGGTAGAAGGTCGAGCCGAAGGTGAGAAGAGCCCATGGCAACAAGGAGCTGAGACAGTTGCGACGCATGATTTGCCGAGTTGAGTTGGCTTCGTTATTTCGTTTATAGCATATTTTAAGTTATAAGTGTTTTACATTTATAACGTGTGTACGTGGTTATTGTTATTGTTTTTTCAAAATTTTATAACGTGTTATTAATAAGTGTTAAAGCCTATTGCTTCAATTTTTATTGATGAGGAAAATTGAAAAATAAGGTTTATGCAACAAACCCTCACACTCTAGATGAACTCAAACAAAATATCACGAAAGAAATTGAGACAATCTCGGTAGATAAACTAATGCGTGTGAATGAAAATGTCCTTTGTTAGACGATACCAGAATTGTGTAGATGCAGGTGGGGGACAAGTTGAATAATGATTTTACTTTGATTATGTGTTATTTTGTGTGCTTGTTAATTACAAACTCAGGGAATTACCATGTGCTCGTCTGACCCTCCACGTGAAGACCCTGTATTTTCGGTCAAGTTTAGAATCTGAACGCTTATTAGATTATGAATACTGTATTATTAATATCAATTGTAAAATTATTAATATTGAAATGTACAAGATGGTGGTTATGCGTAATAATCAGTCTGACTTTATTATTTGTAAGGATTTTCCTTTCATAAATATTTGCGGTAATTGTCTAGTTATAACTCAAAACATCTCTATATATTTGTATGTTTTAAGAGCACGCACGGTCACCATCTTGAGTGCATCAGTCGATGGACATAGTGTTTTCAGCTCAGAGAAGTGTTTTCACGATATTCTTTCTTGCCAAGTTGAAAAATTGCAAGTTTATTAGCTGGTGAATTATCACATTTAGTACTTCATACATTTAAGATGGAGGTTTAGCCTAATATTCAGTGTGACAGTGTTGTGGCCATGCACGTGATTTGTTTTAAACAAGACACTTGTTTTACAAATTCTGTAGTCATTGCTAAAGAATAACGAGCTATCTAGTTTTTAATTTTCATAGTACGCATAGGTGCCATCCTGAACCTGTAGAGCCTTGGAAGGAGAGCCATGGTTCGAACTCCTGCGCAAATAGTGTTTATTCTGAGCGTTGAATTTTCTTGAGCGATTTTTAACTTCCTTTTGGAAATTGCCGGGATATCTTGTTTCAAGAGAAAGAATATCTTCCGTAATCATTGACCCTAATAGCGATAATATTATAAGCTGTACTAGAGGCATTACTGTAACATAATTTATGATACAATTTCGATGTGAGGTAGCTCAGAAACACTTCACTCAACTGGTTGATTACCTCAACACTCTAGATTTTTTTTTACGACAAACGATTTGACGAAAGCCTGGACACGTTTACCTTATGAACTTCGTGCGGAGAAAACCGAGATATTACGCGGAACTATAAAAGCAGGTACAGGCATGAATAAAATATTTTATAGTGGTTTAATTAGGTCATGGAAGAAAGTTTTACAGTGCCATAATGATTGGCATTTTACTCCCAACTCGTCGGCACGCAATACGTGCAAATGACTTCTTTGAATCTGGCAGGCGGAATAGCATGAACATTTTACTCGGTATTTGAAAAAGATAGTAATAAAGCAACTTGGGAGGGAATTTCTCGTAAATCAAGAATTTCTGACCCTCACAGGCACAAATACTCGAACTCATAATCACCTGTTATAAAGTGATTAGGTTTCTACTGGCATCTTAGCATTATTGGTGCTGGGCTAAATGACTAGAAATAAGAGCGTATGTCCACCACTTTTTACTGCCGTTGCTACGATTAGAGGATGGGATAAGATACATTCCATGTGACAGTTGGTATTTACGGCTGGATGTCTCATGTGAGTAGTTAACGAAACATGAACTAAATGAAGATGAATTAAACTAGGCATGGACTTGGAGAGATGATAATGAAGCATTAGAAGCCAGTTTTCAGTGGTGTCTAGTTCGATAGGCAGAAAGCTTTCCAGTCGGTGTACGTAATAGGATGACATGTTTCGATCGTCAAGTGATCATCGTCAGATCCTGCTCGTTTAGGCTTAGATAAATTACGATGTTTATATACACGTATTACACTCGTCTACAGATATGTAACTTATACAATATTCAGGCTACAAAAGTTTGTAAAAACTTGTGTAACATGTCGATCTTCTTCACATATATTATTTCCCCTCCCCCCATTTGTACACAAAAGTGTGTTATCTTGTGGTAAATACATCATGTAATATTTCTTTCAGGCCTAATGTAATTGGGCACAATTTGTGCTGATCGACTGGAAAACTATCTATAATTGGAGAGATGACACCTTGGTCTTTTAGACGGTGCGGACTGGCTGCGTGGCTCAGCGGCAATGCTCTCGCTTGCTGTGCCCTAGGTTGCAGGTTCGTATCCTGGTGCAGTCAGCTGGCATTTGAGGGTGGGGAAATGCATGGGAGCCATGTCAGTAGATTTACTGGCACGTTAAAGATCCCCTTCGGAGCAAAATTCCGGCACCCCGGCGTCTCTTAAAGCCACAGTAGTTAAAAGGGACGTAAAACCAATAACATTATTATTATTATTATTATTATTATTATTATTAGGTGGTGCCGTCTCGGCATTTGCTTGGAGTTGAAAGTGGGACACCACGGATAACCATTCAGAACGGCGACGGTTAGACTAGAACCCAATCGTCTACCTGATCTGCAGATAGCTTGTCTCCATGCCTATAGCTGAGACTTATATAGCGTCCCTTCTCCTGTCAGTAAATTAATAAAGAACAATAGTTACTGAAGTCCATGCTCATGCTGTGAAATTCAACTTAACGATATCATTTTTGTCGACTTTTCTTCATCTTTTCTGACTGCAACTGTATAAGGACACCTTGATTAACTTTGAGTTTACTTTCTAACGGTCGCTCTTATAGTTTCCGTTGATGTTTCACTTACGTGCTTGCTTGCCGTGAGCTTTCTGTCCCGTGAAGTGGTGTGTGGATTTGTCTGATAATCTGCCTACGTGTCTGTAGTTGTGTGTGTATTTGAAACTGAGGCAAAGATTTGGAAGGAGAGGCTGTGCTTTTATGCTACGAACTATCCCGGTATTTGGCTTTAGTTGAATTGTAGATACCGTGGAAACCACCTTTAGGATGACTAAAGAGGGGATCAAACCCACGGTTTACTCAGTGATCCCCACGAGGCTGAGTTAACCCCGTTCCAACCCGTTAAACAGAGTTACATTTCCGGGTAGAGCCGGAACTGAATCCGGTACCGAGCATAAGTATGATACAGACTGGTCGGGACATTATCAAGAGCGTGTTAAGGCAAAAGGGTGATACCACGTTAATGTACCTGCCATAGCTTCCTTCTTAACGTGTCTGAAAATTAAAGAATAATAATGTTATTGGTTTTACGTCCCTTTTAACTACCCTGGCTAAAAAAATAAAAAAAATAAGTTCCAAAACTGAAAAAATACATCTTCGTTCACTCTTCCTTTCGAAACTCTTTTGTTCAACCCTTGTATTCTTACTAAGCCTACTACTACTACTACGGGAAAAGTAGTTGGGTCCAGCCTCGCCCAGGAGTGGAGTGGCTTGGAGGCCGAAATAATATTTTTTAGAATGTTGTGAATATTTCAGAGAAGTTGGTTGTTTATCAAACTTGGAAGCTATGATTATTGCCCACCTGGACGAAGCCGGACACGGATGCTTCTTACAGGATCAGACGATTACATAATGGCATTAATAGTGCATGGGTTGACCAATAGAGTTTGGAAAGGAAGCGTGACTGAAAGGAGCCCGGTGCAAGAAAGTTGAAGCAATACCTGATTGTTGTTGCTGTTGTTGTCATTAGGAGCTTAGAACATATTGATCAATTGCCTCGTAAATTTGTCTTTGTGTTGAATTTCCTGAATAACCTGTGTTGGTGTTTTAACCGTACTTGTGTTACTCAAACTGTGGTTATTAGAGTCTGTGAATGGGGTTACCATCCCAGACGAGGTCGCTGTCAAACATTTGTCGTTCCAACCACTCTAAGTTACAAATGGAACATTCTCTTTAAGGTATTTAAGTATGTATATCATCAGCGGGTTCGATCTCAAAGGTGAATGACAAGATACAGACTGTGAAATATTTATTGGGGGATTTAGAAGCACGCAGCGGTGGATCTCAACCTGTCTCGACACAATTCCTGGAAAGAGAATGTCAAAGAGACAACATATTCAGTTTAGGTGAGATAGCGTGTAGCTTCCTCTTTAAGCCTGTTTTCATTATCTGTCATCTGTAATATTAGTAATGGAAATGTGAGATAATATTGTTGCAGGCTCGCAAGGAAAGGTGGTATTTCACTGCTAGAAACTCTTCTTGTGCAGTACAATACTTCGTGCCCTCAAACATAAGTAATAATATACCCTACTGTTGAAAGGGGTTTCCCAGAACCGTGTGTTTCAATTTCGGTTTTCTGAATGTTATGTCTGTGATATCTAATTTACTGACTGTATTGTTCTTTTCCTTAACTAGGGTTATATTTGGTTCATTTAAGTCTACTGTTCTTCAGTACAGAACTACAATTGCCAATTCGAGTACTGAGAATGGGTTGTATTTGTAGTACGATGGACGTTTGGCAATACTATGCTACAGGTGTTTAATAGCGACTAACTGGGATATAAGCCTTTAAGGTTTTATTGTTGTTATTACTATATTTTTTTAAAATAATAATATTTTAACCTTTGAAACGTAAGCTCCTGTTATTATCGACATGAAAGTGCAAAATTCCTCAGATGAAAGAAGCAACTCACTAATTTCATGGGGTGGTTTCAGTGGCGTAGTTGGTAGCATGCTGAGCTTTTCTTCCCAAGGTCGCGGGTTCAAACCCAGCCAAAGTCGTCGGAAATTGTATGAGCGTTAAAAATCCCTCAGTATGCCTTATTTCGGAGGGGGAAGTAAAGCCAGCGGGCCCATGTAATAGATTGATGGCATGTAGAAGAACCATCCACTTACTATATTTGTGTGAAGCTGAATTTGTAGGTTAGATTTGATTAATGCTCTTAAATTCCAACGTTCGTCACCAGGCGCTGGTTGCAATGGCATTGAATAGTAGCCAAGCTCACAGCTAAGTGTCGTGGACGGTAGCATTTGGTAGTGAAAGTAGGAACTACTTGATATTATCGTCTGCAGTCCTTACTTGAATTAAAAACTGATAAAACACACTAATACAGTCATCACAATTAACACCGGTTATCAGACAGATTCAACACACACCAAAGTACACGGGGCTACATGACCACGTTGTTACAGCCCCTAAACTAAGGAACGAACGAACTACATTTATGCTGACCATTTCAACAAGACGCATCAACCGTTTGTAAGCGAATAAATAAACAAAGAAATAAATAGGTGGGACGGGATGGCACAGCGGTCAAGCTGTTAGCCTCTTACCAAGGCAGACAGCGTTTGGTTCCAGGTTAATGCATATGATATTTTAGAAATTAATGAATTAATAGGAGATGGTGCAGCGGTCAAGTTGTTAGCCTCCCACCAAGGCAGATAGCATTTGACCCCAGGTTAATGAATGTGAGATTTTCGAATGTTAAACGTCACACCCTGTGGTAAAGAATCTACGTAAAACTGAGTTAGCCTACATTAGCGTATGACTCCAGGATTAATGGTCACGCAAAACAACAAGCTACGCTCAATTTAATAAATAAACTCCAAATTGTACCTATATATTGTACGGGACTTAAGAACTGAACTACAATTCCTTTAAATATAATGTAGTTGTCCTCGTGTTGCAGACTTGACTTTCCGTTGAGTGTACTGGTTTCTCATGTTTATAACCCCTCCCTCTTCTGCCCATACATGTAGCTGGTTAGAATTACAGTCGTAATTTACGTTGAAACACTTGAAAGCGGCCTGCGCGTACATACGTGTGCCCAATGTGTCCTGTAATATCCGAGTAGTTTACGTATGCATGGCACGTGAACTGAGGTGCTTAATGCTGACTGGGGTAGATTGATGGCCGCCCGAGTTGCGAGACAGCCCGAGAAAACGTGCGTGATACTTGCCTTTATTTATGTCATAATCGTCCATCATTCTCACGCGGAATATGACAAATAGTACCTCATTTAAGTAGGTAAGATTCAAGTTTAAAAGATAGGACAATGTAACATACCATCACAATAGATAACACTGGACTATATCTAATGTAATAAAACATAGAATGCATCTGTAACTTATGCCATATTGCAATGCGTAATTCGTATGGCTTGTAGGCTATATCGCTCTTTAAATACTGTCCAAGAATCATTGCTCCTTTAGGATAATCGCTTCTGTCTTGAGTCAATACTAGGGACCGGAATCTTAGGTTCGCTCCTGGCCGTAAGTGATTTTTAAAAGGCGGAAAAAATACGACACGCATGTCATATGATGTTGGCATGTCAAAGAACCCATTCGAATTCAGTAGGCCGTGTCCATAATGGCAAAATTAATCTCGGGAGTTTCCACCAACACAAAGTTCCTCATTTCTCTACTAGAAAGCGCTATAGTGTTCAAGGAGCTTAGATATCTAACCACCTTGACTGTCATAGTGATTCAAGGAACAACGAAATTCGACATGCAAGCTAACCTCTGAGTGTCAAATTACAAAGCTTGCACCCGGCACCGAGGCCATACGATATTTATTTTTATTTTACCTATTTTTTTCTTACTTCTAAATACGAAAATATTTTAATACAGTACTTATCCCAATCACACTCAAAAGAGTCATATTCATGAATTCTGTAGTACCTAGAAAACCTAAATGATATGTGAGTAGGCCTACCTATAAATACCTAATAATCCCAGTTTTGTTCCATTCATTGCAGTATATTTGAATCTTTAGTCCATATTTTTAAAGAGATACTTGGTTATTTACTGAAATCAAGAACAGTGCGGCAAAATATCTTATCATAAGGTTGCGGGGTCTTAATACGTACGCAATGAAGTTAGAACGCACCATACCACAGAGCACGTAGAAGCTCCTCCTGTGACCTTCGGGTGTACCAATGAACACATGTGACGTACCGCGGATAAATGGACAGATTGCATGGTTCGTCATCTGTTGTGGACGGGCTGGCAGTTCATAGGGCGTGCGTCATCTCAACTCCGTGCGATACTAATCTGATAGCACTGTTTACGTACTAAGACCCCGCAGCCTGCTTATCATTGTCTATTCTTACTTTCGGGAAATTGGGAATAAACTTTTTATTGTTTTCAAGTTCCCTATATGCTAAATAAACAAAATTAATTAAACGGGCTGTAATGTGAAAATCACCTCTGACAGCCTTGGATTTATTGAATTTAAATAATTAACATATTTAAGGAGAGGTAATGTTGCCTAAAAGTTTGAAGTTCTCTTCATGCATTCATTTATTCATTCTTTTGCTGTACCTTTAACATAAACCCTATTTAAAATCCCATTCTACCTATTAAAAACTAGTTAGTTGGTTGGTTGGTTCCTTAGTTTAGGGGCTGCGACAACGCGGTCATTTAGCCCCGTATACTTGGGGTGTGTGTAGAATCTGTCTGATAACCGGTGTTAATTGTGATCACTGTATTAGTGTGTGTTATCTGTTTTCAATTCAAGTAAGGACTGCAGACATTGAATTTTTCTCAAGTAGTTCCTAATTTTGCCGCCAAACGCAACCGTCAACGACTACTAGTTCAGAACTGGTTACCAGATGCCATCGCAGTCGATTCCTAGTGACGAACGTCGGAACCTAAGAGCGTTTGTCAAATGTCTAACCTAACCTACAATTTAGCTTCACAGCGGTGTAATTAGTGGAAGGTTCTTTAACATGCCAGAAATCTATGACATGGGACTATTAAAAACTAAGAGAAACTACTTTATGTCTTAGACAATCTAAAATGACAGTTTTGAAAACCTAAAACTCCAGTCGCTATTTATTGCTACAAGATGATTAAGACAACATTTTGTACTTTGCGGTCCTATTATTATCGTTACTATGTAGTCAGGAATGAGTTGAGATGTTTTTATGGGTAGGGTGGATTTTATAGTCGAATGACATTTCTGACGGAATCAATGAGAGATGAAATTAATTAAATTAAATTTAACTGGCAAACGAGTTGTAAGGAAGCAGACGTGGCCTATTAGAAGGTACTGTCCTAGCATTTGCCTTGAGCTGAAAATAGGAAACCGTGGAATGCCATTTTAAGGATGCCAGCGTCAGGGCTCGCGCCAACTTATCTTCCCAGTCTGGAGATAGCCTGGACCCGATCGGTTGAGTCAACCAAGAGATGGTATTGACGAACGCCGAGAAGGGTTAAAATGACCTTCTATATAATTATTATAATTAATTAAAAGGAAATAAGGAATGCAAGAAAAAATCAATAATAGGACGGAAAATGGTAGAAGGTTTGAGATTAAATGATTCTAAGGTTATTATTGACGATGAATCCACAGGCTACAATCAAATCGGATAGTGAATAAATTGTGACAGACGATGAACGAGAACGAACACCACCCACATCACCCAAATAACCAGCTAAGTTATTTACTCCATATTCAATTTTGAACACCAACCTGACTATTTACTTACCGTTACAGATTATCACCCTAAACAATAAACTCGAAGGTCAATAGCCTCTAATATTATCGTAACAAAAATCACATAATACTAACAAACCTGACAAGTTATGAAAGTTAATAATACATTTCTGTAACTAAAATAGTGTACATATTGTATGTATTTTAACCCACATATTAGGCCTAGTTGACATATTTTATAGCCAGAGTGGAAACGATCCGATGATCGCTTGTCGATGGACACTTGTCATCCAAGTGTATTAATTAATCTCATGTAGCTGACTGCGAGGCTCAGCGGTAACGTTCTCGCCTGCTGTGGCCAAGATTACAGGGTTGAATCCGGATGCACCCAGTTGGAATTTAAGGTGCGCAAATGCGAGGGAGCCGTGTCAGTGGATTTACTGGCACGTTAAAGATTCAATTCGGGGTAAAATTCTGTCACCCAGGCGCGGCGTCTCTCAAAGCCGCAGTTGTTAAAAGGGACGTAAAACATTATTATTATTATTACTTATTAATCTCATGCTAATATTTCCAGGTTAAGGGAATAACATCCAAAACAATTTTAATAGAATCGTGTTGACTGACTGAGAAGCATTTAAATTTCAGTTGGTAGCATGCTGAGCTTCTATGCCCAAGATCGTAGGTTCAAACCCGGCCAAAGTCGTCGGAATTTTTTAAGAGCGTTGAAAATCCCTCAGTATGCTTTCCTTCGGAGGGTAAGTAAAGCCGGCTGTACTATGTCATAGATTCATGGCATGAAAAAGAACCTTTCACTAACTACACTTGTGGAAGCTAAAATTTGTAGGTTAGTTTGATGAACGCTCTATTAGTTCCAACGTTCGTCGCCGGCTGCTGGCTGCGATGGCATCTAGTAGTCACGTCCTCAGCTAGGTGTCGTGGACGATAGCATTTGGTGGCAAAAGTAGGCACTAATTGAACAAATTAATCGTCTGCAGTCCTTCTACCTGAACCACAGATAACACACACCGATACAGCCATCACAATTAACATCGGTTATGAGACAAATTCTACACACACCCAAAGTACACGGGGCAACATTACCGCGTTGTCGCAGCCTCTAAACTAAGGAACCAACCAACCATCAGTTAATATGACAACACTGAAAATTGTCTTCCAACACGATTACGGAAGAGTAAGAAATACACGAAAGTAACAATCTTTGGAAAATGTTCCACGACCAGAACATTCAAAGGAAACCCGAGAAAAACTTTGTTGTTGTTGTTGTTGTTGTTGTTGTAGATTCATTTTGGGGGTTTTCGACATCGTGGTTATGTAACCCCGTGTACTTGAGTAGGTTTGGAATTTTCTGATAACCTGTATTATTCTGATGTCTGTATTAGTGTGTGTATTTGTAATTCAGAAGGGGATTGGGAGGAAGGCGGCCATGCCTTTAATTTAGGATTCATCCCACCATTCGCCTGGAGTAGAAGTGGGAAACCACGGATCATCACTTCCAGGATGACTGGGCTGGGAATCGAACCTGCCTTTGCCACTTGGCATTCCATACGATAACGTATTTTGAATAACTATCTGACAATTAGAAATTCATTTAATAACCTATATATTAACCTATTTGTTTACACGCAGCCGGCTGGAATCAAATATTTGTGACTAAAATTACAAACAAGAAAGGTATTTCTCTGTTGAGTTTCTTGGAAATGTTTATCCAACATAATCTTTGTGTGCAAAGTATATGATATTCTTGTTGGGATAATGTATAAGTCAAGCAGGAAGCGGTTGTTTTATTCATGCATGCGTTGTGGCTTGGCTTGGCATGTCAACATGTCGAGCTCAGACTTCCAGTTCGGTGGTTTCCGTGTCTTCGCAGTCCTGCGGTTAAGAAGATCAACAATGTTACAGAATCTGTACACCCTACATATTTACACCCTCAGTCCCAAAGAGTGCTTATCGTGTGAGCGTTAGGGCATTCGACCTGTGCAACCTGTGCTCCTACTAATGGCGCCGAATTCAAGGCCGAACTCGTTTCTCCTAAGGAAAGTGAAATAAAACTAAGCAAGTAGTTCCGTGAAGAACTGTATAGCTTATTTTTATATATCCTACTTATGATAATAGCATATATCAACATACAACCGGGTGAGTTAGCCGTGGTGGTTACGGCATGACTAATGGCAGTCGCTCACATCCGGGAGGCGAGGAGGTTCGAATCCCCCCGCCGGCAACCTTGAATATGGTCTTCTGTGGTTTCCCATCTTCCTTCCAGGCAAATGCCAGGGTTGGTCCCTCACTATAGGCCACAGCCGCTACCTTCCAACTCCTCGCCCTTCCCTTCCAACTTTCCTCCCCAACGGTACTTGTAGCTCACCCATTGGGTGTCCGTCTCGAAGCAGCTACAAAACTGGCGAGCCGAACATGTCCTCGGACACTCCCGGCACTAAAAGCCATACGCTAAAAAAAAATCATCATACAAAAATTCAGCTTGATAGCTGTAATAGATTCGTAGATAATGAGAATCGTCAGAATATTTCGGATGGTCGGCATGTTGGATTTTAATAAATGTAGTCCATAGAGTTAGGAACTACTAGATGAGGATTATTGCGTAGGTTCATTATTCAAGCGTTGACTTCGATCGCATGATTAGGATAAAAGAAATAAAAAATTAATTACAAAATTTCGCACAGCCGCCATCTTGGGGTTAGGTAAACAATTGAACTGAATTAGATGTCGGTGCATTACAATGTGTACAACCATTTGCTGTACCACGTTTTACTCCGTTCGGATGCTTAAATCGCGAGAAAAGTCTGTTAAAATTTTCAAATTCGCTTGGCTGCAATGTTTGATTTTCAGTTAACAGGTTTTTGAAAGTCACATAGGTGAACTTTTAGTAGGGCTTTTTATCACTGTACAAAATTTCAGGATGATATCTCTCTCTATATAAAAATAAAAGTTTGTCTGTTTTTTCTGAATTTCTACGGAAATTTGCGATATTTGCGCGTTTCAGACTGTTTTATGATGGATGCGCGCAAAAATAAAATTTTTGTCTGTCTGTCTACCTGTCTGTCGGTTTCTTTGTCTGTAGACAACTTTTTGTGGCCTTATAACTCGAGAACGGCTGAGTGGATCATCGTAAAATTTGATGCAGATATCCTTCAGAGGCACAACACTAATCATTGATGTAACTCTTCTCCGTACCTCTCATAAAAGGGGCCCTACCCCCTTAAAATACATGCTGAAATAGGCGTAGAAGGGTGAAACAAAGCTCATTTTCAGCCCCTCGATGTGAGAAACGAAACTCAGTGGCCCAAATAGGGCCCCGAAAACCACTTGTTAAGGCCCTAAAACCAATAGTATTTGAGATATTCCCAAAAAACTAATTTCACTTAATAAATTAATGAAGGAATGCATGCCGGTAACAATGGCAACAGAATCTCAGAGGTCCATCTATTTCTGTAAGACGCAGTGCAATTCCATTTATTACATTATTACGGCAATAAGGTTATAACGGATCCAAATTAAGCTGAAATATTCATCAATACATATAATGCGCTTAGGGGGTTAAGGGGCTCTCTAGAATTATTTAACGCGATTTACACGTGCGGGTATGGTACGGAAGGTCTATTATATCCCTATCCCTATATTTTTATAATATTACTATTATTATTCTTTTAATTATTATCATTATTATGGCGTACAACGACGAGACAAAGCTCATTTTCAAACCCTTGGTGTCAGAAACAAAACTCGGGGCCCCTCAAGAGCCGTAAAGGGTCCCCGAAAACTATATTTTAAGACTCTAAACCCAACAGTTTCTTAGATATTCTCAGAAAACTAATTTAATTTAATAATCTAAAGAAGGAATGCAAGCCACTAACCATAACAACAGTATCTCAAGAGGTGGCATCAAACTTTCCATCTATTTCTGGAATAATGAATGAAACTCCATTTATTACATTTCTGTGACAGGTTGCAAATGGCTATAAGGTTATCACGGAACCAACTAAAACTGTAAAATTCATCAATGCGCTTAAGGGGTTCAGGGAGTACCCTAGATTTTTTTCACTCGACTTACACGTGCGATATGTCGTACAGAAGGTGTATTATATCTCCAAACAGCAACATTATTTCCAAAAATTCCTGATTTGAAATAGTAGACTGCTTTTTGCTGATTTTAGAGTTTGGGCCATTGGAGGCTAAAAAAACTGAATTTTCATGCACCACAAGCCTTTATAATTTATGAAAGGGGTCTTCCTGTAGTTGGGCACTTGACACAACGGTTAGGGTCAGTTCGTATGTGACGTGTATTGCGATTCGTCTACGAGGTTTTCAATTTAATTTTCACGCCAGGAAGAACACGTTAGGTAAATTAAGTTTGAGAGCACATTTTAACTAATCATTTTTCTTTGCCAACAAACAGGTTCCAAGCCCCTAAACATTGCAACAGTAGCTCAATTGATAACATCTGGTCATTAATACCGAAGACCGTTCGAAGAATGGGTACTTCTGCTAGTCTAATATATAAAAGTGAAAGTCGGTAAGTATGTATGTATGTATGCATGTATGTTCCGTATACAAATCTACACCGTTCCACCAATCTCAACCAAATCTTGCATACACATAGTTTAGGACCCTGAAGGAACGGCTGGCTACATGGATTTTCGATAGTCTTTCTCATTCTTCTGATTTCGGCCTTTTTGCACTCGAGCAAAGGCTAATTACGGCAGAAAATAAACTGATAAAGTAATGGCAAGGCCGGAATCTCCATGGCAACAATAGCTCAAGACGGGACCACCAAGTTTCCATCTATCTTAGTAAGAGGCCATGCTACACCCACTGCCTGCTAGATCACATCCCTCCAAGCTGCTTTAAACTGCCTGTCCTTTTAACACTCAGACGTGTAAAAAATATACTGTATATTAATTCACCTTTAGGTTGCAGCGCCAACCTACCGCGGCTTTCTAATGGGACGATACCTGAAACGAAGGGTTTTTAACTTTGGAGACTTAATATCGACATTGAAAAAACGCGAAACCTTGGCACTAAGTTAGTTCTTTTGTTATTCAATCAGCATAAAGAATATGATATTAATTCAGACACATACTTAAGGGCAAATTTTCAGTATAAAGGAAAGCGAAAAATACAAAACGAAGTGTATTTGACTTTGGAAGCTTAATATGGAGATTGAACAAGTAGTTCCGTGAAGAACTAAAGCCTATTTTCATATATCCTACTTATGTTTATTGCCACTATCAACATACAAAATGTCAGTTTGATTGCTGTAATAGATTCGGAGATATTGAGAACCGACTAAATTTTTCGGATTGTCGCCATGTTGGATTTTTATATATGTAGGTCTTAGAGTTATGTACTGTTACAAGAAGATTATTGTGTACGTGTAGTATTCAAACTTCAATCGCATGATTAGGACCAGAGAAGTAAAAACGAGATTTAAAAATTTCGCACAGTTGCCATCTTGTGGTTATGGAAACAATTGATATAAATTAGATGCCAGTGGATTAATATTTGAATAAGTATTTACTGTACCAAGTTTCACTGCACTCAGAAGGTTAAATTGCGAGTAACGTCCATGTGAATATTTATACTTCGCGTCGCCGCCGTATTGATTTATGATCACCAGGTTATTGAAAGTCCTATAGGTGAACTTATGTTCATAGCCCCTATGACCATACCAAAATTCAGTTTGATTGCTGTAATAGATTATTAGATATTGAGAACCGTCTAAATATTTCGGATGGTCGCCATGTTGGATTGTTACATATATAGGCCATAGAGGCATGTACCATTAAAGGAAAATTATTCCGAAGGTTCATTTTTCAAACTTTCACTTCCATCGCATGATTACGACACAAGAAATAAAAGCTTAATTTTTAAATTCGCACAGCCACCATCTTGAGGTTATGTAAACAATTGACCTAAATTAATTATCGGTACATTACAATGTGTATAAACGTAGCAAGTTTCATTGCGTTTGGATACTTAAATCGCGAGAAAAGTCTCTTTAAAACTTTCAAATTCGCTTGGCCGCTATGTTCGTTTTGTAGTCAACCGGTTTTTGAAAGACTCATAGATGAATTTTCAGTAGTGCCCTTTATCTCAGTACAAAATTTCAGGGTGATACCGGTAATAGTTTCAGAGATATAGAATACCGGTGAAATATTTCGCACAGCCGCCATCTTGAGGTTATGTGAACAATTGAACGAAGTTAGATGTCGGTGCATTACAATGATACTGTACCAAGTTGCATTGTGTTTGGTTGGTTAAATCGTGCGAAACGTCTATTTAAAAGTCGCAACTTCGCTTGGCCGCCATGTTGGTTTTATAGTTACCAGGACTTTAAACGTCACATAGGTGAACTGCTAGTAGTTCCCTTTATCACCGTACAAAATTTCAGGGTGATAACGGTAATAGTTTCGGAGATATTGAATGCTGGTGAAATATTTCACACAGCCGCCATGTTGGATTGGCAAGACGTAACAAAATGTACATGGCAAGGTCGGAGTTGTCTGGAATTATGCAATGAACTTACTGAGTTTCATTGAAATCGCTCCAGATGTTTAGATCTTATTGGGGGACACACACACGAATCACACACGCACACACAGACAGACACACGGACAAAAGGTGATCTCATAAGCCTATTTTTTCATAAATGAAAATGGGCTAAAAACGCGAAAACATGGCACTAAGTTAGTTCCTTTGTTATTCAATCAGCATAAAGAATATGATATTAATTCAGAAATATACTTACGGGAAAATTTTCAGTATAAAAGAAAGCGGAAAATACAAAACAAAGTGTATTACTTTGAAAGCTTAATATCGAGATTGAAAAAACGTGAAAACATGGCACTGAATTAGTTATTTTGTTATTCAATGAGCATAAAGAATATGCTATTAATTCAGACACATACTTACGGGCAAATTTTCAATTTATAGGAAAGCGAAACATACATGGTGGTGGAGGTGATCGTTTTCAAGGGGCGAAATGCCTACGGTACGGATAAAAATTAAAATACAACTACTTCCAACTAATTTAAATCTAACTTACATACTAGACGAAATGTAAAGAAAAGGTTAAAGGCGATAAAAGACAGGGAAAATAAAATACAAAACACAACTTCACCATTAACATCAATACAAAACAAATGTCTGTAACAGTGACTTCAAAAAGTGGTCATCACAGTGGGGTGGTGCTGCTCTTGGCGTCTATATTTGGAAACGAGGTTGTACCCATAAACCATACTGTCTTGTAATCGTTTAATGGGCAAGCAGTGTAAGGCAGCCAGGAGGGATGCGATCCAGCAGGCAGTGACCACACCAGATATTATCTAAAGCACAATAAAAACATTAGAAATCTGAACGCAATAGAAATCTGAAACCGTGTCTCTTTTATTAACAGGGGACGTAATAGGGAAATGAAAATAAAAAAGAAATACTTTGGCAAACCCTGCATTCGATATACTATTGCAGATTGTTCTTGAAGTAGCATTATTTTCTTTGTGATTAGATTTCGGATGATAAAGACCAAACAGTAACTGTGGCGGTAGGAACACAGTTTGCCACCAGGACCGATGTGGCGGTAGTAACACAGAATGACACCAGGTTCTACAACGGACAGAGACAATCCAAAGATATTAGTGTTAACCAAAGAGGATATAAATCAAGTGTTGACTAAGGCTAGCGGTACACATGACTACAGTTTGGTTATTGACAAACGAGTCCTGTTCTTTGTACATGTATCTGATCTCCTATTTCTTCAAATAAAACGTGTGTTCATCCCTCATTTTGCTGACCCCAACATTATCGATTGTGTAATAAAACACGAAGGAGGATCTGGAAGAACAACTGCGTCAGCTTCAGACACAGAAGTTACTACTGCAGCAACTCATGGCATAATCGTAACCACCTCAACGGCCTTCATCCTCACAGATCAGTAACCATGTAAGTATAGTTGCAGTGTAATTACCATCGGGGTGACCCCAAAGACTTCCTAATATACCAGTGAAGTGTAAATAGTGTGGTACATATATTATTACGATATGAATCAATGACGCCACGAACGATGCAATGCTGCATACCAATAAACCAACCAACCCACAAACCAAGCGACCAACCAGCCAATCAACCAAACACGAAAAACGCTCCACTTACGCTAACGGACTCAATCAGTCCAGCAACAACGAATTACAACCGGCGTATGAGATTTCCGAACTGTTTTCAACAGTAGCCACCTCAACTCCAAGGGGGTTTGGCGTGGTGGTAGTAACACAGTTTGCCACCAGGCCAGGTGTGTCAGTAGTAACACAATTTGACACCAGGAACCGCCATGGGCAGAGACCATCCAAAGACATTAGTGATGACTAAGGCCAGCGTTTGCCATGAGTACAGTTTGTTGGTTGACAAACGAGTTCTGATCTTTGTACATGTATCTGATCTTGGCTCTCAAAATAAATTTTGTTCATCCCACAATACGTTTGCATAAGAATACGATATATTATATAGTTCGTTTCTGTTCGTTCACACGTATTAGCCTACTTTCGATTTTGGCAAAAAATGAAAGAAGACTTATGAGATCAACACAGGGCGAAAAAAGTGTGTCTGTCTGTGTGTGAGTCTGTGTGTGTGTATGTGTGTGTGTGTGAGTCTCTGTGTGTGTCTGTGTGTGTGTCTGTGTGTGTGTGAGTGTGTGTACTCTGAATGTCTGTCCCCCCCTATCAATTCGAACACGATGAATGCGAATTGAACGAAATTTGGTACAAAGGTAGCACTAGCAAAGGACACCTCAGTGTCATGTTTTATATCGCCGCCATCTTGACGGAAACGTAATGGCGGCCACACAAATGTTCAAAGCTTAAATCAATTTACGACTAACCTAATCATCCGATCTCTACCAAATTTTGCAACAACATACCTCTATGGAGGGAGCATCCTTTGGCCAAACCAATAGGTCATCAGCGTAATAGTTTGCGGATGGCGGCCATCTTTGTGTGAAAATCGAATCCCCTATTAATTCGAACACGGTGGAACCGAATGGAACGAAATTTGGTACAGAGGTAGTACTAACAAAAGGCACCTCAGTGTCATGTTTTATATCGCCGCCATCTTGACGGAAACGTAATGGCGGCCACACAAATGTTCAAAGCTTAAATCAAATTACGATGAATCTAATCATCCGATCTCTACCAAATTTTGCAACAACATACCCTTATAGAGGAAGCATCCTTTGACCAAATGAATAGGCCATTAGCCTATAGTTTGCGGATGGCGGCCATCTTTGTGTGAAATCAATTCCTCCTATTAATTCAAACACGGTGAAACTGAATGGAACGAAATTTGGTACAGAGGTAGCACTAGCAAAGGGCACCTCAGTGTCATGTTTTATATCGCCGCCATCTTGACTGAAACGTAATGGCGGCCACACGAATGTTCAAAGCTTAAATCAATTTACGATTAACCTAATCATCCGATCTCTACCAAATTTTTCAACTACATACCTTTATGGAGGGAGCATCCTTTGACCAATCTAATAGGTCATTCGCCTAATAGTTTGCGGATGGCGCCCATCTTTGTGCCAGAATCGATTCCCCCTATTAATTCATACATGGTGAAACCGAATGGAACGAAATTTGGTACAGAGATAGCACTAGCAAAGCGCATCGCAGTGTCATGATTAATATCGCCGCCATATTGACAGAAACGTAATGGCGGCCACACAAATGTTTAAAGCTTAAATTAAATTACGACTAACATAACCATCCGATCTCTACCGAACTATGCAACAACATACCTTTCTGGAGGGAGCATCCTTTGACCAATCTAATGGGACATTAGCCTAATAGTTTGCGGATGGCGGCCATCTTTATGTCAAAATTGATTCCCCGTATTAATTCGAACACGGTGGAACCGAATGAACGAAATTTGGTACAGAGGTAGCACTAGCAAAGGGCACCTCAGTGTCATGTTTTATATCACCGCTATCTTGACGGAAACGTAATCGCGGCCACCCAAATGTTAAAAGCTAAAATGTAATTACGACCAACCTAATAATCTAGTCTCCACCAAATTTTGCAACCCCATATCTTTATGTGGGAAACATATTCTGACCAAACTGCAAGAACATCAGCCCAATAGTTTGCAGATGGTGGCCAAGTATGTGTGCAAATCGATTCCCCCTATTAATTCAAACACGGTGAAACCGAATTGAACGAAATTTGGTACAGAGGTAGCACTAGCAAAGGGCACCTCATATTCATGTTTAATATCCCTATAGCACGTTGTATTTCAACAACCTACTACAACCAACATTCAATCATACTCCTTGAAAAGGACAAAGAGTTATAACAATACCCATGCATTTAGGAGAAAGTAGGCTATATGTTCTTTACTGAACATCTTGTTTTTCCTATGCATTAGCCATGTTATCGCTTACTGACGAATGATATTGTATAATGGTAAAGTTATCACGAATTCTAAAAACCTCGAACTCCGCTATAGCATTTTAGAGATCATTACGGTATGGGTTTCGAGAATATATATTTTCTTATCTTACGAAATACTTAGGGACTAAAGAAGCACAATGTGTTCTCAATCAATGCATCTTATTTGACATTATACTGGGATTATACGTTGCTGCATTTACTTTAACAAGGTGAGATAGGTTGTTTGGTTCCCCTGTTTGGGGGCTGCGACAACGCGGTCATGCAGCCCCATGTACTTTGGATGTGTGTAGAATCTGCATGATAACCGGTGTCAATATTGTGATGGCTCTATTAATGTGTGTTATATGTAATTCAGGTAAGGACTGCAGACAGTCAGTTTTAAGAAGTTCCTACTTTTGCTGCCAAATGCTACCGTCGACGACACCTAGCTACAAACTTGGCTATTAGATACCACCGCAACCAGAACCGGACGGTGAACGTTGGAACTTAATATCGTTAATCAAATTTAACCCACAAAATTTACCTTCACACGAGTGTAGTTAGTGGAAGGTTCTTTTACATAAATCTATGACATGGGCCCACCGGATTTACTTCCCATCCGAAGGAAGGCATATTGAGGGATTTAAACGCTCTTCAAAAATCCGATGTCTTCGGCCGGGTTTGAACCTGCGACCTTGGGCATAGAATCTCAGCATGCTACCAAATACGCCCAATATGAGATAATAGGCATGGAAATACAGCAATACTATTCCCTAATATGCAGCTATAGTAGCCTACACACTGGCTTATGTACATTAATAAGCCATTTTTCACTTATCACACCATTTGTGCGGGGTTAAAATTCGTAAGTATATTTGAATCCAGAAAAATGACTTTATATTCCAAACATAGAATAATTTAAATATTGTTTCCTTTCAAAAAGGTAGATGCAACAATTCAAAAATGAAATAGAACTATGTGAACAAGACGTCTAAATTACACCCATTACAACAAAAATAAAGATTCTCAGGAAAGTAGGCCTACTGTAATTGTCAGACTAGGTCCTTGAGAAATGTGCATATACAGCCCATTTTGTTATTGATTCATTCTCTACTACGTCTTCCATGACAGTAAGTTGGGTGAACATCTGCGCGCAGTTAAATTGAAGAATCGTTGAAAATGAAGATCACATTTCAGTTAAAAGTTAGTAGCCTATAAGTGATGTCCAAGTATTCGTACTTTTCACTCGTAGGCAACTTGTGGTCGCTACATTTGCTGGTTTCCTGATAAACGAATACTATGATTAGTGCTTGACCAAGCAGGGCTAAGAGTTAGGTTAGAAAGTTGCTCCATAGATTGTACGATATAAGACAAGGTATACAATCGCTACGATTCCAGTCACGGCCAGGTAGACTCCCTCGCTGGCATGATGCCGGATGCAGGGATTCAATGCGATCCTACGGAGTTTTACCGAACATCTAGCAATGGTGAGACAGGAGTTGATCATGATGACGGTGAAACAGTGAAACAAATGAATCGCGTGGCCGTGTCAGATGCAAACGTAAGGGGGATTGACGAAGCGAATCTAATCACCGATATCAGTTAACAGTTATTGGAGAATCAGATTAAAGAGGAAGAGCATCTTGAGATTGCCAGGGCGTTGCTGAAGAGTATCCTAACTTCAGCAAAATAATCTAAAATTGGAAATTCAGCCTGGTCTAAAGACACTGGAGGAGGCTCTAGATGCAGGAGCAATGTACAGGACATCATGGAAGAGAGTCAAGGAGAAAATGAAAAATTATATACCTGTTACAGAGAAGTTTGAGTTCCCTATGTCGTCATTAGAAGCAAATAGAAAAGAAGACAAGGAGGAATGGATACGGGTTGTGTCTATGAAGAAGAGAATGAAGGAGACGAAGAAAAAGATTGAAGGTGTCCCATCCATGCTAGATGTATCTGATGTCAGAATAGACGATAATGAACGTCCAAAGACTTCTGGAAAACAGAAACGCAATGTATTGAAGAGCCGCCCAGAAGCTGTAGTCAATAAAGGGAAGACCTTTTCTGATGTTTTGAAAGATATCCGGTACAAGGTAAAGCCAGAAGACAGTGGGGTGGGCATTCGATCCATTAGAAAAACCACAGCTGGAGCAATTCTTCTCGAACTGAATAAAGCAACAGAAAACTTGAATATGGACGTTTTCAGCAAATCTCTTAGGGATGCTCTCGGACAGGACGGGATGTGAAGGCCTTGGTTTCTCGCACTGCTGTAGAAATTAGGGATATGGACAGTGTCACCACTGTTGTAGATGTGGAGGAAGCTGTAAGACGGGATCTTGAGAGTGTTAATGGAGAATTGAAAGTCTCGATACTAAACCCGAACAGTAGGGGGCAGAAGCTTGCCGTTGTAGAGATAGACGAGAGACAGGACCGGATATTATTGGATATCGGTACAATTGAAATAGGATGGCTCTATTGTAGAGTGCGAAGGAGAACGTTAGTGCCTTGCTGTTTTCGATGCCTATAGTATGGGCATCATGCACGTAACTGCAAAGGTGCTGACAGAAGCAAGCTTTGCTTTAAGTGCGGAGAAGTTGGTCACAAGGCAGTAAGCTGCAAAGTAAATCCATGGTGCATGCTTTGTACAGACAGAAATATTGAAGAAACGAAGACACGTTCCTGGCACAGGTGAGTGCATCGTGTTTCGTGAAGCTCTAGAAAAGGCCAAAAACACTACTAAATTATGCAGATTCTACAGGCAAATATGCACAGGAGTAGAGCAGCTAATAACTTGTTGACGCAGGAATCCTGGGACCAGGTTGCAGTATATGTGGAGAGTACTTTGCGCCTAAAGAAGCGGGATCTAGACGCTTATGGCCAATAGTAATGAAGAACTAAAGGAAGAAGGAGCATAAGATGCTTCATAAAAGACGCGGCCCTGAAGTAATGCGAGAGCAGTTTCGGGGCGGATATACACGTCGTGGGAGAAGGGTTTGTGGGTTTTAGTGGGTAAGAGCCCCACACACTTGAAGAGTGCGGACCCTCTTCACACGTCTGGAAGCAGATTTCCCACAATCCATTGTAAAGAAAGAAAGAAAACTACGTTATTGTACTCCACAGTACCTTTCGCCTACATTTAAAGTGAGTTAATATTGCACTTGATTAACTTCAGAGCCCAGGAGAACTATGTTTTGAACTCACTTAGGGGCAAAGTGAATATACTTTGCGTAATATATTGGCATGTATCTTTCTATAACATGTAAATACACCTCCCGAACCGGGTGAGTTAGCCGTGGTCGTTACGGCTTGACTGCTGTCAGTCGCTCACATCCGGGAGGCGAGGAGGTTCGAATCCCCCCGCCGGCAACCTTGAAGATGGTCTTCTGTGGTTTCCCATCTTCCTTCCAGGCAAATGCCGGGGTTGGTCCCTAACTATAGGCCACAGCCGCTACCTTCCAACTCCTCGTCCTTACATTCCAACTTCCCTCCCCAACGGTCATTGTAGCTCACCCATCGGGTGTCCGTCTCGAAGCAGCTACAAAACTGGCGTGCAGAACATGTCCTTGGACACTCCCGGCACTAAAAGCCATACGCTAAAAAAAACACCTCCCGAGCAACGCCGGGTAAAATAGCTAGTCAATAATAGTTTCGGAGATATAGAATGTCGGTAAAATACGTATATCGCCAGCCACCATGTTGGATTGAAGAGACGTAATCAAATTTGAAGGGCTCACTAGGGTCGGCCAAAATATTACTATGACCTTAGCGAGTTTCATTGAAATCACTCCAGCCGTTTTGATTTAATTAGGGGGGAACACACACGGACGCACACGCACACATACACACACACACGGGCAAAATGTGTTCTCATAAGCCTATTGTTTCATAAATGAAAATAGGCTAAAAATGTAACGTTGCTGGACATGAATATTACGTTATTGGTTAACGCAACTTGATTACAGCATTCCTAGTTGTATTTTAGCTTGCTTTTCAATTTTTGAAACAATGATGAACGAGTAGACTATGAAATAATTCTGTAGCAACATGTTTGTATGTCTGTCTTTCTATCTGTGTAAGTGTTCCTCCCCCAAATGCTCACTATCAACTCTCAAACGGCTGCAACTATCAAAACTAAATTTAGTACGAGTGAAGACCTGTGTAAAGTCATTTCAAAGTACTATTTCAAAATTACGTCATTGCCACCAATTGCTTCGAAAACACGACTGAAATTTGAACCCTAGGTTGGATATCTCAGAAAGTAAGCATTGAAAATTATTCAAAATTACACACGTATAATACCAAAACCATGCTTATCCATTTTGAGCATACATGACAATGTTGCCAACAAGATTAAACATGGCATCGCAGTTAGCACCTGGCGGCGAACGTTGGAACTAATAGGGCGTTATTAATTCTAACCTACACATTTTGGCTTCACACAAGCGTAGTTAGTAGAAGGTTCCTTTTCATCCCATAAATCTATGACATGGGCCCGCCGGCTTTTCTTCCCCTCCGAAGGAAGGCATACTGAGGGATCTTAAACGATCTTAAAAAAATCCGACGATTCGGCCGGATTTGAACACGTGACCTCGGGCATAAAAGCTCAGCATGCTACCAACTACGCCACTGAAGCCACCTAACTTAATTCTGTAGTTAATGATAATATTCTAAAATAAATAAAAAAATAAAAAAATAGGCTCTCTACTACAAAGTCTTCAAAAATGATTTTTTTTTGTTTCTCAGAAGATTGGGTATTTTTAATTTTATTTAATTTAATTTTATTATATTTCATTTTTTAAAATTTATTTTATTTTATTTTATTTTACATTATTTATTTTAATTTAATTTTATGTTATTTTATATTCGACCCTCACTATTATGTGTCAGAAAACTGTATCATAATGATGGTCATTATAACACTGATTTTCATTATGATACAGTTTCTCCAGCCAATCAGAGCTCGTTCATTGACCAATTAGGTAACGATACCTTCGCGCATGCGCTCAAAATCCAACATGTCGGACATAAACACAACATCGAACTATAATAAATTACCGACATGGAATACGCACCGTCCATATGTTCGCGTAAATAAACTGGCGAATATGAGACAAGAAATAGCACTGTACCTTAGAATCACCAACACTAATTTCTACACAGTGCATTTTCTTGAAACGACTCCGGAGACAATATTACTGAGGGGCGGCAGATGTAAACATATGGCCTGCATATTGCATTGCAAGCACACAGAGCGCATGCGTCGGTCGGCCAGAGAGCTTGGAACATGGAGATATGCTACCTAGCGCACCACCCGATCACAAAATTCTAGTTACTGAACAGATATTTATGAATATTTATGTTAAAACATGTAATAAAGTTATAATTATCGTCGAACATAAACAGTCGTATGCAACTCGCCTATAATGGTAATTAAGACACTCGTATGGAAATTATAAAACTCGCTAAAGCTCGTTTTATAAACATACTCGTGTCTTAATTATAGCCATTATAGGCTCGTTGTATAATGTACTATTATTTCATTATTTTTTTTCAAATTTTTAATATAAAATTTAATGATAATTGTAACCTATTATATTGCAAGTTCCATGCAACACTTTTTTGATTTTGTATTGAATTTTACAGTAAAAGTAAATACTACTTTATAAATAATTGAAAGTGTAAACAGTTTAAAACAAAACTGAAGTAAACTAGTAGTCCTAATATTGAAACTATGCGTTATAGCCAAATGCACTACCAACTGTGCGATGAGAAATTATTATGAACAGTAATGACTATATTAGGCTGTAAATTATTGGCACAGATAAATGAACGTCAAAGTAATACGCAACATGTATTTCCATGGGGAGTGGGTGGATGGCATGGATGTGGGGTATAAAATGAAAGAGGGGAGGTGGCAACAATGTACGACGCACGTGTTCCCAGAAATATGTTTTGTACGATCACGAATTAGGTCTCTAGACGCTTCCAGGCACATCTGTCTATATGGGCCGACTCAGCCTTAGGATTGCTAATTGGTATTATGGCCAGGGAAATGAAAATTCGACTGGTGAGTTACAATGCATATACCGTAATTACTACATATCAATTACATTTTACTGTGGGATGAAGTACTATGCAAAGTGACACACATGCATCAAATTAATTTTCAACACATTCATGCAGTCTCTTGATGCAACGGTCTGAGCGTTCTGCATGTACTGTATTTCAGTGTTCAGATGATAGAAATTCTCTATATGGCCCTGAAACCGTTGCAGAACTATTGCCAAACCTTTAACCACCCAGATTTTTCGTCGGGACTAGAGTAGATAGTGATTCAATACACTAAACAATTTCCCTAGATACAAAATGGTGGCATCCATGACCTAATGGACGACACTAATATTTTAAACATTACATACATGCTAATATCTATGTGTTGGTAAGGCTTTACATACAAACCTAACCAGGGGTTCACGCCCCAGACCCTCTTGCTTTCAGCAGAAGCAATTATTTTCTATCAGAGAGCTGTATAACCTAGTAGTGGCCAATGATTTAGTCCGGACAGTCGTCTAACCAAGTGGCGACCAATGGCTTTGTCCCACCATGGCTTTAGAAGCGTAGAGTGCAACTTTTTAGCTAAATTTAACAATTAAAAGTAATTTATCAACATTCCTAAGTCACCACCACACCTCATACTTAAACATAATTATGTCACTACATCGGCAGGTTACGATGCACTGTTTGAAATCTCATACAGATGAAAAATATGGCAGAAATTCAAGCCTAAGAATAAACAATATGTTCAACAAAGAACATATTGCCTACTTTCCCCTAAGTATATGGGTATAGTTATAACTCATTGTCTTTATCAATGTGCATAAGTAAAGTACAGAGTCTCACTTTCATAGACAAGGAATATCCTGAACTAGCACCAACAGATAGTGTACAAGTAACATGTGGGATCGTTTTGCTCATTAGTTCAAATAACATTTGCAAATAACACACAATAGGCTCCAACAAACGCTTTAAAATAAAAATGTATCGTATTATGAACTTCATTATGTCATTCTTTAAGTTCGATGTATAGAATGCGAACGGAGGATAAACCAACGGAGACCCATAAATAACAGTCATGACATCTGGCGGAAAAGTATCGCATAAGATCACCCTATTGCGTCAGAGATATTTCTATGCATTTACATGCCCTAATTTCTTCGAGCATAAATACAATAGAGTGCGCATTGCCACACTGCGCCTGTACTGTGACGTGAGAGCAACATCTCGATCAGCTGTCTGTGGTGTAAACAAAGAAACTCGTAATGGAAGGTGATAGGAGTAGGTCGGGAAATGCTATATAATGAGGGTTTTAACACACATGTCTTAATTCATACGACATTGGGAAAAGCATCGCAAGTTTCTTTACGTACCGAAAGGTAGCAAAGGTAAGAATGTAACATATTTGGTGTTAAAAGTGGCTGTCGTGCTCCGTAATGCTCATACATCCAGGATCCCCTCTTGTAAATAATTAATAAAAAATCCAACTCTGAATTAGGCCTACTGGTTTTTGAACAGAATTGCTTTTGTGTAGCTGGTCATTTTTAATTGAACGCGCGAGGGCACCTAACAAGTTCAATCTATTACTACATAATTTCCTAATTTATTTTTAATCATTAGAAAATGTATTTTGGCTAATTCCAGTACATTAGAAAATGTTACCGTACGATGAGCTCTCATTCTGCGTTACTTTCAACTTCAGTATTTTATGAAAGTGAAAAAGCAACATGGGCAAATGGAAATAAGGAAGACTATTGATTTAGTAGGTGTTGCTTCTTAACGACTATGCATTACATTTTCTACAAAGGAAACATTATAATCAATGAACTGTATCGTTTTAAATTTCATTTTCCAAGAATCACAGAAACCCTCGCAAAAAGTACCCAGAACTTTGACATTCTACGAAGAATTAAATAGACTAATTTAGGGATGCAATGTATCCTAGAAGATTCTCAACATTTCCTCAACCAAACGCACTGTCCATACGCTTAATAAGATGGCAAATATTACCTCAGCGAATTTATTATGGAAAACTACACTGTCGCATCTGGTAGGCAACGTATAGTACATTTGACTGCTGGTGGACTTCCTTCGTGCAGATCCAGTGAAGAACTTAGTTTTAATTTATGTTCCATTGCAAAATTCACAATATAACGCTTAATTAATTGTATAACGTCTGAGCAATTACAAAGCAATAAATTAAAAAAATGAAGCAAAGAAACCAACTCAGTTAGGTTTTAAACCCTGGCCAAACGGGTGAAAGGCTAATGCTTTACCACGGAGCCAAATATGTCCACCAACATTCATTGTTATCTACTGACTTACATACAACGTCCTAGCAATTAATGATTTGGACTAAACGATTTCTTAACTGGAATATATTTTTATAAAGCATTTCATACAAAGTTAATATTATTTCTATCAGTAGGCTATATTGCATGGAATACTCAAACTAGTGAAATATAGGTCAGACAATATATATATATATATATATATATATATATATATATATATATATATCAGCTGCCATCTTGTCTTGCAACCGAGACGGCACAGATTTTTAATGTCACTGCTACTGTGTAATATTATAATATAAAATTTAAATATCGAACAGGCCACGTCCTTTAGGACATTTTAAACCATTCTCAGTTCGATTATCGGAACTGATGGTTTCTAAGTCATAGATTATAATGCTTGCATGATTCACTCGGCCACCATATTGAAATGGCGTGGATGATGACCTTGTAGTTTAGGCGCAAGATGCGTCCCGTATGAAGGTATGTTGTTACCAAATTTGGTAGAGATCGAACGATTAGTTTAGTCGTAATCTGATTTTACAATTTGAATATTTGAGAGGCCACAATTCAGGTTTGGTAAAGATGGCGACGATATAAAACACGACACAGAATACACACTCTCTCACACACACAAAGACACATACGTTTTGGCCCTGTGTAGATCTCATAAGTCTACTTTAATTTTTTGCAAAAATTGAGCATCAACGTCTGCACGTCATCGACTACACTAAAAATTTCCTTTTGACACGTGCGTATCGCGGTATGTACTTCAACCGTGTTTTCAGGTAACCGAGCACGCAGAAATCGCATGGTGAAAATCGATATTGAATGCTGGATGGTCCTATACGCCTCTCACTGAAATCGTTGAAATGAAGATTGAGTTATAATTATGCACATTGTCTTGCCTGGCTACTAAACGCTGAACTAGTTCAAACATCGAATGTCCCACGGCTCCAATATAATGAAGGAAATATATGTTGGAAAAGAATTTAAGCACTGGTAGAGCGTTCAGTCAGAAACATTTTCATTTATGGAGGTTCTTCTGTTTCTTCTCAGAACGTGGTGTATCTTGATTATCAGTCATAAGTGTTTTCTCCATATGCAACACAATATGTCATAATGAAATTTTGGTTCACTTTTAGGACTTTGTCTAATAATTCAAATTGCAACAGCATTATTGTTAGCAATACATTACACTGCTAATATTGATTTAGCTTTTAATAGAGTGCCGGTAGCACACATTTGTCGCGACGTAAACTAGGGATGATTTTTACGCACTTTACATGCCAATGGAGCTTCTTTCTTTTTAATTTTTCTTTACCCTCGTGTAGGGCGTGTAATATACTATGCATCCTACAATTATATGCACACGTGAAAAACAGGGGTTATTATTCTATTTCTTGTAATAGGAACAGCTTTCATAGGCCATGTTCTACCTTGAGGACAAACGTCCATGTTCTGAATTATCTTCATGCTTGTACGAGTACAGTACGTGTAGTTTTAATTTGTGGTCGGGTTTGGTAGGAAGCAGCCGTGTTCTTGGGCAAATCAACATTCCCACATATTTCTGAGATGAAATGGTGAAAAGGGAAACCATTGTAAGATGGCGAAAAAGCAACATTTGTAGAAATATTAGAAACAGATATTCAGTGTTGCCTAAGTAATCCATAAGTAGAAGCTCTCAGTCGGTCAACACAAGTGTGCCAAATAAGATTGGAGAGGGGGGATAATTTTAATTAGTATCCTAGTACTTGATGTATATTTCATGAATTCTTTACACAATAAAACACTGCCACATAAATGGGGAGAGGGCTAAATAGGAATGACTAGTTCCATTCATCAAGCGAACATCATCAGATCCTGTTCATTTAGAATCAATTTTGGTTCTGTGGATATGTACTTTTCACTTATGTAAACCAGGATTTAGAATTATTAAGCCGCAGATGTTTCCAATAAAGCTTTATCTTTTTAACCAATTAGATACATCATTCCGTTAGTCTTCTACATTTATTTATAAAAATACAATTTACACTTTTTTTGGAAGTGTAATAGAAGAGTTATAGTACTGTAGTGTTTTAACGGAATAATATATAATTGGTTGAAACATCTGACTCGTTACAAAGGTTAATGTAAAACTAATGTAGCTTAATTATTACTGGTATAAATAAGTATCAAATATATATCCACTGAGGCGACTTCGGTAGCGTAGTTGGTAGCACGCTGAACTGCTGTGCCCAATATCGCGGGGGGTTTAAACCTGGCTGAAATCGTCGGATTTTTAAGAAGGTTAAAATTCTTCAGCGTGTCTACCTCCAGAGGGGAAAGTAAAGCCGGTGGGCCCATGTCATAGCTTTATCAAATGTAAAAGAACCTACCACTAAAATTGGTGGTGTGTAGCTAAATTTGTAGGTTATTTGGTTAGAAGTGCTCTATCAAGTTACAATGTTTCCCGCAAGGTGCCAGTGTTAGTGGCATCTCTGGTATCCAAAGTTGGAACTCATTGAAATTGAACTTGATAGCATTGGCTGCAAATCAAATATATAAAAGAATACAAAAACAAATAGTTCCGTGAAGAACTATACAGCCTATTTTCATATATCCTAATCATGTTAATTCAGTTTGATTGCTGTAAAAGATTCGTAGATATTCAGAACCGTCTAAATATTTCGGATGCTCGCCATGTTGGATTCTTATATGTATAGGCCATAGAGATATATGCCATATAAGGAAAATTATTGCGTAGGTTCATTATTCAAACTTTCACTTCAATCGCATGATTACTACATAAGAAATAAAAACTTAATTTTAAAATTTCGTACAGCCGCCATCTTCAGGTTATGTAAACAATTGAACTATATTAGATGCCAGTGCATTCCAATATGTATACTCATTTACTGTACAACATTTTACTGCGCTCAGTTGGTTAAATCGCGAGAAAAGTTTATTAAAATGTTTGTTATTCGCTTGGCCGCCATGTTCGTTTTGTACTTTACAGGTTTTTGAACTTTACATAGATAAACTTGTAGCAGTGCCCTTTATCACCGTACAAAAGTTCTGGGTGATATCAGTAATAGTTTCGGAGATATAGAATGCCAGTGAAATATTTCGCACAGCCGCCATTTTGAGGTTATGTAAACAATTGAAATAAATTAGACACCAGTGCATTACAATTTGCAGAAACATTTGCTGTACCACGTTTCATTAGGTTTGGATGGTTAAATCGCGAGAAAAGTCTACTTAAATGTCTCAACTTCGCATGGCCGCCATGTGTGTTGTGTAGTTACCAGGATTTTGTTAGTCTCGTAGGTGAACTTCTAGTAGTGTCCTTTATCACCGTACTGAATATCAGGGTGATATCGGCAATAGTTTTGGAGATATTGAATTCTGGTGAAATATTGCCCACAGCCGCCATGTGGTGGTGAGACGAAATAAAATTTGAAGGGCATGTTTGTGGTCGGCCGAAATGTTGCTATGACCTTACTGAGTTTCGCTGAAATCGCTTCAGCTGTTTAGAATTTATTAGGGGACACACACACCACACACACACACATACGCACACACATACTCACACACGGACAAAAGGTGATCTCATGAGCCTATTTTTCATAAAATGAAAATAGGCTAAAAATAATAAGAATGGCTATGGAGGTAGCGAGAATCTGGAGACAAAAATGTGACAATACTTCCCTTCCTTCTTCCTCCCACTGACCTGACACCTACCGTAAATTATTTTCAATAATTCTAGCCACACTAAATCTTCTCATATGCACCTACACTATTGCACAAAAATCTGGAATTATGAAGACCTGCAGCATCGTTAGAGGATTTTTGACTACACAATAAGATTTTCATGGACCCTCTTGTGAAAAGGAGACGTGGAAGATAGTATTACTGAAAAACGAAATTAACTGTCAAACTTCCATGTTATATAATTTTAAAATGTATGCTATAGTCTTCTCAAAGAGAGACCTTGCTCGGTTTATTGGACGTAATGTACCGATGTGAGTCATGTTACCAATTGTAAGTTGAGTAAATAAAGGCATAATAATAATTGTATGTCTACCCCTTATTATTCCCGTTTTTCCAACGGGGTCGGGGATGAGATGCGATGGAAGTCTTTGTGGCGATGATGTTTACGGCCGGATGCCCTTCCTGACGCCAACCTCATGAGAGAAGTTAAAAAGGCATAATAATAATAATTAGTGAAATCGAAATCCGGGAACGTAAAATTCTCAGCAAAATATGTTAATGGTATATGGATTAAAAGGAAAACCATAGACTTGTACACAGTAATCAATAAGTTCAATGACATTTTATTGTCACATCTGCAGAATGGACAACACCAGATATGCAAAAAAATTGCTTGATATAATTAATTCAAAGAAGTTCAAAATCAGTTGGTTAGAAGAAATCAAACAGGACTTAAAAGAAATAAGCATTACGGAAGATAGCATCATGAATCGCAAGACTTTTGGAACTCTAGTTACAAATCACTCATTCACCGAAAAAGCTAAAAAGACCACTGGAAATAAAATGGACGGAGGAACGTAAGAAGGGGCATAGTAAGTTCATGAGGAGATTTTGGGAGGAGAAGAGGAAATCTCCATCAACCCGAATCAACAAGTTCAAGCGCGCTCCCTAAGTGGGCAAAACGAAGAATGAAGAATAATAATTTTACAGGCTGAAACAGATCTCTCTCATTCTTAAAACACCTTAATTTCTGATTGCCAGTACCCGTATTCGATCCCACAACCTTAGACTTATAGGAGATCAGTTCCTTACCCACTGGGCCACATCACCGGCTGTATACATTTTCTAATCATTCTCTATAGTTTTATGCTTTTGTTTTGCTACGTTATGAATTCAGTCCCAAAATAAAAGCAAGGTTAAATACACAAACTGTTAAAATTGTTGAAAAAAAAAAGCAGTTATGCAAAAAGCGTCATTCCAAATTTCATAATTTTACGACACACCTCATTAAGGTCTGTAACACACAGCTGTTGAAAACATTTGCTTTAAAGGACACTCTTCGTCACGCTTGGACTAGCTGGTGAAAGTAACATTTGGTATTATCACACAACATTTAATGACTGGTCTAATGATACTGTTGTCTGCCATATTATCCTCCCAACTTTCAGATAGAAAACAACCAAAACCCTCAGATCAATAACAGGGGGTTGCGTTAGCTGCTACACCGAGGCCCCGCGATGCAGTGGGTCCTGGTAGGACAGAGGAAAGAGAAAATAGAAAACGATGGGGAACATATTTCATTGTGGATTTATACAAATAGCAATATTTATAAATCTTTCTAGCACTAATTGTTTAGTCTCTACTTCAAAAATGTAACCTTGGCAGCTCTGTTGAAGCGATGGTGAAATTTTAAAAACTGTATGGTGGCAGCATTGACGACTCATAACGTCACAATACAATCTTATTTTCTGTATGTATGTATTGCTGTTCGGTTTTTATGTTCAGTGTTGCGTACTCCTATATATTATATGAATGAAAATCCACAGCCTGCTTCCAGTCTCCGACCGGGTCAGGAATGGAATGAATGAGGCCCCTATCTAGCGGCGAGGATATGAACTGTGCCGGCTGCCGAGGCCTGACGCACTCCTCTGGGGCAATGATTAAATTAATGACAGATGAAATGAAATGATAGTGGAGAGTGTTGCTGGAATGAAATTTTGACAGGGAAAACCGGAGTACCCAGAGAAAAACCTGTCTGCCTCCGTTCTGTCCAGCACAGATCTCACATGGAGTGACCGGGATTTGAACCACGGACCCAGCGGTGAGAGGCCGGCGTGCTGCCGCCTAAGCCGCGGAGGCTTATATATATTATATGACTAAAAATAAATTGAAATTCCATTAAAAATAACAAGTAGTTCCATGAAGAACTATACAGCCTATTATGATATGTCTTCATCATCATAATTTTATACAGTTTCCAGCCACTTGCCGGGTCTGTTTTTTTTTCTTTTCATTTTGATATGTCCCACTCATGTTAATTGCTTCTATCAACATACAAAATTTCAGTTTGAAGGTTGTGATAGATTCGTAGATATTGAGAACCGTCTAAATATTTCAGATGGTTGCCAGGTTGGATTTCTTAATTTATGTACTATTACTTGACGATTATTGTGTACGTGTGGTATTCAAACTTCAATCGCATGATTGGAACACAAGAAGTAAAAACGAGATTTTTAAATTTCGCACAGCTGCCATCTGGTGGTTATGAAATCAATTGAAATAAATTAGATGCCAGTGGATTAACATTTGTATAAGCATTTAACGTGCAATGTTTCACTGCACTTGGATGGTTAAATCGCGAGAAACGTCCATTTAAATATTTATACTTCGCGTCGCCGCCATATTGGTTTGTGCTCACCAGGTTACTGAAAGTCCTATATGTGAACATATGTTCATAGCCTCAATGAACATAAAAAATATCAGTTTGATTGCTGTAAAAGATTCGTAGATATTGAGAACCGTCTAAATATTTCGAATGCTCGACATGTTGGATTGTTATATGTATAGGCCATAGAGTTATGTATCATTAAAGGAAAATTATTGCCTAGGTTCATTATTCAAACTTTCACTTCGATTGCATGATTACGAGCCAAGAAATAAAAACATAATTTTAAAATTTCGCACAGCCGCCATCTTGATATTATGTAAACAATTGAACTAAATTAGATGCCAGTGCATTACAATATGTATAATCATTTACTGTACCATATTTCACTGCGCACAGAGGGTCAAATCACTAGAAAAGTCTATTAAAATGTTTCAAATTCGCTTGGCCGCCATGTTCGTTTTGTACTTTACAGGTGTTTGAATGTTACATAGATGAACTTATAGCAGTGCCCTTTCTCACCGTACAAGATTTCAGGGTGATGTCTGTAAGAGTTTCGGAGATATGGAATGGCAGTGAAATATTTCGCACAGCCGCCATTTTGAGGTTATGTAAACAATTGAACTAAATTAGACGCCAGTGTATTACAATGTGCAGAAACATTTGCTGTACCATGTTTCATCACGTTTGGATGGTTAAATCGCGAGAAAATTCTATTTAAATGTCTCAAATTCGCTTGGCCGCCACGTTGGTTTTGTAGTTAACAGGTTTTTGAAAGTCTCATAAGTGAACTTCTAGTAGTGCCTTTTATCACTGTACACAATTTCAGGGTGATATCGGTAATAGTTTCGGAGTTACTGAATGCTGGTGAAATATTTTGCACAGCCGCCATGTTGGATTAGTGAGATACAATAAAATTTGAAGGGCACGGTCGGGGTCGGCCAGAATGGTGCTATGATCTTACTGAGAGTCATTGAAATCGCTCCAGTCGTTTAGAAGTTATTAGGGGTGGCACACCCACACACACAACCACCACACACACAGACACACGGACAAAAGGTGATCTCATAAGCCTATATTTTCATAAAATGAAAATTGGCTAATAATAAGTGTCAAAATACATATCCACTGAACCTAAATTAATCCTAAGTGAGCAGAATCTGTTGATGTTCACTTGACGAACGAAACTAGTTATAGAATTCAGCCTCTCGTTTTGTGGGAAGTGCTGTATTAAGTGTATAATTAATTAACTGACTATAATGCTTCTAATAATAGATCACTATTTTAGCCACTTTTCTTCGAATCCAGAAAGCGTGATCTCACTAGGTGGCATCAAACGCACTGAGCTACTTTTCATGGTGCGCGAATTAAAGCCTGGATCTTCTCGCCAGTCGCGTACATGTTATAAAGTGTTGCCGCTCTCAGAGAAAAATGATGCGTTAGAATCCCGTAGGTCGATTTCCAACACTCGATTGATTTCACCTTCGAACTACCAGCAAGCCATGCTGACATGTTTCTCTTACTCACTTGGATAAATTCCTCTGTCAGATGTCTCACTGCCGCATTCATTCTAAGCGTTCCCTTCAGAGCTAACTTAATTTGCCACGCTGTTATGTCCAGGTAAGTGAAGGTGATATTCTCGTTATTTGAAGAAGAGCAAGTTATAGAGTAAATTCTCATCATATTTATGGGACATTGTACTGACGTTTCGTCTGAAATAGCCAAAAAATAATTTCTTTACAAATTTATTTTGAAAAGCACCCCTGACTCGATTGGATAATATAATAATGTTATTTTCCATAATACACCACTATTGAAGTGTCAACGTTGACTTTAAGACTTCTATCTTTAGAGAACATTTCTCTCAGATCAAACATTATCTTTTGAAGAAGACTTGAATATGAGATCGTTTTCAAAATTTGAGCCCAAATTTCCAGCATTCAGGGTGGGTACGTGAGACTATTACGCTCCCTATGGCCTTATCTTCCATGGGATCCTGGAAGTGAATTTCCAGGAAATTCGAACTCGAACTGGCTTCAGACGCATCGCACAATTTCACAGCCTCACACTCTGGCCCTTGGTTACGTTGTTGTTGCTGATTTATTTAGAGGCTTTATGACAACGTGGTAATTTCGCCCCATGTACTAGGTTGTGTGTGGAATTTGTCTGATAATACGTCTTGTTGTGATGACTGTATTAGTGTGTGCATTTGCATGTCAAGAGAGGATTGGAAAGGAGATGGCCGTGGCCGTAAGTTAGGATCCATCCCAGCATTTACCAGGGGTAGAAGTGAGAAACCACAGAAATCACATCCCAGATCGATGAGGCGGGAATTGAACCCATCTCTTCTTAAATTTACCTCACGAGGCTAAGTGTACCTCATTCCAGCCCTCAGACCAGAATTAAATTTCTTATCAGAGCCGGGAATCGAACCCAGACCTGTGGGGCAACAGTCAAGCATGCTAGCGGCCGGAGTTACGCTTGTCGACCCAGATAGTACTGAGCGTGTGTTTCCTGCACTGTGCAAGTGAGCTGGCCACAAGGATGAAGGTAAACACAGCTTGAGCGGCTTATAAACTCTCTTCTCTCATTAGCACTTAACTCACAGCCATTACCGAATCTTTCTCGAGCGTGTTCAGCGTTTGGTTTAATACACTTAATATGCCTACATAAACACTTGAGTAATATCTGAGGTGGTAGTTTTCTGCTGTTTGCTTACATAGAGCTTAACACGCGTTATTTCTCCACCAAAGAGCAAAAAAAAAGAAGAAGAAGAAAAGAAAAAGCAGCTGTAATTTCTGGGCTATCACACTATCTCTTCTCAATTCCGTAAGCGTGATACGCAGACAGACACATTAATAACTCATGGCTTCTTACTGACAGCGAGAAGACAAGGAGCACCAGGCAGCAATATGCATAAAGACTTGAGTCGTTTTTCTCTTACGTTAGTTCCAACATTAGGCCCGTTAAAAAGAGAAGGGGGGAACAAGAAGAAGAAAAAATGTGATAGAAGACATCATTCGCGTAAGCCTGACGAATCCTGAATGCCAACCACTTCTTCATCTTCGATAATCTATAGAAATCTTTAAAGATTCCTTCCACTCCTTTATATTTTTTTAACTCTACTCTTTTTCTCGTTCGTACTATCTTTCAGTTTTTGACATGTTTCCATTCTAAAAGCCAAGGAAAGACAATTTTGCTCGGATGATTCCACCCGCCGATAAAGCCAGCCACATGCAGCTATCTCCTTGAATGAAGCGCCAAATGGAAGGAAAAGGAATTGCTACGCCGCCACCGTGCCGCAACATCGGCGCAAGATCTCTGGAGCGACGCTGCTTCACTGGCTGGCGTCAAGAATGAAGAGTTACCAACTTTGAAGTAATGAGAAAATAAACAAGTGCATCGCTAATTTCCCATTCTCAAGGAAGTATTAAGATGAAATTATACGGAAAACTGCTCAAAATAATATTAATAATAATAATACTTATGAACGTTTATGGTTATATTCTCCGAATGAGTGATTACGGACTGACTAAAAGAATTCTAAATTTTATTCTCCAAAGAAAAAAAAAGTCTCAGAACAACTGGCTGCTTCAAGTTGAAAAATACCTACAGGATATTGACACAGGATGCAAAATAATACATTTGCCATTGATAGCACAAATGTTTGTATATATCCGTATTGATAGATGAATAAATTCAAAGTTTAAATTATACGCCAATCAATACTTACACAAAAATTATATATTGTACATATTTTGACTTGACATTGAGGTCTTTCTCAGCTCAATTATGAAATCAATACTATAGATGTACTTAAGTCTAATGTCTGTTTGATGTGAAAGATGTTTATGAGGTAAATTGTAATTAAAAGAATGAAATAAAATAATAACAAAAAGTTCCGTGACGAGCTAAAGAGCCTACATTTATTAAAATTTAAGATTCATGCCGATGATCTATATGGATCTATCTAGAATAATGACGAAATTAAGTTGGTAATATCGAAATTTCTAATTAGTTCGAAATACTGTATACCTGGCATAATGTAGCCTAATCGAGCACTACAGTTGTCAGCCTTGGTGATTGAATATATTCTTAGTTCCATCTCTTAAGGTAAAAAAATACAAAATTTGGTTGAAGTCCAATGGATAGCATGTAAGTTACATGCAGTTAAACATTGGATCTAACAGCGCGCATTGGTCAGAACTAATCTGAAATTATATGATCTATTGTTGTGCCAATATTGAATGAAATCCATTAGTTAGTATAGTAGTTAAATGCATTTTAAAATTGGACCTATCAGCAGACTTAGAATCATGTTGGCAGCACTGACGTACATTAGTTACTCTAAATTAATCCAGATGCCAGGTACTATACGTGTGCAAAGCTTAGTGCTATTGGCTTGCATACTCTCTCATATATTGATAATAGGGTAACAAAATACAGACAGCATTCACTAATAGTTGGCAGCCCTGGTTGACCTAAGAATAGGCATAGTCATATCTCTTATTGTACACATACGAAATTTGGTTGAAATCCAAATGATAGTATAGAAGTGACATGTATTTAAAGTTGGACTTCTCAGCAGGCTTAGAATCATGTTGGTAGCACTGACGTATGTAAGTTACTCCAAATTAATATAGAATGTTAGGTACTATACGTGTGCATAGTTTAAAGCTATCGGCTTGCATACTTTCTGGTACCTTGGTATTTGGATAAAATTAATTGAGAGCATTTATTAACAGTTGGCAGCCCTGGTGGCTCTTGAGAACACGCTCAGTAATACCTGTTTATGTACACATAGCACATACGAAATTTGGTTGAATTCCAATTGATAGTGTAGAAGTTATATGCATTTGAAAATTAGACCTAACATCAGGCTTATAACCATTTTGGCGTCACTGCCAAGTATGGCCTCCTGAAATATTAAACTAAATATTATTATCTATATGTGTGCCAATTTTGAAATAGCTCCCATTCATACCTTCCAAATATCCAACATGGAACTCAAATTTCAATTGCAATATTTCGGCAGTTGGTAGCATTATAGTTGGTAGCATTGACATCATTTTCAAATACGGCATTGAGATATTCACGTATAGATCTTTACTCCTACCAAATTTTGTTTCGATTGCTGCAGCCGTTTAGAAGTTGACCGAACTACAAGGTCATCAGCCTAATAATTTGCGGATGGTGGCCATGTATGTGTGCAAATCGATTCCCCCTATCTATTCAAACACGGCGAAAACGAATTGAACGAAATTTTGTACAGGGGTAGCACTAGCAAAGGGCACCTCATATTCATGTTTAATATCCGTATAACACGTTGTATTTCAACAACCTACTACAACCAACATTCAATTATACTCCTTGAAAAGGACAAAGAGTTATAACAATACCCATGCATTTAGGAGAAAGTAGGCTATATGTTCTTTACTGAACATCTTGTTACAAAATGTGAAAAGTATGCTAATTTTGTACAAGTGAGGTCAAGGTGGATATGATATCAGCTATAAGCTGCGATGTGACGAATTAGCCCGCGAGTCTTGGACGCTGGCCAACAACGGTATAACTTTCGTAATTCTGTAGGTATTGATTGGTTGGTTCCTCAGTTTAGGGGCTGCGACATCGCGGGCAAGTAGCCCCGTATACTTGGGTGTGTGTAGAATCTGTCTGATAACCGGTGTTAATTGTGATGGCTGTATTAGTGTACAGTATGTATCTGTTTTTAGCCTACTTTTCACATTTTGCAAAAATGAGGAAAAAGTAGACTTATGAGATCGATCCGGGAAAATGTGTGTCTGTCTGTCTGTCCTTCTGTCTGTCTGTCTGTCTGGCTGTGTGTGTCCCCCCCCCCCCCCCCTATCAACTCCTAAACGGCTGCAGCAATCAAAACCAAATTTAGTGTGAGTAAAGATGTGCACCGGAATATCTCACGTCCTTATTTGAAAATGATGTCAGTGCTACCAACTGCTGAAAATACGCACTAGAAATTTGAGCTCCATGTTGGATATCTTGCAAGGTATACATGGGAGCTATTCCAAAATTGGCACACATGTAGGTAATACTATTTCAGTTTAATTTCCAGGAGGTTAACCATGACAGTGTTGCCAAAATAATTTTAAGCCTTCTGATAGGTCCAATGTTTAAATGCATATAACTTTTACACTATCAATTGGATTTCAACCAAATTTTGTATGTAATATCTGTACATAAACAGATATGACCAGGCGTATTATTAAGAGCCACCAGGGCTGCCAACTGTTAATAATTGCTCTCACTATTTTTATATCCAAATACCAATATATCAGAAAGTATGCAAGCCAACAGCTTTAAACTATGCACACGTATATTCTGACATTTTAGATTAATTTGGAGTAACTTATATACGTCAGTTCTACCAACATGATTATAAGCCTGCTGATAGTACCAATTTTTAAATACATGTAACGTCTATACTATCAGTTAGATTTCAACCAAATTTCGTATGTGCTATGTGTACCATAACATATATGACTATAAGTATTGTTAAGAGCAATCAGGGCTTCCAACTGTTAGTAAATGCTGTCTATATTTTTTACCCTATTATCAATATATCAGAAAGTATGCAAGCCAACAGCTCTATATTTTGCACACGTATAGCACCTGACATTATAGATTAATTTGGATTAATTAATGCTAGGCAGTGCTGCCAACATGATTCTATGCCTGCTGATATGTCAAATTTTAAAATACATGTAACTTCTATACTAACAAATGGATTACATCCAAAGTTGGCACAACAAGATATCATAATATTTCAGATTATTTCTGACCAGCACACGCATGGTATTGCTGGCAACATGCTTTTACGCATGCTGATAGATCCAGTGTCTAACTGCATGTAACGTCCATTGGACTTCAACCAAATTTTGTATTCTGTACCTAAAGAGATGGAACAGAGAATATATTCAGTCACCAGTGCTGCCAACTGTAGTGCTCTATTAGGCTACATTATACCAGGTATATTTTGAACTAATTAGATATTTCGATATTACCAACTTAATTTCGTCATTATTCTAGATAGGTTCATAAACTGTAGAATAATCATTGGCATGAGAAGTAGGCTGTATAGTTCTTCACGGAACTTCTTCTTTAATTCAAGTAAGGACTGCAACTTTGAATTTTTCAAATAGTTCCTATTTTTGCCGTCAAACGCCACCGTCAACGACTACTAGGCGTAGTTCAGAACTTAGCTACTAGACGCCACCGCAGTCGGCTCTTGGCAACGAACGTACAAACCTAAGAGCGTTGTTTACATTCCTAACCTATACTATTTAGCTTCACACAGGTGTAATTAGTGGAAGGTTTTTTAACATGCCATAAATCTATGACATGGGACCGCCGTCTTCAACCCTTTATCCTCTGATGGATAAATGATTCGATGTTTTTAGGTAGATTTCATTAGAAAGCTAACTATTGCAATGGGTACCATGTTTCGACTTCCGGAAAATTTCGACATATCTTCGCGTTTCACATCCCCCAGACCCCAAAACCACCGTCAGTTCAAAAGTTTATATATAATTTATGTATATATGTATCTATCTATCTATCTATCTATATATATATATATCAGTTCCTTGTGGACACGATAACTGCCGTAATTTTGCACCAATCACTTTGAATGTTTTACATAATATGTATCCCTATAAAATCTCGGTCGAGTTCGTTAATGGGCAAAATCGGTCGAAGGGGATGAAAATGGGGGGCTTTTTTTCGAAAAAGTGAAATTTCATTATAACTCTCTTAATACGTGAAATATCGAATCCATTCAAAGTTCATAATATGTGTCGGGTAAGTGCCAAAAATGTATGTCAAATAAGTTTTTTGATAGCACCAACCATTGACCAAAGGGGTGGAAAAAAGTGTTTTTTTCGGGAAGCATTAATCATATCTCTCACAATAGCCACAATATCCAAACCGTACAAAATGGAAAATATTCCCCTAATAATTACCTAAAACTTTTGTCTGAAAGAATTTTTGATATGACCCACCATTACGCCAAGGGATGAGAAAAATGATTTCGGAATTTTAAAAAATGCCAAGTGCCATCATAGGTTACCATAACAACGCTTTTAAATTGATAAGGGATGATCTATCAGACGTTGCTATGACAACGCACTTGCACGAGATCAGATTCAGATGTGTCTGTCCTTCTGTCAGTCTGTCTGTCTGTCTGTATGTATGGGCCGATAACCTAGATGTTAGGCCCCTTAAAACAACAATTATCATCATCATCATGTCTGTATGTATGTCCATCTGTCTGTCTGGTTGGCGGTGTGTGTGTGTGTGTGTGGGTGTGTGTGTCCCTATCAACTCCTAGACGGCTGCAGCAATCGAAACCAAATTTAATATGAGTAAAGATGTATACCGGAATATCTCAGGCCCATATTTGAAAAAGATGCCAGTGCTACCAACTGCTAAAAAAACGCACTAGAAATTTGAGCTCCATGTTGGATATCTTGGAAGGTATACATGGGAGCTATTCTAAAATTGGCACACATGTAGATAATACTATTTCAGTTTAATTTCCAGGTGGCCATACATGACAGCGTTGCCAAAATAATTTTAAGCCTTCTGATAAGTCCAATTTTTAAATGCATAAAACTTCTACACTATCAATTGGATTTCAACCAAATTTTGTATGTAATATGTGTACATAAACATATATGAATGAGTGTATTCATAAGAGCCACCAGGGCTGCCAACTGTTAATAATTGCTCTCTATCTTGTATCCAAATATATAAGAAGGTATGCAAGCCGACAGCTTTAAACTATGCACACGAAAATTACCCGACATTTTACATTAATTTGGAGTAACTTATATACGTCAGTTCTACCAACATGATTCTAAGCCTGCTGGTAGGACCAATTTTTAAATACATGTAACTTCTATACCAACAAATGGATTTCATCCAAAATTGGCACAAAAATATATAATATTTCAGATTATTTCTGACCAGCACTCGCATGACATTGTTGCCAACATGCTTCCACGTGTACTAATAGATCCAATGTCTAAATCCCTGTAACGTCCTTTGGATTTCAACCACATTTTGTATTCTGTACCTTAGGAGATGGAAGTAAGAATATATTCAGTCACCAGAGCTGCCAACTGTATTGCTCTATTAGGCTACATTATGCCTAGTATACCTTATTTCAAACTAATTAAGACATTTCGATATTTCCCACTTAATTTCGTCATTATTCTAGATAGCTTCATATACTGTAGATTAATCTATGGCATGAATCTTAGTTTTAAGAAAAGTAGGCTCTTTAGTTCGTCACGGAACTTCTTGTTCCATCTGACTATGAGGGAAGCGGCTAACTGGTAGCATGCTGAACTTCTATGCCCAAGGTGCTGGTTCAAAGCCGGCCAAAGTCGCCGGATTTTCTAAGAGCGCTAAAAATCCGTCAGCATGCTTTCCTTCGGAGGGGAAGTTACAATGTTCGTTGCAAGTTGCTGGATGCGGTGGCATCTAGCAGCCAAGTTCACAGCTAGGTGTCGTTGACGTTAGTATTTGGTACAAAATTAGGTACTACTACTTAAAATTGACCGTCTGCAGATCTTACCTGAATTACAGACTAATACAGTCATCACAAATAACTCCGTTTATCAGACAGATT
This sequence comes from Meconema thalassinum, assembly GCA_946902985.2. Lineage (NCBI taxonomy): Eukaryota > Metazoa > Arthropoda > Insecta > Orthoptera > Tettigoniidae > Meconema > Meconema thalassinum. The sequence continues at coordinate 1,537,098,952 of OX336388.2, forward strand.
CTACACTCACCCAATGTACACGGGGTTACATGACCACCTTGTCGCAGCCCCTAAACTGAGGAACCAACCAACATCTCTGCGGGAGATAAAATTTTGCTTGAAGAAGTAACAGACTGTTAGATAGTAACACATTAGTTCCAAACCTTGCATAAGGACAGTGTGATCACAAGTATAAAAATTAACCCCAAATGACAAGAAGGTTACCATCCCCATAAGACAGTAAAATGTTAAAAGTATGCATAGAAATACGAAAAAATGTTAACTAACCTCCAATTGTAAAATACTTTCTCGCAATAAATGAGGTCTGATCCTCCTACGAAAACCTGCATATTTTGCCTATTATAGCCTATCCCCTAGTTTGCCCGGTGAAATCTACCTCCGGCTTCCGGCGTGCCGAGAGGAATTTTATTTCTACAATTAATTAATATTTCCACCAGCGTCATGAAATAGCCAGACGAAGATGAGGAAACTTCAAGTATTTGTTGGAGACAGTTGGAACATACCTGCAGCAGTTTGACAAAAGGCTAAATACTTTAAGATTGTGAAAAGAAAGAGCCTAGCAATGTTTCGAAGGACAGGTGGTGGCTACCTCAAAATAGAAGGGACGCGTGGTGAGACACGCTTATGGTATGTTTATTGTACTATTCGCGCCTAGAAAAAATATAATGCAGTAACGTGAGTGGCTGATGGTACTTCTGGACACTCCTACGAGGCCGAGGTCTGATAAAAACCGCGAAGTTATTGAAAAAGTGGAGCCAATGAGAGATGAATGCTTACGAACGCGCCAAGTCTAGCTTGGGCACGCGACGGCTAGCATTAACGCGGGAGATCGGCTAGACAACATCTCTACGATCGATTCTAGGATTAATGGGCATATTCTTGACCTGCGCAATTTTTCGAGTTCAGTGATATTTGTTTCATTCCTGTACCACTATTATTTTGAGAAATTTTTATATAATTTCCCCCTCTATCGATACCTAGGGCCAGTTCATTTATAAGTGGCGTGAAGAGCCAAGACATTACTATTACTGTGTGCGTCTGAGGACGTAGATTACTATAACTGTGTGCGTCTGAGGACGTAGATTACTATTATACTGTGTGCGTCTGAGGACGTAGATTACTATTACTTTTGTGCGTCTGAGGACGTAGGTTACTATTACTTTTGTGCGTCTGAGGACGTAGGTTACTATTACATTGTGTGTCGGGAGACGCAGGTTATTATTACATTTTGTGCGTCTGAGGACGTAGGCACTTGTACTTTGCGTGTCATGAGGACACAGATTTTTATTAATATAAATGTGTTGTTAAATTCAGTGTGATAGATAGTCACAGTACTATTTTGTAGGGACAGTATCATCGACAATTCGCCAACAGACTGTTCTGGGGAATTAAGTACCTGAAATGGTGAATTTAGTAAACAGATATCGAGTGTGAAATAATCTATAACTTTTTGCATCAGCACGAGAGATGACATCGCTTATCCTGGAAGAAGTTTGGAACTGTCAGCACTCCGTCGAGATGTTTGAGAGGAGCTAAGCAGCATTAAGTAGGGAAATGGCTGCAGATGTTCGTTGACGGTGACTGGCAGAGGATGAGTACTGAATAATATTCTTATTATCTGACAAATTAACTTATGGTATATGGGACATATTTTGTTTGTAAATATCTTGCTTGTGTTGATTAACGTAGTGTATTTAGTTTTGGTCTGACACACCTTTTGCATGGAAACCAGCTCGCACAATTTTAATAAGTCGTAAGTTCTTGTTTGTTTGTTTTAACTAACGTGGCTATGTGGACGACCGTGTTCGCATATGTTTACGTAGTGCGATTAAGAAGCGTCTCTCGGAGATATATTGTGTTTCAGAAGTAGGACTGAATTAGTTTAATCATGCAGTAGATTGGAGGGTAAATTAATCTTGTAATGTTTATTATTGATCAGATTCAGTGAGTTTATTGCCGTGGGTGCAATGTAAATTGTGGCGAGGAGCAGTCAGCTCTCTCGTAGGTTTTAATATTTTTCTTTAATAGATTGTGAGGATCTGATTCAACCGACCTGTGTGAAATGTGTTATGTCATTCCCAGCAGTGTGTGTGTGTGTGTGTATTTTACTGGTCATTACAAGCGGGAATCTCAGCGTAGACTGATTTCTGTCAGCTTGGTGTGAAGCCCATATCGTTACCTTGCGAGGACATATGTGGCTATATCGATTAAGGTCTTACCATATGTTTATGTGGTTGAGATTTGTTGCTGTTGATTCTACGAGATAACGGCACAGTTGGTCATGTTATTTTTACACACTGGGGCTGGACGATGACCAGAGTTGAGGAAGGGGGAAGCTGTTTCACAAGGTGGGCTGAAAGGATTGCATCGAGGTCATTAGTGGAGTGCTTGTTGGCTCCGTAAAATTTACTTGAAATACAGAATAAGAACTGATCAATGGTAAAAATTGTTTAAATAAATGGGAGTTGCCTACGAATCACTATAATCTCCGAAGCGTTAGCTTGACGTGCATTTTGTTCATATAAAGTAATCTCAGCCGGTGAGGCTTTTGTTGTTGTTGGTTCCATTCCATGTTTATGTCCGTATTAGTGACCCGTGCAGTCACGTGCGATGCTGTCTTTTCCTTGTTTGTGTATTGAGCAATTGGCCGCGTTGGCAGCTCATTTGTCAGATGCGTCATCGCATTGAAGGAGGGTCTCGAGGGAGATTCCTGTAAATATTAGATTTTAGTCTGTGTGTCAGCATAAATTTTTAAGGGTTTTTATTAGTGTTGTGTCCCATATCCGTAAACGTTGATTTACGAGATGATTGTTCGTAAGCATCGTGGCTGTTACCCGATGTAAACGAACAGTCATCCAAGTACTCATTCCTCGTAGTTAGTCATTACGCGTACATGAAATCCCTATGCAAGTTAGTGGAACTTGGATCCACATTTTTATAAGGGGGAGATCCGTCTGACTCCTCAACGTTGATAGATATTTCTGTCATGGGAAGATTCAGGGAGGAATTTTATTATTGTTGTTGTCTATATTCATTTTATTTGCACTAATAGTCATTAAATTATGTTATTATTTTACGCCTTGTCACTTTCTTTTCTTAATTATAGTTTTAATCCTATGAACCTTGCCTCAGTAGAGCATGTTGTTTGGCGAACGTAAACATCACACTATGAACTGAGCGCGACCCCTTGATCAAGATTCTTGCTTATAAACACTGCAATACTAAAGGGTTCATAGGAGGTAAACTGGTGCGGCCAAGCGTGGGGCGGTTCACTGTGGTGTAACGGCAAAGAAATTGCACATGTCAATGTAAGCGTAGTTGAGTTTACAAACTGACGCAACATATGAATGTGTATTTTTGTTGCTGGTTCGCTGCTGGAACACATTTAGTTGGCGTATTTGAGTAAATCTGACATGCCACAAGTGGAGGCAGATATGACAGTATTTTAATCACCGGAAAGTGATATTTTATTAAAAGTAATTGAGGCGAAGAGGATACCGCCAACTGTGTGAAATAAAAAATTAAAAGCAGGAGTTTGCAATGTAAATACGGTTCACGTTTTTTGTCTATTGAATTAATATAAAAGTAATATACGTGATACCGGGCGCCCAATGATTAAGGTTAAAACTAGATTTGTTTAGAAAGTCAAACTCATGAGAATGTTAGGAGGCTGGTAGCCATAAACGACAATTAATACTTTATTAATTAGTCAGTGTTAATATCAGATCAGGATAACAATTTAATGACTAAATATGTGTTTGGGTTTAAATTAAATTGAGTAAAATTAGAACAACTCAGAGATGCGATTGACTAGTGGGATTAAACGTAAATTATAAATGAACTGAGTAGGGTAAAGAAATTAAATGTGCATTGGGATTGTATGTGTGTGTCAGGGGACATTGCTTTATGCCATTTCCCTAATGTCTCATATAAAGTGTATAACATGGCAACAGTAGAACAGATTCAAGAAATCATTGAGAGTGCTGCTAGGAGGACACAGGAATTGTTGGACACTAAATTGGCAGAACAGAGCGAATCACTAAACACAAAACTATCTGAACAGAGTGAACAATTAAACAATAGTATGTTAGAACAAAGTGAAGCATTAAAAGCGAAATTATCTGAACAATTAAACAATAGTATGTTAGAGCAGAGTGAATCACTAAAAACTAAACTATCCGAACAAAGTGAATCGCTAAACACAAAACTATCTGAACAAAGTGAATCATTGCGGACACAATTAAATAACAGTAGGATTGAACAAAATGAATATCAGGCGGAACAAGCTAGATTACTAAAAAGTGAAATCAATGATACTATAAATTCGCAGTTAGAGGCGCAGAATGTTAAAAACACGAACCAATTAGCTTCGTTAACCGCAGAGATGAAGGATCACACTAATCAACAGATGGTATTGCTGGCCCTAGATGTTAGTAAAAACAATGAAAAACAATTAGATCAGATTAAGAAAATGGAAATTATATTTGATCAAAAACTTAGCTTTCTGGATGAAACGGTGTTAGGTAAATTAGAGCAAATTGAACTAGCATGCACTATGAGTACAAGCGAGGTCAATATAGCTCAGGATAAGTTGGAAGGACGATTTAAGGAAATGGAAAAAAGCGGCAATGTCATTCAACAACAATTATCAGCGGTAGATGAAAATATATCCGGCATAATTAAAGATATGGATCGTTCTCGAAATAAAATCAGCGGAGCAATGGAAAAGCCTAGAAGCGGATCAGGATCAATTAAAGAATACCATCGACGAAAATAGCGCGAGATTGGAAGAATGGAAAAGCAAGATAGAAAGCAATCAGGATGACACTAAAAGCCAGATTGAGGAGAAAGTAAGCACAATTAAGGAGCAAATAAGAAAAGATTGGCGAAAAATGAATATCGATTCGAAAGAGGAAAGAGCAACCATCCTTAAGACAGTAGGCGAAAATCATACCCGTATTCAAGCATTAGAGCAAGAAATTAAGAGTAAACTTAAAGAACAAACAGACAGGATCATTAAAGCTGAACTGAGGTCGATAGAACAATCCTCGATATTTAAAACGGGAACAATGAAAGATAAGCAGGACGACTCAAATAGCCCGGACGGGACGAGCACAGCAGGAAGTCAGACTCAGACAGAGAGCCCATTAACGACAAACACGGAGGGGTTTCGCAAGAATATTGAAAGGAGTTCCACGCCACAGGACGGTCATCAGCCCACACAACTTATCCAAGTAATTCGCTCGAACGATTATAAACCGCAGAAGTACACGGAGAATTCAGGGGTGACACCTAAAGCCTTTATTAAAGAAATTGAAGATCATTACAATGACACTGGGGTACCTGAAGCACGTAGGCTAAGGATGACGGAGAGATTTTTATCAGGAAAGAGTCCTTACATGGTTTTTAAGCTTCAAATATACATTTGGAACTATGGCAGACTTCAAAATCGCGTTTCTGCGCAAGTACTGGTCGCCGGCATTACAACAGAGTTTAAGAATGGATCTTTACTCTAGGAAATACCAAACTACCCAGCAAACGAAATACTCAGATTTCTTTAACATGCAAATGCTAAAATTTCGCGACCTTGATTACCCTTTAAATGAAGCGGATCTGGTGATGACTATAGCGCGGCAATTACCAGTCAACGTGCAACAAGTACTTGTCGCAGCGAACGTTAGTACGGCCTTACATGCAGAACAGATATTACGCCAGATCGATGAGACTACATCTCATAATCATTATAGAGGAGGAAGACAACTGGAGTTAGTCAATACGACAGAGGTCATAAAACCAAAACAGGCGAACACCAAAACGCAGGGTACATATACAAGCACATCCACACCTAGGCGGAACCAGGAAGAGGTAGAAAACAGACCGTACCAGCCTAACGAGAATAACTATAACAATAGGTCATATCAAGGCAACAATAGATATCAACAGAGAGGGTATCAGCAATGGCGTGAAAATCGAAGAAATGAGAGGCCTTATGGAAGATACGGTGATTACAATGGGAATCAAAGATGGAAAGGAAGGAGAGATCAAAATCAAGGAGAGGCACGTAATTATCGAAATGACTGGGATGATAGGGGCACGCTCAATCACAAAATTACCTAGAGGAATTACACGCTAGTCAAGGTGGAGAGCAAGGACGATGGGAGAAAGCTATTGGGAACATGAAGAATCCAGACACATATACTGAGGAAGCTGGAAGTCTACTGAGACAAGAGGAATGTCAGGGGCGTGGGCGACAAAATGATGACGGGAGTCGCAGCGGAGCTAAAAAAATCTAAATTTGTATAAAAAGACAGTCTACAAACGCAACAGTCGGAAGTTGAAAATGGATGGATAGTAGCGAACATACAAGAATGGATTGCTTTGCCAGAAGATTGTCTGGAGGAGACGGTGAAACCACGGAACGATGAAATTAGGCAGTTACCCATTATTTACGCGAGGATTGGTGGAATTAATATAAGATGTTTATTGGATACGGGGTCGCAGATCAGTCTGGTATCGGAGGCCTTGGTTCGAGAGATGGGACGGAGTCAGAATATTCCTGTGATTCCCGTACCACAACTCAAAGTGAGGGGTGTTATTCCTGAACGCACCGTCACTTGTAAACGTCAGGCATACTTAGAACTGAACATATTGGAACACACTTTTGGGCAAACATTCATTATCATGGCGAAGATGAATTTCAATATAATTCTTGGTGCAAATTTCATTTGTGACTATCAAGCAGTGATAGATTTGCACAAGAATGCAGTCAGTTTTAGAGAGTATGATCAACTGAAGAACGTGGGATTGCATATGGATGAAATCACTACCGGAAGAGATGTAAATTCTTGGGCATTGGAAGCAATATCGGAAGAGACGGAAGAGGAGATAAGAAAGGCAGAAGATAACATCATAGAAGGAGCTGTTGTGGAACTAGATGAGGAGAGTGAATCCCAGGAGATATGGTCTTTATTAACAGAAGGAGATGACAGTGATGCACAATTTGAAGAGTTACTACAGGAGCGGCTCAATGACATTCAACTTGGGGGTGAACATAGAAAACAATTGGAAGAGATTTTAAGGAAGCACAAAGCAGTATTTGATACAGTACCTGGGAAAATATTAAATTTGAAATATTCAATGCAAGTCGAGTATTGGTCACCTTTCAAAAGTAGATTGTACCCAATTCCGGAAAAATATCGTGGTCAAGTCAAGGTCATTATAGATGAGATGTTACAAGCTGGAGTGATAAGGAAGACACCTACACCTTATCTAAATGCGATTTTGGCAGTCACAAAACCAAATGGATCTATTAGACTTTGTTTAGATGCCAGAAATCTCAACATGTGACTCATTTTTCCTGAGTATGACAGAGCACCAATTATCAGAGACGTACTAAAAGGCTTTAAGAACAAGAGCATTTATTCATCAGTTGACTTGACGTCCAGTTTCCACCATATTGAATTGGATGAGAAGTCACAGCTTCTAACTGGCTTTTTATTCGATAACCAAACGGTCTGTTTCGTCCGAATGCCCTTCGGAGTCAAAACAGCGGGCTGTGCTTTAATCCGAGCCCTGTATCGGAATCTAACCGAGGAAGTTAAGGAGATGACGGTGCGCTACATTGATGACATTCTGCTGGCATCCGACAACATTGAAATTCACATGGAAAATTTAGATAAAGTATTAGGCAACCTTAATGCATCAAATTTCAAAGTAAACCTGAAGAAATCGCATTTCTTCAAGAGCGAGATCTTATATTTGGGTCACATCATTGACAAGGAGGGAGTGAAGCCAAACCCAGCTAAGATCGAAGCGATAAAGAATTTCCCTACACCAGCGAGAGTCAAGCACATTCGAGCTTTCTTAGGCGTAACGGGATTCTTTAAAGAAAACTGTCCAGGTTACACGGAGACTGTAGCTCCAATGCAAGAAATGCAAAAAAAGAATAATAAATGGTTGTGGAATGCGGAATGTGAGAAGGCGTTCCAAGCAACAAAACAGCTACTGGAAAACTGCATTAAGTTAGGATATCCAGATTTCAAGCACAAATTTATAATCCAAGCGGATGCTTCACAAATTGGTATAGGTGCCATGCTCTACCAAGAAGATCCAGCTAACCTGCAACATAAAACATATTTGGCATTTGTCAGCCGAAAATTGCGTAAGCGCGAGCGCAATTATACTGTAACGGAGCTAGAGCTGTTGGCCATCCTTCATGCGCTACAACAATGGAAACGAATAATCTATAGCTACCCCATTGTTGTCAGGACTGATCACAAGGCACTAACATTCTTGTTTAAGACGTCGATGGCAAGCGAACGTGTGACACGTTGGTCTATATATATTCAACAGTTTAGCATTGAGATTGAACATTGTCCAGGGAAGATGAACGTGATTCCGGATGCACTCAGCAGGAACCCAGAGCCTGATGATGAAGAAACAGCGATGGTACAACACTTGGAGTTAACACCGAAGGACCGGGAATTCTTGGAGGAGTTACGTGAGATACAACGAGAACAGGAAGCGGAACCATGGATGATGCTATTAATTCAATACTTCAGAAAGCAACTACCTACAGGAACACCTGCATTTCGAGAAGCGAAAGCAAAAGAAGGAAGATATGTTTATGTCAACAATTTGCTGCACAAATGGGTAGATAATGACCACACCAAGTTACGCATACTAGTACCTGCATCTTTACAGCGAGGATTGACACTGCATACTCACGAAAGTTACGGACACGTCGGAGTAGACAAATGCGAAGCGACAATACGAGAGACATTTACATGGCCACGTATGAGAACAACTATATGTTACGTCATTACGACTTGTGATCCTTGTCAGAGGACAAAGCCCAATAACTATTTAATGAGGCAGTATCCTAGACCATTGCTACCTCAGAAACCTTGCGAACTACTGGCCCTGGACTGTTTTGGTCCAATCCCGAAAGGTAGACGAGGTTGCCGTCACTTGCTAGTGTGCATTGATGTGTTTTCTAAGTTTGTCGTATTATGCCCCATTCAGAAAACCACATCGAAACAAGTACTCAGTCGTATTCGAAATAGAGTTATTCCAATCCTTGGAAAACCAGAATTTATATTGTCAGACCATGGCAGCTATTTTACAAGCGCCGAATTCAAGAAAGGTATGGAGGACATGGGTATAAAACACGTTTTAAGTAGTATCCGACATGCCCAAGCTAATCCAAGTGAGAGAGCAATAAAATGTGTAACATCATACTTGAGAATCTTCATTCCCAAAGAACATCATAAGTGGGTGGATAAAATTAAGGATGTAGAGACATGGATGAATTCTACCAGGCACGAGTCAACAGGACAGATCCCTATGGTCTTACACAAAAACGAGTATCCAGTGAGAACGTGGCAAAGCATCATTAACTGTCCACAAGATCCCATGATAGCACCTGACCTGCGGATAGAGAGAACGAGAGCCTACATGAGAAAACAAGCAGATCGCAGATTACGGCGATTGAGAAATAAGAGATTTCACCGTGATCTAGAAATCAACCAGCTCGTTTTGGTGAAACGACCCGCTACATCGGATCCAGAGAAGAAGATCTTCAGCAAATTCTGTGAAAAGTTCATAGGACCCTATTCTATTGTAAGAAACCTAGGAAATAATGCATACAGAGTGAAAGAGTTAAGCACAGGAACAATGTCGGTCTACAATGCAGCCAATTTAAAAAAGTATCGAAGAAGCGAACCATGGGAGCGCCGAAATAATGATGCAGTTTGAATATATGGACGTCCTATATCAACCAAGTGGACGGGGGGCAGTTGAGTACGGCACGTGAAGAAGGAAGTGGAGTTGGTGTTGACAAACATTAACGAGACGGGCAGAGTGTTGCCTAAGGCGTCAGCCCGTCACGCAGGCAGTCGAGTGGGTGAAATCCAAGCAGGAAATGAAACGAGTAAATGCCATTCAAGACAGGAGCGGCTAGACCAAGTAATAGAAAAGGAGTGATTCTGAAGTAAAACAAATTGGCCTACGGAAGTCTTTTAAAAATTATCTACTTTATCCTAAGTTCGAAATTTTCTGAGTGGAGTAGTTGTGAACCCTTTATCCTCTGATGGATAAATGATTCGATGTTTTATTTCTACAGTTAATTAATATTTCCACCAGCGTCATGAAATAGCCAGACGAAGATGAGGAAACTTCAAGTATTTGTTGGAGACAGTTGGAACATACCTGCAGCAGTTTGACAAAAGGCTAAATACTTTAAGATTGTGAAAAGAAAGAGCCTAGCAATGTTTCGAAGGACAGGTGGTGGCTACCTCAAAATAGAAGGGACGCGTGGTGAGACACGCTTATGGTATGTTCATTGTACTATTCGCGCCTAGAAAAAATATAATGCAGTAACGTGAGTGGCTGATGGTACTTCTGGACACTCCTACGAGGCCGAGGTCTGATAAAAACCGCGAAGTTATTGAAAAAGTGGAGCCAATGAGAGATGAATGCTTACGAACGCGCCAAGTCTAGCTTGGGCACGCGACGGCTAGCATTAACGCGGGAGATCGGCTAGACAACATCTCTACGATCGATTCTAGGATTAATGGGCATATTCTTCACCTGCGCAATTTTTCGAGTTCAGTGATATTTGTTTCATTCCTGTACCACTATTATTTTGAGAAATTTTTATATAATTTCCCCCTCTATCGATACCTAGGGCCAGTTCATTTATAAGTGGCGTGAAGAGCGAAGACATTACTATTACTGTGTGCGTCTGAGGACGTAGATTACTATTACTGTGTGCGTCTGAGGACGTAGATTACTATTATACTGTGTGCGTCTGAGGACGTAGATTACTATTACTTTTGTGCGTCTGAGGACGTAGGTTACTATTACTTTTGTGCGTCTGAGGACGTAGGTTACTATTACATTGTGTGTCGGGAGACGCAGGTTATTATTACATTTTGTGCGTCTGAGGACGTAGGCACTTGTACTTTGCGTGTCATGAGGACACAGATTTTTATTAATATAAATGTGTTGTTAAATTAAGTGTGATAGATAGTCACAGTACAATTTTGTAGGGACAGTATCATCGACAATTCGCCAACAGACTGTTCTGGGGAATTAAGTACCTGAAACGGTGAATTTAGTAAACAGATATCGAGTGTGAAATAATCTATAACTTTTTGCATCAGCACGAGAGATGACATCGCTTATCCTGGAAGAAGTTTGGAACTGTCAGCACTCCGTCGAGATGTTTGAGAGGAGCTAAGCAGCATTAAGTAGGGAAATGGCTGCAGATGTTCGTTGACGGTGACTGGCAGAGGATGAGTACTGAATAATATTCTTATTATCTGACAAATTAACTTATGGTGTATGGGACATATTTTGTTTGTAAATATCTTGCTTGTGTTGATTAACGTAGTGTATTTAGTTTTGGTCTGACACACCTTTTGCATGGAAAACAGCTCGCACAATTTTAATAAGTCGTAAGTTCTTGTTTGTTTGTTTTAACTAACGTGCCTATGTGGACGACCGTGTTCGCATATGTTTACGTAGTGCGATTAAGAAGCGTCTCTCGGAGATATATTGTGTTTCAGAAGTAGGACTGAATTAGTATAATCATGCAGTAGATTGGAGGGTAAATTAATCTTGTAATGTTTATTATTGATCAGATTCAGTGAGTTTATTGCCGTGGGTGCAATGAAAATTGTGGCGAGGAGCAGTCAGCTCTCTCGTAGGTTTTAATATTTTTCTTTAATAGATTGTGAGGATCTGATTCAACCGACCTGTGTGAAATGTGTTATGTCATTCCCAGCAGTGTGTGTGTGTGTGTGTATTTTACTGGTCATTACAAGCGGGAATCTCAGCGTAGACTGATTTCTGTCAGCTTGGTGCCAAGCCCATATCGTTACCTTGCGAGGACATATGTGGCTATATCGATTAAGGTCTTACCATATGTTTATGTGGTTGAGATTTGTTGCTGTTGATTCTACGAGATAACGGCACAGTTGGTCATGTTATTTTTACACACTGGGGCTGGACGATGACCAGAGTTGAGGAAGGGGGAAGCTGTTTCACAAGGCGGGCTCAAAGGATTGCATCGAGGACATTAGTGGAGTGCTTGTTGGCTCCGTAAAATTTACTTGAAATACAGAATAAGAACTGATCAATGGTAAAAATTGTTTAAATAAATGGGAGTTGCCTACGAATCACTATAATCTCCGAAGCGTTAGCTTGACGTGCATTTTGTTCATATAAAGTAATCTCAGCCGGTGAGGCTTTTGTTGTTGTTGGTTCCATTCCATGTTTATGTCCTTATTAGTGACCCGTGCAGTCACGTGCGATGCTGTCTTTTCCTTGTTTGTGTATTGAGCAATTGGCCGCGTTGGCAGCTCATTTGTCAGATGCGTCATCGCATTGAAGGAGGGTCTCGAGGGATATTCCTGTAAATATTAGATTTTAGTCTGTGTGTCAGCATAAATTTTTAAGGGTTTTTATTAGTGTTGTGTCCCATATCCGTAAACGTTGATTTACGAGATGATTGTTCGTAAGCATCGTGGCTGTTACCCGATGTAAACGAACAGTCATCCAAGTACTCATTCCTCGTAGTTAGTCATTACGCGTACATGAAATCCCTATGCAAGTTAGTGGAACTTGGATCCACATTTTTATAAGGGGGAGATCCGTCTGACTCCTCAACGTTGATAGATATTTCTGTCATGGGAAGATTCAGGGAGGAATTTTATTATTGTTGTTGTCTATATTCATTTTATTTGCACTAATAGTCATTAAATTATGTTATTATTTTACGCCTTGTCACTTTCTTTTCTTAATTATAGTTTTAATCCTATGACCCTTGCCTCAGTAGAGCATGTTGTTTGGCGAACGTAAACATCACACTATGAACTGAGCGCGACCCCTTGATGAAGATTCTTGCTTATAAACACTGCAATACTAAAGGGTTCAGTCTTTACTTCCCCTCCGAAGGAAGGCATACTGAGGAATATTTAACGTTCTTAAAAAATCCGACGGCTTTGGCCGGGTTTTAACCCGCTATCTTGGGCATAGAGGCTCAGCATGCTACAGCTACGAGATTAGATACCGCTAGTATTAAAGTGAGGTAGAGCGATCGAGAATGACGAAACTCGATATAGCTGCCTGGTGTACTCGTATTGAATAGTGATGCATTTCTCTTGAATTAATCATAGCATCCACCTTTAGTATTGACAACATCTAAGTTAGTCCTTGTATTGCAATTCGCTACCAAATGCATTTAAATTCTTTCTTGATCTCAACTAAGTGTGCTTTAAGGTAATTACTTGAAGAACCAACTCTAGATGAATTAACAGTCTACCTTTCGTTGAATTAATTTATTGTACTATGCACTTGTTTAAATTAAACCTAGCCAGTGTCATTATGTATATAATTCAAATCAACGTTACCTCCCCGAATTCAGATATTCATTATGTTGGTTGCGAGTTCAGCATTAGACTAATAAGTCATCCTCGTGACTTTCGATACCATGATCAATATTGTTAAAGACGTTCTATAACATTCCGTTGGTTAGCTCGGAGCCAAAATACAACATGCCACACTACCGACGCGTATTAAGGAGACACCAGTGAAACAAAACTTTCAACCGGCAGCCGCCCTTAATAAATGTTTTTCATAGAAACCCATCTCTAACTTCCGTCAAATTCTGGGACGATATCTTCCAATCTTAGCTTGTTAGCTCCTCTTTTTGTTTCCTTCACTCGAGGTAAGGCAGCTTCGGTGGCATAGTTGGTCGCGGGTTCAAACCCGGCCGAAGTCGTCGGATTTTTAAGAGCGTTAAAAATCACTCAGTATGCCTTCCTTCAGAGGGGAAGTAATGCTGGTGGGCCCATGTCATAGATTCATGGCATGTAAAAGAACCTTGCACTAACTAAATTTGTGTCAAGCAAAATTTGTAGGTTAGGTTTGATTAATGCTCTAAGTTCCAATTTTCGTCACCAGGGCTGGTTGCGATGGCACCTAGTAGTAGCCATGTTCACACCTAGGTGTCGTGACATTTGTTAGCGAAAGTACGAACTACTTGATATTATCGTCTGCAGTCCTTACTTGAATTAAAAACAGATAACACACACTAATACAGCCATCACAATTATCACCGGTTATCAGACGTATTCTACATACACCCAAAGTACACGGGGCTACATGACCACGTACAGTAGTCGCAGTCCCTAAACTGAGGAACTAAGCAACCATTTCTACTGAAAAATGTCTGTTAACTTCAAATATTGATTTATGTATTTTTGAAAGCCTTTGTCTGGACCGTGGCTATCTATAGAAGGGAAATTTGGACTTTTGGCGCAGCAGGAAATAGGAGATTAGAATTGTTTGAAATGTGATGTTACAGGAGAATGAAGATCACATGAGTAGATAGAGTAACAAGTGTAGAAGTATTATGACGAGTGGGAGAGAAATAGATGTTTCAGGCGACTGCTAATGAAAAGAATGAATAGATTGGTGAGACACGCACTATGACACCCTGAATAGCAAACTAGTTGTGGAAGGAAGGGTCGAGGACAAGAACTATAGGGGTAGACCAAGGTTAGAATATGTTAAACAGATTGCCTCGTATGTAGGGTGTGGTAGCTATGTAGAGATGAAACGATTAGCCCAGGACAGGGAAACACGGAGAACTGCATCAAACCAGTCAAAAGACTGATGACTCAAACAACAACAAATTATACATTACCAGATTTCAATCATATCTATCGGTGAAGGCGTGGTGTATCTTATACCGGTTACCTCACATATTTCGGAGCGCTCGTTGAGTACAGAATGGTTTAGAATATGTTTTCAATGAAGCGTTGAGTTAATACATTATATTTAGCATATATTATAATACGAATCCTATACTTATTAAGATTATTAACTCAAGCAAATGACTATAACTTTTTCAATGATAAAAAATGAAAGATGTGTCCTGAAACATTGGGGAGGACCTTGGCTGGTCGTAATGAGGCCCAGGAGGTCAGGAACGTCGCGTTAAATGACTGAACGCTTCGGTGCGTTGAGCGTGCTTCAAGGCAAGACCACGATTACACGGTGGGACGAAAGAAGGACAATGACAAACGGGAATATAATGTGGTTCAATAATAACAGTAAGTGCAGTCTCAATTAGGTCAAGGAGTCTAAGAAAATGAAAATACAATTATCAGAAGCAAGAATGATGTTGCACAGAGCGTGTCCCTTGCTCCCGGCCCCTGACTCTTCCTTTATAATTTTCAAATTAATAGACACGTTTCAGCGAAATACAGAGTGTTGTATACCACAACAGGCCACGGGATCTCAGGGAGCTACGAGGCAATATTTGGAAAGATATTGCCACTGTGTCTTCCGATGTATCGGTGCCTATCTTTAGTAACATGGAGATGCGCAGGCCTATGCAAGTTATCTTTGATGCAAATGGCGTTACTTCCAACATTTTATGTGACGACACCTATCTCATACACCAAGGTATGCCCATGCCTTTTACTGTAAAATGTCCATTGGCTTAAGTGTTATAATGTATCACGAGGAACTGAGAGTGAGTGGGTCATTCTAAGTCTTCAGCCTCGAATATTTGGGCTTATATGGTCATCTGTGGTAGTGTGGTGTCTTTGCTCGCATGTCCACTTGTTAGCCTACTTTCGATTTTTGTAAAAAATTAAAATAGACTTATGAGATATACACGGGCCAAAAGTTGTCAGTCTATCTGTGTGTGTGTTTGATTGGGTATGTCTCCTCCCCCCCCCCCCCCCCTATCAATTCAAACACGACGAAACCAAATTGAACCAAATTTGATACAGAGGTAGTACTAGCAAAGGACATCTCTATGTCATGTTTTATATCGCCACCATATTGACGGAAACGGATTGGCGGCCACCCAAATGTTCAAAGCTTAAATCAAATTATGACTAACCTAAACATCTGATCTCTACCAAGTTTTACAACAATATACCTTCATGTGGCAAGCGCCTTTTGCCCAAACTACAAGATCATCATCATCCAAGTGGTAGCATTTGTAGCTTTTGATCTAGAGGTTCCTGGGTCGAATCTAAGTGGTTTTATTTTTTACTTGATTTTTGTATCTATTGAATTACAAGCAGGAGTACCCGTTCTTCGAACGATGTTCGGTGTTAACACCAGACATTATCAATTGAGCTACTGTTGCAATGGTTAGTGGTTTGTCATTCCTTCATAAGCTAATCAGAACAAAGTTAGTTTTCTGGGAATATCACACACACTGTTAATTTAAGGGCCTTAAAATGTGGTTTTCGGAGACCCTTTATAGACTCCTGAATTTTGTGTCTCATATTGAGAGGCTTCGTGGCATAGTTGGTAGCATGCTGAGATTCTATGTCCGTGGTCGCCGGTCGTCCTTCCAGGATAATTTTTCTATTTCGCCCATTTTTGCATGTATTTTGAGAAGTTTTTCCCTATATCCATCCTTCTACTGTATGAAAAGTACGCTGAAGAGTGTTAAAAATGTTTGTTGTATTGACTCTCATGGTTACCATACCTAATTTTACGATGCACCAAGCATCCGAACACGAGTTATAGGCGTACATAAAGATACACAGAAAGACAGACAGACAATTCTATTGTCTACAAAATATCACCCAGATATCAAAATATGGATATATCTACCACACAGTATCAAACAAAATCATCCTTACGATGAACACGTATGTCGACAAAAAAGTAAAAATGTGCTCTCAAACTAAATTCACCTAACGTGTACTTCCTGATGTGAAATAGAATTGAAAGCCTTGTAGACGTAACGCAATACACGTCACATAAAAACTGACCCTCTACGTTGTGTTAGGTCCCCATACACAGGAAGACCCCTATCATAAATTATAAAGGCTTCGGTGCATGAAAATTCAGGTTCTTTAGCCTCAAATGGCCCAAATTCCCAAAAGCCGCAAAAAAAGCTGATTCAATTCAGGAATTTTTGAAAATAATGTTGCTGTTTGGAGATACAATAGACCTTCTGTACTATATGTCGCACGTGAAAATTGCATGAAAAAATTCTAGGTTACCCCTTGACCCCCTTAATTGCACTGATGAATTATACAGTCTACGTTGGTTCCGTGATAACCGTATAGCCATTTGCAAACTTTCACAGTAATGTAATAAATGGAGTGACATTGTTTCTTACAGAAATAGATGGAAAGTTGGATGCCACCCCTTGAGATGTTGTCATGGTTACCGATTTGCAATCCTTCTCTATGGAGATCAAATTGGCAGGTGAAAAGCTGAAGGAAGTAGGAGACTTCTGTTACTTAGGAAGCAGAATAACCAGTGATGGACGAAGCAAAGAGGATATAAAAAGTAGGTTGGCTCAGGCAAGAAAAGCATTTCTACAAAAAAGGAATCTGCTGACATCGAATATAGATTTAGGTA